>CM033985.1:0-1450833 GCA_019706035.1 Raphanus raphanistrum subsp. raphanistrum | reverse complement strand
CCTCAACAAAAAAAAATAATCATCAAGAAATGTCTGTCTAGTATTTTGATATTTTTCACACATATTAAAAGATAATTAAAATGCATTTATGTTCTTATTAATTACACTCATTTGATCAATGATATTTGTGATAAATAAAATTATTTATAAGATCAGTGCAGTTTAAAATTTATATTAACTTGAAAATAAGAAAAGTTTTCAATGGAATTCTAAAATAACTCTTTTGTGTAATAATAAAAATGTTAAAATGACATTTTTAAAGAAATTGAGAAAGTAGCAGTCTTTAAATGGTGATAATAATGTTTTTTTTCTTTAAGAACATACTTATAAATGTTGGTTTAGGTCAAAATCATATCTCATTTTCCAAAAATTCTACTAGCATATGACTAATCTCATTCACAAAAGAAATATTTAAAATATTGATACAATTCTGACAAACGCCATTGTATTGATACAATCCCGACAAAGCATTTCACTTTTTGGAACTAGAGCACGTACGATAGCCAATTACTACAATCTGTATGAAAACTATGACATTGAAAACCGATTAATAAAATCAACCAACAAAATCAAAGAAAATGAAATGGTTTCTCATGGATCAAATTCGAATCTGACTCTACCCAACTAATCTGGGCGGTTCCAAAAGAAAGCCTCCAGAGCTCTTTGGAATTCTCTCCTCCTTGAATACTTCAGGTGTATTTCTTTTATTCTTAGGATCTCAAATGGTGTAACTGAGACATCTTAAGTTTTATTCAAATGATGTTTTCAAGAAAAAAAAAATTTATTCAAATGTTGCTGAACAAAAAAAAGTTAGTATTTGTCCCAAAAATGCCTCGGTTAGGTTGTTTACAGTTACATTAACCTCTGAGAGTGTTGTAGTTTTCTTCAAATTACACCATTTACGTTCTTAAATTGGCGTCCTAATTTATTTACGTATAAATTAAGAGAAATTGCACTTTTTACCCACAGTTTATACATTAATTAATTCTATACCCTAAATTCTAAACCATGATACTTTTTTTTCATAGACACAAACTTGTCATATTATAGGTATTTTCTTAATTTTATTGCTCTTTTACGATAATCAACCAATCTATACTATTAAAAGAGAAAGAATCTAAACAATATCTACTTATAAAAAGTTGCTGGACTTTTTTACTAACTAATACCATAATACTTTGACTAACAATAAGTACCCTTAAATTTCTCTAACAATCATTTAGTCCATAATTTTATTTACTAGGCCACATCTTTTTTGTACGTAGATAAAAGTTATATGATATTTTTTTGACGCCAAGTTATATGATATATACGTTAATTTATTAAACCATATAATTTGCTACACGAAAATAATATACAATATATATTTTATTAAACTCTTCTTTAAACATGTCTCATTAATCTCATAATCCATAGAAGACTCATTTCATCCAACAAATATTAACCTAACAATATTCACAAGAACTATTTCAAATATTCATCATTTTTATCACAATTCATTATTGGTTTATTAATGTTAATTAGTATCAGCTACATAAAACCTTCATCATTCGTTATACATTGCTGAAATTTTACCATACTTAAAATCTGTGTTTGCTTAAGTATATTTTTATCAGACAACTAATTTTAATGAATAAAAACTAATGAATCACATACCATTTTATTTTAAACTATATACTTAAAACTAATGAAATTCACGTACTGTTTTTTTGGTTTTAAAGGGTCTTAAACTGTATACTTAAAATATTTTAACTTATTAATGCTGATTTATTAAGATCACCTCGACATGGTTAACAGCGGAAGTTTAGATTTTTACTAAATTCTAACGGATTTTAAATTAACGATTTTTTATTCGGTCTGAACCGGATTATATATGAGATATCAGGTTTACCGTTGCGACTACGGGTATAAATCAGATATGAAAACATGTATACAACTCAAACATTATAATATATAAAACAACTCTTGAATTATATATTTTCTAATAAATTTTTATAACTTCATGCAAATTATATCAAAATGGTAAACAAAGAAAAAGACGTTCACGCTTGAAAGAACAAGTCAAATATAGTTGTAACTTCTAAATCGAATAAGGATAAAAAAACGTAGGTTGATCTGGTTTTAATTATGATACAAATATGCAGTGTTTTAAAAACCGGACCGGACCGGCAGGTCAAATCGGTCGGACCGTGACTCGATCTTCAAACTGGTTTCGAGTTGTGTTAAAAACCAGATTTAAGTTAAATTGGAAAACCCGGCAAAAAATGATTAAACTCAGTAGAACCGTTCATCTGGTTCGATATTAAAATCCGGTTTTCTCAAATATAAGTAAAACAAATTGCAAGTCTTAAAAAATTTCATAAAAAAATCATACTGTTTTTTTTATCAGTCTGAATATATTAGTTTTCATCATATTTTATATTATTTTGATGTTTTAATTTTACTTTCATATCATATTTTGATTTCTAACATGATGTAAAGTTTTTTGACCAAAAAAAACATGAAATAAAGTTTTATCAAAATAATTTATAGTTATACACATTTATATATTTACTTAGTTTGGAACTAGATTAAAATTTAAAACCAACCAAACCGGTTGGACTGGTTTGACCATTGACCCAACTACAATGCCGAGTCAATGTTCCGTCAAGTAAGAAAACTTATTTTCAGTTTAATATCGATAATTAATATCGTTATTTATTTTCAATAATGAAAACAAGTTATTCTTCAATATATAATACACATATTATTAATCACACATATCATTTTAAATCTATTTCGAACAATGGCACATTTTAAAAGAACAAAGAATAAAAAGAAAAGTAAAAACTCAATTGTAAGATTCAAAACAATATAATAATGATAATTTTAAAATAATTAAATCAATGAGTGAAAAACAAATCCGCGTTTTTAAGCACAGATCAAAATCTAGTTAACTCTTAAATTAATATGAAACTTATAAAAGAGGTTTAGTTTAGTTTCGATACAACTGTAAGTTAGTTGGGTCCAAATACATCAAAGCAGGAAAATGTGCAACATGTGGGATAATGGTGCAATACTGACCATATTTAATAAAATATCAGTGATGGGTGTTGATGTCTCTAGTGGCACCGTGGGGATAAGCCTTCTCGAAAATCTTAATATCTTTATATCTATTAAAAAGGACAAAAAACAGTAATAGTTTATGTATTTTTGAGATTTAAAGAAAAGCGTTTGTCGTTGACAAAAAAAAAACATTTGTAAAGTCAAATCTTTTCAATAGGAACTTTTTTGGGAAATTATGCCAGATAGCCGCAAACAAAGTATAATGTAGTATCTAACCAAAAAAAAAAAGTGTATCCACTATATTTATAATATATACTATATTATTCTTGATATCCAGTTAATGAAATTTCAGATTACCTTTTTTTTTCAATTATCAATTACCAATGATTTTCTTCTATTTCCACCACTTTTTCCTATGCTATTTTATTTTGTTCTATTACATTTGACAGTTGATAAAAATGTTCTATTTTGTTTAGAAATATATTTTGATATTTGGAAAGGGTTTACATTTAAATTAGGGTTTACATTCGGATTATGGTTTAGTGATTATAATTTAGGATTTAGTATTTATAAGATGAGAGAGTATGGTTGAAATCAGCATAAATTTCTTTTATGCAATCATAGACATTTCATAGTTTCACAATTTGTACTATGTTATTTATTATTGTTCCGTTCTATTTGGGTTTAGAGTTTATATTTGGGTTAATGTTTATATTTAGGTTTAAGGTTTACTGATTAGGGTTTAGGGTTTACTGATTAGGATTTAGGGTTTAGTGTTTGTTTAGAAATATATTTTGATATTTGAGTTTAGGGTTTACATTTGGATTAAGATTTACATTTGGATTAGAGTTTAGTGATTAGAATATAGGGTTTAGTATTTATAAAGTGAAGGGGTATGGTTAAAATCAGCATTAACTTCTTTTATGCAATTATAGACATTTCATAATTTCACCATTGTGTACTATGTTATTTATTATGTTCTATTTTATTTGGGTTTATGATTTATATTTAGATTAATGGTTTATATTTAGATTTAGTATTCAAAGGTTTGGATGGAATTGAGATAAGGTATAGTATCTAGATTATAGAGGTTGAGATGGAATTGGTGTTCTATACTATTTTGGTGTTATGGAATAAAAAGTTTAAACTTTGACATGCTTTTGTTAGTACAAGGCTGAATTCTATGTCATAAAAAATATGTAAAATATGTTCATGCTATTTGTTAATTGTAGTCATACATGGTATAATATATTTAAACAATTTTATGCTTTCGTTAATATGAATTATATCATTAACCGGAGCTTCTAGCTCGGTTGGTAAAGGGTTCACAGCTGTGAGTTCCGCCACTTGGGTTCGAATTCCGGCCACTGGAGAATTAAAATTTCGGCATCGCCAGGGACAGAGGACCGACATGTGGCAACACGTGACTAGTCTGGACCATTTCGGTGAGGCCAAGATACCTCTGTATAATTCAAAAAAAAATATGAACTATATCATTTATAACATGTTATATTTTATTTATATAATAGCACTATAGTCAACATCTTCGTCGATATCATAAACACCACAACAATAATCTTACCGTCAACTTTCTTACAAAGTGGACAAAACCGAAAGAAAATAAAAAAAGCCAGGAGCTCTAATAATGTCAACATCACTGCCATGTTCTTAATTTTCTTCTCATTTTTGGCTATTACATAAATTCACCCATTTTTTATCGACTTTTTAATAGGATTTATCAGCTGATCTAGTCTTTGAACAAAAAACAGCAGAATTTATTGAATTTCATATTATTTGCTCCTACGCTCAAATTATAAGAGAAATCAAAGGATACATTGATATATACTTATACATACATAACTTAATTAAGAAAGAGATTAAGTTTGATTGTTGAATAATATTAATAAGCAAGAAATGTTCATCTAGTAAAAAATTTCAAATGGAAATGATAATGATTTTTTTTTCTAGAACTTGGTGTGGTGCTTATCAATCTGGGTTTAGGTCAAAATAAAATACCATCATGTAAGGACTCAAATTATTGGCCACTCCTGGCCTCTGTGTGTTTGATTTTTTTCTTATTCTAAAATGTTAGTAAATTAGTTTGAAACGCCATTGTATTGATCCAACTCTAACGAATTCTACACTTTAATATATACTACTTTGTTTGAATTTAACCACCTATAAGCCAGTTACTTTGGTATACCATGGCCAGTTACACCATGGTATACCATTTTTATGATAAGTAGCACAATGTTTTCTTCTCGAAAGGAAATCAACATATTTTAAAAGAAGTAACTCCTAATTTTTATAAGAGTTTCTTAACTGGGATAAAATACGGTTCTTAGTTTTTTTTAAGATTTTAACTAAAAAAATCTAAGAACCGTCACTTAAATAAAAGATATAAGAGTCATTTTTAGTCAAAAAGTGTAAAAAAAAAAATCAAATCATGAGTTAAAAATCTCGGCTAAGAGACCGTGGTTAATCATGACCAAACACTTTTGGCATTTGTTCCACTAACTTTTGTTTGTTACATCATAATATCAAAATCATGATTTATTGATAAATGTTATGTCCAACTATATATTTTATTTATTTAATAGATTATTTTATCGAATTACATTAAATATTAAATATAACTATAAAAATTAAATATAAAAATTAAAAAAAAACTAAAACAAAAAATATATCAACTTTTTGAAAAAAATATTCGGTAAAAAAAAACTTTTTGAAAAATAGGTCAAAATCTAGTATATTTATACAAAACATGTGAGGAAGAGAAAGACAGCATACGTGGCCTTTATTTGCGTGGTGAATTCACTACCTTGCTATTGCAGCTAAAAAGAAAGTAGAGATTTTGTCTCCGCACGTTTTCCCTCTTCTCCTGGTTGTTAAAGCTAACTAACACATGATTTTGTCACGTTTTCCTTATTTCACCACGGTTCGTACAAATTCCACAAACATTATTATTAGCTGTTTTTCTTTTGTCAGAATCCAGCCTTTTAATTTTATTTTGTTTGGAGCATATTCTGTTTTGGTAGGAAAAAATTTCTCCGTTACTAAAAAATTGTTTATAGTTTGTGTAAAATATAAATAATGTATTAATAGAGGTAAATACTGATTTTGAGCTTAACATTGTTACCAAAAAAAAAAAATACTGATTTTGAGCAAGAAATAAATCCGTATTATTCTAGAAATATAGTTGCTTGTTGCTTGGTAAGATGAGGTTGTGATAGATACTCGTCGCATCTGTCTCCTCAGGATTAGTTTTCATAAAGTACAGATTGTGAGATACTATGATTTCTAGTTTTGATCATTCATAATCCAGCTCATGTGTATATTCAACTGAATAAGAATAGTACATTTGTTGCTCCTTTCAGAAAAAAAGAAAAAAGAATAGTAAATTTGTTTCGACAACTTTCTTTTATTGTGGAAAACCAATAAAAATGCTAATATTAGTACTAGATTAGTTTCTAATAGTTACTCAGAAACACAAGAACCAGATGATTCACCATATCTGGAAACAGATCGTACGACATGCCTCCTCCACTTGCTGCAGAATGCAAAAGTTTCAAATGGAAAATAGAAGTTATAGGTCATATAACTAAAAACTACTCCCTCCGTTTCATATTATATGTCGTTCTAAGTCTTTGCACACAGATTAAGAAAACATTTAATTTTACATATTTCCAAAATAAAAATACTATTACCAATACACATCAACCAATATAAAAATAGAATAGGGAATATTTTCAATAAATTTTGCATTGAAAACCGAAAACGACACTTATTTTGAAACAAAAATTTTGCTCTAGAACGACATATAATTTGAAACGGAGGGAGTATTTCTTTCACTTACTTGAATTTTTTTTTTAAAACTGTTAATTTATTTAGTCATCGGATATTCTTAATGTGTAGAGAAAGTTAAATTGAAATTCAGAGAACATATTATTAAACGTAGTCATTGCAGCACCGTCTTTTATGTGGGCAAGGAAGATTCAGTTACAGTCAATTTATTCGCTATAACGTATTAACTTAGTTCATCAAAAGAGCTAATGTTTATTCTTGCACAATGTCTTGTCTAGATAATCTGCTTTTTTTGTTGCAATGCTTATTCCTATATGCTCCGTTCAAAAATAGATACTTCATGCTAATTTAGTCTATTATATAACACTCATTTTTGTTTTTATCAACAAGATACTGCTAGGACAATCGAAGGCAAAATGATAACATCTAAAGATGTTTGGAAAATTCAAAATAGCAAAGTGATTGTTCATTTTGACGAAGTTAGTGGCCAACCAATTGGAGAGTCGGGAGGTTACTAGGGTCATGGTTAGATCAACTAAACAATAATGTGAATTTGCTACCCATTAACTACAGTGACTAGAGAATGGTTAATCCTCACATAAAAAGTAAATTTTGAGAAGTAATACAGGTAATACATAACATTTAATCTCTTTATAATTTTTTTCTTAACTTCGAGATGTAAGATAATATATTCGTCTGATGAACATGATATGTTTTTGTTATTTCAGACCAAATTCAGGTTTGATGATCCACCAATGAAAAATATTTGTAATGAGTGCATTAGGTAGCAGATGCAAAGATGTCAAACTACATCTTTGGAAAAAATACAAGCGAAATAGACTAAGTGAGACATTTCTCAATCGACCATAAAATATCCTTGAAAATCAGTGGGGTCATTTCGTTCACATGAGATTCAATGAAAAGTGGAAAGTACAGTTTATTTGTTAGATATCTCTTTCTTATTAATAGAGAAGCAAAATAAAAGATTAACCTTTAAAGTATAATATATTTACAAGCATGCCATTTGCTTATGTGTCAACTTGAGAGTTTTCCTCAGCCTCATTTTATATCAACCTTTTTTATCTAGACTATTTACAATATATTGCCATTGTAACACTATTAAATAATTACATTAATATTTGAAACCTATGGTTTTCTATTTTTCGTGGGCTTTTCTAAAAAGAACACATTGACAACAAAATCTTTTACTCAGTTATTCAATGCAAAGATATTGAGTGGGAGTTATATCAAATTTTCTTAATTACTAATAGTTTCCAAATTTAAGAGATTTTTTGTCAATCACGCATTCATTTATATGGTTTAGTGTCAATCACGTGCTCATTGTTATGGAGTTACTATATTACCGGAATTAGTATAGGAAAATTTTCAAAGTTAAACTATATTACTTATATTAACAAAGATTCTCCTCAATATTTATAAAGTTATGGTCTTATATACACATTCCTCTGTCTTATATAAATTTATGCATGGTCGGATATGATTTAATTTTGTTTATAACTTTTTATACATGGGTTTTTAATGGGACATCGACCAAAAATGTTTAACAGAGTACATGTTCTAATTTCGATTTACAATAACCCAAATTTATACCGATTGAATTATGATCCTAAAAGAATATTTTCAGTAAATTAATTTTGGACAAACACACGTATTACAAGAGATAGAAGAATACTTATTACTTTTTTCCATGTATGTTTTTATGTCAACTTATTAGTTTATGTATTATTAATTTTCTATATATTAAAAAAATTGAAAAATAGTAACTTCAATTTTACAAGAGATAGAAGAATACTTTTACTTTTTCTATGTATGTTTTTATCGTCAGCTTATTAGTTTGTGTATTATTAATCCCCTATATATTGAAGAAGAAACATTTGAGAAATAGTAAACTCAATTTTGTACTAATTAAAAAAATCCCTTAATTATATGGCAATCAATTAGATAGTCAATTATTACTATGTGCCATCCTTACATTCAAATTGAAAAACATGATTATCCAATTTTAAAAAATCATTAATTATTAATATAAAATTATTCTCCATTATTTTCTAAATAGAACATAAGAAATTACCTAATCTGATCGAATAGATATGCTAATTAATGATTTTAAATAATAAATATTTGATAATAATTTATACATCCTCTATCATTTTGTTTTATATTTATAATATTAAAATAAATTAGACAATCAAATTAACCAAATAATGAAAATTTTGATTTTTCTTTATATGTTATATTTTGAATTTTTAAAATGAATATAAATTAATAAAAAATTTAAAAATCTCACTTTGAAAATTTGTGATCAATGGTTTAATTCCTTATATATTAATCGAGGAAAGATACAAAAATTGTTATCAAATATTTATTATTCATAATCGTTAACTATTCTTAGAAAAATAGATTGGTCCATCTTAATTTATATTATAATTTTTTATCAAACTAACTATTAAATTGATAAATAGTGTACAAAATAATATTCTCGCACTTTTCTTAAATAAAAACTACGGAACTACAAAATATGATTAACATATATATATGAAAATTAATGATTATGAATAATAAATATTTCTTAACAATTTTTGTATCTTTCTTCATTTTTGTCTAATTTTATATTATTAAAAGAAATTAAACAATCACATTAACCATATAATATAAAAATTTAGATTTTATCCTTTGTGTTATATTTTGAATTTTTGTAAACAACTATAAATTATTTTAAAAAAAATAAATCTCACTTTGAAAATTTTGTGACCAATTTCTTAATTTGTTTTGTTATAACAAGATACAAATTATCATAAAATTGTATTAATATAAAATTTTATTTAATAAATATTCAAATTAAATAATATATATTCAGCTAGCAACTTAGAGTAAGAAAATGGGCTGCATCAATTTAGTCGTCCAGTTGAAACCGTTCAAAACTATGTGGAAAATTAAAGTCAAAGTAATTTGATTTTGAAAAAATACTAAGTTGTTGGTTCTAAAATTATTAAAATAGTTTTTAGCGATGTTATAGTAAAGTATTAATTGTAGAACATGTTTTTATAATAAAAATTCACTTGATAGCCACATTACGGTTTTTATAGGTATAGACAAGGTGATAAATTTTTTTAAGCCTAAATTGATCGGACTCATCATAAATTTAAAATAGATTTTGGTCCATAACTACAATTACAAATGTTCGACCCAAAATATAGATGATTATATTAAAATACATAATTGTATGCATATTAAAAAAATTCAAATACATATACATATTTAGTTTGTCAATACTATATATTTTTAATATATAATCTCACCCTGCGCAAAGCGCATGTCTTATCCTAGTTTATATAGTTATATATCAAATAGAAGCAATATTTTTGTATGTGAGATTTCAGAAAATGCAAGAAAGGAAAACAGAAAGCCAAAAGAAAAATATCATGCCTCACATATATGGAAGAAAAAGATTTTCAAGGAAAAGAAATGATATTGTAAGTAATGTAAAGTTAGTTTACTATATTGATATAAACTACTTTACTATAATAATATTATATATTTTTATGCATGTTACAAATACAATCAAGACTGGAAAACGACCATGTCGAACAGAGTTTTTCATCGAGACTCGCACGAAACCTAATGGAAGCTTTGTATGTGAAGAAGCAAAAATACGGACGGTTAATATTCATATATTTGTAAGTTAATTCTACTTGATATTTATTCTTCATTTGTGTTTTAGGAAGTACTTACGATGTTGATGGGTCAAAAGTCACATGTGGCAAACAATGCTATTGCTAGTTTGGATGATGAGTATGCACAAGTTTTTGGTCCAGAACGTCCAGGACGAGTATGGTGTGTTGGTCGTGAACCTACACCTTTAAAATTAGTGAACCATTCTCTTGTTACGAGACAAAAGATAGAGAATTCAGAAATGGTTGTTGACCCGAAGTCACAAGTGAAAGAATTATCAGATCAAGTTAAGGGAATGACTATATTCATCCAACAAGTAATTGGTATTTCAAGTGGTGAACAGGTAATAATATAGCTTATAAGTTAATTGTATTTTTAAACTTTTGATATGTAAACTTAGGGCTGGGCGTTCGGGTACCCATTCGGGTTTCGGTTCAGTCCATTCGGGTTTCGGGTTTTCGGGGTCAAAGATTTCAGCCCCATTCGGATATTTCTAAATTTCGGTTCGGGTTCGGTTCGCATCTTTGCGGGTTCGGTTCGGGTTCGGATAACCCATTTAAAATGTTTTTAAATTTTCAAAATTCATTATATACTTTAAATTTTCAAAATCTATAAGAAAGATAATATATTACATATAAATTTTCATAACATATATGTCAAAATACCTTAATTTAACATATAAATTGGTTTTCTTTGAATATTTGGATAAATAATCAATAGATATTTAACTATTTTTGGTATTTTCAGTATACTTTAGCTATTTTAAACATTTATTTTTGACTATTTGCATATATTTTTCGAGTATTTTGGAAAACTTAAAAGTATCTTATATATTTTTAATATTTTAATATACATTATATATAAAAATAATGTATATATTTAAGTATATAAATTTATTTCGGATACATTCGGGTACCCAAAATACTTCGGTTCGGATCGGGTTCGGTTTCGGTTCTTTAAATACCGAAATTTTGAACCCGTTCGGATATTTAATCAATTTCGGTTCGGGTTAGATGCTACTTTTTCGGATCGGGTTCGGTTCGGTTTTTCGGGTTCGGATTATTTGCCCAGCCCTATGTAAACTAATATGCCGAGCTAATTATTTAGGCAAGAGTATGTGGGCTTCAAGTTTTGTTGTAGCTTTTGCTAACATAACGAATCCAGTTTTTGCCAACGTACCAAGTCCACCAAATCCAAATCAGGTAAATTCTAATTAAGTTTAGTTTTATAATCAATAATTATTCAAAATATTAACTAATTTGTTGTATAATTCTATTTCAGGAACAGAGTGATATGCTGTTAGAGATTAAGACTCACGCGTTGGAAGCCATGGCAGTGATCTTCATCAACATTAGTTTAATAATATTTTTAGCAACTTTCAATTTATTTTATTTTATGAATTTGCATGATGGACTAGTGTGATTTGATTTCTAATACTTAATTTATTAATATAAATCAAGTTTTATTGATTTAATTAATTTTTCTTCATTTTTATATATATTTAAAATTTAATAAAAAACAAATTCGTTTCTATTAATATTAATATAAATCATAAAAATGTAAAAAAATAATAATATTTGTATCATTTATATAAGTGAAATATATTATAATAATTTATGAAAATTGATATAGATTTAGCATCAATTATATACAAATGATAATAGAAATTTAAATCACTAAATTGTAAATGATACAATTATAAAAATCACTTTTTAAACTGATATAAATTTAACATCAATACGTAAAATGATAATAATACTTTAAATCACTTGTTTTAAATGATATAATTATTAAAATCACATTTAAAAACTGATTTAAGGTTAACATCAATTGTTTAAAATGATATAATATTTAAAATCGGTTGTTATAAATGATACAATTACTAAAATCATTTCTAAGAATTGGTATTACTGTTACATCAGTTTATAATAAATGATTTAACAATTCAAATCAGTTTTTCTAATTGATACTAATACTAAAATCATTCTGCATAACTGATTTTAAAGTTAACATCATTTTTCTTACAAATGATACTGTTTAAAATCATTTAAAATAATTGATGTAAATATATAATTCTATTGCATCAGTTTTGAATAGATGAGGTAAATTATTTGCATCACCATTTTCAGAGTCATTTACTTTACATCATTTATAACTAATGCAAATATATAAAATTAATGATGTAAACTAGTCTTTTTTTTTTTTGTAGTGACCTAACTTTTCTGTACTATAACTATAATTACCTAATTCTTTGCAGCATTGTTTTAATAGTTTTTGGTCTAAATTGTTTTAATAGTTTTTTTTGGTAAAAGTTTTAATAGTTACCTCAAAGTTTTAACCATTATTTTATTTTTAGAAAGAAGTTTCAACCATTGTCCGTTTATAAATCGGCACATTAATTTTATAGGTTAAGTGATTAATATTATAGTGGGTTTTTACTTTCTAGTTAAATTATTCAGAAAATTTAAGGGAGCAAATATTTCTGTAAAATATAAATCCAACTTAAAACCCTGCCATATACATGAATTCTTGCATGCAAGTAATTGATTTATATTCTTATATATTTACTTGATCGATATAAATAACCATTCATGTGATTAGAGATGTATCAATTTACAAACATAATGTGAGCAAATAACAAATAATATTAGTTTTCTAAAAAAAAAGCAAATAATATCGGTTACTAAAAAATAACAAAGTAAGCACGTGTTTTGTTTACTCCAACCTAACTCTGCATGGTACTGAACTGAAATCAAGCTTACACTGGCAGAACCCTATATAAGCATAAGCTCTCCCCTTCATCTTCATCAAATCCTTCACCACTGTCTTTAGAGAAAAACAAAATGGTGAAGTTCGAGAGTTTTCCTATACTGTTAGGGTTAGTTCTGGTTTTAACTCTGGTCGGAGCTCCGACCAAAGCCGATGGACCTGTTTGTCGTCAGGCTGAGAAATTTAGCAGAGCTAGCTTTCCTGAAGGCTTCCTTTGGGGAACCGCAACTGCAGCGTTTCAGGTCAATCTTTTACACTTCTATCAAAAATTATTAGTTTTATGTTTTTTTTTGTTTTTTTTATTACCTGATTTTTTTTATTATGATAGGTTGAAGGAGCTGCTGATGAAGGTTGTAGAGGTCCAAGCATGTGGGACACTTACGCTAAGAAATACCCACGTATATTTTTCCCACTCACCGATATATAAATGTTTATATATAGTTTGAACATATGTAACTTTAAAGAGAATGTTGAAATAAATTTCCAGATAGATGTAAGAATGATAGCGCTGATGTTGCTGTTGATTTCTACCATCGTTACAAGGTAATACATAATCATCTTTTTTTCCTTCTCTTAGTTCTCCTGATTTTAAAAGTCTTTTGATGGTTAACGTAACATCTAGTTAAAAAATGAATTTTGTTTTTTTGAAACTTTTGATGGTCATCATATTTTTTGAAACTTTTTAAAAATGAATATAACAGGAAGACATTAAGTTGATGAGAGACCTCAACACCGATGCTTTCAGACTTTCTATTGCGTGGCCCAGAATTTTCCCACGTAAGTTTTTCGTCATTGTTATTCAATATGTTTTTTTTTTAACAATGACGAAATTAAAACTTACTAATAGTTACAATATGTTTGTGGTTATTATTACTACTAATAGTTACAAATAGTTACAAATGTTTGTGGTTATTATTATTACTAATAGTTACAAATTGTTAAAAAAATATAAGAAAATAAATGCAATTTAAAGTTTGACCCAAAAAAGACAAGTGAAATGCAAATTGTTTAACAGATGGAAGAATGTCTAAGGGAATAAGCAAGCAAGGAGTCCAATTCTACCACGACCTCATCGATGAGCTTCTCAAAAACAGTAATATCTTTCACTCCAAAAACAATATTAATTCATGTTAATCAATTAACTCTTACAGTTGCTTTTTTTGTGTGTAAAAATTTAGAGATAACCCCACTAGTAACAGTCTTTCACTGGGATACTCCTCAAGACCTAGAAGATGAATACGGTGGTTTCTTGAGTAGTCACATTGTGTAAGTTTTTGTTTCATGTATAAATAGATTAATTTTTTGATAAATAAATAAATATATATATATACATATATAAATTTGTGTGTTTTAGTAACAATATATTATTTATAAATACAGAAAGGATTTTACGGAATATGCAAACTTTACTTTCCACGAATATGGACACAAAGTGAAAAACTGGATTACATTCAATGAGCCATGGGTGTTTAGTCGTGCCGGCTACGACACCGGGAAAAAAGCGCCGGGACGTTGTTCACCATACATCGAATTAGAAACGGGGGGGCAATGTGAAGATGGACGGTCAGGATTCGAAGCTTATCAAGTCAGTCACAACTTACTCTTGGCTCATGCTTATTCCGTTGAAGCCTTCAGAGCATGCAAACAGGTTTATGTTAAATTACATGACTCAATCTTTTATTTTTAACAAAATTATTTTCAAAAACATTAATCTAATATTTTTTTTTCCAAACTTATAGTGTGCTGGAGGTAAAATTGGAATTGCACACAGTCCAGCATGGTTCGAACCAGCCGACCTTGACAGTGTTGGAGCTCCAATTGAACGTGTGCTTGATTTCATCCTTGGATGGTAATTAAACCTTAATATAAATTCACACTAGCTAAATTATAATAAAAATGTATGTGCTTTTAAAAAAATTTAGGCATTTGCATCCAACAACTTATGGAGATTATCCACAGTCGATGAAGGATCGCATCGGTTACAGATTACCAAAATTCACAGAAGCTGAAAAGAGAATACTAAAAAATTCTGCAGATTTTGTCGGAATGAATTATTATACCTCACAGTTTGCAGCTCATATGAAGACCGAAGATACCAAGAACATAAGTTGGACGTCAGATTCTCTTGTTCACTGGGAAAGTAAGTATTAAGATGTTCAAATTATTTTTATTGTTCTAATTAATACTGACACGCGTTGCTTAATCAACCAGACAAGGATGTGGATCAATACCAGATTGGTAGCCAGGTAAACGAATCATTTTGTTTATTAATATATTTCTCACACTTAACTTTTCCTTATCAGTAATACCTTATAAATTTATAATATATTGTTTCTTTTAGCCTGCTGGGGGTAAACTGCCTGTGTATTCAAGAGGAATGAGAAAACTTTTGAAGTATATCAAGGACAACTATGGAGACCCGGAGATTATGATCACCGAGAATGGTTAGAAAATGTTCAAAAATCTTTTCAGAAATAAGTTTCCATTTTGTCTAACAAAACTCGATCTTTTTTTCCTTAAAGGATATGGAGAAGACCTTAAAGACCTTCATAATGACGTGAAAACTGGGACAAATGATCACAACAGGAAATATTATCTCCAGAGGCATCTCTTGAGTTTGCACGAAGCAATTTGGTAAGTAAATTAAAGAATTCAACTCAAACCGAAAAACTAATAGAGAACATTATATGCTGATTCTTAATTATTGTTTTTTGTAGCGAGGACAAGGTGAACGTAACGGGATACTACGTGTGGTCTTTGATGGACAACTTTGAGTGGCAAGATGGATACAAGGCGAGGTTCGGGCTTTACTACATCGATTTCCTTAACAATTTGACACGTCACCAGAAAGTTTCTGGCAAATGGTATTCCGATTTCCTTAAGCCTGGATTCCCAACTTCCAAGATCGTGAGGGAAGAACTCTAAGATCATGAATCCAAATCATGAATCCTCCGAAAAAAATAAAATATATTGCAAGAGATCTTGTTCTTGAGGATTAATATCAGTCTGTGTGTTCTATCTATAGATCATGTTTATCCTTTTTATTAATATGTGGTTTCTTTTGATGCTAGCATACTTGCGAGTTGTTGAAGTAGTCATTGTAATAATAAAATGTTGCTTACGTCAACAAAATTAATAATTACATGGTGCCGTCTTCTTTTAAGTTCGTGTTAAAACAACATTTTAAATGAGAAATCTTTTATGCCATAACATGGGACCTATTTAAGAGTTTACCTCTTCATTCAACTTTATAAATCGTTCCAATTTTAATCCTACTCCCCCTATTCACTACTTTATCTTAGTTGTATCAGTAACATAGATTAACAGTATTATTAAGAAAAAAATAATGGACTTGTGTTATTAAAAAAAATTAGAAATCCATTATATTATGAGAAACTATTTTTTTATGGGCCAGCTTTAAAATATACGAAAATTGGTCAATCTAATTACCTAAAAACATATTTTATATAAAATAATCATAAGACAAAAATTTAAATTTTTGTATACATATTTCAAATCAAAATAATAATTTAAAATTGATTTATATCAAAATGATTCAAAATATAACTATATTTAAAATTTTATTTTTAATAAAATATTTTCCAATAACCATTATTAAAAAGTATTTTCAATATATATAAGAAAAATACAATACAAAGCCTCTTAAATTATGGTTTTTATATTTTATATTAAGTTTTTAAAATATAATATATGTGATTATTTATATGATACATATAAAATACTATTAATTATATGATTACTTATATGATGATGCGTATAAAATACAATTAATTATATGATGACACATATATTATGTATAATAGTGACTAAGGGTGGGGCGTCCGGGTACCCATTCAGGTTCAGTTTGAGTCTGTTTAGGTTTCAGGTTTACGGATCAAAGATTTCTCCCCATTCAGATATTTCTAAATTTTGGTTCAGGTTCCATTCAGATCTTTGCAGGTCCGGTTCGGATTTGGATAACCCATTTAAATTATTTTTAAAATTTTAAAATTTACTATATACTTTAAATTTCTCAAAATCTATAAACAAAATAATATATTACATATAAATTTGAATAACATATGTGAGATTACCTAAACTTAACATATAAATTGGTTTGGTTTAAATATTTGGATAGAGAATTAATAATTATTTTAAGTATCTTTGGTATTTTGAGTATACTTTAGCTATTTTAGATATTTAATTTTGACTATTTGTATATATTTTCAAGTATTTAAACCAACTTAAAACTATCATATATATTTTGGATGTTTTTGTATACATTAAATTTATATATATTTCGGATACATTGGGGTACCTGAAATACTTCGTTTCTAATCGGATTCGGTTTTGGTTTTCTAAATACCAATACTTGAATAATTTGGATATTTAATCAATTTATGTTCGAGTTTAGTACTACTTTTTCGGATCGAGATTGGTTCGATTCTTTGGATTCAGATTTTTTCCCAATCCTAATATTAACATGAAAAACAAATAGCAACATATTCTTGAAAACATATATCCGCGCGGATCAAAATCTAATTTTTAATTAATAAAAGTTAAACACTTAATGGATTTAAAAAAAAAAAATCCATTGATAACTTAAAGTGTGATATGTATTTACAAAATTGTCAGAAAACAAGATCGCAGTTTAGATGAC
Organism: Raphanus raphanistrum subsp. raphanistrum; assembly: GCA_019706035.1. Classification (NCBI taxonomy): domain Eukaryota; kingdom Viridiplantae; phylum Streptophyta; class Magnoliopsida; order Brassicales; family Brassicaceae; genus Raphanus; species Raphanus raphanistrum. The sequence goes on along the minus strand of CM033985.1, from coordinate 1,432,862 downwards.
TGATTAATGCTTTATCTCATTCATGTCCCAGTAGTAAAATTAGTTACACAAAAAAAAATAGTTACACATATGTTCCACGTTGAAAGGGCCTTCCATCGGTATTATTATTATTAGTTTTTGAACATTTCATCGGTATTATTTTTGTGCTCTTGAATGCGAAGACACAATAGTTGATATAAAGTTAAAAACTATCACATCAAATCTGAAGACACAATTGGACAAGTTGCTTTTTGACATAAACTAGTCACGAGTTATGGCTTGTTATAGAATGGTTGTAACCTTTTGATAACAAAATAACAAAAAAAAAATTGATAAAATGGTGGACAAATGGTATATTCTAACATGTGATTTAAATATCAGTATAAATAGTGTATTACATGTACCATAATATTTTTATTACAGAGACACACATAGTAACCAACATAACTTATACTATCTCTGTTTCTATATAAATGTCACATTGACATTTTTTTCACACAGATTAATAAAGTAAGAAGATATATATAAGTTATTATTAATTACATATTTTTGACCAATAGTATTTGAGATAAATAAAATTATTTATAAAATCAATACAATTTACAATTAATTTTCAACTGAAAATAAATATAATTTACATATAGAATTATAAAGTGATAATTTTTGTGTAACAAAAAAGAAACGTTAGAGTCACACTTATTATGAAACATACTTATTATGAAACGGAAAAAATATTTATTAAAACATAAATGTTTTTGCAATCTAAACCTTTTACAGATAAAAAAATGTTATCTGGTGCATCTTACACTAAGAGAATATCATAAAGGTTAAGAAAAGAGGATATTACACTTTGTTTATTATAATAGACTTTCTGTTTTTTAAAAAGAATGATTTTTAGGTTTCTTCTTGTTTTAAAAAGATTGACATCTTACGTTTAAATGCACCTCTCGCTGACTAATATTAATAAATTGTGAATTTCAAGTAATATTAATTGAGAGTAAGTGAATTCTTGAATTCTTATTGGGTTTATAGTAGTTGGAAAATATTTAATTTTAGAAAGTAATGTACTTACAAGCAAATGGTAGTTGTATTTCTTGTGTGAAAAAACTAAAATTCATTCTATCAAAAAGGAGTATTATTTTCTTTGGAAATAACACCTAACTAAATGTAGTATACACTCTATATTTTATAATGTATGATGTTTTGAGTTAAATCACAAGATTAAAAGTTTCAATTTTCTATATAAGTAATTCTGAATATATAAATTAAAAATATTTCAACCAATTATAAAAGAAACTATAAAATCTAATTGGTTAAATATTTTTCAGTAATTTAAAATTAACATAGGAATGTCAAATCATCTACAATTTAAAACAACAAATTTTTTATAAACATCGTATATTATGAAACAGAGAGAATACAAAAAGAATCTGAAATAAAATCAATACAAGTAGGATGATGAAGTAGTAAATTGACAGACTAATAAATGAAATTTCAATAACTGTTTTTTTTTGGTGTAATTGAATAACTTAGGGGGATGTATTCAATTTAACATTTGATGTGATTTGATTTTAATGGAGTTTTAGATGATTTTAATAAGTTGCAGAGATTTAGGTGATTTTTGTTAAACTACTCTAGAATATCATCTAAAACAATGGGATTTGAGTTTTAATATTTTTAGCTAAGAAACTCCACCCAAACACCCTAAAATCACCTCAAAACTTTAAAATCCCACAACTTAAAATATTTTCAATAACAGTGGATTTCAGAGTACTTTACGAAATGTCAAGTTCAATAACATTGGATTTTAAATGAGTTTTTGAAATTCATGTTTGAATAACAGTGGATTTGTTATTTTAATACAAATCACCTGAAACTCTCGGTTGAATACACCCTCTAATTGTATGTGTATGGATTTGATTTCTTATACTTATAAGTCATTTTGCTTGAATTTTTTTTAATTCGTCCTCTCAGCTGATTCTGTCGGTTGGGGCTATGGACGAACTTAGTGCTAGAAAAAGAAAAGAAATTTTACTACACGCATTATGATTTCGCTAGAAGAGCCATGAGATAAATATGAAACCCACGTTTGAGTTAGTTACAACTGTTTCTTTTTAAAAACGTTTCCACACACCATATGCTTCTTCAAGCTTTAGAACACTTGTGTCTTTCACTCTTGTAATGGAAATATCCACCATGAGAATGAATTTTCTTGCTCTGGGTTTGTCTCTGTGTCTTGTTCTTTCGAGCTTCCATGGTGTTTCTTGTCAGGTAAGCACCAATAGAAAAGTGTGTTCTTTTTATTGACCAAAAAAAAAAAAAAGAAAAGTGTTCTTTCATTCCTTTCTCTTTCAACCTTAAGTAAATTTGGAGCATTTGGTAATATATTTAGGATGATGGTGCTGCAAGTAGGTTGAGTCATTTGGATCTTATAGAACGTGAATACCAAGGTAAAGAAATACTCAGAATCATCAAAAGTGTCCTTCTTTTCTGGTTTCTTGAATTATTTGTTTTCTTTGAATTGCAGATAGTGTCAATGCTCTTCAAGGCAAGGAAGACCAGCGTAAGATCTCTCTCCGTGTCTTCTTTTCTTGAATCTGTTTTGTTCTTTGTGACAGCTTCTAAGTTTGTGTGTGTGTGTCTTCAGCTGCGAGTGTCCAGAGTGAGAACCAGAAGAACACTACAGTGACTGATAAGAACACTATTTCTTTGTCTCTGTCAGATGAATCTGAGGTTATTGTTATGATCAATCTGCCTAAAAGATTTCTGAAAAGTAAGTTTGTTGTAGAACTAATGTGCTTTTTGTCTTCTTTTGTGGTTAGTCTGGAGCCGTGAGTGATGAAAGTGTTACGCGTTCAAGTCTGTTGGATGAAATAGATCTTGAATTTGAAGGTAAATTAAGATCTTGATCTCTCTTAGTCATTGTGTTTATGGTTAAAGGTTGAATCAAGAAAGGCCCTTTAAGTGATCTTGATTAATTTGCAGCTCATCTCAATGTTCTTAACCAAGCTGGATCTGATGACGTTAATGCTGAGTCAAAAGATGATGAAGAATTATGTATGGAATTTTTTTATCTTCTACACTAGTTTTTTATGAATCCTTTTTGTCTTTCCTACTGAGATAGTTGTTATGTGTCTCTTGTTTCAGCTGCTCAGAGACAGAAGATGTTGGAAGACATGGAAAGCGATTTTGAAGGTTTCTCAGAGATGCTCTATCCATAGCTTATAGTTAGTTACTATAAGCCTCACTTATAACTTTGTCTTCTGTTGCTTCTCTTACTTGCAGCTGCTTCAGCAAGTTTGAAACCAATTAAGAGTGATGAACTAAGTGAAGGAACTGATGAGGAACAATGTAACAAACTTTTCCTCTCTGACTTTTTGTATGTGACTCAGTTGTGTATCCTTCAATAAGGCACATCATTGGTGTCTTTTGTTACAGCTGCAAAGAGTCAAAGTTTGCTGGAAGAAATCGAACGCGAATTTGAAAGTATTTTCTCTTTGAGGCCTCTATCTTTAAAATAACTCTTCTGCTTTTGGTGAACTAAGTCTTGAATCTAAAAGATTCTGCTTTGTGTTCTGTTTCATTTCCTAACTTGTAGCTGCTACAAAAGATCTTGAACAACTAAAGATTAATGACTTCAACGGTGACATCTATGATGAAGAACAATGTAATAAACCTGTTTACTCTCTGATTGCTCTGATCCCTTGTCTCTGCTTAAGCATTTTGTGTGTGTGTGTTGTTACAGCTGCAAAGAGAAAAAGCATGCTTGAAGCTATTGAACGCGAGTTTGAAGGTTTCTTGAAAGACCACTAATTTTTGTTCATAACTTCCATTGATTTGTGAGAAGAATGTGAGTGTCATCTAAGAGTTCGTTTGTGTGTTTTGTATCTTTTTAAACTCCTACTTGCAGCTGCTGTTGAAGGCCTTGAAGAACTGAAGGTTTCTGATTCTACCGGAAACAAAGATGATGAAAAAGAATGTAAAGCCTCATGATCCCTTTTAGTTTTCTCTGATCCATTGTCTCTGAAGCTCCTTTAATGTCTTGCTGCAGCTGCAAAGAGACTTAGTATGCTGGAAGAGATCGAACGGGAATTTGAAGGTAAACATACCTCTAAAATGTCTTAATAGAGTTTATGTTTCACCTAGAAAGCTTTGTGTTTACTTGAGAGTATGTTTCTGTGTGTGTGTTTTATCCCATATCTGCTACAAAAAGTTAACTAGTTCATATCAGAGCCTTGAGTGTTATCTAAGAGTCTTGTCTCTTCATTCATACTTACAGTAGCTACAGAGAGCCTTAAGCAACTTCAAGTTGATGGTTCTAGTGAAGACACAGAACAAAGTAAAGTACTCTTTATCTTCTCTTAAGTTCTGCTTTATATTTCCCCTCTTCATGTAATCTGAGAAGAGTTTTGATGTACTGTTACAGCTGCAAAGAGGCAAAGTATGTTGGATGAGATTGAACGTGAATTTGAAGGTACCTTTATATCAATTGCAATAGAATAAAAAATGGTTGAATGTTATGCTAAGAGTGTGCCTACTTGCAGCTGCTAGAAGTGATCTTAAACAAATAAATGGTTTCACTGAAGGAAATGCTGATGATGAAATATGTAAGTAACTTTTTTGCTTCTTATTTCTATCCTAAATTATTATGAGACTTATGTATCTTCTATGGTTTTATCACAGCTGCAAAGAGAAACAGTATGGTAGAAGAGATGGAACGTGAGTTTGAAGGTACATTTTCACATAACATTTGTTTATCTCATCTTTGTTTCTCTCTATGTTTCATCCTAAGATTCAGTTTCTCTCTTATACTTACTTGTAGCTGCTACAAAAAAACTTAGAGTTAATTATTTCAATGAAGGCAGTAATAACGAAGAACAATGTAAGTGATTTCATCCTTTTTATTGTAATGATTTCAATGAAGGCAGTGATAGTGAGTTACTTAATTATCTCTTGTTACAGCTGCAAAGAGTAAGAGTATGCTTGAAGAGATTGAACGTGAATTTGAAGGTATCTGTCTAGATTAGCTCATATACTTCAGATAAAATCTTGAACATGTTCTACAATTCTTCTTGCAGCTGCTATTGGAGGTCTTAAACAGATCAAAGATGATGATTTTAAGAACACTGAAGAACAATGTAAAACTCTCTGATTCCTTTTCTTCTCTTTGCATCCTTCTCATGAAAGATGTTAACGCTTGTTTCAGCTGCTAAGAGCAAGCTAATGTTGGAAGAGATCGAGCGCGAATTCGAAGGTACTTGCAAGATTATATTGGTACTCATAATCCTAAGCAAAGACTGTGTCTGACTCTACATCATTGTTCTGCAGAAGCTCAAAGTGGCTTTACCACAAATGCTAATAAAGAAGGATGTAAGACACAGCCAAAACTCTTTTTAACTCTTCTGTTTTATACTTTTATTGGTTGTCTCAGCCAAGTTTCTAAGACAGTTCATGTTCTCTCACAGCTGCAAAGAAACATAGTATTACATTAGAGTCTCTTGGACTAGGACAGTCAGGTGTCTGCGGCTGTTTTAATCAAGACAACGCTGGTTTAAAGCGAGATGAAGAAGCTTCAATCTCTATATCAACAAAATATAGCATAGAAGAGATCCTCTCTGAAGAATCTGCACTACAGGTTTTGTTTTCTGACCTTTCTTGAGCAACAAGAAACGTATAAGTCACTTGTTTTCTGACCTTCCTTATACAACAAGTCTCTGATTCCTGTTAAGTTTTCATGATTTTTTTTGCAGGGCACAGAGACTTCTTCTAGTCTCACTAAGTCTTTGACTCAACTAGTTGAGAATCACAGGAAGGAAAAGGAATCTCATAGTGTGCACACTTCATCCACAAGTGAATCAGCATCCACATCAGAGACTGTAGAGAGCCTTAGAGCTAAACTGAAAGAACTTAGTGTCTTAACAGCTCGTCAGCTCGTGATACGTCAAGACTTTGAGAGCATTCTCGTTATGGCTGCAACTTTCGAAGAGCTAAGCTCAGCTCCCATCAGTTACATTTCTAGGTTAGCTAAATACAGAAACGTCATAAAAGAAGGACTTGAAGCTTCTGAGAGAGTACACATGGCAAAGGCACGAGCTACAATGCTCGAAGAGACTTCCAGAGAGAAGCAGATCTTCGTGGACGCTAACTTCGAGGAGGCTAAAAGGCTTGCTCAAAGAGGAGACGCCTTGTACGTTAGAATCTTTGCGATCAAGAAACTGTTGAGGAAGCTTGAAACTGAGAGAGAATCTGTTGATGTGAAGTTCAAGGAGATTGTGAAAGGTCTTTCTCATCTTCTTGTTGATGCTTCTGAGGCCTATGAGGAGTATCATGGAGCTGTAAGGAAGGCTAAAGACGAGCAAGCTGCTGAGGAGTTTGCGAGAGAGGCAACGCAGAGTGCAGAGATCATATGGGTTAAGTTTCTTAGTTCTCTTTAGAGAAGAGTTGAGATAATTGGTTGTCTTTAGAGCAAGTCTGGAGCTCTTGTTGGTTAGTGTTTTGTACTTTGTGTTTATGTTCTGTTTCAGACTTTGTGGGTTAGTTATATCAAGAGAGAGGGGAAGACAAATAAATTCTAATAAAATAACTTCCAATAATTCATAAAAACCTTTTGCATACCTTGTACCTAGGTATTTTCCTACCGCATGTGCAACAATAATTTTTTTTAAATAATCTAAACTATTAAAAGTAAGTACAAATGAAAAATAACCCTTACTTTTTCTCATTATTTACCAATTTGTGTCACTCATTATTAACTGTAAAATAATATCAGTAAAGCCTTCGTTAAAAGATCTATCGAAGCCCATTAACAGTATAATGATGAACTATAATTATATGAGCCAATGTATTTTTTTAGCCGATGTGTACTCAGTCATATCATATAATTATGAAACGAATTACAAAGCTTTGTAATCTGAATAAACTTTTTATTGTTTGCACTATCAAAATGTGTAATATCAACACAATTCACGACCTCTTAACATAATATAATTTTTCCTATGCACATATTATTATATTTATAATATTTATAATAGACAAAGGGTTTACATATTCTTCTTCTCGACAAAACACTTATTTTATTGTCTCACAATGGATACTTTCATATCAACACCATCAGGTACTGATTATCAATCCGGTTTTTTATATAATTTTCAGAGTTCAAAATTTTATACACAATTTAAATATAGATTTCGTGATTACCAAAAATCTAGAAACATGTTTCACTATACCATTTTTATTTCAGTATACCACCATATCTGAACTGTAAAATAAGTTTGAAATAATAAATTGATATATATATATATATCCTATTAAAAATAAAGTACAAATGAAAAATAACCCTTACTTTTTCTCATTATTTACCAATTTGTGCCACTCATAATTAACTGTAAAATAATATCAGTAAAGCCTTCGTTAAAAGATCTATCGAAGCCCATTAACAGGATAATGATGAACTATAATTATATGAGCCAATGTATTTTTTTTAGCCGATGTGTACTCAGTCATATCATATAATTATGAAACGAATTACAAAGCTTTGTAATCTGAATAAACTTTTTATTGTTTGCACTATCAAAATGTGTAATATCAACACAATTCACGACCTCTTAACATAATATAATTTTTCCTATGCACATATTATTATATTTATAATATTTATAATAGACAAAGGGTTTACATATTCTTCTTCTCGACAAAACACTTATTTTATTGTCTCACAATGGATACTTTCAGATCAACACCATCAGGTACTGATTATCAATCCGGTTTTTTATATAATTTTCAGAGTTCAAAATTTTATACACAATTTAAATATAGATTTCGTGATTACCAAAAATCTAGAAACATGTTTCACTATACCATTTTTATTTCAGTATACCACCATATCTGAACTGTAAAATAAGTTTGAAATAATAAACTGATATATATATATATATATATATATAATCTATTAAAACAGAAATACAAATAAGAAATAAACCTGAAACTTTCAACTTATTTACTTTTATATAAATAATAGTCTAACACAAATCAAATATGCTAAATGTGAAAGAGTATAGAATATACTACACCAAATTTAAATAATATATATAATAATTTTATTATACATTAAACACTTTATCTATACAAAATGTAAATATACACTTGTGCGGACGCGTGATTCATATAATAACAGTTTGGAAAAAAATAATCAATATAAACTATTTTTTTTTAAAAAGATCCATATTAAAAAATTATTTTATAGGATAAATTTTTAAAATACAGATTACTATTTACACGGTATAAATATTTATTTAAAAATAAAATAAATACCCGCACGGGTGTGCGGGTCAAGATCTAGTTTATATTTAAAACTAAAATTTTACTATTATTTTAAATTTTATTATTTTCTTGCTAATATTTTAAAATAAATTTTGATTTATTCGAACATAAAATTAAGATAAATTAAACAATCTTTTTTATTTTAAATTATATTTTAAATAGATATATATATATATATTTTCAAAATTATAATCTTAAATAGATATTTTACTTATTTTTTAGATAAAATATATTAAATCAATTTGTATAAAATTAATTAAAATTTTGAAATATATTTTGATATGCAATAACCAAAACAAAATTTTGAAAATGAAAAATTTAAAATAAAAAATTAACTAAATTATATCATAAAATATGTATAGATATAGTAGTTTGTATATACAATCACATTATATATCTATAAATATGCTGATCGGATCGGATATCCGGCTTTCCAAAAAAAAAATTGTGATTTACTTCTATTTTTACAGATATCACATTTTACTATTTGTTTTGATCCGAAACTTTACGGATATCCGACCAAATTTAACAGATAATTTGTCCAGCTCTACTGGTGTAATCTGTTGGGATTGTGAAAGCCCATGTCCAACTCTATTTATCCGATTAGTACGATATTGTCCACTTTGGGTATTAATGGCAAGCCCGCATGGATTTACTTTTGGTTTTCATCCCAAAAGGCCTCGTACTAATTAGAGTTGGATTTCTCTTTATATATTAGACACTTCTTGTCTAATTCTCCAATGTGGGACTTAGATTGCATCTCTCATTCTCCCCCTCAATCTAAGGATCACATTCATGACATCCAGAATCTTCTGACTTGATCTCTGCCACACACACCTCTCATCATTCCTAACTCATAGGATATACCATTCATCACTCGAAGGGTATTTAGGTTTTTCTTCCAGATTTCTCGTCAACCGCTCTGATACCAATTGTTGGGATTGTGAAAGCCCATGTCCAACTCTATTTATCCGATTAGTACGATATTGTCCACTTTGGGTATTAATGGCAAGCCCGCATGGATTTACTTTTGGTTTTCATCCCAAAAGGCCTCGTACTAATTAGAGTTGGATTTCTCTTTATATATTAGACACTTCTTGTCTAATTCTCCAATGTGGGACTTAGATTGCATCTCTCATAATCGTCCTGCCAACTTCATTGCTCAAAGGAAATATATTACATTGGTATGTGGAGGGAAGGTCTCCTAGTTGGCTTCAGTTCTTGTGTGAGGTGGACAGAGCCCACGTTACTTCTTAGTCTGTTATGTTAAGTCCTCACGTTACTTCTTTAGTCTGTTGTGCTAAGTCTTCATATCTTTGTTTTGGATATTGATTAATGCGTAAATATCTTGCACTGGTTGATGGTTGACGCTTGGTTGTAAATTTGGGTGGTAAGAACGTTATTTGATGATAAATATGAATACGTTATATTTAGATGAATACGTTCCAGCGCGGAAACCGTGTATATCCAAGTTTTAAAAAGGAAAGGAAATAGAAGAGTACGTGCCGACTACTCGTGAATACATGTGTCTGTATCTGGTAAGATTTGATATTATTTGGCAATAAAATTCTACAGACGTGCGAACTCGAGACATATATTAATGGGTAAGTACAATAATTTATGTCTATTTATACACAACATAATAAACGTTACAGATACACTCGAAAAACATGTATACCGAGGAAAAGAAGAAAAATACCAACTATGGGTCAATCTTTGTCTACTGCTTCGTCGGTTTGGTTCTCGTTGTGGGGGTCGTAAGGTATGCAAAACCTTATTACAACCACCTGATTTTTTTTTTGACTTAACTTCATATTAAATTGCATAAGAAAAGAAAATGATTACAAGCCCACAGCTAGTGTATTTTGAGCTCAGCCCAGCCCATTCAGTTTTTACCCAAATCAAACATCACAACATCATAATAATGAAAAAAAAAGCCCAAGGCCCAGTTAAAGAAAAAAGAGGAAACAGAGAGTCGCTGCCGATCAAACGCCATTGTCGATGATTGCGAGGGAGACAGTGTAACTTCATTGAAGCCACTGCTGCATCATCCTTGAAGAAAGTCGCGGGTTACTGGTTCTGTAGCTGAGGATTCGGTCACGGACCTGGCGATCAATCAACCTGATGAGACCATCGACAGACCGGTAAACATTGCGGTGTAGCCTGCTATTCCGTTCCTGCCAAATCCAGTAGATGCAACACTGCCAGGTTAGTAATATAAGTCGTCCCCTCCAGTTTCTGCTGTTGTATTGCTGCAACTGATTTGTAACATCTGTCCATTGTTGCGCAGGGTTCAGACCACATCGAATCGCTAGGGAAGACCACAGACTCCATGAGAAGGAGCAGTTGAATAGTAGGTGATCTCGAGACTCAGAGGCGGCGTTACAGAGTAAACAACTAGGCGATATTTGCAATCCCCATCGTAATAGCCTGTCTCGGGTTGGACAACGGTTAAGGATGAAAAGCCAGCACAGGAAGGAGTGCTTTGGAATCCCTCCCACTGTCCAGACTATATTCTCCCAAGGGACAGCAGCTCCATGTACAGTTAGGTACCTATACATCTGTCCCGTAGAGTAGACCGATGAAACCGTTCCTTCCACCTCCCACTCATAGTGATCTTCCTCTGTTGACAATGCTAGGGTTGTGAGATATATATGTAGCTGCAGTTGTTTTTCCGATCGAGGATGAGGCAGGAGCCAGCGATCATTTCGGAAGAGAGAAGACACAGTTGCATCCCCTCTTATCCCAAGTGTGAAGTTTGAGTCGTTGGCAAGGAACCTCTGTAACGAGCCGAAAGGTGACCAATTATCTGTCCAAAATCTCACTGAGTTTCCATTCCCAATCCTGAGCTTAATGAAATCATATACTTCTCCTCTCAGCTTTAACAGTTTGTTGACTAACCATGAGTTTCGTGTGCTAGGTTGGATCGTCCAGAAAGAACTGAGGTCTCCATCAAGCACTGTCTCCGTAAACCAGGCGACCCAAATTGAACCTGCCTGGAAGAAAATGAGCCAGATTAGTTTTAACAGACAAGCTTTATTCCAGTGTGTAAGGTCCCTGACTCCTAAACCCCCTTCTGCTTTGGGCCTTGTTACAATTTCCCAACTGACCCTCGCTGTGTGGTGTTCATCAATGTTGCCTCTCCACAGGAAAACACCACAAAGTGAATTTATACGCTTGATGCACGCTTTCGGAAGCACAAATGAGGAGCACCAGAAGTTGGTAATACCCGCTATGACTGTCTTGATGAGTAAGAGGCGCCCAGCGAAAGATAAGGCTCTTGCACTCCAGGAATTGAATTTCCTCTTTACTTGCTGTATTAGTACTTCACAGTTGAGGATTGAAAGTTTTTTGGTGCAGAGCGGGACTCCAAGGTAGCGGACAGGAAGAGTACCTTGAGGCATACCAGTGGAGAATTGTATGAGGTCTCGTTCTTCATCAGTTAGTCCAGAAGAGAAGAATGACGACTTTTGCAAGCTCACTGCCAAACCCGAACGAAGCTCAAACTCCTTAAGCACCTGCAGGACAGCTTGAAGTGATTGAATAGAGCCGTCCATAAATATGAGAAGGTCGTCAGCGAAGCACAGATGCGTGAGCCTAGCAGAGTTACAGCGGAGATGGTAGTTGAACTTCAGATCACGTGCAGCATTGTTCAGCATCAACGACAGATTATTCAACGCCATCACAAAAAGATAAGGGGACAGAGGATCTCCCTGTCTGAGTCCCCTCCTTCCCGTGAAGAACCCATGCACCGCTCCATTGTAGCCTAGTGTGAAACTGGTAGTGCAGATGCAAGCTTTGATCCAACCAACAAACTCCTCAGGTAATCCTATCCCTTTAAGACAGCTCAGTAGAAAATCCCACGATAGTGTATCAAATGCTTTTGCTATATCTACTTTGATGGTTATTCTTTTCTGACCTGAGGTTTTATGGTATCCATTGATTAGCTCAGAAGCAAGGACAGTGTTCTCCACAAGGAGCCTCCCCTTAACAAAAGCAGTCTGATTCGGGACAATGTAGCTAGACAGAATAGGCTTTAGGCGCTTCACAAGCAGTCTGGAAATGGTTTTGTACACCGTATTCAGACAGGAGATAGGTCTATAGTCAGTGATGAGTGAGGCTCCAGGCCTTTTGGGAACGAGAGAGAGGATCGTGGAGTTTGCAGCAGTCGGCAGGTATGAGGAGGTGAAGAACTGAGAAATAGAAGTAACCACCTCCGGTCCTACTATATCCCAAGCCGCTTTGTAGAAGCCAGCAGTGAGGCCGTCGGGACCCGGCGCCTTATTAGGATTAAGCTTCAAGATGACCCGTGTAATCTCCTCAGTTGAGGGAAGGCTGATCATCTGTTGGCCCTCTATCGTAGAGCACGTGAATAGCGACAGGGTCTGGAACCATGAAGGAGGAGAGCTCAGCGGAACAGGAGGGAGCATCAGGGGCCAAGTATGGACTGAAAGTGCCTGATCGCATGAGTAGTCATCTGCAGGGGATCCATTATGACCACACCCGACGGAAGAATGAAAGACCTGATGGCATTGTAGTTCAACCTTGCCTGAACAATCCGAAAGAAGTAAGCCGAGTTTTGGTCACCCTCCTTTAACCAGTTGATTCTGGACCTCTGCCTCAGATAGCATTCCTCTATAATCCTTAGGAACTGCCATTTTTGCAACAGGTCTTTCTCCCTTTCATATAGTAAAGTTGATGGCGCTTGAAGAGCTTGTACCTGCACATCTTGCAACAAACGGTTAGCCTCACAAACTCTCTTTTGGATTTGAGAAAAATTATCTCTATTTAATCTTTTTAACTCTCTTTTTATCTGTTTCTGCTTCCAGCACAGGTCCGTGAGATTTGTCACTAGGCTTCCGGCCGCAGTCCACGCTTGAAGTACCACAAGGTGAAAGTCTGGGTGCTTAGATAGGTAGTTATAAAACTTGAAGGGTTTGGTTCTAGAGGAAGGAGTTTTGAAGGCTAAGTCGACAAGACATGGGCAGTGATCTGAGAACAGGGGAGGTAGGAATTGCGCAGAGCAGTTAGGGAAAAGGTCTAGGATAGGGCTAGAGATGAGGAGACGGTCCAGTTTCTTGGCTATAGGGTTATCAGGTTGATGGTTACTCCAGGTAAAAAGGGGGCCTTGGTATCTAAGATCAAAGAGCTCAAGTTGAATGAAGCAATCTCTGAGTTCAATCATGTGGCGAGTCAGTGAATCGACAGCTTGAATTGAGTGTTCAGCTGGGTGTATAATCTGGTTGAAGTCACCACCAAGCATCCACGGAGTAGCATGAAGATCTAGTGTCTGATGCAGGTTTAATAATTCCACCCAGAGGTCAGAGCGTTCACTTCTGGTGTTGAGAGCATAAATAGCAGTATAAATGAACACTGACGATCCCGGAATTTTTACTTCACAGGTGAGGGACTGGATGGACTGGTGGAGCACACGAACATTGACCGTCGGTTTCCAGATCACAACAATACGGCCATCCTCATCAGATGCATGATTGGAGGTATAATTCCAACCATTGCATAGCTTTCCCATTAGGTAGCTGAGATTATGATCTTTGATGTGGGTTTCTAGAATAGATCCAAAAATAGGCTGATGGCTACGGAGCCAATCACAAAAGGGCTGATGCTTATCCGGATCATTTAGACCACGGACGTTCCAAAAAAAGGTCTTATTATACATATTTAATTATTTTGAGGCTCTTCAGGGAGAAGAGCACTCTCAGTAGCCAGAACTTCAAAAAGGTTCGAGATAGGAACAGGGGAGGGGTGGGCAAAAGGGGGTAAGGGAGGGCGAGGGGAGAAAAAGGCAAGCTGGCTCATGAAAGAGGGAAAGGATTGAAGGCTCGGTATGGATTTAGAACGCTTTAGGGGCTGATTTTCAGATTTTGCAGGAGGACTAACAGGAAACAGGAACCCATCAGGAGAAGAGAAGGCAAGAGGGGACGAAGAGGCAGGGATTAGGGGGGAAAAAGCTAAAGGGGAGGAAGTTGAAGAGGAGGAAGGGTCAGTTTGGGGAATTGGATTAAGGGCAGGGAGGAGAATTTGATTAGGGGAGGCCTGGGTGGTGGCGGATAAAGGAGAAGGATAAGGAGAAGGGATAGGAGGGTCAGGAACAGGGGGAGATGGCAAAAAAGGAGGAGGAAGAGGTAAAAGAGGAGAAGGCACAAGAGGAAGATCAGTAGAGGCAGAAGTTTGGGAGAAGGGAGTCACAGGGGGAGAGGCTGCTGCAGGAATAAAAGGATCAATTGCTGGAGACTCATGAGAAACAGCAACAACAGGTACATAAATTTTTCCTTTGGGGATAGACTTAGAGGAAGTCTTTTTCTGAATTTTGGATCCTTGATTTGAAGCCTTTAGTGGGGGAGCAGGCAATAGGAGGCAGTTCCGAGATATATGGCCCAAAGCTTTGCAGTGAGTACAAGTAGGTGGAACCCAAGGGTAGTCCACTTGCACTTCAACAACTTCTCCACTCTGCCTTACAAACTCAACCACACGAGGCAATGGTTCAGACAAATTGACTTCTACTTTGACGTGAGAGAGATCCAGGTTTACTAAGTTTAAGGTGAAGTCATCTGTTTCCTTTGGTTCGCCTATTAAACCTGCTACAAGGCTGAGTCCTTCTCTGTAGCGCAGGTCTAGGGGAACTCCTGTCAAGTGAGCCCAGATTTGGATGGCTTGTCGTGGCGTTGAGGTTTCAGAGCCAGAGCACCATTGTGAAGCATAGAACATGGAATCTCCAACATACCATACATTCTTCTCAAGAATTTTTTGGCGCAGATAGTCACTTGGAATCCTGACGAGCATGGAACGAGTTAAGGGGTTGTTGTGGATCTCCACCCGTTTTCCTTTGCCCCACATATGATTCAGGACACTCTGAATCTGGTTAAACGGAGGGGGCCGACCATTGAAGTGACAAACAATGAAGTCTTTATGTAACTCTGCTCCTTTCAAGAAAACACTATCAGGTATAATAATGCGAGGCCTCCCAGTGTCAGAGAGCGATACCGGAGCGATTCTTGAAAGAGATTTGTCATTTGAGAGTCTGAGACGGTCAACAAGTGTAGACTTAGGACCAGGGGGAGCGGTTGGAAGGGTATGGGGGTTATTGGCGGTGGCTGTTTGAAGAGGGATGAGTGGAGCGAGAGGCGGGGGAAGATTTAGGGGGGTAGGATGAGCAGAGGGTAACACGGGAGGGTTAGGAAGGAGGGGAGAGGTAGAAATAGTAACAACAGCAGTTGAAGAAGGCTGAGGGAGGGAGGAGGGGTTAAGGATAAGGTTTTCAGAAACAGGGCGAGCTACAGTCGTTACAGTAGCTACAGTACTTTCAGATCTAGATTCAGGAACAGTGGTTCGAGAATCAGTAACTGAAGCAGCAGGTTCAGCGGCCTGAGCAGTAGAGGAGGGGGGAGAAGGAGGGAAAGCAGGAGCGGAGGTCTTATCTACTGGCCCAAGATAGGCAGTGCGTAGAGAGAGACGGGAAGGTTTGGAAGAGGAGAGAGGAGGGAAGAAAGGAGCAGGGAAGGGGCTGGAGGGGTCGGGAGGGTCAGGAGGGAGGGGCGGGGTGGAGGAGCGACGATCACCAGTGGTGTCAAGCGGCGGACTGAAGGCGGAAGCACTACCGGAGGGGAACCAGGGGTTCTCCATCGGGAACCGAGCTAGAGAGCGTTTTTAGGATTTTTTCTTTCGGAAATTTTTACAACCACCTGATTACAACCTTCAAAACCTAATGGAGACAGAAGCAGTAATAGAAGAAGCATTCTTGGGTGTGGAGAAATCACTTCCATGTGCCTCAAGGAGCTCTGTATCTGTTCCTGCCAGGAATCACCAGAAGCTCTCATCAACAGTAAAGGAAGAGACTCGAACTCGTCCCCCAATTTCGTACTGTGTGAAGTTCGAGTCATTTTCCACTATGGCGAACCTGGTCAAAGACAACGGTGACAAGTACGAGTCACGTCCATTCTCAGCCGGTGGATACAATTGGTACGTACACGTTGGTTGGGTGTAGCTTATAATTTCTCTCTTTCATAATGTATATAGATGACGTTTTATTTCAAGAACATATATCAAAACTCTAATTTTCTAAAAAAAATATCACTAAAATTTAATTTAGAATTAATTAATTTATTTATATATAAAAACAAGAAAAAAATATTCTTTATATGTTTTTAATAAAGTTAAAGTTATCTACATGTATGAAAATATCTTATATTGTTTTTTTTTTGATCAAATAAAAAAAAATATCTTATATTGTAAAACAACGAAATTCTCATAAAACATGTTAGATACTAGCGGATGGAGTATAAGTTGGGAATTCCATATATATATATATATATATATATATATATACAAGTGTAGGATCATCTCCGCTGTAGATGTGTGACATATTAACACAATGCTGTAGATTTCATCAGAATCCAATTTGCACTTGTTTTAACTATATAACTTGACCCGTTTAGCTTAATATGTTATAAGGACGTTCCTCGTCTACCCAAACGAGAACAAGCCAGAGGGCTCGGGTGGATACGTTTCGGTTTACGTAAAAATCGATAACTCAACTCTCATCACCTATCAAAACGAAGTGTATGCGTGGATCAAATTCCTCCTCTACAAAAGCAATACAGACACGTACTATGAGTTCCATGGTACTACTTAATTACCTAGAGAGAGGGTGATACATAATTGTTCTAAACTTTTATGGTTTCTTAACTAGTTTTGATCGGTTTGCAGCGACTGAGGCGCAGAGATTTCATTTGTTTAAACAAGAGTACGGAATGCTCAACTTTCTTAATATTCAGTATATCAAATATCCGGAATATGGATACCTTTTCAACGGCGGACAAAGTGTGTTTGGCGTTGACATCGTGGTTTCTAAACCCTCTGGCACATGGGAAGATGTCTCTTATGAAGAAAATATTCGTGACCCTGTTCTTGATTGGAGACTCACCAACTTTTATATCCGCGATCAAGTCTCTTACACTTCTGATACGTTTTCATCCGGAGGGAGAGACTGGTAACTCTCTCCACATATATATATAGTACGTATTAACTTAGGTGATGTATTATATGTATAAAGTAACTTATGTGATGTATGTGTAGGGTATTGAAAGTGTATCCAAATGGAGTTGGGTCTGCAACGGGTAATTCATTGTCACTATACTAGTTGAGTGCGTCAAACCAGAAGGGTTACGTGAAAGCCAGGTTTAGAGTTATTAACCAGACCCCATCTAACAATGTTGAGAAACAAGGTTAGTGCCTAAAATAAAATACTAAAATAGGCTTATTTGGAAGATGTTAAACTAACTTTTGATTTGTTCCTACAGTGGGGGGATGGCCCAATTCACAAGAAAATGGATGGGGTTTAGACAAACTTATACCTCTCGCAGATATCAAAAATACGTCCACAGGTTTCCTCGTCAAGGATACCATCAAATTTGAAGTCGAGATCCTGGCCTTCTCTAGAGCCGACGCCGTCTCTAACTAAGGCTTAAGATAATCGTGGCTCGTACTTGTGTTGTTTTTTCCTATCATAACAGGAGATACTTGGTAGTTATTAGACACATAGTTGTCCCACATCGGTAGTTAGAAGGGATCCTTAGCAGTATATAAGATAGTTGGGCCACTCCATTAATCACCAATTGGTTTTAAGTGTGAAGCTCATCTAGCTTAACATGGTATCAGAGCCCGATCCACGCAATCCAACCCGATCCACATCGATCTGGCCCAAAGTTGGCCCATCGATCTTTGCCCGAGTATTCCGAGATTGATGCTCAGAGAGCCATCATCTCGAGGGGGCGTATTAGACACATAGTTGTCCCACATCGGTAGTTAGAAGGGATCCTTAGCAGTATATAAGATAGTTGGGCCACTCCATTAATCACCAATTGGTTTTAAGTGTGAAGCCCATCTAGCTTAACAGTAGTAACTCCAAGTAAATTACTATCACTTTGTTTCACTGTTTTTGTTTCCTTCCAATAATAAAGAGTCCGAGCTTTTTGTTTTTCATAACGAATGCGAGAAAATAATACGGAAAACATACAAATACATTGATAAAGCAAACCACACAACACTTCAACGGCTTTCACCAAATTACTACGGGCAAAATGATATTTTATCATTATAAATTGCCAAAATATTATTTTCATAGTATCACTTTTCATGTTTACACTAATCACTTTTACCACCACTTTTAATGAAGAATTTAGATTTGAAGATTGAGAAATTACCAAAAATACCATTTTCATAGTACCACTTTTCATGTTTACACTAACCACTTTTAATGAAGAGTTTAGATCTGAAGGTTTAGGATTTAGGGTTTAGATTTGATGTTTTAGGATTTAAGGTGTATAGTTTAGGGTTTAGAGTTGAGGATTTAGGGTTTAGAGTTGAGGATTTTGGGATTTATAGTTTAGACTTTAGGGTTTAGGGTTTAGGATATTGAATTTAGGGTATATAGTTTAGGGTTTAGGGTTTAGAGTTGAAGATTTTGGGTTTAGGGTTTAGAATTGGAGGTTTAGGATTTAGAATTTGAGATTAGAATTTTGAAAAGCATATAAAAACAAATATATAAGAGTCTTTAACATTTTAATAAATAAGGTATTTTTGAAAATGTATCTTTAGTGGTGGTAAAGATGAATAATTGTACCTTGAAAATGGTATTTTTGAAAATTGCCCTTGAAGATTTAAGATTTAGGGTTTATATTTGATGTTTTATGGTTTAGGGTATATAGATTAGGGTTTAGAGTTGAGGATTTAGGGTTTATAGTTGATGTTTTAGGACTTAGGGTTTAGAGTATCGAATTTAGGATATAGAGTTTAGGGTTTAGGGTTTAGAATTGAAAGTTTAAGATTTAGAGTTTGGGTTAGAATTTTGAAAATCATATAAAAATAAACATATAAGAATCTTTAACATTTTAATAAATAAGGTACTTTTAAAAATGTGTTTATATTGATGTTAAAGATGAATAATGGTACCTTCAAGGTGGTATTTTTGAAAATTCTCATTTATCATTGGAGGGCGATTTTCATATTTCATAGTATAGTCAGTAGGACTAAAAGAATATAAGATATGTAACAATATTTTGCATCGTAAAATCCTCTTTGATATGGAAAAACTCAACTCATGGGAACATAAAATCTTCCTAGAAGAGAATTAGTCCTACACTAGGAAGTGAAAGCATTGGGATGGACGATGGAGAATATGTTTCAACACTCAACATGCCAGAGCTTCGGAACAGACTGCAAAGAGTTGATTGCTATGATCAGGGAATCTCATGCTTGGCCAAGTTTTGCCACAGAATTGGAGAAGATAGAGTTGCTACTGATATGCTTTCCGAATTTCAACATTACTTATATCCCTCGAGCATACAACCAGATTTCAGACTTTTTAGCTAAAACAACTAGATTTTTTCATAAGAAGTTACATTTCATTGGTTGTTTTATTCCAGTCTGGTTATCCAAGCTACCACAAGCTTGAGTAATAAAATAGCCGTTTGTCGTAAAAAAAGAAGAAGAAAAGACAGGACAACACTAACTTCTAAATCAGCTAAATGATATTTTATCATTGGAGGCGATTTTCATATTTCATAGTATAACTGAATATTTTATTTCTTTTAGATAAAATATATTAAATCAACTTGTATAAAATTAATTAAAATTTGAAATATATTTTAATTTATTGAACATAAAATTAAGATAAATTAAAAAAAATATTTTAAATTATATTTAAAAATAGATATGTATATATTTTCAAAATTATAATCTCAGATAGATATTTTATTTATTTCTCTTAGATAAAATATATTAAATCAATTTGTATAAAATTAATTACAGTTTTGATATAAAATTATATAATGTTAAAAAATTAAAATTAAACAGTATTTCTAAAATTGCAGATATATAAGCAAATGATACTACTGATGTCTTGCATATTTGCATTGTTTTAACCATTCATTCATAAGCATTTTCATCATATAGAATAGGATTTAGACATGTTTAGGTTGCATTTTGCATGCATAAGTCTCTATTAGGTACTGGAGTGCCAAGTGAGGTTATTGGAGACATTTGGATGCACTTGGAGCTCAAAAGATGTGAAAAGGAAGATGATTAGACGAGAGGAGCCTGGAGCGACCTGCAGAGGTCGCTGTGAGACCTCGCTCCAGCCGGAGCGACCTTGACGACCAAAGCTGGAGCGACCACTCCAAGTCGCTCGGCTTTACACGGCTCGAAGACGAAGAAAATGCCTCCGGAGCGACCCCTCGCAGCGACCACCCAAGGTCGCTCCCGAAGCCCAGAGCGACCTCTCGGAGCGACTGGCCGAGGTCGCTCCACGTTATCAGTGTACGATTTTTATTATTTTCAAGGACCTT
Organism: Raphanus raphanistrum subsp. raphanistrum; assembly: GCA_019706035.1. Taxonomy (NCBI): domain Eukaryota; kingdom Viridiplantae; phylum Streptophyta; class Magnoliopsida; order Brassicales; family Brassicaceae; genus Raphanus; species Raphanus raphanistrum. The sequence goes on along the minus strand of CM033985.1, from coordinate 1,412,202 downwards.
TTTGCAATTTATTGTGCACGTTTTTGCACTGAAAAACCTAATGTTTAAGTATGCTTTGTAGCCACCATTTGAGATTATCTTTTATCTATTGAATACACAAAACTCTCTCAAGAAAGTTCTCTTTTGGATTTGATTGTTCTTGTGTTCTTGTGATTTTCTTTTCTAGTTCTCTATATGATTCATCTGAAATCCACCATGGGTTTAAGAGGAATCATGGAGATTAGTGAGTAATCACATTTTGGATTCATGGGTTAGGGTGATTAAAGGTGATTAGGCTAGTTCTAGGATGTTTTAGGTGTAGATCATACTTGTTCCTTGCTAGTAGAGTGATCTTAATGCATCATTTGAGTAGGCCACTCAAAGGGTGATCTCTAGGCATTTCCCACCCAAAAGGTGTTTGATGAAATGCCTGAGTCAACTCTCCTAGGCTCTTAGTGTACTTTGCCAAAGATATTTGTTGTTAAAGATGCTAAGATAGCTAATAGACTTGTTAGTAATGATTGCTTGCATGTTATTCAACCAAAGACATTTGATGTTTGAGACATGTTAGCAAATGAGCATTCATCTAGACATAGAGCTTGCTTAGAATTGTGTCTAGGCTTAAGGTTAATAGTTTGATTGATTCATTTGTCATCCTTAGTTCGAAACTTGATCACCCAAGGTCTGAAATCCCTATACCCATGAGTTCTCCTTTCCAATAGCTTAAAAGTATCATTTCTGTTACTTGCATTCTAGTTTTAGTTTAAAAACCATCCAATTCACTGATTGCACTTATATTAGGCAAATACTTGCATTCTCTCTGCATTTGAATTCCTCAGAACTGGTTCGACAACTTAATACCACTATACTATCATTTGACTTAGGAGCCTCAAAACTCCTAACATCAAATTGGCGCCGTTGCCAAATTCTGAGTTTGATTTGAACATTGAGATTTAGTCATTTGCTTGAGACTAAGTCATTTTTATTTTTGTAAGTTACTGATTCTTTTCTTCACTCTTTGTGATTTTCAGGTGTATGAACTTGAGGAGCAAGGGTACATCAAACCTTGTTCCAAGAGCCGCAGACATCAGAGCTTTAGAGAGAGAGTGTGCTAGAAAAAGAAGAGAAGAAGAGCAAGAAGCTTTACTGCAGACACAGGAAGCTGAGATGGATGATCCACAAAATCCTCTGAACCCCAATGGAGTAAACAATGCTCCACAAGGGCCCCAACAGCGACCAGCTCGCCCCATTGGCACTTATGACTGCCCCAACATCCATGGTCCTAGACTTGGAATCCGAGCACCAGCGGTGGCTGCTAACAATTTTGAGATCAAGTCAGGACTGCTAAACTGCATAGAGAACAACAAGTATCATGGTCTGGCTGTGGAGGACCCATTTGATCACTTGGATAAGTTTGACAGCTACTGTGGTATGTCAAAGACTAATGGTGTGTCAGAGGATGTCTTAAAGCTCAAGCTATTCCCTTTCTCTTTCGGGGATAAAGCACGTCAATGGGAGAAGTCTCTACCAAGTGATTCCATCACCACTTGGGAAGACTGCAAAAGGGCATTCTTGGAGAAGTTCTTCTCTACCTCAAGAACTGCTAAGTTGAGGAATGAGATCTCCAGCTTCCAACAGAAGAACTTGGAAGGATTCAGTGAAGCTTGGGAGAGATTCAATGGTTACCAAGCTCAGTGCCCACACCATGGATTCTCTAAGGAGAGCTTGCTGAGCACATTCTACAGAGGTGCTCTTCCTAAGTACAGAGCCAGACTGGATACAGCTAGCAATGGGTTCTTTTTGGGGAGAACTGAGGAAGAAGCAGAGGCTCTGGTTGACAACATGGTTAAGAGTGATGCAGTCTACAGTGGAGACCATGACAGAAGCAGCAGAGGTGATGACAATCAAACAAGCAATGAGATAAAGGCTCTTCAGGAGAAGATTGACAAACTCAAATCTGATAAGGCCACACAAGCGCAGGTGAACTTTGTTGGTAACCCACAACAGGAGATACCTCCTACTGTCAATGAGGTTGATGGTTTGGAAGGGCAAGAAGAATTGTGTTTCATCAACAGTAATGGTAGCTGGTACAAGAAAGAACCCAACTTTCAGTACAACAACTACCAACAGAAGCCCTATTCAAACAACCAGCAAAGTGGTTATCAGCCTAGAAACAACCAGCAGCCTCAGCAAACCTCCTCTCCTAGCTCCTCTGCCCCTCAAGAGAACAGCACTGATGCCTTACTGAAACAGATCTTGGAGTCTCAGACTAGAAGTGAGAAGCATGTGGGCTATGAGCTGAAGAACCTTCACTCCAAGATTGATGGGAGCTACAATGAGCTCAACAACAAATTCACCCACCTCGCTTCTTCTGTCAAGAATTTGGAGAATCAGTTTGCTTCCATGAGCTCCCACCAGAACCGCCAGCAAGGATCTTTACCTGGAAAGTCAGATCAAAACCCCAAGGAAGCAAAAGCTGTCACACTTAGGAGTGGTAAGCAGTTGACTCCTGTAACCCTCACCAAGGATGCTGAGAAACAAGGTGAGGAGGTGGCCATCAACCTAGATGATGAAGTGGTCATTGTTGATGAGAAGACAAATGCTGAGATCTTGGAGAAGATTGTGAAAGCCAAGGGTAAAGGAAAGGTTGGAGAAGAGAAAAAAACAACAAAAGATGGTGAATCTGCTGCTCCAGCAAGTGAGAGCTCTCCTGTCCCCCCTCCGTATGAACCAAAGCTTCCATTCCCTGGTAGATTCAAGAAGCAGCTGCTACAGAAGTACAAGGCTTTGTTTGAGAACCAGATGAGATAAGCTCAGGTTACAATGCCCATCATTGATGCTTTCATGCTGATTCCTCAATACATCAAACTCCTGAAAGATGTTGTAGCTGCTAAGAAGAAGGAGATGGAGGGCATGATGGTTCTGAGTCATGAGTGCAATGCCATCATTCAGAGGCTAGATGCTCCAGAGAAGCTAGAGGATCCAGGATGCTTCACACTCCCTTGTGCTCTTGGACCTATGGTATTTGAGAAATGTCTCTGCGATTTGGAAGCTAGTGTCAGCTTGATGCCTTTGTCTGTGGCAAAGAAGCTTGGCTTCAGTCAATACAAGAAGTGTAGACTCTCTCTGGTGTTGGCTGATCGTTCAGTGAAGTACCTGTGAGGGGTAAAACTCACACCTAGATTTTAGATCAGGTTTTATGTTTAGGAAAGGTTAGGGAAAGATAACGTGGGCTGAATCCCGTAAGAACTTGATGAATGAACTTCGATTTGTATTGATAATGTGATAAAAGAATGGTTACAAGAAGATGTATCTTTCGATGAATATAAAGATTACAAGAGTATTATGGTGAGAATGTTTTGGTGAATGTTGAGTAAAATCTGAATAGAATCGGATTCCCTTCTTAGTCTTCGACCTTCTCTTTTTATAGCTTTGGACTTCTTTAGGTTGTTTGCAACTGATCTCCGAGATCCTCTCCGCTTGAGGTGGAATCTGCAACAGCTTCCCTTTGACCGGGTCCTGCGCTTCTTCTTGTTGTGACGTGAGCTTCCTCTTCGTCGTGACCTCCTTAGTTAGGATCCTTAGTTTTGAGCCTTCGGCTTCTACTTAGCTCTTTTAGATTTAGAACTCGTGATGGGCTTATCACGGCCCATCGTCTTCTTTTATTATTGAATGGTCAGCTACCAGGCCATATTCGGGCCCAACAGTTGCCCCCAGCTTTCGAGATAAGATTTCTTACTCGGGAGCTTAACCTAGCCGCTGAACCTCAATCTTTTCTGTTGAGATAATGATTACTAGCTTCGTTCAACGAAGATATTATTTATTTGAATTAACGGTCGAGATCTCTTCTGATGAAATCAACGACTCAGATGAGAGGAGTTTTGAAATATTTACTCCGATTTTCGAGATTTGACAAGATATAAAGCAGCTAGCATTAACTGCCGCTGTCCATATTCTCCACGCCTCCACTCGGTTTCCAAGGTAACTTCTCTTCCACTCCTTTATTTTACTACGTTTTTCTCATTTTTTTTTTACTTTACTTTTACTTCATCCTTCGATTCACCATTAATCTCCTGCGAATTTCTTAGAATCCTTAGTTCCTAAGAGATTTGGTTAGCCTATTCCTTCTTTTCCCCTTTCAATCTCTTCGATTCTCCTTACCTTTCTTTTTGATGGACCCTCCGAAAGAAGGTTCCGGCGAGACCGGAATCTCTGCCTCCGGGAAGCGTTTAATGAAGGTTAAGCAAGAAATCGGTGAAAAAATGAAAAGAGACAAGAAGGAAGTCAAGGACTCAATTGCGGGGAGGGTCTCCAAGCGGGTGAAGAAGAAGGAAGTTTCTGGCGGGAGTACCTCTCTGGGCCCTCACTCGCCTTCCTCACTAAAGATTCAAGAAGTCGTTAACCTCATGGTTCAAGCCCATGGCCAAAAGGAGTTGGCCAAGGTTTGTTCCTCCGACGAAACTCCTGAAACCGCCCCGGAAGGTTGGTTCTGCATTCACGAGAAGTATATCTCGAAATGCCACCTTCGGTTCCCACTTCCAGATCTCCTGTTAGATCTTCTTGATCATTACCAACTAGCCCTTTCTCAGCTTTGTCCCTCAGCCATCCGGGTGATAAATGGTTTCATCACCAGGGCTAAGGAGGAGGGGATCGTTGTTGGACTGACCGAGCTTATGAGCCTTTACACGATCAAGGAGAGCTCTAGCAAAGATGGTGGTAGCGGTACCTACTATCTTCCTTGTCGTCCTAGGCTTGGTCTTTTCAAGTCTTCCGGTAGTGATGACGATTGGAGGAAGAAATATTTCTATGTCAAGATCGACCCCACGACGGTTCCCGTGGGTCGTGCTCTCTCTGTTGTTTGGTCCGATATATCTGGTTAGGAATTTGTTAGGATCGTGCCTTCCTTGTTTCTAATTAGCATTATTTACTAAACCCTCGATTTCATGTGCAGATACTGAGGATCCTCCTAAGATTACTGAGAAGCTGTCTAGGGCTCTTTTCCGGAAGCTAACTCAAAGCTCCAATACCTGGGCATCTTTTGCCTCTTCTCGTATTGAATCAGCTAGGTTCCCGGATCGGTACAACGCCAGGTTCCCTGACCCGATTCCTGCTGAAGATTTAGAAGGTAATTTTCGGATTTTGCTTATTATTATTATATTATTTTTTTTTATTTCTGGATTTGCTTTCAGAGATAACTAACAAGCTTTCAACTGTTTAGTTTCTGAAGGTCCTTTCGTGGTAGATCTTTCGACTGGAGCTAGTACTTCCGAAACTGAAAAGACTCAAGCTCCTAAGATGAGGCCTTCTTTCCGTTCCAGGAACAAGCCTGCTGCAGCTGCCAGCGCTTCGCGAGGCAGCGATAAGACCCAAGGAGGTGCCTTCCTCAGCTCATTGAAGGAAGTCCTTGATGACGGGACCTCTGTCCCTGCTAAGGATGTTAACCCAGTTGAGCCCAGAGCTCAAGATGTTGTTCCCCGTCCTGAGGTTCCGACAGTTGAAGCTAACCCCCAAGCTGCTAGAGACCCTCCCGAGGTCGAACCTCCGAGAAACAAGAGGTCTCGGACCGATTTGGGAGATAGACCCGCCAGATCCTCCTCCTCGTCTTCGCGGGGAGGGACCGTGGGTTGGAACTTCTCCCATTCTAAGCCGGGATCGATATTGGATGATCCTTGGGGTTTGGCAACCATCATGAGGCATATGAAGATGGTAGGATGCTCCATGCCTTCGATCAATGGTATGACCAACAAGGAAGAGTACGTTGAGATAGCTCACCACGTGGGTTAGGTATGTAGTCCTGTTACTCCCTGGTTCGCTATCAATCCAAAAGATTTTTTTTGTTTAAAACGTATATATATATTTCTTTTTTTTTTTTGTTTTAGCTAGCTGGAGCCATCAACAGGGCTCAGCTGAGGTTTGAAGAGACCGTGCATGGTGCTCCTAGCGCTGGAGACTTAGCTCAGGCTACTGAGTTGTTCAAGACTACCAAGACGGAGCTCGACCTGGCTCGTGCTCGAGTTTCTGAGCTTGAAGCTGAGGTCGGGAGGCTCGGTTTGAAGGCTGATACTCAACAAGGGAAGATCGAAAGTCAGGCCATCGATATTCGGGTGAAGAGTAGGAAGATCAATGAGTTAGATGCTGCTCGCAGGATAGCTGAGCACCAGGTCCAAGAGTTGATCGCCTCGTCTCAGGTTAGTCAACAGAACAAAGAGGCTGAAGTTAAACTAGCTGTCAGGAAAGGTAAGAAGGAGGTGGCTGAAGCCTACAACAAGATCCTGACCTCTGTGAAGGAGAAGTTTGTCAAGAAAAAGGAAGAGACTGACGCTCTGATCTATGCTCATGAGCTTCAGGCAAACACCGAACTTTTGAAGGATTTATTGTCTAAAGAGATTGAGAATGCTGAGGAGGAGTATCATCGTTTGATGATTTTGATCCCGGATGCTGGTGCTGCATACGAGAAGGCTCAAGTTTCTGATTTCTCAGTTAGCAAGCTCCCCATTCCTCAATTCTCCGAGAGCTCAGGTACTTTCGAGATCAATATGTTTAATCCGACGTTTTCTGGAGAATATGGTTCTAACTTGGGTTCGGTCTCCCCTGATTTAGTTTCCGTTGAGATGACCCCGGGAGGTGACGACCAGGATGTTGAAGAAGAGGTTCCTGTTAAGGAGGGTGATCCTATCGAGGAGGATAAGGATGATGAAGCTGATCCTGGATCCAAGGAAGGTTAAGAGCTGATGCTCTTTATGTTTTAAAACTTATGCCCAATGGGCTTCTTTATCTTTTGCTTTCAAGACTTATAGCCTGAGGAGGCTTTTAAACCTTTATCTGTTTGCACTTCGAATCTTTGTTAGCCTGGGGAGGCTTTTAAACCCTTGTTTAATTTCAAACTTGGTTTTCTTGTTTCTTTTTAGTTTTTGGCTTTAGTCGTGAAATATGACAGCTTAATCATAATTGATCCTTACAATAAGTCTGGAAGACATTTGGTCGTTTTTTTTTTGTTCCTTAAGAGGATTTCTTGAAGTATCGGGATTAGCTTAGGGTTTTTAGGAACCTAAGTTCTGGACACCTTAGGTGGGGGTTCTTGGGAACCTAAACTTGTTTGTGGGATTTTAAGACCCGTTGAGACTTGCTTAGGATTTTAAGACCTTTGTGATTTGATGAGGATTTTAAGACCTCGAAGATTTATAAGGATTTTAAGACCTTGGAGAATTGACAAGGATTTTAAGACCTTGGAGATTTGGTAAGGATTTTAAGACCTTAGATCCAGGTTCGTCGAGACCTGATACTGTCTGAAGGATTTTAAGACCTTTAGGTTCAGGTTCGTCGAGACCTGATATTGCTTTGAAGGATTTTAAGACCTTTAGGATTGGTAAGGATTTTAAGACCTTAGATCCAGGTTCGTCGAGACCTGATACTGTCCGAAGGATTTTAAGACCTTTAGGTTCAGGTTCGTCGAGACCTGATATTGCTTTGAAGGATTTTAAGACCTTTAGGATTGTTAAGGATTTTAAGACCTTAGGTTCAGGTTTGCAAGGACCTGTTTGTTAAAGAATTGAGATAACGAGAATAATTTCTTTATTGATAATTGGATACATGGTATTATAGTAATCATACAATTGCTGTATTACGATGATCATACACTTGCTGCGCGGGCTATGTGATTTTAATCAGACATATGCCCCCTTTGATTGTAGTGAACGAAGTGTTTGAAATGAGGTTGGGGCTGCACTCATGACGGAGTTGCCTACGTACCCAGTCAAGGGATCAAGCCTAACGTAGTTCGGGAATTTTAGGTACCTAATGATAATATCTCTTAAAATTCGTGGCGTTCCACGATCTGATTTCAGGTACCCCGGTTCGCACCTTTCGGAGCTTGTAAACGCCAGGTCGTACTACATGGATGATCTGATAGGGACCTTCCCAGTTAGTTCCTAACTTCCCAGCATTTGGCTCTTTGGTTCCTTCGAAAACTTTCCTAAGTACTAGGTCACCCACAGCAAACTGCCGGAGCCTGACTTTGGAATTGTACTGTCGTGCCATTGCTTGCTGATAGTTCTGAATGCGAATCAAAGCTCGGTCCCGTCTTTCCTCGATTAGATCGAGGCTGTCAGTTAGGAGCTGATCATTAGCTGCGGGATTGGATGTACAGAGTTCCCGGCGGAGGCTACCAGCAATGGTTTCAGCTGGAACGACGGCTTCCATCCCATATGCTAAGGAGAAAGGAGTTTCTTCTGTAGCTTTTCGTGGGGTGGTTCGACATGCCCAAAGTACTTCAAGTAACTTCTCTGACCAGAGTTCCTTCTGGGTTCCGAGGCGTTTCTTGAGGTTTGCTAATACTGATTTATTAGCAGCCTCCGCCTGTCCGTTACCTTGAGGTCGGCGAGGTGATGAGAAGGTCAGGCGAATATTCCACTTGTCACAAAATATTTTGAAATCGTGGGATATGAATTGTCCTCCATTGTCAGTTACGATTTCGTATGGGACGCCGTGTCTACACACAATATCTTTCCATACAAATTGCTCGACCTCGACCCTGGTTACCTGCTGGAAAGCTTCAGCCTCTATCCATTTTGTGAAGTAGTCTGTTAAGACTAAGAGGAAGCGTAGCTTCTTCTTTCCACTTCCTGATGGTACTAGTGGTCCCACGATATCCATGGACCATCTCATAAATGGATAAGGGGCAGATATGTTAGACAGCTTTTCCGCAGGTTGGTGTATAATCGGTGCATGCCTCTGGCATTTGTCGCATGAAGAGGAATAGGCCTCACAATCTGCAATAATGGTAGGCCAGAAATATCCTTGTCTTTTGATTCTGATGGCTAAAGCTCTTCCTCCAGAGTGGTTCCCGCAGGAACCGTCGTGCATTTCCTTCATGAGTCTCATAGCAACGAGGCCATGGACGCATCTTAGGTAAGGTCCGGAAATGCTTCGTTTGAGGAGGACAGATTCAGTTACGCAATATCTCGCGCTTAATGCTTTGAGCTTTCGAGCCTCCCATTTATTGGGTGGAGTCTTTCCCTCCAGGATGTATTGCGTGATTGGAATTCTCCAATCCTCTCTTCCTACAACTTTGTTATGAAGAGACGAGGGAGGTTCCTGTTCGGGACCTGGTGTCGTGGTGCCCCCGGAGGTATTGGTAGGATTGGGCTCCAGGGAGTCTGAATTCCGAGGAATACCTCCAGATGAATTTTGGAGAGCTGTACGGCTTCTGGTTTTAACTCTGCAGATGACTGGGTCTGAGTTGGTGCCCCCGGGGGTATTCTCGAGATCAGGCTCTAAGGAGTCTGAATTTCGAGGAATATCTTCCGTGACTTGGATTATGTTCCCGGAGGTATGCTTTTTTGCGCTGCATATTCTGGTTTTTGGAAACCAAAATGTTGTGAAAACCTGGGTAGCTACTGCTTCAGGGCAGGTACCTTCGGGTTGCGCTTTTAGTTTGCTCTCTTTTTCAGCTTTAGTAGCTATGTCGATGCTTGGTTTCTCGATTCCTTCTACCGGTATGATTCGTTTTACGAGGGGGTCTGATGTGGAAGCTAAAGCAGCCAATGCATCTGCTGAGGAGTTCTCACCTCGTGGGATTCTCGTTAGCTCGAATTTGTCGAACTGCCTAGTGAGGTTCTGGACGACTTCGAGATATGCCCCCATTCTTTCGTCCCTCGTTTCATATTCTCCGTGAAACTGGCTAGCTACTAGCTGTGAATCACTATAAGCGTTTAGCTCTCGGATTCCGAGGCTTAGGGCGAGCTTCAACCCTGCGATTAGTGCTTCAGATTCAGCTTCGTTGTTTGAGGCACTGAATCCGAGCCTATATGACTGATCGATGGTTTCTCCTGCTGAAGAAGTTAGCCTTAGACCGATACCGGAGCCCTGTTTTGATGAGGCTCCGTCGACGTATAGGCTCCACTTCGGAGATTCCATTTCGGAGTCTAACTGCTCGGATGTCAATTCGATGATAAAGTCAGCGAGGACCTGAGCTTTCGCTGCTGCTCGAGGTCTATACTCAATATCATATTCGCTGAGTTCTATGGCCCATTTAGCCAATCGCCCTGACTGGCTGGGGCTGTGCAAGATCATTCGTAATGGTTGTGAGGTCATTACGACGATCGAGTGCGATTGGAAGTAAGGTCGCAATTTTCTGGCGGCTGTTACGACTGCTAGAGCTAGTTTTTCCATTGCAGGGTACCTGGTTTCGGCGTCTATCAAACTTTTACTGGTGTAATAGACATGTCTTTGTTCGTTTTGTTCTTCTCGTACTAGAACGCCGCTGACTGCAGCAGTTGATACAGCGAGATATAGGTACAATGGCTCTCCTATTATTGGTTTAGATAGGATCGGAGGTTCGGAGAGGTAAGCTTTCAATTGCTTGAAGGCTTCCTCACATTTCTCGTCCCATAAGAACTTCTTATTATTTCTTAGAAGTTTGTAAAATGGGAGGCATTTATCAGTGGACTTGGATATAAATCGATTCAATGCCGCGATTCGTCCAGTCAATCTCTGTACCTCTCTGGTCGTCTTAGGTGACGGCATTTCTAGGAAGGTTGCTATCTGCTGCGGGTTGGCTTCAATGCCTCTTTCGGTTACGAGATAGCCTAGGAACTCGCCTGATGGTACCCCGAAAGTACATTTAGTGGGATTGAGCTTCATATCGTACTTGTTCAGGATATCGAAGCATTCCCTTAAGTGGGAGATATGATCTTCTCCAGCTGAGGATTTGACTAGCATGTCGTCGATATAGACCTCCATGGTTTTTCCAAGTTGTCCAGCAAACATCTTATTTACTAGCCTCTGATAGGTAGCTCCTGCGTTTTTTAGTCCGAATGGCATAACCTTATAACAATAGGTTCCTCGTTCGGTTATGAATGCAGTTTTCTCCTGGTCCTCAGGATCCATCATGATTTGGTTGTATCCTGAGAAGGCATCCATGAAGGATAGGAGTTGATGGCCGGCTGTTGCTTCAACCAGGCGGTCGATGTGAGGTAACGGGAAGCTGTCTTTAGGACAAGCTTTGTTTAGGTCTGTGAAGTCTACACAGATTCTCCACTTCCCGTTTTTCTTCTTTACCACTACTGGGTTAGCTAACCAGTCGGGGTAATGTACCTCTCGAATGGACCCAGCTTTCGTAAGTCGGTCAACTTCGTCGTTAACAGCTTGAGCCTTTTCGAGACCTAGCTTACGACGCTTCTGTTTGATCGGTTTGAAAGTAGGGTCAACTTTTAGCTTATGGGTGGTGATGTTCGGATCTATTCCTTTCATGTCATTGGTGGACCATGCAAAGGTTTTGACATTGCTTTTCAAAAAATCAATGAGCTCCTTTTTTGTCTCAAGAGGTAGCTCGGACCCGATGCTCACCTTTCTTTCAGGATCTGAGTCGTCGATGCAAACTTTTTCGGTTAGGTTCCTGGGGGGACCTCGAATATTTTGTTGCATTTCGCGACCTTCCTGGATCTGTAATTGCTATTGGGGGGATTTTTTGAGGATTTCGAATCCTCCCAAATAGCAGATCCTGGATATCTTCTGGCTACCGTGTATGGTAGCTATCCCTTCGGGTGTTGGAAATTTTACGCACTGATGGTACGTTGAGGCTACTGCCTTCATTTTGTGGATCCAAGGTCTTCCCAAAATCGCGTGGAACGGGGAAGGTCTATCGATGACTACTAAGTTGGTCATTTTCATTATTCCGCCAGCTATGACTGGGAGCTTGATTGTTCCCAATGAGGTAGCTGTTTCTCCGGAGAAGCCTACGAGATTAGCTTTTTGGCCAATAATTTCGTAGTCGTCTATTTCCATCCCTTTTAGGGTGTTATAGAAAATGAGGTCGACAGAGCTTCCTGTGTCTATCATGAGCTTAGGAACCTCGTATCCTGCGATGTTCAGGGTGACGATCAACGCATCATCGTGAGGTCTGTCAAGGTTTGAGGTCTCGCTCTCCCAGAAAGAAATCTTAGTGTTGGATTCAGGATTAGGAGGCTTAGGTCCAGTGTTAGACACAGCCTTCCGCACGTGATTCTTAATGGAATTGACGGAGTCTTGACATATGTCTGATCCTCCAAGGATACAGTCCACCCTCGAGTCGGGGTTCGATTGATGGGAGGGTTTGCTCAAGAGAGCTTCGACTTGTAAACTTTTTCCTTGGGAGAATTTCCCAAGAATCATGTCGACTCTTTTTTTGGGACCTGGAGGTGGCGAATCGGTTTCCTTCTCAGGTGACCTCTCGCGTTTCGGGGAAGTGTCCCTGGAACCTCTTTTCTGATAAGGTGGCGGCTTTTTAAGGTCCACGCCCTTTATTTCTCCGGCTGCGAATTTAGCTGCCAGCTGGCGTTGGAGGTCCCAACACTCTTCGGTTGAGTGTCCTTCGCGATCGTGATAAGAGCAATGTTTGCCTTTATCGAAGCCTTTTGACCAGGGAGTTTTGTTTGCTGCTGCAACAGGTTTCTCTTCCTTGTCTTCCTCGATTGCGTAGGAATGTTCTCCCTGAGTTTGATTATTTCGAGGGTTACCCCTTTTATGAGGTCCCTTAGTCTCGGAGGAGTCACCTTTCGAATGATTCTGTGGTTTCTTGTGGAGTTTATCCAGTGCAGCTGTCTCCTCCTCCAAAGTAATATATTTGGTGGCTCTATGAAGAGCGTCATCGATAGTTGGAGGAGCATTGAGTGTTAGCTCTGACCAGAATTTCGATCTATAGAACAGACCTCTCCTAAGGGCCTCGATGGCAACTTTGTCGTTAGGATTCGAGAGCTTAGTTCTTATTGCCCTGAATTTCTCGATGTAGACTCGTAATGAGTCTCCCATTCCTTGACTAACCTTCCAAAGGTCGGCCTCAGAGGCTTGCTTCTGGATATGGGTTGAATATTGCTTCATAAAGGCGTTGGTTAATTGGTCGAAATTGTCTATCGAGGCTGGCTCGAGACCGGAGAACCACTCAAGGGCTGTTTCGACCAAGTTTTCGGCGAATGTCCTACAGTAACCTGCTTCACATTCTTCCTGTGTGAAATGGGCTTTAACAATTGCCAATCGGAAAGCTCTCAAATAGGCTTTTGGGTCGGAGGTCCCATCATACTCAGGAATTCTGATTTTTCGGGTATCTCTTATGTGAGAGCTGGCAATTCTGTCCGTGAATGGAGTTCCACGGGTTTCCTCAATTAAGCTATCGATTTCGGGAGCTGAACTCGTAGCTTTATGGACTTGAGCTCCCAATTTCTGGAGAGCCGCGTGAGTTCGCTCCATATATCTACGGATAGCTTCAGGTCCTTCAAACGGAAGGACGTTTGGATCGTTCGCAGGTACCCGACGGGTAGGTTCCTGACGTAAACGAGTTGGCTCATCCTCCCATGCGGTTGGTGGGCTAAATCGCTCGGCATTTCTTGGGTTATCGGAGTCTATCCTTTGATAACCGTCCCCATTCGGGATCGAGCTTCTAGTTTGATAAACCGAAGCTGACGCTCTGCCCCCAGATGGGAAGGACATTCCTGCTCCGGACCTAGGATCAGGCGGCGGAGGAGGTAAACGAGTGCTCCTGTCAGTGACCTGACCGGGTGTGGAACTAGTTGTTGCTATGTTACTTCCCATAGCACTGGCATTAGGTGGATTGAACACGGGAGCTGTTCCAGTATGAGGTGTCTGGAAAGCAGATCCGCGTCCTTCCGGGGTAGTGCTATCAGGGGAAAAGTTTAAACGTGCTCGGGGAAATGAGGGATCGGTTAATCGATCATGAAAGGTGACCCCCGGAGCCTGACGTTGCGGTGGTTGGGTTGTTGCGTTTAGAGATCTAGTTATCTCTTCGAATCGTTGTTGACGTACAGTCAGCTGATGCATCGTGCGCTCACTTTCCTGAGCTTTATCTACCAATTGTATCATCATCTGGCGGATCTCAGAGAGCTGAGCCTCCGTGTTATTCGGAATGGCTTGCTGCTGAGGATTCTCGGTAATCGGGAGCCCGGAGGTGTTTCCACCTGATGACCTCGGGTTAGTAACTCCGGTTGTAGTTTGGCTCGTTTGAGCATCAACCGGAGGCTGTTGCCCAGATCGGTGGTCGCCACGTTGAGGCTCTGTGATTACAAGACTAGAGCCTCCGTCGTTCGGTGAGCCATCGCCCTGAATCGGGAGGTTAAGGTCAGACGGGGTTGTTGTCTGATCGGTAGGATTCATCCTCAAGTTAGAGTAAGGGATTCGATTGTTTCTTCCCCACAGACGGCGCCAATTGTGAGGGGTAAAACTCACACCTAGATTTTAGATCAGGTTTTATGTTTAGGAAAGGTTAGGGAAAGATAACGTGGGCTGAATCCCGTAAGAACTTGATGAATGAACTTCGATTTGTATTGATAATGTGATAAAAGAATGGTTACAAGAAGATGTATCTTTCGATGAATATAAAGATTACAAGAGTATTATGGTGAGAATGTTTTGGTGAATGTTGAGTAAAATCTGAATAGAATCGGATTCCCTTCTTAGTCTTCGACCTTCTCTTTTTATAGCTTTGGACTTCTTTAGGTTGTTTGCAACTGATCTCCGAGATCCTCTCCGCTTGAGGTGGAATCTGCAACAGCTTCCCTTTGACCGGGTCCTGCGCTTCTTCTTGTTGTGACGTGAGCTTCCTCTTCGTCGTGACCTCCTTAGTTAGGATCCTTAGTTTTGAGCCTTCGGCTTCTACTTAGCTCTTTTAGATTTAGAACTCGTGATGGGCTTATCACGGCCCATCGTCTTCTTTTATTATTGAATGGTCAGCTACCAGGCCATATTCAGGCCCAACAGTACCCTGTGGGCATCCTAGAGAACCTCCCTGTGAAGATTGGAAGGTATGAGATACCTACAGATTTTGTGGTGCTTGAAATGGGTGAGGAGGCTCAAGACCCATTAATTCTTGGAAGGCCATTCTTAGCTACAGCAGGAGCTATTGTGAATGTGAAGGAAGGGAAGATTGACCTCCATTTGGGCAAGGAGAACATCCTCCACTTTGACATCAAGGAGAAGATGAGGAACCCCACTGTATTTGGACAAGCCTTCACCTTTGAAGAGATGAATTCTCCTCCTGCTGATGGTCACTTTGATGAGCTACCACCTGAGGAAGATGGGGTGTCAACTCCACTTTCTGCACCTATTCCAGCCTGATCCAAAGGAGGCAAAGTCAAGCTAGAGACTTAAAACAAGCTCACTTGGGAGGAAGTCCCATGAGTATCCTTGTATATATTGCATTAGTATTTGCATTATCATTTTATTGCATAAAACAATGGGAGAGTGAAGTTGTGTGCAGGTATTGAGCAGAAAGTCGGACACCAGAACGATCTCATCGCAGCGACACCTCTAGGTCGCTCCACCTGGGAGCGACTTGTCCAGAGCGAGATGCCGAGGTCGCTCGCGTCACACGCGAGTGAAAACACAGAAACCGACCTCAGAGCGATCTTCTCACAGCGACATGCCGAAGTCGCTCCAGCTGGGAGCGACCTGTCGCAGCGACGTTCACACCTCCCTCCACGGAAGGTAACACTCAATCCCTCTTTTCTTTGTATTTCACATTTCCATTGGGTACCTCACTCACACAGAGACTGTGTGATTTAAGTGTGGGGGAGGTACCAAGTATTTGATCATGTTTGTTTTCATGATTTTGAGTCTCATGCATTGCATATTACATTCTTATTTGCATAGAAAAATCCAAAAAAAAAAAAAATTGAAAAACACAAAAAGAATCATTTAGTTGCGTCATTTGCATTTTTAGGATTGAGTCTAGAAGCATATAGGTTGCATTCATGCATTAGGGGGATTTCAACCTTGTAAAGAGCTCATGCTAAGTACTGAATTTGTTGACCTTTGTAATCATGACAAGTAGCTTGAGCACCCTTTGGAAAGCTTGTATACTTCGCGCCTTGAATGCTCCTCTTGAAACTCATTTGACTGTTGATACTCTCTCTTTGAAGCAAGCTCCTGTTTTAATGTCTCTTGCATATGGTCCCTTGTGTACTAAGTTATGGATATACACACTTGAGTTGTCCCATCTGTTTTACCAATCTTTTTGACAAACTCAAGTAGCACCCCACTCCCAAAACTCATACCTCCTTTTCAAACCATCATTATTTGTTGAGTGAGGCATCTTTGGAAAGCTTTACATGTGCATAATGTTGAGAGTATTGGGAACGACAATGCTTAGTCTCCATTCTTGCTAGATTAGTCACTCTATTGTCTAGCTATAGGAAGGGGGTGAGTGTTGTGATTGTGATTTGGGATTATGAAAGGTTTGACTCTTTGTGCTTAAATGATTAGTCTTTATGGGATAAGTGGAGAAGTATCTAGCTCTTATTGTGAAAAGTCTTGGCCCCCAAATATAAAAAAAAAAAGAGAAAAAAAAAAGAATGAAAAAAAGGGGCTAGCAAAGTCGTTAGGAGCTAAGATTTGTTTTAAAATTGTGAAAAATCCTTTATTGATTTCAAAAGAAAGAGTCTGATGTGAAGAATGTTCTTGGGATCTTTTGGTGAGAGATGTGAGTTGGGTTTGACATTGAGGAATAATTAAATATCTTGTATGTTTGGGAAAGGGTAGAACAATGGAGATTGAGCATTGTATGCATGAGTTGATCCCTTTCTTAGATATATTATGTGTAATGTCAAGGCTACTGTGTTTTGAGAGTAAACCACCTTAAAAGATTATTTTGAACCTCTGATTTTCACTTGCATTAAAGCCTTTGTCTTACCAAACCAAATGACTTGGACCAGTTGACCATTTGTGAGATGTCTATTGAGTTTGCTTCATAAATGTCAGAGAGATGTGGATTTGTGGTTTGTAGATGCATGGTTAATGAGTGTAGAGATCAAAGGAGCTGAGATAGGCTTAGAGAAGTTAGAGATGGATAAAATTTTTGCTCTTGCTATTTGGTATGATTATGCAAGGTTGTTAGGTTGAGAACTAAGAAGAGTTTCTTTTGGTTATGAGTCCCCATTTTCAAACTTTTTCTCCTTGGTTCTTGAAAGTTTACTTGTGGACAAGTAAAGGACTAGTGTGGGGGAGTTGATGTCTTGCATATTTGCATTGTTTTAACCATTCATTCATAAGCATTTTCATCATATAGAATAGGATTTAGACATGTTTAGGTTGCATTTTGCATGCATAAGTCTCTAGGTACTGGAGTGCCAAGTGAGGTTATTGGAGACATTTGGATGCATTTGGAGCTCAAAAGATGTGAAAAAGAAGATGACTGGACGAGAGGAGCCTGGAGCGACCTGCAGAGGTCGCTGTGAGACCTCGCTCCAGCCGGAGCGACCTTGACGACCAAAGCTGGAGCGACCACTCCAAGTCGCTCGGCTTTACACGGCTCGAAGACGAAGAAAATGCCTCCGGAGCGACCCCTCGCAGCGACCACCCAAGGTCGCTCCCGAAGCCCAGAGCGACCTCTCGGAGCGACTGGCCGAGGTCGTTCCGCGTTATCAGTGCACGATTTTTATTATTTTCAAGGATTTTTTTTGCAATTTATTGTGCACGTTTTTGCACTGAAAAACCTAATGTTTAAGTATGCTTTGTAGCCACCATTGGAGATTATCTTTTATCTATTGAATACACAAAATTCTCTCAAGAAAGTTCTCTTTTGGATTTGATTGTTCTTGTGTTCTTGTGATTTTCTTTTCTAGTTCTCTATATGATTCATCTGAAATCCACCATGGATTTAAGAGGAATCATGGAGATTAGTGAGTAATCACATTTTGGATTCATGGGTTAGGGTGATTAAGGGTGATTAGGCTAGTTCTAGGATGTTTTAGGTGTAGATCATACTTGTTTCTTGCTAGTAGAGTGATCTTAATGCATCATTTGAGTAGGCCACTCAAAGGGTGATCTCTAGGCATTTCCCACCCAAAAGGTGTTTGATGAAATGCCTGAGTCAACTCTCCTAGGCTCTTAGTGTACTTTGCCAAAGATATTTGTTGTTAAAGAAGCTAAGATAGCTAATAGACTTGTTAGTAATGATTGCTTGCATGTTATTCAACCAAAGACATTTGATGTTTGAGACATGTTAGCAAATGAGCATTCATCTAGACATAGAGCTTGCTTAGAATTGTGTCTAGGCTTAAGGTTAATAGTTTGATTGATTCATTTGTCATCCTTAGTTCGAAACTTGATCATCCAAGGTCTGAAATCCCTATACCCATGAGTTTTCCTTTCCAATAGCTTAAAAGTATCATTTCTGTTACTTGCATTCTAGTTTTAGTTTAAAAACCATCCAATTCACTGATTGCACTTAGATTAGGCAAATACTTGCATTATCTCTGCATTTGAATCCTTCAGAACTGGTTCGACAACTTACTACTACTATACTATCATTTGACTTATGAGCCTCAAAACTCCTAACATCAACTACAAATAAAATTATAATTTTATAAAAAAAGAAATTTTGAAAATATTTTCTGGTAATAAAATTGTATAATTATAGAAAAAGAAATAACGAAAAGTTTAAAATATTATTGTATTTATATTATTATATTATTTAATATCATATTTTAATAGATTTACTTTAGTGATGATGTATAATTTATCACCATATTTTAAAAACATTACCAAAAATATAAATTAGCATTTAAATTTATCATCCATGTCACATTTAATTATAGATCATGTCTTTTTTTAATATACCATGTCACATTTATTTAGTGAAATTGATTATAAAAATAACATGTGTCAAAATCACTTTGCAAATAAATTATATTTGATAGGTCTTGGTATATTAGCCGAGAATTGAAAACCGAAACTGAACCTATGTTCACAAATAAGAAACAGTTTCTATATTTCTGGAATAAAAAAACAAATTAAATTGGAACCAAACAGAGAACTAAATAGATACCCCTAATATCTAAAACACATATATGTATTATACACCTAACAATATTAACAAATTAAAATTATCAAATATTTTTAAAATGCTACTTATAAAACTGAATACCCAAAAAATAAAATACCAAATACTTTTATCCGTAATATTTAAAATTATCCGAAGTAGCTGAAGAACCGAATTAACCAAATAGTTTAACTTCAAAATATTTATATATATCCGAGTTATCCGATACTTAATAAAAAAAACTGAATACCCTTGATTTTTTTACAAGACCTCTCCGAAATTAGCCCAAAAAAATGAAATTGAAATTTTATCAAATATAAGCTAGTACCTGCAAGTGTTACCCAAACCAAACCAAAAATCAAACGGTTCTTATATTTGTATAACCGAAAAAACTGGTAAAAAAATTGGACTGAACCGAAAAACAATCACCATGCCTACATATTTATCTTATATATGTTTGGGAGGTTCTTAATGTCAAAATAAACAAATCTTTATACTGTTTTTTATAAAGAACAAGTATGTATGTACTCCATTACAGTCCTTTACAAACTCTCAACTATCAAATCATGAACGATTAAAATCAAATGTTGAAAATGAAGAAAACCAAAACCAGATTCTTGCAAAAGAAAAAAAAAAAAAGAATTGTGTGAATCAAACAACAAATAATTAATCTATTCTTGTTTCTGATGATTCTCTCTTATAAAAGAATCTCTGAGCTTTCATCTATAGATTCAACCTCCATTGTTCTTGTTGAAAAGTGGAATACTTTCAAGATAAGCCATTTTATCCTTAGTTTCATTCATCAACATCTCCACAACCTCATACATTGTTGGTCTCTTCCCTGGCTCACTCTGAGCACACATAAGCCCTATCAAAACTACCCTTTTCAGCTCCTTCTCCACATACTTCCCACTCAGCCTCTGATCCACAATCTCATCATACTTCTTCTCGTAAACCAGAGGTAAAACCCATTCGGTAATCCCACGTTTTGTTGTTTGGTTTATCCTTTCTACAGGTCTCTTGCCAGTAACCAGTTCCAGCAACAGAACACCAAAACTATACACATCTCCTGCATATGATTCTCTACCTGATTCAACACACTCTGGCGGGAGATAACCATTGTTGTTAGTTTTAGTAGCTCCATCTTCCTCTGGCATCAGCTTCCCATACCCAAAATCAGTAACATGAGCTTCAAACTCAGAGTCTAGCAGCACGTTGCTTGCTCTCACATCTCCATGGACTACTCGAGGTGTTGCATGATGATGTAAGTATCTGTAAATAAAAAAAAACGAATAATCAGTAAGATATATATATACAAACCATCTTGATTTTTGAAGACTTACGCTATAGCCTGAGCAGAGGTTACTGCTATTTTCATCCGCCTGGTCCAGTCAAGAAGCGACTCAGATGAATGAAGATGCGAGCTCAAGCTCAGATTTGGCATGTATTCATACACAATGAGCCGTTCTTGTCCTTCTGCACTGTAACCTCTCGCAGTCAATAGATTCTTGTGGCGAATACCGCCTAGAAGGTTGATTTCCACAGCGAAATTTATCTCTGTTCTGCTGCTACTCCATGCCTTCAATCTCTTGACTGCAATCTACAGAACAACAAGAAGAAGAACAATGATACCACGGCAAGAACCAGGCTTCTCTACAGATCAAGATAAGGTTCATTCATTTACCTGAGATCCATCAGGTAGCTGACCCCAATAGACACTACCAAACCGACCTTCACCGAGTTTGTTGTCGTAATTGAAACTGTTTGTGGCTGCTTGAAGTTCCTTGTGTCTGAACTCTCTCCATGATGGCTCAGTCTTCACCTCTTTTTCCCTGTGTAAGTTTATGACATACAAACAAAAACATTAAAACATTAGTTTTTTGTGTGTTCCCTTCTGAAACTGAAGCTAATCCATTTTAGCAAAAAAAAAAAAAAAACTGAAGCTAATCCAACAGTAGAACGCTAAAGAAGAGATTTTGAAACATGAATAGGGTCCTAAACTCAAAAAGGAAGAAACTTTCGGAAGAGCCCATCAAAGATAAAGCCAATACTTACCGATCAAACCCTCTTCCACAACATAAGCAACTAGAAAATCGCATCTTTGAACAAACCCACAAACAAACAAAAAAAAATCTTTTAGTTTTCGTCAGAGAAGCAAAGGTAGCGCCTTTATTCCTGGAGAATGTAACAGTAAAGCAAAGGAAACTCCTTTGATACTCAAAACTCCGTTTTTTTTATGACCTTTACTTCTTGAAGAAGAGAAACATATAATTTTCTTTTAGAATCAAATCTTCTTGGCTTTGAATTTGGTTCTGTCTAGCTGTCTTAATTTTGAATAAAATATATATACTAGTAGTTTATAGAAAAGGAAGTTAATACGGGTGCGAATGATTGTGCATATCTACATATACTTATGGTTGGTTATCCATATATTATTTTATTATATAAAGTAGGTTTGTTTATTTTAAAGTTTTGCTTTTCATGAACTGTTGATGATGAATCATGACAGCTAATCAAATTTCATTAGTCTCCTTGGTGAATCTAATCTATTAAAACAGAAGTACATTTTGTACTTAACCCAAAGTTTTTCTCAATAATTACTATTAGATGCCACTGGTATTAATACGCTATCGTTTAACACTCAATAATAACCTTTTTCTTTTTTTCGGTGGCTAATCCATTCGCTATACTATTACGTTCAACAGCCCATACATTCAGTATACTCTCTTGGCTTATTATACCTATATGGCCCATCACTATTTTTCTTATTCAAAACCAAACAGAGGAAACAGCCGAATTTTGATATCATTACATTTAATATGAGTACAAAATCGAAAATTAAATATTTTTGTTCATTCAAACTCCGTATACATATTTCAAATCAGATTAATAACTTAAAGTTGATTTATATCAAAAATTGATTTAAAATATAAATATATTCAAATTTTTATTTTTACTAAAATATTTTTCAATAACTATTATTAAATAATATTTGCAATATATATAAGAAAAATACAATAAAAAGCCCAATTTTATATACCAACTTAAGTTATGGTTTTTATCTTTCACATTAAAATTTTAAAATATTATAGATTATTATTTATATGATGGAACATATAAAATAATATTAATTATATGATAGTATGTATAAAATATGATTAATTACACATGTATCCATTCGGATTCGCTTTAGATCTGTTTGAGTTTCGGATTTCCCAAGTCAAAGATTTTAACCCTATTCAGATATTTATAAATTTTTGATTTGAATCTTATTCAGATCTTTGCGGGTTCGATTCGGGTTCGGATAACGTATTTAAACTATTTTTAAAATTTTAAAATTTATTATATAGTTTAAAAAATATAAATAGCAATATATTTTTCAAAGATACACCCGGGCGGGCGCCCGGGTCAAAATCTAGTATGCAATTAAAAGTTGTCAACAAATCTTTGCAGTTTTTAAACAACCGTAGCTAATTACAAGTTTTTATAGTATGTGAGAGATCTTAATCCCCTGTATATTAATAGATAAACATTTAAAAAGTTATAACCCGTAGTTTGTACAAATTAAAAAAATGTTTTAGTGAGTTGTCACATGAAACGCTAATTTTGTTTATATGTCGGTTTAGAAATCAGTTGAGAATTTTATTTTTTTCAAAATTAAATTGGTAGAGAATGTTATATTATATAGTATATCTATTATAGATCACTCATTTATCAAATTGAAATTTATTATCTATTATTTTTTTAAATAAAACCTACGAAATTACCTAATTTGATTAGAATATATGGCAATTAATGAATATAAATAATAAAATTTTGCTAACAATCTGTATATTTCTATCATTTTTGTTTAACTTTTATTATTAAAATAAATTACACAATTACATTAATCATATCATAAAAATTTAGATTTATTTGTACATGTATTTTGAATTTTTTAAAACGAGTATAAATTACAAAACTGATAATAGTATCACATAAACTTTTCTGATCAAGGTTTAAATTTTTTATGTAACATAAAACCATATGAATAAATTATTTTATTTTAATAGGTGTTTATGTTAATATATTTAATATCATTTAAATTAAACTATAAATCGTATGAAAATACATACTTATATTTTGATATTTACATTGAACATATATGGAAAAGTTAAAATTTTAATTTTGAAATCTTCATTGTTTTTTTAAATGATTATAAATTATTGAAACCATTAAAAATCCCACATTAAAAAACAATTCGTTGGTGTAAAATTTTGTTACACAAATATGCAAATAATCATAAAATCATATAAGTAGAAACTTCATTTAATAAATATCCATATTGTATACTATATATCTATTTTAATATTATTTAAATTTAATTATATATCATATAAATAGATAAGATTGATTGTTTTGATATATTTACCCTAAACTGACTGCGAACAAACAAGATTTATCGTTTGATTTATATGCGCACGCCAATTTATTACATAGTAGTAACTGATTTCTTCTTTATTTAATATATAATTTTCATTTATTATTTCATAATATGCAGAAAAACATAAAATAAGTAATAAATATATTTATTCTGCACAAGACGCATATCTTAAATTAAGTATGTATTTCTTTAATAATGTTAAATCTTAAACATTTTTAAATCTCAGGCCAAAACAAAAGAACAAAATGAGAATAAACTCCAAAATCAATATTTATATCAAGCAGTAACCAAAATGAAAAAAAAAACACATAGGCGTATTTGGCTGTATATGTTATGTTAAAGTAGACACGCTGCATCTAAAGAAACTTGATAGTCGATCACGTGTGCTTGTGCACCTTGGCACTGAACCAGGATCGAAGGCATACAGGTTGTATGATCTCACTAGTCACAAGATAACCGTCAGCAGAGATGTTATTTTTGATGAGAACACGATGTGGAATTGGAAAAACAATACAACAGAAACTTTCAATGTGGTTTTTGGAGCTTTCGGAAACAAAGGAATGGAGATGATGAAGACGAAGGCACAAACGATGGAAATAACAAAACCATCACCATAACGGATCAAGTTGCAGAAGTTCCAAGTATTAATGAAGAAGAAGATGGCATAGATGATGACAACGCAAGCGTGTTAAGGAGATCCGAACGTGAGAAGAATAAATCGGCCTATCTCAATGACTACATCCTCTTAGCTGAACTTGATGGTGAACGACTTCTCTTAAGTATAAATGATTAGCCTTGGGATTACAATGAAGCAAAGGAGAAGAAAGTATGGTGTGATGCTTGTGATGATGAGATAGCTTCAATTATCAAGAATAAAACATGGGAACTAGTCTACCTATTCGAGAGAAGGCTATCGGCTTAAAGTTGGTGTTCAATGTCAAACGGAACTCTGATGGGAGCATAAATAAGTTTAAAGCAAGGTTGGTCGCAAAGGGCTATATACAGCGACATGGTAGAGATTTCGACGAAGTCTTTGCGCCGGTGGCTCGTATTGTAACGATACAGTTTATTATCGCCTTAGCAGCTTCAAAGGGTTGGTAAATTCAGCATCTAGACGTCAAGACAGCTTTCTTACACGGTGATCTAAAGGAAGAAGTGTTCGTTTGTCAATCTGATCTATGTGATCAAAGGACAAGAGAACAAAGTCTACAAACTAAGAAAGAGGTGTTATGGTTTACGACAGGCTCCACGTGTTTGGAATGAGAAACTTAACAAATTCCTTGGAAGTTTAGGTTTCTCAAAGTGCTCAAAAGAACCAGCCCTATACAAAAAACAAGACAAAGATCATGTTCTCCTAGTGGCGGTGTATGTGGACGATTTATTGGTTACATGATCGAGTCTTGATCGCATAAACGAGTTTAAGATGGGAATGTCTAAGAATTTTGAGATGAGTGGTCAAGGGAAACTCACTTATTAACTAGGGATTAAAGTGGTACAGCATTCAGAAGGGATTACTTTGCACCAAGAAAGATATGCTATGAAGATACTTGCAGAAACATGGATGAAAGACTGCAATGCTGTTCATGTACCGATGGACCTAAACTTAAAACCGTCTAAAGCGGAGGAAGAAAGAAGTGTGGACGAGACAGAGTACAGAAGAAATATAGGATGTCTGAGATATTTGTTACACACTCGACCTGACTTCTCTTTGCTGTTGGAGTTCTTAGTTGATATATGCAAAAGCCAAAGATGTTACATGAAGCGGCTTTGAAGGTGATACTACGGTATCTGCAGGGTACACTTTCATTCGGCCTAAGTTTTAGGCGATCGAAGGACAGTAGAGTTGAAGGCTACAGCGACAGCAGCCATAATGTAGATGAGGATGATAGACGAAGTACTACTGGGCACATGTTCTATTATGCTGATTTTCCTATTACTTGGAGTTCTCATAAACAAGAAACGGTTTCATTGTCGTTTTGTGAAGCTGAGTTTATGGTAGCAAATGATGCAGCCAAACAAGCTATTTGGCTTCAGGAACTATTGGGGGAAGATACAAGAAATAGAGTGTGAAAAGGTTTTGATCATGATTTACAATAAGTCAGCTGTAGCCTTGACGAAGAACCCTGTATTTCATGGCTGCAGCAAAGATATTCATCGTCGTTATCACTTTATTTGCGAGTGTGTCGACAATGAGTTGATTGAAGTGCATCACATAGCCGGGACCAAGCAAAGGGCAGATATACTAACAAAAGCTTTGAGTAAATTGAAGTTCAAGGAAATGAGAGAGCTCATAGGAGTAGAAGATGTGTTGAAGAATGATTTCAAGCTTAAGGGGGAGAATGTTGGATAAGCTTGAAATTAATCGAGTGATTAGTCATCTATTTTTTACCGAAAATATGGATTAGAAAAATACGAAAGTCCTTGATATTTAGAAGATATCTAAATATCATATGTGTTGTGAGTTTAGGACTTTATTTTTATATATATATGGAGATGTCAATGTGTGATACAACACATGAGTTTTGTGAGTTTAACCTAAACTGACTTTGCTCAGTACTTGAAAACTTTTGTGTTTTAATGTTATATGTGTGGGTTGGAGAAACCTTTGTCATGATAATATATTCATGTGGCTTTTCATGTTAGGACACTATATTAGGTTGCTAAGAGGCTGGACTGAATACCTCATATTTATTTACCTATCCAATCAAACTCTCCAAGATTCACAAGAAGTTCAATATTTTATTTCCCATCACATCTTTGTAATTGGAAGAAAGAATTTGGAAACTAACAATAAGAAGTTCTGTTATGAGATGAAATCTTCAGTTAGTTTCAGAAAGAATGTCTCGGTGGCATTGGTTGGGCTAGTTTCTGTTCTTCTTGTCTCCTCAAGAGATCTCTGTCGTTACCATTAAACAACAGAGGAGAGACATGTATGACTTTGAATTTGGAACAACAAAGGCTTTAACCGTTTACAAACTCTGCTCAACTTAGTTCTGACTTTGGTGTTTGTTTGTGTTGAAACATGGCTATCAAGAAAATGATTGCAACACTAGCGGGTAAGAGTTCCTGAGAACCGCTTTTCTGAATCAAGTTACTAGAGATTGTCTTGTAAGTAAATGTTTTGGCTGAACGTAGTCCTGCATCAGAGGGATCATTTTGTTATACCAGCTGCTCCCAGGTGTTCCTGCAAATAGGGCTCGAGTTTCACCCGGCGATGTTATCTTTGGGGATTTATAATACAACCACAACCAGAGAAACTCTCACCTCAAATTCATCGAAAGACTCCCAGTTGTCTCATGATAGAAACTTCAACTTTTGCTATCCACAGGTTAGATAAAGGAGTGGTTGTGTATATTTGCGATAGCCGAGGTGATACTGATGGAAGCAATACTATAGCAACCTCGGAGCCTCTTGCCCTTCTGGTATGATGTATCTCCTTGCATGATGTAAATGTCATGGGATCATTAGCACTCACTCATTAAGATACTGGCTGGTGCCTTGAAAGTTAACAAACGTGCTCTGGTTCAGAGAGCACCGACTTATGGAAAAGGGTGATCTTGATTCATCTTCTTCTCCTACAGTTAGTGTGGTTCGGATATAGACAAGGACGAGGTCTGGACTTGTTTTCTCTTTTAATCTTAGCATATAAAGGTTTCTTTTGGTCCAAGTTTGAATATATATATATATATATATATATAATATACTGGCAATTGCTTTAAGCCCAATTTACGGGCATATATATGTATATATAAAATGTAGCTAGGGTTTCCAGCAGCCTCCCTCACAGAAGTGTTGCAATGCTGTATCTAAGAGCTGATAATTATTATGGTACCGGTAGGCGGCGCCTCTCGAATGCGCGTAGGCCAGTGTTCTTTTGTACTTCTCATATGCCAGGGCGCACTAATATTGATTATGCTGCGGTGAAGGTTATTTTACTTTCTTTCAATATAGTTTTCCTTTGCAAATCGCAATTGATAAGTTCATGTCATATCCTACGCCTTTGTTATTTTGGTTGATTTGATTTCATCTTATATTGTTATAACAGAGAATCATGAAGCTCCGGGCTAAGGCATCAAGGTATTACATTCATGTGTAACCATATCTCCACTGTGTATATATATATATTTATATATATATATATATATATATCAAGTAGCTAATCAGATGGTTATTGATGATTTGTTTTTTTTTGGGGGGCCAGGGACAGAAAAAGTAAGAAGCTCGGATCAAGTTCAAAAGAAGAAGATGCTGCTCCTAATGATCAAGTCCAAAGCCAAATCCTCGGATCAAGTTCAAAAGAAAAAGATGCTGCTCCTAATGATCAAGTCCAAAGCCAAATGCTCCACCTAAGTCTGCAAGAAGAAGAAGAAGAAGATGCTGCTCCTAATGATCAAGTCCAAAGCCAAATCCCCCACCTAAGTCAGCAAGAAGAAGAAGATGTTGCCTTTAGCTGGACGAAGATTTAGTCACGACACTCAGTTTTGCCCCACTTCTTTTGTGTTGAGAACAATTCACGTCCCCCTCAGTTTTATAAAACCAACAAACTTGGAATTGAAATGGTAAAACTACTTTTTCAACTCAGCTAAGTTGTACATTATTTCACTTTACATAATTTATATTACCGGTTAATGTTAATACTTAACCATCTGTTCTGCCTATGCATCTCCATGACCATGAATATGCATGATACGTGTATCTTGCTGGGTCTAGACGAGCATCATATGAGCTCCTCTTACTGCCGTGACAAGAGTATCGACTTAATACTTCTTATATCCAGTCAACTCTCTCATCATCGAGATTCCCAAGCATTTCAATATTTTATTTCCCATTAAATCTTTGTAATTGGAAGCATCCATTTTTCTCATCCTCTCTGTGGCGGACCTTGGATCAGCAAACTGAGACGCGTACTTGTAGACTTTCGTACTTAGATGATCAATTTCTCGTCCCAAGCCTCTTTCAAATCTTGTTTGCGTTTTTTTTTTTACTAAAGCTTTGTTAAAGAAAATCGAGAATTTATAACATGTTTTCAATATAATTTTGTATGATTAAATTTAAATCATATAATTTTTGGTTCTAAATTTTATAACATATATATATGCGCTTCCAATACGTACCTGTTTTCTAATTTTTAAAAAAAATTCTCTTCTACGTATAAAATACGTTTACGCTTTCACATATCCCACTTCCGTTTCCATGTAGCATACGAAAAATACTGATGATTGAGAACATCATGTTAAGTAAAGTATCACTTTCAGCCAGTATCAGTCAGCCTTTCCCAGAATGGTGTTGAGAGGAAGTGGTCTAAACCTGAGCCCAACTGGATCAAATGCAACATTGCATCGTCATGGAGAGGAAGCGATGGAATGTGTCGGTTAGCTTGGATTGTAAGGGATCATAGAGGTAATACTTTGTTTCTTGGTCGCATAGCATTCAGCTATGTAAATTCCCAAAGGGAGATGGAACTGCTAGGGATGTACTGGGCTGTTGACTCTATGGCGAACATGAAACATAATGGAATTATCTTCGAATCACATCTGGAAAAAGCGAGAGAAGCCATGATCCTTTCAACATCATCAATCCAGTTGCAGAACATGGTGCTGGAAATACAGCGATGCCTTGCAAGAATAAGCTCATGGTCCCTAAATCATATCTCGGTGGAGAGGAATCAAGCAGCTATGAAGATTGCTCTAAGTGTCTCTCAAGAGCACAGAACTCAATCATACATAGCCACAAAAGGACCGCATGGCTGCAGCGTGTCTTGAATGAGGAAGCTCAAAACTGACAAGCTCATCTCAACTACAACCTAAAGTTCACCGATGGTTTTTTTAGGTTGCTCTATTTTCTCTTCCTTTTGTGCTTCTGGTCGAAGCTCATTATGTTATCTACTGATGATTTTTCTTTTTCTCAGTACTTTGAAATTCTGTAAGGACAACATTACTTTTCTTTTGGAATAACTACAGTGTTAAAAAGGGTATTTCTATGGTGAGGTTGAAACTTGTAACAGTAACCATTGTCATGTATATGGTCTCATTTAAATATATTCATGTTTTAAGCTTATTTTCTGTAGCAGGGATCAAACATTAATATAATCAAGCATATAAAATGGACAGATGTGATGAAACAGAATAATAATGTTTTAATTATTATTATTGTACATGTAATACCAGTTAGCTTATTTAATTTTGATTGAACCAGTTTGCACTTGAACCATATAAATTATAGATGGTTGGGTGTATCAATGTGGTAGACTATTTTAATGCTAAGTTATTTAATTTTCTAGAGAATATTTTTCTAGTCTGTAATTTGTCTAAAATCACTGTGAGACTACCATAATACAAGGAGATGATACCTCATCAAATTCATAATGTAAACAAAATTAAAGTTACATCTTTTTAAAAGGTACTCAATTAATAAGCAGGGTTTAATGATTATTTAGCTTAGAAAATAAGCTAGACTAGCTAGTAGTGCCTAACGGCCATGCAACCACTTATTTCTACTTGCTTATTAGATATAAGACCATCTACGATGGAGTCGCGTGCCAATTTTTTAGCTTCAAAATCTAGATAAAAGATAGTAAAGAATTTGATGGGTCTTGTAATATATTAAGGATTGGCCTCTTCGTATCTAATATATTAAAACTGAAGTACAAATTAGAATTAACCCTTATTTTACCTTAAACCATGTTTAACATTTAAATCAAACCAGTTAAATTTAATTTAAACTTTTAACCAAACATTACGTCCCTTGCACTTCAACTAAACCACCAGCTTTGACAAACCATATCAATTCAATAGCTCGGTCAATTTAAATTAATTTACAAAACAAATATATAGGATGTTTAACCTATAACATAAAATAATCATCACAAGCAAGACAACTCACATTTCACAAATAGATTTGTCTCATTCTTCTTGGGTTAGACAGTCCGTTAATTTGCAAAAGTCTTATATGATATATTCTTAAGATATGATATATTCTTAAGATTATATATACTGACATGATAACTAACATGGAACTCTTGATTTGTGTAAAAAAAATTATTTATACAACCAATAAATTGTCATATCGGTATAGATAAGTGGAATATGATGAATCCTATTTTCTGTAAAAAAAAAATATCTGAACAAACTATACATTGAAACTTGGTTTTGCCGTTAATACCGAATATAATGAAATTAACCAAAGTGATCTCACAAATATTATATTTATAATCTTAACAAAATCTTGCAAAATTTTGAAATTCAGTTCCTATTAACCAAAATAATATCATATTTACTAACACAATCTTCATATTCCTTAACTAATATTCAATTAAGTAACCATATATGATTATTGTGTGCTATTTTTAGTAACAAATCTAAATATCTTATAACTAACCATATATGATTATATATTCAAAATATACAAAGAATGATAATTTTATTTTTAAATAATACATTTTTGGTATAGAACGTGTAATTCAAGTTTTTAGTGTGGAGATAAAAACGCAGCGTTTTACCAAAGGCGATTTTGGCGATCGATAAGGCGATTTCTTACGACAAACTTTCGACGATGGATCTGGCTCTTCCGCCAGATCGAGGGGGTTCGCCGAAGGTTGATAGAGGAAAGACGGTGACTCAGAAGGTTGGGGGGTCTCAGGGAGTATCGGATCGGGTTAGTGAGCAGACGAAATCGAGTTGGGCGTCGATTGTGGCGGATAAGAAAGTGTTGAAGAAATACGATGTTGAGGTTTCTACAAAAGAGGGGGTTCACACGGTGGAGATTCCGGATGAGGTTCTGGAGAACTCAACGCCGTTGTGGGAGGACTTTATAGTCGGAAAATTTCTGGATCAAGCTCCTCATGTAGCTAAAGTCCATATGGTTTTGAATAAGATCTGGCGATATGGAGATCCATCTGTGAAGATTGAGGTTTATGAGGTGAATAATTCCATGATGCGGTTCAAAGTCTCCAGTTCAAAAGCTAGAGAGAAGATTCTAAAGAGGTGTATGTGGAACATCGTTGGCGTGCCAATGGTTGTCTCGAAGTGGACACCAACGACAGAAGAGGAGAAACAGGAAGAAGATGCTATCCCTATGTGGGTGCATTTGGAAAAGGTGCCACTACATATGTTTTCGTGGGAAGGGCTGAGCTTCATCACAAGTCCAGTAGGGTGTCCGGTGAAGCTTCATGCTGAAACGATTGCTTGCACTAACCTTGATGAAGCAAAAGTGTTGGTGAAAGTGGATGTCACAAAATCTCTTCCTCGAGAGATTACTTTTACTAAAGATGGTAAGACTTTTACTGTGAAGTATTACTATCCTTGGTTGTCAGCCAAGTGCTCTTACTGTGGGAAATGGGGACATGGTGAGTCTGTGTGTGCGAAGAAGAGTAAAGATAGTAAGAAGAAAGAAGCTCCAAAGTCTCCTAACAGAGATAATGGAGTTAGTGTGGGTATAAAAACGTGCTTGGATGGAACTGACAAATCTCAGAGTGAGATGAGTGGGGTAGAAGAGAAGGATAGTGAGAAAAAAGCTGTAGAAGTTCAGGAGATATCAGTGCAGGCATCAGATGTTCTGGAGGCTAATGTTAACGCATGGGCTCTGGTCTCTCCAGCGAAATCAGGAAGGGGGCAAAATATTCGAAAGGTGGATGATCAAAGCTCTGAGGTTTATATCTCGGCTTCGAAATATTCAGTTCTAGAAACGAGTGAGATGGAGGAGGGAGAAATACCGGATGTAGAGGAAGATCTAGAAATGGATGTTTCAGAAAGTGATCTTTTGGAGGATGATATTTTGGATCATCATGAGAATGAGAAGGTGAAGTCAGGAGTAAAGAAGGGTAGAGGAAGAGGTAAAGGTCTGAAGGCTAAAACTCAAGCTGCTAATCCAGTGAAGAGTACAAGGTCTTCTCGCCGCCAACATTAATCATGTCGAGCTTCTTTTGGAATGTGCGCGGATTTAATAAACCTTTGAAGCATTCCATAGTGAAAGAGTGGGTTAGAAGTAATGATTTGATGTTTGGGTGTATATTGGAGACAAGAGTCAAGGAGAAGAAAGCGGAAGATATGTTGGATTCTGTGTTTAGGGGTTGGTCTCATATGATGAATTATGAGTATAGTCAAGGTGGGAGAATTTGGTTGGTGTGGAGAGAAGGAGTTCGTATGACACCAGTTTACAAGTCCGATCAACTGATTACCTGTTCTGTAGCTCTTCGGGACCAGGAAGAATTTTTTTATACATGTGTGTACGCTCAGAATCAACCTGAAGAGAGGAGGGAGTTATGGGATGATTTGTGTCATCACAATGACTCTGGTATTTTTAGGAACAAAGCTTGGGTCATTATGGGAGATTTTAATGAGATTTTGGAGGTGGAGGAGAGCTCGGGCTTTATGGATTTGGGAAGACTTCCAAGTGGAATGAGAGATTTCCAGAGAATGGTTCTCCATTGTAATCTGTCGGATTTGGGTTATCAAGGACCAGTATTAACGTGGTGCAATAAGAGAGAGGATGGGCTTATCTGTAAGAAACTTGACCGAGTTTTGGTGAACGATGCTGCTCTTCAACAATTTCCTAATGCGTACTCTGTGTTTGAGCCTGGTGGCTGCTCTGACCACATGAGATGTAAGATCCAATTCATACCACAAGTTGAGAAAATTCGTAGGCCGTTTAAATTTGTTAATGTGATTGGTAGCTTGCAAAGTTTCTTGCCCAAGGTTGGAGAGTATTGGGAGTCTACTCAGGCTCTTTTTCCCTCTACTTCAGCAATGTTCCGGTTTTCAAAGAAGTTGAAAGCTTTGAAGCCTGTTATTAGAGAATTGGGTAAGGAAAAACTTGGTAATCTTTCTAAGAGAGCGAAA
Source organism: Raphanus raphanistrum subsp. raphanistrum (assembly GCA_019706035.1). Classification (NCBI taxonomy): domain Eukaryota; kingdom Viridiplantae; phylum Streptophyta; class Magnoliopsida; order Brassicales; family Brassicaceae; genus Raphanus; species Raphanus raphanistrum. The sequence goes on along the minus strand of CM033985.1, from coordinate 1,379,159 downwards.
GAAGCGCATGAGATCCTCTGTATTAAGCAGCACCAGACATTGTCAAATCCAACTGAAGCTTCTATGAGGGAGGAAGTGGAGGCTTATGAGAGCTGGATCAGTGTTGCGAGTCTAGAGGAGGGATACCTGAAGCAAAAGGCGAAGTTGCATTGGCTAGATAAGGGTGACCAGAATAATAAAACTTTCTATAACTCTATTCGATCCAGACAAGCTCAGAATGCTATTCATGAGATCAGATGTCCAGATGGGAGGGTAGTAAAAACGCAAACACAAGTGAAAGATGAAGCAGTAAGGTTTTTCTCTGAGCTACTAAACCATGTTCCTGATTCCTATACTGGTACTTCTATTGCAGAGCTAGAGGATCTGATAGATTTTAGATGCACCTTGGAGGACAGTAGCCTCTTGGAAGCTGAAGTAACTCAAGAGGAGATTCGAAAGGTGTTATTTGCGATGCCTTCTAACAAATCCCCTGGCCCTGATGGATACCCTTGTGAATTCTATAAGTTAGCTTGGCCGGTTATTGCCCAAGACTTCTTGGCTGCGGTTCAGTCTGTGTTCAAATATGGGTTTTTGCCGAAGGGTGTCAATTCTACAATCTTGGCTTTGATACCAAAGAAAGCAGATTCCATGGAGATGAAGGATTATCGACCCATTGCGTGTTGCAATGTCATATATAAAGTGGTGTCGAAAATCCTTGCAAATAGATTGAAGACTATTCTCCCAAGGTTAATCACAGAGAATCAATCAGCCTTTATTAGTGGGAGGCTTCTGATGGAGAATGTCCTACTAGCCTCTGAGCTTGTTAAGAATTATCACAAAGAGCTGATATCTCCTCGCTGTGTGATGAAGATTGATGTGTCTAAAGCATTCGACTCTGTTCAGTGGTCCTTTGTGCTGCAAAGTCTGGAAGCTATTGGAGTGCCTCAAAGGTTTATTCACTGGGTGAGATTGTGTATCACCACACCATCATTCTCTGTTCAAGTCAATGGTGAGCTTGGAGGATATTTTCAGAGCTCTAGAGGTTTGAGGCAGGGTTGTTCTCTTTCACCTTATCTCTTTGTTTTATGCATGAATGTGCTCTCCTACAAGATTGATAAGGCAGTGAAAGAGAAGAAGTTTCGTTATCATCCTTGTTGTGAAGACATATCTCTCACTCACCTCTGTTTTGCGGACGATTTGATGATCTTTGTGGAAGGCACTAAAGAGTCTATTGAGGGAGCACTATCAGTCTTCGATGAGTTCACGAAGTGGTCAGGTTTGTGTATAAGCATTGAGAAATCCACCTTGTATATGGCGGGAGTTGCAAGAGAAGAGCAGAGCAGAATTCTTATGAATTTTCCATTTGCAGTTGGATCTCTTCCGGTGAGATATTTAGGTCTGCCTCTTATGACTAAGGTGATGAGGAAGCAAGATTATCTACCTCTTATGGAAAAAATTCGCAACAGAATTGGCACTTGGACCACTCGTTTTCTCTCCTATGCGGGTAGATTACAGTTGATCAAGGTAGTCCTTAGGAGCATTGCTAGCTTCTGGGCCTCAGTGTTTAGGTTACCGAGCCAGTGTATGAAAGAGGTTGAGCAGATGTGTGCTTCCTTCTTATGGTCAGGTCCGAATCTTAAGGCAACTGGTGCGAAAGTGGCATGGAGTGAAGTGTGTAAGTTGGAGGAGGAAGGAGGATTGGGCATAAGGCCGCTAAAGGAAGTCAATATGGTCTATGGTTTAAAGATTATCTGGAGGTTATTGTCGGGGGAGTCTCTATGGGGAAGATGGATCAAGTGTTATCTCTTGAAGAAGAGAAGTTTCTGGGCTATAAGTGGGAAAACTCAGATGGGTTCTTGGATGTGGAAAAAAATTCTGAAGTTAAGAGAAGTTGCTAAGAGATTCTTTAAGAAAGAGATTGGAAATGGGAAGCAAGTCTCTTTTTGGTTTGACAACTGGTCGTGCAAAGGGGTTCTGTTTGATTTATTGGGAGATAGGGGAATCATTGATCTGGGAATTCGCAGAGAGGCTACTGTTGAAGAAGCTATCCTGAGCAACAGAAGAAGTAGAAATCATCGTGTTGAGCTTCTAAATTCTGTCGAGGAAGAGATCAAGGGTCTGAAAGACCAATGGAGTGTGGATATAGAGGATGTTAATCTCTGGAAATGCAGGGCGGGTTACAAAAATTCTTTTCAGACTAAGGAGACTTGGTTGATGATTCGAGTTGATTATGAGAAGTGTGATTGGGCCAAGGGAGTTTGGTTTTCGATGTCTACTCCTAAGTTTGCTTTCATTACTTGGCTCGCGATGAGAGATAGATTATCTACTATGGACAGAGTATCCTTGTGGAATCAGGGGGTTGATACCATGTGTGTCCTTTGCAAAATGGCGACGGAGTGCAGAAACCATCAGGGGGTTGATACCATGTATGTAAAGATTCTATCATATATTTATCTATTTTATAATCATAATTAATCATATTAAAATAAAATTATTATATTGAAATACATATGATAAAGTTATATTATATTGATAGATTATAAATTTTATTTTCATACATATAAAATATTTATGTTAAAAATATAATATGATGACAAACGACAATACATGTATAAAAATCAACATATCTTAGATTTTTTATATACAATAATGTATTATGTAAAATGAAGAAACGTAAAAATATTACTAAAATGAAATGCAGTTTTAAAGGACGAGTAAAAATTTAACATAAATTAAATGCAAAATAATTATCAAATTTGCTTTTTTATGCACGTATTAAATTGGTTTTTAACTAAATTCAAATACAATAATATAAATATATAACAAGAAGAAACAAATACATGTGATAGTTTTAAACATTTCACGACATGTAAACTATATTATTATATTTGAAATATTTAAAGAACATTTAAATATCAATATAATTAAATTAGGATCCTTTTTATGGATTTGCCCTTAACTTTCCTTGGTATATTACTTTTTGTGCCATCAGATTTGTGTTAAAAATTAAAACTCATTAAGGGTAGTTTAGGAAATGAAAATAAGACCATCTAAACTACCTAATAACACGCTAATTCATTTGTATTAATTATTATATAGATAATTGCATCTTGTTGTGAATGTGTGTGTCTTATTAATGTCGAATATGAATTCCTTATATAGGGAATTATAAGATGGACTACTAATGGGCCAAAGCCTAGTAAGTATCTTTTGGATAAACATCCACCTGAACCAGTCGGTTCATAACACTTCCCCTGGATGTTGAATCCATCTTGAGTTCGCCAGATACCAAATCCTTTTGGGTTCGTGATACACTTTACCAATTTACCAATTACTTGGTGTTGCCTCATTAAAACCTTACCAGGAAAACCCAATGGGACAAAACCATGGTAAAGGAAAAAGAGTACAACATGTATCACTTCCCCTGATTTGTACCTCCGTATATGATCTTGAGGTTGGCGCATGGGTAGACTGGTGGGAACTCCATGGACGCCAAGTCTTTGAGCTGGTCTTCTAATGTGCACGTCCTGGACTGATAGGAAGGTCTCATGGACGTGGTGCTGTTGTAGACATGGTGAAGAAGCAGGTTGACATGTCTTTGGTTGGACTCGTACTTCTTCATATTTGTTTTCCAACGTGTGCATACTGCTTGTTTGAGAACTATCCATGTATGGATCCAATGTTATAACCTGTATCATAATCAAAAATAAAACCAAGCAAACACATCTTTGGGTTTGGTTAGTATAAAATAATCTCAAACATAATAAAAGGATATTTCAATCCTGTCCCATTGCCTTTATATTTGGACATAGCTTAAGCTTAGTTCAAAGCTCATGTTCATATGTGTATAACAAATACATCAAGGCAAGGCGCCAATGGCACCTTTGACAAGGGACATGTATGGTTTTATTTCCAATGCCTCATGGTCTGATCATTAACAACATATATGATCATACTGCACTTTGAAATTATTTAGATGTATAGTATTAAGTTTAGACTTAACTATGGTTTCACTTGTGAATATTTACATCTGGATGTGCCTTGAGTCTTTCTAGATTAAGGACATATGTCTTTGTCCAATCTAGGATCAAAGGATCCGTGACCAATCTTAGATGGTCTTATGACCATGTTCGTCCTTAGGACAAAGTGGGTCAGTACTTGGACCGAGTGAAAACCATTCGACCATGTGTCTTACATTGGCTTGTATCCAGACTAAGGTACAACTTCTTTGTCCTTCTTATGACCTAATGAGTTTATGTCCGGATCTAGGGACTATGAGACTATGTTACCATACAATGGGGCTAGCCATATTTATATAGTAAACATTTAGATTCAATGAACCTTATAGACTTCACACAATGGTTCATGCCTAATGTTTTGTCATCTTTTATATATGCCTTATTGATGCACAAGGATTTAATCTCTAAGTATATTTAAGATACTTACTTTGTAATCCCAAACAATCTTTGTTTGTCCCAAACTTAATCTTTCCCAAAACATTCATTTCAATGCTTTCTTTAGATAGTCTTTTGGGAAGTGTCTATAGAGGTTCCTAGGATATTTTTAGATCATTATCATACACTTATACACTTTAGTTCTCGAGAACTTGTTGCATTTGGCAACTCAATATCCTCTGAGACTTTCATTTCTATTCATTATCCAGTGGACTTATTCATAGTCGGTTTTTACATCCTTTAAACCGAAAATCTAATATCTTTTCTTATGGCCAGACTTACTAGGAATCTAATCGTTTGTTGCATCCACCACAAGGAGTATGTCTCCTTTATAATTGATTCCTGGTCTTTGTGAGATCCTTGTGCATATGGTCGTGCCTTATACTTGGCTATCTCACCATGTTTGATTTCTTTTACTCACAAAGAATCATTCCTGTCCAACTGGTTTTCTGTCTAGAGGTGTCCGAACTATAGGACCAAAACCTCTCTTTCTTTATGAACTTAACTCCACGTCTCCTTATCCATTTGATCTTAATCTCTTGTTGAATGCATTCATCTATGGACGTGGGTTTATGATCCTCATTAATAATCTCATGTGCTACATTGCATGCATAGTATATAATTAATCTCGAGCTCGTTTGTTCCTTTGAGTCCTAGACATGACTTAACTCTTTGAGGTTTCATTGTAGCCTTTAATACCCTGAAGCTTGGCGTCCCAAGCATCATTAAGTACCTTAGGTACAACCATATCTTATGGTTTCCTCATCCGTGGCCACGGCTTTTAGGTTTGTCCATCTTTGGATCGACTATGTCTAGGAGTCCCTCATCCACGGTTTCATTTGCACCTTTCTATATTTATACGAGGGATCTTATCTTTGGAATTCATTGGTCTATCATGTTTTCAAAACATGTCTTAGACTTAGTAGCAACCTGATTGTGTTCTTCTTGAACATCAAACGAATTTGGTGCATTTATAGCTGGTATAGATGACTTAGTCATTCTATTCGGGTCATTGGAATCTGGCAATTGTTTAAGCTAGCTTTTGTATACTCTTCTGGACTTTCTAAGTCTCATTCTCTAGTCTGAGGATCTTGCCAATATCAGGATGTATGATTCCATGTAATCTCATTTTATCCAGCTTATTCTTTTCTCCCCTTGATGTTGGATGTTCGGATTCGCTGAGGTGATTATCCTTGTACCTGGCCTTTAATCATCCGTGGTTGGCTCAAGGTTCTTATGAACGTGGGGAACTTATATCAAGTCATATCCAACATCTATTCCCATCCTCTCATCTTATATTTCTGTGGTGGAGCGATAGAATTTATAAGTGGCACTTCTTTATGTGCTAAGATGAGGTGTGGCTGGCCTTTGACCCGTTTCAATCAATGGGATGGGTATCAATATTCATTTCTGTGTGTGTATGTCTATGTAGAATAAAATGTGGGTTTTATTCTTATCCTTCCCCCATGGACATATCATTCATTCTTAAAATACTTTTAGAATGTGAATCATGTAAAGATATGTAGCCTTTTTAGGCGATTTTTCTTTCTGTTCTTGTCCTTTCATTGTGAATATTCGTGTCCATATTGAGTCATGAAATGTTTTCTACATTCTCCATGATCATATAATGTTTATCAAACCCTTTGGGACGTGAGCACTTTAATCTATATTCACTTGGACGTTTTGAAGTAACATGTTTTCCTTTATCCTTAGTTTTAATCCGAATGGGATAAGTCTATCTTTATTCTTGTGAACTTTTTTGATGTATCAATATTGTGTATGTCCATGTTACATGAAATGATTAACACTTACCCCCATGGACATATCATATTTGGATACTTTTAGCGTGAGTTAACTTAGCTTTTACCATTATACAATCTTCTTTGGGCGGTTTCTATTTAAGGAAACACTTTGTTTCTTTTGCCCATGGATTCATTATGAAACTGTCCATTCATCAATTCTTAAGTCTTTCACTTATAAGAATGATTATTGTACACGTCCTCTCTTTGTGTACATAGCCTCAAATGTGAATACAATGCACACGATCTCTATATTGTACACGTCCTCTCTTTGTGTACCTTTGAGGCAATTGGATATTTGGTCGTGGATTTTGTGTCTTAAGATGTCTGTGGTTTGATCCACTGTACATCATAAGGGTATTCACATGAATGAACGTTTTGTTTATGATATAAAAGCTTTCATTTATTGATTCTTTCAAAGATAGCAATCAAAGGAAGTGAATAATGTTTAAAGGAAAATAATAAGGTATGAAATAACTAAGTAAGAACACTAAGGGCTTGATGTCGAGTCATCATGGTGATCTATTCTCTTATGCTTTGTTGGATCATCCTTTCTTGTGATCCATATGATCACACTTGTCATGATCCATGGGAACATCTTTGACAATTTTCCTTCATCTTTCCGAACCATCTTAGCTTTTCTTTTAAAGCTTTGCTGATAAAGAGTAGCTAGATACTTAGGAGTTCTGCATCTCTTAGCCAAATGGTTGTCCATTCCACAATTATTGCACAACTTAGACCATCCCCCATGTCCATATCCTCTCTTGACACGGTTGGTTTCTAGATCAGCCCTTTCGGCTGGTAGTGCATAAGCTGGTGGTAATGGAGTTGGCCTCGTAAACTCTCTTTCACTACTGTTCATTAGCAATTCATGATTTTGCTCAGCTTGCAACAATCTTGCTATTAGAGATGTATAGGTAGTGAAGCCCATTTCTCTGTATTGTTGTAGTAACAATAAGTTGGTAGGGTGAAAGGTGGAATGTCTTTTCCAACATATCTTCATCAGTCACTTCCTCACCACATAGTTTCATTTCGAAAACTATTTTGAGTAGGGCAAAGTTATATTCTCCCACAGTTTTATAGTCTCGGAATCTGAGGTTGATCCATTCTCGTAAAGCTTTGGTATGTATAACCTCTTGGATACAATTTCTATTTTCTAGATCTGTCCAAAGCTTTGAGGGATCATCGGTCAGATATAGACTTTTGAGTTTTTCACAAATATGATGGCGAGTGTTCAGGAGTTCTCTTGCAATGCTATCGTCTGTGATGCATTCACTAAGTTCATCAGACTCAAGTGTGGTTTTAATATCTTGTGCCCATTGCATATATTGCAAGTAGTTTTCTCCTGAGATTATGATGGAGGAAATTCGACATCTAAAATATTTAGTGTTTCTCTAGTTAGATCTTAGTAATATGTTCTGAGGAACTGATTTCAAAAGTTTTCCAGAAAATTCTATAAAAGGAAACTTTCTAAAAATGGAAACTTTCTAAAAAAATGGAAACTTTCTAAAAATGGAAACTTTCTAAAAATGGAAACTTTCTAAAAATTGAAACTTTCTAGAAATGAAAACTTTCTATCTACCAAATTAGGGTTTATAATATCGATTGGTTTAGGGATTTATAAACTGATTTGGTTTAATGTTTTCACAATTCGGATTTGATTTTTATAAGTTTCATAAACCGGTTTAGATTAGGGTTTAATAATCGATATGGTTTAAAGGGTTTCATAATTCGATTCGGTTTAGGGTTTTATACAAGTTTTAAATTTCATGAACTTTAGGGTTTGTTTATTAAACAAATTTATTATATCAAATCTAGAAATCTAATGATTCAATCAATCAGGGTATACGAGTTCTCTAGATTTCTAATCTCAATCGATCAAGATATAAACTTAAACATTTCTTTTATGAAATCGGATCTATCAAACAACTAGGGTTTGATGACTTACTTTTAGATCTCGATTTGCTCCTTGGTTCCTTTGGAAATCTCAACCTCAATTGATCTGATTAGATTTGATCCTTTGTTTTCCTTAAACAAATTGATGAAAGGAAGTTAGTAAGATCAAATAATAAATCGGCTATAAACAAACTATAAAGAGAAGTTAACAGCCTTAGGTTTTCTTTTGACGGCACGGCTTGTAGATGGCGGTGAGGGCGCGTCTATGATCTGATCGCGGCGCGGTCTGCGGCGCTGGATTCTCCTCGTCCAGATCTTCAAATTGATATATCGCACGTCTTCTGGATCGTTACGGTTTGGGAGAACGATCGATTTGAAGTTGAATCAAAATTAGGGTTTTTGTGCAATTGACGGCGCGCACTAAAACAGAGATTGGCGGGGCGTCTGAGATCTGATTGACGCGAGGTTTCCGGCTATGGATTCTTCTCTTCAAGATCTTCAATTTGGTATATCGCACGTCGTTTGGATCGTTATGGTTTGAGAGAACGATCGATTTGAAGTTGCATCAAAATTAGGGTTCTTGAGCAATTGACGGCACGTACTAAAACAGAGCGTGTCGGCGCGTCGGAGATCGGATCCTCGCGAGGTTAGCGGCGCTGGCTTCGTTTCGTCGAGATCTTCAGATTGATAGGTGGCTCGCCGTCTAGGTCATTACGGTTAGGGAGATATGACTGTTTTAAGATGCGGCTAGTTTTTAAGATTTTTGGTGACCTACGAATTTTGCTAGGGTTTTGAGCTTAGCTCGTGCTGATAACGTGTTGTGAATGTGTGTGTCTTATTAATGTCGAATATGAATTCCTTATATAGGGAATTATAAGATGGACTACTAATGGGCCAAAGCCTAGTAAGTATCTTTTGGATAAACATCCACCTGAACCAGTCGGTTCATAACACATCTAAATTTATTAAAAAAAACTGCAATTACGTAACATTATTATAGGAACAATTCTTGTGTTACCTTTTGTCAAAAAAAAAAAAAAAATCTTGTGTTACTCGCAATTAAGACGACTTGATCCATGTTATTTGTAACGTCAGGACCCACTTCTTTTATTGATGTAACTGAATAACTTATCCAGAATTATATATTTATATCTTATCAAGTTCTTTTCTTTTCTTTTTATTGACTTAATAAATTTTAATATTCTCCTTAAACGGTTAAACCCCACAAAAAAATATTTATTTCAGATATATATAACACTAATCATTAATCTAATATATTTTAAAAAAAAATTAAATAATTTTATTTGTTATAATCAAGCATCAAAGTTATCAGAAAATACACTTCAAATATATATTTTAAAAAGGTTTTAATAATTTTATTTGCTATAATTTTTGAATACTATATCCGAAAACACAAACATAAATATTAAAAATTCTCGATAGCATAAAAAACATATTCAAAATAACTAAATGTACCTAATATACGGAAAAATATTTTGGTTATTTTGGACACCGGATCGGTTAGATAAGACATAGATCCAACGTAAACTAGCGGGTCCAAAAAGTATCCAATAGATACTTTGTTTTGGACCCGGACAAATAGTCGGACATAACCCCAACCTGATTTTTGGGTCAGTTTCAATCCAAATTTTTTAGTCTGTATAAAATATACATTCCTAAAAGAAAATTACACAAAAATGTACATATAAAGTCCCAAATAAACTAATTTATATATTATATAATTAAACATTGATATAATACACTTTATAACATAATAATGTACAACAATCAAAAACACTATTTAAAATCAATTTTCTTTATAATCCAAAATAACCCGTGATTAATTAATTTATATTTTATTAACACTGTGAACCAAACAAAACCGCAAAATGAAAAAAAAAATATGAACCGGATTTATAAACCACTAAACAGTATATATATATTATATACACACACTAAAGATCAACTCATCCGAAAACAAACATACATGTCTAAACATATTTGAGAATAATCTAAAAACAAAGAAAATAAATTAAACTGAAAATATACCCGCCCTTTTGCAAGGGCGGGTCAGTATCTAGTTTGATATTATAACTCTTAATCATGATTATCCAAGTGAGTGATTGGTTGGATTATTGCTGTAAAAATTTAGCTTTAAAATTTGGGTTGTAGGTGTTTTAGTTGTAGCTGTAAATTTGTTTCTGTAGATTTTTAGCATATATTTTTGTTGTAATTATGTTGACTGTAGCTGTAATTTTATCAAAATAAAACATGATTGGCAATATATTAAACTAAAATAATAATTTAAAGTTGATTTATATCAAAAATTGATTTAAAATATACATATATTCAAAAAAATATTTTTACTAAAATATTTTCCAATTGTTGTAAGTAAGAAGAGAATTAGAGAAGAGAAGAGAGGAATTGGTGTGTCTTATTCCATGAATAATGAACTCCTTATATAGGATACAATAGCTTGGAGACAAAGCTTAACTTGGAGTGGGGAACAAGTATATCTATGACTTTCCATATGGACATCACTACAATATTTATAACACTTCCCCTTGATGTTCAATATGTCGAAGTGCTTTCAAAACGCCGTAGATGCTGCCTCGTTAAAAACCTCACCAGGAAAACCCAATGGGAAAAACCATGATTAAGGGAAAAAGAGTGCAGCGCGTAATGACTTTCCCTCATGTGTACATTCGTCGAGATCTTTGAGATGATGTAATCTGATCAGATGAACTAACTTCTCGAAGGTAGCTGTGAGTGTACCGCCTTGATGAATAAATCAGCCAATTTGTAGGACACGAATATCACCGTTCTTCTGCAGTGCAAAAGTCCTCCTATGACTTGATCATTTTCTTCGATTCTCTTGCTTTCAAAGACTTTAAATCAGCATTAGAGTTTCAAATACTTCTTTCTGGTGTGTATCATTTGTGTGTTCTTTGTTGCCTCATTAAAACTTTTTCATGGGAAAACCTAATAGGATAAAAACCATGATAAGGAAAAAGAGTACAACCATACACATTTTCATATTTCTTCCCCTGAAAGCAATATCTTCAGGATATGCATTCCAATCAAATAAATTTCCTTTGAAATTAGAATATCATAATAAACTCTTTCTATTAGAGTATTCAAGATCTATGGACTTCTGGTCCACAATTCTCATTTGATATAGCTAATAATTTCTTGGTCTATTTAGACTTTAAACCAAACATCTTACATACAGTCTTCTGGACATTCGCCTCGTACATACGAGTTATTCATTCATAACTATAAAAAAATATTATTATGACTTTCTTTCTTGTCATATGAAATTACATCTTTCAGTTATGAAAGAGAATAATAACTTGCTTAAATAACTTATGGCAAGGGACGTGTATGGCTTTAGTTCCAATACTTTATGGTCTAAACATATCCATAAGACTATCAGACTTAGTATGGCTTGCCATATCAAGACGCCAATCATATCAATACATTGTACTTTTGGTCAAATGTGCATAAGCCTTAATGGTACTTATGTAAAGCCTTTAGCAATGCCATATCCATTTGGATTCGACCAGACATTCTTCTGATCACTTTCTTGGACCATTATGGTTCCCTTTTATCCACTGATATAAATAAGGGCTCGTGCTTACATTGCAGCCCCACAGTGTAATCTTAGTACTTAAACATCGCAGTCCAACTTTTCTTTGATGGTGTCTCATGACCATTTTTACCATTTGCTATATCTTTAAACTATGCATAATGATAGTTGATACCTCAAAACCATATGATGTTTTGGGTTGGCATATTATTCATCTCTCATGGATGATTGGACTGGAATGGAACCAGATATGACCTTTGATTGTATGGTCTTTGGAATTAGCCTTAATGGTTCTCTTTGTCTTTCTCTGTGATCATCTTATATGTCACTTAGGGCGTGCTGATCTCAGCCATACACATGTCCACGGCTATGGTCTCTTCTGCAAGTCATTGCAGTCTTATCATATCTAAAACATAGCATGTTTAAATATGGTACTTCAGGACCAATCATATATATGATCATCTTAAAATATTTAAGAATCTTTTAAAATAACATCTCTTATTCTAGATGTCTAGTTTGGAACACATAACAATGTAGTCTTTTCAAGATCTTTCTTCCAAACAAACAATTTGTTATAACTCTTCAAGAGTTTGGATTTTATTCAAATCAATGATTCTATTGATTCATAATCTCTTGATAAATACAAATGGATGTACTGATTAACTTCTAATATTTCACATATCCCGTAAAACATATTTCGATCGAATAACTAGAGTTCATGGGAACATGATTTTGATATCATCAATCCTTCAAGGATTATATCTCTTAGGGATTATCAGTTTCCAATGGGTTGTATAGTTCAAGTTCTTCCTTTATTGCCAGACTAGTAAGAAACTTGAAAGTAGTTGCATCTACCATATGTGACTATGTCTCTTCACAATCAATTTCATATTGATCTTACTTTGGTGCAACCACATTTCTATCCCATTTATTTTACATCTTCTAGTGTATGGACTACTGGTCCAAATACATCTCTCTTTCACAAGAGTTTGTATCTTTGTCTATTACTTCTTTATGATTTGGCCAATCATTTCTGTGTGTACATTTTTCAATAGACTTTATTTCATGATCCTCTTTCTCATTTATCATATCAACTGCTACTTTGCATGCATAAATATCTACGACGTCGATTTGCTTATGGGTTCCATTTTATTTCATACATGACATAACTTATTGAGATCTCTTTTCATTGTCTCAGGTACCTGAATTTTCTTTCAGTCATGTTAATGTCTTCTAGAGATCATTCAAAACTCTTATTCCTCTTGACCATTATTAATGTATGCTCCTTTTCGTATAAGAGGATTTTTATCTTTGGAACCAATATGTCTACTACGCTTCAGGCGTAACTCGCAGTTTGATATTGTTCTTCTGGAACATCAATGCTTGTTTAGAGCATTTATAGCTGGTATATGTGACTTTGTCACACTATATTAGGGTCATTAATTGCTTCTGGCAACTGATTTACTAAGCTATAGAATTATCTTTCGGACTTCTGATTCACTTTCTCTTTAGTCTGAGGATCAATGATAATTCATTTCAACTTGTTTTCTTTTCCAGCTTTTTATTTTCTCCCACTTATGTTGGAAATACTAATTTAGTTTTTAACATCCATATCGAGTCTTATTTATATCCTTCGGGGATGGCTTTAGATGCTTAAGTATCAATGGAGATTCATATCCAACATATTTTACCAACTTGATTTGAAAACTCATCTTAATTAAAGCTCTGTGGTGGAGCAACTGGAATGTATATCGCACATCCAACATTCTTAGATGAAAATGGTTGGTTTCTGACCCAATACCAATGATGGGGAGAATTAATGATTACTTTTTGGCTTGATGCGAATTAGTATTATTCAAAATATTTAACACTTATCCAAGTGAATTTGTTGTAGTCGTCAAAGACTTAAGACGTGAATTCACCAATATTATAAAGATGCATAGTGGGTGATCAGTCCACCAACATCTCCTTTATTCATGCCATAACTTCATTTGGCTGGTGAAAACCGTATTTCCATTTTATCTTATGAGCAAAAAACATTTGTGAAATCATTCACAAGAATCTTCTGGTTCTTCAATGAATATTCACATAAATCTTTATGTATCTTTTCGCATCATTAATGAACCAAAATGGTCTAACTGGTTCATGCCAAATATTTTGTAAACTTCTGGTTTACTCTATACTTATCTCCATTACAATAACCTTTGTATAGTACAGTTTATAAGAGGATCTAGATAATTTCTCTACAACGCTTTCACTGCCTTGAGAAATATTTATGGAAGTAAATTTAGCATTTCCTTTGCTTAGTATTTCAAAATAACTTGTCTCAAAATCTCATAAATTTACTTTAAGAAAGATTCATCAATCTCACTTCGAGTGGAAACATAATCTTCTAGATGTTTCACTTATTATAATATGCGAGATTCTTTAACTCTTCCCCTCGAGATGATAACACTACATGTTTATTAATCTCGATTGGATCTCATATTATAATCAACAAGATGCCTTACATGGACCATGTATTCTTTCTTAGATCCTTCTTACTTTTGAGACTTATAAGAATATAACACATTAAGGTTTTAAATTGCATTTTTATGTGCAATAATATTATGTACTCTTCTGGAGCATCATATATCTACTTCTTAACATTCTATAAGATTTATATTGTCTTATATTGTACTCACAATAATTTTCTTTCATCTACAGATGATTGAATCATATCTCTTCTTTATTACCATTTTTTTCTCAACTTCAATTGAGAATTTGAATTCTAAAAAGAAATTCATTGGTCTTGACCTTATTTATATCCACATTCACGTCTACAACCACTTTTATGATCACTTTCTTGACCATTACTATTTATGTGGATTTTCTTTCTCAATGTCATATTTCTCTTCAGGAGAATGATTCATAATCAATTAGACGCGATTATATCAATAGCTCATTATTTTTCTTAGTCTCAAAGAGAAAAATAATTATAAACTTCTTTAATCACTTTTCTCAATCTTGTGTCTACTGGACAACAAGTATTTTTAATATATATGCATCATTAAAATTTTCTTCAAGAAAATTTACTTTTAAACTTAACATCCAACATAGTTAAGACTTATTTACAGACTTAGGTCTTGTAATCTTTAGATGCAAAATACATAACGAGCTTTAGGTAATCACATTCAGGTGATTATACTTTTCTTTGGATTATTCTCCAAAACTTATGTATCTTTTAAGATCAAGTCTAAACTTAAAATACACATATATAATATGGTAATAAATTAAAAGATAAGATAAGAAAAATGAAATCATTCTTAAAAAAAAAATTAGAATGCAAATTATATATGCATAGATTAATGTACAAAACTTGTAAAGGCAATATCAATATACTATAATTAATGTATTAACGATTTTCACAAGTCATATAAAGGAATATTGATTCAACGATTCAATGCTATTGATATTAAGTCATTGTAGTTTAACTAAAAGAAATAAAGAATAATAATCATAGCTCCACAAAAAGTGTTGAATAAATTAACGACCTACACGTCTTAATTAATTATCAATCTACGTAGAGATTTCAGTCTGTTTTTCTCTTTGAGATTAAAGAAAAATCATGGGTTGCAACCATAGATATTAAAATATGGTATGCAGCCGTAGAGACATTTTTACAACTTAATTAATTCTAACGAGTAAAAGCAAAGCATCTATATGAACAATATATGCTAGCGAGATGACATAAAATAATCAGCTATAAATTAACAAAGAAAATATATGCGATGATATGATTATCGAAGAGAAAATAATCAGCTATAAATTAGCTTATATACGCGAATGTAAAATATAATCATATTAAGCATTAGCTTATAATCATCGACAATATCTCTTTAAATCAAACGATTTTTTTTGCCTTGAAACAAGGGTAGATCAAAATTGTCGATTAAAGCTCCTAAGCTCATACTGTGTATGAAGCCATTCTTACAAACCATGAATTGATAATAAACATTATTTGAAGAAGGAATAGAAATAACTAAAACTGTGGAAAAAAAAAATATACCTATTGGCTTGCTAGAGCTTCGTGCTGATAACGTGTTGTAAGTAAGAAGAGAATTAGAGAAGAGAAGAGAGGAATTGGTGTGTCTTATTCCATGAATAATGAACTCCTTATATAGGATACAATAGCTTGGAGACAAAGCTTAACTTGGAGTGGGGAACAAGTATATCTATGACTTTCCATATGGACATCACTACAATATTTATAACACCAATAACTATTATTAAAAATGTTTTCAATATATGTGATTATTGAAAATATAATATATGTGATTATTTAAATGATAGTATGTATAAAATAATATTAATTATATATTTGATGTGTTTTTAAAGAAAAAAATAGATTGTAAAATTAGGGGTGGGCGTTCGGATACCCATTCGGGTTCGGTTTAAGTCTGTTTGGGTTTCGGGTTTCCGAAGTCAAAGATTTCAGTCCCATTCAGATATTTCTAAGCTTTGGTCCGGATTCGATTCGGATCTTTGCGGGTTTATTCAGGTTCGGATAACCCATTTAAATTTTTCAAAATATATAAACAAAATAATATATTACATATAAATTTGAATAACATATATCAGAATACATGAACTTAACATATAAATTGGTTTAATTTAAATATTTGGATAGAGAATCAATAATTATGTTAAGTATTTGGTGATTTGAGTATACTTTAACTATTTTAAATATCTATATTTGACTATTTATATATATATATTCAATTATTTAAACCAACTTATAAGTACCATATATATTCTGGATGTTTTTATATATATTAAGTTTTTTTAAAAATATATATAAGTATATAAATCTATTTCGAATACATTCAGGTATCTAAAATACTTCGGTTCGGATTGGATTCGGTTTCGGTTTTCTAAATACTAAAATTTTGATATTTAATCAATTTCGGTTTGAGTTTTGTACTTTTTTTTGGATCGAGATCGGTTCAATTTTCTAGATTCAGATTTTTTGTCCAACTCTAATATTATCATTAAAAACAACATATTCTATAAAAGTTATACATCCGCACGGGCGTGCGGGTCAAAATCTAGTTCTTTTTTAAGGATCAATTCGCTTGGAGTATTGTAACTGTTTATGGGTCCGTTGTTAGTTGGTGACCCGTTATTAGTTATCTTTTTTCAGCTAAAAAATAATAATAATAAAAAGATAAAAAATAATATTATAACGATTTCTAACCGGATATCACGGTTGTGGTTGTGAATACTCTAACGTGTCCTAGTGGTATTCATATATCCTCTTGATCAGTTGTTTTTTTTCGTAAACTGCATTCAATAAAAATTACTTATGGGTACACTTGGATCGTTACGGCGAGTGCAAAAATGGACAAACAAAACGACGGAACCTCTTGATCGTTCGTACACTTGGGAGATAATTGTTGCACAAAACACTTGGGAAATAGATGACATTATCTTCGGAAAACTTCGTCTACCAAATCAGAAATAGTTTATTATAATGACACACAACAAACACATATAGGGATACAACATTCTTCCATTTATTCCTTATTCCGAAACAGTAAAACCCCATAGAGCACACCATGTAACCTATTCAACAGAAATCTCCTGAACATCCTTCTTTGGCTTCTCCATCCTAGGAATCACAACATTAAGCACACCGTTCTTGAGCTCCGCCTTGATTTCCTCCACCTTAACATCATCAGGTAGAGACAAGCTTGTGTTGTAGTAACCATAACTCCTCGAAGACCAGTGCTCGTCATCTTCAGGTGATCCTTCTTCTTCCTCCGCCTTGTGTTCTCCTTTAATCATCAAAATTCCATTTTCTACCGCGATCTTCACGTCATCTTTGGTTAGCCCGGGAACCTCGTACCTCAGCTTGTAACAGTCGTCTTGCTCCTTCACTTGACCCATTAGTTGAGATGGTCTAACGTCGAAATTGTCGAAGATCCTGTTTATGTTTTCGGTTGCTTGCATTAGAGCATTTCCAAGACTCGAAGGAAATAAACCTGTTTTCGTTACAGAACAATCAATTCGTCAATAAGGTTCATGTGATTAATGCAATATATAGCATAACCAAAAGCTAACTCCAGTATATAAGCAAAAAAGAAACAGTATCTCAAAATAAAACTAAAAATAATATATGGTACACTTGAATCGTTACGGCAAGTATAAAATAGACAAACAAAAAGACGAAGCATAAAATTCTGCAATTTTCAAGAAATTAACTTAACTTAATGGATTCAATTTCTAAATTATAAAACACTAAAGCACACAGAACATATCCAATACAAGTTTTAATATTTGCAAAAAAAAAAACACATGTTTTTTACTTTTACAAAAAGAAAAAAAAATCTGCAAAAAGATGATATACCCAAACCAAAAACCTGCGTATAAAACTTAGGGACTTAAAACATATTTGATCATATTATTTAAAAACTCATTGATCATAATTTGAAAACTCATGTTTCTTATTAGTTCAATTATATAAATACTACTATCATACCATTTAGTGCGGGAGCAAAATAGTCCTGATCGTCGGTGTTACGCCACAGACTTTTCCGACCACGTCTCCTGGGGAAAATCCGTCTAGGGGACTTCTTCTCGGACACACTGACTTCTTTACTCTCCTTCTCCTCTTGTTCACCACTCGAACTAGCCATGAATCTGTTTAGCTTACTCTGGCTATGTCGGTTCCCGACCAAACATTTTTCACCACTTGGACACATGAAGGTAGAAAACCTTTGTTGAAGGTTTCTCAAAGCCAAACTACGTGCCAAAGCCATTTCTATAAGCAGATAAATCTTCTTGATTTTGTTTTCTTGTTTCAAATTTTAAGGAAGTAGCCAGACTTGTTGGGTTTATAAAGATGGGTCTTCACTTTATGGTAAGCTTTATGAGACGCGGGCGTGAGAAGTTTCTAAGAGTTTCTAGTTTTGATTTAGAAACCTAAAACAGAGCAGCTTCTTGTTTCTTCTACAACCTTTCTCTGGATAATCACAAGATTCTTTTCTTTTTAATATTTTGGTTTCGGAAAAGGGAATTAATCAGTTAGGACGAATGGCTGAACAAAGAAAACATGAGACAAGACCAACCGTCTTTACTCTTGAGCTAGCCACTCCTAGAAAAATCGAGAACTTTTAATTTATTCTTGACTTTTCCTTTTCTTTCAACCAAATTAAAGTCACAAAACGAACTTGTTTTGGCTAGACCATTTTTCTAAGTTTCCAAACAATTCAATCACTAATTTATTTCTGGCCATCTTTAGTTTATACGAGAAAACAAGAAAGTTATAACACTTTTTGCTGTATATTTGGTGGAAATACTGCATCTTAACTCAATGATCAAATGTTGTTCATTCAAACACTATTGAATGTGTCTAATATTTTATTTTAATACAAATTTATAGTATCTAAAATGTTAAGACATATAAGATGCAAAAAACGAAGAGTTTGGATGAGCACCTTCATCTCAAAATCTAAACATTTCTATACAATATAAAGATAATTGATTTATATTAATAACTATTAGATATATATATTAACTTTAAAATTATGTTTTCTCAACCGTAAAATTAGATTTTCTCTAAAAATCATAAATCTATCTTTTGCAAAAAAAAAGTTTATAAAACTGGATTTTCTGCTAAAACTATAAATCGTCAAACTCTAAAATTGATATTAAAAAAAATATATATATATATATATATATATATAAAATTTTTAAAATTAGTTTTTTATCAAAATTGTAAAAAAATTCTTGAACTGTAAAATCATATTTTCCGCCTAAATCGTAACATCACATGTTTTTGCCAAACAGTAAATTACGTTTTTCACGAAAACAGTAAAAAAAAAATTTCAAAACCAAAGATTCAAATTTTATCGCCAAAACCATAAAATCGAATTTTTCATCAAACCATAAATCTAGGTTTTCTCCAAAATCGAGTTTTTATATAAATTGTAAAATTAAGTTTCCGCCAAAAACAGCAAAATCAGATATTTTGCCCCAAAAAAATAAGTTTTTCTACTAAAACAATAAAATCAAGTTTTTCCACAAAACCGCAACATTATTTTTTTCTCAAAAAAGCGCAAAATCAAATCTTTTGTCAAAACTTAAGAACTGAGTTTCTCTACAGAAACTGCAAAAAAGGAAATTTACTAAATATGACTGAAAACATGATTTTAAATACACAAACTTGAATCAAATGTAAAACTAATCTAAAAGCATTGTGAAATTATAGTGAGCCTCTTGTAACCAAAAAAAAAAAAACAGGAGTGTTTTTGTGAGTATAACTCCAGTAAGTCGTTTGAGTCGTCTAATGTAGTTGATCTTAGAAATAATTTATAATTAAAAAAAAAATTTGACAGGTGAAAAATTAAAATCATGTAACTATAAACAGTTGTAAGTGATATAAATTAAAATATAATAAAATGGAATAGTTTTCAATATAGATGAGTGAAAGTAGTTAATCATGATATTTTTTGGTTGTAGGGTTCGACAACATATGTTATAGTATTTTATGTATTCTTAGAGTTAGTTTTCGAAAGCTTGAATGTTTTTTTGAAAAATTATTTTTTACCTATAACCTATAAGTGTTTATTTCTGTGTATAGTAAACATTTTTTAAGTTTAATTTGATTTTATGAAGTGTTTAGTTAGTGAATCAAGTTTAGGGGTTATATTTAGGGTCTAGACGACTAACTTTTTTGGTGAATAATTTAAACCAGACGACTTACAAGTAAGTCGTCCAAATATTCCCGCCTAAATTTTTTTAAAAAGTTATTTTTCCGCTTAAATAATTTAAACCAGAAGTCGTCTAGGAAGTCTTTTATTTTAGTTTCCTGCTAAAGATATTAAAGTCTTATGGGCGACTTACAAGTAAGTCGTCTAGGAAGTCGTCTGAATAAAAAATATTTAACAGAATTAGATTTTTTTGTCTCCCTATATAAAGAAATATTTACACATTTTCTTTCCTCCTCTCAAATGGATGTAACAAAAATGTAATGTTCATCATTCAAAAACTCTCCAACCTCTCTCTAATCTCTTTGAACTTATAAACACCAATCTTTATATCAATATATTGTTTTTGTCTCATGTATTTCATACTAATTTATCTTGTTTTTGCATGTTTTTATCATATGGTTCTCATCTTCCATTCATTTAAAGGTAGATCTATTAATTTTAAATATGTATTTTTGTGTCTTCTATAAAGGTAGATTTATCTAATCTTCCACTCATTTTCTCTGTTTTAAGCCATTTGAACGTTTTTGGATATGCAGGTTTTTCAGATCTGGATTTAGATATGCATGTTTTTCATATCTGGAAGACTTCTCGGACGACTTACATGTTAGTCGTCTAAAATATAATGTGTTAGACGATTTCCAGGAAGTCTTCTAGACGACTTAAGTCGTCTGGACTTCCTGGAAGTAATCTGACGGAGTCTTTTCCCATGTCTTTTCCTTTTATAACAGATCTGAGTATTTTAGTAAGTTGTTATGTCTGATTTTTCTTTATTTGGTAACTTCCTATTGTATAAATTTCTTACCATTTTCCCAAACTAAAACTCTCCAAACCCACTCTAATCTCTTTGACTTGAAAACACCAAACTTTATATGAATTTTTCAGTTTTGTCTCATGTCTTTCTCACTAACCTATCTTTTTTTTGCAGGTTTTTAATCAGTTGGTTCTCATCTTCCACTCATTTAAAGGTAGATCTATTAATTTTAGATATGTATTTTTGTGTGTTCAATAAAGGTAGATTTATCTAATCTTCCATTCATTTTCTCTGTTTTTAAACCATTTGAACGTTTTTTGATATGTAGGTTTTTCAGATCTGGAAGACTTCTGGGACGACTTACATGTTAATCGTTTAAAATATAATGCGCTAGACGATTTCGAGGAAGTCTTCCAGACGATTTCCAGGAAGTCTTCCAGACAATTTCCTGGAAGTCGTTTGAACTTCCTGGAAAACTTCTGACGAAGTATTTTTCCATATCAAGTGGATTCCAAGCTTCTCTTTGTAAAGGAATGATATATAATAGTTTTGTTTGTGGTATATTTTGTGATTTGCATGTGTACTCCTTTAATTGTGATTTTTGTAAAGTTAGTAATAATATTCCCTAGATGTAATGTATGTGATAACAAAGTGTTTACACATTTACAAATCAATAAAGTAATAGACTTCAATAGCCTTTTTCTTATCTTTGAATCTCTCATATGCAATAATAAACTCCAACGACCTTCTTCTCAACTTAATAAACAAGAATGTTAGTAGCTTCATATTGATACAACATTTTAAGAAGCATTCTAACCATTCTTCCAACTCATAAAAATAATCATCATTGGTATCTATAACAATAATACTTAAGAGATGAAAACAAGCAATATCAACTAGTCAAAGCATATCACATTTTTTACAAGTTTGTGTTGAAATACTTAATCAAATTTAGTAAAACTAAGAGAGAAACATATTTTAAAAATATGAGTTTTACATATCTTGAAGTTACTTAACACTCTTAAAAATACAAGTTATTCAAAAACTAACGTAGAAGACTTAAAAACTAGCGTAGAAGACTTAAAAACTAGCGGAGAAAACTTCTGTGGTCGGATCAGTTAGAAACTTTAATTAACATGAATGTTGGTAACCTCATATATATATCACCAATTACGTTATAAATTTCATTTAGTAGCCCTAATATACATGAATCAACAAAAAAATATTAAAAAGCCTTTATAGGTTTAGAGAAAATGAAAGTTTATTAAACATTGACGCATACGACTTCCACGGAGATAACATGTTTAGCACACATAAGTCTTCTCAAAACACACAGAATCTCAAGCAAAAGTGACCCACCAAGAATCTAAGCTTCAATGGCTCTATGAACCATAAAAAAATTAGAATCAAAATCTAAGGTTTCTTGGATGAATATTGAGAGAAATTGAAAGAGATGTTGCTTTTAGTTGATAAGAATTGAGAAAGAAGAAATGTAAATCAATTTGAGGTGCATTAAGAGTTTCAAATTGGTTGTTCATGGTGGTTAGTGTATTGATAGTAATGACAATCTTGTAAATACTTGAAAATGATGAGGTTGATAGATTAAAAATGTTATTTTCGAAAAGAAAAGAAAACTAATGGCATTTTCGTAAATAATGTGAACTTTTGGGGTGAATAGGGCGAAAAAAAATTCAAAAACAAATCATGGGTTAGTTTTGTGGTTGACTTCATATTTTGAGTCAATTTTGCAAAAAGTCCAAAAAATAGTTCGTAAAAATTAAAAGTGAGATTTTCCACCAAAATAAAAAAATTGAATTTTTTTGCCAAAACTGGAAAATTTAATTTTCTCACCGAAACCTCAGATCATATTTTAGTCATAACCTAAATCATAAAATCACATTTTCCGTCAAAACTACCAAAACTTTTTTTTTACGCCAAAACTGTAAAATTGCACTTTTTCGTTAAAACCTTAAAATCATATTTTACTGCCAAATCGAAAATCATGTTTTTGGTCAAAATAAAAAAAAATGATTTGTTTTTGCTAAAACCAAAAAAAAAAAAAATTTGTTTGCTAAAATTATAAAATCACATTTTCAACAAAATCGTAAAATAAATTTTCTATCAAACCGTAAAATTGGTTTTTCTGTCAAAATTTTCCAAAACATTATTTATATATAATAATTATTTTGGTTTCTTTTGACAAAATAATTATTATTTTGTTACACATATAATATAAACATATTTTTTCAAACAGTGATCAATTCATCCTTCATATTTATATAGATCATTCTTATAAACTTCTAAACTTGTATTATACCAATGTTATCCTAAAATCAAAATACAAACAAATTATCCTCTAAATAATAATTATAAAAAACGAATACGTTTGGATAAAAAACATCCAAATATTGTATGCAACTTGATATAAAAATCAACATGACTTTTGTTTAGTTAGAACAAAAATTCTCGTAATTAACAAATGATGTTGGTATGCTGCGACATCGACGCAAATGACAAACCGATTCTCAAGCTAACTATCAATAGGAAAATCAAACACACACTAGAGGCTTCTTTTTTTTCCACACTTAAGTTCACTAGAGGCTTTGAACAGAAAAAACATAAAAAGTTCACTAGAGGCTTCATATTTGCCGTTTTCTTTAGAGCATCTCCATTAGCAATACCCATAGGGCGCGAATTCCAAGACCAAAAAAGTAAATTTTTAATTTTTTTTTTGTTTGATCTTTTTAAAAGAAAAGAAAAAAAAATAAAGTCGAACCAATAGCGGGCCGCCACGTGGCGTAGAGCCCGCAGAACAGTTAAGAAACAGGTTCACGGGGAAGGAGTTATGTGAGACTGGTTTATATTTTTTGTGGGCCCCACAGTTATTTTAATGTTTTTTTGTGGGAAACTGTGAGAGTTTTAGAGTAAAACTCCCAATGGAGTTGCTCTTAGCAACCCTCTTTCTCTCATATTATATATTTTCCTCTTTAGCATAATTAGTTAAACCGTATTACAAAGTGTAACATTCTGGTTTATTTTGTGATATACGAAAAGAATTAAGAAAATTGATTTAGGTATCTATATCATCAAAGTTGACTTATCTTTTTTATCACATATTTCTTTAGAACTCTCAAGTTAAACGTGCTTGCACTGGAGTAGTGAAAAGATGGATGAACTATCAGAAAGTGATTCGTAACAATGTGCGAGTGACGCTAAAGCACAGGAAAAATCGGGTGGTGATTGCAGGGTTAGTAAACAATGATTTCGAGTCTTCGGAAAAATTAACGAACTGATCGTTGGAACGAGATAGAACCCACATGCCGAGTAAGTGGGCATGGGTGGTCCACGGGCCGAGTAAGCGGGCGTGGGTGACCATTAGCAGTATACGGTCGGAACATTATAGATGATATCAAAGTTGGTTAGCTATCTCAGTTCTGACCTGAGAAACGTCATGTGACATGTCGTGGGACGCAACAGGGACAATACGTTCTTAGAGAGGGGGTGAATTATAACATTCCATTTGTGGTGTATGAAATCACTTGAGAAAATTGATTTGGTTAGCTATGTCACCAAAATTCCGTCACACATCCGTTTAAAACTTCATAATTAAATATGTTTGGATTAAAATATTGAAATGATGGATAAACTATCGGAAAGAGATCCACAATATTGTGACAAAGGGCAAAGTCGAATGGTGATTCTACAGAGAATAAACAATAATTTCGAAACTTAAAAACATTAACGAACCAATCGTTGGAACGAAATGAAACTCACGGACCGAATAGATAGGCGTAGATGGCCTATTAACAGTGGACGGTCAGAACTTTATACAAAGCCTTCCGTTTATATATCAATCTCAATCAAACCGGATGAAATGAGAGTCTGATCACACTTCTCGAATACTAACTATACTAGTCAACAAGACCGAAATTAGTTGTATATTTTTAATTCGAAAACTATTCTGTCCACCTCATTAGTTAGAACTTAGAAGTCAAATATATAGACAAAACTGGTGTTGATCCTCTACTCATACGCTCGTTTTACACTTTGATAAGAAGCAAAGTTTGCTTCATCTTCATAACAAGCCCCTATAAAAGAAGAACGAATTGTGCAAAGGCATGAATCATGATCCATCCTCAGGATTGCAATTATAATCTGCTATATTTTATGTTTTTCTTACTTTAAACCCCTTTCTGATTTTCTTTCTAAAAAGACAAAATGGGACCGGTAACGACCTCGAAAGCCATGTGTCCAGAGTATTGTCGAAATATTTGCTTTTGGACCGACCTTATCCATCTTTGGACCGTTGTTGGTGCCAAAAACCAAAGAAAATGAATTGAAGACTTTAAAAGCTGAAGGGACGTAGACGTATGTTAGGTAACGGTTAGTGGGTAAACTTCCGGAGAGAAATATGACAAATAAATTAGTTTTTTAAAAACAATTGATTATGTGGTATTGATTGCATGCAAAAAGCAATGACTAGTTTTATAAAATAGTTTAACATAGTGACAAAGAACTAGTAGACACGATATAACCGAAAAACTAGTAGACACGAAAGGTATTTTTTTTGGGTGGACCATCACGTGGTTTCGGCTCTAGTACCAGCAAATGTTGCGATCTAACGACCGGTTTGTTTTTGTTATAGTGGCTCACTATGGTCTGTTCCCGTTCACCAAACCCTATATGTGGAGAGACTGAGTTTAAGGTAACCAGAATGGATTTTGGTCAAAATCACATGGGTTATCCGTCGACCGTCGAAGACCTAATAATCATTTTTGTGTGGTAATGTTGTAACTAATGTTATGCTAAGCTAACTAGCTAAAGAGTAAAGGACTCCTAGCAAAAAAAAAAAAGGAAAGGAGGTTATATGAATGTCGACAGATAATGTATTGTTTAGCAAAAAAAAAAGACAGATAATGTATTGTATGTCGTTGGTCGAATATTTGGAATATTCGTACTTCCCTGTAGTTCACTCTTCGCAAAAGATTGAGGTAATATTTTTATTTTTTAAGAACGAGGTAATATAATACCAATGTAATTGAATTGTGTACATCTAACCTCTTTTATCCATTTCACGACATATAACAGTTCGTCCTGAAAATGTT
Organism: Raphanus raphanistrum subsp. raphanistrum; assembly: GCA_019706035.1. Lineage (NCBI taxonomy): Eukaryota > Viridiplantae > Streptophyta > Magnoliopsida > Brassicales > Brassicaceae > Raphanus > Raphanus raphanistrum. Next base: position 1,352,833 of record CM033985.1, on the reverse strand, counting down.
TCTGTTTCAACTTCTAAAAATATTTTCAATATTTATAATAGCCCCACAAATATAAGATCATCTAAGAATTCAAATCTGACAACATATAAAACAATTTAAAAGAAAAAAAACGTAGACATAACCAATATTTTTTTTTGAACAACAGACATAACCAATATAGATACAGTTTAATGAAGCAAAGGTAATATATAAGTTATATAACCTTTAAATTATTTAACAGAGTATTGATTTTTTAATAAATTATTTATACCTCTCAGAATTTCAAATTTAATTTTTAGCTTTTACCATTTCCTTGTTGCTAAACAAGTAAAAAACTCTGTTTTAGTCTTTTAGATATCAATCATTTACACTGATTTTCTAGAAGAAATGTACATACAGAGAACCCAGAAAAGCTTATAGGAAAAAGTTATCTACATAAAAATTTTATTTCTTTTTTTGACATCAAAAGAAGAAACAACAGAAGTTAATAGGAGCACTGAACTCGATGATCTCTGTCTCTAAGAATCCCATTGTACAGAGCAATCCGGTTCGCAGGCATGTCGTTTCTACAGACAGAACTGGTCTTATCCGGTTTAATCACTTGTTCCGGTACGATTCTCCTTAGACTTTCCCTCTTTCTACGATACTCTTCACCGTTCCCTTTAGGCTCTTTCACATTCTCTGCAAATTTCACCTTTTTATTCTTCTTCTTCCTCTGTTTTTTCGTTTGCTCTGTGTTGAAGAAACAAGAAATTTTAGAAAAAAAATCTTTCAAAAAAATAAAGAAACTTAGAAACTTTTTCTAACCGGAGGATGGTCGGAGAAGACAAAAGGTACCTGAACAAAGACATGGACGGAGGATCTGTTGATCTGATGTTTGATGATTACCAGATAATTGGCGGGAAATGGTCAGAAACAGAGCGGTGCTTGAGAAAACCATGGCGGTTGCGATCACGACGCCATGAGAGCAGCTTAGTATGCAAGTCATGTGGATCAGAGAAGAGATTTTTTCGCTCAAGATTCAGATGAAAAGAAACTAACTTGATGAAGAAACAGAGAGAGAGAGAGAGAGAGAGAGAGAGAGAGAGAGAGAGAAGAGAGGTTGTTGATCAATGAATGAGTTCAATAGGAGGGCAAGTGTGTGTTGCAGAGAGATTGGTCGTACCAACAACTTCACGCAACAAGTACTGCTTGTAGTTGAACGGTGAGGGATATCTTCTCTAAAGCAGAAAAAAAAATTGGAGTTTATTTAGAAGTGGGTTTGAAATAAATTGTGGGAAAAAGTTTTGACAATAATCATAGGTTTGGAGTTTCTTTGTGTGCTGTCTTCTTTTTATCTTCTGCTGGAGAGAGAGAGAGAGTGGTGTTTGGTTTTATTAGTCACAGGCTCAAAAATCAAGTGGAAATGATAAAATCTTCTATCATAATAAAAAAAATCTTCATTGTCTTTAGTTTCTGACCATATGTAATGTATTACTAGATTCACTGCATGGACTTATGGATAAGAGGTATAAGATAAATACAGTTGATGACAAAAAAATACAATTTATAAGTTAATTATCAAACTTATCTACTGTTGTTAACCTGTGTACCCATAATTATTAAAATCTATAAAGATTTAATTATAAAGTTATTCACATATTATATATAGGACATCTTGCTGCAATACATTTTTGTTTTAATCTTATAAAGACCTCGTTTTTTTTTTGAGAACTGGCTTTACATTTTAAAAAATGACAAACTGGGTCAAAAAATGACCTTCGTCCCTTTACATTTAAAAAATATTCTAATAATATTTTAATTTGAGTTAATATGCTTTCAGCCTTTGATTTGATTTTAAAATATGTATTATATTTTAAAATTTAATTACTAATTATAAATAATAAATATTATATTAATAAAAGAGCAAAATCCATAAATCACTAATTATAAGTGATAAATATTCTATTACTAAAAAAATTACAGTGTTTAGTTTTATGTTTTTGTCCCTTCTTTCTCAGATTTTGTCAAAGAAATTGTCATAAAACTATAGATTAGTTTCTGGTTTCTGACTAGCTTACTCTCTAAACCAACGAGTAAATCAGTGAAAAGGGATCTAGATTGGATATATGTTATTGTTAGATTTTTTTTTTTTTTTGTAAAACTGTTATTGTTAGATTATGTTTAACAAGTATTTATGTTTTCTTTAGTTACTAGATATTTCTTACATGTCATACGTTTTCAACAAGCATCTTCTAAATACCTATTAATTAAGGAAAATATGTGTTGAAGAGAAATATAGAAAGAAATACAATAGATTCAAAAGAGCTCAATGAATCTCTGTCTCTTCCACGCACTTTGATGCCACCTATGTCATTAACTTGAGGACAGAACCTGGCGTTTACATGCGCACGGGCTGTTGCCGCGTGTCCTGTTTCAGAACCTAATTTGCCGCGTTTAAAGACATTATGGTTATGCCTGAAAATGTTTTTCTTTAAAAACATATGCTTTAATATGTTTGTGCCAAAAGGAAAAAATGTTTATCAATAACTTATACAAGCAAAGTATAATCCGGAATCTCTTATTTTATTTATCAGTTAACAACTTGTATTTATATTTTAGTTTTTAAGATTTATTAGCGTATAAATTTATATTTATAATAAATGTACTAGTTAACCCAAAAAAAAAAAAAAAAAAAAGTACTAGTTAACCTCTTTTGTAAGTGAATGCATTTTACTAATCTTTATAAATATAAGTACATAATATTTTTTGTTTAAATTGATCCGTTTGAATTCAAAACGAATACGCTACGAAACATGTGTTACATGAAGTTTGTAAAGAGGACTGGTCAAAGTGTAATTCTTCCAGAACTTCTTGAAGTTTTTGATTGTGATATAAAAAAAGACTTAGATCAACTTCTCTATCTTCTTGTGCTTTAGTACTTGATTCCGTGTTCTACACAACTTTCAAAGATTTACATATACATATGCATGGATTACAGCAATTTGTGGTCCATATATTGGAACTCATATAGATTTATCTAATATCGTTGTGATCGTGAATTCAAAACATAATTTTTTTCTTAGTATATCCGGCTTTATGTACAAAATCTTGACAACTACGTATAACAAAATATACATAGCAAGAGATAAGACTATAGCATCTACCATCATGGTACGGCAACTTGTTTATAGGACATTAACTAATTGAAAGAGAGATAGCACAAGAGGTTAAAACTTAAAAGTCTTAAAAGTTTTGAGAGAACCAGAGAAAGAAAGAGATGGTCACATGGGTCGATTGACTTTGACGTCCGAAATAAAATCAACCTCACACGTTTACTACACCCTTTCGTTCAATTGTATTGACACTTATCAACGCCCAATGATGTTGCTGGTAAGCCAAAATAAGTTGTGAACTTCCTTTATCTAGTTATGACAAGAACGGATTTGGTTTTGTGAAGTTTTGGTAAAAAATCTTAATCAAGTACAATCTAATATTCTTATAGCTAGTACCAATCCTGCCAGAAACGATCCAATCCATGAAACGTGTATTTTTATGAAGTTGCATTTTTAGTGGTTAAGGAGAGACAACAGATTATAAGTAGTCCGCAAGCTTACAAGATTTTACAGTCTAGAAATTTTACATCCTTAATATAATCACCATAATTCCCCTCCTCGAATCCTTAAATATGGATTCTTCCCCCAATTTTCTATTTAATATTTTTCTTCATTTAGCTCTCAATCTCAAATCGGCCATGAGAGTGCCAATGACTAAACTTAGAATGTGGCACCGTAATACCGATGCTCGGTTTGTATCAAGTGTGGACATGATACTATCAAGTAACAGTTTAATGTCTACTACATTTTGGAAAAGGAATTTGTGAAAGAAGATATAGGTGTGAACAAAAAAAGAAGAAGATATAGGTTTAGAGGGAGAATGTTTTTTAACTGATCCCTTAACTAATATATTTATCACTTTATTATATTCAATTCATATTATTCTTCACATGTTTTGGAAACTTTAGTGTGGTAATTCAAAACTCTTTCGTTCATCCACTTATTTCTATTAAATCAGAGTAAATTTTGTGAGATGTGCTAGATAATTTTTAATGCAAATGTGCTACCAAAAACACAATAACTTTGTCAAAAAAAGATAATAGGCAGTTCAAAAAAAAAAGATAATAGGTTTAGAGATTTGGAGAGGACATTAGGTATATTAGGTATTCATATTACGAATCTTTAAACATCTGTTAACTAGGTTAAAAGTTTGACTAAATACGTGTATATAATAGCCTGACCAACCAAAATAAATTATGTACTCGTTTCTATTTGATAATTGGTGACTAAAAATGTCAGTTAGATTTTTCCTTTAAATTTGGAAGTTGGGAATATTTTTGACAAATTGTTGCTAATGGAGTAAACATCTATTAACGCTTGTTAATGATGGTTTAATGGCTGACTAACTGTGTATCTAAAATAGTTTGATCAACGATAATAACGAGCTTTTCGTGTTTGGTTTAAAATCTAGTGTTGCTCCGTTTCTGCGGTATATAAACCGGTATGGTACATGGGTTTTCTGTGGTAAATTAAAATCCAGTGCGACTCAGTCTGGTTAGTTATTCTTCTCCAAGCTGGTTTTTGTTTGGAATCCGTTTGGTTAAAGATTAAACAAAATTACCAAACATAACTGTCTAATGCAGTCAATAAGACTAAAAAGTAAAGTTGACAAAAAAAAGACTAAAAGGTAAAACCCCTAACGTTGGCCACAAGTTTTTCCGAATCTTTCTCTCAGCTTTACATTTTCCCCAAAATTTGAGGGAAATCAAATCTAATCCTCAAAACTCAACCAAAAAGCCAACGAACAAACGCGCGTTATACTCTTTTCCAGAAATGGGGAAGAGACCGCCGTTACCACCAGACATAGAAAACGGAACACCACCATTGCCACCATTACCACCACCAGCTCGACCGCAGTTTCGTCCCCCTGTTCCCGTGCCATGGTACGCATGGCTCGTGCCTCTCATCTTCGCAGCCAACTTCATCACATTCGCCACGACAATGTATCTGAACGATTGCCCCTCGAGATCAGATAACTGTCTCTTGTTTGATGTCCTTGGAAGGCTTTCGTTTCAACCTATAAAGGAGAATATGCTTCTTGGTCCTTCTATTCCCACGTGAGGAACAAAAACAAGTAGTACAAGAATTACGTTACAACTTGATTATATAAATAATGGATTCATATTTGTTGTTGGTTTAGGCTGAGAAGACTTGGAGCTCTAGAAAGGAGACTTGTGGAGGAAGGTGAGAAATGGCGTCTCATCTCTTGCATATGGCTTCACGGTGGGCTCCTTCACCTGCTGGCCAACATGATCAGCCTCCTATGTATTGGAATGCGTCTTGAACAAGAATTCGGGTTTTGTAAGAATCTTTAAACCTCCTATGCTTTTGAGTCTGAATTTACTTTCCAGCGATAACTTGGTATATCAACTTTATGAGCATTATAACTAAAATATGTTCATGGTTAACTAATTGACGCAATTGAAGAATAGTAAAAGCTTATCTGATTTAAAAGAGTTTTGATGGAAATTGCAGTGAGAATAGGAGCTTTGTATGTGATTTCCGGCCTTGGTGGAAGCATTATGTCTTGTTTGACAGATTCAAGAGGAGAACGTGTGTCAGTAGGAGCATCAGGCGCCTTGTTCGGGTTACTCGGTGCAATGCTCTCAGAGCTGATCACAAACTGGACAATCTATGAAAATAAGGTAAAAGTTTTATCATCTTCAATCAGCATGGTACATTATTGAAATCTGATGTTAATACTTTTTTTTTGCAGTGTACATCACTTATGACACTGATCCTGATCATTGCACTGAACCTAAGCGTTGGATTCTTACCACGTGTAGACAATTCTGCTCATTGTGGAGGATTCTTAGCCGGTTTTTTCCTAGGGTTTGTCCTTCTTCTCCGTCCGCAGTACGGATACGTGAACCCCAAGTATATTCCACCTGGTTATGACGTGAAACAGAAGAAAAGACACAAGTGTTATCAACATGTCTTCAGGATTACATCGCTAGCCATTCTTCTTGCGGGGTAAGTTCACCAAAGACTCAGTGAATCATCCTTCATAAACGCACCACTCTAACACTTGATTCAAGGACTAGATTTTCCATCTGTATAGCCTAAAACCCAAACCTACCAGCACATTATTAAAACATATATAACTTGGAAATTTGTGCAGATTCATTGCGGGATATACTAAGCTTCTAAGAGAACATACCGTAGAGAGCGTGCCATTCAGAGATGTCAATTAGCATCTGTAAAAGTTCATTTCACAGGATCCCAAGATATTTCCATATTTGATACAAACACCATCACCAGAAAAGGTTTTTCATTTGATGATTCATACTAGATTTTGATCTACGCTTAAAAGCATGGGTTTATTTTTAAATCATAATAAAAATATACAGGTTCGGTTCGGCCAAGTTTAGGCTAAAATACCTATTAGGTAAAATAAATTGACCTACCCGTCGTTTCGGGTCTATGTCCAACCCGACTCCATTAGAAATTTGAAATGTTGGAAATTCACTCCAATAGCTATTTTTTTTTTAGTTTTCGTCACAAAATAGCACTAAAAATAAAATGACCGAAATAGCCATTTTATTTTTAAATTTTAAATTTTTATTTTAAAAAATTTAAAATCTCATTCCTAAAACCCATTCTTTCACTCTAAATCATAAGTCTTAGATCAGTTAACTCTAAGAGTATAAATGCATATTTTATTTTTTAATAACATCTCTTTTGATCATTTTCCTCTTTGAAAACTATTTTTGCGAAAAAAATAAAAATGGATTATTTTAAAGAATTTTTCTTGAAACATTCAAAACTTCTCGTATATATTAGTTATATATGAGTATTATAGCATATTTTTGGTATTAAAAATATTTTTTTATATTTTGTGTTAGAGTTTGCGGTTGTAGTATTATAGTATAGTTATGGAGGCAATAAAATATAAACAATAATAAGACCTACAGCAAAAACGTATAACTTTTTTTCTTTTCTTGTTAAAGACTTTTGACTTATATATGATCATATTCGTGGGATATTTGTAGAAATAAGATCTATTAATTAAAATAGATAGAGATATGGTAAGACCAAAAAGTATTGTTAGAGAAATTTAAGATAATTTATTGGTAGAGAAATATAAGATAAGACCAAAAATAATTAACTAATGAAAAAGTTCAAATAACTTTTCATAAGTAGATTTCTTAAAAATGTTTCTCTTTTAATAGTATAGATACGACTAACAATTTATTTTAATGATCAGATGCAAAAGAAGATTTAATGAAGTAACTGTAACACAAAAATAACTAATGAAATATTCTGTAATCATTTATAATCTCAGTGGCAACCTAATTAATATGGAGGACCAAACAATTATATTGAGGTGGTTTGTTAAAATTGTTAGTGACAGTGGTTAGGGCTGGGCAAAAAATCCGAACCCGAAAAACCGAACCGAACCCGATCCGAAAAAATAGCACCGAACCCGAACCGAAATTAATTAAATATCCGAACGGGTTCAAAATTTTGGTATTTAAAGAACCGAAACCGAACCCGATCCGAACCGAAATATTTTGGGTACCCGAATATATCCGAAATAAATTTATATACTTAAATATATACATTATTTTTATATATAATGTATATTAAAAATATATAAGATACCTTTAAGTTTTCCAAAATACTGGGAAAATATATGCAAATAGTCAAAAGTAAATGTTTAAAATAGCTAAAATATACTGAAAACACAAAAATAGTTAAATATCTATTGATTCTTTATCCAAATATTCAAAGAAAACCAATTTATATGTTAAATTAAGGTATTTTGACATATATGTTATGAAAATTTATATGTAATATATTATTTTTCTTATAGATTTTGAAAATTTAATGTATATAATGAATTTTGAAAATTTAAAAACATTTTAAATGGGTTATCCGAACCCGAACCGAACCCGCAAAGATCCGAACCGAACCCGAACCGAAATTTAGAAATATCCGAATGGGGCTGAAATCTTTGACCTCGAAAACCCGAAACCCGAATGGACTGAACCGAAACCCGAGTGGGTATCCGAACGCCCAGCCCTAACAGTGGTTTAGACATTATGTTTAGTAAATAATTGACGGTGGTGTAGACGTTATGATTAGTTAAATAATTAAATAGAATTGAGGTGATTTGTACGGTGTAGGCCAATGGCATTCAAAAGTAAATATTAAGTTGAAAGGGCTAATTCATATTTGTACTTCAGTTTTAATAGAATAGATGTATCGATCGTTCAAGGATGTTATAACTATACATGTGTATGAAAAAGCATATATTAACCTGTAGGAAACATTTTATATATATCTAGTTTCTTTTGTAGAAAATTAGGATCACAAATCAATGATGTATCAAATTAGGATAACAAATTAATTATGTAACAGTGGAACTGTTGTTTCCTTTCTTTAGCATGAGGCGTCTCCGGTCTCCCCAATTTAGACACAAACCTAAGAACATTGAATTTTGAGAAAATAAACCTTATAAATCAAAGCAATGTCAATTTTGTTTTTATCTTCACAAATGTAGTGATAAAAAATATAAACATTATGTACTCACGTTTTCATTAATGATAAATGTAATTAATTTCAGGATATTGATTTTGTGTAATATTGATTTCTATAAATATTTTCATAGTGAAACCCCTTATAAATCATCTACATATTATCAAAGACTAGTGTTTTATCATATTATGTTTTGAAACCCCAAAGCTAAATTCATCGTAGTTCATTGGAATTTCGTTGGAAATTCTATGGAATTAGATAAAGAAGAAAATGTTGCTATTATTTTTTTTAGTTAGTAACAAAATATAAAATTTACCATAATTTTAAACTTAAAATCTTAACAAAACTACATTTGACTGCAATAAATAAAGTTATATAATACCTAAAATTAATTTAAACATAATTCTGATTCTAATTTGATTTGATTTCATTCCATCTCATTCATATAATTATTTATTTTGAATTGAATATACTTACAATATTATTTTCCACTTATTCCATAGAACTTATTTGAATAAGATTTATTTTTTATTTCATGTAAATGATAGTTTCTTTTTGGAAACTCACTACAAAAAAAGGTAGTTTTACATCATTTATTTTGAATATTTGCATTAGTTATAAATGATGTAAAAGAGTTTTACATCACTTAAATAAGTGACTCTGAAAGTGGTGATGCAAATAATTTACATCAATTCATTTAATAATTGATGCAAAAATATAAATTATTTACATCATTTACATTAATGATGTTATTATGTATCATTTATAATAAATGATGTTAGTTCTTACATCAATTATACTAAATGATGTAAGTATTTCTATCATTTAAAATAATCGATTGCAATAATTTGTATCACTTATAAATAACTGATTTAAATTTAGTATCAATTTTAAGAAGTGATTTTAAAAAATGTATCATTTACAATTACCGATTTAAAGTATTGTTATCATTTACTTTTAATTGATGTTACATTTATTTCAGTTTTCACAAATGATTCTAATTAAATGTATCACTTATAAAAAGTGATGAAAATATTTTTTATTTTCGTATTTATTATTAATATTAAAAATATTATATTTTAGAAAACGAATTTTTTTTAATAAAAACCCAAATCTGAATTACTAATTAATCTGCAAGCATCTGATTTACATAATTCATTCATAATACAAATTCATAAAACATAAATAAACAAACACTGCAGAAAAATGTTGCTAAACTAATGTTAATGATGATCACTAGCATAGTTTCCAACATTTGAATAGCCATGGACACCTGCATCATTCTGTTTCCTGAAATAAAACAATAAAACTTGTTATGTATCATATGTTTGTAAACTTATATATATATATATATATATATATTAACAGTTACCAAAAAAAAAACTTAAATATACTATTTACCAGATTAGGATTCGATGGAGTTGGTATGTTTGCGAATGATGGGTTTGGTATGTTAGCAAAAGCTACTGCAAAACTTGCAGCCCATGCTCTTGCCTACATATTAATTTTAATGTATTAGCAATATACAAAAATATATAATGATATATTTTAACTTATAGACTATTATTATATTATTACCTATTCACCGGTTGAAGTACCAATTATTTGTTGAATGAAAGTTGTCATTCCCTTAACTTGATCTTTTAGTTCTTTCACCTCTGTCTGCAGCCCAGCGACCATCTCGGAATTTTCTACCTCTTCTCTAGTTGCAGTACAACGTCTCACTAATTTTGATGGCGTGGGTCCTCGACCAACACAACGTACTCGTCCTGGACGCTCCGGACCAAAAACTTGAGCAAATTCATCATCCAATGTGGCTGTAGCATTGCTTGTGCCATGAGAATTTTGATTCAACAAAGTTCTAAGCGCTTCCTAAGAAACATGCAAAAAAGTAAATGTTAAACTAATTGGCAAAGAAACAATGAATGATGATTTTATATAAAACTAACCGCTCGTGTTTTTGCCTCTTCACATACAAAGCTTCCATCTGATTTCGTGCGCGTCTCAATAAAAAACTCTGCTCGACATGGAGTTTTTCCGGTTCTGATTGTCTTCATAAAAACAATAAACATAATTAATATAATAAACTAGTTTTATATCATAACTATGCATGTTACTTACTATGTCATTTCTTTTTCTTGAGAAACTCTTTCTTCCACATACATGAGGCAAAGTATTTTTTTTTTGGTTCTTTCTATTCCTCTCTTGCATTTTCTGCAATCTCAAATGTACAAATAGTAAATGTGCTTGATATAGAAATATACAACATATAAATGTACATTAAATAAATTTTACCTTCCATTTTTCAGTAAATCTCATGTGCACGAAATGCTCCCATTGTTCTTCAGGAACATTATTTGGTCGATTCTGCAATGTTTGGGGTAGATCATTTCGCTTGTGTTCTTTCCAAAGACGTAGTTTGACATCTTTGCATCTGCTTCCTAATGCACTCATCACATATCCTTGTCTCATCGTTGGATCATCAAACCAGAACTTGGACTGAAAAAAAATATCCAACAATTCATATATATCACTAAACACTACTTGATCAAGAAAATATATAGAGATGAATTGATGGCAGAAGCTACCTGAATAACATCCCACGCTTTTCTTTTAGTGTGAGTATTAACCATCCTCCAATCACTGTAATTGATAGGTAGCAAATTCACATCATTGCTTAATTGACCTAACCAAGATCCCAGTAAACCACCGGAATCCCCAGTTGGCTGACCGCTATTTTCATCAAATTGCACAATCACTCTACTGTTCTGAAGTTTCGATACATCTTTAGATGTCACCATTTTGCCTTCTACATTGCCCTCAGAATCTTATTGATAAACACATATACAATAAAAATGAATTAGTACATAATATAAAACAAAGTCTAGTGAGGAGACAATAAAATAGCGTCAAGCATAGAAAAATATGGCTTACAAGTTTCCACCATCTAATCTGTTCAGTAAAACAATAATATACCAAATGAAAGACAAATTGAAAATCATGCGTGTATAACTTGTTGACTAAATCTATAATTAACAATTTCCTTGAAAAACAATTTTCTAAAAGTATTAAAAAAGTGATCAATTTAGATTATACTACCTATCACTTGTATTTTCCATTTGAAGCTTTTACATTCTGGCGCAAGTGGAGGAGGCACATTGTAACTTGTTTCTAAATGCTGTGAATCATCTGGAGGTTGTGTCTCTGAATCCATGAAATCCATAATTCTAAACAACATAAAAAAAACAAAGAAAACTTGTTATATTCATTCTTACAACTATGGACAATTTGAGAAGTAGAAGAAGACAAAAGACAAACTTAACTAAACATCAGAGAAGAGATATAAATGTTTGAGAAAATTTTTGTTTTAACAAAGACGTTGAAACTCAGAAGAAGATATATTGTTCAAAAAAACCCAGAAAAATATACATTTGCAATACTTTTCTTTCGTTTTTGCAGAGAGAATCGTTTTGGAGAATCAAAATAATGCACTCAAAGCTAGTTCACTTTGAATTAGATTGAAGTATTCCAACTATTGAATTCGATCAAGATCAGAGCTACGTACCTTAACCGTCAATAGAAGCGTAGTGTGCCTACAAAAAATAACTAAACATGTATATAATTAAGAAATTCTATAATTAGTTCCCGCTCGAGAAGAAGCGTAGTGGCGGGATAAAAAAACAGAGATTATTTTCACATATTTTCATGATGCATATGCATGCATATTAGTTTTAGACGTACGCACTCATGATTTATATTATTATATTTTCATAATGCATATGCATAAATCAAATCAGTGATTCAGTTTAAATTTGCCACTCCCTTTAATTTGCCACGACGTTGCTTCTGCAATATGTTTAAAAATTACAAATAAATTACAAAATAATATGTATACAAGAAAATGTGGACAGACATTAATGCAACTAAAGTACTATACAGTACGTGTGATTCATGTTGTGAGATTGTGTTAATATCCACATTTTATAAAAACTGACTCAAATTTATTCGATCTATATAGTTATTTCGATTTATTAGATTATTAAGTAGTAATATATAATAACCAATTAATAACTAAATTGCAACTATTAGTGGAAAAATAATTTTACCCTAAACCCCAAAATACATTGTCACTGATCACTTACATGGTTTAAACAAATATATATAATTACAAAACGCCACATTTAGTAGTTGTAAATAATTTACAAAATAAATAAGTTGCATGGACAACAGTGCAACTAAATTGCACTTATTAGTGGCAAAATAATTTTACCCTAAACCCCAAAATACGCTGTCACTCAATTACATGGTTTAAACAAATATATATTATTACAAAAACGCCACAAAACAACTGAAACGATTTAACCCTTTCACCACTGAAGTAGATGTATTTGTATTCAGAGAGGTACGTACCTCCTAATTAATTAGGTATCAGTTCTTGTTTTTCTTCTTGGCTGAGCTCCCTGAAAGCTCTTGCCACTCTCCTCGCTGTATCTTCGTCTGGCCTCACCTTCAGCTCCTCCATGTCTGCGAACACCTGAAAGACAGAAACTGAAAATGAGTCTCACAAGCAAAGCTTAATGAGTATCGTCAGAACTGTCTATACCTCAATAACCTTATCTTGAAGGTCATGGTGGGCATACAAAGCTATCATCATAGCGAACAAGCGTCTCGTCGTGTATGCGTGTGCAGGATCATGTTCCATAAATATTCTGCCTCAAGCCCTTTCGTCCATATCAAAAGCCAACAAGAGGGTATCGTATGTTCTCATTGTAGCGCCTTGGCCTTTGCTTAAAATCCACTTAGCCACCTAAACGTTTTTTTTTTCCACTAAACCAATCAACTTACGGTACCATCTACAGAAAAAACTTCGCACTTGAGGCATATGACGTAACGTTACTTACTTGAATCACACGGTGCCATTGGGAAACTCAACTTCCCAAGCTACCCATTTGTTCAAAGCTCCATAAACAGCTTCTTTTTCATTTGGGAGTCCAGAGAGCTGTTGGTTGAGAGATAATAAATCAACGTGGACTACTTCAAATATAAATATATTTTTTTCACACTTACCATTCGGACAAGATTAAGTGCTTTCCGGCCGGAGCCAGCAGAGTCATTCAATCTTGATCAGATTCATCATTCAACTGTTATGAGCCATTTGAATCACCCATATCATATACATCTCTCGGCTGCATATGAATTGCAATATTCCACTCTAACTCAGACGGATCTTTAACGTGGTAAACCATTTTTGCTTGAGACGCCAATATATATGGCTCATCCTCTGCATTATCCCCAGTGTGTAACAAGCGTGAAAAATTTACCATATGATGACCATATGTATCTTTTTTATATCCTCGTTCCGTACGGGTGTCCGCCCATGTACACTTGAATAAAACAACTTTGAAAACTTCATAATAGTTTAGCTCCATAACTTCGGTAAGGTTGCCATAGTATGGAACAATTCCTGTTCTTGGGTTAGGATCACGAGAACTAGCATAGCTCATAGTCTCAGCAGCCACATAAACACCACTATTTTGTGTTTTCAAGTTAGCTTCTCTTTCTGTTGTACGGAACTTGCAACCATTGATATTATAAGCTGTGTACTTCAATACTTTATCGGATGGACCCAAAGCTAAACACCGTATATCATCAGTTATCCCATCTAACTCATTTGATTCTACTTTCTGTTTGAGCCAGTTAGCAATATCAAGATGCATTTCTCGATCAATGTCAATAGCGCGATGCCTATTGCTTTGATGAGATTGTTTCGTCAACAACTCATTTTTATATTTCCTAGACAAGCAATTAACATAACAAGTATATTAGTAAATTTTAATGAAACATAATAGAATTAATTATTCTTCAAAGAGATAAACTTACTCTCGTAATGGATCAAGTAGTTGACAGTTGATCAATACATGTCGATGTGCTTGTTGTCTCTCAATATGATTAAGAGAACAAACTTGACCTACTCCAACAAATCTTCCATGGTTTGGGAAAACAAGGGGAAGTTCTGAATGTGGTCTAATGTTAGTATCAGCTAAAGGCTGATCATCAACGCGGCCAGTCCGAGTGAATCGTGTCTCTATATCATTGAGATACATTGAACTAAATGTTATACACTCATCAGCTAAATACTGCTCACATATAGATCCTTCTGGCTTAGCGCGATTCCGAACATATGATTTAAAGTATCCTAGAGTCCTGCAGGTAATTGAAACAAGTAAGGTTTCAAATGTGTATATATATATATATATAAATTAGTTAATAAAAACGCACCTTTCAATCGGATACATCCAGCGAAATGGAACTGGTCCACCAAGTTTTGCCTCTTCTGTGAGATGTACTATCAAATGTACCATCACTGTAAAAAAGGATGGAGGAAAAAACATCTCCATGCGACATAAAGTCACCACAATACGATCTTGTAATCTATCAAGCTCATCGATATCAAGAACTTTTGCAGAGATGTCTCTAAAAAACTGACAGATTTCGACAATAGTTAACGTCACATCTGTTGGCAGCAGATTTCGAACTGCGACTGAAAATAAATCTCTCATTATCACGTGACAATCATGGCTTTTTAAGCCTGCTAGCTTTCGACCACTAACATCAACACAACTTGATATGTTAGAAGCATAACCATCTGGAAGTTTTACATTTTGTAAGACACTTAAAAAAGTATCTTTTCCATGATTGTTCAGAGAAAAACACGCAGCTTGATACTTGTCATTATCATCAGGCCACAAGTCAGAACGTATACCCAGCTCACGAAGATCTCTTCTAGCATTCAGATTATCTTTCGATTTGTTTTTGTCATCCAACAATGTGTAGGCTAGATTGTCAAACACATTCTTCTCTATGTGCATGACATCCAAATTATGTCGCAACATTGTAACTTTCCCAATAGGGCAACTAGAGAAATATACTTCTTTTCTTCCACTGTTGAGTACTAGATCTTCCAGTATCACTTCGATCTCTCTTTCTTCCAACTCCAACTAAACTATTTTTCTTTCCAAGGGTGACATCGACTTGTTGTAGTTGATGAAAAATTTCAGAGCCTGTCAATGTGGCTGGTGGATGTCTAGTTTCTATTTTTCCATCAAAATGTGTAGTATTCTGACGAAACCCATGATCTGGAGGAAGAAATCGACGATGACCTATAAAACAATTTTTTTTTCCATGGCGTAATCGTTGTCCGATTCCATCAAAATTACAGCTTGGACATGCTGATGCTGTATATGTATTCCAACCCGACAAATTTCCAAGACCAGGAAAATCACTAATTGTCCACATAAGAGCTGCTCTCATGTTAAAAGTTTGCTTTGTCGAAGAATCTAACATTTCAATCCCATCAAACCATAACTCCTTCAACTCTTTGATAAGTGGTTGCAAGTAGACATCAATATCATTACCAGGCATGTGTTTTCCGGGGATAACCATAGAAAGGATCATCGATGTATGCTTCATTGACATCCACGGTGGAAAATTATAAGGAAATAATATCACCGGCCATACGCTATAACTGCTACTCATTGTACCAAATGGGTTAAAACCATCTGTCGCCAAGCCCAATCTGACGTGCCTTGGATCAGAAGCAAATTCAGGATGTTTTTGATCAAATTCTTTCCAAGCCCCACCGTCTCGTGGATGACGAAGTTTACCATCATTGTTACTAGCAGTTGCATGCCATTTCATGTGAGCAGCAGTTTTGGATGACATGAATAAACGCTGCAATCGTGGCTTTAGAGGAAAATAACGCAAAACTTTTGCAGGAGCTTTACTCTTTTTTTTCTCTGATTCAGAATTTGTGCTCTTTGCATTTTCTTTCCAATGAGAAGCTTCACAAACTTTGCAAATTTCTCTTTCTGCATCCGCCTCCCAATACAACATGCAATCATTTGGACATGCATGGATTGACTCATAAGTCATTCCTAATTTGCGAATAACCTTTTTCATGTCATTGAACGAATCCGGCAATTTGGCATGTGCAAATGCTTCTTTCATCAAATCAAGCACCATGGACATTCCTTTGTCGCTAATCTTGCACATACATTTGATATGGTATAGCTTTAGTATAAAGGACAACTTCGTAAACTTACTACATCCTGGATACAGCTCTTGATTATAATCAGCAAACAACTCATCAAAACTTTCTCCTTTTCCAAAGGTTCCACTTGAAGTTGATGGTCTATCTGTGCCCATTGGTTGACTGGTTGTTTCGTTTCCATGTTCACCAGGCATATTCATGCTGATATCAGGAAAAATGTCATCCAAAAGATTCAAAGTTGAATCCAATTCAACTACATTAACATCAGAAGGTAATCTTGCATTTCCCGTGATACACACTTCCTCTCCATGTAGTATCCAACTTGTGTAAGAACTTAAAAACCCATAGCACATCAAGTCACCTTCGATATCATCTCTTGACAAATATTTGGTAAGAAGACAACGGTTACATGGGCATTTCATCATGTTTGCATTTGATCTAGTAAATGCAAAGTCCAGAAAGTGTTTCACCCCTAATCTATAGTCTTGGGATAATCGTGGTTTGTTTATCCAAGACTTGTCCATTTACACCTGAAAATTTTATTTGCACAATTTATAAGTTTTAGAAATTATAAATTTGACTTAAATTCCCAAATATTTCAAATCAATCAGTTTATTAGAACAATGAAAAAAATTATGATAATTGGTTGTTTTGACGGTGTAGAACATAATAAATCATTTATTTTGGTTGTTTTTGCTTTACTTAATAGATTAAATTTTTGACGGTGTAGAAAAATTTTACTTGTGCTATCGATGATTAAATATTTAAGTTTTGTATGATTTTCTTTTATTTCCTCTAACTACAAACACAGTTGTGAAAATTTAACTACTGATCTTGATTTTTTTAGGTAGAATATGTTTTTAGTCAAAAACAAATAGATTTTAAATATATTCAGTGTTTGAAATATTTTTAAAAAAATTTCAATACAAACTACATTCTGGAACTATATATAATGCATGTTAATAATTCAAAAATCACAATCTTTAATTTTAATAAGATACTCATTGTAGCTTTGGAGGACTATCTTTCTTTTTGATTAATTTATAAATATGGTAAAATTATTAATTCCATTGTTTAAACATCATTTTATAATGGAGATATTTTAATATGCTATAAAGTTGTTAAGAAGTATGATATAATAATTTATGAACTACGTATAAGATTAAGATATACTAAATATTTTTCAATTGTATAAATATAAAACATGGCTACTATAAGGTTGCATGGATATATTATTATGTTTGCTCAATGTTATTGGGAGAGTTATCATTTTTTCTTCACGTGTATAAGCAATGATGAAAATGATGAAAATATTAGTGTATAAGCAATGATGAAAATAAACAAGTATTTTCACTAACCTCCAATAAAAAGAAGCAAATTCTTTGCTGTGAAAGCTTCTGTGGTATTAAAGAAATGAGAACCCTGACCCTAACCCTTGACGTACAATACTGTTTCCTTTGACGTAGAGATTTCTTTTTCCAAATCCAATTGTGATAATGGCCTAGAAATCTGACAAATAAATGAAAGCAACTCACAACATCAATACTCTTAAAAATTTGGTAGATGACAAAACATTAAACATTAACCCGTATAAAACTTACCGAACCCTTCAGCCTTCGTTTAGTCTCTTCCTCTAGGATATCTCTTGAAAGAGTAAGATAATTCTTTTGCATAAAGAGGCTACGTGCGTGATTGAAGTCTATCAGTTTCTACTTTCTCTCGTTTCTAGGTCAATCGAGTTCTTATCAAATAAAAAGTTTGAATTAATTGTATTCCTAAAATTGAAAGTCCATATATATCAAACAATATATAAAACAGATTCCTTTTTTCTCGACATAAATATCTGATACCAATCTAAACTAATTTTCAGAATTGAGAACTACAATTTTTATATACATTTTTTTAGGATAGTGAAATTAATTATTTTTGACATTACAAGCTACGTGGTCATGACCACATGAGTTTGCGTTTGGAAAAAGGAATCTTTTCATTCATATATTAATCAGCCAAAAGACTTGGTTATTAAATATGCAATATTGTAAGTTGTAACTATATAGTGTGATCCCCTTATTATTAATCCAGAAGCATTTTAACAATTTAACCTTTAAAAAGTAAATTAATTTCGATGTTGCCATTATGCCTATGTGTCACCTTCACAATTCTCCCCAGCCATCATTTAAAATTATCCTTAATTTACTAGAGTAATTACATATAATGCCATTGGTCCTATTATGTTTGTTATATTCTCATTCCCAACATATTATTTGGCTCCTTCTTTATATTATTTGACACATATGCATTGCAAACAGGTTATATAAAATGAGTTGTCGAGTCCAAGGACACATATGCATTTCGAGTTTTTTATTACATTTTTCCTTTGCATCTGTACGGATCATATTTTTTTGTATGCTAATTATCACATGCTTTGCTGATTTTGCTATCATATATGTGTACATAACTTATACATTCTTTTATATATTCTTGAACTTATACATTCTTTTATATATATTTTTTATTCTTACTGACATTCTTTTATATATTCTTGAACTTATACATTCTTTATATATTCTTAAACTTATACATTCTTATATATATATTTTTTATCCTTACTAACATTCTTTTATATATTCTTGAACTTATACATTCTTTTATATATTCCTGAACTTATACATTCTTTTATATATTCTTGAACTTATACATTCTTTTATATATATTTTTTATCCTTACTGATATTCTTTTATATATTCTTGAACTTATATATTAATTTTTTATATATTCTTGAACTTATAAATTTTTTTATATATTCTTGAACTTATACATTCTTTTATATATATATATATATATGTATGCTTACTTGCAATATGAAATATGTAAAAAATGCATATATGTATACATATACTTATACATTCTTTTATATATTCTTTTAATTATACATTCTTTTATATATGTGTGCTCTTTTTTTCAACATTTAGAAAATAGAAACCACATATTCTTGGAATATGGGAAGCATATAAAATTAGGAACCAAATTTATAGTGATTTGGGGGTGATTGATATTATTTGAGCAAAATATCTATAATTTCGAGGATAATTTTATCAATCTTGACCATGATATTTATGCATTTCCTAAATTATGAAAAGATGATCTACAATAAATATAAATTTGCTAAAATTTTGGTCAAGATATGAAATATGAAATATCTAAAAATGCATATATGTATACATCTACTTATACATTCTTTTATATATTCTTTTAATTATACATTTTTTATATATGTGTGCTCTTTTTTCAACATTTCGAATTTCGAAAATAGGAACCACATACAACATTATTGCATGTTTTGGAACATGGGAAGCATATAAAATTAGGAACCAAATTTATAGTGATTTGGGGGTGATTGATATTATTTGAGCCAAATATCTATAATTTCGAAGATAATTTTATCAATCTTGACCATGATATTTATGCATTTCCTAAATTATGAAAAGATGATCTACAATAAATATAACCTTGCTAAAATTTTGGTCGTTAATAATGGAAATTGGTCAAATATATTAATTAGAATTTGTTGGATAGCTGTGTTGCTCACCAAAATTATGACTGTGTATGACACGTGTATTTATGTTTATAATCGCATACACTCATTGCTATTTGGTATGGCTTCGGTATATAAGTGGACCATTATTTTTTCAAAGAGATGTAGTGACAACCAACTATTTTAGCATAAGACCGGAAGATATACTTTAAAGTCTAAGGTATATTATTTTACTAATAATGTTAACCCCTATATATTATTACTCATATCATTTTGACAATTTTCACATATAGAATATGTAATGTTCCCTAATTTTTTTTCTTTTTTTTATAAAAAATGTTCCCTAATTTTTTTTTTGAACATTTTCACCCTGCGCAAGGCGCATGTCATATCCTAGTATTAATATATTAAAGGGTCAAAGCATAGTTACGTACGTGTGAATTTGTAAATAGAATTTTAGAAAGAGAAATTCATTAATATAGTTTTTTGTTAGAATCAATTGTTACTGATGTAAATTTTGTATTAGTTTTGTAATTGATGTTAAGTACAAGAAAGAAATACATCAATTAGTTAACTGATTTAAATTTATATAATTATATCACTTTCGTTTAAGTGATTCTAAATTATATAAATTATATCACTTTGTTCAATTGATGCCAAATTTATTAATAATAAAATCATTTATTGTAACTGATGCTAAATTGTGTATTTTTTGCCTCATTTATAAATAAGCAATGTAAAATAAAATCACTTAGTTTTGTGATACAAATTAAGTGATACAATTCAACACTTATTTTGTAGTGACTATTCCATACAATTTTATTCAAAAAAGAACTAATCTACATGTTTAAATTACTGGGCTTTAATACAATACATTGTTGGGATTTTATTACAATACATAAATCAAACCTAATCCATAAAAGGAAGGATGAAGCTTCTTCCACAAGAAGACAGACAGTGACATCGATGACGATATCCGATCTCCCAGACGATTTGGAATCATGATATACTCTCTAGGGTCCCGGCCAAGTCTCTATGGGAACTGAAAGCTACTTGCAAGCGATGGTACAGTTTATTCAGAGACCCGAAGTTCTTGGAGAAGAACAAGAAGAAGTTGGGTAAAGCTGTAAGAGAGTTGATGCTATTGATCAATCACAAGGTTTATTCAATTGGCGGAGATCTCCACAACTGTAGCGTCGAACCATTATCTATCGAGTTCACCAGAAAACTTAGAAGTCTAAAGGGCTCAGAAAAAGATTTGAAATTCTCTGAGATACATCACTGTGACGGTTTGGTGTTATGTTCAACGGAAGGGAACACTAGGCTTGTGGTTTGGAACCCATGTACTGGTCAAAAGAGGAGCATCAAACCCAGAACTTGTTACCAGAGAGATGGTGATACATATGCTTTAGGTTTTGTCTCTTATCGAAACCTTGCCACAATAGTTACAAAATCTTGAGGTTTTGTCATTATCGAAACGAAACAAGGAGGAAGAGTGGGTTAATGAGTGTGAGATCTATGATCTTAGCTCAGATTCTTGGAGGGTTCTTGATTTGATTCCTTCATTGTTGATGACTCTCTAAAGTCCATTTGCATGTCGTTGAAAGGAGATACCTATTGGGTAGCTGGAGATAAGAGAAGAAAAAGCGATATTTTCTTGATGAAGTTTGATTTCACGGTAGAGAGATTTTTGCTTCTCCCTCTTCCAATACCAGGGAGTTTTCATTCTAATGGCACTGTGTCTCTGTCAGTTGTTAGGGTTGAATAACTCTCCGTATTACATATTGATGACATCTCAGGTGCGATGAGGATATGGGTGAGCAATAAGATTGGTGAGGAGGCCACAAACCTTTCGTGGAGGAGCGACGTCGTCTTGACAGTAGGTATTGATGAATTCCGCCGCTCAAGTGTGGCAAGCTTCTTGCTGGAGAAGGAGAATAAAGTGGCACTTTGCTGTGGTGGCAACAATTATACGAGTGATGGATATATGACCAGTATCTATGCTGTTGGAGAGGATATGTGTGAGAAAGCTTACGAAGATACTACAGAAGCATCTCATCTCTGTTCCCCAGTTGTCCTCACTTATCTACCGAGCTTGGTCCTCATTCAACCCAAACGACGGCATAAGCGAAGAAGGTTGTCCCATACTTGATTATGTTTTTTTGTGTATTGGATCAGGTGTTCAAATACATTGTTCTCTGCTTGTAAGCCACTTTCATTTCAAATGTCTGTTCTTGGAGACATTATCATCATCACGTAAGTAGAGTTTTTATTTATGAATTGAGTTGAGAGTAAAGAAGATAATACCCAAACCAGATTCACTTCGTATCTTAGTATCGTCCTAAAAGGTGTTTAATTCGATCCTAACCGAAAATGTTTTTGGTTAAAAATCCTAAGGTCAACCTCTGAATCTCTGAATAAACCGGAAAGGAAAACTAAACGAAGTATCTAAGGGCCAAAATTTTCCAGTGCTTTAACTAACCGGTTCAAAGTAAGCACTATCAAGTTGCTATATATGTTGATGGACGTTTGTGAAATTAATAGGACTTTTTCATTCTAATTTAGAATAAACTTAGTTGTTATTTTTTTATGATTTTGAAATAATTCTGTGACAGTGTATATGATATGTGATTTTGCATATCCATATATGTTTTTATTTGATCAATCAAATAATAAAACTGTATCTACCATGTTTAAAATGTATACGATAATTGATTTTGCATATTTATATTTCCTTTTATACAATTAATTAAATAATAAAATTGTATCCACCATGTTTAAAATGAACTAAACCAAATCCAAAATACTTTCTAGTAAGACATACAGTTAAAACAACAAATTTATTGAATGGCATAGTGGTTACTACTTAGCAGTAATCATTGGGATAAATCATTCATCATACTGTATATAAGTTATTTAAAATGGATCCAATCAAGCATTTGAATGTGATTAGTTAATTGGTTTACTGTTTTCACATTTATAATGTTTTACTAATCATATCAAATGTAAAATATCTACTTTTATCATTGAACAACTAATTTTTGTTAGCATTTTTGTGGACAAAGCCAAATATCATTTTTTCTTCCAATGCACTAAATCTGCATTAAACTTCTGGAACACCAATTTTTGTGTCCTTGTTAACAATCTTTCGATGTCAATTCGTCATTATAGAGAAAATTTATAATAGTGATCCAAACAACGTTAATGCATATAAATTTAAAATTCGATTTAGTTACACATCGATGTTGTTTCTGCCTCCAGAATGGACTCACTGTCCTTCCATGTACGAGATAAAAAAGACACCATTATGTGCTGCATCAATGGTAGTGCGTGGTGGAAGCTTTACAGATCCAGTTGATTGTTTTGGTTTGAATCATCTACTTGAGCATTTGTTATTCACATGACCTAGAAGATTTCCTGGTAACAGTGAGATGTATTTCTAAGAACTTTAATCTTATGGTTATTCTTTCAAGATGTATAATTGTTTTCTCTGAAATGTAGTTTGCAGAGTTCATCCACTTGAACGGGGGGGGGATACTAATGCGAGTACATCAATGGATCATTCCGTATTTACTATGTCTTGTAGACATAATAGCTTTATTGAAGCTTTGGAAAGGTACAATCATTCTTTAATTGTTTTCTGTAATTATAACATATTTGCTAATTTGATTGTTTTTTCTTAATGATAGGTTTTCTCAGTTTTTCATCTCCCTACTTTTCAATCTCATGTCCACTGAAAACGAGATCGCGGCCTTTGAGAATGGTTAGTATTCTGATACTATTTTAAAGGCAAATTTTGTAAAAAAAATATGACCTTAATTTTTTACATCATAACTAAATGTTTTCCAGAGTTCGAGTTAAAGAGACTAATTGATGACGTGCGCCTTGACCAACTAAAAACTCACTTTTCTTACGAGGGTCACATCTTTAACCGCTTTTCCTGGGGTACAAATTCTTAACCATTTCTTCTTTCTATCTATCTTTTTTCTAACTTTCTTTTCTTGTTTTATTCAAGGAAACCGAAAGTCCTTTTCAAGTCACTCAACATAGAGTATCCATGAACAACTTTTAAAGCTATTCAAGAAATTGTTTATTGGAGGGTATATATATGTACTTGGTTGTCTTGTGTCGAGGTAAATTTTGTACTTAGTGACTTTTTCATTTAACTTACTTCCATCTAAAGTAAAGTTTATAATTGTAGAATCATTTGAGAAACTTCAATGTTTAGTTACAAAGTTTTACTCTCCCATTAAGCGTGTTTCCGAGAGGAAACTTGAAACCTTTGTCGAACTAAATAGTACATTTTGGACCCCTTTACAACTTGTTTGCTTAAAGGCAATGGGAGATGTTGATACTCTCTAACTTATTTGGAGGAATTCTCCAAAGTCCTCTGATCCATATAAACCTGAAGGTTATCTACAACTAGTGTTGGAAGATCGTAAGTGTTCCTCATTTATTTTGTTCTCTACAAATTTTTTTTGCTAATGTTGTTTTTTTTGTCAGGTGGGAAAGGTTCACTTTTATCCTTTCTTAAAAAGAAAGTTTGGGTTAATTCCCTAGATGTTATTACAGGGAATGACAATGAAGTTTGTGGAGACTATATTGCACATCATTGGGTCGCATGTTCACCATTTCTCTACAACTCTCAGGACATGGGACTAAAAAGGTACTTATAATTTTTAAGTATTGTATTAAAAATTTCTGTTAAACCTCGTTATTGACATATTCTAATATACATATTTACAAGATAATTAAG
Source organism: Raphanus raphanistrum subsp. raphanistrum (assembly GCA_019706035.1). NCBI lineage: Eukaryota > Viridiplantae > Streptophyta > Magnoliopsida > Brassicales > Brassicaceae > Raphanus > Raphanus raphanistrum. The sequence continues at coordinate 1,327,937 of CM033985.1, read as the reverse complement.
ATGGTATTACATTTCCTCAAGTTTTTGGAAGATTCGTATTCTGCTTTGGTAATGGATGATTACCAGCAGATTCACATTTATAATGTTTTACTAATCATATCAAATGTAAGATATCTAATTTTATCATTGAACAACTAATTTTTGTTAGCATTTTTGTGGACAAAACCAAATATCATTTTTTCTTCCAATGCACTATGTCTGCATTAAACTTCTGGAAGTTGTGGCTTGGAGTTGTTACCTGAAAATAGATTTCGAATGAGACATTGTATTTGAGGGTGTGCCAATCTAGAAGGGTAAATATTTTTATATTTATTTAAAAGAGAATGAAGCAACTACTAAAGAATGTTCAGTAACTTCTTCCAAGTTCTCCAACGTGATCCGTGTCCTTGTTAACAATTTTTTGATGTCAGTTCGTCATTCGGTAGACAACCAATTGGTAAGAGCTACACTTATCTTAGATTTTATAAAAAAAAATTATAGTAGTGATCCAGACAACATTAATGCATGTATTAGTTTAAAATTTGATTTAGTTACACATCGATGTTGTTTCTTCTTTTTATAATTTTTATAATAATTAATTTTATGACAATTATATAAAAATTAAATAAAATAACTATTTATTAAGGACAATATTGATAATAACCAGTCTAATAAATAATAATATAGACGATTAGATAAATATATTGTAAATTTCGGTATATGCCACATTAAAACGTAGCTAGATATGAGTGTGTATATATATATATACACATTAAAGTTTTAGTTTTTATTTATTTATTGAATGATATTTTAATAGTTTCAGTATATGCCATGTCATGAAAACGTAGCCAGCCACGTCAATTAAAGTAGCCAGCCACGTATATAAACCACGTCACTGAAAATGTAGACTCTTCTCTAAAATATGAACCGGATCTAATTTGTAAACCGGTTTTGGGAAGAAAGCTAGCCTTAAAGCATTGACCCTGACCCGGAGAGACTCTTCTCTCCTCTTCTGCTTCGCTTGAAACAAAACAACGTTCGTCGTCTCCGCGATCTGGAGAAAATCGAAGGTGGAAAGATGGGTTATATCGGAGAAACCATAGATTCAATCAAATCTATACAGATCCGTCAGCTTCTCACTCAGGCCATAAGCCTTGGTTAGTTACTTCTTTTCCTCTCTCTCTCTCCTCCTTTATGTTAATATCGAATTCAGTCTTTGGTTTTAGCTCCAAAGTTGAATTCTTTTTACTTAAATTAGAGTACCCTTTTGGTTTTTACAAGTGATGAAGTCAATGCTGTTTCATAAGATTCGTTTTCCTGCAAAAAGTTGTCGACTTGATTAAGTTAACTTACAGTATATGTTGTTGTCTGGTAGGGATGATTGTGACGTCAGCTTTGATCATATGGAAAGCTTTGATGTGTGTGACTGGAAGTGAATCTCCCGTGGTTGTTGTTCTCTCCGGAAGCATGGAACCTGGTTTCAAGAGGGTAAAAATTGAAATTATATTACCATTTATTTTTTACTATGCGTTATGCTCATAGTGAAATGAATGTGGTATATAAAATCTTGTAGGGGGATATATTGTTCTTGCACATGAGTAAGGACCCGATTCGAGCTGGCGAGATTGTTGTTTTCAATGTTGATGTAAGTTTCACTAATCACTTATATTGATTTTCTCTCATTCACGTTCCTTTTGATTAGTGGGATCTTTTAGTACTAATTGAATGTATGTTGCTTCATGCTTCTCCTCTCAGGGTCGTGATATTCCAATTGTTCATCGTGTCATTAAGGTAATCTTCATTGTATTCTCTCGGTACTTATTTAGTAACACCGAGCTGATTCTCATTTTGATCACATTATAGGTTCATGAAAGAGACAATACAGGAGATGTCGATGTTTTGACAAAAGGTACTTACTGTCTTTATTGATTTCTTAGTGTTTATTCTTCAACATACATTCACATTTTTCATCTTTTTTTATTGTTTGCACAGGTGACAATAACTATGGAGATGACAGACTTCTCTATGCTGAAGGTCAGCAATGGCTTCATCGACATCATATAATGGGTCGTGCTGTCGGGTAAATTAATTTACTTCTTCTAGTCACTAAGCTCTCAACACAGAAACTCTCTCTCTTAACATGCAGTTTTGTCTCCTTTCAGGTTCTTGCCTTATGTTGGATGGGTGACTATCATTATGACAGAAAAGCCTATCATCAAGGTAAATAATTATAATAATAATACATTTCTCACTCTTTGACCCAATCCAAAATGAAACTTTTAGTTTTTAACATTATGTATTCTCTGTTCTACTTGTTGCAGTATATTCTCATAGGTGCATTGGGTTTACTTGTTATAACGTCCAAGGATTGAAGTCTTTTGGAGATATGGGACTCTGCAAACCCTTGTGTGTTGTGTTATCATCCTTCCTGTCTTGTTGTATCAACTTGGTCATTTTGTGGTTTAGACCACTTCTAAAACAGTATAATCAATCAGAAGCTAACTTTTTAATTTTAATCCTGGAGATTAGTTACTTTTACCCCCAAAATTCTAGAGTTATACTTATTTATGAACAGCAATCAATATAAACGGACGGCTGTATCTAAACCTGAATCCGACTCAGAAAGTCTCAAATTCAAACCTGATCCTATATCAAAAATATTTGCAGGAACAATATAATATACTGATGTACTTTAGATATTGTCTGAAAATCCGAAAACCAATATTTACCCAAGGATGTGAATTAGTATTCCTATTGCATAAATACTTTAAATATTTAATTACATTTTCTCAAATGTTATTGATGTCTATTAAATTTTGTTTTTTGATTCTATGCGTTTTTGTGATACATCATCCAAGCTGATCAGAAAAAAATCGAAATCCGACAAACCTGACCGAACTCAAGTGGTTCTCATTGATCACATACCGGAACATACTAGTTATTCCAAATAAATCTTCTGAACGAATCCGATTTTCCGGTTTAATCTGAAACAAATCTACTAATCTAGAGTTAGTCTGAAACATAGTAAAACCGAATGAATCTTCTAAGCACTTGAATACAAAAGTTTCGGTTTTTGGTTTACTCTGAAACAAATCTAAATTTACGTAGATATTAACAAAGAACTAACAATATGAGGGACCTATCTGTGATTAAACACACTTGGATTGCTCTCCCTCTCCCCTTAATGAATCAACAAACGAGACGTTGACAATTAAAACAAACAAATCAAATGTCTAAAACCCTTCTCTCTCGCATCAAACCCCTCACCACTCCTCCTCTATCTCACTCTCCCATCACTCCCAAACTCAAAAAACAAGTAAACGACACCGTACACCTCCTCAAAACCAATCCAAACTGGCCCAACCTCCTCGACGACGACGACGACCAACAACTCCTCCTCCACATCTCCCCTCTCCTTTTCGATCGAATCCACGACGACGTCGAAACCGGGGTCAAGCTCTTCGATTGGCTATCGAATCGGAGAAAAGACGAGCTCTTTTCAAACGGGCACGCTTGCTCCTCGTTCCTAAAGCTCTTAGCGAGACACAGAGTCTTCGACGAGATCGAAGATGTATTGGGTAATCTCAACGTCAAGGCTACTCACGAAGCGTTAAGCTACGTTCTTTACGCTTACGCTGAGTCTGGACGTTTGGAGAAAGCTTTGGAGGTTTACGAGTACGTGATTGAATCGTATGATTATGTGCCTGACGTCATCGCTTGCAACTCTCTGTTGAGTTTGTTCGTGAAAAGGAAGAGACTTGGAGATGCACGGAAGGTGTATGACGAAATGCGTGAGAGAGCTGATAACTACAGCACTTGTATATTGCTTAAAGGTTTGTGTGGGGAAGGGAAAGTGGAAGAAGGTAGGAAGCTGATTGAGGAGAGATGGGGGAAAGGTTGCGTTCCGAACATTGTGTTTTACAATACGATCATCGGTGGGTACTGCAAGATGGGTGACGTTGAGAAGGCGAGTTTGGTTTTCAAGGAGTTGAAGACGAAGGGGTTTATGCCGACGTTGGAGACTTTTGGGGCGATGATTAATGGGTTCTGCAAGAGAGGGGATTTCGCGGCGAGTGATCGGCTTTTGAAGGAAGTGAGAGAAAGGGGTTTGGTGGTTAGTGTTTGGTTCTTGAATAGTATTATGGATGCTAAGTATATGCATGGTTCGAAGGTTGAAGTAAGTGAGAGTATGAGATGGATAGTGGCTAATGGTTGCAGGCCTGATATAGCAACGTATAATATTCTGATCAATCGTTTATGTAAAGAAGGTAGGATGGAAGATGCTGTTGGGGTTTTGGATGAAGCAGCGAAGAGAGGGTTGGTTCTGAACAATAGAACATATGGCCCTCTTATACAAGGTTATTGCAATATCAAAGAGTATGATACTGCTTCTAAGCTGCTTCTGCAGATGGCTGAGAGAGGTTGCAGACCGGATATAGTTACGTATGGGATTCTTATCCATGGTCTTGTTGCTTCAGGTCATATGGATGATGCAGTTATGATGAAAGCTAAAATGATAGATAGAGGAGTTTCACCGGACGCGGCCATCTACAATATGTTGATGAGTGGGTTGTGCAAGAGAGGTGGGTTTTCATCTGCCAAGCTCCTCTTCTTGGAGATGCTAGACCGGAATATTTCACCAGATGCTTATGTGTATGCTACCCTCATAGATGGATTCATCAGAAGTGGTGATTTTGAGGAGGCAAAGAAGGTTTTCTCTCTCTCAATTGAAAAGGGTGTCAAGGTTGATGTCGTGCACCACAATGCTATGATAAAGGGGTTTTGCAGATCAGGAATGTTGAACGAGGCATTGATGTGTATGAATAGGATGGCTGAAGAAAATCTTGTACCTGATGAGTTCACTTATTCCACAATCATCGATGGGTATGTAAAGCAACAGGATATGACTACCGCCTTGAAGATTTTTCGAGACATGGGTAAGACCAAGTGTAAGCCAAACGTAGTGACTTACTCATCCCTTGTTAATGGATTTTGCTGCCAAGGGGATTTCGAAAAGGCTGAAGAGACTTTCAAAGAGATGCAATCTTGTGGCCTTGTGCCTAATGTTGTTACTTACACAACACTCATAAGAAGTTTTGCTAAAGATGATAGTGCCCTTGGGAAAGCAGTTTACTATTGGGAGCTAATGCTGAGAAACAAATGTGTGCCTAATGAAGTTACCTTCAACTGTCTACTTGAGGGATTTGTGAAGAAAAAATCTGGAAAAGTTGTTTCTGAAACAAAGGGGTCTCTGTTTTTTGAGTTTTTCTATAAATTGAAATCAGATGGGTGGTCGGACCATGCTGCTGCCTACAGTTCTGTCATAGTTTCTCTCTCTGTACATGGAATGGTGAAGACTGCTTGCAGGTTTCAGGATAGAATGGTGAAGAAAGGCTTCTCTCCTGATCCTGTTTCGTTTGCTGCTATATTACATGGTTTTTGTGCGGTTGGGAACTCAAAGAAATGGAAGAACTCAGTCTTTTGTAATCTGGATGAAAAGGGTTTTGAAGTGGCTGCTAGGTATTCACTCGTTTTAGAGCGACACTTTCCTCAAGCAGTTATCTCCGAGGCTTCTAGTATGTTACATTTAATGGCTAAAAGTATACAGACACCAAGAAAACCTGAAGAATTATAGAATCTGATTTGCAGAGCCGGTCTTGAATGCAACTGATGTGCTAACGATCACATGGTATTCAGTTGGTTTTGTTTCTTGAGCTTTTGTTTTTGTATTTGCGTTTTTCAAAGTCAATAGTACATGAACAAAGTGTTGTTGTTTACAAACTTTGTGTCAACTCAAGAATGAATGGAAGAAAATAATCTGCAATTACAGCTCAAATTCACAGAAGCAGTCAGGTAAAGCAAAACCTCTACCAATTGCAAAATCGTTTTTATGAACTTCCCAAAGAGCATTCTTCAGCTCAGCGCCTTCAAGCCCCTCAGAAGTGAGTTCTGCAAAAGCTTTTCTGCTCAGGAACAAGGTATTATGCATCTGTTTATATGTTCGCATAGCTGCAACTATTTTATCCATGTTTCCAAAGTAAGTTGCCACATACGCATCACTATTGATGGAGACATAATAATCCAATGCAGCTTTTGTGTTTCCATGCATTCTGGTGAAATCCTCTTGGTTAAGTAAAGCAGACTTTGTGTACACGTTTGTGTAAACAGATGTGAACCCTTCCATCTCCATTAGACCGTCTCCAGCTGCTAAGTAAATGTTTGTGTTCGTTGGGATGTTCAGTGACTGAAGCATCAAAACCGTCTCGTTAGGAGTCAGAGGGCATTTGCCTCGCTTCCTCCAAATCTGAGCTAGCTCTCCTGTCCATGGCTTCCTGTCAACACGAGCAGCTTCGATGGCGGCGACGGATGAAGGAGAGAGGCTTGTGTATTCGCACTGGCTGTAGGCTACCATGTCTGGTTCAAATCTGAGGTGAAGCGACAAAAAAGGTTTGGGAATAGCATCGAAAAGCTCGGTGGCTTTCTTCTCCAAGGGACTAGTAAGGCGTAAAGCTGAGTAACAAGCTTGACACAGAGTGGCTTTTGCATACTGGGGATACCTGAAAACGACATTAGTGTAAGAAACTTGAAAAAATGTTTAAGAGAGAAAGGCTAGTTAGAAAGTGTTACCTGTCTCTGCGTTGGCTCATTGCTGGTGTAAAAGAGATGTATTGATGCTCCAACAACGATGGAAGAACACTTTCAATGTAATCAAATTGACCTTTCCGTTTGCTACAATCTACTCTGAATGGTTCTAATGATGCAATATCTTTAGGTAGCTCTTTTACAACTTGGATAAAACCACTCATGTTTTGAATGAAGTAGTCTACATCAAAGACATCTGCAAATCCACTGCACCAAGAGGAGCATCACTAACCGTTCTCTAAACAAGAAAAACCCTATTAAAAAAATTGTTAACACGAGAGCCTAACCTTGACTCGTTCCAATAGGCAGCCACCTCAAACTTTGGTAGAACAAGTGTAGCATTCAGCAAACGAGCGATCCCAACTCCATCACACAACTGCAAAGCATTATTATCACATCATCATTAACCAATTATCATTTAAACAAATTCACTAGACTCTCTCATGCTTTCTGAAACTTACATCGCGTCTCATCTGATTGAGGCCGCCATAGCAATCAACACGGATGTATCCATTAGTTTGAGCTGGTAGAGCTGCAGTATTTGAACAAAAAACCAAAGCAGTTGTCTGCAATGAAGACCCATCACAAAGTTCAGAGAAGTAAACCCTCACTACAAGCATTCTACACAACTAAACAAAGTCATCACTTTTCAAATCAAAACGAAGTTTTTTTTTGTAACTGTAACCACATATCAGACAAGAACCTATCGATGGAACAAAACTAGAGCTAAACTGTTTTCAACTTAAAGAGAATGATAAGACAAAGAGTGAGTGCATACGAGTGAGATGTCCTTCTAACCACCACTTGCAAGGTCTCCACTCCATTGTCCTCTTGACGCTCCATATTACAGAACCACCCCTGAAGCAGACCAAAAAAAAAACAAATCTTCTTACTTGAAGAAACTATACTCTGATTTGTCCATCTTTATCAGCCAAGAAGACATTTTAAATATTTCTGATATTTTGATAAACTACGGAGACGAAACACTTACAGTGATGAACCGTAAGGAACCGGTGGAATCTGGAGGAAGTGTGGCGACGGAGATAGAATGATAATGACGAGGAGAAGAGAAAAAGTTAAGACGAAGACGAAGAGTGGCCTCACCGGAGATGCAATCATTTGATGGGTTACTCAAATTCAACTCCAGATCGGAGTTTACAAGTGTGTTAGATCTACAAAAGCTTCACACTTTCCTCGTCGGTGGCAACAACAATACTCTGTTTCATCACACAAACTCTTCTCCGGCTAAAAAGGAAAAAACAGACTTTTTAAACCTTCTCCTCGACTTAAAGGGTTTCATTTAAAAGTGTTTTATGGTCAAAACAAGGGACAAGTCTAATCTTTATGTTCATGATGTGGACAAGATCTCCCTGCCAATGCTTTTGATATAGGAGATTATTGAATCCTTGTTTGGAATCCTACCATGAGACAGCATCTTACCTTACCCAAACCGAACTCATGTTCAATCATATATGTAGCTGTTTTAGGATACGGTTTGGTTGATAATGAAAATAAAGTATTGTGTGCATCTCAAACCATCATATATACATTGGGACCTCAAGACTCATTGAGTGTGAATCAAAACAGCAATTTACATTTCCCCATATCGTCCTCCATAAGACAATGAGTAGAGGTATATACACATGTGTATAATCAAAGCCAAGATACGTTATATACTTGATGAAACTTTTAAACAAGAAAAGATCCTTAAGAACAATGTGTTTAACATTATGATCCAAGGAGAAACCGTACAAGGATGGTCTATTGTCAAAAACACCACTCTCGAAGATTTCTATTGTCACATGAACCACAGTGCGAGTCTCTTGTCCCTAGAGAACGCTCCTCGCCCATGTTTCTCCCATAGTCTCTTGTCTTGTCTTTAGAGAAGTTCAATCCAAGCTACTACTTGAGCCCATCCAGATCTTGAATTCATATAACTCCAAAATCTCTTCTTTATTCATATGTTTCTCTCATATTATCTCTTTCAGGCTCAGAATCATCATCTTCACTTCCTTCACTTCTACGTCCCACTCTCCTTCTCCTCCCTCTCATCTCAACCGCCATTTCTCTAACCTTACAAGAACTGCTCCTCTCCATCTTCCCCGCCAAAACATCCACAACATCCATCTGTCCCCATCCCACCAACCTGTTCCTCAACATCTCAACCGTCGTCGAATACGGCGGAATCCCATCGTCAATCATCATCTCAAAGTACCTGCAAGCCTCCTCCAGCTTCCCTTTCTTCCTCACCAACCCATGGATCATCACAGTATACGTACCAACCGCCGGATAAAACTTCCTCTCGCTCATCCCTTCCCACATCTCCGTGGCCCGGTCGAACCTCCCTATCCTTATCAGCAGCTTGAGAACCATGTTGTAAGTGTGCCTATCAGGTAAACACTTGGTTCTATCCATCCTAGAGATCAGATTCGTCGCGCGGTTCACCTCGCAGTGGTCGCAGTGGTAAGCCATTATCGAATTGTAAGTCCAAGTATCCGGATCAGCTCCTCTCTGAATCATCTCGTCCAACATTAAGTAAGCATCATCAACCTTCTCCTTCTTGCAGAGCGTCTTTACAATATGGTTGTAGGTGTACACATTGGGCACAAGCTCATACCTCTTCATCCTATCAAGAACCTTATAAGCCGAGTGGACATCGTCCGCGTCGCAGTACGCGTGGATGAAAACCGCGTAGCTGTACGCGTCGGGCTCGAGCCCGAGCTTACCCATTTCTTGAAACATCTTATAAGCTCCGTCGACATCGCCGGACTTACACAGCGAGTCCAAAAGAGCGTTGTACGCAAGCAAATCGACTTCGCAGTTTCTCTCAAGCATTTCATCGAACACCTTGCGCGCACCCGACGCGTCTCGGACCCTCGCGTAGCCTCTCACCAAGATGCTGTACGTCTTCGCGGTCAGCGGTTCGAACCCGTGTTTTTTCGCCTTGTCGAAAACCTCCTGAGCGTGTTCCACGTGTCTCCGATCGCAAAGCGAATGGAGAAGCTGGTCGAGATCGTCGACATTAGGCTTAACCCCAAACTCAACCATTCGATTAAAAGCTCGAATCGCTTCACCGGGTAAGTTAGCTCTACTGTAAGATCTAAAGACAATCCAGAACACTTTGGGACCAATCTCGAAGTAGTTATACTCTCTAGATTCGATCAGGAAGTCCCAGAGCAGAGCGAACTGCTTGCTGCTGCCCAGAATCTCGACCAAAATGTGGTAACTCTCCGAGCTGGGTTCGAGGTTTGGGACTCGTCTCGCCCAGAGGAAGAATCTGTGAGCGGGGAAGCCGAGGTTTTTGCAGCGTTTCAAGACTTGTTCGATTAGGTTGGAGGAGAGGCGTGGAGAGTAGGCGGTGAGGGTGTGTTCGAGGTCGTCTTTGGGGTTGCGGTGATCGCTCAGGACGCGGGAGATCTCGTTTACTAGCTCTGGTGGTGGTGGATCGTGTGGGAGTGTAGAGAAGAAGCGTAATGAACGAGGAGAAGAGCGGACAAGAGAAGAGAATGTTCGAAACGCCATGTTTGTTGTGTCAATTGGAGCCAAACTGAATATTTAAACGCTGGATCGATTAATATAATGCAAAGCCCATCACTGGATCTGTATATTAATGTTGGGCTTCCTTTTGTTGTTTCTGGTTATATCATCTCCAATGTATTTTGCTATTTTCATCTCTAAAATTGGAGAATTCTATAATAGAGGTGAAATATGCTCTAATGTATTCTCTTAAGATAGCAATCTTTAAAATATAGAGTAAAAAATAGAGGAATGTTATTTCTTCCTCTATAAATAGAGGAAAAAATAGAGATCTCTACTATAGAGGAAGAAATAGAAGTGACTTGCAGCAATTTCACCTTTAAATGTTATTATAGAGGTGAAAATAACAATGAGTTAGAAATGCTCTAAAAGGATCTTTAGTTATCAAACCATGTTTGTCCTAGTATGGAGGTTACAACTTACAACTGTATTTTTGATCTTATGGGAACTAGAAAGTTTATCTTACAAATCATTGGAAAATTGACAATGTTATATTTGGAAAATTGATTCACTAATACAAACAAAATAGATTTTTAAATAAAAAGTATAAAGACTTTCATCAAATAAAAAAATTACAATTTCCGTTATTGTATTTTTGATATTTTTTTTCCGTGGAAGAAACATAATTAGTTCATTATGCATTGCATCAAACAAACAAAACATATTTTTATTTCAATTAATAAAACTTCCATTAAACTTTTTAATTATATTTCACTTTTTTTGTTTATCTTCAGTTCCATATGTTAGTATAGTAGTTTATTGAATTTTATTTTCAGAAGTCTCTAATATCAATATATTGATTAACCGAAATAATCTGCCATTATCGTCCATGTTTTCTTTAAAATATATGTCTATTATTTCCATGTCCATCCCGACAAAGAGATCTAAACAAATTGCAGCAAACGAGTTTTGACAGATTCAGACTGACTCAAGTAGGATGTGATATTACAAATTATTTGTAAAATGTAGGAATACCAAAGATTTCAAGTTAACTTCTTGACATGTTGTCCACAAAGGGTGACCAACCACTATATAATAGATATTTTATAATAGAAATTTGAAATATTTTACTAAAAAAGAGGAGAACTCTTGAAAAACCCAAGTCATACGATAATAATACATACTATTCGTTGTTATTTGATTGCTAATTGGCGAAGTAGTGCACAGTTTCATCAGAACATGTATTAATCATTCTCATAAAGCGACAAAGAATATACCAATATAATACTCAAACGCACGTATAAATCTATTTAAACTAGGTTTTTATTTGATTAATTGACCTTAACTTCTCCAACAACCGTCATTAGACATTTGCAACAAAATCACAACGTGCAAGTTAGTCCATGTTAAGACTAATAAACAGACGATTCATCTATAAATATATACACACAAACACGTTTTCAAGAATCTACTCTGGGAAAAAATTGAAAAAATGGGAAAAGATTTCAAGAGTTTGGTTAGATGCATGTACACTGGGAAGATTAACGATAATGTGAGGAAGCTAAAGATCGCAACCGAAGAACTCAAAGATATTGGAAACAACGTGATGAAAAGGGTCAAGATTTGCGAAGAGCAGCAACAGATGAAGCGGCTAGACAATGTCCAATCATGGCTTAGACAAGCCGACACTGTTATAAAAGAAGCAGAAGACTTGTTCTTGACGTCTTCTTCTTCTAGCCAAGGTTTGTTATCTTCAAGCCACAAGATGGAGAAGAAGATTTGCAAGAAGCTGAAAGAGGTTGAAGATATTAAGAGCAGAGGAATGTTTGAGGTTGTTGCTGAAAACGTCGTAGGAGGAGGAAGCGGATCTGCGGTTAAGACTAGTGATGAGGAGACCATAGGGTTAGAGGCGGTTTCTGGTTTGGTTTGGAGGTGTTTGACGATGGAGAACACAGGGATTATTGGGTTGTATGGTGTGGAAGGTGTTGGAAAGACAACGGTTTTGACTCAGGTTAATAACAGGTTGCTTCAACAGAAAGCAAATGGGTTTGATTTTGTTTTGTGGGTGTTTGTGTCCAAGAATCTGAATCTCGAGAAGATCCAAGACACGATTAGGGAGAAGATTGGGTTTTTGGATAGGACGTGGACGAGTAAGACCGAGGAAGAAAAAGCTGCCAAGATCTTTGAGATCTTGAGTAAGAGACGTTTTGCATTGTTTCTTGATGATGTTTGGGAAAAAGTTGACCTAGGTAAGGGTTCTAAAGAATTACTTGTGACCCAAGAAACTAAGTGTTTATTTTATTACTTGTGATATAAAGTATTTGTGGTTTTTTTTTTTTGGTAAAGTGAAAGCTGGAGTTCCAACACCTGATGCGCAGAACCGGTCGAAGGTTGTGTTCACGACTTGTAACGAAGAAGTTTGTAAGGAGATGAGTGCACAGACGAAGATCAAAGTGGAGAAATTGGCGTGGGAGCTAGCCTGGGACTTGTTTAAGAAGAATGTTGGAGAAGATACTGTCAAGAGCCACCCAGACATAGCCAAGGTGGCTCAAGAGGTTGCAGCCAAATGCGACGGTCTTCCTCTAGCTTTGGTCACCATTGGTCGAGCCATGACCTCCAAGAAAACGCCACAGGAGTGGCGTGATGCTTTATACATCTTGAGTAACTCTCCTCCTAATTTCTCAGGTAAAATGTTTTGTAAGCTTATCAAGCTATTTTAGTCAGTACATATTTTGTATACTTGGTTTTTTACTAATTATCATTTTTATTGGGTTGTAATAGTTCTCAAGTTACTGGACAGGAACTAGGTGAAGGAAGTTGAGATGATATTCTAATTTGGAGCGTGCTAAGTTACTGGATAGGTTTCTTTGGAAGAAATTGTTTGATTTTTTTTTGTTTTTAATAATTGTGTATTTGTTATGTAATTTTCGCAATGCTTTTATGTATGAATGAATGTTTCTATTGTCAACAACAACAAAAAAAAACATCTAACTGACTCCAGTTTAGTGAAACTGAAAATGATAAAAAAAAAAAAAACTGAAAATGATTATATCATGCCTATGTTGAGAAAAAAACATAGATGCTACATACAAGAACAGAGGAAGAAGAAGATGTTTTTGTAACAGCCAGTGATTTTCTAAATCATTTTCTTAAATCTTGATATTTCGCATTTTCATACAAATAAGATTTTACAGTCAACTATATTTTCCACTAATACAATATTTTATTTATTTACCAATCGTTCATTACAAATAAAATTGTTAAATTTATCAAAACAAACAGACGTTTCAAATAACATAATGGTGAACAAGCAAAGTAGCAAACTATATATGATCAAGAACGTAACCTTGTATAATATTTGTCAACGAAATGTTTGAGTCTTAGGACGTTATGGCAAACAATTATTTGATCATCCCACATGCATTATTTGCATGTTTTTCCAATTACAACAACCATTTGACCGCTACTTTTTAACCTTTTTGTAGGTAGCAAGCGTCATGTATTAGCATGCTGTTACTCATGTGGATGAACAGATTAACTAGCAATCATAAAATAAATTAAAAACCATAGTCCAATAGAAATAATTTACCAAATTGACGTAGACAGTATTACTATAGCTATAGAAAAATTCGTGATGGAATCCAAAAAACATCAACTTTAACACACACAAGTAGCAGTTTGATGAAACTCTAGCGAACTCTTACCGCCCCTAATTAAGGAAAGGACTGAGCTTAGAAGCGTTTTGATATACACGGTACAGAAAGTACTACTGTCGCTACCGTCGTGATAAAGCCGCAGAATCACAGCTATTAATGATCTTCTCTATTAAAAGATGAATACTACTTTTATCTACCATAGAAAAGTCTTTTTGGTCCATTTCATCAATTACATATATTTGATTATTTACAATCTATTAAATATATGATATTTCTAAAAAACTTTAATAATTATAATAGATCAATTTTAGCTGTTTAATTAATTTTTATTTTTAGCTATAACAAACTCTTTTGAGAAACAAATCTAATAAAATCTTGCTAAAAAATAACTTTTTTTAAATTAGTGCATTAATATGTTTCGTAATTAATAATTTAATATTAAATAAAAATTTCATCATAAAACAAAAAAAGTTATGTTATTTTTATAAATTTTATAGTTAAGGTATATTATATTAAAGTTGCACATTTATAAAGTGAATGCGGTCAAAATCTAGTTCTTATTAAAATTAAATATATATTTAACTGAGTTTAGAACTACATATATAGATATTTGCATTATAAATCATTTATTTATGTTAACTAGTGATTTGATATTAGGTAATTGAGTTTTAGTTTATAAAGTTATAAAATTTGTACAAAAGAATGTTTCCTTTTTACCAAAAAAGAAGAAGAAGATATGTTCCCTTAGTTAACAAAAGAAAAAGATATGTTTCCTTGGAAAAAAGTTATCAAAATTTTGATTGCATGATCAAATTTATCTTCTTTTTTTTTAATCAAATATTCTATATTTATCACCTTTTATCTACTATACATATATATACAGTGCCGTGCGAAGCTTCACAGGGGCCTAAGGCTAATTTTAAAAATGAAATATAGTCTTTTTTATTGGTGTTCAAAAAAAAAATTCTTTTGTTAGTTAAATTTAAACTAAATAATACAAAAATGATTTGTTCTTTATATTACTTGCAGTCAAATTGAATGGATGAAAAATGTTAAAAATCATTACATACATATTATTGTTTTTATAAAATTTTCACCAGATTATTATAATTTATACACTAGATATGTAGTAAATATAATTACATAACATAAGAATTGAAATTTTGAATTATGGATAAAATGATAGTAGTTTTACGAATAACTAACTATAAATTTAGTTAACGTATAAACCTTTTACATATTTTATTTTAAAACTACACCAAGTTTTTTCTATATATTACTTCACCAATTTATCAAGAGGTCGCTTTAAGAAAGAAATTTAATCTTAAGAATCTTATTTAAAACTTAATAAAATTGATCAGAAGAAAAAAAATATTTTTTCAAACAAAACCGGATTTCAAGTTCTTAGAATCAAGACTAAAACTATATTTTACGTATGTAATACAAACATAAATAAAAATCAGGGGCCCTAAAAATTTGACATTACTTAAGGGCCCTAAGACAAATGCTTTTTCTACAACAAGGTCAGCACGCCTCTGTATATATATATATATAAGGATAGAAACTGAAAGTGCATTCATCAAATCGTTTGATAATATTTATTATTTCTTCCTTTGATTCTTGTTCGTCTTGTCGTAATTAATCACGAAAAATGAGTGATGAGAGAGTCGGAGGAGTGACTTGTGTTCCTATGCGTCTCCTATATTTTTCGTGGGGCTTCTTTACTTCATTCTTAAGCTTCCATATAGCAATCAACGGTATGCGGTCCGAGAAGGAATACATGTAAGGAAATCGTTGTTATATATATAGAATATTATTGGATGATCTTTAATGGTACGAAATTGTGTTGAGGTTCAGGGTTGGGTATGCCATAATGTGTGGTGTGACTGTGAGTCTGTGGCATACGTTGGTATGTTAATAAGGAGCTTGTTGAAAGATGTTCCAGTCCCAAAATATCGAATAGGAGTGGAAGGGAGGGTAGGGATCCTCTGGATCTTGATGATATATATATATATTTCAGCACACGTTATTGTCATTGCATGGATAAAGTGGTGCCGGTAGTCATTGGCCAATTTGTTCCAATCGGGGGGGGCTTTCGCTCATGCTACTCTCTTGGCCGGCATGCAGAAGATCTTGATGGGCTGCAGATTGTGATCATCATAATTGTTGCAAACGGGTTTGGTATCCTATGTTACTTTCAATCCTTTTCAGTATTCATATTTATTCCAATTCTTCTGCTTTCTTCTTTATTAGTTATTAGCGAATTCTAAGTTGTAAATTTTGTGAGTCTCTTATATATTAATTATATATCAAAATGCATAAAGAATATTATTAAATTAATTATTATACCAAAAATATAACTAATTATCTTTTTATAACAAATTTTAGTTTATATAGTTATAAATCAAATTTATTAGAACATAATATATGTTCTGTATTCTAATTTAAAACTGCTTACTTTCTTTTTTATTTAATTATCAAAAAAAAATATCACAATATTATTAAATAACTATATTATAAAATAAATATGTATCGACAAAAGTAAAAACATGTTTTATATAATTTGATAAGAATAAGAAAAACAAAATAATGTTTTAAATTAGGATATAAAATTATGAAAATCAATATTTTAAATATGAATATCATATTAATAAATAAATTATGTATTTGTTATTCATTTTTTGTAAATTCACATATATTAATATATTTTAATTAATCGGTTTTATCGATTTATATATTGAATCATATCCATATACCAAAGTTTTTTAAAAATAATTTTCATTAAGTTTCTTTGATAATACATATATAAACCCTTTTTGAAACAAGACATAAAATATCAAAAATGTTTTTTGGGGTCAACCTATAAAAATATGTTTAAAATAGTATATTAAACACTTGCAAGTATTTAATGAAATATCTGTTCTTAATCTTATCAAGTATTTATTTACATGTAATAATCTTTGTCAATGAAATTTTTAACTATCGGACGTTATCGCAACGTGTATAATATTTGTAATATTTGAGTTTTGGACGTTATCAACTTATCACAAACAATAATTTGATCCCACATGCATTATTTTCATGTTCTTCCAATTACAACCATCATTTGACCGCTACGTTTTAACCTTTTTTTTCTAGGTAGCAAGCGTCATGTATTAGCATGCTATTACTCATGTGGATGAACAGATTAACTAGCAACCATAAAATCAAAAACACGTAATCAAGTAGAAATAATTTACCACTAGATTTTGACCCGCGCTTTCAAAGCGCGGATTTATTTTCCTTTATTTTTTTTAAATTGATAAATATTTAGTAAATATCATAATTTCATATATTTGTTTTTTATAAAAGATTTAAATTTTTTTTTTTTTTATCGTGTTTCATTTTAAATGAGTATAGGCCTGAGCACAATATCCAGACCCGAAGAACCAATCTGAAAACCAGGGTTCCAAACCCGATCAGACTCGGGATAAATATTCGAAAGAGTTCTAAATTGCTATATCCGAAGAATCGGTCCTGAACCCGACCCGAACCGAGAACCGAATGAGTACCCGAAGATATCCGAAATGTGAATATATATCTAAAAATATATGTTATAATTATATTTATAATTATTTTAATATTTTAAATTAATATTATAAGTTAACTATAGTAGTTATTTTCGATACTTTTGAGTATTTTTGGATAAAATATGATAGTTTGGATAAAAGTTTACCTAAAAAACTGTATAGTATGGATATTTCTGGTTACTTTTGGTTACTTTTGAGTAATTTGGATACAAAAATTTGAACCGAACCGGATACTTTGGTTACTTTGAGTACAAATAACCGAACCCGTTTTAGATACTTTGGTTATTTGGTTGTTTTTTAGGTTTTTATGCATGAGAACCGAACCCACCCAATCCCGGAAAGATCCAACCCGAACCCGATCTAACATTTTATAATATTCGAATGCGGTTTAATTTCAAAATCCGAAAAACCCGATACCCGAAAGAACCGACCCGTACCCGAATGGGTATCCGAACATCCAGATCTAATGAGTATTTATGTTTAGAAAATTAAATTTTATTTTAATGAATTAAGTTAGTATAACTCTATAAATTAATTTTATTATGTGGTTAATTTTTTTAATAAAAATTATATACTTTTAGTAAAGATTTATACTTTTCAATGAAAAAAATCATTTTTTTTTATGAATGCTTAAATTATATTAAAAAAAGAAAAAACATAATAATTGAGTGATTAATTTTTGTTCACTACACAAAATATTAAGAATGGTTGAAAAAAATTATTTGAACTTGGAGAAAAAATAAGAATTGGATCTGATTTCTTAATCGGCCCAAATGGCCCAAGAGAGATATGATGTGGGCAGTGGGCTGGATAAAAAAAACCCAATATAGATGTGTTATTAATATTACTTGATTGCCCTTAATGAAATATGAAATGTTAGTAAAGAAAAATGTATTTTTAGTAAAAAGCAGAACATGATCCTGCTTTAATAGTATAGACTAGGATAAGACCTGCGCCTTGCGCAGGGTGAAATATTTATTTTAAAATTTATGTTTTCATATTGTAAAATTTCATGATTTCTGAATACATGTGTTTTTGTGTTTAAAATATATCTGATATTTATGTTTTTTTCAATGTAGAATAATTAATTAAGTATAAATATTTGGTACACATAAAAAAAATAGAAGCTCAAATTAAACAATTAAAATGAGATATCATTGATATTCTTATAATCATAGATTAAGGGTTATGAAAACATTTGATGGTATTTATAAGGAAAAACTCAACCGTATATATATATATAGTAGGCATAGATAGGTTTTCGGATTGTTTGGAAAGTTAAAATAATTAGCACTAATTATCTAAAAACCATATTTTAATGTGATATATTGAACCAATATTTACGTAAATTTTCAATAAATACCACAAACATATTTAGCAAAGTTGTTTTAAGTTGTCGAAATTTTAGACTTGGTGACAAAGTATATTATTATCTTAAATTAAACCTACCATATAGAACTTCTTCAAAATTTTGTACCAAGCTTAAAAATTTGGTGGAATCATTAACTTGGTCAAAACGTTTCTCAACTATTCAAACAATATGGTATAAAAACAATTAATTTAAACTTACCAAAAGAGTTTGATACATAAATTGTGTATCAGGAAAATTTGGTTCAAATATTAGGATTTTTACTGTCTTCTAATGATCATAATACCGGCAGTTTACGATTGATCCTATTTCGACTCAATTAAAATTAAAAAGAACATTTAAACGATATTGATTATAGATAATCCGAAATAAATAGTTATTTTCTAATTAAACATATTGTATTGAGTATTGACAAATTTAAGATTTATATATGATTGAATTTTTTTAAAATTTTTGTTTGTTTATATAATCATTTATATGTTGGGCTGATACATATGGATATTTTCTTTTACTAACTTGTCAGTAAATAAAATTTAAATATTTTTCGATTTTGAAGTTATACTAATTTTCAAAATATCAGATTTTTACTTTCGTTTTGAAAATATAAGATGGAAAATTAAAATATTAAAAAAGACAATTACAAATTTGAAAACTAAACTAAAATTGTGTTTCTTTGCTATAAAATATTTTTTCTTTTATTAACAAAACAATTTTGAATAGCTGCGTCTCTTTTGCTATTATTTTATCAAAGCGTCCCTTTGTTATTAATTAAAAAAAAACAACACTTAGAAAATCATTAGTTTCTGTTTTATACCAAAAGCATGCAATACTTAGACCATAATATATAGTAAATTTTGATTTAAATTTCTGTTTTACTAATATGGACTAAGAGTATATCTTACACATTTTTAAAAAAAAATATTATGTTGAATCACAATATAAATCAACCTCGAGCCATTTAAAGAAAGTATCATTTAATGAGATCGTTGAGTATTAATTTAATGAGATCGCCGAGTATTAATTTAATGAGATCGTCGAGTATTAAGTTTATCATATCATATACATTTATGTTTGGATTAATATAATATTTCCTAGAAATTGGATTTTGAACTTATTAATTTTTAATTAATTTTTATGGTGCCACGTAAACAAAACTAACATCATAATTAAGTGACACTTAAGCAAGATTTTTTTAGTTAATGCAAACTTAAGGTTACAACTTTTTAAATGTTTCTTTATTAATATATAGAGGATAATCATACTTTTTGGTCAAATTAAATAATCATACTTAGTACGCGTATCTTTACTTTAAATGCAAAAATAAATTTTCATATTTTGATTAGGAAAATCTCGCATAAATGTTGCTAACTATGAGTAACTTACTTTGTACAGAATAAGAAACTAAATTATTCTCTTTATTAATATAGTCAAATATATAGAGTAATTAATCACTGCTTATTTCCAATTTTCTTATTGCGTAACGCAAGGATTAATATTTCTTATTTATGGTGTTCGAAACACTGTCATAAATAGGAAAATAGATTTATATGCGTAACTATAGTCTAAACCAATATTTGAGAGAAGTGAGACCAATGGCAAAACCTGTAATATATTTAGTAAGTTAAGGATATTTCTAAATATGGTTTGAAGAGAATTGTGGAACAGACATGTCAGCATGGTATTGGGGTAAATAAGTATTAACTAAAAGGTTATTTTTTACTTTTCTTCCCTATTAATAAGAAAGGGATGATACATATTTATTAATTTGAATTTGTTCATAAATGTATTCACCTATTAATCAATAAAGGAAAAATAATTATATGTTAGATTGTTAGTCCAATATTGAATTTATTCGTTTTATATTAAAAAAGAAAGATATAAACTCGTGAGAATGTTTTGAGTAGTAAATGTATTACTATCAATGCTCCACCATATATTCATATATTTCCATAAATTAAAAATCCAATTAATGTTGACAAACTTGTGTGAAGAAGCTTTAAATATATTGTTTTACCAAGTAAGATAAGCTTAATTATACGGTAACCGAAATTCCATATAGAGAAAAAATACTTTGATATAAATTTCTATATTTCCGACTTTACAATATGCTAGATATATAGTTCTCTACTTATATTAAATTTCATATTGTCTATATATATATATTCTCCATATTATTTATATGTGTGACAATTATAATAAATTAAATAATATGTGGCCAGTCTTCATATTTGTATATGAAAATATGAACACCAAATATAAATCATATAATAAAACATATCTTGTGTGGCTGCTTTCTCTGAGTTGGTATTCCATGAATGAGACTATTATCAAATTCTTGATTATTAGCTAATAATCAATAAACAACAATTCAAAAAAATCAAGTCTATTCATTTACCGAAATTATATAACTGCTAATCAAAAATATTAAAATAACAAAGAGTAACAAACAGCTGCATATAATATTCTTAAAAGTAAACATAAAAGAAATAAGGAAAGATACTTGTGGCCTAATTTGAAAAAAAAAACCTATCGACTTAGAAAGGTAAAGCAAGTCAGTATTTTTTTACCGACTTAGAAAGGTAAAGCTGTGAATTATAAAGGTAAAGCTCAAATTCGATTCTTAGTTTGAACTCGATTCTTAGTCTCTCGCAGAAAAACCTGTGAATTAGAAAGGTAAAGATAAAAGTAATATACTTAAAAGTAAACATTAAAAAAATGTGAATTACAAAAACCTGTGAATTGGAAAGATAAAGCTCAACTTCGATTCTTAGTCTCTCGCTTGAAAATGCTCTGGTTAAAACCCTGAAAACCATTAGACGGATTGCTATCAGACAAAAAAAAGGAGCAACATGTACACGAATTATAAGGCAATAAAAGTAATAGAAACCTTATATAATCACACCTACATGTACACGACTTATTTTGTTCGGAATGACCTCCACTATCATTATATATATTTTTAGATCTTGTGCACCAAGTTTAAATTTCCGTTAGTATTATGCAATTAATACCCGATATTTTTTTTACTCATAATTATCACTCCTTGAATGACAGCATAATTGTCTATTTTGAAAATGAATGAATGATATAAGGAATGATTGTTTAATCATTATGGATGGATCATAATTGCCAATCATAGTAGTTTCCAAAATCGAAACCAAAGTAAAATCGCTCTACAAAGGTTGCTATAAATGTACACACGAAACTAAAGACAATAAATTAGTGGTATAAATTAATACACGAAATTAAAGGCAGTAAATTAAGGTTGCTATAAACGGATGCATCATTAATTGAATGCGAATAATTCGGTTATGAGACTATATTATATAAGTCGATTATTCACATGTATCACAATGACATTCATATGTAATTATTCTAGTAAATTGAGGGTAAATCTAAAAATGGGCTGAGAATGAATATGGTGCCGCCACGTCAGCATGTCACACATGTAAATAACTTACAAAACAAATGTTACTCTCAAAAATTGCTCCTTGATTAATAATAAGGGGATATATCCAATAGTAATCCGAGTATAGATTTTTGAAAACAATTATTATGAGTAAGATATAATTGCAATCTAAACAAAACTATAAAATGAAGGTTGTCTCCTAAAATGAACCAAAACTATAAAATGAACCACTTACATTTATATTTAAAATATTCATACTTTTCGGACAGACCAATGTCATTATATATGGAAAGATCATAAATTGCCTAATCATTATAGAAGGATCATAAATTGCAAATCATAGTACTCACCAAATCTGACACCAAATCAAAGTCCACCAGCGGAGCTTCCCATATATAAACAAATGAAACAAAACACAATAAATTCAAACATTTAAGTCATACACGCAATTATATGAACGTTGCCATAAACGGATAAATCGGAATTGAATGCTAAATAATTCGATGAATTATATTAATGTTTGACGATGAGAGTATATTATATGACAATAGCAGACTTATGTAATTATTCTAGTGAGTTGAGGGAAAATATACAAATGGGCTGAGAATGAATATGGTGCCGACACGTCAGCATGGCACACCCGTAAATAACTTACAAACCAAAGGTTACTCTTTAAAAATGCTTCTTGATTAATAAGAAGGGGATATTGACGACGTAGACAGTATGACTATTAGGTATAGAAAAATTCTTGAAGAAATCCAAAAAACGTCAACTCTAATACATACAAGTTCAAGTTGCAGTTTAATGAAACTCTAGCAAACAGCAAACTGTTACCGCTTAGAAGCGTTTTGATATACAAGGTACAGAAGTACTACTGTCGCTACCGTCATGGTAAAGCCACAGAATCACAGCTGCGGTTTCTTCTATCGATTTATTCGTCACATACTCACATCTGCAACCCCAAAGAATAAAATATTATTTTCAATGAAAAAAGATAAAAAGTGTGTGTTTATTTTACTTTATAGAATCTCGAATTGTATAAAAACTCAATAATAAAAATAATTTTTTTATTAATCTCTTGAGAAAACTAACTCAAAACTTCAAGATTTCAATCTCACTCACAAAATTCATAAGTTATGCTACACATTAGCATCTCCTTGTATATAACTCATAATTTTCTAAACTCATTAAAAATCATACAAATAGATAATTTTCTATTCCATAACTCGGTAGGAAAATAATAGCTTGCTTTTAAAATACTTCAAACTTATCCCAACATTCTCCCTTTTAAGATTGAACTCATCTTCACTTACATATTGAACTCTAGCAAGTTTTCTCATTTTCTTGAACTTTAATTTCTCAAATGCTTTCATCACGATGTCGTTTCTTTGTTCACTTCCGAGAATGTATGCTGATGTAACTCTTGAAGCCATATAGTTTGCTCCATAGCTTCTGTCCCTGTTATGTCTTCAGCTCAACATGACGGTGACACAACAGTCTCTTGTTTACTTGAATCCCAAGTAATTGATCTTCCACCACCAAAAATTATATGTCCTGCCACGCTCTTACCATCATCTATACCATCATCTAGAACAATTTCATAACCTCTATCAATATCTCCAACAATTAGTATCTCATCAGTTGTATGTATCATACTATAATTCTCCGTTCCACTTTCTTCCTTATTACTCATGTTGAAACGCACTGCCATCTTCCATCTAAAAACTTCAGTGGAGATATCTTCTAATGCAACTTTCAGATTTTTTATAACCTCTTATGTTCCACTTGGACGTGTTCTTTCTTTGCTAATTTGAGAGACTGTCCACGTTCCTCTTCCTTCTTCTCTTGCTCTAAAAACTTATCCCACTCCCTTGAAGAAGTTACAAATTCTTCTCGTTTGTCTATAATACAATACCCCAGGTCTTTTTTCTGTGTCTCAATGCCAAAAAAGGGCAACTCGTCCGTGCCATATCTTACTACGCCGCTTTGAATCCTCCTTCACCGTTTTATTCACAATTTCTTCATGCTCTCGGTTTAGCACTTTAACATCAGTTTTGTGTTGACTCCTCAATGCATCCCTTTCCTCTTTTTTTTTACATTAACAGGATCAAGCTGGACCAATAATGCATTGGTTTTTCTTTATATAAATTAAAAAGAAATAGATGATATTATTTGACGATCATTCATAAGATAAATAAAGCCCTTACTAAATTTATGATGAGTAATAATGTCTCAACTTACAATAACAAAAATACAAAAAAAAAATCAGAGAAGAAATAGAGCAAACCAAACACAATGAAAAAGTTTTTATTTATGTTGATAAGATCAGGCCAACAATTTCTTAAAACAACTTCTTTTAAAGATTTTTGGAGCTATGGTTGCTTGGGCGGGTCGTGCCCGCCGGGCTGCTAGGGTTGTTAGTGGCTGGACTCATCCCAAGAGTGTTCTTCACAGCGTCCGCTGCTCCTTGTGCCATATTCTTCACTTGCCCTCCTGTCTACACTCCAAAATTAACAGTAAATATGTTATAAAAATCATGGCTATATCATTTTATAATAATAATGAAAAACAAGTAAAAATACCTGTTGAATGACATTGGAGGCCTGAGAAATTAGGGAAGGATTATTCTGATCATGTTCCGCGTGTGAGTGTGAGTGATGATCAGCACTCTCATTCATTGCGTGTGATACTTTGTTCAAGTACTCTTCCTTCTTCAGCTGTAATTAAAATGTATAATTCTTTTTTTTTATCTAAATTAAAATGTATAATTCATTTGAGAAAATCCCATTTAGAAAATTGATTTATAGTCAAAGTTTAAGAAATTAGAATAAAAATGTTAAGTTCACTTCAACCCTATAATCTCGGGTCTCAAATATAATTTTGGAAAAATGCAAATCTTATATATATAAAAAAATTGCACAATATGATATCAATAGATCACTCGGTCATCTCATATTATTGTTTTCATCTTATATATGTTGGACATCCAACTATGGCTATACACAATATCCTTCGAAATTTTCCTTTTGTGTTTGTATGTTTACCTGAACTTGACCGGTGGCTTCTCCGGCCTTGTAGCTTAGTTCTTGGTTCGACGACATCTTCGTTTTGGATATGTTAATAACTCTCTAGTTCAAAATGTATATTTGTGGAATACTTGAACGGATTGATATGGTATTTATACAATTGGAAAGTTCTATTATAGTAAAACCCTGGATCTAAGCATTCCATTGACACGTAGAAAACAATTTGACGATTGATATGGCCAAATTTTGTGGAGACGAATAGTTTTAGCCTTTTAGGACGTATTATCCCAAGAGTTGCTTGGTCAAGGAGTTGAGGAGGATATCTAAAAATAGGAAGATCCTAAACCTTTTTTCCGGTGACATTTTTTTTTTTTTTTTTTTTTTTTTTTGATAACTCTGGTATCTGGGCAGCTACATTCCCAACTATCCCCCGAAAGGGTCCAGCGCCCCAACGGAAGGGATGTTAAATCCGTTGTGGCCAAGGCTCGAACCCGGGTGGCGGGCAGTACAGCTGTACCTCCTTTACCACCAAGCTACGAGCACTTGGTTTTTCCGGTGACATTTGTTTTCCACAAGAGGCATTATCGATCATAATTAAATACATCAAACTTTTAGAACAAAAAAAGCTACATGGGAAAAAAAATACAAGAATTGAGCAATATTTTGTTAATCAAAAGCTATTTTTTTGAATATTATAAAATTTCATTATATAAATAAATTTTGAAGTCATAGAAATAAAACATGCATAGCAATGTGAATTAAAAATATTGCAACAATATATATATATATATATATATATATATATATATATATATATATATATATATATATATATATATATATATATATATATATATATATATATATATATATATATATATATGTCTAACTTTCAATGTGAGAGCTCGAATGCGAAAAATCACTTCGCAAATAATAGTATAGATAGATATATCGTTTATATCTTTAATGAATAAAATATATAAATTAAATCCAAAATAAAAACGACTTTAAATTATTTTTATTAGATAAGTGATTAAAATTAATAATAAATAAGAATGATCTAAAATATAAAATATATATTTTAAAATAAAAGATAATTTTTATATATATTGTGTTGTTCTATACTATTATTTGCAAAGTGATTTTTCGCATTCGAGTTATCACGTTGAAAGTTAGACTGGTTAATATCGTTTATACTCCTTATGAATAAAATATATAAATTAGCTCCAAAATAAAAAAGACTTTAAATGATTTTTTAAAATTATTTTTATTAGATAAGTGATTAAAATTAATATTAAATAAGAATTATCTGAAATATAAATATATATTTAAAATAAAAGATAATTCTTATATATATTGTGTTGTTATCTTAAAATATATTTTATAAAAATTTAAAATTAAAAAAAAAACAGAAAACAAATAAGTAAACACTAACCAAATACAATTATTAATTTGATATAATTGAAAAGAGAATATTGAATGATTTTTAAGATTTATTTATTAATAATGAATATAGTGTACAATAAATTTTGAATATCTTTAATACCCTTAATGAATAAAATATATAAATAGCTCCAAAAATAAAAACGACTTTAAATTATTTTTATTAGATAATTGATTAAAATTAATAATAAATAAGAATGATCTGAAATATAAAATATATATTTAAAAATAAAAGATACTTCTTATATATATTGTGTTTTTATCTTGAAATATTTTTTTTTTATAAAAATTTACAATTTAAAAAACAGAAAAAAATAACTAAACATTAATCAAGTACAATTATTATTTGATATAATTGAAAAGAGAATATTGAATGATTTTTAAGATTTAATTATTAATAATGAATATAGTGTACAAATAAATTTTGTAATAATTTATAGGTAAGAATTTTCAAATTAAATCATAAACAATAATTGGTTGAAAAAGGAAAACATAAATAATAATTTAATATTATAGTATTTTAACTAGTAATGAATGTATTAATAAATAACGATAAAATGTTTATGCCTGCATGAATAATTAGATTTATTTAATATCATTTCTATATAATTAGCCCTTAAACACGAATTAATTATAATAAACAATATTCAAAAAGGAAAAAACCGTTTTTGATAAAACTCATGTTTTCTGTATCATTATCCAAATTAATGTTATCTTTCAGTAAGATAACTTATGAAAATATATGTTGTCAAAAAAAACTTATGAAGATATATATTTATTAGGTAAAAAGGAAATTTAATTATAAATTAAAAAGCTGTTTAGGTTGCTGACAAAAAAATATAAATTAAAAAAATCATTTAGTCGTTTTAATAATTATAAACTATGTTTTGATAAGTATAACTGAAGATCTTGATAGTTGATGAAACAAAAAAAAATTAAAAAAATACAGCAAACATTGTATATAAAGAGATTTCTATAATATTTACATATTTCTATTTTTATGCAATAAAAATATATATGTTGTAGTGAATAACTACATTATATAGAAAAAATTGATGTAAAATTCAATGTTGAGTTTATAAGTGTATGAAGATATTTAATTTGCTGGCTTTTAAATTAATAATACATTTATTAATAAATATTAGTTGGATAATTATGTCCGCATGACGGACCAAATACCTAGTTATACTATTATTAAAGAAGAATTTGCTTATGTGTTATGTTCTTCATGATTTTATGTAGTTGACTTATTATATAATTAAAATGAATTTTATATTAATAATATTAGACTATATTTTATATCACCTGACTGATTATAAATTAATATGATAAATTATAAAAATAAAAAAGATTTAAAAAGAAGATCTAGAAAATAATATCTCCTATTATAAAAGATTAAGACATAGAATAATTTATAATTAAATGTTAATCAATCAAAAAGTGATTTTGTTTATGTGACATAATTATTCGTGATAATATTATATGTGCGGGACAAAACACCTAGTAATAGATATTTTATATGTGTTGCATGGAATTTTAATTAATATAGTTAAATATTTACTAATTTATATATATCTAGTGAAAAGTTTGTTGCTGGTGAAGAGGATATGTGGATCCAAGTGTTTGATTTATACGCTGGCGAAGAGAGTACTGGTGAGTGAACCTCAAACATTTCTATGATTATACTAGAAAAGTGAGTTTGTACTTAGTAAGACCAGAGCCAAGTCAGATTGTGTTAGAAGCATGGCTCTTTTTAAGGGTCAAACAAAAGCTTCTGTGAGGTTTTGGTTTCTGACTGTGCCTCAGATTTGATGTATATCTTGTTTCCAGACTGAAGTATACAGAGAAAAGAAAAATGTGTTGTAAAAGTTACCTTTTAATTTTATGGGATATTTCCCGTTATTATAAAAAACATTGAGACCCGTTTAGAAATTTATGATAATAATATGACCTGTGTTTAATGGGCTTGGGCTTTTTTAAGCTGTAAGTAGCGTAGATGTAGAGGGGTAAAATCGCCAACTGGTCTTTCTCGATCTCTGTGGGAACCGAACCATCTATCGACTCTCGCGAGCTCTCTTGTCTCCTCTGCTGCGATCTCTCTCCTCTTCTCTCTATCAGCGCAGCAAATTGTGAGACTTTTGGCGGGAAAAATGTCGGGGAAAGGAGCTAAAGGATTGATAATGGGGAAACCAAGTGGTAGCGAGAAGGATAAGGACAAGAAGAAACAACCCATCACCCGTTCTGCTCGAGCTGGTCTTCAGGTACAAAACATTCAAAGTCTCTTATCTTTGGGAATCGAATCTTATAAGTGGCCGGATCTACGAGGTTCTGACCTAGATTTTGATTTTGTCAGATGAAACATTGGGATACTAAGATTAGGTCTATAAATAGAAAGTTAGTTTTTTTTTCCGTCTAGGGCTAGTACTTGAGAGTAGTTTAAAGGTTGTAACACCAATAAAAGAGCTAACTTGATTTGAGTGTTGAAGCTTGTGAAGTTTCTCACTGGTGGGCCTATTGAGATTTACAAAAAAATCTCCATTGTTGTAATTAGAAAGCAAACTCAATTACAAGAATCATTCTAGCAATGGAGATTCTTTCTAATGATCTTTGTAATTTTTTTTTTTTATTATTTTTTTTTTTTTTGTAATACATCTTTGTAATTGATCTTGCTCCATTGTTGTGGCTAATTGTTTTCTTTTCTTTTTGTGTGTGTGTGTGTGTGTGCAGTTCCCTGTAGGAAGGGTGCATAGGCTGTTGAAGACAAGGTCCACTGCTCACGGAAGGGTCGGAGCAACTGCAGCTGTC
Source organism: Raphanus raphanistrum subsp. raphanistrum (assembly GCA_019706035.1). Taxonomy (NCBI): domain Eukaryota; kingdom Viridiplantae; phylum Streptophyta; class Magnoliopsida; order Brassicales; family Brassicaceae; genus Raphanus; species Raphanus raphanistrum. The sequence continues at coordinate 1,298,562 of CM033985.1, read as the reverse complement.
TACACCGCAGCGATACTTGAGTATCTGACCGCAGAAGTTTTGGAGTTGGCTGGTAACGCTAGCAAGGACCTCAAGGTGAAACGTATCTCTCCCAGGCACTTGCAGCTTGCGATTCGTGGAGATGAAGAGCTCGATACTCTCATCAAAGGAACTATTGCTGGTGGTGGTGTTATCCCTCACATCCACAAGTCTCTCATCAACAAATCCGCCAAGGAATAATAGATTCTTAACCACTCGCCCTTACTTCTCTGTTTCTTTTAAGTATATCTCTCTCTGGAGAGAGAGAGAGAGTCTGTGTTTGATAAAAGAAGACGCTAGAGAGCTCTTTGTTTAGGATGGATCTCTTTGTGTTATGCCTATGTATTTGATGATTACCTAAAACTCATTTCCTGACTAGAAGCTTGTAAGCAAATCAGTGGGTAAAGATTTGTGTGTTTTCTCTGAATAGTCTGAACATGGATCGTATTTACATTTGCACGATACATAAGAAGAGGCACAGAGAAGAATATATTCATTTGGGAGTTTGTGCAGATAATGTTATCCTGAGGTAAGGTTCTCCTCCCTTTGTAGCAAATCTAGTTGGGAGTTTTGGATCCCTTATGAGCTGCTGAGTTCTTGCAGTTGTTGTTACTTTCATCAGACTTTTGTCTTTTAGATAGCTTTAGGAGTTTGGTAGTTTAGGTATCAGTCTGCTAATAAAGGAGCCGAGAGCGGATACAAGTGTTGTAGGACACTCTTCATGTGGCAGATGTCCGCATCCAGGTATTGTTACAAATCTCTGTATGCGCACACATACATAAAACTGGATTAAAAAGTGCGGAAACCAAGTTTTGGTGAGAAGATGGATAGAAGACTTACAGAATTGGTGAGTTTAGAAGCCAGAGCTTGTGATGATTTCAAAGGAACAAGAGCATCTTCAGCCCCAGCAACAACTAAAAGAGGAAGATCTCCCATGGAGTTTAACAGAGCTGATGCATTTTGAGGTGAAAGAATCATCTCATATGATAACTTGCTTATCTCATTCAGTGCCTCATCCCAAGCTTCTAAACATAGAGGAGCCTGAAACAAACAACCCAACATGAAAGGCATTAACTTAACTGCTTTTAAGTATCAATGGACATTATGTATATAGTGATTACCTTGTAGAGCATTAAGACATCAGTGGTTAGCTTGGTGGTATCACACCATGCACGCCGGTTCACCAATTGGGTTATCTCTGTTCTCAACAAAGGACGAACCAAGTGCTTCTTCCTAAGTGATGTATGAAGAAGTATTCTAGCAAAGGCAGGAACTACTTCTCTTGATAAGCTAACGTTTATCAACACCACCCCTTTGATTAAAACCTGTGGGATCATTCAACAACAAAGGTGCCGTCAGTGGCAAGTAACAAAGAGACATAAATAAACTTGTAAAAATTCTCTTACACTGCTTTTGAACGTAGATGCTTGTACTCTTTCAGCGGCCTTGAGTGCAAGCAAACCACCATCATCATGGCCAACAAGCACCACCGACGAAAAGCCCATCTCGGCACAAAAAGAAAGTAGTAGATCTACCTGGCTTTCAAGTTTGTAAGGGTTAGGTAGGTTTCTTCCTTCCCAATCTTTCTGTATAAGTCTAGAGGTCAAGCCCCAACCAGGCCGGTCATAGGAAACCACTCTGCAACCAACCTGAAGAGACAAATCTCCCATAACATGTCTCCAAGAGAAGACTCCTCCTCCAAACCCATGGACTAGGACTATGCCAACATTCTCATCTCTCTCCAGACTATCACCAGGATTCATATCATCCTTGTTGAACAAGCTAATGGGTGGAGTTGGATAGCTCGCTAACAGAGGATCATATAGCGAGGATCTATCAGGCTGAATGGTGTAGCTTCTATGCAAATGATTGCTTTGAGTTTGCACAACCAAGTTTGACATCTGCTTGTCTAGTTGTCTAACCCTTCTTGCCTTCACTTCCGCTGCAGAACACTTCTTGTAATGAACATTTAGCCCCTGGATATTTATGAATAAACTGTCGGCATTGGCAAGTAGTCTTGGTTGTATCACCTCTTCTCTGTCCAAAGTTGTTCCCCTGAAAGAGTTTTGTCTGAAATCACCGGCAAAGGTTAAGATTTTGCAGTTTGATCTAGTGAAAGACTGGCGATGAGCTTTCTTGTAACCCAAGAAACCAGATTTAGACGAGAGAACCTGAAAAAAAAACATAAAAAAGAGATTAGCTTCCATCTCAAGATAGGTGACAAAACAAGAGAGTCAAATATTTTTACAGCTTCTTGGTCAATCTTGTGGTACATGAGCTTCTTTCTTGCTCCACAAGTCTTTTGATAAGCTACCACGACATGAGCTAAACCGAAAAGTGCTGATGATAGTAACAAAACCGGCATTGCCCATGAGATCTTGAGGTTATAGACCTTTCCTTCCTTGTGAGGTTTCATAGTGAACACAAAAGCTTTAACCAAAACAAGAATAATCCCTCCAAAGGAAAGTGACATCACTGTTTCAAGATAAGGACCATAAGCTAATCTTGCGTCTTCACATAGCCAAGAGAGACCTGTTTCATCATCATCAATGGAAGTTTAATGACTCAGAACAAATATCAAGTAATTATTTTAGATGGGTTACTTTGATTTTCTAAATAAATATTTTTTTTTCTAATCAAACATATACCAATTTTAACCAAAACTTTTGGAATTTTTAACCAAAAATTTTGAAACCAAACTGAACTTATTCGGTCGAACCCAACTAACCGACCCGAAAAGTCGGAACTAACGGAACATGGCAAGCTTGATTTTAGAAGAAAGAGAATGTTTCCATACAGATAATGGCGAGAGATCGGAGGAGCGAGACGAGTGGTACATCAATGAAAGAGGTCTTGAAACTATACTGACGAAGATGTTCTGAGGCGGAGTGGCACGTGAGGCACGTGATGCTGGAGACGATGACACAAGGAACCACAACATCAGCCACGGTGATCAGAACCGGCAACGACGAAGCTAACAGAGACGCCGTCATCGCTGCCACAAAGAACATGGTCCTTAAACACCTCCGTGCTTTCTCCGCCACAATCCACGACTTCCACGCCACCATTATCACGCCCTTTGGTTTCTTCTCAATTCTATTGACAGTGGCAGCGGAGAAGCGTGGAGCATTCTCCAGAGATTAGAATGTTTTCAATGTTTGTTTTTGCTTCAAAACATAATATTCAGACAAAAGTATATATGTTTTGAAGCCTACTTGTCGTGTAATTAAAATATTGGATGAGTTGTAAGATAAAGTAAATTTATGAGTGGGGAAAATATTTAAATGATTGATGGACCCAAAGACAGCAAAGACGAGAAATGATATGTGTGTTGGAGGAAGAGTGGCATATAGAAGAAGAAGCATGTGGAGGTTAGGTTCATCCAGCGATCTTCTTCTGTGTTTGTGTTCCTTACCCCTCTCTGATCAGCTTATACTATTTATTTATTTTATTTTTCTTTTTATTCATTTTAATAGAATAATTTGGAAATACATTATATCAAAATTTATTCAATCCTGACTTTATTTGGAAATAAATGATATCATAATTTTATTGAATCGTGACTTTCCTTCTCTTTCTCTTTTTCTTTTATAAATAACAGCCATCATTTTATATCTGTTTTATATTAATAGATTTTTTGCTCTAAAACACATTGGGTCTAAGTGGTGACCAAGGAATGAAGAGGAATAATGCATTCCTTAATGTTCCTAACAAATTTTACCATTCATTAGGAATAGTCATTCCTTTTCATTCCTTCTCATTCCTTTTATTGTAGAGAATTAAAGAACAAAATTATTCCTCACTAAATTTGATATGGAATAACCGTTCTTCATTATTCCCATAATTTTATTCCCATCAATTATTTTCCTTTTTATTCCTACTATTCCCGAGATGATCACCAGTTAGACCCATTGATTAATATATCATAAAATTAGTATATTTTGTGATAACATTAGTAACTTAATAAATTCAATTATTTTCTACAAAATTAAAATTTATTATTATAAAATAATAATAATTTATAAAATATAAAATTATGTTTGTGAAAAATATACTTTTCTAAAACATTTATTTTTCAAAAGTAGAGACCAATAATTATGAAGCCATCTACCTAGCTGGCAGAACAAATCAAGATGTTGTCTATGACTAGATAATTACAGAATCTTTTTGACATCAATTACGGGATCTTTATATATAAAAAGTAAACGATTTTATTTTTAATACTATAATAAGTCAATAATTAATAATTGTGTTCCCTTGCATGTTCCTGCTTAAGTAAATGAAAACAATGGGTACGCCGATTTATGTACTTTTCCAATTATGAATGTCAATAATATACGAGGAAATAATATACGAGGAAGCTGCTTATCTGAATATACAGTAATTATTTTCTTATTTGTTATTCTTTCCGTTTCTGAATAATTATCACTTTGACATTTTTCACTTATACTAAGAAAATGACGGAAATATATGTAAATTGTTATTAATTATATTTTTTGACCAATAATATTTGAGATAAATAAAATTATTTATAAAATTAATGTAGTTTGCAATTAATTTTCAGCTGAAATTAAAATAATTTCGTTGAAATTGTAAAATGACATTTTTGTGTAACATAAAAAGGTAAAATGATATTTATTATAAAGAAAAAATAGTATTATTTTTTGTATGGTTTCCATCGATATTAAAATATTCATTTATTTCTACAATTATTTTTTACTTACCCTTCTCATATCAAATTATACTATTCTCTTGATTGGTCTGCAGAGTCTTTCTCTATCACTAAAGTATGTGTAATTCTCTTACACATATTTAGCTAGTTATTCATGGGTTCATCTCCTATGATGAATTTTTAGATTTACCAAACAATAATATTTAATTATTTTATATTCAATTTTTCAGAAATGGAAACAAAACATTGTCAAATTATATTATGTTTTTAAAATAAAAATCTAAAAATAAATAAAAATAGTAATAGTTGCCAAATAAAATAAGAAATATTAAAATATTTTTAACACCGCCAGCAAAACACTGAACCCTAAATCTTAAACTCTTGGATAAATCCTAAAATCTTAGATAAATCTTAAACTTTAAATCAAAAATAATAAACACTAAATCTTTAAAACATTAAGAGAGGTTTATTTAACTGAGAGTTTTAGGTGATTTATTTTAAAATGACAAATTCACTATTATTCAAAAATGAATTTTAAAAAATCATTTAAAATCCACTGTTATTGAACTTGACATTTCGTAAAGTACTCTGAATCCACCGTTATTAAATATATTTTAAGTTGTTGAGTTTTAAAGTTTTCAGATGATTTCAAAGTGTTTGGTGAAGTTTCTTAGTTAAAAAAAAATCAAATCTCATGGTTTTAAGTGATATTCTAGAGTAGTTTAACAAAAATCACTTAAATCTCTACAACTTATTGAAATCATCTAAAACCCCGCTAAAAATCAAATCACATCATCCTAAACCCTTAATCCTAACCTCTTGGATAAAAATAAATAAAAATAGTACTAGTTGCAAAAAAGTTTTTTTATAATATTTTTAACGCCATCTGCAAAATAATAAAAATTAAATCTTAAATATTAAATCTTAAACACTAAACTCTGAATCCTTAGATAAACTATAAACCCTAGGGTATATGATTTATTCAAGGGTTTATAATTTATTCAAGGGTTTAGGATTTATGGTGTTAAAATATTTAATTTTTTAACTATTATTATTTTTATTTATTTTTATCATTTTTTTGTCAACTATTTATTTTTATCTTTATATTTTAAGAACATAATATAACTTGACAATATTTTATTTCTTTTAAAAAAATGCTGAATATGAAATAATTAAATCATATTGTTTGGTGAACCCAAGAATAACTCAATATTTATTAATATATGTATTACACAATCAACTATAACAGTAAAATCTACCAATTTTTTTCATCAAAACGATAATTTTACCATCAGAATTTTTATCACATTTTACAAAATCTTTTAATATTTATTAATATATGTATTACACAATCAACTATAACAGTAAAATCTACAAAGAATTTTTATCAAAACGGTAATTTTACCATCAGAATTTTTATCACATTTTACAAAATCTTTTATAGTTCTGTTTAAAGTTTTAAAACATTGTTTACTCAACTATGATTAAACCGTCTCTTTTATGGGGGTTTATATTCAAAATCTAAGTTAGATTATTTCATATTCTAATTTTTTTTTAAAATACTATTTATTAGAATCTTTCCATTTTATCCAGAAACATAAAGAAAATATGATTATGAAGCTGGAAGGCATTTAAACAAGAGAAGAAATTTGCATCCTCCAGCTCAAAACAAAAATATTTGCTTTTGGAATAATTATCCCCAACAGCTTTTCCTAATTTTCTGATTGTGTGAATAAAGTTAAGGGATAATCCATCGCAATCATACCTTTGCAGCAAGCTTGCAGATGGTGTGAGGAGTATGACGTTGTTTCTTAGAAATTACTCAGAGTATCCTACTCTGGACTGTATGAAAATTCGATAGAAGATGCTTGAAAGTTCATAATGATAAAAAAAATTGGGCTGTCTTAAGTCGTTTGTCATTGAGCCATGTTTGATCATGTGATTTTGGTGGACTCGTGTTCTCGGATTCCGCATTATAATGGCTGTATAAAATCTGTTTTAGGTCATGTGCCCTAATCAGCTGCTACATGTAGCTAGACGACGTATGACAGAACCAGATCGTAGATTAGTCAAATGCTTCATGAAAACGGACTTTTCCTACCGATATGGAAAATGTTATAGTATTGGTAGGAATTAGTAGATTTTACCAGAGGGTTTGGGGTAGTGGTGCTTGAGCGATAATCCCAGGAATCTGCAGTTTGATTTCTGTTAGCTACCCAAACTATTTTAGATAATAAGAATACGTGGTTGCTAGAAATTTCATAGAATTAATCGATTGATTTTGGGCGCCGGATTCCGACGATTATAAAAAAAAAAAGTGAACTAGTAGATATACTCACAAAATACTACAGTGAACAGAGACTTTAATCTGTTTGTCGATAATCTGTTTGTTGAGAATCACGTAAATTTGTGTGAGTCATCAAAAAAAGTTACATTTAAAGTTTGTATCTTTGTCCTATATAAACAAATGTTTAATTCAGTGACAGAAGAAAATCATCATGGAGGAATTTTTCAATACTCCCTCTGTTTTTAAAAGATGCATGTTCTGAAAAAAATTTTGTTTCAAAAAGATGTATTTTTTATGTTTTCTATATAAAAATTGCAAATTTCAATAAAATTAATTGAATTTATTGAAAGACTATTGGTTAAAATGCATTGAAATTTGGTAATTTCTAAAAACAATTCATGATTAATGTGTTTTCTTAATATGTGTGAAAACTCCAAAACATACATCTTTAAAAAATAGAGGGAGTAGTATATATGTTTTTTCTGGTAAAATAATAGTATATATGTTTACAACATTAAAACTTTATTCAATGTATGCTTCACTTATCAAAAAATATTATTGATCTGAAGCAACACTTATCGAACACTTTTTCTACATAATCAAAATTTCTAAAAGCACATTTCACTAAGATTAGCCATTGATCATATCGTGTTACAGAAAAAAAGCTAATGATTATATCAGCTTTTATATTAAATTTTTACTTTTGTCACTATAACTAATTAATATTATAAATATAAAATTTCACTTTTTATCGTATTATTTTTAGATAATAATCCACAAAATAATATTCTTACATAATAATCTATAAATTTTAGATTAACATAAATACTACTGATAGATAATGATAATATGATGAACAAATCTAATGGATCATTAAATATAACTAATAAATTCATTAAGGGTATCAATGATTATAAACGGTATAACTTTTAATTTGAGATCTCCCAGGTGAATAATCACTTGATATTATTTATCAGTTTTAAATTTTCAACTATTACAAATAATAATTAGAAATTTAATTTACGTCAGCATATAAATAAGATTACAATTATGATGAACTATAGATAAGATTTGTGTAGAAAGAGAGTATCAAACAATGGCCAATACTTATACTAGAAGAAGGCCCAATGGGTTTTAAAACATATTTGTATATGCCCACTGATTAATTATTTCCCAAGCAGCTGAAATAAAACCGGAGCGACGGTATAATCAATGGGGTTAGGTAGGCACATACTAGCGAACCGAACTGGAGTAGGTGACTTATCCAACATAACCCAGGTCAAGTCGGGCCGGATCCTGACACCAACTTTGCGCACCAACTCTACCGACCCCACCAAACCTTATCCGACCCACCCCAGCGTAGTTGGTGAGCTGAAGAAATCAATCATTTATTCCTCCTATTTTTCAGTTATTTAAATTTAATCATACTCCCTCTGTTTTTTTATGTAAGCAGTTTTAAATAAATGCACAAATATTAAGAAAATCATTAATTTTTTCAAAAGTAGCATTGAATGTATAAATTAAGTGTAGTTAAACCAATCATAAATAAGTAAATATTATTTGATTGGTCACACTTAACCTAATAAAGAAAGAAATCATTTAAAATTATGAAAACTACTTATATTTTGAAACAAATAAATTTTGCTTAAACTACTTACAATAAAAAACAGAGGGAGTATATTATTACATTTAATTCTTATGGATATTCATAAAACTCCGAAATAAAGAAAAAAGATAATTTTTAATAAATGAATAAAAGTCATTAAAAAATATAATGTCTCGGTTTTCAAATTTAAGATGTTTTAGATTTTTTTCTTGTTTTTTAAGAAAAGATTTATTTTCTTGTTTAGAAAAAAGTTAATTATTTTTTTTCTTTGATGTATAGTTATTGCTTTTTCTTATTCTTTTACAAAGCTGTAATAATAGTTTGTTAAAGATAAGATTATTTTGAGGGAAGAAGTGATTATTTGTGGCATGATGATTCTATTTTTCTTACTTTGTCAGAAACGGCCGAATACATAGCGTTTTTATTGTTCTGTAATAAAAAATGAATACAACCTTTTTAAATATACTAATTATCTTTTTAATCAATTTTTTAACTAATATACCTTGTAATATATATACTCATTCGTCTCCTTCGTGCGTTCACTTTTCCAAGCTCCACCAACCATTCAGTGAAGAAGAAGAAAAGGAAGCAAAAACGATGTCGTCTGAGGCGGAAAAGTCAACAAATTCAGCTCCTCCGGCGACACCGCCGCCGTATTTCTGGGGAGACATGCCGGAGGAAGAGTACTACACTTCTCAAGGTGTGCGTAACACCAAATCCTACTTCGAAACACCCAACGGCAAGCTCTTCACGCAGAGCTTCCTTCCCTTAGATGGTGACATCAAAGGAACGGTTTACATGTCTCACGGGTACGGATCCGACACGAGCTGGATGTTCCAGAAGATCTGCATGAGTTTCTCCAATTGGGGCTACGCCGTTTTCGCCGCCGATCTTCTCGGTCACGGCCGCTCCGATGGCATCCGCTGCTACTTGGGTTCGTTTAAATTGCTCTGTTTCTACTCTGTTTCCACTCTGTTTCTGAAATCTTTTGAAAAATCTCTTCTTCAATTAAATGTTGGGAAAACAGAGTAATGAAGTCTAATTGTAGATTAGGCTTCTTAAGTTGAATGTGTTTATGCAATCTTTAGGATCTTTTGTGCTAATGGGTTCGTTTGCTGCTCTGTTTTCTTTTTGAAGAACTCTGTTTTGAATCATTTTGTTAATTGAAAAATCTCAAGTTTAGTTGATGTGTAAATGTTAAGGTAAAACAGAGTGATTACTTGAGACTGAAGTCTCACTGTATATTAAGGTTTTAAGTTGAATGTGTTACAGAAAAAAAAAAGGTAAAATCTTTAGGATCTTTGTGCTACAGGTTCGTTCTCTGAACTATGTTTTGAATCTTATTGGTTAATTGAAAATCTTAACTTTCGTTAATCTGTAAAAATGTTAGTCAAAACAAAGAGAATACTTGAAACTGAAGTCTCACTGCAAATTAGGGTTTGAATCTTCTAATTGAAGAGTTGAATATGTTTTGGGGGGAGTACAGACCTTGAAACACGCCTTTTTGTTTGGTTTTGTCAGGTGATATGGAGAAAGTTGCAGCAACATCATTGTCATTCTTTAAGCATGTACGTTACAGCGAGCCGTATAAGCATCTCCCTGCTTTCCTCTTTGGTGAATCTATGGGAGGTCTTGCCACACTTCTCATGTACTTTCAATCCGAACCGGATACTTGGACCGGTTTGATCTTTTCGGCTCCTCTCTTTGTTATCCCGGAGGATATGAAACCGAGCAAGACTCATCTTTTCGCCTACGGTCTCCTCTTTGGCTTGGCTGACACGTGGGCTGCAATGCCGGATAACAAGATGGTTGGCAAAGCTATCCATGACCCGGAAAAGCTCAAGATCATCGCAGCTAACCCACAAAGGTATTATAAAAAACTTTTGGAAGCAAACATATATATAGCTCAGTGATGTAATGATCAAGCAGAGCCGGTCCTGCGCATAGCCAAGTGAAACATTAGTTTTGTTACATATGAGCATAGCCTGAAAATTGATTTAATTTTTTTATTACTAAATTGTTCAAATTGTTTACTATCATAAAGTACTTAGAATCTTAAGACTTTGATATTTTCTTTTATCTATTTTGCAACCAATGCTCTTTAGACCAATATTGTAAAGCAAGTCTGGATGTTGCTTTACAGGTACACAGGGAAGCCTAGAGTTGGAACAATGAGAGAGTTACTAAGGAAGACTCTATACGTGCAGGAGAACTTCGGGAGAGTAACTATTCCGTTTCTGACGGTGCACGGGACAGCTGATGGAGTGACGTGTCCTTCATCGTCAAAGCTACTATATGAGAAGGCATCTAGCGCTGATAAAACACTGAAGCTGTATGATGGGATGTACCATTCATTGATTCAGGGAGAGCCAGATGAGAATGTTGCAATCGTGTTGAAGGATATGAGAGAGTGGATTGATGAGAGGGTTGAGAGGTATGGATCTAAGTAAAAGCAAGCTTGAAAGTTACATTTTGCGAGGAGAAATGTGCGTTGATATCATGGTTCATAGTGGTTGTTGATTCGAGTTGTTATGTTGTTTGTGTTTTATCCAAGAACATGACTTTTGGGATGTAATAATAAACTTATATATATCATGGATTACAGAATCCCTTTCTAAATCTTGGGTTGACACTTTTTATAAGATTAACATGTTTATATGAGCATGGAAAAAAAAACTGAAGGTGGACGACACAAACCAAGTAGTTTTTTTTGGGAGCAAACCATGCATTACTGAATGGGAATAACATAGTTCTCAGCCATGATGTGGCGAATTTGATAGAGTTGATCTTGCGAGAGATTCAGCCTCTCCATTCAAGAATATACTCAAAGGAAGTGCATAGGATTCACATGTCGTTGAGGACCACTTAACACATCTATCTTGGGAGTTAAGAAGCTCTATGAGGACTTTCAAATCGGAGCAAAAGATCAACGATTGAAGACCTTGAGATACTGCATCATATTTGATATGGTGACTCACCCGCGTATATAAATATCTACTAAAAACAAAATTGTAATAGTTATTAATATTTATTTTTGTTTAGTTTAGTTTTATATTTATATTATTTTCATTAAATCTGTTATTTATGAGTTAATGAGTTGTGATGTTATGATGTATTTGCTGTTGAAAAATATTCAATTCTGTTATAATATTTGTTTCTATAATTCTAATTTGAATTTAATTTAATGTAATCAGTTTATTATCATTTGTATAGTTATTTTAATTGTAGTTTTGGATTTTACTTATTTATTATTAGGTTTGTGAATTTTAGAAAATGCACAAATCACTTATAAAATTTACAAACTAACAAAACTCCAATATATTGTTTAAAACCTGTTTAGAATTGCGTTATTGTAAAATATAGTATTACATTGAAAAGTTATCAGCTGAACTGAAAAATTTATCATCTAATTAAGTTGTTAATCTATAACACTAAAATACTTTTTAAACACACATAAACATAAATCAACTAAGACTGTTTAATGTTCAAAAACATTCCTTGTAAAAACATATTTAATGTTTTGTGTTTTAACAGAGAAAACATGATATACTATGAATAAGATAGAATCTTAGATAATAGATATTAAAATATTTATGTTCATGGTTTAAATTTGAAAGAATTAGTTTTTTATATAGAGATATGAACATCCATATAAGGTTATGAATTTTTAATAAAAAAAAGAAAACTTATTGATTTATAAATTTAAATAAAGATATAAAATAAAGTGAAATATTAATTATGATTTTTATAAATAAAATGAAATTATAAATAAGATTATTTTTAAAGATCCTACATAAAATATTTCTAAGTAACGTGAGCAAATTTTAAAATAAGAAAAATTGTTTCAATATCTTAAAAAATATTTCTGACTAACTCATGGATTTATTTTATTAACGAGATATTAGATATATTAATATCATAAGAAAATTGATTTAACCTATTTGATTAAAAATTCTAATATTTTGTGAATTTGAGATTTTAAAAGGAATTTCCTTTTTACTAAACGAAATATTATAAATATAAGAAATTTTGCTATATATTCAAATATTAAATTTATTTATTTTTATATTACATTCTTTTGATATGTATATAAAATTAGTTTTTCCTAAATAGTCTTACATATATTTTAATCTATTTCTATTTATATAAAATCGTTTTATTAAATTATGTGCTTTAAATATAAATATATATATATATATATATATACATTTATAATGATGTAGTATTTTTATATTAATTAAATTCATTTTTGAGTTATATAAAAGGAAATTCATTTATATATATTAAAGATATTTCCTTTTTAGATAGTAAGGAATTTGGTAATAAATATTAACAAAAAGATATTAATAACAATATTTTGATAATAAATTTAGTCCATTAGGATTATCATTGTAATTAATATTTATAAGAATCAACGTGGTCCAAAAACTTTACTCCTAAGTATTCAATCAAAACAAATTGATTGTTAAACTCTAGTTTTTTTTTTCTTTTTTTGGACAAAACTCTAGTTTTTCTATTAATGCTAGAGTTAGCCGAATCGTGGATTATCATATTAATTTGTTTGGGCTAAAAACTCAAATCCATATTTCCTACAAAAGTGTTATTTTGTTTCGAGGGAGACTTGAACTGCGAAAAAGTGTTACAACACATTCACATGTCTCGCCTACCACTTTGATATGGGCTGTCTCTACTAGAAATCCATCCAAATCGCGTTGGATTGAACGCGAGTTGAATTACTTCGTCCAAAAAATATACCAATCCATAACCTCTTACTCGATTAAAAGATAACAAAATGGGACCACACAATACAATGTTGTTGTGTAGTGCTTGCATCATTTTCATATGAAAAGATGGCTTTAATTACATTTGTCTATTTTTTTGTCAGTGTTACAAAAAAAAATATTATATTTGTCTATTTTTCAACTCTGTTTCTATCCACACGTACGTTAATTGTCCTGAGAGAATATTAAGGAGACGTTTATGTTCCCATGTTTGTACTTACTAAAAGATTGCATTTGTTCGCTTCTAAAACATCTCTCTTTTTAATGGAACTGAAAGAAGAGTTTGTCTTCACATAATCTTTATCGCTATCTTCTTCTTAGCCTCTCAATCCTCTCCAACGGTAGGATTGTGTCCCTAACCAGCCATATGGCCCATCTCATATCTTTTACACATGTTTTACCTTCAATGTTTTCGTGTCGTTCGATTACAAAGCCCTGTTCATTTGATTGCCGCCGGTTTTAGCGTCAGCGTCGGTTTCGGCGTCAGCGGCTGCGTCAAACTCTGATGTTCGTTTGGTTGCCGCTGATGCTGACGCTGACACCGACGCCGACGCTGATTGTTGTTCGTTTCGAAGACACAGGAAGTTGATGCTGACGCCGACGCATGAAGCAGAATTAAGTGATGTTCGTTTGATAGACGCTGCGGCTATTATCATTTTATTCATATTTTATTTTTAAAAATTTGTAACATTTGTCTTTTAAGTAAATAAAATATAGTTTAAATATATTTACATCCATAAAAATATTATGTTTACTTGGTAATATTTTTTTGGTCAAATATACAATTATAACAATATTTTTGTCATAAAACTAAATCATACATTTAATTTTCGAAATTAGCACTTCAAACAAATAAGGCAAATATGTGTTAAAGATAAAAGAAATATGAAATTAAGTTGATTGATAAAAAAATATTACAGCAAGTCTTTAATAACTATAACATATAAATAATAATCAAAGTTATAATCAAAGAAAAATTTAAATGATGTTCGTTTGATAAAACGCTGCGGCAATTTTTATTTATTCATATTTTGTTTTTAAAAATTTGTAAAATTGTATTTTAAATAAATAAAATATAATTTAAATATATTTACATCGTAAAAATATTATGTTTACTTGGTAATAAAATTTTGGTCAAATATAACATTATTTTTTAACATGCTTTTCTTTTTAGTTTTTTTTTGTTTAACTTTTGAAAGAGTAGCATAGAAATATGTTTAAAAGAATTAATACATAGTGATTGCTGGAAGATCAACTGCAAAATCCTTGTGGATATCTAGTGATTCTTTCATAGAGTTAGAGCTTCTGTTGGCCATTCTTTTATACAGAGAGTAGCATTCAGAAAGAGAACTTGAAGCCTTCATCATCAGCCGATGTTCCTTTGAACAATGCAAGCTTGCCCTTGTTCTCTAGCAGCTTCAAGGCCTTCATTAGAATCGTCCTATCATGCTGTGTTTAACTCAGTTGCTGTTCTGATCATTTATCAGATAATTCCGAGGAAGTATGGAGGATAGTTGAAGAACTGAGGAAGCTTGAAATCACCATGTTTCTGCATCTTTGGGTTCAAACAAAAAAGAATCAGTAAAACATCCCCAGCAAAGACATCCCTATCTAACTGATAGAACATGAACCAAATGCTTTAACCATTGGCAGAGAAATACAATGATACCAACGTAACCAACCCAAAGTTAAAAATACTAAGTGACAAGTTAAAAAATACTCACGCTTGTACTACTTCAAAGGACCCATCAAAGAAACACATAGCGCTATCACAAACCGAAGCATCAACAAAGATAGAGGATATCAAAAAAAGATGTGTGAAGCTAGCTAGAAACAAGAACTCGTGACCTCTTCTTGCAACAAAACAAGCCTAATGGTGGTGAAACAAATATAAACGCAAAGACAATACAAGAGACCATCACTAGCATCAATAAAGCATCAACATCAGACACAAACCCATCTCAAAGACACATACTTTTGAAGAACAAAACAACAAATGTCAACAGAAAAAAGAACACAACTACACACCTTTTACCAAACGTTTACTCCAGTAGCACCAAGGAGCATAGAGAAGAACATCAAAATCAGTAATTTCAGAACTCAAGACCTGAAAAAAAGACAAAAACCCATTAATTTCAGAACTTAAGACAATTTCAAAACAAGACATATAACAACAGAGAAGAACATCAAAATCAGTAACATCAAAAACAGAGAAACCTATGTTACAAGAAACGAGCTTCTTTTATCAAAATCAGTAACATCAAAATCAGTAACACCAAACATCAAACTCATAAACTGCTCGTACATGCCAAAATAATAAAATATTAGGCTCAAATCATGGCCCCTCCTTATGCAAAAGTGAGCAGAGAGTTCGAAGGGATCGGTAACTCTCACAACGACACATCTAAAGGAAATTAATAGCTCCCACAACGACACATCTAAAGGAAATTAACAGCTGCTGTTAAAAATACAGAAGCTTGGACACTAGCAAAGAAAATCAAACAGTCTTAACTCTTAAAAACAGATAGAAATATATCAATGTTTATCAAGAACACTTTAGTTCTCAGACAAAATGATACGCAATAGACAAGAAACAACACTTAGCATTCTAAACAGTAGTAAGCAAACAAAACCCAGAAAAGGAGAGAGATTACGAGAGAGTGACAGAGAGAGCTGAGTTCGAGAGAGAGAGAGAGACAGAGAGAGCTTCAAGAGATCGAGAGAGACAGAGAGAGCTGAGTTCGAGAGAGAGAGAGAGAGAGAGAAAGAGAGCTGGGTTCGAGAGAGAGAGAAAGAGAGAGAGAGAGAGAGAGAGAGAGAGAGAGAGAGAGAGAGAGAGAGAGAGAGAGAGAGAGAGAGAGAGAGAGAGAGAGAGAGAGAGAGAGAGAGAGAGATGGAGAAGATAAGGCAACGGCGTCAATGGAGAAGAGAGTTGCGTCTGCGTCAATATATCATTTTAGGCATAGCACTAATCATGTTCGCGTAGGATTGTTCGAGAGTCTTGAAATAACTATTAGCAAAATCTTAATCAACTATAGTCATGTCCATCTTAACCTAAAACCTATTGAATCCAAAACAGAACGGGAACAAGACCGACTATGACGTGAAAATACTTTGCAAAACATATTAAAAATAAACTTTGAAAGTTACTGTAAGTGACAAATTTACAATACAAAAAAACATTAATCAATTGACTAATATGACCGACTATGACGTGAAAATACTTTGCAAAACATATTAAATTATAAACTTTGAAAGTTAGTGTAAGTGACAAATTTACAATACAAAAAAACATATTAATCAATTGACTAGATGCAAAAACTTGGTTTGTTTTCAATATATTGAAAAAGACTAGTGAATATTTTGTAAAATATATACTAAAAAGGACTTAGAAAGCAAGTAAAAAATATTTTTGTAAAATATATATTGAAAAAGACTTGGCAAACACGTATCTGAATGCTAGAAGGTCGAATCACTATACCTTTTTCAGAGTGAATGTTTTGGAAAAAAAGAAGACTTAGCAAACACGTATCAGAAGCTAAAAGAACGTCGAACCTTTCAAAGTGAATGTTTAGAAAAAAAAAAGAAGACTTAGCAAACACGTATCAGAAGCTAGAAGAAGTTCGAACCTGATGAGCAAACCTCTAGATTTTCTATGTTCTCTTCATCATCTTGCTCCATAGGCGTAGTAGATGCGTCAAGCGGTTAAACAAATGGATTGTATCATATGCAGAGGAAGTGTGGAACCCAGCGCACGCCTATAGATAGATCCTTGTTGAACCACCAATCCTGATAACATCCATCACCGCAACATAATCATCTGGCTCAACTTCCTGATCCGTGCACTAAATCAAATAGAACAAACAAACAAATGATGAGGAGGAGGAAACAGTTTCAGTCATGCAGTGAGATAAGTATAAGTTTGAAAAAATTGGCTCACCAGTCTTGATTTTCCATCACCTAGCTTTTGCTTTTTTGATGGCTTGATTTATTCTGAATAATCAGATTGGTAGTAGTGCCAGCAGATATGTTCTTGGGACTCCCAAAAGAAAGATAGATAAATAAAGAACCTTGAGTCCTTTTGGAATATGGCTTAATTTGTGCTTGCTTCAGTAGTATCAACTTTCTTCTTTCTTGGCCTCAGAGATACTATAATGGGGCTCCGGTTGTGAAGCAACAGTTGCAGCAGCTACTTGGTTCTTAGATCCTGCATAATTCAGAAAGATTACAAAAATTGATTCTTAAAGCAAAAGTTTCCTGCTATCCGATAGATAATAAAGTCATAGTTGATTGGTTTAGGCAATAACCTTTATTGGTTAATCTTCTTCTTCTTCATCTTGATTGAATTTTACACATTGTCTCTACCTTGAAACATCTCCTTGCTTTTGATTCTAGGAACTGATGCTGCACACACACAAAAAAAGATGAATAAAGTTATATCTTTTGATTCAACTTGCAACTAATCAAACTATCAACTAATTTTGCTTCTCAAACAGAAACCCTAATCAACGCTTAACGAAACTGACAACGATTCCGAAACCAAGCGATCAAAACGAAGAGAACGGTACTCACCAGGAGAAAGAGCGCAGCTTATTATAGCCGCGATTCAAGCACTACCGATTGGTTCCTTCCATGATATTGTATATCAGATCGAATCAAAGAGAGCGAGTAAAGAGAGTGAGAGATGGAATTAGGGTTTCTTCTTTTCTTTTCAGAGGGAATGTCTAAGTCTGTAATAATCTGAATAGAAGTACAAGGGAGAAGTGATGAGTTTATATAATACTACCGCAACGGTCAGATTTTGAATAAAGATTTTTTCTCTCTTTCTGCATTTTGCTTCTGTCTCGAACGGCTATATTTTTTCCAGCCGTTGTTCATCCTTGAAAGTTGAAACCGCGTGCTTAGTCTCCTTGTTTAACGGGTATCATCATCAATGAATTTTTTTTGTAAGAAGTCATCTGTAGTAACGAATCAATGTCATTTACAAAATTATAATGTTATGGACCGCGGGTTTGTACTAAGGTCAAAGGCCCAAATCATGGAACACATGTTGGTTTAATCTTAATTTGGCTGATATATTTGATGGTGAAAACCATGATGGATTATTTTAACAACTTATTTTATTCTAGATAAACCTATTATTACAATCGGTAAGACAAAGCTAAGCTGTTTGCTAAAGAAACCTTAAGTTTTTTTGTTCTTGCGGTGTTGTATGTGATTGTAAATGATCTTTTTGGACAACTTCTCTATCGTGTTTATACGAGAATAAACCGATCAATAACTTACTTTCTCTACTTTCTCTTTACTGTTTTTTATCCTTTTCGTTATTGGTCCGTCCTCAAACTCGTCGAAGAAAATATACCGAGTTTTTTTTTTTTGTAAATTAATATACCGAGTTTTATTGTATGATGGGGTTTGAGAAGAAAGCGAAGCAGTCTCCAACACGTGTGATCTTCAAAATTCCTACTTACTCTGTTTTTTTAAAGATACATATTCTAAACTTTTCACATATATTAAGAAATCACATTAAAAATGCATTGATTTTTGTGAATAACAATTTTCCATAATTTTTAACCAACAAAAATTCAATAAACACAATTAATTTTCTCGAAGTTTACAGATTTTCATTAAATAATATATTGAAAAAGTAAAAAATGTATCTTTTTAAAACAAACTTTTTTCCTACAACATAGATCTTTAAAAAACAGAGGGAGTATTATATAACTTGTTCAAGTCATGTTGAAAGGGATTTAGTTTGTAATTAAAGAAAAATTAACTACATGGTTTAGACTTTGTTTTAGAAAAATATGCCGACCGACACAGAAACTTCTAATCATTCAAACAAAATTAACAAAACGGGACCATACAAATACAATACAATGTTTTGTAGTGTATGCATTGCGTTCAAATGAAGAGATGGCTTTAATTACATTTGTCTGTTCATCGACTCTGTTTTTATCCACACGTACGTTAATTGTCCTAAAGGAATATTAAGGACACGTCTATGTTCCCATGTTTGTACGTATTCCCTCTATGTAAAAGAAAAATAATATTTGTTATCTTCTAAATATCTTTTTGGAATTGAAAGAAGATTTTGTCTTCACATAATCTCTTATCTCTATCTTCTTCTCAGCCTCTCAATCCTCTACAACGGTAGGATTATGTCCCAAACCAGCCATATGACCCATCTCATATTATTTACACATGTTTTAGCTTCAATGTTTTCCTGTCGTTCGGTTACAAAGTTTGTGGCTTTCTTTTCTTGTTCTGTTATTAAATATTTGGCATGAAAAAGCTTAATTATCTATAGTCATGTAGATCAAACGAGGTCGGGAAGTGTTGTGGCTCCTAACAATGCAACTAGCTATCAAACTTGATTTATCGTATGGATAGTTGAAAAAATCTAACTAGTTCTTATAGTTTCATCCAATGTTCCAAAGTTCGATATATGCTTTGATAATACGTAGTGCCTAACCAATTAACTGTAATTTTCTTTTTGTTATTAAAAGGATGTCAAAAATGAAAATTAGTATGTTAGAATTTTATCACAAACTAACCGTAATCATAATTGTGTAATATCAGTTTCGTTCTAAACTTCATTCGATTATATGACATTTAGGTTTTACTAATGGTAATTCTAGTGTAGTTCAAAATTTTGAATGATTTAGCCTTTTACCTTTTAAACAGAAAATATCAATTTTTGTTATAACAATTTTGTTTAGCACTAAGAACCCTCAAAATTGTCCTTAAAATCTAAATAGTTTATCTGGAATCTTTTTCTTTCTGTCTTATTTTGTGGATTTCTAAGATCTAACTTGATTGTTTTTTTTTTCAAACTCATTTTTTTTTTGTTTCCAAATTTTCATTAATAGATGATCTAACTTGGTTGTTTTATAGGAAATGGCAAGAATTTGTTCTTACCTTTGGAATTTAGCCTTCATGGTCATGATGAGCCGATTACATTTCGATGAAGACTTTTCAAGAACAGAGCAACGTCCGTAAGTTGCTTACACACTTTGCAACACTGCACCATCTACACTAAAAGAAAGAAAAAACAGTAAGAAAAATGAAAATTATGATACTAGGATCTCTCTCAAAACTTGAAAATAGTTAATCTTGTATTTAAATCATGCATAAAAGATAATATTTAAATTATTTGAAAATAAAAAAAATTGTGAAGTATAAGTTATATGGCTAATTTTGTAATTAATTTATTGCTTTTAGTCTTGTAATAATAAGTCTTTGTGTTCTGAAAAACAAGTAACTGATCATTAATGTTCGATTTACATCTATCTTATTAAAACATAAACATTACAACTTTTTCTAGGTGGATTTTAAAGGTGGACCTCTTATATTTAAATTAAACATCATCCCTTATTTATAATACATACCATATACGGTTTCCATATATTATTACATGTGGATTTAATACGTACCATTATTACATGTCGATTTATATACTAAGAATATAATACGTACCATTGCTCTGAAACTAAATCTTACAATTATATTGCAATTATACATAATTCATCTGTTTGTCCATATTGAAATTATATACAATATATATATATAGTAAGAATACTAAGATACATATGAATCATCACATACATAGAAATTAGATACTAATATATCAGATCAACTCAAATGTGCAACCATAATCCCTGCCATGATCATATACAAATTAGACATAGTATTTGTAATAAAACCATCATGCTCACACTCATCTAGCTTCTTAAGATTGGTCCACATTGCAATTATATATAATTCATCTGTTTGTCCATATTGCAATTATATATAATTCATCTTAAGATTGGTCCATATTGTTCCTTTAAAAAATTGAATCTATCAATTCTAAAATATACACTAAATAATCTTTTATAGCAAAACCATTTCTCCAAGTTGATTTAACATGCCTACAATATCAGATTTAATAATATCGCAAGTTTTAAAAATCAGTTATAGAAAATATTCTTCTCCAAGTTTATTCTATCAAACCTAAAATCTAGGAAACAATAAAATCGATGTTCTTAGTATTTACTATGGTTAATGTAATTGATTATTGGATATTCCTTTCCTTTAAAAATACAGTCAATATTCTTTTATAGAAAACCTTTCTACAAATTGTTTAACTAATCAGTTATGGAAAATCCTCTTTCCAAGTATATTTTATCCAAGCGAAAATCTAGGAGTCGATCAAATTGTGATATTTTAATTTATTATGGTTGATTTAATTGAATGTGAAATATTCTTTTTCACCTCACAAAAATTTGTCCATAAATACTTGACTTCTTATTCACCATACGACATTCACAAAAAACTCCCAAATAAATACAATGTCGAAACCTAGCACTTTAGTTATGATAGATGGTGTGAAACCTTTAAGAAACAATTGGAAAATTCGAGTTAAAGTTCTTCATTGTTGGAAACAAAACACCGGTTTTGGAGACGACACATTTGAGTGCATCCTCGCAAATGAATATGTACTTGCATTTGTTTCAGCTTTTATAAGTTTTTTTTCTATTCTATTGGTTTATAAATCTGTTTCTTTTTCTATTTTATATGGTGTAAAGATTGCAGCAGCGTGCCAAAGGAATCACATTAGTACACATTATTTATTTAAACACATTTAAACACATTTTTATTTTTCAAAATTTAAAATTAATACACATAACAATCATGTATAACATTTATTACAAACAAAGATAAAACAAAATTAACGCCCGCTCGATCGAGCGGGTCATGATCTAGTTTTGTTCAGTAAAATTAAACTGGACACCAATGTCGCTTTGACCTAGTGGCTTCGAGGAAGTTCGGCTCCCCGAACTTTTATTTTTATTAGGAGAAATTAAAAAAAATGGTTCTTATCTTTAATTTTCTGGATTTAGTTTGGTTTAGTTTGGTTTGGTTTATAAAAAATCATTTTCCAAACTCAAAATGATAATACTCTCGACCCCAAAACTACATCTACATGTAATATTAATTCCATTATTGAATCTTATTATCTCTATGTTCTGTTTATGATACTTTTATAATCTAAGGACACATAGTATATTAGTATAATCATTTTTTCGAAATGATTTAGCCATGTTTTAATCTCCTAAACTTGTAATAAAATCTCAATAATATGTTTGGATTCTTTTTGGTTTTGTCTTATTTTGTGGATTTCTAATATCTAATTTGATTGTTTTTATAGGAAATGGCAAGTTTTTGTTATATCCTTTTGGAGTTTAGCCTTGAGAGTCATGATGAGACGATGACGTTTCGATGAAGACTTTTGAAGAACAGAGCAACAACGTCCGTGAGTTTTCTTACACACTTTTATATAAACTACTGCCCCACTTTACAAACAAACACATTGCAACATCTAACACTGAAAGAAAGACATGGAGAAAACATCTTCACCGGAATCTGCCACAATCTCCGTCAAATCTCCGACAACCACCGTCGGAGAGATGGAATGTTCATTGTTCGACGAAAGTAGCATTCACGACATTGACTACTTCGTTAAGACCATAGCTCAGATCAAAGCCAAAGGTGTTCGTCCCGATCTCATCGGTTCCATCATCACTCATTACGCTTCCAAGTGCCTCCCTGACCTCTCCGACATCTTCACAACAAGCCCCGATGGTCCGAACCAACAACAGCAGCAACTACAGTCGGAGAGCTTCTCCGTAACGGCGTTTGTGATGAAGAAACGTTTCTACGTCGAAACACTCATCGGCATCATCCCGCCGGAGAAAGACTCTGTTTCTTGCGACTTCCTCCTCCGTCTCCTCAGAACGGCGAACCTCGTCGGAGCAGATCATAACTACAAGGCCGAGCTCGAGGGGAGGGTTTCGTGGCAGCTTGACCAAGCTTCCCTCAAGGAGCTGATGATACCTTCGTTCAGTCACACGTGCGGGACGTTGCTAGACGTTGAGCTAGTGACTCGTTTGGTTAAGAAGTTCGCAGGGTTAGATAACGAAGGAGTCAAGTCTGGTGCTTCTCTTGTTAAAGTGGCCAAGCTTGTGGATTCTTACTTAGCTGAAGTAGCTGTTGATGGCGATTTAAGTCTCGTGGAGTTTGTTTCCCTGGCAGAGGCTCTCCCTAACCATGCTCGTGGAACAGAAGATGGCTTATACCGCGCAATTGATACCTACCTCAAGGTAAATGTTAAGTTTTATGAGCTTCTAATTCAATAGTATTGACTATGTAAATAGTATATTGTTCTGTTTTTCGGATAGTTAAAGTAGAAAGTAGAGATAATTTGGTGATTTTGGATGAAATATTGGGTAATTCATTTTCAATCAGTTTATAAATAGTATTTTCTAATTTTTTTTTCAAAATTAAATATAATTAAGATTTTTTAAATATATAAACAACCAATATTTAGGTATCCATTCAGTTCTGAGTTCGATTTTGATCTTTTTAGTTTGATTTGATTTATGTTAATTTGTCAAGAGCTAGTATTGACAATGAGTAGATCGGCAATTCCATAGTTGGAAACTTTAAGCTTTAAGTTGTGATGGGTTCTATTCAAATAGAGTTGGCTTATTTTTTTAGGCACATCCCAAAGTGACCAAGCAAGAAAGAAAGAGACTTTGTGGACTAATAGACAGCAAGAAGCTATCAGCGGAGGCATCTCTTCACGTTGCGCAGAATGATCGTTTACCGGTTAGAACTGTTATTCAAGTTCTGCTCACTGAGCAGGCGAAAATGAGTCGTAGCCGCCACAACAACATTGATTGGAGCGGCTTAACGTTCAGTCCAAACCCTTCTAGTTCACACTACTCAGAGTCAGGTCCAGCTCGGTGCATGTCCAAACGCGAGATGAATGTCCAGCAGATGGAGATAAAGAGATTGAGAGAGGATATTGCGAAGCTCAAGAGCGAGTTTGAAGCAATGCAAACGCAGTTAGAGAAGCTGGTTGAGAAGAAATGTAGTAGTGGGAGTAAAGGTTTTTTTAGGTGGAAGAAGTTGGGATTTAGAAGTGGTTTTAGCGTTAGCGTTGTGGATAAGAATGGTGAAGAGTTTGGTGATAATGGAGAAAGAGAAGAATACTTTGGGTATGAGACTCAGACACCTAGTAATATGAAGACAAAGCTTGTCAAAGGAAGAACACCTTCTAGGTGGAGAAAATCAATGTCTTGAAAAACAAACAGAGTTTTCTTTTTATCATGTCCTTATTTATTTTCCGTTATGTTGTTATTTTTGTTTTTGTTTATGTTGCTGTTCTGCATTTATATTGAAGCTCTTGTCAAGCTAATACTTGTATATTTTCATTGCTAATAATAAGTCATATGGATGAGTTGTGGGATAAGCTTCGTTAATCAATCTTCTTGCTTTTTGGGGTCTTTCTGAAAAGAGAATGCACTGAAACTTTCTCTCTTAGCTTCTTCTATACCTTGTATGTCTGTTTAATC
Organism: Raphanus raphanistrum subsp. raphanistrum; assembly: GCA_019706035.1. NCBI lineage: Eukaryota > Viridiplantae > Streptophyta > Magnoliopsida > Brassicales > Brassicaceae > Raphanus > Raphanus raphanistrum. The sequence continues at coordinate 1,273,796 of CM033985.1, read as the reverse complement.
TTCAACCACATGTTTTCAAAGCATTACATGTCCTCAAATTTTCTTTTGTCAGGCACTTCTTTCATATAGTTTCTTATGTTTTGTTCATTTTCAGTTTCCTAGTGCTTCAAGCCTTCAAGCTTTCGGCATCAGGTGCATAGTGGGTAACTGGGTATATGGGTAAAGTGCAAGCCCAAAACGTTCTTGGATAAGTTTGAACTAATATACCTAACTGTGAAACAAATCTAAAAATAACTTAGCATTTATTATTGGATAAGTTTGAAAATGATATATTTTTTTGTCGGGTTTATTATGCTATTAAAAACAATGAGAAACATTACATAGACGATATTACAGCTGACCATTCTGCCTGCCTTATGAGAATTCATGTTTGATTGCATCACCCTGAGCCGTCCTATGAAATCCATTTCTGACGGTATTCTTTGCGCCATGGTGAAGATCCCTTGTAAGACTTGTTTCCAATATTCTGCATAATTTGCCTTCTCCGAGAATTGAAACCCAGACCTCCTGGTGTAGAAATTGCGTCGCCTGAGATTCGAACCCTAGACTTGGGTGTAGAAACCTTTAAACTTTGACCACTAAGCTACAGTGCTTCCACCTGAAAATGATATTACTCACCAGCTTTGTTCTAAACTTCTAATATATAAGATACAATCTCATGACTGAAAAATCTTTATCCCATCTAACTTCGGTCAAATAATTTATAAGACAAATGTTATTTTGAGTAAAGTCAGAGATATATCTATAATATTTTTGAAAAGATATTCCTTCATACTTTTGTTAACTCATTATTTTTTTCGATATTGTGTTTATAAGTTTTGGAATAAACTTCAAATCTCCTAACCATATACACACTTTTTAATTTAAAATACTTACTTTTAACAGATTATTTTATTTATTAAATTAGATTACTATATTTGTACTTAATAAAAATAAAATGTTAAAATTTCTTGATATTTTTATTTAGTTATAATGTTATACAATGAATCAAGTTGTGTTTGATGTTCTTACAAGTTCATACTTTGCGGTTATTCTATTAAATATGTAGAGTATTGATGAAATACAATGGGTCGAACAAAAATATCAAATCAATTTTTATAATATTATTATAAAAAGTAACCAATGCAAAATGGGTTAAAATATATTTTATTTTTTTCAGTCTCATGCTCCAAATAAATTGGAATCTACCAAAAATATAAATAGAGCTTTGTAGTATATATTTCAAACTATTTTTGCATATGGACCAAATTTCCATAATTTCAGGAATTTATGAGCAAAAAGATAACAAATGTTATTTTGTTTAAAGTCAGAGAGATATCTATAATTTTTTGAAAAATATACATTCATACTTTTGTTAACTCATTATTTTCTCGAGATTGTGTTTATAATTTCTGGAATAAACTCCAAAACTCTTAACAATGTACACACTTTTTAATTTAAAATACTTACTTTTAACATATTATTTTATTTCTTAAATTAGATTACTATATTTGTACTTAAAAAAATAAAATATTAAAATTTCTTGATATTTTTTATTTAGTTATTATGTTATACAATGAATCAAGTTGTGTTTGATGTTTCTACAAGTTTATATTTTGCGGTTATTCTATTAAATATGTAGAATATTAATGAAATTAAATGGGTTGAACACAATATCAAATCAATTTTTATAATTTTATTATAAAAAGTAACCACATGCAAAACGGTTAAAATATATTGTGTTTTTTTCAGTCAAGTATTGTAAAATAAATTGGAATCTACCAAAAATATAAATAGAGCTTTGTAGCATATATTTCAAACTATTTTCCACAAACACAAAAAGTATATATTTCAAACTATTTTCCACAAACACAAAAATGGATGTCACAAAATAAAGTTGCACCTTATATTCATAGATTTAAGATAGAATACTAAAATGTGTTGTTATAACAAAATTAAATTTAAAGTTTTAATACAACATTTTTCAAGTATTTTAATTTAAATAGTATAAAGGGTTCGTAATAATTCTTTCCAATCTCAAAAATAACCCACCTTAAAAAATAAAATAAATTTTATAACTTCGCAAAATATAAAAAAAGTTTTGTATTATAACGCGGTCCTCTTAGTTATTATTATTATTATTATTATTATTATTATTATTATTATTATTATTATTATTATTATTATTGTTGTTGTTATTATTATTATTATTATTATTATTATTATTATTATTATTATTATTATTATTATTATAATTATTATTGTTATCCAATAACAAGTCGTATAATTATCCTCCTATATATATTATAAAATTGAATTTTCTGTTTTAATTCATATGATTCTGATTTTTTGTTTGTAAAAAGTAATAAAGTGTACATGTTTCTTTCACTTAGATCATAATTTTCAAATAAAAATATCTATGCTTCTCTAATATACATTTAATATATTTTTAAACTAAAATATCGGGTAGCAAGAATTTTTCCATAACAAAAGTAATGTGACAAAAGTAATATGAATTTTGGCATAATTTCATATATTTTACTTTAATATTATTATTATTATTATGATTGTTAATATTATTATTATTACTGTTATTATTATTATCCAATAATCAGTCGTATAATTATTCTCCTATATATATTACAAAAGTGAATTTTATGTTTTAATTCATGTGCATCTGATTTTGTTTATATAAACTAATAAAGTGTATATGTTTCGTTCACTTATCATAATTTTCAAATATAAATTTCTATGCTTCACTAATATACATTTAATATATTTTAAAACTAAAATAAGGGGTAGCAAAATTTTCCCATAACAAAAGTAATGTGACAATCTACTCTACATTGTCTCGGTTCATTTAAAAATATATAATCGTTCGATAGCAGATATCTAAGGTTATATACAGAAAAAGTTAAATAAATGTTAAATATGAATTAAGATAGTGCATATATATAGTACTCTTTACCATAACAAAAGTAATGTGAAAAACTAGACTACATTGTCTAGATTCATTTAAAAATATATAATCTTGTGATAGCAGATAAACTAAGGTTATATACAGAAAAACAGTTGAATAAATGTTAAATACAAATTAAGTTATTGCCTATATATATTGTACTCTTAACATATAGTTATAATATATTTTAAATCACTACGTGAACGATCATTATATTTATTTTAAAAAATAACACTCTCACTATATTGAATAGTGGTATAATTTATTCATGTATTTGGACAGTTATAGATCAATATGGCTAGTTTTAAGTAGTTGAGGATGATTTTGATTAATTTTGAAAATATTTAAATAATTAATTTTATTCATCTAAAATCGATAGTACAGATATTGTAGAAATTTTTGGGATTCAAATACATATTCACCAAAGCAAATTAGTTTTAAAAAAAATATTTTAATTGTTTTTATCTAAAAATTCATGTAATTCGAATCATATAAATTCAGATGGCATAATGTCAAATAAAAATTAATGCCAACTCATGAAAGATTTCTATATAGATGTAGTTACTCTATCTGTTTAGAGTTTTATACGATAGATGATTAAAGTAAAATTGTTTTTATCTAAAAATTCATGTAATTCGAATCGTATAAATTCAGATGGCATAATGTCAAATAAAAATTAATGCCAACTCATGAAAGATTTCTATATAGATGTAGTTACTCTATCTGTTTAGAGTTTTATACGATAGATGATTAAATATTGTGGTTTTGTATCATTAAAGTACAGTGACCCTCCTAATTGTATCAAAGAATGTCGACAAATAAAATTTGAGGCCGATGGAATAAATATCAAGGTCGATGAAAAACAATTGAAGGCTGACAAAGAAAAGAAAAGAAATCAAGCCATGAAAAATAGAGAAAACGAAAGAATAAAAATTAAGAATACAAGAAAGTTGAAAGTGGACCAGTAACAATGTTGGCATAATTTCATATAGTTTAATTTAATATTATTATTATTATTATCCAATAACAAGTCGTATAATTATTCTCCTATATATATTCTTAAAGTGAATTTTATGTTTTAATTCATATGCATCTGATTTTTGTTTATAAAAACTAATAAAGTGTATATGTTTCTTTCACTTTGATCATAATTTTCAAAAAAAAATTTTATGCTTCTTTAATATACATTTAATATATATTAAAACTAAAATATGGGGTAGCGAAAAAATTCTCACAACAAAAGTAATGTGACAAACTAGTCTACGTTGTCTAGGTTCATTTAAAAATATATAACCGTGTGATAGCAGATAAACTAAGGTTATAAACAGAAAAAAAACAGTTGAATAAATGTTAAATACGAATTAAGTTATTGCATATATATATAGTGTACTCTTTACCTATGGTTATAATATATTTTAAATCACTACATGAAAGATCATCACTAGATTTATTTTAACAAAGAACACTCTCACTATATTGAGTAGTGGTATAATTGATTCATGTATTTGGGCAGTTATAGATCAATATACCTAGTTTTGAGTAGTTGAGGATGATTTTCATTAATTTTGAAAAAAAATTAAATAATTCATTTTATTCATCTAAAATCGATAGTACAGATATTGTAGAAAAGATTAAAATTCAAAACAAATTAGTTTAAAAAAATATTTTAATTATTTTTATCCAAAAGTTCATGTAATTTGAATCGTATAAATTCAAACGACATAGTGTCAAATGAAAATTAATGCCAACTCATGAAAGAAATCTATACAAATGTGGTTACTCTGTCCCTTCAGAGTTTTATATGTCATATTCCACTACAAGAAAACATGCCTTGAACGACTACAGAATTTGTAGTAAATTGGTCGTTAATGGTGATTTACGACCAAGTTACGACCAATTGCGATTGGTCGTTAATCACTGGTCGTAATCACCAATTGGTCGTACATTGGTCGTAAATGTACGACTAACAAAATTGGTCATAAATGAGTCGTAAATGTACGACTCGGATGATTGGTCGTAAAGCAGTCGTACATTTACGACTATCCGTTTTGGTCGTAAAACAGATGTAAACTATTGGTCGTAAATGAGTCGGAAATGGTAGTCGTATATTAGATGTAAATGAGTCATACATTTACGACTAAAGTACATCGATGATGATGTACATTGGTCGTAATTTAACGACTACCTTGCATCTCGGATAGATGTACCTTAGTCGTTACTTTAAGACCAATTTACAACGCCCAATATTAATTACGAAATTCTTTAAATAAAATAAAAATATTAAATAATTAAAATTCATAAAATTAAAAAAATACGAATTTGATAAATTCCATAAAACATAATATATAACATTCATAAAATTAAAATATTCAAAATACAAAATAATTAAAACCGAAAAAAACTAAACATTAAGGTTTATATCATCGAAGATTTCAGCAGTCCTCTCATCCGCTTCCCGTTCCAAATTTGCCTGCTGTTCCGGAGTAGGGTCGGGACCGGCAAAGCTCGAACGTATGCTCTGCCACGCTGACGCAACCGACGGGTCGACGTGTGGGGTTGAACCTAACAGCATATCGAAGATGTTAGCCATAACCTTAAATTTGTCGTTGTGGTCGGCTATGGTTCGGTTCGCAGTTTCCAAGTCCCTCCGGAACGAGGAATCTGCTTCCCGTCTAGCAGCGTGTTCAACTCTCGCCTTCGGAACATCGTTCACACTCCCGATTCCTGGTATACGTCCCTTTTTCTTCGGAGCGACCTTCAATTTATAAATAGATATTAATTAGTACATATGTAAAAAATATGTAAACATAAATTAAAAATATCGAATATCGAATATTTTACCTGCTCAAAAATTTTGTCTTGTTCGATGGGAGAAAGCTCGACCGGTGCACCATACGGATTTTCTTGCGTCAGCTGAGTCTGGACCTCTTGAATCCGAGCATCTACATCGTTGCAGAGCTGCTCTGCTCGAGGATGAGAGAAAGTTCCATCGGCATGCTGGTGGGTCAACTTGTAAAGTCGGGCCAGAGTCGGTGGTGCTCCTTCTGCGGCAGCCTATATTAAAAAAATGAATTAAACTAGCATCTAATAAATACTTAATTAACATATATGTCATAAAAAATAAGAAATATCAAAAACTTACAATTTTCAGGGCCCTTTGGGCGTGTGGAATCTGTCCGAAAGTATGAGGTATTGGCAGATTACCCTCAGCATCTCAGGTCATCCGGGCCGCAGAGCAAGTGAGAGACCTTTGGACTGACTCAGGCAAATTCCAATAAGCCTTCAAGTTAGTCCAAACGTCCTCGCTGAGGTAGCTTTGTTTGGAGTCATCCCCGTAATGAGTCCACTTTTCCTTCCAGTCGCCAACAATGTTCTTGAGGCGAGCCCCCGCCTTTTTGTAGAACTCTGCCTTGACCGTCTCATTGATCCCAAGAGGCCAATTTCATTTTTGCTACAAAAAAATCATGAAAATATATTAATTAACCAAATTATTGTTATTTAAATCTAAAATAAAAATAATTAAATTTAAAACTAACCGCGAAGTCCTTGAACCAAGTAATGCGAACATGGTCCGGTGTAAGAGTCCAGTTCGGATGCGCGTGCCGGAAGTTTGATCTGATGAGATTCCCAACGCTCTTTCCCACCTTATTGGTCGCTTTAAACCTACAAAATTTGAAATAATATATATAATTAATTGTTATATATAAATTTAAAATTTAATTTAATTAATTTAAAATTAATTACCAAGTCGTGCCGGGTCGTAGATCTGGATCGAGGATTGGTAAACCTTCTCGTCCCGGCATCTGGAGAATGTCTTCCACGGAATATTTTGCATATGGTGCATTCGGTGGCACCAACAAATCTGGATGAAGACCGGGAGCTATAGGAACCTGCTCTGGAATCTGGTATGCACCAGCCTGTGGGGCTGGGTATGGAGCAGGCTGTGGAGGCTGCTGATGAGACTGTTGTGGAGGCTGCTGCGGCTGCTGATCCTGAGACTGCTGCTGCGGCTGCTGATCACGCTCAGGCTCCTCATACGGAAAGTACGAGGCATCATACTGCGGATAGTATGGAGGTACAACTGCAACAGGATCATACGCCTGCGGACGCACATAAGGCACGCTGGGAGTTTGGCTCTCGGGGACATAGTCTGAAGAGTGGGAAGTAGAAGCTGATGGATCCAACGTCTGACCGAGAAAAGTATTCCCGTATGAGGTCCCTCCGCCATGGTTTCTAAGTCTCTTTCTACCGCCAGCCATAACAATATCGTCAATCTGAAAAAAATAGATGGTTATAAACAATTCAAATAATTAATTAAAAATAATCTAAAACAAATAATCTAATTTCATCATAAACTAATTACATCCTAAACTAATTCCAAACCTAAACTAATTCCAAACCTAATCTAATCACCTAACTAACCACCTAGAACTAAAAAAAAAAAGTTACCTAGAGAGAAGTCGATTGGTTGTAAGGGAGAGAGAAGTGAGATGTGAGTGTGCAACCAAATGGCGAGGCGATGGGTATATATAGGATTTTAGCGCTGGTCGTAAATGGGTCGTACATGTACGACCAAATAGAGACGAATGGTCGTACATGTACGACCCATTTACGACTAATCAAAGTTTGGTCGTAAAGTGGTTGTTAATTTACGACCAATGAGGGACTAGTGGTCATAGAGTGGTTGTTAATTTACGACCAATGAGGGACTAAACCATTTACGACCATTTAGTGACTAACATGACAATACGAAAAATTTGAAGAGGTTTATCAAATGTTGATAAACCTCTTCAAACATTTTTTATCTATTACATTTTAAATTTTAATAAAAGAAAAAGAAGAAAGATACTAGAATCCCAAGTCGAAATAGAAAAGACAAAATTAAAAACGAATTCTGTTTCGACTTATGATTCTAGATCTTTCATCTCTTTTTTTTTTTTTTTTTAAGATTTCTAATTTTTTTTTTGTGATTTGAGAAGATAACTAGTGGGTATATATAGGAAATTTTGAAAACATTTACAACCAATGAGGGACCACTACAGAGAAAAAAGTCGTAAATTAGTCAACAATTAACAACCAATTTACGACCAATAGTGGCATTAGTCGTAAACTAGTCATTAATTAACAACCAGTTTACGACTAATGCCATTATTGGTCGTAAATGAGTCATTAATGAACAACCAATTTATGACTAATGCAACTATTGGTCGTAAATTTGTTGTTTATTAATGACTAATTTATGACCAAAATTGCATACCCTAAAATCGAAACCCCAAACTCCAAACCTCCTATCCTAAATTTCATCTATAATTAAGCAAAAAAAATGAGAAGTTATATATTATCAAGTACTGATGTACAACCGCATTTACAAGAAGATGCCGTGAATAAAGTAGAAGTACCCGAACAAGCGGAAGATGTTATCTTACTTATGTGAATTTGAAGAAAATGATGTTTCTGATGACGAGTGATCATGTTTCATTTTGTTCGAACATTTGTGTTTTACTATAATGATATTTGGGATATGAGGTTTGGGGTTTGGGGTTTCGAGTTTAGGGTATAATGTAATATTGGTCGTAAAGTGGTTGTGAATAAACAACCAATATACGACCAATGGCATCATTGGTCGTAAAGTAGTCTTTAATAAACGACGACTTTACGACCAATGATGCTAGTGGTCGTAAATTAGTTGTTTATTCACAACCACTTTACGACCAATATTGCATTATACCCTAAACTCGAAACCCCAAACCTCATATCCCAAATATCATAAGTTTTATACACTTTCATACCCAAAATACAATGTTTTATTTTTGAAACAAAATTTCTATAATCGAACATGATGAAACATTATCACTCGTCATCAGAAACATCTTCCACTTCATCATTTTCTTCAAATTCATCTTCGTTGGCTTCGTCCATTGTATCTTCTGGAAGTTCTTCATATCCCGGATTATGCGGATCAATGAGTAAGATAACATCTTCCGCTTGTTCGGGTACTTCTACTTCATTCACGGCATCTTCTTGTAAAGGCGGTTGTTCATCAATACTCAATACTCGGCCCCGAGGTGTAACTTTCATAGCGGCTAACCAAGATATTCCAGATTGTCTGATCCTCGGGTATGGAACAAAACAAATTTGGTCTGCTTGAGAAGCCAATATGTAAGGTTCAAATTTGTTGTACCTCCGTGTAGCATTTACATCAACAACACCAAACTTGCTATACCGAACACCTCTGTTGACTGTGGGGTCAAACCAGTCACATTTGAAAAGAACGCATTTAAGCTTTATTACGCCGGGAAACTCCACTTCGATGATCTCTTGTATGATTCCATAGAAATCTGTTTCACCTTTTACACAAACTCCATAATTCATTGTTGCTCGCCGACTTCCATATTCGTAAGTGTGAAAAGTGTATCCTCGTGTGAAATACATTGGTGCTGTGGTAACCTTACCGACCGGACCTTGTATCAATTCGTGAAACCACTGAGGATAAAATTGATCATCATACTGAACCTGGAACATCAACATATATACAACTTCACTGAATATATATATATATATATATATATATATATATATATAACTTTGTTAATTATATATAGTGTGATATGTATACCTGCGTTTTTAACCATTTCACAAAGTGTTGGTCTTTCCTTTTGTTGAGATCATTGTTTGATATTCCTGGTATAGCCTCTTCGACTTGGGCAACAAAATCGTTGTTTTAAAACGAAATGATCATTAAAGTGTATATATGTGTGATAAAATTTAGAAGCAAAATAATTTTAATTACCTTTCAAATAACTCAATCTCCTCGCAGTTAAGGAGTATATATGTGGGCACTATGAGCGTCTTCTGAACTCGACCACCAAACTTCTTTCAGTTTTTCACCTAGCCGTCCAATCTGACAGAAAATGTCTGGAACATCTTCACCAAAATATGTCGGTATAACACCACCATCATCATATCTGCTCGTAGTCCTTTTCCGTGTCCGGACTTGTGACCCAAAGTAGTAGGACGTAAAGTGAGATGTTTCCTCATTCAAACTCCCAGCAACTATTGAACCTTCCACCCTTGCCAGATTTTTTGCTTTCCCTTTCAAATATTTCATAGCTCGCTCGTAAGGATACATCCATCCATTATGAACAGGTCCACGAAGTAGTGCCTCATACGGAAGATGGATAACCAGATGTTCCATGACGTCAAAAAAGGACGGAGGAAAAATTTTCTCCAAATTGCACATCAAGATCCGGATATTCTCATCAAGTTGTCTGATGACATCTACAGTTAAGGTGCGTGCACTGAGATCTCTGAAAAAAGCTCCGATGCCTACAAATAATTTACAATTATAAGTTTTTTTCCAAAAATAAGAACTAATAACTTTAATAATTTGTTACCTGCAAGTGCTTCGTGAACATTTTTTGGAAGCAACTCCGCAAATGCAAATGGTAGAAGTCGTTGCATAAAAACATGACAGTCATGACTCTTCATCCCTGAAAACTTCTGTCCCTGATGATCAACACATCTTGATAGATTTGAAACATATCCATCAGAAAACTTCACATCTGATGACACCCACTTGAACAACGCTGTTTTTGCTTCTGCTGACAATATGAAAATGGGAACTGGAATTCTCCCATCGTTTCTAATATGCAGCTCAATCCGAGAACATAATGCAGGCAAATCCAACCTTGAGTTCTTGTTATCTTTTGTCTTGCCTGAGACATTCAACAATGTATTGATGATGTTGTCAAAGAAGTTCTTCTCTATATGCATCACGTCAAGATTGTGGCGCAGAAGTAGATCTTTCCAATATGGAAGTTCCCAAAATATACTCTTCTTGTGCCAATTATGCTGAGTCCCGTAACCATCAGGCATATTTGCAGGAGTATGCCAATTACCGCCTTTGATGACTGTGTTGCATCCACCATAGTAATCAATATCTTTCTCGATTTCCTCTCCAGATAAATATGGTGGAGCGGTGTCCCGTACAACCCTTTTTGACCGAAACAATTTCTTGTTCCTTCGGTATGGATGGTTAATGGGAAGAAATCTTCGATGACAATCAAACCAAGACGTCTTCCTACCATTCTTCAACTGAAATGCGTTTGTGCTTCCCATACAATATGGACAAGATAGTCTTCCATGCGTCGTCCAACCCGACAACATCCCATATGCAGGAAAGTCACTAATAGTCCACAATAGAACTGCTCGCATTGTAAAGTCTGTTTTCGTCGAACAATCATATGTTTGCACGCCTGTTGACCACAATTCCTTCAATTCTTCTATCAAAGGTTGTAGAAAAACATCAAGGGACCTCTTAGGATGTTTTGGTTCAGGTATCAATATACTCATGAAAAGCAATTCTTTTTCCATACACATCTCTGGTGGAAGGTTGTATGGCGTCAAGAAGACTGGCCAAAGCGACTATTATCTTCCAGACATTCCAAATGGACTAAAGCCATCTATACAGATGTAGTCACTCTGTCCCTTCGGAGTTTTATATGTCATATTCCTCAAGAATTGTAGTGACACACTGTTAGCTTGGTTTATGATTGATTTTTATTAGGATGTGTGTCTTTCATGTTAGTCTTTAGTTAACAGGCTTGACTCATAAAACCTCTTTACTCGAGGTCCAGAAACAGCATAACTGAACTACAATCCACTATAATCTGCCTCTCACACCTCGACCTCTTAGCGCCTTCTCAACTACGCGCATACATACGCCGCCACCATTTCACTGGAATTAAAATGTAGTTCTGATTTTCAAAACTTATGAGATATTATACTTTTTAGTTTTAAGTTTAATTTAATCATAATAAAATGAGAATTTGAGACACTTTATTATCTTAAAAAAATTATGCTTATGTGTCAAGTTCTTAAACAACCTTTTGATAAGGTTGCAACATAAGCAAATGAAATTTTATTTGATATATATATATATACTAATGATAAAATTAATTGGATAAAATTTTATCAAGTCTGAATCATAAAAATTTTCAATACATATATGATAACTTATTGTTTGTTTTATTTTTTCATATAAATAAATATTAAATATGAAGTAAACTAATATAGATATTTAAGAAACAAATCTAAAATAACTTAGTATTTTTATTGGATAAAATTGAAAATGATATAGTTTGCAAGATTTTTGTTGGTATATAAGATACCATCTAATGACTGAAACATATTTTTCCCCATCAAAATTCAGTTAAATAATTTATAAGGAAATCTTATGGCTAATCGAACAGATCTATACAGCATAAGTTATTTCAAAAATCAATGTATCCGTTGCAAGAAAACGCTAGATCCAAATAAAGCTGATATCTACATGTACAAGTATGCGTTTTATTCTTTTTTTAAGCAAAGTATGTGTTTTATTCACTTATATATATATTAGTGGATTTACATTAGATGAATTAAAGATTGTATTTTTGTATCATAAAAATATAGTGACGCTCCTTATTGTACCGAAGAATGTCGACAAATACAATTGGAGGCCGATGGAATAAATATCAAGGTCGATGAAAAACAATTAAAGGCTGATAAAGACAAGAAAAAAAACAAGCGATGAAAAACAGAGAAAACGAGAGAACAAGAATTAAAAAAACAAGAAAGTTTAAAGTGGACCAGTGACAATGTTGGCATAATTTCATATAGTTTACTTTATTATTATTATTATTATTATTATTATTATTATTATTATTATTATTATTATTATTATTATTATTATTATTATTATTATTATTATTATTATTATTATTATTATTATTATTATTATTATTACTACTATTATTATTATTATTATTATTATTATTATTATTATTATTAATAATATTATTATTATTATTATCATTATTATCATTATTATCCAATAACCAGAAGTATAATTATTCTCCTATATATATTATAAAATTAAAATTTCTGTTTTAATTCATATGCATCTGATTTTTGTTTATAAAAACTAATAAAGTGTATATGTTTCTTTCACTTTGATCATAATTTTCAAATAAAACTTTTATGCTTCTGTAATATACATTTAATATATTTTAAAACTAAAATATGTGGTAGCAAGAATTTTCCCATAACAAAAGTAATGTGAAAAGCTAGACTACATTGTCTAGGTTCATTTAAAAATATATAATCTTGTGATAGCAGATAAACTAAGGTTATATACAAAAAAACAGTTAAATAAATGTTAAATACAAATTAAGTTATTGCCTATATATATTGTACTCTGAACATATGGTTATAATATATTTTAAATCACTACGTGAACGATCATTATATTTAGTTTAACAAAGAACACTCTCACTATATTGAGTAGTGGTATAATTTATTCATGTATTTGGACAGTTCTAGATCAATATAGCTAGTTTTCAGTAGTTGGGGATGATTTTGATTAATTTTGAAAATATTTAAATAATTAATATTAATCATCTAAAATCGATAGTACATATATTGTAGAAATTTTTTGGATTCAAATACATATTCACCAAAATAAATTAGTTTAAAAAAAATAAATATGTTAATTACTTTTATCCAAAAATCATGTAATTCAAATCGTATAAATTCAGATGACATAGTGTCAAATAAAAATTAATGCCAACTCATGAAAGAAATCTATATAGATGTAGTTACTCTATATGTTTAGAGTTTTATACGATAGATGAATTAAAGATTGTGGTTTTGTATCATAAAAATACAGTGACCCTCCTAATTGTATCAAAGAATGTCGAAAATAAAATTTGAGGCCGATGGAATAAATATCAAGGTCGATGAAAACAAAATTGAAGGCTGACAAAGACAAGAAAAGAAATCAAGCCATGAAAAATAGAGAAAACGAAAGAATAAGAACTAAGAATACAAGAAAGTTGAAAGTGGACCAGTAACAATGTTGGCATAATTTCATATAGTTTAATTTAATAATATTATTATTATTATCCAATAACAAGTCGTATAATTATTCATTTATATTCTTAAAGTGAATTTTATGTTTTAATTCATATGCATCTGATTTTTGTTTATAAAAACTAATAAAGTGTATATGTTTCTTTCACTTTGATCATAATTTTCAAATAAAAAATTATATGCTTCTTTAATATACATTTAATATATATTTAAACTAAAATATGGGGTAGCGAAAAAATTCCCACAACAAAAGTAATGTGACAAACTAGTCTACGTTGTCTAGGTTCATTTAAAAATATATAATCGTGTGATAGCCGATAAGCTAAGGTTATATACAGAAAAAAACAGTAGAATAAATGTTAAATACGAATTAAGTTATTGCATATATATATAGTGTACTCTTTACCTATGGTTATAATATATTTTAAATCACTACATGAAAGATCATCACTAGATTTATTTTAACTAAGAACACTCTCACTATATTGAGTAGTGGTATAATTGATTCATATATTTGGACAGTTATTGATCAATATACCTAGTTTTGAGTAGTTGAGGATGATTTTCATTAATTTTGAAACTATTTAAATAATTCATTTTATTCATCTAAAATCGATAGTACAGATATTGAAGAAAAGTTTAAGATTCAAAACAAATTAGTTTAAAAAAAATATTTTAATTATTTTTATCCAAAAGTTCATGTAATTTGAATCGTATAAATTCAAACGACATAGTGTCAAATGAAAATTAATGCCAACTCATGAAAGAAATCTATACAAATGTAGTTACTCTGTCCCTTCAGAGTTTTATATGTCATATTCCTCAAGCATTGTAGTGACACACTGTTAGCTTGGTTTATGATTGATTTTTATTAGGATATGTGTCTTTCATGTTAGTCTTTAGTTAACAGGCTTGACTCATAAAACCTCTTTACTCGAGGTCCAGAAACAACATAACTGAACTACAATCCACTATAATCTGCCTCTCACACCTCGACCTCTTAGCGCCTTCTCAACTACGCGCATACATACACCGCCACCATTTCACTGGAATTAAAATTTAGTTCTGATTTTAAAAACTTATGAGATATTATACTTTTTAGTATTAAGTTTAATTTAATCATAATAAAATGAGAATGTGAGACACTTAATTATGTTAAAAAAAATTATGCTTATGTGTCAAGTTCTTAAACAACCTTTTGATAAGGTTGCAACATAAGCAAATGAAATCTTATTTGATATATATACTAATGATAAAATTAATTAGATAAAATTTTATCAAGTCTGAATCATAAAAAATTTCAATACATATATGATAATTTATTGTTTGTTTTATTTTTTCATATAAATAAATATTAAATATGAAGTAAACTAATATAGATATTTAAGCAACAAATCTAAAATAACTTAGTATTTTTATTGGATAAAATTGAAAATGATATAGTTTGCAAGATTTTTGTTGGTATATAAGATACCATCTAATGACTGAAACATATTTGTCCCCATCTAAATTCAGTTAAATAATTTATAAGGAATTCTTATGGCTAATCGAACAGATCTATACAGCATAAGTTATTTCAAAAATCAATGTATCCGTTGCAAGAAAACGCTAGATCCAAATAAAGCTGATATCTACATGTACAAGTATGCGTTTTATTCTTTTTTTAAAGCAAAGTATGTTTTTATTCATTTATATATATATATATATATATATATTAGTGGATTTACATTAGATGAATTAAAGATTGTATTTTTGTATCATAAAAATACAGTGACGCTCCTTATTGTACCGAAGAATGTCGACAAATACAATTGGAGGCCGATGGAATAAATATCAAGGTCGATGAAAAACAATTGAAGGCTGATAAAGACAAGAAAAAAAACAAGCGATGAAAGACAGAGAAAACGAGAGAACAAGAATTAAAAATACAAGAAAGTTGAAAGTGGACCAGTGACAATGTTGGCATAATTCCATATAGTTTACCTTATTATTATTAGTATTATTATTATTATTATTATTATTATTATTATGATTATTATTATTATTATTATTATTATTATTATTATTATTATTATTGTTATTGTTATTATTATTATTATTATCATTATTATCCAATAACCAGTCGTATAATTATCCTCCTATATATATTATAAAAGTGAATTTTCTTTTTTAATTCATATGCATTTGATTTTTGTTTATAAAAACTAATAAAGTGTATATGTTTCTTTCACTTTGATCATAATTTTCATATAAATTTTTATGCTTCTCTAATATACATTTAATATATTTTTAAACTAAAATTTGTGGTAGCAAGAATGTTCCCATAACAAAAGTAATGTAAAAAACTAGTCTACATTGTCTAGGTTCTTTTAAAATTATATAATCTTGTGATAGCAGATAAACTAAGGTTATATACAGAAAAAACAGTTGAATAAATGTTAAATACAAATTAAGTTATTTCCTATATATATTGTACTCTTAACATATGGTTATAATATATTTTAAATCACTACGTGAACGATCATTATATTTATTTTAACAAATAACACTCTCACTATATTGAGTAGTGGTATAATTTATTCATGTATTTGGACAGTTATAGATCAATATAGCTAGTTTTCAGTAGTTGGGGATGATTTTGATTAATTTTGAAAATATTTAAATAATTAATTTTATTCATCTAAAATCTATAGTGCAGATATTTTAGAAAAATCTTGGATTCAAATACATATTCACCAAAACAAATTAGTTTTTAAAAAATAAATATTTTAATTACTTTTATCGAAAAATTCATGTAATTCGAATCGCATAAATTCAGATGACATAGTGTCAAATAAAAATTAATTCCAACTCATGAAAGAAATCTATATAGATGTATTTACTCTATATGTTTAGAGTTTTATACGATAGATGAATTAAAGATTGTGTTTTTGTATCATAAAAATACAGTGACGCTCTTTATTGTACCAAAGAATGTCGACAAATACAATTGGAGGCCGATGGAATAAATATCAAGGTCGATGAAAAACAATTGAAGGCTGATAAAGACAAGGAAAAAAACAAGCGATTTAAAACAGAGAAAACGAGAGAACAAGAATTAAAAATACAAGAAAGTTGAAAGTGGACCAGTGACATTGTTGGCATAATTTCATATAGTTTACTTTAATATTATTATTATTATATTATCCAATAATCAGTCAATTATCCTCCTATGTATATTATAAAAGTGAATTATCTTGTTTAATTCATATGAATATGATTTTTTTTTATAAAAACTAAAAAGTGTATATGTTTCTTTCACTTTTATTATAATTTTCAGATAAAAATCTCTATGCTTCTCTAATATACATTTAATATATTTTAGAACTAAAATATGGGGTAGCAAGAATTTTCCCATAACAAAAGTAATGTGACAAACTAGTCTACGTTGTCTAGGTTCATATAAAAATATATAATTGTGTTATCGCAGATAAGCTAAGGTTATATACAGAAAAGAAAATAGTTGAATCCTCCTATATATATTAATTGAAGTGACTTCTGCTGATGTGTCAGTCCTTATAATTTCATTAGTCAATGATTTTTAGTATTTATTTATTTGAATAAAAACTAAACAAAAATCTCTTTCAACCAATTAATGTTAGTTACCAAAAAATATATAATCTTATGCATAGTCATTTATTGTATCTAATGGTATCAATTATGGAAATTCTATATAATACTTCATTAAATATTTATTTTTTTCACTGATAATCTATTTATAAATTATATGAAGTATGTTGTTAAAAAGTAGTTAATAAAACTAATATACTAGCTTTATTTTTCTATTATGAACAGTCGTAAAAAGCTTTATTTTCCTATATAAGTGATCATATACATATATAAAACATATAATTTTAATAAAATGTATTATAGTAACTATTTATGCATCATATAACGAGTTTATGTATTATTTACATTAGTTTAAAATCATCTATGGTGATTAATATAGATTTTGTAAAAAATACTAGAGTCATTTATATTGATTCATTTCTAATGGTTTATAAACGATATATAATAGTTCATAACTATTAAATATTTGGTAATCACTTTTAAGGTTGTAAATCATCAACAATGATTATTGTATCATTAATAAGAGTTTTCAAATCAATATATAAAGAGATATAAGGAAGAATTTTTTATCACTTGTAGGATTTTAGAAAACATTTATGAAATTTAACAGGTTTGTAAATTATTTTAAATTAAAAATCATCGATAAGTATTTATAAAAATATTTTAAAAATTGTTAAATCATTTTTAAGTTTATAAATTATTTATCATAGATAAAAATATTATTTTCTTGAGTTATAAAACCATTTATTAAGATTTATGAAACTATTTATAAGGATTTTAAAACTTCTGAGAAATAATTCATAAAATTTAAAATCTGTAAATATTTTATAAATTATTTATAATTGTATAGTTCCTTCATCTAAAATAGATAGTTCAGATATTGTAGAAAATTGTTGGATTCAAATACATATTTGCCAAAACAAATTAGTTCAACAAAAAATATAAAATTTTAATTAATTGTATCCAAAGATTCATGTAATTTGAATATTACAAATTCAATTGACATAGTGTTAAATGAAAATTAATGTCAGGCTTGAATCATAAAACTCTTTACTCAAGTTCCAGAAACAACATAACTGAAGTACAGTCCACTATAATCTTCCTCTTAAACCTCAACATTTTTTAGTCCCTAGTCAACTAAGTGCAAAGATACACCGCCAGCATGTCACAGGAATTAAAATATAGTTCTTATATTAAAAACTTATAAGTTATTACATGTTTTCGTTTAAGATTGATTTAAATAATAATAAAATGAGAATTTGAGACAATTTATTATGTTATAAAAGTTATGCTTATATGTCAAGTTCTTACACAACCTTTTGATAAGGTTGCAACATAAGAAAATGAAATCTTATTTGATATATATACATATGATAGTATTAATTGGATAAAATTTATCATGTCTGAGTCATAAATGTTTTTAATAAATATATGAATATCTTATTCTTTGTTTTAATTTTACTTATAAAGAAATATTAAAATGACTTAAATTAATATATATTTTTTAAAAAACTAAAATAACTTAGAATTTCCTATTGGATAAGTTTGAGAATGATATAGTTCTCAAGCTCTGCTCTAGTACACAAGATACAATTTAATGATTGAAAATATTTTTCCCCATCTAGCATCAGTCAAATATTTTATAAGGATTCTTATAGCTCATCAACATATATATACCACATAATCTATTTCACAAATCAATGTAGCCTTTGCATGAAAAAATAGATCTGGATGATATTGATATGGTCAAATTTACTCTTGAGCTACTCTGAAATTTAGAGTGTGATGTATCACTTAGGGATCACACAATAGACTATTGGTTTCAGATTAAATTAGATCAATAATACGAAAACAGTAAATATCAAGAAAGTAAATAAGTTGTAAAGAAATGGGAAAAGCGCTAGAATTAGGGAAATCAATCAGGTAATTAAGATTTCCTGACGAACAAATCATCCAGAGTCTTACTAAGATGAGTTCTTGAATTCAAATCACAATGCTATAATCAATCAACTCGTTGCAAATACTATCTATGTACAGATCCTAGAATTCATTATCTTTTTGCAAATTCATAAAACTAAGATAAGTAATAAGATCAAGTTTGATAAGTTCACTAAATCTCTAAACCAAATCTCTTTGCGAATATGTATTAGCTCATGCACGATTAATTTAGATAATCAATAACACTATTGTGTCTACCAATTAACCTAAGTTCCAGATTCCAGGTTGTCAATCCAAATCTAACATTAAGTCCAATCCATATAAAATTTTTATAAGATTATCCTAACAATTCAATCTATCTAGCAATCCTTCATAAACCCTAAAAACTCCTAAATATAACTGGTGATTTACTTAGACATGACCAAGAAACACAAATCATATTTTGAATAAATTATATTAAGATATAAAATGACATACTGGAGTTTGAAATCAATCTTTCATAGAGATATGACCTGTATGTCCAAAAAATCTATAAAATAAAAATAAAGTGTAGCCTAATGGCTGAAAATAGTAAGGGTTAAACACGTTCGTGGACTCTTCTTAAAAATACTGGAAATTTTTAGGGTTTCTGTAATTTCTTGAAACTTACTTTAAAGACATCAGTTTGTTTGATTAACATGGGTGTAACCTACATCAAGGGCGGTGTCGATCGACACTAGCCTCAAAGATTGATGTCGACTTGGTCTTTTCAACATCACTTCTCTTCAAGATCCAAATAGCTCCAAAACCTCCAAATTGATCTAAAACATACCTAGACATGTAAATACTCCAAAAATGACTATAACATAAAGACTTTAAAATATAACTTATATTATGGTCAAAACCTTTAAAAACATGATATATCAACTCCTTAATTTTCTTGCCCTCAAACAAAATATAGATTAAACCTTTGGAAGAGATTTGACAATGCATGACCTCACATATCCTTTAGATACATCACTTTCACCATTACATGTTGCAAGTAGTACTAATCTTACAAAGTACTTCCATGTACTAGACCTCAGCTTAGTAACCTAACCATTTATAGCCCACAATTCATAAAAGATATCTAAATTCACCATCACTGACCTCATTTATGAGCTTAAGATGCATACTCATCGAGGGAATATCAATCAAATGACAAATGAACTCTTACACATTAAGATTTCTGATCTCACAGACAGTAATCTTGTTCATTTCTTCTTTCTCTTCTCGGTTCACTCGGTCAATTTATCCTTACTTTATAGGATATCATTTTATTTTTTTTATCGGCTGATTTTTTTTGGACATGCTTCCATGATGCAAGCTTTAACGGTGATTGACAATAGCATGTGATTCACTTCTTTTTGACATTTATTATTTATTATTTTTCTTTCTTTTTCTCAGGTTTTTTTTCTTTATTTGAAGGGAAGAGAAAGGAGAATCATAATCACATAGAATTGTCTTTTCAGACTTGAACAAGGAATCCAATCTAGTGCATATCAAGCTCCAAGACAAGACATTCAAGTAGATTAATGTTGGAGGACAGTTTTGAATTCTTCAGACACTCTCACAAGCATGGATGTTATTGGTAGACATATCATATACAGTCTACAATAAATAGCTGAAAATAATCGTGCTATGTAAATAGTTAGATGATTAATTCCAAAAAAAAACTCATAGTTCCCAACTGACTCAGTTTTGACTCAATAAAACGATACAACTGACACTCACAATAGAACACAATGTCAGTGAATACCTCTCATGAACTTAAATAACATTGTTCCCAGTTTTATACAGTCTAAGAAACAAAGAAAATCGAAAAAAACTCTGAAAAGTAAAACAAATACTTGTGGGTGGGTCATGTGTCGATGAACACCAAGATGGTGTCGAACGAATCTGGGTTTGAAGACCATATTCGTCCAGATGAAGTTGAGGACTTAATCCAAAACGAGTCTCAAGACCATATTCAGCGGTTGTCACACTGCTCATGAAACCTTCCACTGCATCCTCTATTTTTCCTTTCAAATCAAAAGTGAAAACAGCTTGAACCTTCTCGAAAGGCTGTGAAAAACTCTTTCAACACACTTTGTATTCAATGACCCCACCTGAACAGCTTTGAGTAATCAATGTCAAATGAGGATATCCCTTGATCTAGGCTTGAGAATTTGATTCTTAGCCTGCGGGTCCCGCCCCGTTTACCGTTTGCAAAAACCGATTCGCGGATGCGAGTTACAAATATTTTATTCAGGACGGGTGTGGGTTGGGGGATTTTGAATCAAGGGTAGCCGCCAATCCGCAAAATTTATTTAAAAAAGTTTTTTGATGATTTGTTTTGTAAAAAAGTATATATTTCCTAAAAATACGAGAAAAAGTATAACCCGCGGGTTACCCGCAAAATTAAATAATTATTCTAGAAAAAAGTATAACCCGCGGGTTACCCGCAAAATTAAACGGAATAGGTACGGGTATAAATTTATCTTTTCGCGGGTTGTGCGGATCGGAGTTTTTAACCAAGAAAATTGAACCTGCGGGTTACGGGTCATGCGGGGCGGGTTAGACCCACAACAGAGCCCTACCTTGATCTTTTTACTCTTCATCTTTTTCTTTTTACCCTTTTTCCCCCGGACTTATGTGATTTTATTCCAATGTCTCCATCCAAGATTTCTTTGACATTGTTTTTCACCTGAATCTACATGAGAAACAGCTACATGCATAGGATCATTGTATATATCAAGATAGATGAATACCTATGCGTGGTCGCACAACTTTGGAGAAGATATTCTTATCAATATTTTCAAAGAGATTATACCCTTAGATATATCAACTACTGCATCCATTGTGGCTAGAAAAGCTCTTCCAAGAAGAAGAAACATAGTAAATTTTCCATCTCCAAAACATGTAAGTCAATAAGTAATGCAATTTCTAACTTTCACATTTAAATTGTTGACAACACCAAATGGAGATTTTTAGCAAAAAAAAAACACCAAATGGAGATTTTTTTTTTTTTGAACAAATGGAGATTTGCTGGTGATGTACTTAGACACAGGATACTAACTTCAGAGCCAGTATCACAAGAAACATCATGAAATTTAGCTCTTGAAATAGTACAGAGAATGCCAAACTTCCCATGTTCTTTTAGCTTTATCAATTTCTTGATCCATGTTGCTGCACTTTTAGCTTCTTCGTACAATGTGTTTTGGAAGAAGATGAGATGAGGTGTTACATAAGTCAAGTCAATGAAACCGCATAAGCACATATCCCGTCTAACACGCCTCCTGAATCTTTATAAGTCAAGTCAACCATTTACTGAAAACTATATTTATCCTAATTGTGATAACGATCATTTATTTTAAGACATTAATCATGCGTTCAAAATAAAATAATACTAATAAATTAACAGACTAATTTGGGGTTTAAATTTTATTATTATTATTTTATATCTCAAACAAATATATAACGTAAGCTAAAATCTTCTCTATTAAAAGAAAAGTACAAAAATCATATTGAACCATTTTTATTAATTATTTAATATGATATATTTGATTATTTACAATAAATAATTAAATATATATTATTTTCAAAATATCTTAATAATTAATAATAAATATATTAATAATAAATCAATTATTTTGAATTCTTGTTAATGTGTTTGTGAGAGACCTGATTACGAGAGACTTGATTTCTCTGTGTGATCATGCTTTTTACGACCTATAAGGCTATAACTATATCTATTTTCATTAGTAGTTTTTGTCTTTTTGAATTGTGAAATATAATATTAATACAGACACTTTTTAATACAGATTTGGACGACAAAAAAATTAATAATAATACAGATTTAGTGAAAAAATAATTAAAGATGGAAAATATTGAAAAGACTTTTCTTTGTCGACTGTTCTGCTGCTCAATGCGACTTAACTTCGAGTGTAATCATCTCTCTCTCTCTCCACTCTCTCGATCTGTGATTGCGAATGCAAGTTTTTCACCAAATCGAACTTTCCACAGAAACTCATAACCAATCCCCACCATTTCCAGCTTCTTCTTCTTCCGACCCTTAATCAACGTTTCCAAATCAACTTGTCGGAAAACTCGCAAGTTCCTGTCTTTTTTTTTTCTTTTTTCCCTTTTTCCTTCCGACCAAAGACTCCTTCTTCTTCAGTTAATGTCACAATGAAAACGCTAAATCTCCTTCCTTTGATCTTCTTCTCCTCTCTTTTCTCCTCTTCCCAACTAACACTCGCTGCCTTCTCGGAGTTAGGTTACTCAACTGTCTACTCCGAATCTTCACCGGCATCTTCATTCAACAGCGAGTACGAACCCTCACTCTCCCCGAAGATCAGCTACGATCGTCTCACCGACGTCCGCAGAAACTGCAAATCAGTCTTATCCTCAGCCTCAGAGCTAAACATCGATCCAATCTCCAGAGATCTCCGCAAAGCCAAGAAAAACCTCTCCTTTCGTAACGGTGACTGGTCTCAACCCCCCGGCGACTCTCCGATCCTCCCCTTCGACAAGACCAACATCACCTCAACAAAGCCTCTGAATCTCGTCTCCTTCCGCGTCACAGATCTAGATCTCCCTCACCGAACCAAAAGATACGTCGGCGTCAACGGCGTCCTCCTCTTAGCGATCACGGCCTTCGACTACCTAAGAGGAGGAGGAGGAGGTCGCGAGTTCGAGCTCTGGCCGAGTCATACTCAGCTCAAAATCAATTTCCAAGGGGTTTACGTTGAGAATGATAACGATCAAGAACGTGTCTTGTGTATGCTCGGGGAGACGATGCTTCCTTCTCGCGATAACAACGAGTCTCCTTCCGATCCGTGGAGATGGGTTAAAGAACACGACACGCCTCCGCTTCTTCAAGACGATCAGATCAGACTCATTCTCCGTTACCCTAAAACCTTCACATTAACCAAACGAGTGATACAAGGAGATCTCAAGAGTCTTAACGATAAATCGAACCTAAAGTACTTCGACAGAATCAGTATCTCTTCTCAGCTAAGTAAATCCGTTCAGTACAGTTTCGTCGCCAACGAGTTGGTATCAAACGCTTGTGAAAACGTTAGTAGTACTATTAGTGGGATTGATGTCTATAAAGGGAAAGGTTTCTGTAACCTTCTTCAAAGAGTTGTCTCTCAGACGCCTCTCACCGTCCTGCCTAACTGGAAATGCAACGGTACCGATGCGTTCTGCAGGAAGCTAGGTCCTTTCGCGTCTGACGGAGGCGTTAATTCCACAGACGGTAGCTTTAGAGACGTGAACCTTTATATGCAGAATGTACATTGTCTAGAAGATGACGCTGCTGTGACGAAAGTCTCTGCTGTGTTTAGAGCTGTTCGTCCTAGTGAGAATCTTTACCTTTCCGGGAGGAGATCAGCGCTTGACAACATGACGGTTACAGCTGAAGGGGTTTGGAAACAAGCAAGCGGGGAGTTGTGTATGGTTGCTTGCAGGGGTGGTCAATTAGATTTATGCAATGCTCGTGTGTGTTTGTATATTCCGACTACGTTTTCGATACGGCAGAGGAGTATACTAGTTGGGACGTTCTCTTGTCTCAATACGAAGAAGAATCTGACTCCTTCTTTCTCTCCTCTGTCGTTTGAGAAGCTTGTGGAGCCTATGGATATGCAGAACTACTTCCAGTCTTCTTCTTCGCAGCATCCGTTTTATCGATACTCGAAAACTGATGAAGCTGGGGGTATCCTTGAGAGGAACCAGGAGTTCTCTTTCGGAACGATAATCAAGAAGTCGGTGATGAAGTTTCCCAAGCTGGAAGACTCTGAGGATTCTCTTTCCAGCTTGTCTCTTCTAGCTGAGGATTTGACTTTCCACACGCCTGCTTTCACCGAGAAGAAGACTTCAGTGACCAACTTGGGGATGGATGTTCTTTCGCTCGGTCCTTTGTTCGGTCTCTTCTGGAGGAGTTCTAATGTCTCCGTGGAGGAGCTGGCTCCTTACAAGACAAAAGAGCAGTACACTGAGAAGCAGCTTCTTCTGAATGTTTCAGCTCAAATCTCACTAACGGGGGAAAGTTTTGGTAACGTTTCTAAGATATACTTGGAAGGTCTGTACGATGAGCATACGGGAAGAATGTATCTAGTGGGATGCAGAGACGTGAGAGCCTCGTGGGAAGTCTTGTCAGCGAGTGGCGATCTTGAAGACGGGTTAGATTGTTTGGTAGACGTTGTGGTTTCTTACCCTCCCATCAAGGCAAGATGGTTAGCTGATCCAACGGCTAAGGTTTCTATATCCAGCAAAAGACCAGACGATGATCCTCTCTACTTCAAACCGTTGAAGCTCAAGACAACACCTATCTTTTACAGAAGACAGCGTGAAGACATTCTCTCGCGTGCTGGCGTTGAAGGGATCCTCAGGGTTCTCACTTTGACCTTCTCTATTGGTTGCATCGCTAGCCAGCTGTTTTACATTAGAACGAATGCAGATTCGGTTCCTTTCGTTTCGCTTGTGATGCTTGGAGTTCAAGCTCTTGGTTACAGCTTGCCGTTGATCACTGGCGCAGAAGCTCTGTTTAAAAGGAAAGCAGCTTCACCAACGGCTTATGAAACACCTTCTTATGATCTACAGAAGAGTCAGTGGTTTAATGTGATTGATTACACTGTGAAGCTTCTCGTGATGGTTTGCTTTCTACTAACTCTAAGGCTTTGTCAGAAAGTGTGGAAGTCACGTGTCAGATTAGTCACTAGAACAACACCTCAAGAACCGCATAAAGTTCCTAGTGATCGCCGTGTGCTTCTCGTTTCATTGTTCTTACACGCGCTAGGTTACATACTTGCTTTGGTTCTTCATCCAGCGAGGACAGAGAGGTTTACTCAAGTGTATGGAGCTGACGGTACAAACTGGTGGCAAACAGAAACAGAGGAGTACATTGGTTTGGTTCAAGACTTCTTCTTGCTCCCTCAGGTTATTGCTAACTTTGTCTGGCAGATTGATTCAAAGCAGCAGCCGCTAAGGAAGCTGTATTACTTGGGGATCACGCTAGTGAGGCTTTTCCCTCACGTCTATGACTACCTCGTTGGCTCTGTTCCTGACCCTTACTTCATTGGAGAAGAACACGAGTTTGTTAACCCGAATCTCGATTTCTTCTCCAAGTTTGGGGATGTGGCTATACCGGTTACCGCGGTTCTGCTTGCGGTTATTGTGTTTGTTCAGCAGAGATGGG
Organism: Raphanus raphanistrum subsp. raphanistrum; assembly: GCA_019706035.1. Taxonomy (NCBI): domain Eukaryota; kingdom Viridiplantae; phylum Streptophyta; class Magnoliopsida; order Brassicales; family Brassicaceae; genus Raphanus; species Raphanus raphanistrum. Next base: position 1,247,202 of record CM033985.1, on the reverse strand, counting down.
ACTATGACAAGCTTTCTCAAGCTTTGACCTGTGGTCGGTTTAGGATTCTACCTTCTCGTTCTGTTAAGTACGAGAGAGTTATGTCTGAATCAGAGATGGTTTCTGGAGTTTGTGTCAATGGAAACCACAGTGATAATGAAGAATGATTTGTTTCTTGATGTTGTTGTGCTAATATTAATATCTTGATACCATGTAACTACATACTCTCTCCGTTTGGAAATGTAACATGTTTCAAAGGAGTTTTGTTGTTTTAATATGTAAACTAGATTTAAAAAAATATTGCTATTTATTTTTCATGTCAACATCAAAGCTAGATAAAAAAAATTAAATCTAAAGAACCGAATTGATCCCGATCCGAAAGAATAATACCAAATCCGAACCAAAATTGATTAAATATCCAAATTATTCAAAATTTTGATATTTAGAAAACCAAAACCATTAGTAATTCGAACCGAAGTATTTTGGATATCAAAATGTATACGAAAAAATATTTATATACTTATATATATTAATTATTTTTAGTTTTAATGTATATAAAAACATCCAGAATATATATGATATTTTTAGCTTGGTTTAAATACTTGAAAATATATAAATAGTCAAATATAAATATCTAACATAGTGGAAGTACATTCAAAACACCAAAAAATATTTAAAATAATTATTGATTTTTGATTCAAAATTTAAACCAAACCCATTTATATGTTAAGTTTAGATATTCTCACATATGCTATTCAGATTTATATACAATATATTATTTTATTTATAGATTTTGAGAAATTCAAAATATATAATGAATTTTAAAAAATAATTTAAATGGGATCCAAACCCGAACTGAACTCGCAAAGATCCGAATATAATTTGAACTGAAATTTAGAAATATCTGAATGAAGCTGAAATATTTGACCGCGGAAACCCAAAACCCAAACAGATCATAAACGACCTCGAATGGATACCTGAACACCCGTTCATAATCAACCGGTCAAAGATTTCAGCGCTAGTCATAATTCGAACTGGATTAGGATTCTACCTTCTCGTTCTGTTAAGTACGAGAGAGTTATGTCTGAATCAGAGATGGTTTCTGGAGTTTGTGTCAATGGAAACCACAGTGATAATGAAGAATTATTTGTTTCTTGATGTTGTTGTGCTAATATTAATATCTTGATACCATGTAACTACATACTCTCTCCGTTTCGAAATGTAACATGTTTCAAAGGAGTTTTGTTGTTTTAATATGTAAACTAGATTTAAAAATATATTGCTATTTATTTTTCATGTCAACATCAAAGCTAGATAAAAAATTAAATCTAAAGAACCGAATTGATCCCGATCCGAAAGAATAATACCAAACCCGAACCAAAATTGATTAAATATCCAAATTATTCAAAATTTTGATATTTAAACAACCGAAACCATTAGCAATTTGAACCGAAGTATTTTGGATATCAAAATGTATACGAAAAAATATTTATATACTTATATATATTAATTATTTTTAGTTTTAATGTATATAAAAACATCCCGAATATATATGATACTTTTAGCTTGGTTTAAATACTTGAAAATATATAAATAGTCAAATATAAATATCTAACATAGTGGAAGTACACTCAAAACACCAAAAAATATTTAAAATAATTATTGATTTTTGATCCAAAATTTAAACCAAACTCATTTATATGTTAAGTTTAGGTATTCTGACATATGCTATTCAGATTTATATACAATATATTATTTTATTTATAGATTTTGAGAAATTCAAAATATATAATGAATTTTTAAAAATAATTTAAATGGGATCCGAACCCGAACTGAACCCACAAAGATCCGAATATAATTTGAACTGAAATTTAGAAATATCTGAATGGGGCTGAAATATTTGACCGCGGAAATCCAAAACCCAACAGATCATAAACGAACTCGAATGGATACCTGAACGCACAGCCCTAGTCATAATTCGAACTGAAATTTAGAAATATATGAGTGGGGCTGAAATCTTTGACCCCGGAAACCCGAAACCCAAATAGATCCGAAACGAACTGGAATGGATATCTGAACACACAGTCCTAGTCACTATTATGGATCATATATATGTCATCATATAATTAATTGTATTGGTCCATCATATAAATAATCATATAATTAATAATATTTTATATGTACCATGTTATAAACAATCATATATATTATATTCTAAAAGATTAATGTGAAATATAAAAACCATAATTTAAGTTGGTATATGAAATTAATCTTTTTGTTGTATTTTTCTATATATATTGAAAACATTTTTAATAATGGGTATTGGAAAATATTTTAGTAAAAATAAATTTTTGAATATATGCATATTGTAAATCAATTTTTGATATAAATCAACTTTAAATTATTATTTTGATTTGAAATATGTATATAAAATTTAAATTTTATTTTATGATTATTTTAGACAAAACAATGTTTTTAGGTAATTAGATTAGTTCATTTTGTATATTTTAAAACTGATATAATGGATTTCCAATTTTATTAATAGCATAAGCCATTACTTTTTTCTTCTTGACATAATTTTATCCATGTTTCAAAATTTTAATTTTTTGCATTAGTTTTCTATTAATTATTATTAATTTTATGATTTTGTTTTTGAAAATTGAACTCTAGAAATATTTACATTTGACTAAACTAAATAAAGTAATAATACTGTTTTTAAAAATTATATTTCAGTTTGTGTTTTTATTTTCACCATAAAAATTGTAAATAAAAAGAATTGTAAATATAGTGACTGAATTGTAAATAAAAAAGATATAGAAAGACAGTTGTTTAGTTTATTGTAAAAACAATGGCTAAATGTTTAAATAAAAAGAAGTATTAAATATGTTAAAAAAATATGTTATTCATGTTTCTAAAAAATCTCATTTTTATTAATTTATTGAAAATACAATGGTTAAATGAGTAAATAAAAAAAAATACACATCTCTATTATCCATGTTTCCAAACATATCTCATTTATTCTACTATCTTTGTTTCCAAACAATCCAATTGTGTACTTCAACTTTAATAATATAGATGTTTCCATATTTTTACACAATTTTAGCTTTACTAGAAACCATGTTATCAATTATTTTTATAGCCTATTTTGCAATTGCTTAAGTACATTTTGAATTCATAGTTTTAAATAGGGCTGGGCAAAAAAATCTTGATCCGAAAAACTGAATTGAACCCGATTTGAAAAAGTAGTTCCTAACTCAAACCGAAATTCATTAAATATCTGAACGTGTTCAAAATTTTGATATTTATAGAACCGAAAAAGAATCAGACACGAACCGAAATATTTTGGATACCCGAATGTATCCGAAATAGATATATACCTAAATATATTAAATATTTTTAGATTTAATATATATTAAAAATATCCAAATAATATACTTTTTATTTTTCAAAATGCTTGAAAATACAGTGAAACCTCTATAAATTAATAATGTTGGGACTACACCAAAACTATATTTTTTTATTAATTTATAGAAATTATTAATTTATCGAGATACTAATTGAACCAAAAACTCAATTTGGAACTATGAAATTATATTAATTTATAGAGATATTAATCTATAGATTATTAATTTAAAGTGATTATACTGTATATACAAATAGTCAAAAGTAAATGTCTAAAATAGCTAAAATATACTCAAAACACCAAAAATACTTAAATAATCTATTGATTTTCTATCTAATTTTTCAAACCAAACTAAATTATATGTTAAGTTTAAGTATTTTGATATTTTTATTCAAATTTATTTATAATATATTACTTTATTTATAGTTTTTTAGAAACTTAAAGTATATAATGAATTTTAAAAAAAAATTAAATAATTTAAATGGATTTTCCGAACCCGAACCAAACCCGCAAAGATCCGAACCGAACCCGAACCGAAATTTAGAAATACCCGAATGAGGCTGAAATCTTTGACCTCGAAAAATCCGAAATCCGAATAGATCCAAATCGAACCCGAATGGATACCCGAACGCCCACCCCTAATTTTAAAGATATTTTAAAAATAAAAGGAACTTTTTAATACGGGCGTTCTATATACAATATCTTATATTTTGAACGGGGGAGTATGTGTTAGAGTTTACCTGAGTAAAATTACACTTATGTTTCTCTTATTAGATTATTGCATTTCACATATATGAAGCTTTAGATAGTTGGATACATAAGTGATTCATATACCACAATAGGCTTTGATAGGACATTCTGATTTGTAACCTACGTCAGTACGGTAAAACCGAAGTAGACCAGTATGATCAAATGGCTTATACTTTAGAGGATGTTGATGATCAATGAGTTCTTCTGGTACTTGAAGTGTTCCATTGTTGAATGAAAACATTCCAAGAGAGTATCGGTCTGTATCACCGCTCACTAGAACTTGGTGTCTTGGAGACCAAACCCTATCATTGCTCCATGCCTAAAGGGTATATACACATTAATTAGTTCAATATATGTTTATATGGACTATTAAGAATTTGTATTATAACTTTACCATCAAGGCATCGCCAGCAACGATCATGAAGAGTGAACGTGATGATAGATTTATATTGATTCTTTCTCCTTCTCTAGTTTCCATTTCAAGACCATTGACTTGATTCTGGTGAAGTATGGTTGTGAAGCTCTTGTCTGTATGTGTTACAAACCCTAAGTTGGGGTTATTGTTGTTCGGTGCACTATTTTTCAGCACACGGAGAAGGTAAGTAGTTGAATCAATGTATGGTTTGTAGTGTTTCTCGACGTTATAGCTTTCAAAAACCATCCGAGTCACCATTTGATCAAGCTTGGCTGCAAACTCCGCATACTTGTGCACACATTCACTAGCACAAACCAATCAAGTTAAGTTGAAGTTTATAAAAAATCAATACACCTTCCATTTTTAAATTAATTAAACTAAAATTTTGTTTAAGAAATAAATGTCATAAAATTTATCACTTTAGTACATTTATTAATTAATTAATTTCATTTTAATTAGACTAATAAAAATAATAAAAACTATAAAATTTTAATAGTCAAATAAATATAAAATTAAACATTTAAATACTTTTTGTTTCAAAAAAAACATTTAAATACTTTTAAAATTTATGTAAAACAACTTTAAACACATATATAATTTAAAAGGGAGGGAGAACTGGATTCAATCTTTCTATACATACCTGAAGTGTTCATTTCCTTGTGGCCACATCAAACCGGTGAAGCTTCTGGTTGCTTCTAAAGAAGTGGCATTATCAATGCCAAGACTTTCATGAAGAGGAAGAGCTGGAATCTGACCAACGTAGCCATTTAAAGGCTTATCGTATTTGTTCTTCATTTTAGTTTGTGTCGGAAGATCAAACAACTCGACCAAAGAACCAAATACTTGGTCAAGAAGACCTAAAGGAGTCTTTTCTTGAAGATCTATGATGAAACATCCATATTCTTCAAGTGCTTGTCTTATGTTCTTGCTTGTTGATTCCCAATACTTTGTGCCTGGTTTCAAATCTTCGCTTGAGAAATCTAAGGTAGGGATCTTAGAAGACATTATAGTTGTTATATATTTTCAAGATTTAGGTGTGTTTTCTTATGGATCATATCTTATTAATATATATAATGTCAAACAACTGTATAATGGAATATCCTCTAAGATGAAAATGGATTTTGGCTGTGCATTACAAGACAAATGTTGAAGGGATCTTACTTCTTAGTTTTCAATTATTCGTTTTAGAGTATAAACAAAACATCACTATATTTTCACCAAAATCTGTGGACCAAAATATTTTCTAGTTATCAAAGTCGTTGGATTGCGTTATATATTAATATCCACTAGTCATCATACTTGGTGGACCACATTATAAACTATAATATCCAATTCTATTTTGGTTTGATTTCGGTTCACATTTTCCAAAATTTCGGTTTTAGATATAGAATGGAACAATTTGGTTCGGTTTGGTTTTATGTTATATTTGCGTTTTGACCTAAGGCGTTCATTTTTTTAAGAAAATTAAACTAGGGTTCGACTTTTTGGTATATTTTTACCTTTATGTTTATGATTTGTTTGGGGTTGTAATTCTAATTTTCGAATAAATAAATAAGATTTACCACTATATTTATCCATATTAAAAATCAATTCGGTTTTCGGTTAGATTTTGTTCCAGTTTTTGGTTCGGTTCATTTAATCAGGATTGGACCCCCTAATTATATAAAGCCATATGATTTTTTTACAACGAGAAAACTCATACGATCTGTTAACAGATTGTTTAGAAATTATATAAATTGGTGCTGACAAATTCAAGAAAGATCACATTAGAAACATAGCATCCAAATGGAATCATCCGTAAAGTCTACTTCTAAAGTTCCAGTTCTTGATCTCACAAGCGGACAGGACTTGAACCCAGACACGTCCACGTGGCGTTCCATTTCTAGAGAAGCCTGTGAAGCCTTGGAGGAATACGGCTGTTTCGTGGCCTTGTACGACGGAGTAACGCAGCAGCTAGATGATTCAATCTTCGCCGCTGCTGAGGAACTGTTCGATCTCCCGACGGACACAAAGAGGAAGAACGTGAACGAGAAGCCGTACCATGGCTACGTAGGTCAAATGCCTGTAATCCCTCTTCATGAAGGTCTTGGCATTGACTATGTTACAAACAAAGAAGAGGCTCAAAGATTCACTCATCTCATGTGGCCTCAAGGAAACCATCAATTTTGGTATGTTTAGAGCTTGATTGTTTAATTGAATACGAGCATACGGTTAATGGTTTGGTTTTGCCAAGACCAACCCTGGAATTTAATGTTCAAAAAAAAAAAAAAAACCCTGGAATTTTAGAGACAATTTTTTTTTGGGAAAAGACGACATAAAACAAATTGTAAACAATTTAAAAGACTATCTATGTATATTGATTTTTAAATATTTAGTAGTATTACAAAGTTTTTTTTTTGTTAAGTAAATGTTTTGAAATATTACAAAGTTAATATTTCACTTTGCTATATCCAACTCTGTGTCTTGGCTAACCGTGTCTTCCACTCTAGTTTAGTGTTTAGGTCATGTTTCCTTCAAATTTTGAATACTTTATTTATATTATTTCTTTGTTTTTGAAACTCAACTCAATAGGTTTGAAGCAGAACCATTCTTATATTTGCTTGAACTTAAAACTTTGTAGCGAAACCGCTCACGGTTTCTCTAACGCGGTTGCCGAATTAGACCGACTAGTGGTGAGGATGATATTTGAGAACTACGGTGTGGAGAAACACTATGATTCACATGTAGGGTCAAAGACTTACTTACTCAAATTCCTCAAGTACTTGGCTCCACCAGAGTCTATCTCGATGCCAGCTTTTCCTCAGCACACAGACAAGACCTTCTTATCAATACTTCACCAAAACGGTGTAAATGGTTTGGAGGTGAAATCAAAGGGCGGTGAATGGATTTCTCTTCAACTCCCACCCAAGTCGTACGTTGTCATGGCTGGTGACATCTCTATGGTAACTGAAATAAATTCGATTTAAAACTCCGATTGTTTAAGGAAATTCTTTGTTTACGTTTGCATAAGATTGTTTTGAAAAAAAATTTGAAAACAGAATCATATTTAAGTAAGTATAAAATATTGAAAATTTTCCTTTTTTTTCCACTGGAAAGTTTTTCATATTAAGTTTTACAAAAAAGTGCACAAACACCAAAGGCAAACTTAGTGTTCTCCTTTCATTTCCGTTTGTAATTAACAAAAGAGTTTTGCTTAAATACTTAAAATTGTTATTTGTTGAGTTCTTTGACCAACGGATTTTCATTTAAGAAAAAAAAAATATATACAGTAAATATAACGTGAATTAACAACCAAACGTGTCCAAACAGCTCAAAATAGTCATTTACTTTTTAGCTTAGTCAGTATTATGATACAAACCCATGAACATTCATAATTGTTTATATGGTAAGGGTTGGAGCAATGACAGGATACGTTCTTGTGAGCATAGAGTAACAATGGAAGGAGACAAGACAAGATACACTTTAGGTCTTTTCTCTTTTATCAAGGGATTGGTTTCGGTCCCTGAGGAGATTGTGGACGACGAACATCCTCTCATGTACAAGCCTTTCGATAACATCGCTCTCATAAACTTCTATGCAACCAAAGAAGGCCGTGAAGCGACGTCAACTCTCAAAGCATATTGCGGTATCGAAAAAGCATCTTTACAGTCAGACGATTGATCAAGTTGCCAATGTTTTTTTATAAATGAAAACGGCATCTTATTGGTTCCCTCTCTCTTCTCTACTATAATATGTTCAGACATCCATATTCTTCTAGTGCGTGTTGAATATTTTTCATGTTGATTTTCATTTCTTTGTGCCAGGTTTCGAATTTTATTTCGTTGGGACTTGGGAGACCTTTTAATTTCATGTATTCAATATGGTTCTTATATATCATATCTTATGTGTATATAAATCTGTTTGGTAGACAAAGTTTCAAAGGAATATGTGGATCAATGACCCCTTTAGAGTAATAACAAAACATTATACTAGTCTTATTATTTATTCAAAATCATTGGACTATACACATAATTTTCTTTTGAAATTAAACTTCTATATATCTCAAGTTGAAAGGTCCCAAAATATATCAAAGAAACAACCATAATGGAATCAATCTTGAATGCTAAGGTCCCAGTTCTTGATCTAAGAAGCCAAAACCTGAAACCAAAGATGTATGTAGAGCTTTGGACGAATACGGTTGCTTGGTGAAACTGTTTGGTCTACCAACGGAGACAAATGATTGATGTACCGAGACCGTATCATGGCAAGACTAGTTAGATGCATCATGCACGTGTTCCCTCTTTTAGAAGGTCTTGCAGTTTACTATGTTACGAACAAAGAAGATGCTCAGGTTTCTCGACTTAGGCCACCATCATTGTCTAGAAATCTTTAATATTTTCACAATAAAATATTCTTAACTAATGAATTATTGACAAATGTTATGACAATGTCTATTAAAAATTAGCAAATTGGGTTAAAGAATAGTGTCTTACCTTTCTCTATACTAGGGGTTAACCCGGGCTACGCCCGGGACAATTTTGATTTTTCAAATATTTTGTATACAATTATTTCGTTGGATGTTATATTCTGAAATATATATTTTTGTGAATTTATGAATATTTTATATTTATAGTATGCATAATAAAGAATTTGAATATTTTCTTAGTTTAAAAATTATTTTATTTTACAATGATGTAAACATATTTGTGATAGTTGATTTTTTTTGTTTGTATTTTTTGTGATAGTTTAATCTTTGAAAGTTTTGTATATATTTGAACTATTATTTCTAATTTTTTATGGGATCTAATAAATATTTTCCAACGAAAATTTATATTATATAATTAGAACATTTGATATTATATATGCTTTTTCTTTTGACTAAAAATATTTTTTTCCTATCATTTTGTTTTTGTTTTTAAAAATTGGCTTTCAAATTAACCAAATCAAATGTCAATTAAAAACAAAAAACAAAAACTGGATCATAATCTCCTATCCACATTGACCTAAACAAATCAAGTGTCAATAATCAAAAGCATAAACCGGATCTTAATCTCATCTCCACGTTGACGGAAACAAATCGTGCCCGTAAATTAATTTTATATATACTATTTTAAATATTTAATTAAAATTAACATTAATTTCATATATACTTTTATTTTTTATTACTTTTAAAAATAAATATTTGAACTGAAATTGGTCTATATATCTTTTTATTGGGTAAAAAGTAAGATGTGTAAACTTTTGTTTATTCAGATAGTTTAGTCTATTTCTGTGTATTCGGTTTAGTTGATTGATATGTTTTAACCAATCGGTCCTTGCTTGCCAATCCAACCATAGACTGGTTAAAATATTAATATTTGCTAATTGTTTTATAGTTATAACCGGATGCTAAACAGAGAACCGATAATTTTGGTTTGGTCGCTTCTATTTGCTTAGATTTGTACTGTATGCCCGTCGCTAAAAACCCAGCGTCGTTGAAGAACGAGAAGTGTCTTGTTTGTTACTGACAGTTTGGGGGAAAATGTCGATGTTGAAGACGAAGTCTGGTATTTTCTCTTTGCTAAAAATCTTTAAATATAGTTGCAGGTGAAGTAAACAGACATGTTTAAATTAATCCTATTAGCACAAGTGTAGGTTCTCCTCATGTTCGTACAATCTCTCAAAACACCTAACTTGATCGAATTAGTATTTTATTTTCTGGAAGAAAGATAGGTGTCCGTTATACTAATAGTCCGAGGTAGTTTATTTGAAGTTGAGTTATTAGGGATTGATTCATCTTGGGACGAAAATGAATCCCACAAATCCATATGTTGTATGCTTCCAGAAACCGAAATTCACTCAATTTAAATAACATTAATCTTTTGTTGAAAACTTTGACATTTTAACTTATCCGTTTAATACTTGTTTTAAGCCTGTTTCCGGATGGAATTTACATTCGAATTATTAAATGTCAACTGATGTAGATTTTATGCTTTATGCTCATATCATAATCTGATTTTCATCTAAGAAGCAAAGATGGATTTTTTTTATCAGACATATTGCATTCTTTTATTTTTTTATTTGACCTCAAACATATTGCATTCATTCGTAGACTTAAATAAAGTCTATTCTCCATGAAGATTATGGCTTCGTCCTATCTCTGATAATACCTACGACAGTTATTCTGCCTTTTTTGACATGTCCTCCTTAAATATACACCTTCGATCTGACCTATGTGGTTTGGCAAATACCAAAATTGAGCATGCAAAAACCCATCTCGAAACTATCTTCTTCCTTCTCTTATTTACTCTGTTTCCTTCTATCCACTGCTCTGGTTTGTGTTTTCTTTAAGTCATACAACCATCACAGCCAAGCCGTGACCACACCACCTACTCAACTTTGCCGTCACCGCTCACCATGACCCTACCACCACTTCTGCACCGTTCTACAACAACTTTCATTAGACTCACCCTGAAATTTTGGCATTGATTACTTTTGTTACTTTCTATAACTTCTTAAGCGCCATTTGATGCGTGGCTCGTCATCTCCTGCATTAATCTCGCAGATCCTTTCTTCTCTTTATGTTTCAATCTAGAGAAGATGACAGAATAAGCATTTAGGAGTCCAACTTTTTAAAAACTTATTATCTTTACATTTTTGTTTCTTCTTCTTTACCTGGGATAGAAAAGCATAATCATCAGACTGCGGATGGAAAAGTAGCTGCAACAATCAAGTTCTTTTATCAGTTCAAATGTACATTAGAACATAGTCAATTTAAGGCCATACTCGAAATTACAACAGAATCTTCAAGAAAATGCAAATGTTATTGCAATTATGTTCATGTATAAGACCCGATGGAACCATGAATCATTCAAGTTTGACTACTGATTATCAGAGTTCGCTAAATGGAAAACACATTCTAAATAACGTGTGCAAATATATCCCATGCTGTTATTCAGGTTGTACCTCAACTTCATCGGCCTTAAAGCTGCACCATTAGGGGTATCTGCTGGTTTTAGTTGGGAGGGTGCATCCCCCATAGCAGAGTTGAGCTGAGTGAATAGCCAAGCCAGTACCATCCAAGTTTTCTTCATTTACAGTACAGATCATTATTAATAAGTAAATCAACAAAGAGGGAAATGCCTCAGAGATCATATAGAGCTTCTTTTCAAATCACCTCCAAAGCTTTGTCCTCATCATATATGAATTTAGGAATTTCCTCCTAAGTCCCATTGGTCTGCTCCAGTTATAGCCTTGCTGATCTGATTTAGTTCATAGAATTAACATCACACATCGACATATGTAACTCAAGGATAACATAGATTGTTTTATTAATGAAACCAAGCTGTTAACATGACCAACTAAATATATAATATTACGTGTAGTGCATATACACATCCCGAGAGCACATGCTGAATACACCTAAAATAAATCCTCCGAGGAATAAACATATGCTTATGAACTGCCATCATCTTTGCAAGAATTGTTGCTATTAGAAGTTGCATGAACGGCCTCACTAATACAAATTGGATGCTCTCTTTCCTTCGGTTCATCCCTTATTCATTCTCTCGCTTCCTACTACACACAATCCTATACCGTCAGCCACATCAAACAACTAAATGCACATGAATAAAGTAGATATTAATGGGAGCTGAAGACGTTACGACTACTCGGTGTTCTGTTCTAGAAGACTTGCGGCTGCAATTTTTATTTTCTATTTCTTATATTGTATATTTATTTATTATATATTTACTATATATTTTTCAGATAGATGTTTAATTAAGATTTCTATTTCTTATATTGTATATTTACTTTTTTCTTATATTATATATTTACTTATTATATTTTTTCTTTTATATCAAATGATAATATTATGTTAGATGTTTAATGTAACATTTCTATTTCTTATATTTTATTTTTACTTATTATTTATTTTTTCTTATATTGTATATTTACTTATTCTAATATTATGTTAAATGTTAAATATAATATTTCTATTACTTATATTGTATATTTACTTATTATTTATTTTACTATATATTTTTCATATAGAAGTTTAATTTAGTTTTATATTTCTTAATTGTATATTTACTTTTTTATATTGTATATTTACTTATTCTAATTTTCTTGCTTTTATATCAAATGATAATATTACGATAGATATTTAATGTAATATTTTTTTCTTATATTTTATAATTACTTATGATTTATTTTCTGTTTTTAATAATAATAATACCACGTGGCATAAATATTAATGTAATATTTTTTTTAATTATTTCTTAGATAGATGTTCAATGTATTTTTTCATTTTTTATATTATATATTTACTTTTTAACTTATATTTACTTATTCTAATTTTTTTTACTTTTTCAGATAGATGTAATATTTCGAAATAATTAAAATATAAAACTATATGTTATTTCAAATATATGTTTTGTGTAATATTTACTAATATTGTAATGTTACCATTTTTAAAAAATATTTGGAAATAATTAAAATGTAAAATATACATCATTTAAGATATATGTTTAATGTAATATTTCTATTTGTTATATGTATATTTACTTATTATTATTTTTCTTTATATTTCATATTTACTTATTAATTATTTTTTTAAATAATAATGACACGTGGCATATTTCTAACGAATTTTTTCCGATGATGTGGACGCTCCCTGGTGCCTCAAAAGACTACTTTTAATAGTATATATACTAGGTTTTTCATTCGCGCTACGCGCGAGTCTGTGTTAATAATATTTTATTCATTTTTAAAAATATAAAAATATAACTAATTTATATAAATTTTGTCTTTATGAAAATATATCAAAAAACATTTAGTTTTTATTTTTATTTTGTCTATATATAAGTATACTCTTTACAACCTATACTATTATTTGTGAAATAATTTTTGATTATAAGTTCTTTCCTTAAAACTATAAGTTGGACGTTCGATTTCGTTCACATGTTTATTCGGTTTTAGAGTTTTGAGATTAAATATTTAAGTTATATTCGGGTATTTATAAAATTTAATTTGAGTTTTGTTCGTATTTTTTTACGGTTTAATTCAGATTATAACCCGTTTAAACTATTTTAAAAATAATTTAAATTCATATACACTTATTCCTAAACAAAATAGAATGAAAACAATATATAATATATAAATTTGAATAATTTATATCAAAATACTTAAACTTAACATAAAATGGTTTTGGTTGAGTATTTGGATGGAGAATCAATAAATGTTTCAAATATTTTGTGATTTTGAGTATTGTTTAACTACTTTGGATATATATCTTTGATTCTTTTATATATTTTTAGGTGTTTTGGGAAATTAGATTTGTTGATATTGAGTCTAAAAATAATTAGTACATCTAAATAAATAAATATAAATTGGATATTCTCGCATATTTGAAATATTTTGATTGGAGTCAGATTTAGTTTTGGTTCTCTATATAGCAAAGTTTTAGATCTGTTCATATTTTAGTAGTGTCTAAGTTATTTGGTTTTAATTTTACTTTTCAGATCGAGTGTGTCTAAGTTATTTGGTTTTAATTTTTTTCTGGGTCTTATTAAAAATTAGAGCAGTAAATATAATTTAAACTTATAATTATTTATTTTATTTAATATATATTTCGATTATGATTGTGTTTTTCTGATAGCTAATTACAAATCTTATAAGCAGATATCAAAAGTGATGCAAAAAGATAAGAAAAGTTTCTAAATTGGCTTAATGGATAAAATTATATATATGATAACAATAATTTTCGATAAATTTGACATTTTCTCTATTAAATTTTTAGTTTAGTTATTTCAAATATATTAATTGTTATCAGAAGTTATAAGGATTTAGATGGAACGTGTTAAAAGTTAAAACTATTTTTAAACACTTATAGTACCTGATTTTCTCATATTTGGTTTACTCTTGGTTTGTGGGATGGTATAGTTCTGGTTTAGAAACTTAATTTTTTTACGACAGAAACATAAATAACGTAAAGGTTGGTCAAAAAAAAATCAAAAGATAAACCTAATCACTCAAACGTTCTGTGAGAAAATTACAGAAAATAGGAAACCTAATCCTCTCATTTTATCGTTCTTTTCAAAACAAATGCACTTTGGTCCTCTCGATCGATGAGATGATTAAGCTTAGTCAAAAATATATATATATATATATATATATTAAAATTAATAATCTTATTAAATTTTAGATTGATAATGTCTAAATAAAATTCTTCATACCTTTTGATCAATAAGAAATAACTCAAACTTTTTCTTAGATCATCAAAAACCAAAGAAGAAGCAGAAGCCACCATTACGTAAATATATCTTTTTTCTTTTCAATATCTCTCTTTTTCCCAAAGTAAAGGAGTGAACCCAAAAATTTCTCCAAAGTAAATCTTGAAAACCTTTGGAACTCTAGACAACTATTTATAGTCACATAATACTTCATTTATTAGAAAGTTTCTTCTTTTATATATTAAGTGAATTTCCCTTTTAGATATTTTAGTTTTTGTTATATATTTATGTTAATATGACATTTTTATATTCATGCTATATATTCCCCTTTTTTGTTAACTTAAATATTTTATTTTTATTTTCCATTTTTCTATATCAGTTACCATTTATTTAAATAAGTTGTCAAATTTTAATATTTATTTTTTTATTTTATGTTATATATAATATTAATTTCGTTTTTAAAAAAAAATCTTTTTGGAAATATAAACATTTTAAAAATAATAAATTAAAATCTGACTTTTTTGTTATATATTCATGTTAATATGACATTTTATATTCATGTTATATATTCCTTTTTTTGTTAACTTAACTATTTTCTTTTTATTTTCCATTTTTCTATATCAGTTACCACTTCGTTTAAATTTTATTTTAAAAGTTACTTATAAAAATATTAAACTGAAAAGGAATATTATTTTTTATACAAAACTACATTTTTCTACAAACATTTGTTTTATAAGAAAAATTATTAATTTTAAAATTAAGAAAACATATAGTTTCATTAGTTTTACTTTATATTTTTATAATGTTAAAGATATTTCTAAAAATAAATTGGTATTATTTTTTAAATTTACTTGTATTGAACAAAGTGGATGAATTATCCGTAAATATCCGTTAATATAAGCAAATATAAAAGAAACGGATAAATGGAAAATAGAATATTCGTATTTTGTGAAGAAATAAAGTTAAAAAAAATAAGATATCCGTGAAATCCAAAATAAATTACAAATACTGAAAAATATGCTACTATTTAGGGGTGGGCACTTCGGTTATTTTATCGGTTCGGTTCGGGTTCGGTTCGGTTTGGTTAATTCGGTTCAATGATTTATCCAACCAAAGTAAACCATAGTTAGTTCGGTTTGGATCGGTTTCGGTTCGGTTTGAACTCAGTTCGGTTTGAATTCGGTTCGGTTTTAAAACACAAACGCATGGTCATAAAATCATCGTGTTGACGATTATAAAAAACTAAATTATGTTGACTAAATTCAATATAAAACCGAAAAAAACATTTAGAAACACAAAACATTTATAAGAATACAATCAAATCAAAGTTAACTATAATAAATAGAAAATTTTAAAAAACATCGTTAATAATACCTCTACAAAATAAACTATGTAAACTAAATATAATGTAAAACTGAAACAAAAACTTTAACAAATTATAAACATCAAACAAAAATTAACTAAAGTAAATAGAAAACTAAAAAAAAAATCCTTAATAAAATTAACAATAACTTTAGTCTTAGCATTTTAGTATATTGTATATTGCTAATATGCACATTGGTTATGGGTTCGGTTTAGTTTGGTTCGGTTCAATGTGGTTCGGTTCGGATCGGGTTCGGTTCGGTTGGTTCGGGTTGGGAAAATCTTAAACCTAACTGTTTGATAATAGACTTTGGTTCGGTTCGGATCGGTTTCGGTTCGGTTGGTTCGGTTCGATCGGTTCGGTTCGGTTTTTTTACCCACCCCTACTACTATTCGATCAAAGCCAAATCTATTTATAACGGATGCGAGAAAACAGTGCAGAGATTCATAAAGTAAACGACACAAATTTTTTAATGTGGTTACATTTACAAGTTAAAAAAAAAGAAGGAGATTTTATCATTGGAAGTTGAAGGTATTTGAGATTCCCGGCTAACTAATACCTATACCAGATTATAAGCATATTGATATGCATGGTTTAGAAGTTAAACTAAAGAGCCCACGTACCTTCCTAATATTTAACAACGAACTTTGGATTTGTTTATTAAAAAAAAAATCACGTAGATATATCTAGGGTTGGAGCAACGACGATATACATTCTTGTGAACATAGACTGACAATTGCTGGTGAGAAGACATGTACAATAGAAGTTAGCCTTTTTCCGTTTGTCACGGGCACGGTTTCGTCTCCTGAAGAGCTTATGGATGATGAACATCCTCATATTCGAGAGCACTGCAGCTCTCATAAAATTCTACGCAATGAAAGCCGTGAGGCCACAAAACATATTGAGAGCATTTCCAACCCAACTGCATAATTTACTGCAAAATGGAGAAAATTATGCAGTTATGAACAACCAAAAAAGACTTTACTCCAAATATAATGCATTTTTTGTTTGGTCATGACTGCATAATTTATTCAAAATTGAGTAAATTATGCAGTTGGGTTGGAGATACTCTGAGGTATCTTAAAAGCTTTATGCATAGAAAGATTGATGCAGAGTGATAATGTTGAATCTGAATGGCATCCCATTGATCAAAATGATAATGTTTTATATATCTGAATGTTATCTGATTGGCTCCGTACTTGCAAAGTTTCACTTTCAACAAGGTAGGATAAAAAGTTGAGATCATTTATAAATTTTGAGCCAATCAAAACCGTTCTACAGTTGTGTATTACAATAAGTCAAATTTACGATTTTTTCTACATTACAAAGATTTAAAACAAAAAAGTTGGCCAGGGACCATAAATTTGTAGTGAAACGTGTAAGTATGATAATATTTTTTAAAGATCAAGTGATCTTCAAAACCTTATATAAGAACACAGAGAGAGATATCTTAACACAACAAGTTTCTAAAAGAAAAAAATGGTTAGCTTGGAACCCACTCCTGCTCTTCAGCTCCCGGTCATCGACTTCACAAGTCCAAACCTAAAACCAGGAACTGTAGAATGGGACTCAGTGAGAGGCGGTGTCCGAAGAGCTCTAGAAGAGTATGGATGTTTCGAGGCCTTGTTTGACAAAGTCCCTGTTGAGCTTCGGAAGGCGGTTTTCGATGTCTCCGAGGAGGCTTTTCAGCTGCCTTTAGAGACCAAACAAAGAGTTGTCTCAAGGAGAAAATACAGAGGATATGTGGGTCAGATTCCAACTTTACCTCTTTTTGAAGTCATGGGTGTTGACTTTGCAGAAAATGAAGATAAAGTCAATGAATTTACTCACAAGCTTTGGCCCCAAGGCAATGCAAATTTCAGGTTTAGGGTTCTTTAAACCTTTTCTTCTCTTCTTAATTTGAAACAGAACTCTAAAATCACTCTGTTTCTGCAGTGAGACGGTCATGTCATTCTCCGAGAAAGTGTCTGGGCTGGACTTCATGACCAGGAGAATGATAATGGAGAGTTTTGGGATCAATGAAAACTACATAGAGAAACATTTGAACTCGACCAAATGTCTTGTGAGAATGATGAAGTACCAAGGAGTTGAAGAAGCGGAAGAAGAGTTAGGTATGGAGACTCATACAGACAGAAACATGCTCACCATACTCTGTCAGAACGATGTAAAAGATGGACTCGAAGTGAGAACTAGTGATGATAAACAATGGATCAAAGCCAATCCTTCCCAAGATTCTTCGTTCATCGTTCTTGGAGGAGCCACACTACACGTAAGCTCAAAACCACGATTCTTATTTTAATGTTCATGATGTAACAAGTATTTGTTCAGGTGCTTCTTAATGGTAGGGTTCTTACTGGTGTTCACCGAGTGATGAGGATGGGAACGAACACAAGATTCTCAGCTGGATTGTTCTCTGTTCCGAAAACAGAGGATTTGATATGTGCACCAGATGAAATGGTTGATGCTGAGCATCCTCGTTTGTATAAACCATTTGATTTTGAAGCATACTTTCAGTTCACCACTGAGGGACCTGGAAGGAGAGATGTAGCTGCACTCAGGGGTTACTGTGGCCTTTGAGAATACCAAAATAACGTCTTTCTTCAAAAATAAAAATAAGAATAATAAGAAACTTGTTTGATTTGCTATTCAAACCTTTCATGTAAACCCATCTCAATAATTAATAATGTATAATATCCAACCAAGAGCTCTTTTAAGGGTTTTCTAATTAATATGAAAAACAAACTTAAGAGCTTACTCCAAAATTTGAAAAATAAGATTGAGAAAAATAGTACTAAGTATACACTAAAATGGGAAAATTGCCAAAATAGAACAAAAATTCAACATGGTTGTCCTTATAGTATAAAACCATTATTTAGTTGTCCTTTTAGAATAATTTTTTTCATAATCCTAAAAATAACCTTTGATTAATCTAATTAAACACATTGGTTTTTTTAGCATAATTTTTTGTGAATTAAAAAATGGATTTAGAAGTGAAAGATAGTGAGTTAATTAGTGTTTTCAACTTAAAATCAATTAAAAATTGGTTTTGTCCAAATCCAATTTATATTAGCTTTCGTTTTTTTAAATTTATGATGAAAGAACTCAACGCATTTTCAAAACCAAGTGGCAATGAATGAATTGACTCAAATATCTTTATATATTAGTCGAAAACCAAGCTTAGTTTGAACATTATTACATTCACCGGAGGAAAGAAAAGCATACAGGCAAAAGAGTCAAGTTAATTATTATTTCAACCTACAAGAGAGATCATAACACAAATTATTTTAAAGCTCTTCCCCTTACTCCTTTGTAAGATACTCCTTGATGTCTTTCAGATTCTTCTCCATATTGCTTTCCGCTGCTTGCAACCTTTCTTTCGTCATGTTCAGGTGGGTACCCAAAAAGACGACATGCGGCGATTCTACATCTACCGGCAATGGAGGGTACATGGCGACTCCTGAAGAGAAGACCAAAACAAAAAGAATTGTACCAAAGTTGTTTGCTCTTAACTGAATTATAATAATGAGAGAAGAACCAATTCATACCAGCCTTGAATCCAAGGAACGCTAGTGTCCCTTTAACAGCAAGTGCCCTCAACGTCATCATCTTCTTAGATTCCAGTATTTGAGATTTAGCAACTAGAGTTAAGTGCACCGCAGCTGCTCCTCAACCCCCAATCTATATTTAAATCGCAAAACCGTGAACTTTCTTTTCCGATGACGTGTGGAAAAAGTTGTATATAATGCAAACCCCTATATTTAGTAAATCTTCCATTATCTTCATGAGGAATAATTATTATTAAGGAGAATTATCAAATTGTAGCCATAATTTTATAGTTTTGTTCATCTTATGTTTACTTCAGTAATATTAAATTGTTCAATATCTTTTATTTATTATTTAAAAAGAAATTTTCATCTCTTTTATGTCATCGAATAATTTTACCAATAAAATATATGAGGCCAAATAATACAATTTATTGCCGTTATAATTAAAAATCTAGCTTTTACAAAAAAATATAATTTATTAATTTTATTTTAAAAAAAATTAGTTAAATCAAGTATGTTTTTAATTATTGTATATTTTGTTAATATGTGTCACAATGAACTCCGATAATGAAGAAATTCTTATAAAATAAGATTTTGATAAAGAAGATATTATAGATTTCATTGATAATTGGTAATTATGGTTTAATTTTATAGATTTATATTTTATGTTATTTAAAGTATTAATAAAACTTTATTCGGTTATTACGATGATGATACATGGGGATAAAACAAATTAAAAAAATTGTAAGTACCAAACCATTATAATATATGTT
Organism: Raphanus raphanistrum subsp. raphanistrum; assembly: GCA_019706035.1. Classification (NCBI taxonomy): domain Eukaryota; kingdom Viridiplantae; phylum Streptophyta; class Magnoliopsida; order Brassicales; family Brassicaceae; genus Raphanus; species Raphanus raphanistrum. The sequence goes on along the minus strand of CM033985.1, from coordinate 1,226,784 downwards.
GTGTTAGAATAAAAAAACAAATTATATTTTATGATTAATTCAAAATTTGAAACTAATAAAATAATTTAGATTAAAACTAAAAAATTATGTTAAAAGTTGAATTAGTTAGATATATATTAATTCGCATAAGGTGCACACCATAAGGTGCACACCATTATCTAGTATAAGGTATATAAATTAGCTAGCCACAAGAAATATAATGCCTAATATATTTCTCATATTAGGAAGATATTAATTAATATTCGTCAATAATTTCACCAAATAAATCTATGGCAGTCTATAATTATTTTAGGAGGATTTAGGTTAGATTCATACATCTTCTAGAAAGCAAAATCTAAAGGTATAGGCTTCGTATATTTAATACGTGTTTCATTTCAAAATTCAAGTTTAACCAAAAATATTTTATTAAATTATAATAAAATATGTTATTATTCTAAAATATTATCAGAACCTTTAAATTGGATTTTGAAAAACTATTATTCATATAAATTAAGGTTAAATTAATTGATATGTATTTAACCTTTATCTCATAGTCATTATTTCTACAGATTTATATATCCTAATAATTTACTCCAATATTAAAATTCTATTAAATTGACGGTGCTTAATAAGTGCCGCCGCTGCTTCTGTATAAGTAAGAAAAAATTGGCAAATTGGGCAACTTTTTAAGTTTGTAATTGGCTAGTTGGGAGAAGGGAAAATAGAAAGAGAGGGCGAAGAAGATAATCGTGTTCCTATATGGCGATGATGTTGTCGAGCATGAGACGTTTCTTGTCAGAAGAGCTGATACAGAAGCTACCGAGTTGCTACATGACGCTAGTCCTGTCAGCGACGTGCGGTGCCGTTTGGGCTGGTATGTGTAGTAGATTCGAATTGATTTTTTTTTCTTAAATTAAAATTTCGTTGGAACAAATAGATATAAATCTGATGGACGGAAACTTCACTCGTGCAGCCTATAACGATAAGCGAAGTATTAGGAGACGGATTCATGATGCAGCAAGGGATTGTGGGGTCGTGTCTGAACGTTTTCTCGTAAAACAGGAAGCTGTGAATGCTGAGGTAAAGAATGATCAGATGCTATATATTAATTGATCATATTGCCCCCTTTTTTTTGTTTTAATTTTCTTGGTGTGTGTTTCAGATGGTGAAGCTTGTTAAAGAAGCTCGTGAGAAGATGAATCGTGACAGTTAAAGATGCTATCAACTCGAATTTTTGTTTCCAGACCAAACCTTGAATCATATGTAGCTCAAAAACTTTATGAATTTTTTAGTTAAGATTTAAGGTCTATTTTTACATAATTAGTGTCCTGTTTTGCAAATTTTTTTTTTTTTTTGTTCTTGAAAAAGTTAAAACCTTGCACAAGATCCCTCTACCTTGGTTTCGACTCTAGTCTCCATTGAATCACAGCCGGCTTCTTCAATGGTTCAGCTCTTGTTTCTCTTTGATTTGGATGTTCTGTTGTCACCAGAGGATCCTCTTAGCGTAGCAGTGTGAAGTTACCGTAATTCCGGTTCTCGGAACCCGGAAAGTGGCGAGGTGGTTTAAGGTTCGAGTTGTCTCTGAGCTTCATCTTCTTCGGTGACACCGCTTGGAGACACATCACATCCCAGTGTCTTGGTGGTTGTTTAACTTCCTGTACAGTGCTGTTTCTCTAAATTTTTGCGAACAACCCAACCTGCTTGACTAGGAGTGTTTGTATCTTTAAAAAAGGCATCAACATTACACTTCACTCATCCTTCTATCGATCGTTTCCACTTCAAGTGCGTGGTATTAGTATAGTTCCCATGATAACTCCTTCCGGGTGTATCCATGACCAAAGTGTTCTCGTACCATTCCTTTCCATCAGCTCGTAAAGGTTTTCCCCATGGAATAGCAGTCCGTTGAAATAGGAGCACATTCCGACTTTTCCATAGTCTCCACTCTCCATTGTTGTGTTAATTCCAAAAAGAACAAAAATTGGTTTTTCCGGTCCTTCGGAGTATAAACTGAGTACATTGATTTTGAGGAATGCTATAAGTTCACCTGCAAGGGATCAAAGGAGAGATCTATCTGGTTTCAGGACTTATTGTAGTCTCATGAAATAAGAAAACTTCTCTTCTTTTTTGACTCTTGAGTTGTGTTTCCATATTGTATGTAATAGAATAAAGTTATGTCATAGCTTGAGAACATTCTCTAAATCAAATCCATGACCTTAAAAACTTAACTATTCTGTGTTTTCAGAATAAAAAAAAGTTCATACCAGACGTGATAGTGATGTTTTGTCTTCAATTGCTTCTGGAATAATTGACTTCAAGGTCATAATATTCTTATTCCTCATGGAAAGATAGAATGAGTATTCTCACCTTGAGAGATTTGGTAACAACTGTTGCTGATAAAACAATGTTCTCTGAAATGGAGATAAAAAAACATAAAAATATATTTACATTGTATATTTTTTTCTTGCTAAAAAATTTACATTGTATATTGAAACTGATTCACCTATTTACATAAACTAATGGCTTTTAAATTGCGCAAAACCACAACTATAAAAGTGATACATCTCAAAATATAGAAGTCGGTTGCTTTAACTTTAACTGTAAAGGCCGTTAAAGTCTTAACAACGCCTTCATTTTCATAACTGTAGAGACATTTGACATCTTGTGTGGAGAATCATCAGAACATAGATTCCTTGAGGCTTCATTCAATATAATATACATATATATGGCTTGTTACATTTCACTCGAGTAACTCCATATCCAACTATCTTTCTCTAAGAAAATGGGTTCTGAAACTCCTCTTCACCTCCCGGTCATTGATTTCTCAAACAAAAACTTAAAACCAGGAGATCCTCAATGGGACTTAACCAAAGCTGATGTCCAGAAAGCTCTACAAGACTATGGCTGTTTCGAGGCTTCTTTTGATAAAGTCCCTATCGAGCTAAGGAAATCGATTTTCAAGTCCTTGGAAGAGCTTTTCGACTTACCTTTACAGACCAAACTGAGGAACGTATCCAAGAAACCTTTCCATGGATACGTGGGTCAATACCCAATGGTTCCACTGTACGAGAGCATGGGCATTGATGACTCTGATGTTGTAGACAAAGTTGAAGCCTTTACTGAAAAGCTATGGCCTCAAGGAAACACCAGCTTCAGGTCAGTAAACTTACGTCCTTTATTCCCATTGTTATGAAACATGTTTTGATCAAAACTTATGTTACTATACCAGCACAACGGTCCATTCGTTTTCAAAGAAGTTATCAGAGCTAGACATAACTATAAGAAGAATGATCCTGGAGAGCTTTGGACTCGTGAAATACGTCGATGAACATCTTCAGTCAACGAACTACCTCCTTCGGGTTATGAAGTACAAAGGACCTGATACTGAAGAGACCAAACTAGGGCTAAATGCTCATACCGACAAAAACATTGTCACTATACTTTACCAAAACCATGTTGAAGGTCTGGAGGTGCAGACCAAAGACAACAACTGGATCAAAGTGAAGCCATCACAAGACTCTTTCATCGTCATGATAGGAGATTCTCTCCACGTAAGAAGCCTTTGGTTTTAACTTCCTTTTAAAACAGAATCAATGCTTGACAACAATAACAACCATGACATGATCTTGAAACTTTAGAGGCTTTATTAGTACAAAAAAAACTAATACGATATGGAGATTTATGTTCATATATATTAATTTAAAATTTTTGGAAGCACAAGATCAATGTTTTACTTAGCTTTTTTTTTTTGATCAAAATGTTTTACTTAGCTATACTCGGAACCGGCTCTAATAACAGCTAATTGATGTTTTTGTATGTCGTAGGCATTGCTGAATGGTCGATTATACTCTCCATATCACCGTGTCATGATGACTGGAACAGAGACAAGATACTCACTCGGGCTGTTCTCGATTCCTAAAGCAGGACATATCGTGAGTTCACCAGATGAGCTCGTGGACGTAGAGCATCCTCGAATCTTTAAGCCCTTTGATCATGTTGAGTTCCTTCAATTCTACTACACAGAAGCTGGACAAAGATCTCAATCTGCTCTCAAAACTTACTGTGGAATGTAAAAACAATAAAAGCTTTCTTGTTTGCTTGCTTCCAGAACGTCCTTTTACATCAATAAAATATTTTCACTCAACTAGATGCAGGTTTGGAAAAATAAACTACATGCACAAAACAATAAAATATACAAATCTATATAATATTAATTAAAAACTATATTTATTTATTTTTATTACATATTTTAATCTAGAACCAAGCCAAACTGAACTTACCATTCCCAAAACTAACCGAATTAACCCAAAAACAATTACTCGCTTTTTTTGGCGCTTTACTTTTTGGCGCTTTATTACATTGAAAAAGATTTGGATAAAACAAGAAAGAGACATAAAGATGATATTATTGTAAGATGATCATAAGAATCAGACGCAGCAACAACAAGCACATGTCTCGTAACAGCAACAGCAACAGAACAATCCGTAAAGGCTGCAACAACATATATCCAGTTAATTTCATCAAGAACTACAAAATTTAAAAGAAGAATTTACAAGACAAACAAAAAGATAGAGAAGAGACAATAGTAGTACGTACGTTGCGTATAAACAGCCTTTATCATCTTGCCGTTTCTTGATGTGGTCGAAGTAAGCCATGTCCTGTTGTGAAGGTGCCTTCATTTTTTTCTTTTCGGTGTCTTGACAATAAGTTGGATTCATTGTATTGTGTGAAGTATATATAAACTTCAAATCTGTTACCTACATTGATATGATCATTTAATAAAGATATGCATCATTTATTTGGACCGACAAAGTAGTTAGAAACTTCACCCAACTTTACGTGCATGTGAAACTTTTACGTTTTCTTTTTTTGATTTTTTAAATGATTTGAAAAGGTTCATAGGTTTCTACAATTTGCTCCAAAAGAAGAAAATCTGATTTTCTGGATCCGCAAATAAAAGAAAACTATAACATATCCTATATAGGATTATAAGCAATAATACAGCTTGATTATTAAAAAAACAACTTACATTGTATTGATCTTAGTCTACGTGAGACTAAAAAACCTTTAAAGGTAAATATAAAACATACAATATGATCCACTATGATCATCAAGAAATTTATTTATTCTTGAAGCAAACATTTCTTTTATCCACTATGATCATCAAAAAAAATTAAATTCTTGAAAATCTACTATAGTGGACAACTTAACTCAATTTTTTAAAACCTTTTATGGTCAACTATAGATCATCATCGATGAATATCACTCCATTGGTAAATCTCGCTGCAGACCAAAACCGGTTGCATCTGATCTCTTCACGATCCTCAGCCTCATGCATGACTCTTTGAACATCCTGCCAACATTAAAAGAAAACTTGAATCTTTTTAAAAGAAAAATTTGCATGTGACTATTTTATTTCAATAAGGTTGATAATCGATAGTAATACAAGCAAAATATGATCACGTAATGTAGGGTTATATAAACGTACTGCCAAGGAACATCTCCGACGAGCATCCAGTCTCTATCCTTATCCTCGTATATAATAACGTATTCAAATTTCTCCCCCTCCTTCAATGCCACTCCTGCAAAATTTATACGCGAAAGGCTCCAACTCATAGTTTTTTGATAATTGTAATGGAGATGAGCAGGACAATAGGATGAGGGCCCTTTCTGGGTACAACCAAATGTAACATTTGTTTTGGACCTCAAACTTTAAACTATATAGGTCGCATATAACTTCGAAACTGTCGAACTGTTTTTCTATAATGATTAAATTTAAAATGTTAGTGTTTTTCTAAATCTCATATCCGATTCTCAATATGATGGATTCTTTTCTCCAGCATGACAATATATATATTAATCACAGAAATGAAACAGGACGAACCTAGACCAAGACAGCCGAAGAGTTTCTCAAGAACGGTGGCTAGATGAGTATAACCTTTGCTGGAACCAAGGTCAACCTTCCTCAAGTATGGCACACCATACATGCTCACTTTCACGTACCCTATCGCTTTGGATGATTCTTTATTGTTGTTCTTCTTTGTCCTATAAGAACACACCGGTGGCCACCCTACCGCCTGACTCTTAGCCTTCGGTGCAGAGTCATCCTCTACCTCACCGTTGACAATGTCGACAGACGAAATGACGCTGTTATCACCGTCAGTATCTAATGATGATGGTATCATCATCTCTGAGAACACCCTCTTTGTCTTCTTCGATTCGCTAACTAATCTTTCAGCATTGTTATCTACTGGAAGCCCCAATCTTAGCTCAGTAATCTCATGTCCTAAACCCTCCTTTGACATTTGTATTTTTTCTTCTTTTTTTGCCTATGATTATAGAAAATATTTATAATACGCTTGGTGCAAATGATGGTTATGTAATGTCTTTGTGGTTTTATGTGTTGTCTAGTTGGTTAAACAAAGCCCAACAACATATTGACACGTGGGATATACTAATTTCAACGTCATTAGTATTTAATTTTTTTCTATTTAGGTTTGTAGAGGAAGACAAGGTTAGACCAAAGACAGGTCAAATGAGGATGTGGTGTTGGTCACATGAGAGACATAAGTTGAGTCCTTGTTTATAAAAGAGTTAAATTAAGGGAACAGAGATCTTAAGGCTGTTAATATTTGTTAGGTTTTGATAAGATTTTTCGGTAACCCTCCTGATATCTAATTTTCTCAAACATCCCATGTGTCCTCTTCAATTTGAATATTTAAGATTCTTGTAATCGTTGTTTATTTACAACTTTAATTTGTAACTTATGATGTGTAAGTTGTTTTTCAGCTTATTGTTGTTAACTAGTTCATATTCTACTTCTTTTTGGTAATAATTAAAATTGTCATATAGATCCTTGCATATAGCATTACCGATGCGTTTTGTGTTCTAATGACTGGAAAATGTAGTTTTAAAAACCACATTGGTCTAGTAGGTGGTGCAAGGCATCCTAAGTGTTTCTAAGGAATTTCAATTCGAATTCGCGGTAATTCAGATTTATTCATGATTAGGCAACATAGGTATATTTTCTTTGCGAGCAATCGATCTGGTTGGCGCCGGTGGTCAACTTCCAAGGGACTAGCCGGTTGGATATCGGCCAGCTGGATACTCGGAATTATTAAAAATGTTGTTTTAAAGCAATTTCTTAATGTCCTAGGTGACCATATAAACGAAATATGTAGCATGAATAGACGTGCCATGCGCATATCGGGTTCTTTGCTCAATTAGTTTCCTCTCAGAACATAGTTTTGCGATCACATCGGAACGCTAATATATATACCTTTTGCCATAAAAATATCCGTTGTTAAAATATTTGAAAAAAAAAATGTGAGCTTGATTTGACTTGACTCTCCATGATGAAGAACAGCAAGTTGGTCCATGTGAGATACTATTAATCATAACCAGTAGGCAAACGCGTTATTTCCACTTCATATCTAACAACATTGGTAGCCAAGTGTTACACTACTTCCCCCAAGTTCCCATTCATTTATATCTCACTAATTCATTTACTATATTGTACTGGATGCTGGATACATTAATAATACGTATCTGCCCAAAATCCTTTTGTGTAATTTCCCACGTGATTTAGTTGAGAACAAGCGCACTACCAAATGAAAAATAAAAGTACAACTATGTTCCTGCATCGCGTAACCAAATGATGGAACCGCATGAACTCTGACATTCAAGTTGAAATATATTATTAGTTTGGCTTATATAATAATTCTTGTGAAATTAATTAAAAACTCTCAAGTTGAAATATATTTTGGTTTGTACTTATATATACAACTAGAATAAGTATAATTTTTGGTTGATTATCATAAAGGAGTTTAAAATTTTCATTATTTACAGCTATGTGATGATATATATTATGATAAATTGATAATAAATTTTGTCTGAGTTTGAATCCGCATATAATCAGATATCCATAATATTTATATTCTTAAAACATAGTCACCGATGATTTAACATGTCTTCGTCGGAGAACGGTTTACTGTTATTTTTATATTATGATAAATTGATAATTAACTTTATCAAAGTTTATATTATGTCAATAACAGTCAGAGATCATAATAAGAGGATTAAACAAGAATCACACAGTTTGGTTATTATTACTATTATTATTATTATTATTATTATTATAGTTACTATTATTATTTTTAATACTATTATTATTGTTATTATTATTATTATTATTATTAGAGGTAAATAATTACCAACAATGGTTTTATTGATCAATTATGTGTACAGTTTTTAAGGATATAATTATAATTTTTGTTTATTAGATCAAACAAATATAAAAGAAAACATTTTGAGAAATAAAAAAATTTCTTAAACTATTTTTGTCTTAAACAGTAAAACTTAAAAATTAAATTTAAAATATTTATTATAAAATAAAAAAGAATTATTATCTGATATCTAGAAATAATTCATATATATATTCTCGTATCAGTTAGTTTCTAGTATTTACTAAATCTGATGTGAAAATGGATTCCTATGTTTAATAGATTAAATTATGTTAGAAGATTTAAAGCATAATGATGATTTACCAAAAAAAAATTGAAATCATGGTCAGTATTAAAATTTATAAAAACTTCAAAAGGTTTAAAATAAAAATCTCTATATGTTCCATTGAATTTTTTTTGGCGAAAAGAGCAGATTTTTTTAACACATACTAATGCATATTATAAAATGAAACGAAAATAACTTCTTAGGATCTTATAGAATGTGACAGAGAGAATAGAATTTACGGCAATTTAGAGCTTGATTGATAGAGCATTAGCATAAATATTATATTCGTTAATATCCAATCAATATTTATTACAAAAGAATTTAGAATAATATTTACAAGATACTAATGCTCTCCAAATGCTCTTTGCTCAATGCTCTCATATGGAGCTTTTGATAAAGCATTTGCATTTAGAATATAAAAAAAATTAAAAAAAATTATATATAATTAATTTATTTTTATTTAATAACATAAAAATTATGTTTGTAATAAAAGTATTTTAAAAATAAAAATTGAGATTAAATATTTTTAAAAGAATAATATTTCACATTTAAAATATAATATAATTTATATAATTACACATATCATTCATTATTTTAAATAAAAAACATAACATTACATAATATATATTTATATACTATATATTATATATTATAAAATAAACATATTTATATTATTTAGAAATAAATAAATCATATGTTATATATTAATTTTTATGATAATATTATATAAATCATTTACTGCTTTACCAATTAATAAATAATGATAATATATATATATATATATATATATATATATATATATATATATATATATATATATATATATATATATATATATATAATTAATTGATTTTGTTTAGTAATATTCAAAATTATTTTATATCCAAAAATAAATTTATATTTTAAATAAATTTTACATTTATTTTTAAATAATAAAATTTGTCATCTAAAATTTAATTTAATTTATATAATTAAATAAGATTCATTTTAATAACAAACATATATATATATATATATATTATTTTAAAATAAATATATTATATACTAAATTTTAACAATTTTGAAATTGTATACTGATGATTCTCTACCAATCATCTTATTAAAGATTTTAATGAAAGCATATAACTTTTGCAGCATATTAGTTCTACAGCATAATGCTATTATTTCTTCATCAGTTGTACCAATAAAGACCTTAATTCAAATATTAATTGAATCTAGTTCGAAAAAACTTTCTTAATTATAAAACACATCAAATAATTATTTTAAAGTTCTAATATATCTGGTCTAAGTTTCTTTTGTATTAGACCATGTGCAACGGTGTGATTTAGATGATTCTTAGCGCATAAACCTATGATTAAAGCAATAAAAATATTAAATGGCGCGAGTTAGCTAAGGATTGGTCCGTCATTAAGGATTTTAAGGACTCAATCCTTAGCGGCGTGGCGTGCTGTGATTGGTCCGAGAGATCATGTGTTTGCGAAGTTAAAAAATATCGATCTCATTTGTTCCGAAGGCGAAAAAAAAACTTGTCTCGACTCGAAGGCGACTGAAAAGGCGAAATCGCGATTGTGAAAACCCGAGGTAAATCAAAGTTTTTTCTTGTTGATTTATGGTTTTAGATTAGGTTGCATGTTTGTTTCCTCTCAAATAAGGGTTCGTTTTCTGGTTTTCAATCGATTTGGTGATTTTTCGTTAGAAGTTTAGGGTTTCAAAACGATTTGGATTTTCAATCGATTTGGGGATTATTTCGTTTTTGGTTAGGGTTTCAAAAAGGTTTTGGTTTCAATCGATTTTGGGATCTTTTCGTTTGTGGTTAGGGTTTCAAATCGATTTTGATATCACTCGATTTGGGGATCGGTTTGTTTGTTCTTACGGTTTCAAAACGAGATTGGTTTGTATCGAGGCTTATATGATCTTTGCGTTTGTTCTTATGTGTTTACGGTTTTCAAACGATGATTCTTGTGCTCTGCCTCTTGACTTATCAGTGAAATTAATATTTGTTCTTCTTCTCTTTCAGGTTAACATGGGACAGGATTACAGTTACAGTCAGCCTTCTTCATCAGAGTACGACATCACCTCTCTTCTTGTAGAAGAAGCTGCACTCTACGCTGATGAAGCTGAGAGTAGCTACATGATCGCAGAGCCGGCTGAGTACCCACCTCGAACTGAGGCTGTTACACAACTCAGCAGACACAACTCAACAGACCTTATGGCTATGGAGGAGATGAGTGATGACTTGCAGACACAACTCAGCCAGCTTAAGGATCAAGGTATTAAGAGTGAGCAGAAGCTGGTTAAGCTAGAGAAGACAATGGTGGTTTGTCTACTGGTTTCTGTATTAGTGTTAATGGGTTTGGTGTTCATCTTTCTGCGTGGTGAGTTTATGTCCTCTTCCTTTTGATTGTTGTGTCTGCATTTTTTAAAAGCTTTTAACTGTTTTATCTCGTGTGTTTGCAGGAAGAGCTTCAAAGGGTACCTACAATCTGAAGTCTTACGCGGCAATCTGAAGTCCCGACTGTTTGTAATAAAAGGTACTCTACAATCAACTTCGAAGTCTCTTTTTTTGAATAATAAAAACATATACTAGTTGTAGTTTTAAATGTTGAGATTACTGAATCAATTTGTATAGGATTTGATACTGGTGAGATTTGATTGGTGTTAAATGATACTGAAATGCTTTAAATGTTAGTTTTAAAGCAATATAGTTATATATCACTTCCGTCTTGCTTAGTTAATTATCAGTACTAGTCTGATTTATTGTAGTTGTAGTTTTAAATGTTGAGATTACCTTCCTACCTGTCAAGATTTATTGTGTTAAATGTTTCTTTAGGTTTAGATCGCTTACTTAAGGTTTTGTGTTGCTAGTAGAGTGACACAAAGCATTCCCTCACTATGAATACGACCCCTGGTTTTGTAAACCAACTGAATAGTCAATATTTAGTAGACCTTGAATCCCCCGAACCCGTTTGGTTGAGTGGTCCCATTGGTCCCAGTCAAGATGAGTCTGCTGTGAAGGTGAGGAGTAAATGGTCTCCCAATGACGATAAAATCCTCATTGGTGCTTGGCTCAACACCAGTAAAGATCTTGTGGTGAGCAATGACCAGAAAGCTAACACGTTCTGGAGCAGGATCGTAGACTACTACAACGCAAGCCCCCAGCTGGTGGGAAGAAAGCCTAGGCTGCTTGGTCAGTGCAAGCAGAGGTGGTCTAGGGTTAATGAGCAAGTCTGCAAGTTCGTTGGATGCTACGACGCGGCTTTGAGGGAGCAGAGAAGTGGTCAAAACGAAGATGATGTGATGAAAACTGCACTAGACCGCTTCTTCAATCAGCACTCGGTGAGATTTAGCATGGAACATGCCTGGAGGGAGCTGAGGCATGACCAGAAATGGTCCTCCACTTTTGTGGCTAAGGACGGTGGGAAGGATAAGCGCAAAGTCTTGGAGGTTGATACACAAGACGAAGTGGGAGAAGAGGCTAGACCTATGGGGGTTAAGGCTGCTAAAGCGGCTGCTAAGAAGAAGAAGAGTGGTAAAGAAGAGGCTCTGACGAAGATAGAGGCCATCATGCAAGTGAAAAAAGAAATCTCAACACAGAACCTCCTTGAACGTCTACTTGCCAAAAAAGAGCCTCTCAATGAGATGGAAACAACTCTTAAACTCAAACTTATGTCTGATCTTTTATGAGTTTAGGTATTGTCATTTAGCTATCTTGGTCGTATGAGTTTAGGAGTTACAGTAGCTTTCTTGCATATTTTTAATCATGTTTTACATTACCTATCTTGCATATTTTTCAATCATGTTTTACATTAGCTAACTGTTGTCTTTTTTTCAGGTTCAGCAGTAGGCATGTGAACCAAGTCACGGGTGCTTTGGAGATGGGAAAGTCTTTTGGTCTTTGGCACATGTGAACCAAGACAGTCACGGGATCTTCTGTTCTGTTATGTAATATAAGTAGTTGTAGTTGTATCCTCTTGTTTCCTACATCAAAACTCATTACCTATCTTGTTTTTTCTCGTATCATCTCGGAGAGGTTGTAGTGTAAGACTGAAGCACTTCTGTTTAATCAAGTATCAGAGAGGTTGTAGTGTAATATTTTTAAGACTGAAACACTTCTGTCAATCAAGTATCACAAGTATCATCTCTTGCATCGCTTGCTTCTCATCATCTCTTTATATACACAAGTATCATATCTTTACATTTTAACACACGTATCATCATTTTTAACACAAGTATCATCTCTTGCATTAACACAAGTATCATCTCTTGCTTCTCATCATCTCTTTATATACAACATCATCTCTTGCTTCTCATCATCTCTTTATATACATTTTAACTTATCATCTCTTGCATCATCTCTTTATATAGAACACTTTATAGATTAAAAAAAATGTTCTAAAACATAAATTGAGATTAAAAAATAATGTTCTAAAACATATATTGAGATTAAAATAAAAAAATATAGACTAAAACAAAATATTCTAAAACATAAATTGAGCTATAGATTAAAATTCAAAATATATATACAACATTTTTACTTATAGATTAAAAAAATAATGTTCTAAATCATATATTGAGATTATAGATTAAAATAAAAAATATAGATTAAAAAAAATATTCAAAATCATATATTGAGATTATAGATTAAAATAATTTTTTTTTCAAGCAGGATGTCATCATCTTCATCCGATGGACTCAACCAAAGATTGGATGAAGTTTTCGACGAAATATGCGAAGATACATTCAACAACATCTTGGAGGCCCAAACCGATAAGCAAAGGAAGCGTGCTTATATAGAACGAAACCGTGAAGAAGGACACACCCGTTTATGGAATGACTACTTTGCCGAAAATCCCACATATGAAGCACATTTATTCAGACGCCGTTTCCGTATGAACAAGGAATTATTCATGAGTATTGTCTATGGCCTCTCACAGAACGTTCCATTCTTTCAACAAAAACCAGATGCTACCGGGAGGCTTGGTCTTTCTCCACTAAAAAAATGTACGGCAGCAATTTGTATGCTTGCATATGGTTCGGCGGCTGACGCGGTTGACGAATATCTCCGACTTGGTGAAAGCACGGCACTTTCGTGTTTACATCATTTCACTGATGGAATAATACAATTATTTGGGGATCAGTATCTACGCAGACCCACACCAGAGGATCTTCAACGGCTACTCGACATTGGAGAGAAACACGGATTTCCTGGGATGGTTGTAAGCATTGATTGTATGCATTGGAGGTGAAAAAATTGTCCAACCACTTGGAAAGGACAGTACGCACGTGGATCAAGCAAACCGACAATTGTCTTAGAGGTTGTAGCTTCACAAGATCTTTGGATATGACACGCTTTTTTTGGTCCTTCAGATACCTTAAACGATATTAATGTCCTCGATCGATCCCTTGTTTTTGATGACATTATAGAAGGTCGAGCTCCAAGGTTAGAGTACGTGGTCAACGGACACAAGTATAAGCTCGCTTACTATCTCACAGACGGTATATATCCAAAATGGTCAACATTTATCCAATCTATCTCACGTCCTCAAGGTCCTAAAGCACGGTTATTTGCTAAAAACAAGAAGCAGCCCGAAAAGATGTGGAACGGACCTTTGGAGTTTTGCAAGCTCGATTTGCGATTGTCAAAAATTCGGCTCTTACATGGGACAAAAAAAAGATAGGGAAGATTATGCGAGCATGTATCATAATACACAATATGATAGTCGAAAATGAACGCAATGGATACACTCGCATCGACATATCGGAATTTGAAGAAGGAAGTGTTACCAGAAGTTTACAGGTGGAAACCCAAACCGACATGCCTACAAATCTCAATAACATATTTGTCAATCAGAACGAGAAAGAACTTCGGGATAGGCGTATACATGAATCACTGAAAAAAAATTTAATTGAGCATATTTGGAACAAATTTGGTGATGAATAATTATTATATCTTTATGTATAACTATTGTATTTTTATGTTTAATTATTGTATTTTATTTTATTTTTTGGAATAAAAAAAATTAATTTCACTTTAAAAAAAAAAATATTTTTTATTCCTAAAAACTCCTAATTCAGAAATACCATTAGACATACTTTTTAGACGAAAATCCTTAACTATTCAAAAAAAAAAATATTATTAAACTAATCCTAAGGATTCCACAATGGGTTACACCATTGTGGATGCTCTTATTATGATTGACCCAAGCTATTGGACTTTTGTGCCCGACCCGGATCCACCACACATGAATTAATGTCTTCACGTCGAAGAAGCCCAAGACAACCAAAACATACGAACATTTCTTAAAAATATATATTTTTCTTTTGACAAACTTAAAAATACATGTTTGCTCGACAATGTATTCAAACGCGACACTGAGAAGGATATGTACTAATTATCATCTATTGGAGAAAACAAGACCTAAAATACTTTTGATCTTCATGGAATCCAACACGAAGATATGCAAATCCAGATTCGAAAAGCTTGTCAAACCATTCGTTTCTCCTGTAAACTGCTGCTATACACACAACCAAACATGTATCAAAATTATATTATCTATGCATACAACAAAGTAGATCTATACAAAATTGAATACTAACCTTGTGGTCCGTTCGCGGTTTCCCACCAAACACGTGACACCGTAAACAGCAAAAATATGCCCAAAGTTACCAAATACAAAAGCTTATTGGCCATCAGAGGTAGGAGAATGCGAAGAAATAACAATGAGTG
This sequence comes from Raphanus raphanistrum subsp. raphanistrum, assembly GCA_019706035.1. Lineage (NCBI taxonomy): Eukaryota > Viridiplantae > Streptophyta > Magnoliopsida > Brassicales > Brassicaceae > Raphanus > Raphanus raphanistrum. The sequence continues at coordinate 1,211,573 of CM033985.1, read as the reverse complement.
TTTCCTCAATTCATTTTGGCTTTTGCCCGTACCATTGATGATAGATTTATAACTCCTAAATGTTTCGAACAATTTTTTTGATCATTGACCATTTCACATATTTTTAAATTGACGAATTAATGGCTTTAGGTCCTTGCTTCTATAGAGATAGGTTATATATAGTCTTTGTCACCTTAAAAACATTGAAAAATATCAGTAATGTTTGTTTTGTCTTAACGTGTGCCTAACATTTGTTCAACCAATAAGCTTTTAACGAAGATTAATAAATGCCTGTCGTAGTTATTTTACATTGCTCATCTCTTTGAGAAAGCTTCCGACAGGGAACGTGTCTATGTGTTGATAATGTATTGCTGGTTGAAAATTTGGTACGCTATTTATTACGCCGTTAAACTACAGATGCACCATGATGTTCTCATCAGACTAAATCGGATCTAAGCATCCCAATTGTCAGATTCCATCTATATGTTCTAATTTATATTGAGAAAATGACATGAAAGTACCATAAGTTGCGAGTATATATATCAAAAATACGCGTGAAAGTAAGCAATTATTTTGTAACAAAGCTTGTATGTAGCGTGAAAGTGACGAAATGACATGAAAATTTTACAAGTTGTAGGAAAAGATCTTAAAGATACTAAAGAAAGCTTGTATGTATACTAAGGAAAACATTTTTGTATGTATATAAAGAAAGAAAGAAAGTTTTAGTCAAAAAATGTTTCAGAAAAAAGATACACAGCGTGAAAGTGAAGAGAACCGGATTAATCCGGAAAAAGGGATTCTCATGTTGATGAGTGTTAGAATTCTTTCTTATCATATTCTTAAGGATCAAATATTACCACTTGCTACTAAAAAGAAAACAATTTTAAAGTAGTTGTCCCTTCTTTGATGGATTATGGCTTTGAATTCAAAAGTAGTTGTTAACTAAAGTGATTTTTTTTATTGGATGATTCTATAATTTTATACTAGATTTTGATCCGCACGCCCGTGCGGGTATATTTTTATAAAATGTGATTGCTATTTATTTTTCATTTTAATATTATGATTTGGCAAAAAAACTCGAATCCAAAAAATTAAATTGATCCCGATCCAAAAAAAAGTACCAATCCAAACCGAAATTGATTAAATATCCAAATTATTCAAAATTTTGGTATTTAGATAACTGAAACCGAATCCGATCTGAACTGAAGTATTTCGGATATCCGAATGTATTTGAAAAAAAAATATATAGTTATATATATTATTTTTAGATTTAATGTATATAAAAACATCCAGAATATATAAGGTACTTTTAAGTTGGTTTAAATAATTTAAGATATATATAAATAGTCAAATTTAAATATTTAAAATAGTTAAATATATTCAAAACATCAAAAATACTTAAAATAATTATTGATTATCTATCCAAATATTTAAATAAAACCAATTTATATGTTAAGTTTAGGTATTCTGATATATGTTATTAAAATTTATATGTAATATATTATTCTGAAAAATTTAAAGTATATAATGAATTTTAAAAATAATTAAATGGGTTATCTGAACCAGAAGGAACCCGCAAAGATCTGAATCGAATCCAAACCAAAATTTAGAAATATCCGAATGAGACTGAAATATTTGACCTCGGAATCCCGAAACCCAAACATACCCGAACCAAATACGAATGGATATTCGAAAGGCCACCCCTAATTCACAATCTATTTATTCCTTTAAAAACAGAACAAACATATATATTATAATTAAAACCGAGATATAATTGGTTATTAACTTATTATATTAGTTTTACTATATTTTTAATATTCTTCTACCGTATAATGGCATGTTCGAAGAACGATGTTATATAATGGATCGATTTGTTGTGGTACGTTTTAGAAAATTTGTATACAAAAGTAGTCAATTGAATTTTGGAAATGTTTGATTCTATTATGTTGACAACACTAAACCAATTGTGTATGTGTTCCTAAACCAAATGGTATATATATAAGTATTTAATTGAATTTTGGATAGAAATAGTTGGATTGTTTAAATAATACCTAACCGAGAATATACTTGGTCTGTTACAAAAAAAAAAAGAGATATACTTGATTATGTATGACGTTTGAATTTGGTTAGATATGGAATAATAATATAGCTGGTAACCGAGAATTAAAAGCAGTGGCATTTCACTGTAATTATTGTGCATAATTCAGGATTAAGTACAAAATGTACTTTACTTTTAATAGATTAGATAGCTAGTAACCGAGAATTAAAAGCAGTGATATTTCACCGTAATTATTGTGCAAAATTCAGGATTAAGTACAAAATATACTTCACTTTTAATAGATTAGATGGATAATGAGTACTGGGACTCTATAGTAGATCCCATCTCATCTACTACATGAGAAATTTAACAATTTGTACATAGAATATGAGAAAATTGGTTTCTTCTTTCGTGTATAATCTATTTTCATGAAGAGCTTATATATTCGAACTTGACGTATTTGCACTTGTAGGCTAAATATACTAAAACAAAAGAGCATAATTTAGGATAGTCAGCAATGATAATGGATTGTAATATGTAGGTATGTACTGGGGTTCCACTATAGTAATGAAAAAATTGATCATCATATATGAACATTGAAGATTAGTCAAAAGCGAATATTCTCATTTCATTGAAACTTCGTAACTAAATATTCAAACTTCCATATATGGATAGAAATAACTTAAGCTACTAACAACTAACAACAAAAAGGCTCTTTGTTATAATAATCAAGAAAATAATTATACAAAATTAGATAACATCTTATACTAGTAAAATCATATTCAGCACACTAATCACTTTAACCCTTACTAATGATATGTATACGATAACCCTACCCATATTGTTCCGTTTAATAATTACAAGAGGTTTTAACAGGTCAAAAACCCTCTTGCATGTAGACTCGTAGAATTTTATTCAAAGGAAAACCTATGATCTCTATACCCACACACATAGATATATATATATGGTAGTTCGAGTGGGCAAGCCCACTACCATCCCCGGAGTGGAATGTCAAGGTCCCGGTGGCCCGTGTAATTGTTTGCAGCCGCAGGGATTCGAACATTATAATGAATATATATATTTATATATATATTTATATGTTACTTTATAATTATGTTAAACATTATAATGAAAATCTAGAAAATCTTTCAACGGTAGGACTTAAGAACAGACCCACAAAAACTGCAAACGACGGCTCTCCAAGATTTCCAGTAAATTGGAACGAAACAAAATCTCGTCGACGTCTTCATGTCAGCGATGCTCGCACCATGGCCGCACCGTGAGCAAGTTCCTGCCGCCGGTTTACTCCGCTTCACTTTCCTCTTCTGATCCACCAAGAAACAGAAACATACCATATCTTCTTAATTAAGGTTTAGACCAATCAAGAATCAGAAATGAGAACTCTTTTAGATACGGCTTCAGAGAGGAATGTTTCTATGTGTTTCCTTTCTTTGATTGTAGAAGTGGTGGGTTTGGAGTTTTATTATGTTGTGGGATTGTTTTTTCTTTTTTGGTGTTGTGGTGGATTTGGAGTTTGATGGTGTTACTTATGGTATTGTGGAACTTTTCAATTTATAAATAATGAAATATAGGACGCGTAATTAATTATTGAAAGTTAAATCGAATACTCGTGTGGGGAGTTCAGAAAGTAATATTTGAGAGACTAGACCATATACACGTACAGCCCTCTCAATAAAGAACATGTTCTTGACTTAAAGAAAATAAAATAAAAAACAAATCGATCAAATAAAAATATTACAAATAGTTTATATCCAAAAAGGGAATAACATCTATTATTAGTAAAAAAAGACTAATCCTACTTTATGACTAAAATATTTTTTTAATCTTTTATTAGACTATGAAAAGAGATGAAGGTATAAAACTGTAGGTGTAAAACTTCTCAACTATATGAATGTGTTTTAGTATATTTTCATCTATGTTAATTAGAAAGTAATTTTATTTGTGTATAAACTTATACTAACATTGTAGCAAGAAATAGTTTTATTTGTAGTTCTCAAGAACAAAAAAAAATTATAGTAAAGTTGTATAGGTTTGAAAATTACAAAGGGTGCGTAAGTACGAAGTCTTTCATATTTATGTAATTATGATTTTCCTTAGTGGCAAAGGATTTGTATCATGAAGAAGGTGTGAGTAGCTGACACGTGAATAAAACAGTTGGATGTTGAGTTTGTCATTGTCCATTCTCAGAAAGATGAGAAGATAGGTCATGCATGACAAAACCTCTCCTCCTAAAACTTCAATTATTTATGTTTGTTTTATATGAACTATATATGTTTTCTTCTCATTTCACCAACGAAAATTGCATTTATTAATGCATATAGTACAAATAAATTTCGGTGATAAACGGCACGGCTCCAGCCAGGTATGACAAACATCATATTGTTTAATCGTAGAAAAACATTTAATGTACATGTTGAAAAATGGTACAACATTTTCAAACGGCACTCATTTTTTATTGTTTAATAAAGTGAATTAATATTCGAAACTTCAATGAAAACTCTGAGATTACGGAACCTGTTTAAAAGTTGAAAGTTCAATCTCTAACACACCTAATGTGTTTTACAAGTATTAACTATGTTTGGGATAAGATTGATTACTTTCTCCCAAGTGTTCGCATCATTATAGTTTTATCAACGAATTAAACATAGTATGGTTGAGAACTTTTTATCATCCATGTTTAAGTGTCTGCATGCATCATTATATCATTGAATACATTTGAGAAATTTCTATCATCCATTTTTGTAATAAGGTTTGAAACATTTTAAATGGCTGTAATTGGATCTTTAGTATTTAGTTAGGGTTGCTGTCAAAGAAAAATCACCATTCCACAAAAAAAAAAAGAGTTAAACATAATCAAAGAGTTCATTGCGATGGCTGAATTGATTGCAACCACTTGATTTTACATGTTTAGAGTTAAATTATTTCCACACTGATGTTACATGTTTATTGATACTTCCACACTCCATCACATACGTATCTATCTGTTACTATAAAGAAAAGGTGTCTCTCTTCTTCTCTTGCCAGCTCAGAAAATAGGTTAAGGAGAGTGCAACACGTGTCCCCTATACACAAAAACTCATCGTTTCATTAAACGGGATGTGTCGTGGGCTTTTTGTTTAAACTCAAAAATTGGCCTTCTTCAGTCGTGGGCTTCTCTACACTTTACACTTAATTAGGCCCATGTCAAACTATATACAGAGACACTATCGGTATTAAACGATGCGTTTAAGATTAAGGCTCCTCGCGTCTCCATAGGCGTCTCCATTCTTCATCGAGCAGCCGATCGTTCATCTTCTTCTTGCGATTCAATATGAGACTGTTATCGATTTCCCCTCATAATACCCTCCATTAATCAACCAGACCTGATCTATATTCAACGCGACCGTAGAGATTGCAAGGCGATGACGTTCTACTATAAATAGGTATGAGTTCGTGCTTTTCAATCATCCTTCGTTCTAAACTAAACAGTTATCAAGAAACTGTGAATTATGGCTAACGCAATGGTCTTACTCTCTGACTTACAGACTGGTCGTTCTTTCTCCGCCGTTCAAGTTCGCCTGCTTCGTTTCTGGGCGGCGAAGAATGTACGCCGTGGTGGAGAACTCATAATCCTGCTTGATTCTCAGTTAGTGTATTTAACATTGTAAACTATTTAAGTTCTAATTTTGTTTATAGTTCTCCGGTTAAATTCTAAATCCATCTCCTCCTTTTAGATTGTAGATTTTCATTTTCCGTTGTGTTTGGGAGTTTCTGCTGTAGTTATTTGGCTGAGCTATTTCCAGGCTTCTGATGAGTAATAAGTTTTTCTTAAAATATACATATTTTTCACACCTGAGTAATTACTAGAGTATTAAAATTTTATATGTAGCTTTTGGAGTTCTGTTAAACAATATCGCATAGGAATATTCACGTTAGATGATTGTCCTGACTATTAGTTGATGTGTAGATAATTTCCACCATTCTTCATCCATATAACAAACTTAACCATCAGACCTTCACCATCTCCCGCATACTCAGCGAGGTTGACCGGGTGACCGTTTACCACACCCTGAATTAGATGACAACGTAAGCATTATAGTTTCCAGTAACGTCTCTGCTTTATATTCATAGATATTTGACTTCTTTTGGATTGATTATGGTGGTGATGATGACAATGGAGATGAAAAAGACGGTGGCAACTCAGTCCCTGTTAAGGTGGAAGCTTGTGGTGGTAGCAATGATGATGGAGCTGCTGGGAAGGTGAAGAAAGCCCGCAAGGCATGAGTGAAGCCGATTGATGTTGAGGATGCTGTTTCCCGCTTTTTAACGAATAAGTTGTTTTTGTTGGTTTGTCTTTGCTTCTGTTTTTGTTTCTCCTGAACAACTTTGTGTTTTTTTTCCTTTTGAAACATCTACATTGCGTTCTTTTTTTTTTGCTAAAAACATTTGAGTTCTTGCTTGTCAGTTATAAGATTTACTCCATTTCAGAATGTTTGGCACTAAGTTGTATACTTTCAAAATTAATATCTGAACTAGAATAAATTTATTTGCGCTAATACAAATGAGGGTGGCTAATGTTTTTACATCATTTCCAACGAATTTTAAATCTTTATCTACTCTTACGCCTCGGCGTTCAGGTACCCGTTGGCGTTCGGATCGGGTTTTTCAGATTTTCGGGTTTTCGGGTTTACGTTCCTAGGTCCCATAGTAAAAAATCATTAGTACGGGTCGGGTTCGGATAATAACACTTCGGATTCGGTTAAAAATTATATTGCATCCTAAAACCCATAAAGTAACCATATATCATTCGGGTTCGGGTTATATCGGTTCGGTTCGGATATAACCAAAATAAAAAAATAAAAACTTAAAGAAAAACATAAAGAAAAACAACTAAATTAATAAAAATTAATCTATCACACATAAAATTACTAAAATAACAATAAAATATTAAATCAAGTATAAAAACAAACATTATTTGTAAACAATATACATTATATTATAGAGAGTAGACTTGTTATTCCAATGAACAGATTATAAATTACTTATTTATAACTAATTGTGTACTTAAAATATTTTTAATATTGTTAATATTTATTATTATATATCATATTACCACGAATATTAAATTTAATAACTAAAATACTTATATATATATTTCAAAATATTTATATTAACTATTAGTTTCAGGTTTTTCGTGTTACCCGTTCGGGTTCAGTTAATAACACTTCGGGTTCAGATATTTTTTATACCACCCTACAAGATCTATTTGGGTATTTTTACATTTTGGGTCAGATAACGGGTCGGGTTTTTCGGTTCGGGTTCGGTTCGTATTTCGGGTTCCGGATTTTATGCCCAGGCCTATCTACTCTTAATCTTCCAAGCTGTTACCTTGTGACATGATACAGTTTAAAGGTCACCATCCAGAGTATATGGCTCGAATTTGAGGGCTTATTGGAAAAAAACTTGATTACGAGAGTATAAGACAGATATATATGTATCACTCGGAAAGATGGTTTAATTTCTTCCCTGAAACCAATGATAATCACCATTATTTGTTTGCGGAATGGTTTCCAGAAGCTGATAATATCAAAGATTCAGCTAGGCAAAGCAAGCAGCTTGGGGAACTAAAAGTATTGATTGGCGTTGTTTTTTTTTTGTAAACTAGTATTGATTGGCGTTGTTTCTCAGACTTTTTAGTTTATATTTATTTTGTGAAAAACGAATTTGTTGCTTGGATCATCTTTTTGCATTTTCACGTGACCAAGTTTGCAAGTCTCGAGAGCATCTTTACGATTTTTTTTCCATGGAATGTACTGTTTCATGTTTGTAGTGCTTACTTCTTCTTCTTTATATTATGCAGCACTCGCTCGCTAAAGAATACTGGTTAACTATGAAATAACAAAATAGTATAAAAATAGGGGTCCAAACGACTTAAAGAATTTGTCTAAGTTTAGATTAATTGATATTTTTATCATGTCATTTAATCACTAAGGTTCGTTTTTTATACGCAGCTTGAAAGAAAAAGGGTCTACTAAAAATTATTTAATACTATACGAATAAGTGTGCAAGTAATAGATCAAACATAGTCTTCTCTTTTCTTTACAAAAATTATTCCTATGTGATTCATACCAATACGATTTGATCCTGATAACTATCACACGATCTAAATAGTTTACATCACTACATGACATCTTCTATACGTTAAAAACCACATTAGTCAGAGATGTGTTTCGATGCATCTGAAGCAAAGTATATCTAACTGAGCATATCTTAAGCCGTTCAACAATTGGTCCTGCTTAGTTGCTGTTGAAAACAAGTGGTGATTCATAACCTATGCAAAAAAATAACGTACTATAAATATATAATCAAAACAAAAACCTTACGTTTTCAAATAATAGTTTTTACCAACTGGTGGTTTAAATCATATGGATTCTCATGCCACATATACTATGCTCAAATAAAAGATGATACATAAATTAATAGCATACATATCACTTCGGTTCAAAACCCTAATACACAAACAACAAAAGTTACAAAAAATGATAAGTGATTGAAATATTGCTATAACTAATTAAAATGTAACTTATTTTTTCTTCATTTTACTCAATATCTTATATATAATTTTAAATAACAAAAACATAAAAAAAAATTCAATTTTATAAGACAAAACGAAATGAGTAATTTAAATATTTTAAAATTTTAGAAAATTATATTTTAATAATAGCTTATAATATTTATATGTTAAATATATATATATTTAGAATTAAAAATTAAATAAAAATCCCGGGCGTGGTCCGGGCCAATCCTAGTAATCATATATATAATGAGACACTTTTTTCTCTTTTCTCTTCTTAAGGTGTCCACATCAGATTTTAATAAATGTTTATGGAAATCATCTTTATATTTTTGTTTTAAAATAGTATGTATTCATATGAATATCACTAAATATCACTTAGTGCAGTGGTTTATGTATCATTAAAAAAGCTCACAACCCGGGTTCGAATAGAGAACACGTGCATTTTGCATTTTTTATGATTAAATTTAATGAAAGGCAATTATGATTTTTACAAGTCGTCTACTTCTTTAGACTTTTAGACTTTCTGCGATATTGACCCCGACAGCTCATAATTTTTCAAGAGTTATACACCAGTTTCTTCGGTTTTGCCATTTTCATGAAAACTTCATGAATTTTTAAATATACAGTATAACATCTTTAAATTAATAATCTATAAATTAATATCTCTATAAATTAATATAATTTCATAGTCCCAAATTGAATTTTTAATTCAATTAGTATCTCGATAAATTAATAATCTCTATAAATTAATAAAAATTATAGTTTTAGTGTAGTCCTAACATTATTAATTTATAGAGGTTTCACTGTACTATTCGATTATAGGATAAAATGAGTGAAAAATTAAGTTTTTAAGAATTTCGGTTTTTAGACTGAGTCAGTTTAAATCGTCATCGTTGGTGTCCGAATTACGTTTTCCGGTTATTTTACGGCCCTCGGCAGTGAGTTTTCAAACGTGATTATGTAATGAATTAATGATTGTTGGGTCATTTTAAATTAACTTGCGGCCTATGACTTTAAGTTTCTACATAACTTTTAAAAGGTGAGGCTGATGCGTCAGACATACTCAAAAAACTTCCTAATCGTCTATTCTTTTGCACTGTCTTTGAATATGGCATATGGTTCTCCACTTTGTCGCTTAACTCTCACATCCAATGATAAACCATTACACTCTAAACCGTTCTATTAAGTGTCACATATCATTGAAACTCCTTAAATTGATAGTTTTTCATAGTCCTACTGAAAACTTGATTAGTATAACTTTCTATGTTTTTTTTCTACTTTCTGAAGTTGTCCGCTGAGACCTGTACGCCATGGAGGGATTCACTAATTTCTCATACTTCAACTTTCAATTAGAATACACTGGTAGTTTCAAGGAGGAGACGAACAAAATTGTTTACACGGCTGATAACTACAGGAAAAACCAATGAAAAAGAAACACAATTTTTTTGGACGGACCGAGAGAGTTCGCATAGATCTGAGAGGATATGTATATATTATTACGCTATGTTTAATAAAGGATTTTACAATTGTGTGGGGTTTCTAAATTGGGATAGATTATTATTTTCTTATATTTACACAGGTTGCGGATTTACTGGATAGCTAATGAGAATGTCAATTAGTCAGCGTATCAGATGTTAAATCTGAGTGGATATATGATCTATGTCTGACATATTCTTGAAAAAAATGTTGGTAGATATCAAATTCATAAACACAGATCGGAAATTCTTTTAGACATTCACGACTCCGCGCTTGCGCGGAGCTATATCCCTAGTGTTCACTAAATGGCTAACTCAATCTTATGTGAAAATAGTTTGCCCAAAACGAAAATGGAAAATGATTTGGCTATGGTTGGTAAAATTATTGGGCTGTGCTGAGTAGAGCAAAGAAAAAAGAAGAGAAAAGCAATGGGCTGGACGAAGCCTGATGTTATGTTGCATCGTATCCAAAGCCCACTTGTGATAGCAAAGCGTGCGGGAGCAAATTCTTAGAACGTCTGTGACTTTCAGATGAGAACACCACGCCGTTTCTTAATCCAAGGCAATAGAAAAAAAGCAAAACTAATATCCGACCTGCCGGAATCGAACCAGCGACCTAAAGATTTGCTGTCACAGACTACAGTCTTCCGCTCTACCAACTGAGCTAAGGTCGGATTTGATAGTATGGTACTATGTATAATATTTTAATGTTGAAATAACTAGATTGGTTCCCATACTATCAATCGAATCTGCAAAACTAAATTGAACCACAAGAAGGCCACAAGACCAAGTGTATCTTTTGTAATTTTATTTTTATATCTGTCCTCTTTCTTTGGGAACAATCAGATACTACTTACTAGGCATTAGTCGATGTCAAAAAAAAAGGCTACTAAAAAATATTGTGGACTAATATAATATCTGCATCACATATTATTTTGAGAATTATATAAATTGAATATTATTATAGTTATGAATATTTTCAGCATTATTTATTTGTTTGACAATTGACATAATTATTTTCAAATTTTATTTACGCGAAGAATCTTATATATGTACTTGTGGACAGTACTCTTTCCATCATCCGAAGAATCTTCTATAAGCTAGTACCAGTACTTCTCGTTCAGACCGATACTTTCTAGAGCTTCTGATCGTAACCGTTCATCATATAAGTCAAATACCTAAATAAGTCAAACAATAAATAACAGCCGTTAGATTAGATCTAACATTATCGTACAAGAACACAGCTACGTGGAACTCTTCACGACTTCACAAATCTTGTAATAAAAGATAAGCGTCCGTTTAAAAACTCCACAACTCGGAGAAACTGAACGAGTCTGACTCAGAGTTACCACCGAGTCAACTCGCTTCTTCTCCTTCTCCGCCATGGCTGCTTCTTCACTCCACACCTCAATCTCTCCGCGTAGCTTCATCCCTCTCTCGAAATCTTCTCAGAAACTCCACCGCTCCCAAGTCTTCCTTAGAAACAAACAGAGAAGCTGCGTCTCTTGCGCGTTGGTCCATGACGAAACCGATGTGGTTCCTGTGCAGAGCAGCGATCGTACGGACCACGAGGAAGGCTCCTCCGTGGTGATGAGCAACGAGACGGAGAGAGATGTGAACGAACCGTTGGTTGTTGGGTTTGGTGCTGAACAGCTTTCCTTTGAAGGGTTCCCTTCTTCTGCAGCAGCAGCTGACATGGGAGACGACAAGAGTAGAGAGAGTGAAGAGATGGAGAAGATGATCGATAGGAGCATCAACGCCACGATCGTTCTAGCTGCTGGTACTTACGCCATCACCAAACTGCTCACCATCGATCATGATTATTGGCATGTAAGTATTGATACTGATGAGTGTTCAAAAAAAAGTATTGATACTGATGTTGCTTGAACGACAAGTAATAAAGATTATGACTCTGGTTCTTGAATGGTTTGTATAGAATCTTGAGCTTTGTTTTTTTATTTTAATTGGTTTTATATCCTCAGGGATGGACACTGTTTGAGATACTAAGATACGCTCCTCAACATAACTGGCTTGCTTACGAGGAAGCCTTAAAGAGAAACCCTGTTCTTGCCAAAATGGTCATAAGTGGAGTTGTGTATTCTGTAGGAGATTGGATAGCTCAGGTTCTTGTTTTCTTTCTACCACTCTAAGCTGATAATTTTCTATGGTATTAACAATCTTTTTTTATCTCCAGTGTTACGAAGGCAAACCTTTGTTTGAGATTGACAGAGCAAGAACGTTGAGATCAGGGCTAGTGGGGTTCACTCTCCACGGCTCTTTGTCTCATTTCTATTACCAGTTCTGCGAGGAGCTTTTCCCTTTCCAAGATTGGTGGGTTGTTCCTGCTAAAGTCGCTTTTGATCAAACCGTGTGGTCTGCTATATGGAACAGTATTTACTTCACGGTTCTTGGGTTTCTTCGTCTTGAATCGCCTCTCAGCATCTTCAAAGAGTTGAAAGCTACGTTCTTGCCTATGCTAACAGTAAGAAACTCTCTGTCCTCCCTCATTTGCATGGCCAAGATGTATGTGCAGCCGGATGAAACATTCGTCTTGACCCTCAAATTTTAAAGATTTATTAACTAGTTTGACCAAAAAAAAAGATTTATTAACTAGAAAATGTTTATAGCCTCTTAAATCTTAGATCCGGCTCTCCTAAATTGTGTAGGTTTTAAGATTTAGGAATAAACATACTTTTGTTTTTTTTTTAATGCAGGCAGGGTGGAAGCTTTGGCCGTTTGCTCATTTGATCACATACGGTTTGGTTCCTGTAGAACAACGGCTACTCTGGGTTGATTGTGTGGAACTTATCTGGGTCACTATACTTTCAACGTAAGTGTATCAAACTAATTTTTCAAGTCTCCAGTATATATATAACTTATTTTGTTGTTTACTTTTCTTGATTTCAGTTACTCAAACGAAAAATCAGAAGCTAGAATCTCGGAGTCTGTCATTGAGACTTCTTCGAGTTCTACTACTACATCCATTGATCCCTCCAAGGTGCTTACTACATCCTGAAACTTTCTCATTTGGATGACAAAAACATTGATCTAACACAAAGTCATGGTGTTGGTTTATAACAGGAATGAGAAAGCAGCATGCCAAGATTGGGGTTTATGGTCATGGTATTGTATATATATATACACACAGAGTTAGCCCACAATAGAGTGACCAGAGATTTGAGATTGTTACAAAAGAGGTGAAAATATTGAAAATTTCAAATGGATGGTTCTCTCCATGTGTAAGAAAGTTAACCAGTATCTTGAATATACCCATAAATATCTTTATTAAATGATTGTTACAAAGTTTATAAACACAGAAAGTAGACATCAAGAATGATGTTAAAGATATTCAGATGGATGGATCTATTTATAAGATAAACCAGAGCCTGAACTACTGAAACATTTTTATTAAATACTTAAATATCATAACTTCAGAAAACAGATCACATTGTTATCTGATTGGATCTGGAAATAAAAAGTCTTTCCGATACATCAAACCATCAAAAAATTGTACTTGCATAACATGAAGTAAGAAAAGGTTTTGTATGGGTACCTTTGAGCAAAACCAATAATGATTTTCCAAGAAAAGAAAGATAAAGATAAATCAAGCAGAAGACATATTACAGAGTCGGCTTGGAGTTGGCCGGAAATTCCACCGTCGCTGACTCATCCGATGGTGACTAGACGGCATCAAGGCTCGCTTCAATATCTCTCTGTTTCCGTCGCTTGCTCTCCTTATCAGCTTATCTCTGCTGGGAACAATATAACCGTGCCGAACGCACCGAGCCGAGCCAGGCCGGCCTGAACACGTGCATGCCAGCCGGGTCCTTAGACTCGACCCGTGATTTCTCCGGGCGGAACGGTTCGGTTCTGCTGCCGGCATCTCTAGGCCTTCTCGTTGTGGGAATCTTCTTCTTGCAAACTGCATTACTCTGTCTCTAGAAAAGAAAACTTTGTTATTGGTTTGCATGATTTACATATATATATTTATAAGACCAAAAGATCGTTGACGTGGTCCGTTTCTTACAGAACAAGAAGTGGTCAGTATGGTCTGGATTCAAATCTGACTGGCTTTTTCTTTTTCTTTTGAAGATCCTATAGTTTAAAATATTGTAATAATGAATTTTCATTGTTAATGTTTGAATAAATATAAGTAAACCTAATTCACAGATAACAAAAGTGTATAATAATTACGAAACCATGGTTGTCGATGAGAAGGAAACTTAGAAAAAAATTAAAGCTTTCACATTTCTGCCAACTAATCTTATTAGCTGTGATCTGTAATGAAAAGGGTAACAACCAGCAACACCTTCTTGGCTTTTTTTGCACTTCTTTGGTCGTTTTTGTATTCACTTTATTTTTCTTTTATGGTTCATATATTTGCATTTTCTAAAATATCTTGAAAAATTGTTTAAAATGCCTTAAGTTGGTTACCACTTTTCAAAAATACATTAAATCAAAAATATTTTAACATTTTGATTTATAGTTTAGGATTTATTGTTTAGAGAGTAGAGTTGGGGTTTAAAAACTTCTATAAAAGTTTTATAAATTATTCTTATACATTTATAAATTATTTAGGAGAAATAATTTATTTTTCATTACAAAATTTAAGATATTTATGAAAATAGTTATCTAAAAATAAATTTTAAAAGTGGCATCAAATTTGTAATAAATTTGAAAATTCTCCATAAATCTTCGATTATATCATTCAGAAACAATGGTTTTTTTCTTTATATTGGCAATTATGATCACTAATAAGAAGTTAAATCAACAATGTTTTTTCTAATCAAACCATATTGCTAAGTGATATTTGGTGATGAAAGAATTTTTGATTTTACAAATTAACGGTAAATTAATTAGTTCTTGATCAGTACACTAATGGCATCAATGGTCAACACTATTCTTCATTCACACGCGCGTACATCATACTATACCATACATATTTTTCCTTTTTTTTTTTTTTTTTTTGAATAATCAGGAGGTGATCCGGCGGCCGTGGCCAACCGACTAATCCCCCTGAACCCGGAACTAGCATACGTCTGTACCCTCAAGGAGCCTAAGTCATTCCGTGGCCAGTGCATATCGAACCCGGGTCCGTATTAGAGCCTTTGGCTTCTTCAAGACCACTAGGCCAACTTGCGCTGGTTATATTTTTCCTATTTATAATTGAATTTCTTATCTACAAGCTCAGTTTGAAGCTTATTACAATATCCAGCAAGTTTCAGATGTTTTGAAAGTCTATTGGTTTTCATTATCTTTATAAGTAATTATGAATGATTATCTTCTTATCTCGTGTGTATAACTGTATACTCAAATGATAACAAACTTCTTTTGTATTATATTGATCCCTGTCAGTCATGTGATTTTATTATTGAATGTAAATTTTGTTCGATAGTCTCTGATCTGTAAGTTTGAGATTTTAAATGCAATAAATTATATGCATGTCACTTTTTTTTTCTTCGGATCAAAACAAGATTTATTAATTAAGATAAAAAGAGTGGTCTTTGCAAACTCATCACCTTCCTTATTCTCAGAACAAATACAAAGGAGACTAAAGAAAACAAGAGAGAGGAACTGATTACATTGGCTTGGATACTGAATATCTCTTTTAGAATTTTTTTGTTGTTGACTGCATTAGTGAGCGGTTTGTCGGAGCAAACTTGAAGATCGAGGATATCAAGTATAGCTACCATTTACCTAAAAGAATAAACTTCACCTTGCAATATTCCAAATCAGTGGTTATATGAAACTTTCGCAATCATAAATAAGTACATCTAAATATTGGTTAGACTTGTTCTATCCATACATAATCTTTTATAACCAACCGAGATGGATTTGCATGGCGGCTAGGTATTGTATTTGAAATACTATCCATTCATGTCTTAACAGGCGATTAATAATCAAGTGGTCATTAGTGTTGTTGCATCCTATGAGATTTCGCCTAAAAAAATGTTCAAAAGGATGTATTATTGGTGGTGTAGGTCATGGTCCTCATGGATCAAACTCCTTCAACATGACATTATGCTTCCAGGACTTGGCCATCTATAAACATTTTAAATGAAAAAACAGTACTTCTATCGCATCTTGAAAGTGTTTTTATTGTCGTTTTATTATCTATCTTTCTGTTCTATTAAAACAGAATCAAAATATATATATATCAAATATTTGAATGTAGATATACAGCAAATAATATAAATTATATCAAATAAATTTGGTTTGATCTAAAAATAAATTTGCGCTTTGAAAACTTATATCAGAATCTAATAAAGTATTAAATAATGTTCTTAGCCAATAAACTTGCACCAATTGAAACATTCGTGCGATTGCATAAATATCTGAATTAGATACATACTAGTATCTACAACTATTACTTTATATTTATACAGTATACAAACATGAAACATCTACCATACGTTTAGTAAAAATAGTAATCATAATTAAGAAGAAAATAAAATTAACTTGTATATGTTCTATATGTTGCCTCACCTCTCTAATCTCTTTAATCTCCTTCGTTCTAACCCCACTATACAATAACCAATCAACCGTAACCAATTTCCCCAAATTACTCAAACCGTATACACAAATCTTCAAAATACGTAAACCGAACTCATCTAAATTCGATTTCTAATTTTTCACAACGAACCGACCGGCAATAATTACCAATTCAAACCGGTTAATTGGTACGAGGTCCGGTCTAATCCTTCCTCCAAACCCCCACCTTGCTGCTGCATTAATGGCGCCGCAGCCACCGAAGAAACGATGTCCGAACAATCTCCAACGCCGCCGTTAAACCTCTTAGCCGGATCTTGATCCCAAAACGGCATTGGAATATTCGGTTTCTGATTTAATCCAGACGACGTTGCAAAATCGTGATTCATCGAGTAACCACCACCTCCATCGTATATAGCCGCCGGGTAAATATTCATTCTTGAAACATTTTGACCGGGAATTGACAGAGGAAGACGGTAAAGATCATCATCGGTCGTCATGTCATGGTGAAAATGATGATGATGATGATCCTTATCTATATCCAGATGACGATGATGATGTCGGGATGATGTACTATTGTTTTTCTTGTAGATCCGACACAACACCCAATCATCAAGCTACAGAGTTTCGAACCAATCAAAAACAACATTAATCCCTAGAAAATATTTTAATTAAAACTTCATAAATAATAGTAATATTTAATATTATTATTTACCCGGAGAGAGTTTTTCTTGTGACCGAAGTCACATCTGAGACTAGGTTTATTATCGGTTAAGCGATATTCATGCATGATCCAATCTGATTTAACTCCTTTTGGTGGCTTCCCAGTATAGAAGACGAGAGCTTTCTTGACACCAACTTTTTTACTACCATCACCGGTTGAAATCACCGGTTTATCTGTACCGGTCGCTTTCCAATAACCGGAAGTAGCTGCTCGGTTTGGTCTAGCTCCGTTTGGATATTTCCGATCACGTGGACTGAAAAAATACCATTCTTGTTCTCCGAACAAAGCCTTCTCTGTAAGAAGAAACAAGAGTCAGAATTAAAACCAAAACAATACAGATCCGACCGGTTTGGTTTAGCTTACCGGGGAGTTCCCATGGATCGTGTTTGTAGAGATCGACGTCGGCGATGATCGCGACGGGCAAAGGAGAAGAGTCTGCTTTGCGTTTGAGGTAGTGGATGACGAGTTCTTCGTCGGTCGGATGAAATCGGAATCCGGGAGGAAGATTTGGCTGCGGCGGCGGACCACCGGAAGAATCAGTACTCTCCATAGGTTGAATACTGATCGGAGTTTCTTTATTTGGTGAGAAAGAAAATGATAAGAGAGATGCTTGACACTTTTCTTGAGAGAGTCGGCGTTAAGCTCTCATGTATATTAAATGGATGCATAAGTAAAAAAAACCCCAAGTATGAATGGTTTTTATCCACTGGAATCTTTTGTACGTACACCATTGTATCCACATGTATTTATAAATAGTTTCTTTTAATAATTATATATTAGAATTATGATATTTTAAAATTCAATTGCTGATAAAAATAATGTATTTTATTCATATATTTTATAATAATAATAAATAATGTTTTCCCAAATTTATATGTCGACTAAATTTTATCAGTTATTCTTTGTTAAAAATATAAAGTTTTAATCTATATTTCCAATTAATAATAATACATGATCCCCATAATTCAGCCGGTTTAAGCGTGGTTTAATTTGCACTTAAAGCAGATAAATGACAACATTTCGACACGTATACAAAGTTTGACTTATCATGGCGAATCTGTTTAATTACCATACTAACTAAAGTACATGAGATATTTTGAATTAGATAATGACTTTCTTAACCATGCATTATAATATGAGTTCAATGTTCATATTAAGCTCGAAGTGCGGCTCGACACGAGCGGCCATGACGTGGAATTTGCGATCAACAACGATAGCGATACATATATGTGTTTGTCTTTTTACTAAATTAAAATAACACCAAAGTCATTTTAGAAAGTTCACTATTGATTTCGCTTGCTTTTTTCATCTATTGATGTACCTCATACATTATACCTACTCGTTAATTTTACATGAAACGCCACTGAACGTTTAAATATTTGTAAGAAAATTATCAATCACAAGTACAAATTTATTTTGAAATTAACCGTCGGAGAAACTGAAAAAGACAATTAAACTTGTAAGATAAGTATAAAACAGTGTTGTTCCAAAAAAAATTTAACCCTGTAAGTTAAACTTTTTTCTGGTAAAAGTGTTATGAATGTAAGTTAAACTTATGTAAATTAATAATATTTTCCTTCTCTAAACCATATTTTAGGCCAATATTATATATAGGAAAATCATTTCTAAAAATTGCGAAAACGAAAAATTTGACAATCTTGATAATGCTACAAAAAAAAGCAAAATCACTCTATATTATGTGGGCGTTGATAAAAAAAAAGTGTGGGCATTACCAAAATGCATGCCTGCCAATAGTACCGTGTTATTCTGAGTATGAGTCCAGTCGACAAGTGGCAAGCCATAAAAGTTGGCCACGAATAATGACATTGCCTTTGACCAAAAAGAAGGAATAATGACACTGCCACACAATGTAACAAACGGATGATGTGAAAATGGATGGCGGGTTCGGTATGGTAAATTTCAAAAGCATTTTTTTTACGTTTCAGATGTCATCTCACGTTTTTTTTTAAAAAAAAATTCCATTATACATAATCACCAAAATTAGTTACTTGTAAATTTTTTTTATTTTTTTGCCTAATCAAATTTAAAATTTGGAAAATTTTCAACTCAATATATATAAAAGAATTTGCAAAAAAAAATATATAAAAATTATGAAAGTAATAAAATAAATAATATGTAAAAATAAAATTAATTTGTGGATAGTTTAGACCTTAAGAATCCATCTGAGTAGTTTCTTATTAAATAAGCTATTCAATAGAATTTTCAAGATTGGAAACAATCTTGGGAAACTATTCAAATGAGTTTTCATGATTTGAAATAATTATATATTATTTAGTTTCTCATTATTGGCATTTGGTACATTTCTTTCGTCTATATAGTTGATTTTACTAAATTTGATGTTTGTTTGCTTAATGTTCTTGCACATAGTTATGAGTTTTGTTTTCTAATTTCATTGTTTTTATTTTTAATTTCATTTGTTAAAAATTACACTAGAACAAAAAAATGTGACAAGATCATTTTTGATTTCAAATTTTTTATTTTTGGTATTTGTTTCATTGAATCTTTATTTGGTTTTTGGGTTTTGACTAAGTATATAAAAATCTCTTAGGATTGAAAAACTTATTAAGATCCAAAATTCAAAATTTAGTGGTTTTTTTGGTAATGTACTAAACCCAAATTGAACTCAAATAAACTTGAACCAAATTAGAATCAAGTTTTATAATATTCGAATAGGACTGAAGTTCAAAAACCCAAAACTTTATTGAACCCCAACTGCAACCTAATTGACACCCCCAATATTCATAGTAATTATAAATATAAAAATCTAAACTAAATACTTTAAACCAAAATAAATAAAATAAATAATTTAAACCCTATATCCTAAATAAAAAATGCAATTATGTTATTTTTAAAACGTAAGTTCCTGATCTTAAACATAAAACTCTAAACTTAATCTTTTTCAAAACGTAATCTCAAACCACATACTTAATCCTAAATCTTAAAGATAAATCATAAACCACATACTTCAAACCATATATCATAGACATTAAATCTTGAATTTTTTAAAAAATCTAATTCCAATAATATGTATATACCCAAACCTATATACAAAATTTCAAAGGTTAAATTATACACTTCAGAAATAAAACTAAACCATTAAACTAAAACCATATCCTAAACCTCAAAAAAAATTCCAAACAAAATCATAAACACTAACCTTTATAGGAAAAATAAAACACTAAATTATAAACTACAAAACCATGAATACAATCCTTAATCATGATTCTTATTTACTAATCTTAAATATAAAGCCCAATTTATATTTCAACCCTTCAAACTAGATTATGATCCGCCCTTCAAAGGGCGGGTATATTTTTTTGTTTTAATTTTTTTGAAAAATTTAATTTTTATATTTGAGTTTTTTGTAAAAATATTTATGTTTAATATTGATTTAATTTGATAGAATAATCCATTAAATAAATAAAATACATAGTTGGACATTATATTTGTCAATATGTCATGTTCCTGTTTAATAGAATATATATAAACATTAAACCATAAATTCTAAATAAATAAAATATAAAACTTATATCCATTATTTATAAAAGTTATAGCATTTAAAAGATAGTAACCCTGAATTTTAACATTTTATCTCAACCCCGAATCTTATTTTAAGACATTTTATAAATATTCTATATAAAATTAAAAAAAAATAGAGAGCTTGTTTTTTTTGGTTCATTTAAAAGAGGTATGAATCACAAAAGGTAGTTCTCTCTCTAAAACACAAACACTCTACCTTCTCTCTAGAATCCGAAAACCCTTCTCCTTGTTTTCTCTTTGCTTTCTTCTTTCATGTCCAACCTTTGCTGATATACTTGCTTCTCTGAGGTTGATGGGACCTCTCCGACAGCTGGCTTGAGATCAACGGGGTTTGTTTCGGCAAGCCTTGGAGAAACGGTGAGGTCTTAGGAAGCTGGCGAAGGAGGAAGTCGTCATTTAGGGTTTCGGAGGAGCCAGATCTAATTTTCATTTTTTTAAGATTTCTAACTTCCACGATGGCGCGTGATGTGCTGAGATGTCTCTCAAGCTTGAACTTCGTCCCCCCACCCCGAGGCGGTGAAACAACCGGAGAAGATTTGGTCGGAATATTGGTCAGAAGCTATGTCTTCCGGTTCTCGGGGATATCTCGGTGATATCATGTATCAAGACCACCGAGGGAGTTGTCAACCGGAGATGCTCGCCTCTCAAAGGTACGTGGTGGAGCTGCTACATCCCAGCGTTGGAGGTGGTCGGTTCGTGTTCTTCGGCGGTACGAGCTCCAAACTTTTGGAGACAAATTGCTAACTGTCACAAGGCTTGTTGTCGAGCCCACTTTTCAGTCTGGATCTTTTTGTCCGGTTTATGGCTGAGGACGACCGAACATTGAACAACTAGGATATGCGGTTATTATCTTGAGAAAACGCCTTTGGTGAAGATGCATTTGAGTCACGATCATCATGCCAATATTTTGGTACCACTTGCTTATTTAAGAATTGTATTCTCGTATCTAATCACGTACTCTCTCTTTTAGTAAATGTTGTCGTGTCTGAAGTCAATTTTAGGAGGTTTAAGAGATGGATCACTTCGGATCTTGGGGTGATCTCATTCTCATAGTGGTCTCAAATACAATGGGGGTTTCAATAAGCTGGGATTAAGTCCAAGTTACTGACTGAACTCCAAACTAGATTGCCTCATTGTATGAGTGGTATAAACACTTTTGGTCAGCTAGTTTGTATTCAGGTCATGGTGAAATGAGTGTTGTTTATGAGTAAAAAAAGGGGGTATGAATCACCATATATAATCTATTAATTTAAGATCATATTTTTATCTACTATTAACAACTCATATTAGCATCACTTAAAGAATTAGTTAATATGGCATATTTGATCATTTACATAAATAATAAACCAATTATAATTTTGAATTTTATCTTTTAGTTATAACAAAATCTATTGAGAAAAAATCTAACCAAATCTTACTAAAAGTTTAAATATTTTTATAAAATAATAAATTAATTAATTTCTTTATCAGTGATAAATATTATTATAAATTAATTTTAAATAAAATTTTATTCTAAAAGAAGAAAATAAATTTCTATACTATTTTTTATATTATATTATGTATTATATAAAAATAGAAGCGAATTATGAACTAAAAATGATAAATTATATTATATAGGTAAATTAACAAATTTATCTTTTTAAATTTTTTCATTTAAATAACTTATCACTCATCATTAAAATGTGTTAAAATTGTAAACTATATGATGTGTTATACAAATTTTGAAACTCTCAACAATATATTGTTTAAAATTTATATACAAATGGTATATAATAACCTTTAGTTTATATACTATTTGAAAATATGTTATTAGAAAACTATGAAATTTTAATAATTCATTTAATAAAATTAATGTCAAATCAAATTTTAATTATAAATTTATTTTTATTTTAATTATAACAAAATATGTTGAGAAAAATTTGGAAAACATTACCAAAAGTTCAAATATAGAAAACATTGCTAAAAGTTCAAATATTGTTTTATAAAATAGAAAAAAATGGTAAAATGGGCAAATCGCAAGTTTGTAATTTGACAGTTGGGCGACCTCAAGTTTAAATTAGCCAATTGGGCAACTTTTTGCATTTACCCATGTAAACTTATGTCTAAATATCCTTTGGGACCTTTGTCAGATTCATTATTTACATCTTTGCCATTTTAATTAAAATATATATAAAATAAAAATTGTCACATCACATCACCTCTCTCATTCTTTTTCTTTTTCATTTTTTTTCTCTCTCCTTTTTTTCACACCATCAACCATCATCTATGAAATCATCTCTCTCTCCTTCTTTTCCTCTCATCTTCTTTTTCTCTCTCATTCTTTTCTACACCACCACCTTTACAGTAATTAACTAAAGAAGAAGAAAATGTTTTCTTTAACTGAAGAATAAAAAACCATTACGCCCCTGTGCACTTCAAGCCCCTGTTTATGAAATTTATACATATGCAATTCCTAATGGCACCTAAATACAATATTTATACACTAAAAATAATTAAAATGAATGCTTAATATCATACAAAAATACTATATATCATTTATTAATTACTAAAAGTATAAATACTAAAAATGTTTATTAAAATTTAAAAATTGATTTCTTAAAAGTAATCTAATGGAAAAAATTATCTAGGTTAGATTTCGATTTATTGAAATTTATTGTAACTGTATTACATATTACATTCTCTTAATTGTTTGGTTTTAAAAAAAAATCTTTCATTATATTTCATTATATTTTAATTGTTTAAATTACATTTCATTATCTTTTAATAATTTAGTTTTTAAAAAATCTTTGAATAATACAAGATAATATAAAATGTCTATTTTCTATTAAAACATCTTATATCCATCTAAAATTCTAGTTTTCATGGCTGTGATTTTATTGAAAAAAACTAAACAATTAATAGAAAATGTCTTTTTTCTATTATAAAATTATCTAGATTTTATTTCGATTTTATTGATTTTTTTTGTAACTGTATTATATATTTCATAATAAAAATATGATGTATTTTTTTTAAAGATATCTTTCATTATATTTCATTTTAGATGTCTTTAATGTCAATTATTTATTGTTTAATCTTTAATTGTTTAGTTTTTTTAATTGTTTAGCTTTTTATTATAAAAAATATTTAATTGTTTAGTTTTTTTATTATAAGATGTATTTCACTTATTTATTTCAACATTTCCTTTCTAAACAATCTTAAATTTTATATGAAAAATTATGTTGTCTAAATGAATGTGCTTCACATATATGAAAACACAATCAAACTAATATGTTAATTTATTTTATTGAATTTAATGAAAATATTTTGGTATATCAGCTTTCACAAATGAAATGTTGTTATAAATTATTTGATTGTTTTTACCACCTTTTAGTTAATTAGATCATTTATAATGAGATTGACAAAATTTTAGATTATAATACCAATAGGTTATTAGCAAAATATTTAAATTTTATATAGAATAAAATGTGACTTCTAAATGATTAACGTATAATTGTTTTGGAGAGCACTGTGCTCTCATTGTATTCGTAGATTTATTTAAACTTTATACTTAATATCTATTTAAACTCTCCAATGCCATAAGGGATATAAACAAAAGGTATTCATATATGTTATGTATTCATACACCGATGTATTCGTATACCTTAAATATATATATATATATATAATGTATTCGTACACCTTAAGTATTCGATGGGTTATGTTGGTATTCGTACATTTATGTATTTGTACATCTTAAGTATTAGATGGGTTATGTTGATATTTGTACACCTTATGTATTCGTACACCTTCTGTATACCTTAGGTAATCGTACACCTTAGGTATTTGTACACCTAAGGTATTCGTACACCTTATGTATACTTATGTATACGTACACCTTATATATTCGTACACCTTGTGTATACTTATGTATACGTACACCTTATATATTCGTACACCTTATATAATTTTATGAATAATTTATCATTTATTTGGGTAAATTTTATAAATATGAAAGTTTCTTTTATGGGTCAAAATGTATAATTTATTCGGATTCCGGATTTATCCAAGGGTTCCGGATTTACCCAAGGGTTCCGGATTTAGGATTCATGGTTTAGAGTTTAGGATTTTAGGTTTAGTGTTTTGTTGATGATTTTAAATATTTAAGATAAAAGGTTTATGCGAGAGAATTTGGTCAAACTCAGGTTGAGTCTTAACTTCTTAAGACATAAAAATCACTAGATACTTGACATGGAGGCCCCAAATTATCCTATATTTTTTGGACTTATTCTTGGTTCACCCCTAGAGTGAACCTTAAGGTTCACCAACCAATAGAAATCACTCATTTCACAATTGATATCTTTTAAAAAAGTAAACAAAATATTGTCGAGTTATATTACATTTTTAAAATAAAAATATTAAAAAAATAAAAATAATAATATATGCAAAAAAAGATTTTTAAAAAGATTTTAATCTCGTCAACAAAACACTAAACCCTAAACTCTAAATCCTAAACCCTTGGATAAATACTAAACCCTAAATTAAAAACATTAAACCATAATAGTATTTTTAAGATTTAATGTTTTAGTGTTTAGTGTTTTTGAATTAGAATTTACGATTATCCAAGTGTTTATGATTTATCCAAGGGTTTAGGGTTTAGAATTTAGGGTTTAGGGTTTAGAGTTTAAAATTATCAAAGGGTTTAGGGTATACCCAAGGGTTTATGGTTTAGGATTTAGGGTTTAGGGTTTAGAATTTAGGGTTTAGGGTTTAGAGTTTAAAATTATCTAAGGGTTTAGGGTATACCCAAGGGTTTAGGGTTTAGGATTTAGGGTTTAGGGTTTAGTGTTTTTTGACGATATTAAAAATAGTTTTCAAAAATTCATTTTTTGTAACGGCTATTATTTTTATTTGTTTTTATTTTATTTATTTTAAAAACATAATATAACTTGACAATACTTTCTTTTCTTTTTTAAAAAATATTAATTATGAAATACTTGATTCCTATTGGTTGGGTGAACCTAAATGTTCACTCTAGGGGTGAACCTAAGGATAACTCTATTTTTTGAGGTGAAATAGCACTATAGCGGATATCTTTTTCAATAGAGTATAAGCACGGCTCTACCTATGACTAATCAAGAACTTGGGATGATTGCAAATCTGCAGGTTGTACTCAATATGGGATTATATTGGTTCTAGCAAGTAGATATGATCCTTGAAAATTAAAGCTATTAGATCACTTCATCGTGAAAGGTGTAGAGTTTGTCATTTTATTAACAAATTTGTCATTTCATTAACAATTTTTGTCATTTTATAAACATAAAAATTATAACGAATGCACTTTGCCGCCAGATCCCAATTTGTCATTTTATTTTTGGGAAAAAAATGTAGCATTTCGTGAGTGTTTCTATTTTTGGCAAAAACAAAAAGTGTGAGATCAATTTTGACCAAAAAAATGTAAGATTCACGTAGGTTTCCAAATTTATTAAATTTACCCAAATATATTAAAATTAAATGTAGACAAATTTGTTTTCCTGCCATTTTGGCAAAAATGAAGGATCTATGAAGGTTTCCAAGTTTATTAAATTTACTCAGATTTATGATAATTATCCATAAATTTACATAATTTTATGAATTATCATTTATTTGGGTAGATTTCATAAATATGAAAGTTTCTTTTATGAGTCAAAATGTATAATTTATTGGGTAACTTTCATAAATTTTAGAGTTTACATCAATTTTATATTAATTCGTATATATTTATGTTGACTTTATATATGAAAAACATGTATTATATTAAAAGTAGTTGCTCATATATGATTTTTAAATATTAAATATGTTCCACAAGTTTAATGAATAAAGAATGTTTATGGGGTCCACAAAAGTTAGTTGTTAAAAGTTAGTGGGAAAAAAAATTATTTTTTATAGGCAAAGTGGATTTTGGGTCCCACGAAATTACTTTTCCAGATTGCCAAGTTTAATAGGCAAAAAGGTTAAAAATGTCATAAATTTATTATCTCTCTACTAGGTTGCCTAACAACCTAATAAAAACTTGGGCTTGCCCAATTTTCCAATTCAAACTTAAAAGTTGCCTAATTCCCTAATTCACCCTATAAAATAATGTATTAATGTAGTAAAATCTAAATTCATGTAATCTTCCAAACTCAAAAATAATGGTGCAATTTTCTAAAGTTTTCTTGATAAAATTTACAATTTTGAAAATAAATATTCAAAATAAAAATGATAATATTTCAAATTTTACAAAAGATAAAATCATAGATAAATATAGAATAATCTTTTGAAGTTGCACGACGAAAAACAAACTATATATGTTGTAAAAATTAAAGTGATCTAATATTTTGAAATCTTAATTAAAAAAGCGTAATATCAAAACATCACTAAATAATATGATAGATGTTATTATGTATAAAATTTACTAAAATAATAAGGTAATTATTTAAACAAATTAATGTTTTTACTTATAAATCCCAAAAAATACTAAAATGATATATGTTAAAGTATAAATTTTAAAACACAACATGTAAATATAAATTATGTTAAACATATATATTTTATATAATATTAATAAATACATTTTAAAAATTTATTATATTCAAAATGTATAAATTAAAAAAACATATTTTGGAGGAATTTCTCTATTTGATTATTTCAAATTGTTATTTATCGTACATAACTCAAAAATATATTCTAAGTAATAAAAGTAAGAGTAAAGTAAAATGTATTAAACAAATCACTATATATTAATAATGCCGAATAATAAATATAGACAATAATATTATAGAGTTACACAATATATAACACTAATATAAAATTTATGTATTTAAAACATTTATAGTAATTACTCGTTCATGTGGATCAAAATCTAGTTTTATTCTTAAACGTTGATATAATTTGATCCAATAGATCAAATTGATTTGATTTTGTTTTTTTTTCATCTCTCCTATCCTCTCACGAATTCTCTCCATCTTCTCTTCATCTTCTTTTTTGCTCTTCATCTCTCTTTTTTTTTTACTCTTATTGACGTCATCTTAAATACATCTATGCTTTATCTGTGTTTGGCTTTCTCCTCTTCGTTGTTAGAGAGTTTCCAGTAACACGAGATATCGACGGATACACGAAACGGTGACAGTTGAGGAGCATCCATCTACTATATATGTTCTCTCTCTTTCTCTTTTTCTCTCACTCACTATTTTGTTTTTTTTCTTCTGAGTAAAAGAAGATGAAGGAGGCTGACTCTTAATGGCGGAGTCAGTAGAAGCTTAACGGCGGAGAAAGTAGAAAAATCTTCATGGCGGAGGAGGCAAGTTATAGTTTTGGCGTCAACAGTGGTGATTGAGTGCGGCGGAGAAGGCATAAGAAGTAGGGCTGTTCAATATGGCAAAACCGAACCGTACCGAACCGAACCGAACCGAAATAGACAATATGGTTTGGATTTGGTATATACCATACAAACCGAATGGATGTAATTTTCTAAAAACCGTAGGATTTGGATATGGTTTGGTATATAACCGATAAAACCAAATAAACCGAATAAAACCGATCAAAAATAGAAACATGTAAATATGTATATATTTTATAACGACGTATGAAAATCATAAGTTAATTTGTTTGCTAATAACTATTACCATATTTTTTACAGTAATAAAGAAGTCATGATCTGTAAAACATTTGAAGTATAATTAAATAACAATTCATCGCAACCGATGCTTCTTATTTTTTAGTCTTCTTTTTGATCTTTTTGCTTTATTTTAGCATTGACTAAATTGAAATAAAAATTATAAATTTGATGGACAACAATTAGTAGAAATTCTTCACAAACTTTTTTAATCTATAAATGAACAGAGATTCGTGTTCAATCGAAGAAACATGAATTTGATGAACGCTAAATATGGAAGAGTAGAAAAATTTTCTTTAGTGTTTTCTGCTTCTGTTTTGTTTTTAGTTTACTTTTATTCAAAATTTTGAGCTTTGATTTTAATTCTAGATTTGATTATTTTATTAGATGGTATAAGCGTTTTTTATTTTTTTGTTCTTTTATTTAAACATATAATATTTTTAATAAATGACTCTGTTGACAACATGACTCTAAAATTCATATAATATGATCACAAAATAAAGAATTATGTTTTTGGTATAAAACCGAATAAACTGAAAACCGACAGTATATAAACCGAACCGAACCGATGTAAAATATGGATTTAGAATGGTAGTTGTATTTTACTAACCGAAAAACCGAACCGAAACCGAACCGATATCCGGATTGAACACCCCTAATAAGAAGCATCGGATGGCTTGGTCACAGTGGTTGTTCTGGAGTTAAAGATAGGATTAGTTAGGTTTAGTTAATAAACTAGTTTAATTTGTAAATCAGTTTCTAATTGTAAACCATGTAAATAATTTTTAATTTATAAATTATACCAATTTCTAAATCAATTTGAGTATATATTAATTTCTGATAAATGACATAATTAGTTAACACATAAATAATTTTAATATATACTTTTATAATTTCGTTTGGTTGTTAATTTTTCAATAAATATTTGTTTGTAAAGTATATGACATAGACACAATTTTTAATAATGGATCATGGTTATAATCATACATGGAATATCAATAGAAAAACTGGGACTAATTTATTCACGAAATGATTGTGGTATAGTCTTGAGTAAATAACCACACGCACAAAATCGTAGCTAAAAATCTTATTGTCGAAATTCATATATATATATATATATATATATATATATATATATATATATATATTTTTTTTTTCTTGGGACAATTTATCAAGTACCCATATTAGAGGTTTAAATTGGCGTTGTATGCAAGGATTGACGTTTGTGGCCCAACTCGCACAATCCGTCTTCGTTTATGACGAAAATAACCTCAAACTGAAATGCTATCCTGTGTCTGCAATACAGTGCAAAGTCAGAAAAATTATCTGACAATTCTCTTAGCTCTCTCTCATTGGTCATAGACCCTAAGTCCTACAATTCATCCCAACCATACAATTTCATGGTTTCTTGTGTCAACACTCGTGGACTCAATGTCCAAAGATTCTGACAATTCTCTTAGCTCTTTTTCACACTTCATTTCTTTATTTTTACACTATCTTTCTTTTAAAATTTTCTCTCTTAGCTCTTTTTTCACACTTCATTTATTTATTTTTACACTATCTTTCTTTTTAAATTTTCTTTTCACCTATAATTTTATGTGTAAATCATTTTCTCAGCATAAAACTATGGTATATACTTATAAAAAATAAAAATCTGATAAATACTTTTTTCGGATTTATGATGAAATACATTATAACTGATCAATAATTTGACCACTAAACATGTTACAAAATACATTGGAGGGCTAGCAAATTTTGTAACAAGATACAAAATTTGTTTACATGTTACAAAATATGTTAGCGAGTTAACAAATTTTGTAACATGATACAAAATTTGTTAACTGTAAAATAACATCAACTATAGTCTCGCTAACATGGTACACAATTTGTTAACATTAAAAATTTAACTTGTTAACAAAACATGTAGATGTTACATGATTTTGTAGATGTTATAAATTAATTTAACGTATAATTTATTATTTAACAATAACATTAGTATGTAAGCAATAATTGTAATAAGTATATCTGATCAATGTTAACTGAGAAACAGAATGTTAGAAGCAAATTTTGTAGTTAACAATAATACATATTGTTAAACGAGAAAAGTTAAAGCAAAATTTTATTTTTAACAATAGTCAATGAAGCTATATCTGCAAATCCAAAAGTGTTGGGATCAAATGGAGAAAAGAGGCAAAATTTAAGGACCATACATGTAATAAAGCAAAAACAGACCATCTAAGCTTTTGCGATCAACTCTGCGGTGAGGCTAATTTGGACGACGACGAAGGCTGAGAACACAACGGAGTGAACAACGATGTTGGCTGAGCTCGAGCCATCGACGCGGACGAACAACGCAGACAGGTGTTGTCCACCGGTGAAGAAGAAGCCCAAACGCAGTGGCTAGTCTCGATTTTAAATAAATAAAAAAATTCACTAAAAGAAATCAACAATGTAAATGTTTTTAATCAATCGGTCTCACAAGAAATTGAATCCTTATATGAAATAGATGGTGAATTAAAAGTGAGATGAGTGTGAAATAATAAGAATCGTTTCGTATGTGAGGAGAAAAAAAAGAGAAATATGAAATAGGACATGAGAGAGAACGAAAGAGAGAAAACTGGTAAAAATAAGAAGATGACTATTTATCTGAAGCAAACAGTAGATGGAAGTGGGATTACAGGCTTTATGTCAGAACTAGTGTCGGTTAGGTATGTAGGAATAGGGGTAATTCTGGAATGGAAATTAGTTTCACAGATGAATGTTACTTTCTTAATATCGAGGGCGCGTGATGGTATATACGCCAATTTTCCCTATTTTCTTATGATCACGATTTTTACATTATTACTATACATTATAACTGTTTAAGCAAAAGAAAAATTATACATTATAACTATGATTTATCCGTGGCTACTTCATGTCCAGGGGCGGACTCAAGACAACGGTTATGGGGCACGTGCCCCCAACTGTTTTTTAAAATTTTTTTCCTTTAATACTATAAAGTTCATCAAATGTTTCCACTCTAAAAAAAATCATAATGCAAAAGATCACTGTGCCCCCAACTAATTAGCTTCCTACATCCGTCACTTGTCATGGCTATAGCAAATATTTCTAATAATGATTATATAGTCAAAATCTTACATATTTATCAGACCTGGTGGGTGTTTTAAGCTAACAAATTTCCATGGTCATGAAGGGGTAGAATAAATTTGTAGCTATAACTTCTATAGAATCAATACCTAGGGCCGTTACTGTCAATAATATATTATATACATATTGATGTTTTTTAAACAAATTTCGAGTAGTTTATAAAACAATTGAGTGGTGGCAAACTGGCAATACACTGGTTTTATAAAAAAGTTGAGTGGTGGCAATAATCTGGTTTTGTTTAACATTGAAAGATAGCGAGTATTATCCTTTGCTAAAGAGTATTATCCTTTTTCTGTCAAAACTAATTTTGTTTACCATTCATCATGTTTGATTTGACGTAATACACAAACTAAAAGGTAAATAAATCAAAAAGATAAAACTGACGAAGAAAAATAACACGTTTTGTTTCTAAAACCAACGAGTATGTCATGTTTTCAACCGTCAGCTTGCTAGCTTTCAAAATGTGAGATTTTTAGGAAATTAAATAGAAATCAAATAATAATGGTGTATTTTTTTTTGATAACCCGAAGATGTCCGGTGGGCCGAGACCCAACCGATTA
The DNA here is from genome assembly GCA_019706035.1 of Raphanus raphanistrum subsp. raphanistrum. Classification (NCBI taxonomy): domain Eukaryota; kingdom Viridiplantae; phylum Streptophyta; class Magnoliopsida; order Brassicales; family Brassicaceae; genus Raphanus; species Raphanus raphanistrum. The sequence goes on along the minus strand of CM033985.1, from coordinate 1,179,411 downwards.
ATCTTCTGGGGACATGTCCACCGGTGCCAGACAGATCAGATTATTCGTAATGGGAATTAGATATCCATGTCGCCTAGCCACACACACGGATAAATCTGAGTTTAGTAGATTTCGAATCCGAGTGCTTAGCATCTTTCTAAACTTGCCGTACCACTCCACTACGCTTGTGTGGTTAATAATAATGCCAATTTACCTCAATAACCAAATGAAGGCCGGTAATTAGGCAACAATGCAGAATTTGAATGTATTTGCAGAATCGGAGTAATGTTGAGGTTGCGTTGCCAAAATAACCCCCACGTCCATCAACGCACCTATCAAATATACTGTATCAAGATTTCTTTAGATACAATGTCAGAGAAATGCTGGGGAAGATAACGTCATATGAAGATTGCAATTTTATATTTTTATAACAATTTGAAACTTTGAAAACCCGCCATTGATCTATACATAGGCATATTCCCTTATATTTTGTTATATTTTTAGTTAGATAATGTAAGAAGAAAATATCATCAATTTATAAACATCAAAACTTTAATTGCAAATTAAGATGCCTAGTGATGATTATACATAATGTTACATAATTACAATAAATAATACACGTAACAACGTTAGATAATAGGAATAACTTATAGAAACTTCATAATATCGGAATGAACATTACATTATAAACAGAATTAGACAACATATAATATTGATTTCAAAACAAACGAGAACTGACAACTTGCTTAACATCATAAAATAAAGACTTATAACAACATAAGATTATAGCATTTAGAAAACTAATACATAACATTCAAAAACATAAGCATACAAACTTCAGTCAACAACAGATCGAGGATTTCAAAGGAGAAACAACTGATTATATCTAGGGCTTCAACATATAGATGATGATGGCCGTAGTTGCTATGAAACCTCCCCATGAAATGAAAAAAACTGGCGTAACATCTTCTCACGGTTAGTGTAGATCGAGTTATGCATTCCGACTAGATCAATTTCTGACTCCTCATTGGGTTAACCACCTCCTCTGGTTGCATGTAACGCCAACTGCTTCTCGAGTTCGGCGATTTCGTTGTATAGTGATTTCTTGTCATCCCTCAGTCGTCTAATTTGGTCTCTCGCCTCCAGAAGACTCTGTTTTTGCCAATCGTGTGGTTCCTCCATATCCGCCCACTTGAAAAATCCATGGATATAACACTTGTAGAAGCGCCGCCCAGGATTTGCGTCGGTCCAAGCCATTACCACAACGGTTCGACGGGACCAATGACAAGGAGGACCGTCAATTGGAAGGGATGAGACAGAACTTAAACTCTGGGAAACCGCCATGGAAATAACAGAGAGAAGAAAAGTAGCAAAGAGAAAGTGTTGTGAGCGAGCCAAGGAAGGAGGAAGGGATTATTAATATTAATAAAGTTTTGCCAGCTGTCCCAAACAAATAGCCACTTGCGTTTACACTTCAATTGTTAAAGAATATAAATTTGGGAAATTTTGCACATGACTAAATATGAAAACTGCATTAGTAACCAACTTGCGCTACTGAAAACTGGTTTCAAAGTTGAATATCAAGTTATTTCTTCCATATTATGAAAACTGCATTAGTAACCAACTTGCAACAAAGTCTATGGCTCTTGAAGAATGGTATGTTAGAACCCTAACCCCAACAGGTTCTTCACCATGCGCGAACATCATCTCAGGAATCAGCAAATCATCACCGTTATCAGCTGAGGTTGGTGATTCTACGAGCTTGGAAGCCACCATTTCCAACTTAATCTGATCTGAGATTATTGAACCGATCGGAAAATTAATTATCTCTTCTCATCTGCTTCCCGGATGAAAGAGAAAGTGAAATGAAAGAAAAGTATTTAGTGCAAATTCCCTATTGTTTAATCTCTTTTGCTACACGGATGAGACAGAAGGTGAAATGATACGCTGGTTTCTTGCAGTTTCAAGGTTTCGATATTTGATATTCTTACACGCAAACCAGTCATAATTCAGGCGCGTGATTTGCTTTGATTTGTATCTATTGTCAGACATAGACGTAGGGGCATCGGTGCCATTATAAAAATTGTAATAGTGAATATCCATATCGCTAATATATTATTGTTTTATAGTTATCCAATGCAAATTCCCTAATAATAATAGTGTATTGCAAAATGTGGAGCCATATTTTGAATTTTAGATTCAAGAATAAGTATAAAAAGGAATCTCAACGGGAACAGAGCCGGTCTTAGATATTTTTAGACTGCAAACAAGAGAATTTTCTTTGGCTGCTTTGCATATTTTTATAAAATGTGTTTGAAATTGCATGTTGAAGCCTCGAACTTGAGACATGCAAAGAATACTACAAGGCAACTTGTCATCAGAACAAGAGAATCTTATTAATTTTGTGGTTGAAATAACTATCATAAAATCGGTGGCCGGAAGCGAATGCAGATTATCGATAATAACATTACCAAATGATGTTTCCTTGCTTTCAAGTGTTCGCGTTCCGTCATAACTGCGAAACAACTGATAGTCTTTCGTTTTCATTTAACTTATTTTTTAATCCAATTTTGTATGGTATCTTTCTGGTGTCTAGCGGTTAATGATGTCATATTTTGCAGCTTCGAAAATGTAACCATAATTCGTGTGGTGTTTTCTTGGTGTATTGCTCCAGAACCCAAATCTTGAGGATCGGATTTGGGTTTACTTCCTCAAGTTTTGCTGTGGTTCTTTTACTAAATCCAAGACAGAATGTGTTTTTAGTTTAAACGATGTGATGTTTTTTCGGTGAGTAAATAAGATGTTGAGTTGTAAAAGAAATTAAAGTTTTTAAAATATAACAAAGAATTAAGAGATGAATCATTTAAAGAGAGAAGGAATAATTCTATATCACAATATATATATATATATATATATATAATTGTGATCACTATTGCATTGTTGTGATTTTAATATGTCAGAAGTCATATTTCTCCATCAAATATGGGATTTTACTTGTTGCATTGTTGCTTACATCGTTTCTAATTTTTCCTTAGATCCTTTTTTCAAAATACTTGCTTCTCTTTGTATTTTAGTTGGCCCTTGAATCAAGAAGGATCTAATATCATGTAAAAGAAACTAAAGTTTCTAAAATATAAGAAATAAATAAGAGATGAATCTCTTAAAGAGAGAAGAAATAATTCTATATCACAATCTATGTGATTATGATCACTACAAATCTAATGAACAAAAAAGTTATTTATTATTATTGGAAATAAAAATCTGAACATATTGTTTTACATCACAATAACAAGGGTTTCTATAAAAAATGGAACATTGTAAAATGAACACTTGCATCTCTTCATTGCATCTCTTCAATGAAGAATTGTGTCTATTTCTCCTTAAAACTCTTAAATAAAACTATTTAACTAAAAGTCACAACTCTTAACACATGCACTTTTTCAATAAAATCAATTACAACCAACACTTCTCCTTAATTGATTTTCTGTTTAACTCCAAATTGTTTGTGTTTTCTTCAAACCCTTAATCTTTCTTGCTTTGTACTTTATTGGATTTCTATATGCATCTCTCTTGATACGATATACCCACTTCAAATTTGTTGCTATTTTTCTTCTTGGCTTTCGTATGTTGTGTTCGTTCTTATCATCTTTACTTCATCACTTATATCATCTCTCCATGCATTGATCTCAAATACTCCATCATGTGATTTTAGTTGACCTGAAACACTAAAAGAAACTTCAAGTACTTGAACCAAATCTTCAAGCTGCACCATTTGGGCCATTTGTGGCTAACTCTTTGATCGATACCTTCTTGTAGATTCAAATGTATTATCTTCTTGAAGTGTCGCATCTCTTGACATCTCCACCATTCCATTTTTTAAATGATCTCTTCTTCACGAACGATTCCTTCACTTACTTCAAAATAGTTCAACTTTATTGTAAAACTTTTCTAAACCATTTGTATTTCTATAATCTTCTTCCCCTTAGGATCTGATATTATGCACCACTTGTTTTTGAAAAAACATGATATACACGTGATATCATTTGCGGAACACTAAGAAAATGTTTTTCTAATCCAGGAACTAGAAAGACATCCTTTATCACTCTTTGTCCTTTGTTATTCATGACATTGATATCTCCTTTCCTGGCTGTCATTACGGCTTCTCCATTTCCAACTTTGATTGGAACATTTATGCTTATGTATTGATCCATCATAGGCACATTGCTGTCAAATCTTTCTTGGAGAGATATGAGAATTTTCTGGAAAATCTGATAGTTTGACTTCTATTCACCATGAACCTTCAATTGATTTCTTAAATCAATTAATTTATTAGTGAAAACTTTAATATTATCACATTCATTCATCTTCAAGTTTTCATACTCCCTTCTTAACGATTGCAGTTTAATGAATCAAACTTGTGGAGTTCTTTCGAATTCAGATTTCAAAGCATTCCACGCTTCCTTTGAAGTAACTGATAGTGCTATGAGAGAGAATATCTCTTCAGACACAACAGTTTGAAGAATTTGTAGTGCCATCATATCTTGTAATGATGCTTCTTCCCATTGATTTCTCAATTGCAACATTCTAGGAGTTTCCTCTGTTTGTACCGGTTGAAGGGAACCTCATTCTCTAGCACTGTCTATAATTTTCGAGTTTTGAAAATTCTTGTCACTTTAATACGCAAGAAAACATATTTTTCTCCAACAAATATGGGAATCACTTGTTGCATTGTTGCTTCCGTCGTTTCTAACTTTTCCTTGAATCCTGTTTTTAAATACTTGCTTCTCTTTGTGTTTTAGTTAGCCATTGAATCAATAAGGATCTGACACCATGTAAGAGAAACTAAAGTTTCTAAAATATAACAAAGAAATAAGAGATAATCTCTTAAGGAGAGAAGAAATAATTCTATATCACAATCTATGTGAATGTGATCACTACAAACCTGATAAACAAAAACTTTATTTTTTATTATTAGAAATAAAAATCTGAACATATTGTTTTACATCACAACAACAAAGATGTATATAAAAAATGAAAGATTGCACAATGAACACTTGCATCTCTCCATTGCATCTCTTGAATGAATCTCTTCAATGAAGAGTTGTGTAATTACAAATGAAGAGTGTCCATTTCTCTTTAAAACTCTTAAATAAAACTATTTGACTAAAAGTCACAATTCTTAACACATGCATCCTTTCAATAAAATCAATTACAGCCAACACTTTCCTTTAATTGATTTTCTGTTTGATTCCAAACTGTCCGTGCTTTTTTTCAAACTCTTAATCCTTCTTGCTTTGTACTTTATTGGATTTCCATATGCATCTCTCTTGATATGAAATAATTCTATATCACAATCTATGTAACTATCACTATAAACTTAATGAAATGACTTGTTGCATTACTGTGATTTTAATACGCCAGAAATCATATTTGTCTCCATCAAATATGGGAATCACTTGTTGCATTGCTGCTTCTATCGTTTTGTAATTTTTCCTTGAATCTTTTTTTCTTCAAAATACTTGCTTCTGTTGGAGTTTTAGTTGGCCCTTGAATCAATAAGACTCTAATACCATGTGAAAGAAACTAAAGTTTCTAAAATATAACAAATAAATAAGAGATGAACCTCTGAAATAGAGAAGAAAAAAATTTATATATCACAATCTATGCGATTGTGATCACTACAAACCTAATGAACAAAAACTTTATTTATTATTATTAAAAATAGATCCAACATATTGTTTTACATCACAACAATAAGGGTTTATATAGAAAATAGAAGATTGAAAAATGAACACTTGCATCTCTTAATTGATCTCTTGAATGTATTTTTTCAATGAAAATTGTGTTATTACAAATGAAGAGTTGTGTCCATTTCTTTGTAAAACACTTTAATTAAACTAGTCAACTAAAAGTCATAACTCTTAAAATATGCACCAGTTCAATCAAATCAATTACAACCAACATAACCAACATGGGTGAGGCAAGCTTCTTTACAGAAACATCGGTGGGATTCTGAGACAATGCTTCTCGATTCCAAAACAAAGATATCGCTTTGTTCTCCCAGAGCTTCTCTAACTAATGTTTTTTTTTATTTTACCTTTTTGGTTTCCATTTGGGTTATGTTATGTTTAGGTGGTGGTGATGCAGTCCTTGCGCTTTTCTCTCTTCTATTTATTTGTTGAAGCATCCGCTGTTTTCCAGTTCAAGATCGTGGATGTCTGATGAGCGAGTAATTGTGGTTGATATGGTATCCGCCAGGGGCGGACACACATAGACGAGTATGGAGTCACGTGCCCCCATCTAATTTTATAACTTTTATGTTCATTATTAATGAGATTTGGTCGAGTATCCTAGTGGTTTCAGTGTGTCCCCGTCCATAGCTTGTGTTAATAGTTCGATGCCCTTAGTTGATGTTTTAGACTTTTAGTCTTAGATAACATTTTTTTACCAACCTTTTTTATTTCGGCAGATTCAATAAAAAGAAGCATCATTTCATGTAATATGTTCTCTCTGCGTGTTCAATTTGTTTTGCATAATTTTATTTCTTCAGTTTCCTTTCTTCTTTTTTTTTGACAACCTTCTTTTTTTTTCTTTTTGAAAAAGACATCTTGCAAAATTGAGTTTCCTTTTCTTTGAAACTAGTTTGTACCTTTTTTTGAAAAAAAATTAGATGTATTAGAGTCAGTTGAGAAAACAATTCTAAAAACAAACTAAGTAACTTTTTGTGAACAAAAATGCTTGACAATAAATATAATATATATATATTTTAAAATAAATATATAATTATTACTAATATATAGTATTATATGAAAATTAATATTTAAATTATATAATCTAATCTAAAATTATGCCTATATTTTAAAATAAATATATAATTATTACTAATATATAGTATTATATGAAAATTAATATTTAAATTATATAATCTAATCTAAAATTATGCCCCCAATTAAAAGAGTTTCTAGATCCGCCACTGGTATCCGTTCGGGCGGAAAATTTCCGGTGGGTTTCTCGTTCCTGGTTTTCTTGTTTTATTCCTTGTAATCTGGTTTGTTCCAGATGAAATAGGTTTTCTAGAACTTTTGACCTGTTTTTTCGTTTTTCGTTTTTTGTTTTGTTTTTGCTTTGTTTTCTTGACAGCTTGCTATGTAATTTTCAAAAACAAAAAAAATATGAAGAATTTTAAGTCTAAAAAAATCACTAATTTTTTTTGAGAATAAAAAAATCACCAAGTTAGAAGATTTTTTCCTACATTTTAACGATTCTCTAATAAAATTATTTCCTTACCATATTTTAGAGGAAAATAATGTTTAAAGGATTGTGGACTGATTATCATAGAACTCATTGTTTTATTTCTCTCGTTTTTATGTCATAAAATCACAAACATAAGCTTTTAAATGTTAAATATTTTCTTGTACTCTTGTTATTCAAAAGATTTCTTGTCTACAACTAATTAAAATCTGAAAAAAATAAATCTTTATTTTTTTTTACATCTAATAAACCTATTATTACATTACAGTCCCAAATATATATATATATATATATATATATATATATATATATTATTCATAAAAGTGTTTCTCAAGCACTTCAATTTTTTGTCAACATAGTTACCTATATATAGTTAGTCTACCTATACATATAACTTTACACATATTGAACGTACATATATACGATGCATGCATGTCAGTACTTTTTTTTGAAATTTGCATGTCAGTACTTATAGCCATGCAAACATACATATGCATTATACATACATACTAACAATCAAACCATACTAAAACAGCCATCGTTTCTTAAAGAAAATCAGATCTAACTTTAAGTTATTATCCTTTGATGGGGAAGTTGTTCAGTTTACCCTATCATAATTCATATATAATGGTAACCTAACTTCAAATTTTATAATATATATGAACATGGTCATCCTGGTCAGGCTTCCTCATAATGGCATAGAAAGCAACGAAGTAATCAGTTCTAATCGGAAAATATGGTAGTTTTAACTTTTTGTATCTCTTTGTTGCATTGAACACGTGATGCTTTCCTTTATTATTCTATAAATAGAAAGTCACTAGCTATATATCACATAAATTATCATATTGTCCTAGCTAGTCTAGGTAGTATGACTATGGGGAATGTATAAGATGAGAACATAAATGAATTTGATATGGTTCGGCAACATACTCCTCAAAAATATATCTGTAATTAGTTATAAAAATCTTAAATTTTTTTTTGGCATGAAAAATTAATGCTATATTTTGTACAACGACACTTCGTCTAATATATAAATAAATATATATACATATATTTTTTTTTTTGAATCTGTAAATCCATTCATCAAACCAATATTTACGCATCGTATCCTTATAATATTTTAGAGGTCCAATTTTCAGAGCTTAAAATTAACACGTACAGCATGCGTCACGCGTATGTATTCAATACAGATAGGTAAAGGGTATATATGTCAAAATAATTTAAATAAATTCCGTATTTAAAGAATCTATGGATTCTTCTATTCGGTGGGAATTTTGCTTTTGCTAAATCATCTCTTATTTTTAAGCTTGTTTAGGAAAGTGATTAAGGACCACTCCTTAATCTTCTGCTTTATCCGATATAATAATCAGTGAGCTTCTCGAACCACCGGTTGGATCACGCGTGTGCAAATATCACCCAAACAAATAAATTAAAAACATTGTCTTGGTTAAATGTATTTTTCGTGTATATTGCTACAAATGTCTTTGTTATGATTTAAGGACATTGGGTATACTTTGAAGCCTACCCACCAATTGATTAATACGTAAACAAATGTTAGTTAGGTTTGTGTTCTAAATATCTAAATTTTATTAAGAAAAACTTGGCAAAACTAAAATAAAATACGGTGATAAAACCTTAAATAAACCTGGTGTACCTCGTATGATATTATAAACTATCATGTGAATAGCTTATTATCAAGTCACATGATTTGATATTTATAAAATACATGTGTGACATTATATGCAATAAATAACTCGTCAAGTCGACAAAAAGAAATAACTCGTCAATTTATGATTTCTTATATCGTTTGTACGAATAAATTAGTTAGAATTTGTTTATTTTGTATAAAAAAATTAGTTACTTAGAATTTGGCTATGACATATCCTTCAGTATTCCTGAAACATTATATTCGGATTCCCACGTATTATAATGTGATTGAGGCTGAGTAAATAAACAAAAACATGAATTAATTTATTTGTTATTTAGGTTGTGTCCGAAGCAATGTTTTTTAAATCCAACTCGGACATTGAACCGGATGATGTTCTGGGTTATCGGATCATCGACCACGGGTGAACCGTGAGTTAATAAAAAAATAATTTTATCGACCACGGGTGAACCGTGAGTTAATAAAAAAATAATTTTATTATATAACCATATATATTAGCTAGAAAATTAAATAAATAGAAACTAAGTTTAAGTGTTTTCTAAATGTTTATAAAACATAAAATAACAGTTTGGATATTTAGAAAATACTTAATTTTAGTTTTTATAATTTATTTTTATTTGACATGCAAAATATTAAAAAAATAGTTAAGACTATCTAATTTTGTTTGTAACAGGTTAATAATTATGACATCTAACAAAAATATCACGATTTAAAAATTCATAAATATTTAGATATCGAGTGTGAAAAATAAAATGAAAATTCAAATATAAAATAAAACAAAAGTAAATCATCAATAATAAATTATCGATAAATACCAAATCCAGTCAACTATTTTAGTTCTATATATTTACTATCGTTCATTTCATTTTCTCCAAATAAAATTTATTTATTGGTTCAACAGATAATAAGATATTGAGTTTTAGTGAGCTTTTTACTATTTTATTACTTTTTTAAATATAAGTTCTCACAAATTTAAACCGATTTTTGTCTTGAATCATTGGATTAATCGGTTCAACTGCAGATCCGGATCAAATTTATCAGTTCAATGCGGATCCGGATTTGAAAAACACTAGCTCAAAGCATAACATCAGAACAAAAATGTTGGGATGGCCCAGATAGGATATGGTGTCGTTCGTATATAATATGTTGCCGATCTTAAATACAGATGATCAGTTTATGGGCCAGAAGAGTTTTATCTCATTACGAATCCCACAGTGCAAATTATGATGGAATCATTTAAATTGTTTTTTTTTTGTCAATAATCATTTATATTGTTAATATAAAGAGTGGATACATCTTGGCCAAGGGATCAAAGATTAAAAGTTTATACACCAAATTTAAGATTCAATTTTACAAGATTTAATTTCTTGAATATTATAAAATGTAAAGTTTATCTAAAATTATTTCCAGAGTGGTAAATATAAAACTGTTAATTATGGTTGTTTATCAAAAAGATCTATCTAAAATAACTTACATGCAACATTGTTTATCTATTCGGATTGAGTTACATTTAAAAACTTATCTGTAAAATTATAAATTACTAGCGCATATGTTAAAAGTAGTGGATCACTATATCTAATTGAAATGGGGGAAAATATTATTTAAATCATCAACTTTTAAATTTGATTGAAATAAAACATCAACTTTCGGTAAGCAAAAAAACACTCAATTTTTATTAACGACTCATTTTAATCATAAATTTTCTTTGATCATATCATTTTAGGCATGTCGTTACTCAACAGTTATAGTAGACTAACGGTATGCCTAAAATGGCTTTTAAAATTGATGCATTTTTGACACAAAAAAAAATCAACAATTATTTTTCAAAATCGTAAATTTTAAATTTTTTAAAAATATATTTAATAACTATAACACTAATAATAAAATAAGAATTAAACCAAAAATATATTTTTCATTTTGTCAAAGTAAAAGTTTATATATTTTCATTTATATTTTAAAATAATTAGTTAACTTATGAGTAATTAATAATTTAGTTTAAAAATAATTATCAAGAAATTTTATAATTATCTACGATCAGTTTTCATAACTTTTTGCATAATCTTATTGGATTATGTTTTATAATATTGACGTCAATTCTTTTTAGTGAAGTGCTAGTTCAACTTTTTATTCTTAAACGAAAATAGTTATCCAAATTCTTTTTTGTATAATTCCTATAAATGTGTTACAAGATTACTTCTGCATTTTAATTATAAATAAATTCCACCAACAACTGTTAAGATCCAAAATACAGCTACTAATTAGAATACCATTAATTTTTTATTTTTGTGAAATAAAAAATATATTAATATTTTACAGACAATAAAAATTATGAATCATAATCCAATTAGGACTATCTAAATAGTTACAAAGTGATATAAATATAATAAATAATTAAAATTTTCTTTATAATTATTTAATAAAATAAGTATTAAACTAATGATATGCTAACTAACTATTCTAGAATATAAATAAAAATTACATTTTATTTTGAAGAAAATGATGAATTGTTTTTTATTTATTTGATATTTTTATGTATAACATTATATTGTTACTATATAATTTATTCTAAATTTTAATTTTCATTTTTTTGAAAAAAAAAATGATTTATATTTGTGCCAAAAGACATCAACTTTAAAAGTCATTTTAGACATACTGTTAGTCAACTATAATTGTTGATTAACGATATCCCTAAAATGATATAGTCAACAAGAGTTTATGATTAAAATGACTCGTCAATAAAAGTTGAGTATTTTTTTGCTTACCGAAAAATTTGTTTTTTATTTTAGCCAAATTTAAAAATTGATGATTTAAATGACATTTTTCCCAACTGAAATATAATCTATACATTTATTTAATTGGCGATTTAAAATATATTAAGAAAGTATATTAAATTCGTTTGCCTTGTCCACTCTCATATCTGAACTTCTTTTTAATGCATTCAATTTGGACTTCAACACATCTTATCCTACAATACATAGTATTAAATTTCTAATAATGCTAGTATATACAAAAAGAAATATTTACTGTGGTCTAATGAATAACGTGGTACACCGACACCGTACACGTGTAATAAAACTTGCAAGTAGTTACTTGAACTAGATAGAGAAAAATAAAACTTGTAAAAATGGGTGAACAACTAAATGCAAGTAATGTTCCAAAAAACTAAATGCAAGTAAACGCATGCAAAGCCAGTAGAGTTGATCGACAGGACCACAACCAGAACGTGTTTGAAACTTGTACGGTGTAAAATTTCACTGTGCTCTGGTCAAACAAGCAACCACGTTGACCAACTCGTGTGATTTCAGCTAACACATTGCTTCATTCAAGTCATATGGTCAGTAAGTCTATTGATTTGTTGGGTGTTTACTAGTATACCAAGTAATATCACGTTTAAAACGTTAACCATCCATTCTAAGAAGCACAGAACAATATATCAATATGCAAATTCATTGTCTAAATATATATACGCATACAAAATATTTACAAATATAAAGGTTATAGAATACAAATGTACACCTACAGATCTACAAGCTTGCCTCTAAACCCGAAAGAATTGGAATCCAAATAGATAACGTTTCCTACATGACAACAAAAATAAAAACTCAAATGTCCTCTTTTTATTGCGTCAGAACTGCATCATCATATAAAACCAAACCCACCAACTTGCCCCGGATAACCAAACCCGACCGAGTCAATACCATACCCATTTTGAGCAAAACCAAAGTCGTCCGGGTTGTTAAACTCTTCCTCCATCTTCAGGTAGCCAGAATTAAACTCAATACTAGGAACAACATGACTCAGTCCAGGTTCTGGACCTGAGTTATGTTCAACATTGCCTACAAAACTTCCCCAATCGAAGCTCGACGTATCCGATAAACCGTTGATCCCGGTTTTATCTCCGGTTAGGTCTGGTCTAAGTGAAGAGAACTGGTTTGGATTAGCATACTGGAAATTCCTGTTGTCGGTCTCATGATGTAATGAATCAAGAACGTCTTCAAAGTGAGAAGAAGATGACGTCGTTGATGAAGTACCATTGTTGCTAAGTTCTCTAGTACTCGTGATTACATTTTCGTATGCTTGTTTTTGTGCGCTTGATTGCTTCTTGTATATTCTACATAGAACCCAATCATCTAACTGCAAAAAGTTATAATATTGATTAGGGATAAATAATTGAAATATACAAAAAATAGAACTTAGAAAAGATAATTTGCATGTTGTTTTTGTTACCTTAGAGCTTCCGTCTCTATGAGAGGGTTCAAGGAGACGATACTCATGCATGATCCAATTTGTTTTAGTGCCTTTAGGTGCTTTACCGATGTAAAACACCAAAGCCTTCTTGATACCAACTCTCTTTCCTTCTGTCGAGATAATCTTATCCGTACCCGTAGCTTTCCAATAACCCGACCCGGCTACCCGGTTCGGTCTTGATCCGTTTGGGTACTTTCTGTCCCTAGGACTAAAAAAATACCATTCCTTTTCTCCGAATAGTGCCTTATCTATATTCACAAAACCAAACCAAGAAAATTAAGAACAGGTAAAAACAAAAGAAGTGGGTTTTCAGTAATTAACAAAATGAACCGGTTTGGTTTACTTACTTGGTAAGACCCAAGGATCAAACTTGTAAAGATCGATTTCAGCGATAAGCTGGAGAGAAAAATCATAACCGGCTGCTTTTCTGCAGAGATATTGAACCATAAGCTCTTCGTCGGTCGGGTAAAACCGAAAACCCGGTGGTAGACTCAACTGGGCTAACGGGTCGGTTTCTTCGATACCCATTTTTACAATCTCCTCTCTTTTTTCTTCTTCAACTTCTCTATGAGGAAACTATTGCAGCTAGTATGTGTTTTAATAGTATTTATTCAAATATGAACGATAAGGTTTGGGTCATAAGCTACTTATATATAATGGAATCCACCGTTGCGAATTAACGTGTGTACTGAAACTGGGACCCACTTTTGTGCTTATCTCTTAACACTTTTAAATCATGACACGTGTGTCAGTTATATCGTCGTAATTTACGCAAATCCCTTGGGTTCATTGAACCTACATGGAGCATATTTGGCTCTTCCTCGTACTATTTGTATGTTAGGTTATTTTGTCCGTGATATTATTTATTTTAGTATATGGTTCACTGGTTTGAGAAGTATTTTACTATGCAAAAAATAATTATTATGACGATGCTAGTTTTTCGTTTGGGAACTGGTTCAAAAAAAAATGAAGTTTTTGGTTTGGGACTAGGGGTATGAATTAACGACAACAATGTTCAAAAACTAATGTGAACTAATTGAGGTTTCTTTTTGTATTACTTCTTTACATAACTATTTAGTGTAATTTTAAAATATGGTGTAAAGTGTAACTTCCATTTCTTAAAGAGAATAGTTGTAATCTATTAATCTACTGTTTAGACTAACTGAACGTTTAGGTCATAAAAGTTGTTGATTTTTTCATTGATTTGACCAGTATTAAACTTTCTAAACGACCAAGTTTTAGAACACAAAACTATATATTTAGCGAGTATTATTGAACATAAACCATGTAACCTGTGAACTGGTAAAAGATAGTTTTCATAACACGTTTTTTTGTTGACGCACTCTATTGAAATGTATATATGCCAAATGTTGTTGTGTTCAGAATAAAGGTAGGACACATGTAACTGAATGGGTGGATGAGAGGACTTGATTTTTGTTTTTGAAAAAGGCGAAGTTGAGAGGACAACGAAACTGTTCAATGTATCTTAGGTATCATCAACATGGAAAGCGTTTTCCATACAGACAAAGCTACAACATGACGACACGTGGCCACGTGTCTATGGCATAAGTTAGGCGCCATATTTGTCATTTGTCAAAAAGACGTTATAACGATTGACGATAAACAAAACACGAGTTTGATGTTGACTAAAGATTTTTGCTATTGTAACAAAAGATATGATTCGTGACAAAAAAACAAAAGATATGATTGTTTTGTTTCACTAACACTACAAGAACAATTTATTTACTGTAGTTGCTTAACTGTTTTTTTGAATTTAATTACTTCACTTAGTTTCAATGTTTATCCATATAATCACAGATAGGAACTACAGTGTAGGTGCACAGAAAAAGGAACTACAGGGGTCGTAGTTTAATTTAATGTTCTTAATTTTCTTTAGAAAATTTGATAGCAGGGTATATAAATTGATAATATTCTCAGAATATGCTATTTTGAAACATGCAGTATATAATTGACTAAGCGTTTTTCTATATAACAACAAAATTCCGCATTTGGTTAAGTTCATTTTTAAAACTTATGTTGGAATCGAAAATACTTTTTCAAGAGCTTGACCATAATTTTAGCAAAAAAAAAAAAAAGAGCTTGACCATAAGAACATAACCCTTTTTGTCAAATATAATCTAACATCTCCTTTTGTAGATTTATAGCGTTGATGTTTATCTAAAATAGCTGGGAAACTATAATTAGGAATTATGTTTCGTACGGGTCAATTGTGTAGTTTTCATAATCCATTTCCATCTATTTATTGTTTTCGATCGTCATTTTCATTTAAGTAATTTATTATCCATAAATAAATTTATGCCTTACGGCTTTAGTTTCAGGACTTATAATCTAAGCCTATATATACATCTTGGAGATCATAAATCTTCGAGCACAGTTTAAGCATACATCACCAAACTAGGTTAAAATTTGAAATGAATACTGTCGTCATGGAATCCCTCCACTGGAACTTAAAGAATTTTGTTTCACTCAATACATAATACATTTCGTGTGCTAACAACCATTTGATGCTTTACGTACTTTTCTTTATTTTGTTTTATTATCTATATCTCTCATTTTCGATTAATGATAACGAATTGCTCAAAGAATAATTATGATTTATTAATCGCTCTTTTTTTTTTCTTCTTTGAATGTGGAGAATGTATTAAATTTTCGGTAGAAGAATAAAAATTCAACAATATTTATGGAGAATTTTTCAAATATTATTCAAAACTTAATTTTTATCTAAAAGTATATCCAAAATTGAATCAAATGCAAAATTAAATCAAAATACTTGTGAAATTACAATTAATCCTTATGATCAAACAAAAAACAAAAAATCATTTTATGAATATAACCCCGTAAAATCTTCTGAGATTTTGTAAATTTTATGTAGTTCTGTAAGTCTTCTCGTATAGTAAATCATAAAAATAATTTATAAATTTTTTGAAAAATATTTTGCTTGAGGAAAAATTGAAATCATCTAATTATAAACATTTGTAAACGATATGAACTAAGATATATTAAAATTAAATTGTTTTCAATATAGATAAGTGAATGTAGTGAGTCATGATATTTTTTGGTTTAGGGTTTAGTAACATATGATGTAATATTGTATATTTTCTTAAGGTTAGATTTTGGAAGCTTAACATTTTTTTGAAAAATTAAATTTTGACATATATGTCTTTAGTTCTATGTGTATTAAACATTTTTAAGTTGAATTTAAATTTAATGAAGTGTTTAGTAAGTTAATTAAGTTTATGGTTTATATTTAGGGTCTAGACGGTTTCCAGGAAGTCTTCTGACGAATAGTATTTACATGTTAGAAGAATTCCCTAAAGTCTTCTGAATTGAAACCATTTAACCTAAATTGAAATTTTTATCTCTATCAAAAAATAAAAACTTACACATTCTCTCTCTTCCTCTCAAATGGATGCAACGAAAATATAAGGTTTTTCACTCTAAAACATTCTAACCTCTCTCTAATCTCTGTGAACTTGAAAAGAGACTAGTTTATATCAATTTCTCATTTTTATCTCATGTCTTCTCAATAATTTATCTTGTTTTTGCAGATTTTTAATCACATGGTTCTCATTTTCCACTCATTTAAAAGTAGATCTATAAATTTTAGATATCTATTTTGATATGTTCTATAAAGATAGACTTATCTAATCTTCCATTCATTTTCTCTGTTTTTAAATTATTTGAATGAGTTTGGATATGCGGATTTTTCAGATCAGGATTTGGATATGCATGATTTTCAGATCTGATCTGGATCAGTTTTCTGGAAAGTCGTCTCGAAAGTCTTCTAAAATATAATGCAGTAGAAGATAACTAGGAAGTCTTATGATGAAGTCTTCTGACAGAATCTTCTCCCATTTCTCCTCTTTCTTAACATATATGAGCGTTTTGGTTTTAAGTCTGATTTTTTTTCATTGGGTAAGCTTAATTGCATAAAGCTCTTACCTTTTTCCTAACTAAAACTCTCCAGTCCCTTTCTAATCTATTTGAACTTGAAAACACCAAATTTTATATGAATTTTTCATTTTTTGTCTCATGTCTTTCTCATTAATCTATTTTTTGTAGGTTTTTAGTGAAATGGTTCTCATATTCTACTTAGATATATATTTTTGTGTGTTCTATAAAGGTAGATCTATCTCATATTCCACCAATTTTCTTTGTTTTAAGCCATTTGAACATTTTTGGATATGTAGGGTTTTCAAATCTGAATTTCGATATGCAGTTTTTTCAAATCTGAACTAGATTTTGAAAAAATTCTAAAATATAATATTTTAGAAGATTTCCAGAAAGTCTTATGGACTTCCTGGAAGTCTTCTGACATAGTCTTTTCCCATGTCTCCTCTTTCATAACAAATATGAGTGTTTTGTTAAGTTACCATGTCTGATTTTTCTTTATTTAGTAACCTCTTGTTGCATAAAACTCTTACATTTTTCCCAAACTAAAATACTCAAACCTCTCTCTAATCTCGTTAAACTTGAAAACACCAAACTTTATATCAATTTCTCATTTTTGTCTCATGTCTTTCTTACTAATATGTATCTTGTTTTTGCAAGTTTTTATCACATGGATCTCATCTTTTATTCTTTTAAAGGTAGATCTAATTTTTTGGATATGTATTTTTTGTGTTCTTTAAGGTAAATCTATTTCATCTTCCACTTATTTTCACTTTTTGAAGGCATTTGAACATTATTGGATTTGCAGGTTTTTCAGATCTGAGTTACTCTTTGGAAAACTAATGGGAAGTCTTCTCGGAAGTCTTCTAACATATAATGCGCTAGAAGAATTCCTGAAAGTATTATAACGAGTCTTCTCCCATATCAAATGTAATCCAAGGTTGTGTTGGTGGATGAATGATCTATAATAGTTTTCTTTGTGGTCTGTTTTGCGATTTGTATGTGTATTATTTTAATTGTGATTTTTTGTAAATTTGAAGAGATATTAATGAGAATATTGTAATTATGTTCATTGTCCACAATATTATCTTGCCAAAAGTACTTGACATTATTGAATTTATAAATACAACTTTACTAGAAAAACATAATAATACAAAAAATTAGTCAAATTTACTACAACTAAGGGAGAAGACTTTTTGAACAATTAAAGGAGAAGACTTCTCAAGAAAATTTAGCCAAATTAACAAAATATCAAACATTACACAAGTTCAAAAGTACAACAAGTTCGCTAGAAGACTTAAATTTAAAGCATAAAATTGAAATAAAAACGAAAAATTTAAGCGAAAAACTCAAATTTTAAGTGAAAATTGAAATTTAAAATTTTATGAAAGTTTAAAAGTATATACTATGATCTAAGATGACACATTAAACCATATAACTTGATATTATTGAAGTTTCTTAAGACTTTTGAAAGTTAAAAAAACATATCTAAAAGCTACTTAACAAGTTAACAAAAACTAACGTTGAAGACTTCCACGGAATTCTTCTCGGATAAGCTAGAAAATTTAATAAACATGAATGTTGGTAAACTCATAAATATCACTAATTAAGTTATAAATTTCATTCAATTTTCTCAATATTGAGTAATATACATGAATTAACAAGAAAATGCTAAAAAATCTTTATATGTTTTAGAGAAAATAAAAGTTTATTAAACATTGATGCAGAAGACTTCTAGGAAGTCGTCCATTTAGATCATTTTGGTAATTGAAAATTTACAAGGGAAGACTTTCAGAGAAGTCTAATTCTTTGGAAGTCCTCTTTAAATATTGGCTTACTTTTGTTAACAAAAATAATCTCAAAAATATCAGAAAAGAATTTCCAGTAAGTCGTGTAGGATAAACATGTTAGTTTTCCATTTGACCGGATTGCGTCAGAAATTTGAATTTTCTTAGAAGACTTACTAGGAAGTCGTCCAGCAGAAAAATAAATTTTCAATATTTAATTATAGTTAGAAGACTTCCATGTAAGTTTCAGGTTACTTTTGCAATTGAGAAATAAAACATAAATATTTTGGTTTTATCTGGACGACTTACATGAAAGTCTTCTGATAGACGATTTACACGGAAGTGTTCTGTAATAACCAAGGTTTGACCAAAATCTCGGAATAAAATTCTAGAAGACTTCCGTGTAAGTCGTCTATGGGAAGACTTCTGTGTAAGTCTATGGGAAGACTTCCGTGTAAGTCGTACAAATAAAATTAATTATTTAAGTTTTTTTTTTCAATTACAAAAGTAACCCTAAACGACTTACATGAAAGTCGTATAATTATAATTAAATATTGAAGTTTTATTTTTCTATTGGACGACTTACAACTAAGTCGTCGAGGAAAAGTCAAATTTATGATACAATCCGGTCAAATACAAAACTATCTTGTTTATCCTAGATGATTTACCGGAAAGATTTCTCTGGTATTTTCGAGATTTTTTGTTAACAAAGAAAACCAGAACACTTCCATAGAAGTTGTCTTTGATAACATAAATAAAAATCAATTGCAACACTAGCATCTGCATTGACTAGAATACTTTTGTGTAAGTCTTCTACTACCATAAGACTTACACGGAAGTCTTTTGACGGACAGATCTGAAAAAAAAAATTGATTTCATAGCTTCAACCAGTGATATAACTTATTTATCACACATAAGTCTTTTCCAAGGACACAAAAGCTCAAATTAAAGTGACCCACCAGAAATCATAAGCTTGAACAGCTCTATGAACACAATTAATTTAGAGTCAAAATATTGGGTTTTTTGGATGAATATAGAGAAAAACTGAAAGAGATGTTGTTTTAGGTCATAAAATAAGATATAAGGAGTGTAAATCGATTTATGTGTATTAAAAGCTTCAAATTGGTTGTTCATGGTGGTTATTGTATTGATGACAACGAAAATATTGTAAATACTTGAAGAAAATAAAGATGAAGAGTAAAACAACTCAGTCTAAAAAATTGCAAAAATTACATTTTTGTGAATAATCCCAACTTTTTGAAATAATAAAGCATATGAAAATTCAGAAAAATCTTTGATTATTTTTGTGTTTTACTTTGAGTTTTGAGTAATATTTTGAAAACATTCAGTATTCATTTCATTATCCATGTTCGATATGTCCTTACATAAAATAATATAATTTTTTAAAAAATATTTTTCTAGTATTATTTTTTCTGCAAACTATCTTTATGTATACCTTTAGTTTTGGAAATATATTTAATATAAAACATATGAAATCGTAATAATTCTTTTGAGAGTTAGTATACAATTTATGCAATTTCAAGTTCATAATTAATCTTTAAATGATATCATAGCTGGGTATAATATTTTTAACTATCAGTTAATTTTCATTTCTCTTAAGCTAAGAAATTATGTTTTTAATGTAAGTCTATATGCTTTTGAATCTAAACCAAAATGCTTCCAAATTTATATTTGATCATAAATCTACAAATTCAAGCCATCGGTCCCCTTATTCAAAAATTTGTAGACTTTTGAATCGTTTTTCTTTTGTGCTACAGCTTGAACCTTATTCCACTTGATACATTGTCAATTTTAACAGAAAAAATTGTAGACCAAAAAAATTATGTTTCTTAATTTTCTAAGCATTATTCGAATTTACTATAGTATCCTCTGAACAGTGCTGTCCTATAATTTGGGGTGAGCTAAAGCACAAATTTCTTTTCTGGCGTAACAATAAATAGTAACAGTTAACCAATACAAAATGTATAAAATCATCGAATGGTTAAAATAAAAACTATGTTGGACAAAAAGAGGATATAACTATGGTATGCTAACTCAACTCAAACTGCTTAACCATTTGACTTAATGGTTAAAATAAAAACTATGTTGAACAAAAAAAGGATTTAACTATGGTATGCTAACTCAACTCAAACTGCTTAACCATTTGACTTAACTAATACTCGATGACATGTGGCCTTAATTTGTTTCGTTATATCTTGTGGCCTAAAGCAGATGCTTTAGTTGCCTTATAGTAGAGACGGACCTGCCTCTGAAATATCTCCGCCCACAGTTTTTTATTCAGCACGAGAGTTTAATATTTTAACATGACTTCTTTACTGATCGTTGAAGTTCTAGCAGTTCTAGCGGCCTTCGGAACAGCAGTGGATCTTGGAATCACCAACATCAGTCTTCTCAAACAATATAATAGAGCAATTAATGACAAGCACCTAAGAAAAAAAATGATCAGAATCATCTATGATGTACCATTAATCTCATTTGGTTTCTCCTTCTCCTCTTTCTCTCATATCGTTAGATCGGCACTCTTTTTCGAACTCTTTGACTAGAGCGTCTCTTTATTAATGAGATGTCCAGTAGGCTAATTCTATGTTTATTGGACTTTTGACCTATTTTAATGCATATTTTGGTGATAAAAACTAATACTGTCACTTAAACGATATATTTGATCGCCATATTTTATGATTCATGAGCTGGCCAAATTTTTCCACTGAACTGAAAATACTTTTGTATAACTTCAAAAAGATTACGATCTTTTAAGATTTTTATACATTTTGTCGTCAAAATAAAACTGTTGATTTTAGTTAAAATATTGTTAGATATTTCAATTGATAAATTCATTTTATTAGTTTTTCTATTTTAATTTGGTTTCTCAAACCACTTCATATTTGAATAAATAAATGTTTTAATAATGGAACGATATTTCATTGTAAAAAGAAACACTTTCACATAAAATAGAATAATATAAAATTTGTTAAATATACTTACTTTGAAGAATATCTTGGAATGAAATATGTTTGTAATCTTAATTTATTGTTATAAGAGTCGATATATAATTTCCTAATCGTAAGTTGTTTTATTCGAAAAGACTCGTTTTGAAAAATCATTGCACATTGACAAAAAAAAACTAATTGCATTGAGCTGCGAACTTGTGATCTTAAGTTATGATATGCTCCCTCCGTTCCTAAAAAAAATGGTTGTTCGGGAAAAAAATTGTTTTAAAAAGATGGTTGTTTTATATTTTCTATAAAAAATTGTAAACTTTAAGAAAATTAATTGGTTTTATTGGATTACTATTGATCAAAAGTTGTTTAAAATTGAAAATAAAATTTATTATAGTAATTTAATGTACTTTTTTAATATATGTGAAAACACTAAAAAAATCTATGTTTTAAAAACAGTAATATAAAGGGCCCACTTGATTCGATGACGACTTTTGTCATACACACGTAACACATCATATATTCATATGCTTTGCTTTTTAATTTTTAAATAAACAAAGCAAAAGAAAGAGATTACTACTTCATATAATAATTGAAGACTATTCCTGGAAACTAAAATAAAGAAAAAGGTGAGTGGGATATTCTGGTAATCACTTTCTTAGGCTAAGTTTAATCAGCTTCTTTAGCTATATTTAAAGGTGTACACTTAATAAAATATCTATTTTGGAACTATTCAGTTTGATTTGGATTGATAAGATTCGAGTCTACTTTAGACGCAGAAAGGGTTGATCCGCTTTGTTTCAACCGGTGTTTTGGAATCAGCGGTTAAATCCTAAAACGGAGAAATCCAACATAAATTCAGTTTGAGTTTTGTAAAAATCTAATATTTAAAAATCCGTAAAAACCTGTGAAAATCTATTAAAATCTAAAATCTAATACCGGTTGAACCACTGGTTAAACCAATAGCTTATTTTTACTTTTATTATGTTTTACAATGTTTTTAAACCCGATCCTAACACTAAACCGGATGATGTTCCGGGTCAGTGGGACATCGGGTCAAACACGGATGAACCGCATATTAGTAAATAAATTAATTTTATTTTATAATAATATATTAGCCTTGAAAAAATATAAATTTAAATATTTTATAAATGTTTTTTTAAAAATAAAATAATAGTTTGGATATTTACAGATTTTATGACATCTTAAAAATTTAAAAATCATAAATATTTAAATGTCTAGTGTGAATAATAAATTAAACTTCAAATCCAAAATAAACCAAAATTAAAAAAAATATTTTAATAAATTGTCAATAACAAAATAATCTAACACCAAATCACATCAACTAATTTTGGAAGATATCGGCAGAGGAAAAAAAAAGACGACAATAAAACTGAAAAACTGAAAACCAAACTTCTTAGTTGGAAATTTCAAAAATAAAACAGAATCTAAAAACATAATTAAAAAAAGAGTAAAAGTTATCTATTGGTTCAACCAGTGGTTCAACCGGTATCAGATTTCAGGTTTTAATAGGTTTTTACGGGTTTTTGCGGGTTTTTAAATATCGGGTTTTTGACAAAATCCAAACCATATTTATGTTGGGTCACCGGGTTTACCGGTTCACCGCAGATCCGCGTCGGGTTTCAAAACACTGATTTTAATTATGCTCTTAGATTATGTTTTATATTTGAAATTTCCAATTAAAAAGTTATGTTATCATTTTTTCAGTTTTATTATCATCTCTCTTCTTCTGTTGATCTCTTCAAAAATTAGTTGATGCGATTTGGTGTTAGATTATTATTGTTATTGACAATTTATTACAATGATGTTTGAATTTTGGTTTATTTTGGATTTGAAGTTTATTTTATTATTCACATTTAGACATTTAAATATGAGAAAATGACTCATATAGCACTAGTCCAAGTTTTTATCCCCAAAAGAGCACTCAGGATCAAAAATCACAAAAATAGGTTTCATTAAGTGTGTCATTTACCTTTATGCCCCATGATTAATTAAAAAAAATGAAAATCATTTTACTCGTCTTCTCCTCTCGTCGTCATCGTCTCCTCTCCCCGTTGTCGTCTCCTCTCCTCTCCGGTGTCGTCATCATCTCTGACTTCCTCATCTCCGGCGTCGTCATCATTTTCGGTTTCTCCCTCAGATCTGTCGCTTTGCCGCCGTCTCAATTGTCGTCAAAGATATCTCTTATCCCTTGTGTGTGGTTCGTATCTTTGTGGAGAAATAGTTTGTATTTCAGTGTTTCCTGGTTGTTGATAAGATCGTTCTTGTGTGGTTCGTATATACGTATGATGGATCTGTGAAATCATGCCTTGTTCTTAAGATGGATCTATAAGATCCAAAAATATTTGCTTTTGTGTGTTTTGTAGAGCTCTGCAAGTGCCAGCGATGACAGAGCTCCGGTTACACGGGGTCAAAGACATCATCCCAATTGCGTCTGGCAAAGGCGGAGTTGGAAAGTCTTCCACTGCTGGTAATATCAGAGAATCTTCCTTAAACTTTCTGTGAGAGAATGAAATTCAAAATGATAATGTGAAGAATGAAAGTATGTAATTTTATGGTTGATTTTAGTTAACTTAGCTGTTGCATTAGCAAACAAACTAAAACTGAAGATTTGGTTGCTTAATGCTGATGTGTACGGACCATTTGTTCCAATCATGATGAGTATCAATCAAAAGCCTCAAGTAAACCAAGGTAAGGTATTAGATGATTCCTATGTGTTTTGTAATGTAATCTCTATGTGTTTGATACGGACCATTTGTGTGGACCATTCCTAAGTGTTTGAAGCCATAGAGAACAAATGGTTCGTATCAATCAAAAGCCTCAAGCAACTCATGATGAGTATCAATCAAAAGTCTCAATCATGATGAGTATCAATCAAAAGCCTTAACTGAAGATTCAAGTTATATCTTCTTCTTTTTGTTCTTGCAGATTTGGGAAGGTCTTGGAAGGAGAAGTGGAGATGTGTTTGAAGATTGCACAAGAGACAGGTGTTTTAGTGGATCCAATGTATATTTTAGCTGCTTGGGAGAGAGCAACAGAGCTTGTGCAGGAGGACGATAATTCGAGCATTGTAGTGATGCTTCACACTGGAGGCACTCTTGGGATATTTGGTCTTGCTCAAAGATACAAATCTCTTTTCGCCAACTTGAATGATTAGGCTTTTTTTTTGTAGCATACCATTTCCAAGACTTGAATAGACATCAATCTAAAGGTTCAGTTAAGCTTTAGCTTAGTAATCATTAAGTTTTACGTGTTATGCTGTATTTGACTTTTTGCTTTTTCGATTTTGGAAGACTTTATTCAAATTTAGGATAGCTATCCTGAACAAGAATTGTTTTAAGATTGTCTTGATAATTATTTTCTGGAAGGCTTTCCTGAAACTACACAAATGTTTCTTGAAATTTTTAAAACTCTACACATTATCACAAGCACAAGCAACATGAGACTAACAATGTCATAAGAAAATTCACGAGCCTACCAAAGATATCAACATGCTTAAGGAGAACAAAACACCAAGAAAAAAGTTTTTCAATTTTGTTATCATCCGATTTTCTGGAAGGTTTTCCTGAAACTAAACAAATCCTTCCTGAAACTTTTATAAACACTACAAAGTTTCACAAGCACAAGCAAAAAAAGACTAACAATGTTATAAGCAACATTTCCTTCAATAGATGCAAACAAACAACAAATGAATATGTAAGTAGTGATATAAAAGTAGAAATTAAAGAAACCACTCTTAAATTAAATTTTAAATTTTTAAGAAACCATTCTTAAATAATTTACTTTATATCATAACATTTTTCCTTTTTAAATATTAAATATTCAGGCAGTTCTTTCTAAATATGTTATTTACTATCCTAACATTTTCTTTTTCTAAATAAATATTAAATTTTCAGGAAGCCATTCTTGAATATATTACTTGATATCCTATAATGATATATATGCAAGTTTTGTTAATATATATACATTTTAATTTGCTATTCTAACATATTACATTTTAATTAAACAATAAATTTTCAAGAAACAATTCCTAAATATTTCATATTGTATCCTAACATTTTTCTTTTTGATTAAATATTAAATATCCAGGCACATATTTCTAAATATATTATTTACTATCCTAACATTTTCTTTTTTTAATTAAATATTAAACTTTAAATATTAGATTTCAGGAAGTCCTTCCTGAATATATTACTCGATATCCTAAATATGATATATATGCAATTTTTGTTAATATATACATTTTAACTTGCTATTCTAACATATTATCTTTTAGTTAAATATTAAATTTTCAAGAAGCCATTCCTAAATATTTCATCCTGTTATCCTAACATTTTTTAATTAAATATTAAATATTCATGCATGCCTTTCTAAACATATTATTTACCATCCTAAAATTTTAAAAAAAAAATATTAAATTTTCAGGAAGCCCTTCCTGAATATATTACTTGATATCCTAATATATTTTCTTTTTAATTAAATATTAAATTGTCAGGAAGCCCTTCCTAAATATTTTACTTGCTTTCCTTAAACTTTATTTTTAATCAAATATTAAAATTTCAGTGTAAACATGTTATGTAACATCCTAACATTTAAAAAAAAATATTAAATTTTCAGGAAGCCCTTCCTGAATATATTACTTGATATCCTAATATAATTTCTTTTTAATTAAATATTAAATTGTCAGGAACCCCTTCCTAAATATTTTACTTGCTTTCCTTAAACTTTATTTTTAATCAAATATTAAAATTTAAGGAAGCTATTCCTAATTATTTTACCTGCTATCCCGACATTTTTTCATTTTTAATTAAATATTAAATTTTCAACAATCCCTTCATAAATATTTTACTTGCTATCCTAATATTTTATTTTAGTTAAATATTAAATTTTCAAGAGATACTTCTATATCCAATGAATTTCTTATATGTGTTCTCTGTTTTGTAAACAATGAACTCTATTTGGAGATTTTTCAAATTTTTATTCCTCTGTTTTATATGTATTTTTTGTTTTGTAGACAATGAACTCTATTTGAAGATTTCTATAGCCAATGAGTTTCTTATAGATTTTGATTATGTTGTTTTGGTTGTTCTGGAAGATTAAGTTCCAATTCAGGATAGCCATCTTGAACAAGAATTGTATAACATTCCTTACACGCTTTTTGATTCTCTTCGAAACTGATTTATGTAATAAAACACACTCATTTTATTTTCTGGAAACACATGTCATGTGTTTAGCCAATATACACTCTATTGGTAAGAATCATATGAATTTATCTAATTTTGGAAAACAAAATTAATCAATTTGTTAGGATTTATTGCATTTATGATAGCATGTAACATATTTAGGATGGGCTTCCAGAATATATTTTGAGTGCATTTGAAACAAAATCTCAATTATACATGTCATGCTTTAACCAAAATAAGATTTGTACACCATATTGGTAACAATCAAATGAAGTTGTCAAATTTTGAGAAATAAAAATTAATCAAAGGTTTTAGGATATACTGTATTTAGGATAGCGTGTAACATATTTAGGATGGGTTTCCTGAACATATTTTGAGTTCATTTGAGAA
The DNA here is from genome assembly GCA_019706035.1 of Raphanus raphanistrum subsp. raphanistrum. Taxonomy (NCBI): domain Eukaryota; kingdom Viridiplantae; phylum Streptophyta; class Magnoliopsida; order Brassicales; family Brassicaceae; genus Raphanus; species Raphanus raphanistrum. The sequence continues at coordinate 1,152,017 of CM033985.1, read as the reverse complement.
AAAAATCTCAAATATATATATCGTTTATTATTTGATTGTTGAAGGTTATATCCGGCCTTGATTTTTTTTCATAAGTGGAAGCAAATACACCTTTTGTGATCTCTAATCTGAAAGGAAGTTTGTTGGTCTGGAATGAGACGGTTAGAAAGATAACTCTCATTATTAAGCTTTAGCTTAGTAATTATTAGGCTTTATGTGTTATGTTGTATTTGATTTTTTACTTTGCCGATTTTGGAAGACTTTGTTCAAATTTAAGATAGCTATCCTGAACAAGATTTTTCTTAAGATTGCCATGATAATTATTTTTGAATTGTCTTGTAAAATTTTTTTTCAAATTTAGGATAGCCATCTTTGTTCTTAATTAAATATAAATATCTTATATCGGTATAATTATAACACTTGGCAAGTATAACACTCTTGGCATAGCGGCTGCACACTAAGATTCTCTTTCCAATAGTTCTCGGCTTCAAGCCTTGTGCTTTCACAATTTATTCCTTTTTTAAATAATGACTTATGTTTACTCATTTTAATTTTTTGGAAACCCATCATGAATATGTCTAATGGTATCCTAGATAAGATACATTTATCTTTGTGAATAAATAAATTCATCTTTCTTTAAATAACTAAAGAGGTGCGTTCTCAGGTTCAATCCTTGTGCTTTCACAATTTATTCTTTAAGTAATGGCTAATGTTTACTCATTTTAATTTTCTGGAAACCCATCCTGAATATGACAAATGGTATCCTAGATAAGATACATTTATCTTTGTGAATAAATAAGCTCACATTTCTATACATAACCAAAGAGGCGCGATTTAAAGGCCAGACATTGAACAAATGATGTCTTGTAAATGCAAAAGTGGTGCTGCTTATAAAAAAGAATGTTTTATATTAATCTGTCAATACGTAGATCAAAGCTTAAGACTAGATAAAAGTTAACAATCACTTTACAATCACTTTACATCTGTCAGAGAGCTTTAGTTCAAAAAACCATGGCATACTAAAAAGGTTTTAACAGAGAAAAAAAACCTAAGAATGCAGCAAGCATATCTTTAGCTTCTGGACTCCAATCATAACCACAAATATCTTCATACACACCAGCATAATCGCAAGACCTGAGTGTTCAACACAACTCAAGAGGATCATTAATTATATTTCTCAATCAGTGCTTTCAAAATGACACAGAAAGATTTTGTCATTCTATCGAACATGTTAAGGGCATAACCAAATCCCATCAAGATATAAACTTTTGGAGAAGATAAGATGGATTACCTTAGCTTTTGTACTGCTCAAAGTGAATCACGAATTGCTTTGTTATATCTGTTCAATTAATACAACAAAACAAACTTATTAGTTCTCAAACCATTATCATTGAAGATTGAAGCCTCATATTTGAATCTCATAACTCCAAACTTTGGAATCATACCGAGATGGCGTTGGAGAATCAGAGCTTCGTGATTTTCGTCGGAGTTGATGATAGTGCTCGTCGTCGCCGGAGTTGATTGGGATTCCGTCGTCTTGGTGCCGTCGTCGTTAGAAACAGATCGGAGATAATAAAATCAAAGCTTCGTGCTTTCGTTGGAGATGATGACATTATTCGTCGTCGCCGGAGTTGATGATAGTGTTCATCGTTGCCAGAATTGATTGAATCTTGTCGACGCCCCGTCGTGAGAGAGATCGGAGAAATAATAATCGTGTGAGAAAGAGAGTCGTGAGAGAGATATCATAGAAGTTTTCTTATTTTTTTTTAATATAAAACAAGGGTATTAAGGATATTTTGTCCATTAATGAATGTTATTTTTGTGATTTTTTCCTTCTGGTGTCATTTTTGTGATAAAAACTTCAAATGTGCTATTTTAGACAATTGCCCTTTAAATATCTATGAATTTTAAGTTTTTTAATTTTTAGATGTCATAAAATTTATACATATCCAAAATATTATTTTATGTTTTAAAAACATTTATAAAATATTTAAGTTTAGATTTATTCATGGCTAATATATTATTATAAAATAAAATTTATTTATTTACTAATCCGTGATTCATCCGGTGACCCAGAACATCATTCGGTTCAGTGTTGCGATCGGGTTTCCGGAAACATCATCCGGTTCAATGTTTGGATCGGGTTTAAAAACATTGCTTCAACTTTCTTGAGTCCGGTTTAGAAACAGAAGGGGTTGATCCGGTTTATAAGATTAAAAACAGTAGGAATTTGATGTGTTGTTCGGCCCAAAACCATCTCGGCCCACTAAAATCTTCCAATTACCTAACATCCACGCAATACTAGGTTTGCCAACCTCCACAGCAACAAGCTTCTTTCACAGTCTCATCACTGGGTTTTCTCCACATAGAGAGGGTTTAAACTTCGACAGAGACTGTCTGCATGAGTGGCAGAGATTTCTAAAAGCGTAATAAGGGATCGCAGATGCCAATCTTATGTGGCTTTTCGAGGTCCTGTCTGGCTGGAGGCACACATTGCCCGAGAAGCTTCGGAGGCCATCTGATGCCGAAGGTTTGAGAAGATGCCTTGGCTGTCTCCGTGAAGACATTCTCAGAAGGCTTCTGACTTTCATCTCTCTGTTCCTCTTTATTTGAGTTTGTTTGAGCGCTCCTATTGGTTGTGCTTTCTGCTTTCTGTTTTATTTTGAGTACTACGCACGTTGGGTGCCAACATTAAAGTTAAACTTATGAATGAAAAAAAAAAGAGTGAGCCAAGAACGTGATTCTAGTCGCCCTATGGATAATTTGCATAATTCATTTTTTTTTTGTGAAGAGAAATCCAGACTTCTTTCATGGTATATTAGCATTAAAAAAATTTTCGGATTAAAAAAGGTTTGAGTCGCTTTGGCCACCTTCTCATCTATAACTGTGCGTGTCCGGATGGAAGATTTCGTGGGGATTAGTCTAGGTTTACCGTTTTAGGATCCCTTACGATCACAAAAAGGGTTTTTACAATGTTCTATAAAAAAATAATGATGATAAAAACAATCAAAGAGCTTCGGTATTAGAAAGAGAGAATGTTATTTATTTATTTCTTGAGCTTACAAAGCAATAATTTGCCACACACAAAATAATACACAAGAATAATGCAGATTAGAAATCCTCATTACAAAAAGTTGTTATCTCTTCTGTTAACTATATATGCATGAATGAAATGAATTAAATTAATTAATTAATCATATGAAATATATATGTGAGAGAAGCTTCTGATTTGGAGTTAATTAAAGTTCTTCCAACGCCTAAGCATCTCCAACTTCAGCATCTAACTCCACCAACCTGTCAACGATAACATCCGCCGCAACTGTAACAACCTCTGATAAATTCCTAAAATGAGCAAAAAGAAACAATAAGAAATTGTAAGTTAAATCAGAAATTTTTATGTAAAACATTTTGTTTATATATATAATGGAAACTCAAACTTACCCTTTACAGGAATCGAACGTAAGACCAACGATATCTTTAGCTTCTTGAAGAGCCCATCTAAACCGTTGGATTTCATCATCAGAACATGTCACCCTCTCGATCATAACATCGAGTTGTGAAGGTTTGATGTCAAAAAATATCGGTATGACCCTTTTCTTGGACTCCATTATAAGAGCAAGCTCGTGCAAACAGAAATAAGAATCGCAATAGTTGGGAGAGAAAACGGTCACGGCGACTTTAGAAGTGAGAATCGCACGGTTGATATGATCAAAAAGCTTGTCTCCAGGTTTCATGTTCTTGCTATCCAGGAATGGACGTATGTTACGGGCATTGAGATTGTCGTAAAGCAAAGTCGCGATGTTTCTCTTTGTGTCGGTTCCTCTGTGGTTGATGAACACATCATGCAAAGCTTTGGGTTTGGTTGATGAAGAAGAAGAAGAAGAAGAAGAAGAAGAAAGAAGATCGAGGAATAGTCTGTTATTTAGCTGAATGGATTTGGATTGCTTCATGAAGTCGAAAACCCTAGAGATCATGATTTTTGATTTATTTTTGGTGATGAGATTAGATAGGATTGATAGATGATGAATAGAGGCTTTGTGGCGTGTGTTTGTATGTGTTACTATGTATGTATGTGTATAAGTGTATATATAGTGTTTGAAGTAAATTGTCGTGATATAATGGGCTTGAATCGGAGAAGAAGACAAGAAGAGAAGTGGTGGATTTTGAACAGCATAAGAGGAATGTTTACTAGACGTTGTCCGCGTCAAGATAAATAGTTCCTCTGACTAACCCATATTATTATTTATATAATGTATTATAGCATATGGCATATAGTTTCTTTCTAGCTACTATAAATTATTTTTGACACGAAATATATCATTAAATATGTAACAACCACTACTGTATAATTTACTAATGTGCGAATATATCATCATCATAATTCACAAAGCATAAAAAGATATTTTATAATAACCAATACTATCAATAAGATTTTCTCATATAAATTTGAAATAGTTAGAATTGTAGGTCGATAAACTTCTTATTTCTTGACAAAAAGCTTCTTATTTCTTTGTAAAATTTGATTTTCAATTAATCATTTAAATTATTAGATTATGTATATATTACTTAGATTGTTTGAATTCGTAATCAGTCAAAAAATATAAGACACAATCATAATATTTGTGTGTGACCATTGTCTCGTGTGGCCATTGTATTGAGACATTCAATTTTTATCAGAGAGAATGACCTATTAGCTAGATAAAAAAAGAAACCACGAAAAGAGTATATATTTCAAAGATAATAAGCGTCACGTATATGTTTTATATTTTATGGAGTACTGTACAATCTAAAGTCTACATCAATGGACAAATTGGTACTAATTAACTTGTGTGCAACAGTTTAGTTTAATGTTTTAATTTGTGTATACTAACTTAACTAATAATTTAATATACAAAATTAAGTAAAACATTGGACTTGTTTGTATGTAAGTTATAAAAAGAATGAAGAACAAGAAATATAATGTGAAACTATTGTAGTCGTTGAAACGAGTTTGACCATTTCCCGTCAAAGAAGCTAACGATGTGCTTGACATTTCTTCTCCTCTTCTATGAGTTAAGAGAGTAAAAGACAAAATTTATTTCTCCTGTTATTGTTGTCTGTATATATCAATAGTATCACACATATGGCTACGTTTATATAGCGTAAAACTGAGTCTGGATCTTTAAGGGCAAGTGGAGCTTAATTGCCACTTCAAGATATTCATTTGAGTACGAGAGAAAGTTCGACTTAAATTTCACGCAAACGGTTGAGAAAAGAGCCAATAAATCCTTTGAAAAACAGATATTGGTAGTCAGCGGCGAACCAGAAAGTTTTTTTATGTGGGTTCATAAATCTAAAAATAATAAAAATAAAGATCATTAGGGGAATTGAACCTGGGTTTGGGGGTTCATTTACTATTTGTTTTAACCAAAAATGCCAGAAACAACTAACGTATATAGCTTAAAATTCTAGTTTATATTGTTTTTGTGGTGTCAAGTAACCCCACATCACTATACATAGGTCCCCCCCTAAATGGTAGTTTAAAATGATTAATGGTGATGACAAAAAAAATTTTAGTGGCCTATGATTAAACTCATTTATGAAAATTAGTTGTTGCACTTACTAAGCTAATTAATATAGTTAAATCGATCATATAATAAGGTAAAATCAAATATGATGTAGAGACTAGAGCCGGGTACATCCATTTAAAGCTTTTGGATTCTAGATGTCTCAACCATGTCGACCTCCGTTCCACGGCTCGTAGATGAGGCGACGACAAGTGTAGAAAGTAAAAACACACCGAGTTTCTTAACGGGATTCATTTCCTACATTCCCGAGATTTTATTCAGATTTCATTGATTTAAATAAGGAATAATCTACAATTGCTATATTGTACAATATACACGAGTGTCTACCAATTTTTCTAAGTAAATAATCGGGGAAAATCACCATTTAATTCCTCAAGTAATTGAAATTGACAGTTTTATTCCCCAAGTATTGTATACGCAAATTAATTCTTCAAATCTTATAGTTGACTTGATAAAGTTAAACTCATAAAAAGTCCACCTTAAACAATAAAAAAAAATGTTAATCTATCTCTTGTACTCATCTCAAGCTCGGAAATGTTTTATATTTTCCCAGACCAAACAAGACATACCCTAAAATTGATTTTGAAGAGGATTAGAGAGGATATTTCCAGCGAATTTCAACGAGGAGACAAATTCCAACATAGACCGCTCAACTTTGATTTACTTTGGATAATACCTTGAGATTCCATAGCTTAAAAATATATACAGTGGTCTGTGACAACATGTTACATTATTAAGAAAAACTTTAATTAGGAGAATAGCTGCATATGTTGTACTCCCTGCAACAAAAGAAAGTCCAGCAAATCTTCTTCTGCCGTACTCCATAAATTCATTATAGGGTCGCTGCAAGTTGTTATTGTTAGAACTGATTTCAATAGGTTCAGCTTCTTGTCACATAAGTTGAAATGGATTTTCTCTGAACTAAGCTAAAATCAAAACTAATAAATGGTTTATAAGAACATAGTGAGTCACAATAAACGCCAAAGGTATTGACCAAATATATAAATCTCACCATCTCTTAAGATATAAAAACAAACCAAACCTCAAATCAAAATGATTAACAACGAAAAATCCATATGTTCGCAATAGACGGATCCAAGGGAAATAAGAAAATTCACGAATTTCATGAACACATAATTCACAACCACCACATACAGCCGCTTTCTGCCATAATACTTCTTATCTATTAACCAAACTAGTATCACTTCTTTTTTTTGGTACTTTTTTGTTTGTAATGAGGTACTTCATGAACAGATAGTTCAGATTGTTTCGTAGAATGATTCGATGTAATTGACCGCTGCAATCTTCGTCAAAAGAAATAGAAGCAGAAGGTGACTAAAAAATTAATGTCTCCGTTTACTGTTTAACATGGAATTTTTATGAGTTCAATTTTATTAAGTCAACTAAGATTTGAGGAATTAATTTGCTTACACAATATTTGGGGAATAAAACTGTCAATTTCAATTACTTGAGGAATTAAATGGTCATTTTCTCGTAAATAATCTACAAATTAAGAATAAAGCACGCATGCATAGATCTCATTCGGCTCACTGGAGCTCACTGTATTCTATGGCTGCAATCTTCACATACCACTTCAATGAAATCGCATATGCTAAGTTCTCCCTGAATCAGGTTTCAATCTTTTATCTCTTCGAAAGTACTTTACCAAATATGTCAGCACCTAACACACCCAATGACACCAAAACGCTTTATCACCCAAACACACACAAAGCTCACCACGAGCACCAAATAATGGCTAACTCCATTACACAAAACATCAACACGAATGCCACCAAACTATATCCACATTAGACTCCATCTGAAACTACTTCAGATACTGCTTCAACACCAAGCAGTAACACACCAAGGAAACCTCTTTCTTTATTCTATGAGGTCTTAATTTCTTATAAAACACGTCCCTTCTTATATAACAGACCAGAACTTTCTCTCCACGTCTTTAACTTGTTTTTCAAGTTATCAGTTTTCTCTCCAAGTCTTCAAACTTATGACAACTTTCCATTATCTTTATTGGAAAACTTCGTCTTTAAGCAAACTTGTTTTGATTTACAGAAGGCGTCCATATGTCTTCATACATATACAGTAAAACCTCTATAAATTAATACTCGATAAATTAATAATCTCTATAAATTAATAAATTTCGTCGGTCCCAACTTGGGCCAGTGTAAAATATGATACAAATCGATAAAATAATAAGATAATAATATTTTTAAAACTCCCATGTAAATATATAGTCCCATTAAAATCATAAATTAATAATCTATTAATATATATATATATATATATATTATATAAGTACAAAAAATATTATATTGTTGGTTTTATATTTACAATGAAAATACATCAACTTTTCTTAATATTTCAATATATTTTGATAATATTTAGTAAAATTATATCGAAAATCACATAAAAATTCTATGAAACATAAAAATATACACCAAATAAGATAATAAAAAAATATGAAAGTCATTATTTTAAAAGAAATTAATAATGTATATATGGTAAAATCAAATATTTTCTTATTTTATAACCAACAGTAGAAAAAATCTAAAAAAGAAAACTTTCGTAAATTAATATCTCTATAAATTAATAAAATTTTAAAGTCCCAACATTATTAATTTATAGAGGTTCTACTGTATCTTGTTTCCTTTTCTAGTTCAGGAAGGCCATGCTCATCACAAAACCCGAACTTCCATTAAGTTCCATCTTCATGACACATGCAAGTAGTACCTTCGGTAGTACTTCGCGAACTGATACAGTTAATCTCAGCAAACTGCATCTTCAGTTACTCTCTTTCTGACTATGCATGTGCACTCATCATATCTGGCTTGAAAATCACGTCTTCAATCTTTCTCTATGAGTCACATCATAGTCAAAAACCAACTCGAAGAACAACACCTTCCAAATCTAGGAAAAAAACCCATCACACCATCTTCATCGATCTTCAATCAAACTTTGTCCTTCTTCCTGAAAAGTTTTGTCTTCATCATCCACGATCTCACCGTTAACTTAGGTGATCCGCTCTGATACCAATTGTTAGTGCAGTGAGATCAGAGTAAACAAAGTTCAGAAAGTAAAAGACACAAGGTTCTCTTTTCGAATTCATTAGAACAAGAAAATCTTACACCAATCTTTTTTGTTACAAGAATCCTTTAGGATTAACTCAATCTCAAGCTAAAACTCACCATAGACCCTAGAGTTTTGTTTATCAAGATTACCCCAACCCCGACTTAAACTCCCCCTGAATCTAGATTTCAGTTTTCCAACACTCTGGAAGTATGGCAACACTTAACGCAGAGCAGTGACACCAAATGCTTGATTACACAAGAAATAGACAACGATTTCTCGACTTTTCTTCTTTTTAGCATAGACATTTTTCTTCATAGAGGCACGTCCTCATTGTATAGATAACAAGAACTCTGCAGAACTTTAACTTGCTGTCCAATTCTTCAGCTTTCTCTCCAAGTCTTCCAAATAATTTATGGCAACTTTTCATTATTTTCATTGGAAAATTTCACCTTCAAGCAAACTCGTTTTGCTTTATGGAAAACGTCCATATGTCTTCAAACATATATTCTCTTTCCTTTTTTAGCTCAAGAAGGTCATGCTCATCACAAAACCCGAACTTCAATTCAGCCCTATCTTCATGACACGTGCATATATTACCTTCTGTAGTATTTTGCGAACTGATACAGAAAATCTCAGTAAACTGCATTTTCAACGATCTTCATGGCCTCCTCGGTTTCCACGGCCTCGTCCACCACGTGCATGTAGTACCTTCTATAGTATTTTGCGAACTGATAGAGACAATCTCAATAAACAGTATTTTCAACGATCTTCATGGCCTCCTCGGTTTCCACGGCCTCGTCCACCACGTGCCTAACTTACAATTTTGTTGAAATATTTCGCTTGCTTGTGCCGATGTCTTTACAGATCGCTTTCTGAGAATTCTCTTCCCAAATGGTGTTAACAAATATGTCGACTCAGATTCTTGTTCAGTATTAGAAGGTTCTGAATCTGGGTTTTCACCTTCATACAAATTCAGAAAGTGTACTTGTTTGATCAGAAACAAAATCCAATTTATTTAACACTACCTTTAATTAATCGAGAATACACATGAGTGAGCAATTAATAAATGATGCTATTACTACCGTAATACTTCTTCTGTTTCAAATTAATTCATGTTTTGGATTTTTCACACTTAATAAAACACATTAAATCATAGTATTAAATGTATAGTTTTTGTGATTAACATTTTCCTATAACTTTCAGCCAATTAAAATTTAGTAAATACAATTAATTTTCTTAAAATCAACATTTTATCATTATTATCTATTAAAAATTGCATTAGAAAGATAAAAAATACATCTTTTTAAAACAATTTTTTTTAAAAAAAAACTTGGGTTAATTAGAAACTGAGGGAGTATATATTTTAATAGCCAAAAAATGTATCGGACTTAAATGTTTAATGGCTTTGCTTATAAATCAGGTGATACTTCTTCTGTTTCAAATTAATTACATGTTTTCCACAAATACGCAGAAAATCAGTCACGATGGAGACAAGAAACATTTTCTTATTTTGATTGTTTTTTTCTTCTAATCACAAAACGCATGGTGAATAGGTGCAATCGTTTAATAAAAACAAAAATGCGTAACTTTCACAAAACTTCTCATCTACAAGACGGTCATAGACTGGATCAACCCTATTTTTATCTACTATTAACAAGTCATAGTATGAGTATGACCACTTAAAGAATTATTCAATATGACATATTTGATTATTTACATTAATAATAAACCAACTTTGATTTTTTTAATTATAATAAAATCTGTTGAGAAAGAATCTAACAAAATCTTAGTTTAAAATTTAAATATTATTTTATAAATAACACATTAATATATTTCGAAATTAGTAATCGAATATTATTATAAATAAATGTTAACTAAAATTTATCATAAAAAGAAAATAAAAAATTCTCTATAATAACTTTCTTATAAATTCTATGATACATTCCGTATTATATAAAAATAGCAGTGCTATATGAATTAAATATTAAAAATATATTAAATAAGTAAATTAATAAATTTTATTTTTTATTTTTTAATTTAAATAAATTATTGATCATCATTATAATGGATTAAACTTAGAAAACTATATAATACTTTTATATTAAAATAAATGTATTAACCTAAGTTAAAATATTATATTTACAACCATATATTATCTTTTTATTTATTTTGAAACTATTAGCAATATATTGCTTAAAATGTTTATATACAAAAATATAATAGTATATAATAACCTTTAGTTCATATACTATTTAAAAATATGTTATTAGTAAACTATGAAATTTTAGTAATTCATTTAAAATATTAATGAAAAAAATCAAATTTTAATTATAAACTTATTTTTATTTTAAAATGTAACAAAATTTGTTGATGAAAGAATTAAAAATATTACCAAAATTCAAATATTTGATAAAATAATACATTAATGTAGTACCAAAAACAAATTCAAAATTCATGTATTATTCCAAACTCAAATAGTTGTGTAATTTTCCAAAGTTTTCTTGGAAAAATATATAATTTTGAAATTAAATATTCAAGCTCAAAATGATAATATTTCAAATTTTACAAAAGGCAAAATCATGGATAATAAAGATTAACTTTTTGAAATGTACCTGAAAAAACTAACTATATATGTTGTAAAAATTTAAAGTAACCTAATGTTTTGACGTCTTAATTTAAAAAAATAGAACTTAATATCGCAACATCCAAAACAAATATCCTATATAATAAAATTTAATAAAATAATATGATAGAAACTACTATGTATAAAGTTTACTAAAACAATAGGACTATATTATTTAAAAAGAAATCCCGTAAAATACTAAATGAGATATGTTAAAGTATATTTTCTTAGCACAACATGTAAATATAATTATTTTAGTCATATTTCTTTTCTATAATATAAATAAATAAAAATTAAAAATGTAATATATGCAAAATGTATAAATTAAATAAAACAACATATTTTGAATGGGGTTCTCTATTTGAGTAATTCATATTTTTATTTTATTTTACCTAACTCGAAAATATATTAGTAAGTAATAAAAATCAATAACAAAGTAAAATATTTTTTAAAAATCATTATATATTAATAATACTGAATAAGAAATATAACCAATAATATGATATAGTAATACAATATATAACACTAAATAGAAATTATATATTTAAAATATTTTTAATAATATAAAATATATTTATAAAATAAAAACATATCCGCAGCGCGGATTAAAATCTAGTATGTCCTTTGAATTGAAGACAGAAAACTGGCCTGCAAAACAAATGAAAACAAGAAAGTTTGGGGCCGAACTCACTTAAGCCCATGTAGTATGCTGGATACTGTTCGTATATGTAACCATTTTTGTATGGGCCGACCAAAGCTCAAATGATAACAATCATTGTGCTTCCTCTATAGTTAAATTTAAATATTATTAGCATCATCCACTAGTCAAATCGCTTATACTATTCTAGCGATTTATCTGACACAACTTTGACTTGCAATAGTATAGGGAGATCACCGATGACCCGGAACTACTATATTATTGGCCAATACAATCCGGCGAGAGACAGGGTGAAAGATAACCGCAGCCTAACCGGCTAAACCGGATTCCAATTTAAACCATGGACATTTATGTACATGGCCACCAGATCAACCGTTAGATCTTAAGCATTCAATTCGATCTTCGTTAAGACCGTGACTGTTATCAAAGGCATTCAATTTCACTTATTAACCCTTCACTAATACATTCTTTATTTACGTTGATCTTCCCACAAAACCATTCCAACAGTTAAAAAAATGCGTTAATAACAACTTTAATTATCAAACAAGGGAAGCTCCTTTAATTAACCCGTAGATTAAGCAAAAGAAACCCCGCCAGCACCACGTGCAGGGATCCTAATTAAACTAGCGTTGTCTTTTTATATTAAAAAATACTAGTGAAAAAAGGAAAAACAGTACAGTTATTTTCATTTTCTTTATTCGGTCGCGTCATTTTCGTCTAATATATTTTTTACTTATTTAAAGAGAACGAAACAGCTTCCAGAGAAAGAGAGAGAGAGAAAAAATCTGCTGTTTGTGAGAGAGAATCAAAATGGCTTCAAAGCTGGTGATAATCATTGTGTTCATACTAGATCTAATCGCCGTCGGTTTAGCCATTGCCGCCGAGCAAAGACGAAGCGTCGTAAGTATCATTACTGTTCCTTGCTCTCTTCCAGATTCTTCTTCTTCTCTTTGTAGTCAATTTTGGTAATGAAACCGTTGAACTATGTTTTTTTTTAGTTATCTTATCGTAACAGTGTTTAAAACTTAAATCAGTAGTTTTGTCTTAAAAAACTCTGTCGGTGCCATATCTTGTAGTGGACACTTTTTTTCAGATCTAGGGCTAGATCTCCATGAAATGGTGTCTGTTATAGTGTGGTTTGATGTAGAGAAATGGCTCAAGATTTAGGTTTTATTGGGCGGCTCTCTTTGTTTGGTTTTGTAGGGTAAGGTTGTACCGGATAAGGAGAAGGTGTATGAGTACTGTGAGTATGGCTCAGACATAGCTACTAGTTATGGAGCTGGTGCATTTGTCCTTCTCCTGACCAGTCAAGTCATTATCATGGTGGCTAGTCGCTGCTTCTGCTGTGGGAAGTCTCTCAACCCTGGTGGTTCAAGAGCTTGTGCCATCATGCTCTTCCTCATTTGCTGGTACTGTTTACCAATCATTACTACATCATTAGCTTTCATGAGTTTTTGTCTGACACATCTTCTTTGACAGGGCGTTTTTCTTGATTGCTGAGATATGTCTGCTCGCGGCATCGATCAGAAACGCGTACCACACTAAGTACAGGAAGATGTGGAACATCGATGCCCCTCCTAGCTGTGAAGTGATCCGTAAAGGTGTGTTTGCTGCTGGTGCTTCGTTCGCGCTCTTCACTGCTATCGTCTCTCAGTTCTACTACGTCTGCTACTCTCGTGCTCGTGATGATTACAAGAACCCACCTTACTAAAATGAGTGGAACTGTTTTATCCCTTCACTGATTCGATAGGATGTTTCAAGATTTGATTGTGTTTCCTTTAAGCTTTTTGATTATCAAGACATTACCTTTTGCGTTTCATTGTATAAATACTTATTTAACATCTACGTTGAGTATCTAAGATTGTTTGTTGTTACAGTGACTTTTTTTAGAGTTCATAACCTGGAAACAGAGCTTGAGTTGGCTCATTCATGTCGAGAAACATGTAGGCCATTCCTCCTATACCTTCAAAGAGAGAGAATGGTCTGTCTCCTCCATGCATCTTACCTTCTGAGATGAGCTTCTCCGACTTGTCTAGTAAGAAAGATGCGAAAGCTTTAGCTCTGTACAAGTACTCTAGCTTTCCTGTTAACCGGTAGAGAGAAAGAAACACATAAGTGTTTCCGCTGATGCCATGACAGATCCCTACTCGTTTAAGCAATCCACGGTTCCACACCACTTCTCCTGCTTCCATAGCCGCCTCTACAAACTCATCTGTCCTAAAAACCTGAAAATACATCCAGAGAGTTTTGTAATGTTAGGTAGAGAATACAGTAAACTATTCGATAGTTTATTAATTGATAGAAAATTTCCTTTTAGCTATTGGTTACACTTTATAGATTATAATTTCCTATTTAGAAAAATGAAAAAAAAAATCTTTCACGATATTATATATTAGTTAAACTTTATAGATTATAATTTCATATATTTTATTAGATTATTTTATATATGTTGAATTTAAATCATGGAATAAAAATTCACTTTTATATGTAGTTTGACATAATGAAAATAAAATAAGAGATACAATTCATTTGAAAAAAATAACAAAATGCTTTGTGTATATTTATATAAAATTCATATATATAGGAATTATTAATTTATATTTTTACTGGAAGTATATATTTATTTAAAAAAATTCAGATTATTATTATTTTATTATTTTATCAAATTGTATCATTATTTACATCAGCCCAAATTTAGAACATGAGAAATTTATTAGTTTATTATTTATTAGTTTATCTAATTTCTAGAGTTTCTAGAGTATATCGTTAAGTTTATCTACCTGAGCTGCCTTTACAAGTGCGAGAGCAACACCAGGAGCACCGTGGCACCAGTGAACTAAACGATCTGATTCACTTCCTTCGCTAGATAGGTAGTTTCCGCTTGGGAAACGGTGTTGGATCATGTAGCTTAGCGTACCTTTAACATCTTCTATCTCATCTGGTTCAAGCTCCACATGCATTAGGACATGCATGATCCCAGCTAAACCGTGAGCAGCGCCCCAATACTTCTTCCCGTGCCACTCGAACATCAATGGACACTTTCCTCTTTCACCCATTTGTCTTCCTGCCCGGAAGATCTCCTCAACCACCGGTCTCTAAAAGAAATAGTGAGATGCTTCACACACTAACTTAGAACAAAAATAAAAAAGTTTTTAAACTTTATTACCATTCTTGATGATGGTACACTATCCTTCCCGATATGCTTATTCAAGAACAAGCATGCCCACAAGTATCCTGCTCTACCATATAGCAGCTCGTATGGCGAATCACTGGGAAGCCTAATCTGTTATTAAAATATTGGTAAGCCTATTTGCACATAGCACAAAAGAAAGTGGAAAAAATACCTCACGGAAACGTGTTAAGTAACGATCCTGTAACTGGCTATCACCAGTAAGCTTTGCTGCAACAGCACCAAGAGCACATACACCAGTATGCCCACATATGAATGTCACACGCCTGATAAAGAAACCGCACTCATCACGTCTTTTTAACTACATGAAATGCGCTATTTAATAGAAAGGCCTTTACTCAGAATCTTTTGAAGCTGGGTAACACGCCTCAACAATCTCTAAGCATAGCTTCAGATCGTTTTCATTTCTTGTGACCTGGTATGATTTGAACAAGAGATAAGCTGTTCCTAGAACACCAGTGTAGAGGTTAAAGTCTCGAACACGTTTTCCAGATCGTTCCCATGTCTCAAATACTACCTGAAAAAAACAAACCAAAACAAACTCACAAAGTCTATGATCAAAGTTAATCAGACATATTCAAGATTCGGACATGATCAAACCAGATAAACCCAAATCTCTCTGTCCTAAATTGCACAGTTTATTGGTATACTAATCAGCTCCATAAGACCCTAAAAACGCTATAAGATAGAGTTTACTGTATCTTTGAGGCTTAGAGCATATCTCTGAAGCTTCTCGGAGAATGATTTGTAGGGAAGCGAGAGCAGTTTTGTCAGCGAATCTTTATCTGCGGAGACGGTTTCGTCTTCTCCAGCTTCTTCCGGTAGAAACTCGGGCATCTCATTTCGGAAGAATCGTTCTCCCATCTCTCTCTCTCTCTCTGTCTGTCTAAGCGGTTGCTGTTGAGAATCTTGAAGAAACAACGAAGTGACACATCGTTACAGTTTATAATTTCAAAAAAGCAGATAAACCATGTTAATGGGCCTTAATAGTTGGCTATATATTATATCAAATATTCTCGATATGTAATCTTAATTACATGAATAATTGGATACATATTTCTATGAATATAATAATATTTCTATAATTGTAGACTTATTTGATATAATATTTACCAAACATTTAAAATAATTTTAATTTATTATTATGTTCTTAGTAATAATATTATCCAAAAAAAAAACAAAAACAAAATCAACACCAAATTAA
This sequence comes from Raphanus raphanistrum subsp. raphanistrum, assembly GCA_019706035.1. Taxonomy (NCBI): domain Eukaryota; kingdom Viridiplantae; phylum Streptophyta; class Magnoliopsida; order Brassicales; family Brassicaceae; genus Raphanus; species Raphanus raphanistrum. The sequence continues at coordinate 1,135,709 of CM033985.1, read as the reverse complement.
TATTTATAAATATCTGAAGAGTTCCTATATATTAGGGACAAAAAAAACTAAAATAAAATCAGAGCTAAATTAGAAACCGAATTCCAAATATTCAAAATACAGTTTATATACTTTAAATATTAATTATTTTAATTTTAAAATAATCAAGTATTCTAAAACTACTACCTATAAACCGAACTACCCAAAGATGGATTACCCTACTATTTTTATCCAAAATATTTAAAATTATTTTAATTTTATGCTATAATAGAATCAGCTGAATATTTTTTATCCAAAGTATCTATATTTATCTGAATTATCTGTTATCTTATTCAAAATTTTGAAAATATCATTTTACCCCAATTACTATAAATTTTCCAAAAGAAAAGAATTGGACCATAGTTGAATTGAACTCAAAATTTTAACGGGTTCCTAATATTATTATCTGAACCAAACAAAATATCAAATCCAAATTCCTAAATAATCGAATGGTTCCTATATTTATTGAACTGAAAAATGAAAACCATATTTTTATGTTTTGGTAACAATTATATTTTTCTATAGATATTTTCTGCAATAATTTTAAAAAGGAATATTAGATATAGAAGTTTTGTATCAAAAAGATTTTACTAATTTATCACATAACAAATAAAAATATATCCACTTTATATGTTTAGAAAATTTTTATGGACAATATAATTGGTAAATCTAAAATCTTGCACAAGTACAAATTTCAGGTAACAAACAAATTTTAGCTTATTTAAAATCATAAAACGGTTGTGTGAGACATCGTAAAATTAAAATTGGTCATACTGCAATGCACTATAACATTTATGTTTCGTTTCTTATTCTATATAAGCAAACCATATTACTTATTTACAGTTTATAGAAATAATCAACAATTCATATACTCACATTTTTATATAATTAAGTAACAAAAAACATATTTGTGTAATTGAATTTGATCACATGACAGTTTATATAATCAAAATAAAGATATACCGATCTATTTGTAGAAAAAATAACAAAAAAATCTATCCGTGTTTTTAAACGCGGGTCAAAAATCTAGTAAACATTTATACTCCTAATGTTAACTAATATATATTTAAATTTTGGATTTAAGGGGTGAAGTTTTGGAGAGGTGGAATTAGGATTTTTAAAAATAACTAAAATAAATACTACAAATTTAAATAATATTATTAAACTAATTTCAAAAGTAATTTTCTAATTCTAATTTAAAAGTTCAAAAATAAAATTTGAAAAAGAAAAATTCAAAAAAAAATTGAATTAAAAACGTCTTATTTAAAAATAATAAAAAATCATTATATTTTTATTTATTTAAATAATTATTTATATTTAAATATCTATAAAGTAATGGTAAGGTTTTTTTATCTTTCTAATGAAACATTTTTGATCATTTTTTCTTTGTGAACTATTTTAAAAACCTATTTTAAGGCTTTTTGAAAAAAAAATACACAAACTTTTTCAATAAATTTTTAACTAAATCGCTTTATACCAAGCTATCCAAATTTTAAATTGAATGATCCGAAATAACATAATTTAATCAAAATTATCCAAATTTTAATCAAACTAAACCAAATGATGAATGATCAGAGTCCACCAAATTGAGTCAGGAAAAAACCATTTTATTATCACTCCACCAAATTGAATCAGGAAAAAACCATTTTATTAGTACGTTTATTATTTTACAGAAATCACATCAAAGAACAAAAGTAACTCTTCTTCTTCGTCCTTTCATTAACTAGAGTTTGCTAAAGACCAATTAGCTTCACTTCCCCTCCTCGGAATGCTATTGATCTTGGAGTAAGTATCAACTTTAAAGTTAGCTCCACATATAACCCCTTCACTATCAATCCTCTGCATCGCCTTCATCTTATTCTTCGGATGCTCAAAACTCATCAAACCACTCTCACTGTGAAACATACACCCTACAAAAAAAAAACATATTATTACACCAACTTCCTATCTCATCAGTTTTGTCCAAACAGAATCTGTTTTGCTTTTACCTGTTGGAAAAGGAGCAAATGACTTAGCACATCCTTGCTTAATAATCTTGATATCATCAGACATAACAACAGATCCATCTGCAGCTATGCCCCAATACAAACTCTCTGCTCCATCAGATCCTAGAGCTGCGAAAACAGAGGATGTCTGAGTATCGTAGACGACAAAAGCAAAACTTCCGTCGAGACCTCTGAGAACTTGATCAGCTGGGTAAGGGCCACGGTCACGCAGTGTTCGGTAGGCTTCGATCACAAACATGGCTTCGTTTGAGGATTTTCCAGATAAACCGTACTGTTTGTTCAAGTCGCATAGGTTGTTCAATGCTCCAAGAAACACACAGTAGATTCCATCGATGCCACTAAACATCCTGAAGAAAGACCACAAAGATTCAAAAGTTTAGAGATTTGAAGATCATAGGCAATATTTTATTGATCTTTTTTAAAAAAATATTTAAAATAATTTTGAAAACTTATGTAAGTTATCTCTAAAAATTTTGGGATCATAACTAATGTTGTTTCACTTGTCTATAGCTAGAACCGGTTCTAGAGTAACGTGTGCTATTAATATACCTTGAACGGCAAGAAACATGGTTTAGACATTAGAGGTATGTGTTTATTATTATACCTTGGACGGTGAGAGTTTTCTGGGCGGGCGAAAGCGAGGGCAGCGGAGTCGCCGAAGCTCATGGAGAAAGCAGAGTCTGGATGGTTTGAAAGGAAGTCACAGAGAGTTTCTCTGGGAAGTTTTCGGGTTTTGCCGGAAAGGTTTGAAGCCGGGCTGTTTAGCTCTTCCGGTGGATGAGCAAACGTCTTTTGAAAAATAGCCAACATTTTTTCTTCTTGTTGAATCTTCTGTCTTTTTTTTTTTGTATATGAGATAAATGTGATTGAAGTGGACTTATATAAGTTGGCTTGGTTTGTGTAATCTTGACATTTCACGCAAATTAAGAAATCTGACGTGGAGATGACTCATGATTTGTTTAGATAAGACTTGTCTTATAAATCTTGATGTCTTCTTATCCATTTCTTTATCTTTTTTACTGGAGTACTAATTATTCCCTTTCTTGTTTCTTGCCACTCGAGTTTTTGTTAATGGCCAAACAAGAATCCAATGGTACGCTCATCAAGAATAATATTTTCCCTTTACTTTTGTTGGTTATTGAATCAACATTGTCTGGACAATTTTTTATCAAATTATTTATAAATAGAAATAGTATATAAATCAGTCCCTTAAATCATAAATCTTAATTGGGATGAAATAAATTCCAAAGAAATTTTTTCAAAAAAAAATAAATAAATAAATTCCAAAGAAAATAAGTAGAATACAAAGAAACACATTCTTCTACAATTTTGCTAAACCTAAATAAAATTCAATCATTTTATTTTATTCTATTCATTTTCTGTTTTATCATTACTATTTGTTTTGTATGGTAATTTAGCAATTTACTAAAGTTACACTACGACTAACAGAGCCGACGGACTTGAAGAAAATTGGCGCAGAAACATTTTTCTTTATCCATAATATGTTCATAAGTAAGAAAAAACTGACTACAACTGCAACTTATGATTTGAACCCGGCATCCCGACGAGTACACAAGAACTATATAAAATTCATGTTATTATATATCTTGTTTGGTCCCGAAACACATGTTTTATTTACTTGTATTCAGGTCATGTGTCCTAACGACTAGACGAAATACTTCAGATTTGTTAGAAAAAAACTCCACCATAAACATTGCAAATCTAAAAGATTCGCATAATTGTAGATATGAAATGTATAAATAAGATATATTTTGTTAATAGAAAAGTAATGTTTTCACAATCAAGAATCAATCTTCAAAAGCGAGAAGAGCACCAATCCGAGCAGCAGCGGCCTAAACATATTAGGAGATCTCGTGGATAAAAAAACGCCGAGAAGGATAATGAGTTGAAGGGAGAGGCTAAGTTGAAAAGAGGGTTCTACGTTGATACAGAGGCAAAGTTATTCTTTATCATTCGTATACAAATCCATGGTATCAATGCCATTGACCCAAAACCAAGAAAATTCTGCAGCTCTTGCGTTTGAGACAAATCTTCAGTGGTGTGTTACTTAAAGTGAACTAGGCAACAATAAAAATGTTGCGTCCTCGTGTTGAACCTTACGTGAGTAACGTGACTTATGGATACCTAAAAGCATTTCCACCATACTTCATTTTCTACTTCAAACATCATTTCGAAATAAAATCTTCTCTAACCCCACTTTATTTTTAACTCCAAAATGGAGTAATGGTTAGGATTGCTCCATTTATGGAGTAATCTTACACATTAATCCATTTTAGAGTTGAATTATTTTTATTTATGAAATTGTCCTTTAAATTTTTTGATGTTCTTATTTTTTATTAAAATAATATTTTAAAATGATACAAGAACATGGAAAATAAGATATTTTATTATTTAATAATTTGACATTTGCGCTTCGCTATTCTGAAAGGACCTGTTCGTTTTTGGAAAAAAAAAAGTGTTACATAACATTATGACTACATGTATAATTTTACACAACATGATAATTGAGGATGAGCGTGAACTCGATGCACCAATTGAAGTTGCAAGAGAAGCTACACTTCCAGAGATCTAAACTGCAGAAGATGAAATGTCTGATTTCAAAATTTTCTTATTTGATTTAAGAATATGAAAGATAAAGAAACTCATTTTTCATTACGAAATGCATTAGACGTTGATTATTTGTGGAAAAAATGTTCTAATGCTCATTATTGAACCAACTTATACATTATGTTTTATTCTATTTTATGATTTTTTATATCTTTTAATAATAAATGTTTAATTTAAATAAATTATATTTTAAGGCATTTTTTGCAAATATAAAATAGTTGGGGTTAATTAGTAAACTTTTATAAGTATAGGATATTATTAGTAATTATTAACTATTTTTGGAATAAAAGATACAGTAATACATTGAAGTAAAATATCATTCTATTTTTGAATTGCATCATTTTAGAGTAAAATTTGGAGTACTACATTGGAGATGCTCTAAACTTGAAGTGTTATGGAGATGATCTACAAGAGGGGTTTTGGAAAGCTGAACCACCAGAGGGTAGCACTTACGGACAACTCATAGTGGCTGAAGCTCTATGCAAGCACGAAATCTCCTAATACATATCCAGTTGCGGACCATCTTTAAGTTCAGTAGTATATTATTACTTAAGAACAAAATATTATGTCAAAAGGTGTCATGGAGGGATAGAACCCAGATTTGGGGAGGGGGGTTATTAGGTAAAATTAACATCTGAGCACAAGTCCTAAGATTTTGGGATGTCTTGTGACCTCCTCTTCCGTAGTGCCTTAGTGGATCGCCACTGGTCATATCTAACAATTCTGTGATCGGAAACATAATTTAGAAGAGTTTCTAAACACTTAGAGCAACTCCATTGCTGAACCCTTCAAGTGGGATTCTAAGCATTTTTCCAGAATTAATCAAATTAATTTTAAAAAATTAAGGAGTTTCAAGTTTTTGTATGTCCATTGGTGAAATCCAAAATAGAGTTATTAGGAAATTATAAAAAATAAAATTATGATTATTGAAAAGTGAGCTCCGGTTAGCTTCATGACGGGATCATCCCAGACACGAGCGGGCTCTTCCTTCCTTCCTCGAGCAGCTCCCTAGTGATGGTGGTTGAAGATCCTGGAAGACAGTAATCGAAGCATCGTGGTTGAAGATCCTGGGAGATAGTAATTGAAGCATGATCGGACGTCTCCGGTGCCGCCGACGACGCTAGCCGCGGCGGAGGAAGCGATGTTCTGGGCGACGTAGCTGGAGTATGTGAAGGTAACCCTAATCGCCATGAGTGGTCGATTTTTAGGGTTTAAATGGCCGACGAGATTGAGTTTTCAGGTGGAAAGCAAAAAGGAGGGACCTGGGGAGATCGAAGAGATATGGGGGAAGAAGGTTTCGTCTCCTTCTCTGTACAAAGCAAAACGACGTGTTTTGAGGTGCCACGTCATTTAGGACTCACCTCTTCAGATCATTATTTAAGAGGCACCTCTTACCAGCGTATTTATTTTTATTACTTTTTTAATACAAATTGGGTAAGAGGCTCGGCTATGAACCTCTGTTAAAGGCCCCGATGGAGATGGTCTTAGATCTCTCATTATTTAAATTTCTCTATTATGATGTCAAGCATCTATAGCTTTTTTCATTGACTTATCATATTACAACACCAAACAAAATCTCATATATAAATATATTTGCCAGTTTTATTATCTCAGTAAATCAAAGTGGAAGTAGCAAGACACAAAGTAGCAAAGACACAATAATACATATATAAATTGATGTTACAAATTCATGGCGGCATCGGAGTAGGAGGTGGTGGGTGGGGGATCCGGATATACTTGAGTAGTTGAGTGGAATATTAGGTCATTTATTTTAGACGAGTCGGACTAGGGCTGGGGGAGGGGGACTCGGACTCGGATGAGGCGGTATAGAATATGTTCGAACTGAATATTAGGTCATGTACTGCACCCCAGTAGAAACCGCTTTCTAGACGCTTTATTTCTTTTCCACCTTTGAAGACTATGAGGGTCGGGACATTGACAACCTTGTAGTCTTGTAAAGAATGGCTTCTCCAAAATGTCGGCTTTATAGAATATAATGCGGTTACCATCGGTTTTGGCCAGTTGGTTTACTTGTTCCTCTACTATATCGCAGGGAACACCGCACAACGAGGACGTTAATGTGAGCAATATGGGTTGTTGGGCCTCCATCAGAAAGCGTTCCCATTCAACTTCTTCACTTTGCACTTCCCCTACGTACGTACACACATCGCATCAATACATTGTCAAACAGAGAGCAGATTATTGATTACAATTAATTTAAGGGAGATGGTTAATTGTTTGTACCTTGACTACCAACCAAGTACATTAGCATTACTACCAAAACGTACAAAATCCTTTTCTCCATTGATCTCGTTTCTCTGAATTCTCTCTCTCTTTATCTTGTTTTATTTAGGATGTCTGGTTAAAAGCCTATGTTGTCTTCGTTTTATAGGCTTCAGCAGGTCAGCGATTATACAATTAACCAATAACTAATGACCCAATCAAACACGATTCCTTTTTTTCTTTCCTAAGCTAGATGTCTTACTAACGTGAATTTCGTTAAGTATCATTCTCAATCAATAAAATAATGGACAGATCCCTTAGATCACAAAAAAATATGACAAAATAATACATAAAGCAAAACATTTTCAAATATCAATACTATTAAAACAGGAGAACTTTTTATCGACTATGTTTTGGACTATCAAAAAAGTTATAACAGTCCAACTAAAATAATTTCATTAGTTATTATCATATAATTTTTTTCTAATCTAAAAAATATCTATTAATATTCAAGACTTGTAAAATAGAATTAATTTAACTTCCTATGTTTTTCACTTACAACTAACTTAATAATATTTTCAAAATAAGATATCTAAAAAGATATTGTCAAGTATCATTTTCTAAGATTTTATTATAAAAATATATTTTAATGTCTTTTTATCTAAGATGTAAACATAAATTGTTTTTAATATTTATTTTTAAATAAAAAAATTCGTAATTAATATTAAATAAATTATTAACAAATATTAATTCTTTCATTATAGAATAAAAAATAATATTCCCATAATGTTTATATCCATAATTAAATTAATACATCAACTAATAAATATAAAGTAACTTAATTAATTTATTAAATATTTTATAAATCATAAAATTAAAGAATAACATACATTCATGAATTACCACATACTTCAACGTATTAAAATAAAATATTAAAGTAAGATATATAAAATAAGAAATAATTACATATTTAGATTTGAGTATTAAAAATAATTCGGTATAGTATGATACAGGTTGAATGAAATATATTTTATTTATATTATAATAAAATAAATTTTGAACAATATAAAAATTTAAAAAAAATTACTATAGTTTACAGTTTTTAATATGAGTAAAATTAATAATGACGGGTTTTATAAATGAATTATCTTATTTTTTAAAAAATATAATTATTAATTTTAATTTATGTATCTATAAAAACAATTTTTAATAAAAAAACATGTATGAAATTTCTAATTTTCAGTAAATAAATTTTTGGAAAAAAAACTAAGCCCATAGATCCGGGTCGGGTAAACACAAATATAATTATATTAAGTTATTTTCATAAATAACTGAATGGTTTATATATCTCTTGAACCAAAAAAGAAAAAACTATAATCAAACTGAAACCAAAATCCAAAAAGAAAAACAACCTAAAACCAAAACCAAAAATCAAACATTATATTTAAACATATTGATGAATAAAAAGACGGGTTAATAAATTTGTTGACTAAACCAATCTCAAACATTTAACAAACGAAAAAGATCAATACATAGGATGATGACAAAAAAAAATCTTATCCGCCCTTTGAAAGGGCGGGTCAAACTCTAGTCAATACTATTAAAACAGGAGCGATATTTATCGACTACTTTTTGGACTATAAAAAAAAGTCATAACAGTCCAACTAATATCATATAATGTTTTTCTAATCTAACAAATATCTATTAGTATTTCAAGATTTGTAAAATAGAATTAATTTAACTTCCTATTTTTTCTCTTACAACTAACTTAATAATATTTTAAATAAGATATTTAAAAAGATATTGTCAAGTATCTTTTTCTAAGATTTTATTATAAAAATATATTTTAATGTCTTTTTATTTAAGATTTAAACATAAATTATTTTTAATATTTATTTTAAAATAATAAATTCGTAATTAATATTAAATAAATTATTAACAAATATTAATTCTTTCATTATAGAATAAAAATAATATTCCCATAATATTTATATTCATAATTAAATTAATACATCAACTAATAAATATAAAGTAACTTAGTTAATTTATTAAATATTTTACAAATCATAAAATTAAAGAATAACATACGTTCATGAATTTTACCACATACTTCCACGTATTAAAATAAAATATTAAAGTAAGATATATAAAATAATAAATAATTACATATTTAAATTTGAGTATTAAAAATAATTTGATATAGTATGATACGGGTTGAATGAAATATATTTTATTTATATAATAATAAAATAAAATTTTAACAATATAAAAATTAAAAATGTTTTTTACTATAATTTACAGTTTTAAATATAAGTACAATTAATAATGACGGGTTCATAAATGAATTATCTTATTTTAAACAAATTATATTTATTAATTTTAATTTATATATCTATAAAAACAATTTTTAATAAAAATACATGTATGAAATTACTTATTTCCAGTAAATAAATTTTTGGAAAAAAAACTAAGCCCATATATCCGGGTCGGGTAAACACAAGTATAATTATATTAAGTTATTTTCATAAATAACTGAACGGTTTATATATCTCTTGAACCAAAAAAGAAAAAAAAACTATAATCAAACTGAAACCGAAATCCAAAAAGAAAAATAACCTAAAACCAAAATTAAAAACCAAACATTGTATTTAAACATATTGATGAATAAAAAGACGGGTTAATAAATTTGTTGACTAAACCAATCTCAAAAATTTAACAAAGAAGATCAATAAATATGATGATAACAAAAAAAAATCTTATCCGCTCTTTGAAAGAGCGGATCAAACTCTAGTCTATTATATTAAAACAGAAGTCATAACTTAGATTCATGTGTGATATTTTAAAAGATGAATCATTAACTAGAAATGACTTACCATTAATTGATTACTAAGGGCCTAACTGGTGTAACCGCAGCGGTTGCGGTTGCGGGAGTTTGCGGGTGCGGGTGGTTGCGGTTTTAAGCGTTTTCTAGAGATTTGTACGACTGGTACAACTAATAAAAATTGTTGCGTTTGCGGGACTATTATGACTGGTAAACTATCAAACGCAACATCTGTTAAACAATAATTTAACAATATTTACATTTTATGCAATTATAAAAATATTAAAAATCATAATAATATGATAAATATAAAATTTATATTTATAAAATCATATTATTCAATTTTAAAAATTTATTGAAAATATTTTAGTTTTGAATTTTTATAATATAAATTGAAATATAATATGAATACATTTTACAATTTCTATTATTTCAATTGAGAATTTTTATTGGATATTTTTAGTATTATTTTTATTTATTCTGTTTTTTAAAAAAAAAGTTTACCCTCCCGCAACCGCCCGCAACCGCAAACGCTAGCTGGAACCAGCTTTTGATTTTAAGAGGTTCAGAGCGGTTTGAAGCGATTTATAGCGTTTTCTGTGATTGTTTCGAAACGCCAACAACCACTATGAACCGCAAAAGCTGCGTTTGCGGGTGGTAGCAGGAAAACCAGTCAGCCCCTAAATATATTGTTCACTAATATATCGTTTCTAATCTATTAATCCTAAAAATCAGGATTGGTTAATATACACATATTCTAACACTTTAATCATAATATCTTTTGATATCTTTTCATTTAAAATTTATATATATATTTTAAATTTCGAAAAATCTATTAAAAAGATCTGATCTTAATTTTCAAAATTATATATAATTTTTAACTAATTCCGAAATTAGTTTTCAAATATTATTATAAATTAATATATTCAGTTGTCTTTTATAAAATGAAAATAAAATATTATATCTTATTTTTATCTATTATATAATCACAATCAGTCATGTTAAATTTTTATCATATTGAACTTAATATGATAAATTATATTAAACTGATAAATTTTGATTTTTTTTATAAAAATAAAATATTTATTTTAAAAATATAATATGATGACAAAGCGGCTTAACATTAACAGACTATATACTATATATGTATAAAAATTAACATATCTTTCACTTTTGTAAATATAATAATATATTGTGTAAAATGAATAAACATAGAAAATACTGCTAAAAATAAATCAAGTTTTGAAAGACGGGTAAACATTTAACATAAATTAAATAAAAAATAATTGTCAAATATGTTCTTCATGCACATATTAATAACTAAATGTAAATACAATAAAATAAATATATAATAAGAAGCAAAAAATACGTATGATAGTTTAAATAATTGATTATTTACAATATGCAAACTATATACTATTTTATTTGAAATAGCTTTATAAATATTTAAATATATGATGAAAATTAAAAAAGCATATTACTAATGATCTAAATAAATATATATGCATATAAAACTGAAAATAAAATCCGCACGGTTGTGCGGATCGAAATCTAGTCATTGATTAAAGGGCAAATGACTGTGGAAGCACCTTAGCTTAATGGTTAAGGTCTAAAGGCTTCTACATTTAGGTCTAGGGTTCGGCTCCCAGACTATGCAATTTATTGCAGATTTTCTCAAATCCAGGTTTCAAGTTCCGAAGAAAGCGCGATTTATTAGGCAACTATGCAGATTATGGAATGAATGATTACATGCAACTATGCGATTATGGAAAGAAGGATTGCAAGAGATTTTCAACATGGTGCAAGTAAATCTGGTCAAGCGTGGATCTTCATAGGACGACTCAGATGATGCAGTTAGGCGTAGATCTTCATAAGACAGGTAGTATTGTCGGTTGTCGAATCGTCTTTGTAATGTTCCTAATCATTGTAATATCATAATAAACCAGCGTTTAAAAAAAAGTAAATGACTCAAAAGTCTAAATTCTTACCATAACTCCATCCCCTAAATTATAAACTCCAACTCCTAATCATTAAAACCAAATCCAAATATATTTTTTCAATTAATATTTTATTTATCTATTTATTCTCTTCGTGTCTTAATTTTGGAATAATAATTTGTTTTACTGGTATTTTAGAATATTTCTCTAAAAAACTAACTGTAATTTAAAAATATCATGATTGTATAATTGTATTTTACATTGGATTTTAGATTTTTTTGTTTGTTTAAATTACTAATATATTTTTTTTGTTTATTTAAATTACTAATATATATATGTACTATTTTTAAAAGTTATTGAGTTGAAGTGCCAACATTTCAGGAGTGTCCAAAAAACTAAAAGAATGATCACTTGATCTTTACCACAAAAAAAAAGAGTGGTCACCTGATTCGAAGTTAAAAAATACAAAATATAGTTTCTTAAAATACAATACATTCATAAAGATGAATGTTAAAACTCAGTACGTAAATTTTCAATTGTGAAGAATCTATTATACAGTCAGTGTTTTTTTTGTTTTTTTTTTTTGTTTTTTTAAGGTTGAAAATTTTAATATTAGTAGAGTTCAATATCATAGAGGCATCCCCTTCCGTTTTATATAAGCGTGCATGATTTACGTTAACCAATAATCAAATACCATATCTTATACACACAGTACTGCTCTACTTTATGTAAAGTGAATGTATACGTGAATGTTAAGAGATTCCTCATTTCTAAATTGCACCAAATAATTCCATCAATTTGGACATCTAACTTTTTTTTTTCTTTTTTTGCTAAAATATACTGTACATCTAACTTTCGTCTGGACAAAAATTGAAGATTGATTCATAGTTTCATACCAATATGAATCATTAGAAGCTGGCAAATACGATCCATCCATTTAAAAGTTTAGTAAAAAAAACTACATCCGTTTAATATGTGTAGTTGAACAGAAAAAAATCCGTTAAAAACAAATATCGTGTTAAAATTCAATCCTAAATTTGTTAACTTTATATGTTATAGAATTTTTCATATTTTCTAACTTTTCTATTGGTTGAAATATGATAATATATATAACTAACGATTTTTTGTTTTAAAAATATACTAGACCATGACTTGCCCGACCGGGCGGGTGTTTATTTATTTTTTAATTTTTGATTTATACTAAATGATGTATTTGTTAATAGTTACTTGTGATATATTGAGTTTTTTTTGAATTTAAAAAAACAATCAAATGTGTGAAAAATATTTTTTATTATAAAGAAAGCTTAAAGTGAACAATGATAGATTATATATGAAATATATAAATCAATTTAGTTAATTTAAAATACGTTGAAATAAATGACTTTGAATCATATATAAATCAATTTAATCGGCTCATTGTTATTACATTTTTGTTAGGGCCATAGTGTTTTAGATCAAATTAAGTTGGTCTAGTGGCTCATGGCTCTCCTTTCTTATTCTAACCGGCAATTTTGTTTTGTAACCATTCGGTGTTTATAAAAAAAAATGTGAAGAATGAAAAAAAGAAATATCTTGACTTTTGGTGTTCTCCCATGGCAATGACGATTTCAAAACTCATTAATCGAGGGTCTAATGTTTTATCTTTGTGAATCTGATGTTTTTTCTTTACGAATCAAGGTATGGAGTAATTAAATCTTTTTTGAAATAATTGGTTTATTTTTCATTCTGTTTTAAAGTATATTGTTTGCATGTCTAGTTACACCTAGTTAATTAATAAATGTCCATAACATTTAATTATAAAGCAAATCAATTGTTTCCTAAAAATAATGTAGTTAGCAAGAATATAGGCAATTGCCTCATTCTTAACTATTTACTTAATCTTATATTTAATATTGAGTACTTTGCAAGTTCAGTTAAACAGATTTTACTGGGAAGAAAACATAGATAATTTATTCATACGATAATTTTTTAGACTTATTGAGACCTAGTTCTATGTGAGGTGAATAAACAATGGTTTAGACGAAAAGGGAAATTCAATTTTATCTTGAAATTATTTTAATAGAGAATGGAAGTTAAATTTTGTTTTACAACAATAAATAATTTCGAAATTAATATCCTAGATTTTTTTTATGATAACAAATATATAATTTCGGAATTTATTTAATACAAGAGAAGTTAAATTTTGTTTTAGGACAACACATTAACTAAATTGAAGAAGACAAACATTAAAATAGAGACCATCTATAAATAAACAGAGAGATAAAGACACATTTAATAAAATGGTTAAGACATACATTTTTATAGAAAGTTTAATTAATATTCTCAGTGGCATGCTATTGTAAATAACTTGAAAAACTAAGGGATATTTTTAAAGTGTACTTCTCTTTTAATAATATAGACTAGAGCTTGACCCGTCCGCCCGCACGGGTTGTTATTTTCATCTTTATATAAATGAATATTATTTAAATGTTTATTGGTTTATATTTTAAATATTTTAAATATTTATCATATTTTAAATATTTTATAAATACAATAACCAAATAGTTTACGTGCTATAGAAAATAGTGACCCGTGTCCGCTACTAAACTTTTGATAAAATATTGACCTATTGATATGTTTGAATAGTATTTCTTTTAACATAAAATTATTTTTCAAATGTAATAAGGATTTAAATATTTTGATTAGATATGGATAATACGGTGAGATTTAAATATGTTAGACAAATAATATTTGGTTATAAACATTAAACATTGTTTTACAAAGATATTTACATTTTCTTGTTGAAAATAATTAATAGTAACTAAAATGATTAAAAACTTATATGTTAGAAATTTTTGAAATATATATAATCTTAGGTGAGATTATATTATATTAAAAATAATATTCACTTACAAATATTTCATATTGTTTTATAAGTTGTTTAAAGATATTTAAATCTTAGCATATATAAATTTTATTGTTCAAAATAATTAATGGTAAGTTAAACATATATTTTAGGAATATTCATAATATTGTTTAATATCGAATTTAAACTTGATTTTTGTTCAAAATAATTAACGGTAACATTATCCAAGTTTAATATAGTTAAAATTGATTTTAAATTTGAATATCCTTAAAAATTAGCTAATTTGTTTAAGGAAATATATTAAATACGAAAATTAAGTTAAATTTGATTTAGGAAATAATTTAATAAATAGGAAAAGACAATGATTCCTTAAAGATAGGTTCATTCAATTACTTCAGTGGTATGTCATTGTAAATAAGTTGGAAAACTTAGGGATATTTTATATTTGTACTTCTATTTTAATAATATAGATAAAATTAAATGTATCTTTAATATTATGCCCAAATCTAATGTGACACTTAAGATGAAACTGAGAAAGAAAGTATATATGAAGAAGAGATTACCAACAAACTTTCAACCCGATCAGATAACCAAATTGATAGCATAGAATCTAGAAACACAAAATATATCCGTCACATTCAAGCAGTTCATAATAATTTAACAATTTTGTGTTGTTGTTTTGAAATTCTCAAGATAGCAAAAAAAAAAAAAAAAGAAAAATTAAGAATCCACTAAATCTTCTCCTGATGAATTGTGAAAGCATGTCAGTTTATCATGTTAACCATCATCCCCACCGGATATTCTCTATTGGAAATATGACCCCAAATCTTCACTTGATATTCGAAAGATCCAATGTATATCCACTGATCATTTACCCGGAATGCACCGGTCTGATCAGAAATCCGTAAGGGCTTTTCCGATATAATCAGCCCATGGGCCTAACTGGTTAGATCCACTAGAAACTTGCAAGCCCATAACATAACAAGTGGTAAAACAAAAACCCTAGCAAAACACTCTCTTCTACTACCCTTCATTCACCGTCAAAGGGAAGAAGACTCTAAACAAAAAAAAATCTTCAGAGATGGTGAAGCCTGAGAGGAAAGCAAACGTCTCCGGGAAACCAAAACACTCCCTCGACGCGAACCGCGCCGATGGAAAGAAGAAAACCACGGAGGGGCGTACCTCCGCCACAGTCCGCCGCCTCAAGATGTACAAGACCAGGCCCAAGAGAACCCCCGGCGGTAAAATCCTCAGCAACGAGTATCAGTCCAAGGAGCTGCCCAACACGCGGATCCAACCCGATCGGAGATGGTTCGGTACGTTTTAAATACTTCGTAACCGTTAACCGAATCAATTTTAAAAGCTTATCTGCTTTTTTTTTAATGTATCGCGTAGGGAACACGCGCGTTGTGAATCAGAAGGAGCTCGAGTACTTTAGGGAAGAGATGAAGACTAAGATGTCGAGTAACTATAATGTGATTCTCAAGGAGAGGAAGTTACCTATGTCTCTTTTGACTGATAACAAGAAGGTAAAAAAAAGGTTTTAACTTGATTTGGATTATTAGGTTATCAAGTTTCGGTTTTTTGATTCTGTGTTGTGTGTTTTTTTTGGAAAGCAAACGAGAGTTCATTTGCTTGATATGGAGCCGTTTCAAAACACTTTTGGTAAGAAGACAACGAGGAAGAGGCCAAAGCTTGTAGCTTCTGATTATGAAGCCTTGGTGAAAAAGGCAGCCGAGTCTCAAGGTACAGTTAATTTCTAGATTTATATTTTATTTTTTTTCCAAAATTATAGATTTTCTAGAATTTTAAAGTAGTTAATATGGATAATTTGTATATTTTGAGAAATATTAATTGAAAATATTAGAATTGGTTAATAGTTATTGGAAAATCTATAGTAAATTAAACAATAAGTTTAATTGTAAACATTAATTTTATTTTTAATATGCGTGAATACTCCATAAAATAGTTTCTTTTTGGAAAGGAGAGAGTACATGATTGAAACGTTGATTAATGCATACATTTGTTGATAAGATCATTCGTTGTTCATACATGTGTTGATGTTTGTTTCTAGTGTAATGATGAAACAGTGTTGGAGATCGGTTGAAACATTTCATGCTTGGCTGTTTTCGAGCTTGTTGTATTGATTGAACCGTTTTTTTTTTGTTTGTGTAAATTTGAAGATGCGTTCGAGGAGTTGAATGGGGCAGGTCCGTCTGGGGAAGGAGGAGAGGAAGAAGATGGGTTTAGAGACCTTGTGAGGCATACTATGTTTGAGAAGGGACAGAGTAAGCGTATTTGGGGCGAGCTTTACAAAGTCATTGACTCCTCTGATGTAGTTGTCCAGGTATGTCTTGATTTAAGGAATGAGCTAATGAAGGAGTTATATTTGTTCTTATTTTGTCTTACTGGTTTTTGTGTGTTTGATAGGTTCTAGATGCTAGGGATCCGCAAGGTACTAGGTGTCATCATTTAGAGAAAACCCTGAAGGAGCATCACAAGCATAAACACATGATTCTGTTGTTGAATAAGGTTTGTTCTTTTGGTCTTTTGGATACTCTCAGCTAGGTTTTGTTAACTGCTCCTGTTGAGAAAGTTACTGTGTTTGTGCTTTGAAGTGTGATCTTGTACCGGCTTGGGCTACAAAAGGATGGTTAAGGATATTATCAAAGGAATATCCAACTCTTGCATTCCATGCAAGCGTTAACAAGTCATTTGGAAAGGTATTGTTATCGACGACCCATGCTTTTGAAAGCCTCTGATCTATTGATTAAAATAGTTAAATCTCTTGATATATCTTTGCTCTTATGGTTTCAGGGCTCACTTCTCTCGGTTTTGAGGCAGTTTGCTCGTCTAAAGAGTGACAAGCAAGCCGTGTCTGTAGGTTTTGTCGGGTACCCAAATGTTGGGAAATCATCAGTTATCAACACACTGCGTACCAAAAATGTAAAACTTTCTTTATTAATTTCCTGTTTAAAGAATCTGCACAGTTGTGAATTTACTTGTTCTCACACTTTCATTTTTCTCTCCTCCAGGTCTGCAAGGTTGCGCCAATTCCAGGGGAGACCAAGGTTTGGCAGTACATCACACTCACCAAGAGGATTTTCTTGATTGATTGTCCTGGAGTTGTATACCAGAGCCATGACTCTGAGACAGACATCGTCCTTAAAGGAGTGGTATGTTTCTTTTACTATTGATCAAAACATCTAGTTTCATGTTGCCCTCATATGAAAGTTGTCTTATGTAAACCCATGATGGATTGCCACTTTTGGTCTCATGGCTGTTTGGTACTGCGTTATCTTACTGTTACTGATTCAATTCTTTTGATATTATAGGTGAGAGTTACAAACTTGGAGGATGCATCTGAGCACATTGGCGAAGTCCTGAGGCGTGTCAAGAAGGAGCACTTGCAGAGAGCCTATAAAATCAAAGACTGGTAAGTAGAACTTTCTCATCCTTTTGGAAACAAGGTTTTAAAGTTCTGATGTCCTTATTATTTATATACAGGGAGGATGATCATGACTTTCTTCTTCAGCTATGCAAAGCTTCTGGTAAACTATTAAAGGTTTGTGTTATCCATAATTTGTAATGGGAAATGATGTTCTGTAAGTTAGAGAGAGAATAACAGTATTTTTTGATACATTGATCAGGGTGGAGAGCCTGATTTGATGACCGGAGCAAAGATGATACTCCATGACTGGCAAAGAGGTCGCATACCTTTCTTTGTCCCACCTCCTAAGGGTGAGGAAAAGGCTTCAGAAGCAGAAGGGGAAGCAGAAGTCACAGTGCCAGGTATAGATCAGGAAGCCATTGCTGATAACAACCAAGCAGCTGCTGCGTTGAAAGTCATTGCTGGCATCATGTCTTCCCAACAACAGAAGGATGTTCCTGTCCAAAGGGATTTCTTCGACGAGAAAGATCTCAAGGATGGTGATAAGGGAAAGGAGACGACTGATATAGACGAGGAAGATGGAACCGATGAGGATGCGGACTCCGAAGATGGAACCGATGAGGATGCGGACTCCGAAGATGGAGAGGAAAGTGAGAATGATTCTGATGAGGATGTTGTGTCAGAAAATGAAGAAGAGAACGAGTCGGATTCTGCTGAGTAATTTATGCTACACTTCAAAGTTTTTTTTAAATGTTATCTGTAGCCTTCTCCTAACTCAAAACAAGAATCTTTATCAATTACAAAACGATATTTTATTTATTAAGGATGATGTCTTATGAAACACCGAAGTTTGTAGTTTTGAAATAAACGTGATGAGAGTTCAATAGACTTGCGTCTAATGCAACCGAGATGCAACCGTGTGGCTTATCACCAGTCATAGTACCTGTGTGTGTTCTGGCCCTCATGCACTAACTTCAACAGTGAAAAGCCACTGCCACTGCCTTCACCAGGGAGTTGAGTACAGTACCACATGCAACACGGCCAAAGCTATCACTGCCACTGCCTTCACCAGGGAGTTGAGTACAGTACCACATGCAACACGGCCAAAACCATAACCGTAGATTCTAAAATCTATCCTAAGTATTTAATAATGTGTATATTCTAAAATCTATCCTAAATATTTAATAGTGTGTGAGATATTTAATTTGAAAAGAAAAATGCATACAACAATATCTTTATAACACAATGATTAGATTCTAGTTGACGAAAATTGATTTTTATTAATTACTAAGATTGAATATAATAAAGAAAATGAGATTGATAATTACAACTGAGACCAAATGAAAGAAAAATGGTTTTACTAAGAACTAAGTTTAAGATTGATGTAGGTAGCTAATTCTCTCTTTAGAGTTTTTCATATCTGGTGTTCTCTTAACTCGGATTCTCTTTTATAACAGTTTGACTCCATAATCTTCTCAACCGCCTGTTCGGTCTCCGGAACTTCCATCTATTATGATCGACCTTGCCAAATCCGATTAATTCTGACTCGTGGGCCTTCGTTCTGCTGGGTTTTGTTCGTCTGTTTCCATTATGTCGAATTTGTTCGAAATTGAGTTCAACAATAGCCTAGTTTGTACCACTTCAAATTGAACCGTTTGTTTATTCCGGATGAACAATAGCCTATTTGTCGTTGGGGATGAATAAATCTGCAGTATCTCTTTTCCAATCTATTCAATGTTGTGCTTACTTATATTTCTAACTATTTCACATTATTGCTTCTTGGACTATTTTGGCATAAAATTATTAATAAACCATCACTTAACTACTATACTAGACTAAGAGGATTTCCACCATTGGTTTGTTTTTTCAAAATGGATCATTTTAAGGCAGTTTGTGCTATTATCCTTCTAAATATTTGGGATAATGTTGAGATAACAATTATATAAATACATATAAATCATAAAAACATAAGATTTGAATTTGAAACCAACCCCTAAATTTAGAAATCCATACAAGTCAATTGCCATGGCTTATCATAAACAACTAAATTACAGGTTTCATTACTAAATATAAATCAGTTTAAATCTTTGTATTGTCACCTGTAAGTCATCATCTTGAACAAAAAAAATCTGAAACCTCTTTCTTGCAAAAAAAAAAATGATGAACTCAGAAGAAGATGTGGTTAGTTTCATCACCGTGCTTGGCCTTGCCGTTTTCATTGGTCTCTGCTTCTTGCTGATTGTTCTTATAGCAACCTCAGCGATCATCCTTGTAATCTACGTCATCATCGACTGTATCCTCAGACCATTCTTAGGAACATGTCTCGACCTAGATCTCGAGATCGGAGTCCAAAGAGGCCAACAACGTGCTAGAATCGTTACGTACCATGCGATCATCCCGACCGATCTACACTTACCATATTCCGAGAGACAAGAAAAAAGAAAACGAG
Source organism: Raphanus raphanistrum subsp. raphanistrum (assembly GCA_019706035.1). Lineage (NCBI taxonomy): Eukaryota > Viridiplantae > Streptophyta > Magnoliopsida > Brassicales > Brassicaceae > Raphanus > Raphanus raphanistrum. The sequence continues at coordinate 1,115,391 of CM033985.1, read as the reverse complement.
GGTTGAAACAAAGCGAGATTGAAACCCTACTCCCGAAATGGCGTGTTGGACAAGGTAACAATCACGAGGAGGACGAAGAGAGGTCGAGAGATTGCGCCATTTGTCTCAGTGGTTATGTTGTTAATGAAGAATGCAGAGTGTTCCCGGTTTGCAGACATATGTATCATGCGGCTTGTATTGATGCTTGGCTCAAGAATCATCTCACTTGTCCTACCTGCCGTAATGATTTGCCAGATTCATGACAATGACAAGCCTGTTTTATTTTTGGATTTGTCGTAAGCTGTACATAGATATTTTCTTCTTTTTTTCAAGAGATGTTTAAATCCAAAAAATCCACTTGCTAATTTTATTCTTCACCTTCATGTGCTTTGCAAATGGCGAGTTTAGTCCGAAACAGCGGACACATATCCTGTAAAAACAGAGGAATGGCTTTTTGACTTTTTTATTAGTTCTACTATCATTACTATATGTGTCTAAGTTAAGATTACAATCTAAAAGTAACCAATGAAAGTAAATGCTAACAGTCATCAAATTTAATCATCAATTATAATGTACACCAGGCTTCTGATTCGTAAGTCCGCACAGAGTGTTCTATTTAACTTTTATATTATTTAATTCTTTTCAATATGACTTAATATTGAGTGTCATTCTAATATTTCTTTTCAATAAGTGTCATTCTAATATCTTTTACTTACACAAAAGTGTCACTTTACAATTTCAATGTAAATTATATTTACTTTCAATTGAATATTAATTGCAAACTGCATTAATCTTATAAATAATTTTATTTATCTCAAATATTATTGATCAACAAGATATACTTAATAACAACTTACATATATTTCCGTCACTTTCTTAATCTGTGTTATTTTACTTTTATATATTGAATTTTTTTTAAAAAAATAATATATATATATATATATATATATATGAATTTAAAAATAATTTAAAAATAGATTGTCTGAACCTGATTCAATCCCGCAAATATCTGAACTGAATCCAAACAAAAATTTATATATGCACAAATTAAATTGAAATCTTTAACCCCAAATCCGAAACCTTATGAGCGTCTACCCCTCCATCAAACAAAAAGAATATGAAATGATAATTATAACTTGAGCTGGATCGTTTTAATAATATTGATAACTAAAATAATAATCATTGGTTTGAAAAAAAAGTTTGCATTTAAATAATATAATAACCAGGATATTCGTTTAAATAATCGTTATTAATATCAATATTTTGAAAATAACATACGTGATTTACGATGTTTACATATTTGGTTGTGCTAATTTATGATGTTTACTATTTTTAATCAAAAAAACATATACGCAAGATTTTTGGCGGCATAGCCGCATAGTTAATATTTTTATTTACTTTTGAACTTTCGTTTAGGTAAGAAATATATAGGACCAGCTACTTTCCTAAAGTAAGATCATTATATAAGTAAATATAAGATATGATATAATATCACCAAATTAATTACTATTAATCATTATATAGGTAACATGCTTTATAGATATTAAAGGCCATCTCACGAGATAAGAATTTTTAGTTAAGATTTAGTGGGAAAAAATAGACTGGTTTAGTAATGTATAAAACAATGTAGTTTTAAGATAATGGTATAGATCTGTAATTTTTGTGCAAAACTAAAGATTAATTACTATTTGTACTTCAGTTTTAATAGATTAGATATGAAAACTAATTCTAAGTTTCTCAATTAGACATGACCAGTTCATGTTCTACCTCTATTTAATTTGTTATGTAGTTCAGGTTGGTGGGCCCATCAGCCAAAAACGATACAAAGATAAAGTTTGTAACCTCTGTTATGTTTGGCAATCCATGTCTCATCAGTTCCAGCTTCCATACCAAGCAGAATCTGCATCTATATCTATAAATAAGGCCTTTAGAGGAGCTGAAGAAAAAGCAAGCAATTAATCTCTAGAAAGAAGGTGATGATGGACAGGCTGCTCCTGGATTAAAAGGTAAATGTTTTCTATTTTGGCGAACCATGAAATTATAAGTCTAACACTCCTCTTAGTTTAAATACCGAAGGGCGAATGATCACCTTATTCTTTGTCATTCTATTGTATCTGGTTGATTATTCGAGTTGTTGTTGGTTCACAAGTAGATATATTAAGAATTTGAGTGCATTTTCAGCAATTTGCATCGTAATTTGATATGAAATATACATTATAATGATTCATAGTGAACATACTTTTCTATTTATATTAGTTTTTCATTCTTCAGACATAAAATGTAAATAATAAAATATGTTAACGATTATGGTGTTTGAAATTTTACTATTTGAGTATTTTGTAATCTCTAACAAAATCAGTAGAGATGAGTAAACATTATTGTTATTTTTAATTAAAGATCAAACTGAACATTTTCTATACTTCTTAACATTAATAATATAATTCTACAATAACAATTTTTTTTTTACTAATTTCTTCAACTCTAAATAAAATATTTTTTTTAGTAATACTTAATGAAACTTTTCTATAATTACATACAAAATAATTATTTATTATTTAATCATCAGCCGGTAGAACAGACCAAATCCTAGTATTATATAATTTTAGACATTTACGAATTTAAGTGTTCAGTTTATAATATTTAAAACATTTGAACATTCCAAAACTAAAAATAAATACTAGTATTATATAATTTTAGACATTTACAAATTTAAGTACTCAGTTTATAATATTTAAAACATTCGAACATTCCAAAACTGAAAATAACTAATATTTTAAATAACTAAAATGTATTGAATCTTTGGATATGGTTTAATTCCGGTTAGAATTAGCCGTTCAAATATCTATAAAATTCATCTCTTAGATTTTTTGGTTCAGTTCGGTTTGAAGTCAAGGCCTATTCTCAATAATATTCATCATAACATAAATTATCATAAATTTGGGGAAAACAACAAAAAGAACTTTTCCTATTTCCCTCTACACTTTCAGATTGATTATTAAAAACATGAGAAACAAAATGGTGGATTTGATTCACCTCTTTGATCTGCTTCTTTTACGGTTTCCTTTACTACTCTCTGCGTTAGCATTGATCTCAGGCATCAGTGGTTTCGGCTTTTCTTCAAGCTCCTTCACTCCTAACTTAACGAGTTCATCCACAACTGTCTTCATAAATGCAGCCACATCGGTCCTAAACTTCTTGGAGCCACTCTCACTAGTTTCTTCAATGTCTTGGACACCACCTTTCACCATGGAAGCAACAGGAGCTCCGTCTTTATACGCATTGCACGCTTTCACTATGTCAAGTGCCCTCACAAAGTAATGGCTACGAACAAACTCTTCAAAGTGCTGCACATATGAAGAAGATATCAACTGTTTTTTTTTTTTTTTAGAGTAAAAGGGTTTCAGCTTTAGACTAAGTTATGTTACCTTGGGTGGGTTTCTCATGCTGTAAACCATTGTCCTTAACGACAGTATGAACACGTTCTCACTATAAACTTTGGAGTGAGCCTCCCCTGATGGAGTCCCCATGGTCATCTCGTATCCAGGTTCGTTGAAGTATGGTTTTTGATTCAAGATGAGTGCTTGGATTGAGACGAGAAGCTGTAACATTGTGGACTCCTTTGGGAGCCATTTCTCCCTTGAGTTACCAGTCCATGTACCGAGAAGACTCAAACATACTTTACCACAGTTGTACAGATTAGGGTTGATTCTAAGCCCACCAGAATGGTAATGAACTTTCTGTCAACAACAAGTAAGAAACTTTCAAGTCATTTCCCAAAAAAAAAGAAAAAAACAGTAACAAATGTTGAGAGGACAGGACATACTGGTGGAGCTGAAGGATAGCTATCAGGGAACTGAATATCGAAAAAGAAAAGACCGTCATGGTATGGAGTTCCCTCAGCTCCAATGATCACAGCTCTCAAAAGATCCATTCTTGATTCACAGGCTCTCACAAATATAGTCTCTGTTTGCAACAAAAAAAAAAAAGTGAGACTTAAAGAAAAAAAATGTAGCAGGCATATTAGTATATACACCAAACCTGGCAAATCATTCTCAAGAATCTGCCAATCTGCTTGAACCTTCTTCACCCAATTCTTTGAGTGCTGTTTAAGATTAAACAAAGACATCATGAATATCAAAGAAACAACCTTTGAGAGGATAAAAGTGTTATAAAAATCAGTCACCTGCTTTGAAGCTTTGCCCTTAGAAGCATAGTGATGATCAGAGAAGTCCTCAACAGTCTCAAACCTTTTAAAGTCTTTCAGAAAGTTAGCCTGAGCTGAAGGAATAATAACCTCAGCCGCTACAGGAGGCCTAGAAGAGCTACTAGTACCAGAAGAACCATCAAGTTTAAAAGGTCTTGAAGGAGGAGCTGGCACCATCACTATATCAGGAGGCTGAGGAAGAAGAACCCTAGTGGACGACGAAACCGAAGAGTAGCTGCTGCTACTTTGATTGGTCTGATGAGGGAAAGCCAAACCAGAGAAAAAATCCCATGACTGAGGAGTGGTTTCAATAGATGTGTTGTTCCAAACAGCTTCCGTGGAGCTTGCTCTACTCGATTTTGGAAACCCCCAAGGTTGAGTGGTGGACATGAACACTTCTACATCGGTTGGGAAGTCCTGAGAGTTCAGAACGGCTTGGAACATGGAGTAGTCATCAATGTCCTCAGGCGTTATTCCGTTATCCAAATGATTAAAGAGGTTATTATGATCATAAAAGGACCCATCTTGTATAGCTTTCCCTTTGTTCTTCACATCTATAATAACACCATTGTTGTTGTTATTAACACCACCACCACCGCCATTGCGGAACTCGTATTGTTCCACATCGATCACTTCAGGAATCACAGCCTACAACAAAGATCAAAAGGACCAAACTTTACTATTCAAAACAGAGAAACATACTAAACGTGACAAAGAACACAAAACTAAATATTAATCAAAACAGAGAAACATGTGAAAACTGTAAGAAGACAATCTAAACCTATATAAGTCCTAAAACACTGAGATAACAGAGATGATCATCACGCTAGAACGAAGCCCTAAAAAGGACAAAAGTTCACTTTTTCCGAGGTAAATCAGTAAAGTTTGATCACAGTCAAAAAAAACAGATTGATCTCATAATTGTCGAAAAAGAAAAAGATCGAACCTTTCTGGGTTTACGAGTTCTTGAAGCCGAAGGGAACAGAGGAGGAGCGATCTCCACCACGTCGGGCTCCATAATTATCTTTTTCAAGATTTTCTCAAATCCCTTTGAATACTCGTTTTTTATAACAAAACGAAACGAGAGTCCAATTCCTTGTTAATTAATGTCTTTATTACTTATTACTTTCTTTAATTATGATTGTCCATTTTTGGGTTTAAATGTTTTTAAGACAATAATGACTTGAACAATATAGTCTCTGCGTCTGGGCCCCAACTAAAACCGAACATTTATTTCCATATTCTGCTGACGTGACTATATCTACGGTTGAGATGAAGTCAAGAAGGCGAGAGGTCAGGAGTTTACAGCCGTTGGATATGAGAACCGGTTATGAGCTTAGGGTTTTTTTAATCACAGAGCAGAGCAATCCTTCCTAGCTAATCAAAGCGAAGATAAGATAATCTTGAACAAGATAACACCAGTAAAATAAGTAAACAATTATTACTTTTCCTAAAGTAATAAATAAATAAAACAAGTTGGACTTTGACCAAGAAAATTTGCAAAATACCAAAAAATGAAGTTGTATGTATATAAAAAAATCACTGATCCAATGTGAGTTACACACATAGAGTTTTGATTTGATCTTTAACCACACCAAAAAATTAATGTATCTTTGACCAAGTTATTACATGACTTGTTGTGTTGTGTAAGTTTCAGGAAAAAAAAAAATCAACAATCTATTGTCACTAATCATTTTTTCCTCACTCCATAGACATTTGTCTTTAAACAATTCTCAAACTTTGAAACCCTCTAAGCGAAGACACATAAGATGAGCTTCGATCCATTTGGTGCAAGCAGATTCACCGTTTTCAACAATGCACTCATCTCTTAGCTTCTTAGTATCCGGGCAAGCACAACATATCCTCTTCTTTGGCTTTGTCTCGGTGGCAGCCACCACTCCCACATCTTTGCTTGGCTGGCTCAAGGAACACGCACTTCCTTGTGCTTGTAAACCACTCATCCTATAATCATATTCTCTCAGAATGTCACGCCATGAAAAAAAATCTAGAAAACAATAACCAAAGTGCGCATAAAACATTGCAACAAGGTAACATAGGTTAAGCTTAAAAGGGTAAATACACATGAAACGTTTAACATTTAACAACAAATAAATAAATTGGTCTTTAAGTTAAAATCAATATGTACTCTGAACGTGTTAATATCAACAATTGCAATATCAAAAAATAACTAACTGGGTTCTAGTAACTAAGCATGACAAGGGTCCACAGGAAATGGGGATGGGCTCAACGTCTGTGTCAGTAACATGAATCTTCGTGATAAATAAATAAAAAATCTCTATTTGGGTGATTGATAAATCAAATCAGGCAAAACCCTAGTAAAGACATTGGTCGGAACTTGAACCCATGAGTCAATAAAATCTCATAACCCAGATACATACAGATTCAGAAACAAGTTTAACGGAACTCTAAACCGATGGAACGAGCGAGCAGGCAAACAAACAATCCTCGGGAGAAAAAAGAAAACTGTTTCTAAATTTCAATCGCCCCGTCAAATGAACATGATCTCAAAATTAGAGAAACAAAACAGATCGAGACAAGAAGCTTCGGAGATTAAAGAAAGAACTTACCTTTATGGTCGGCTTAAAAGGAGGAAGAGTCGAGAAGTGGAGAACCCCGAGAGAATCTTCGGGAGAAATGAGAACTGTAACAAGAAGCTTTACCAGAAGAATGTCTGAAAAATTGAACTGATAATGGGAGCTAAATGGGCTATACAAGCCCAATATGTTTTTTTCCCACAAAAGATAACAAGCTTACAAGTATTGGTAAGATGAGTCTACTAACTTTATTCACATTCAAAGAGATAATCAACACAGAATAATCATCCTACTATATTCAGAGGAGGTTAGTGGGTGATGCAGCGCATCCTTGGGCTTGCAGGCCTCTGTTTTGAGTCGGTTAAAACAGAGTCTCGACGTGTTTTCTTTTAGTTGGGCTTTGGTGTTATTTTAGCATATTCCTTTTATTTTAGATAAACATTAGCTAGGAGATAACGACAGGTTTTATTTGCATGATTTAGTTGTTACGTTGTGTATATATTGACACAAGCATCGATTGTAAAAAAGCACGTTATTATTGAATTTATTCAGAGCTTTGAAGCTTTCTCTTTGCTTGTTCTTCGGTATTCTCAGAGAATCAACGAAAGCAAGACCCAAACCGACATTCGGGTATTCTTTGACTAAACGAATCTCGCTTTGATTACCTACGCTGCGCCAGTTTGGTATCAGAACCTGTTCCGATCCGACCTAAATTTTTTTTCTTGTCTATCACGTTTCAGAACGACTACAATGGCTCCTCGTCGCACTAACAACGCCGCAGATTTACCCGTGAATGAGTGGGAAGAGCTGAGACGTACTCTCTTAGCGATGCAGGAGAATATCCAATTGACAATTCATGATTCCATTCGTGAACTCACTGAGGCAGCCTTCCTGCGTCAAGCTCGTGATGTTAACCATGTTCGTCAGAGACAAAACGAGAGGGAACAAGACCGGGATGATGTTTCTTCTGAAGATGGATCAACCGACGTGGAGGATAATCCCTTTGCCGACGACGATCAACGGCAGAGAAACAGAAGAGCGGCTCCTCATCGTCACCAAGTTGATAATAATTGGGAAAGGGGATTTAAAGTGGAGATCCCTGAATTTCATGGTGGAACCCGAGGGGAAGAGCTCTTGGACTGGTTGGTAGCGGTTCAAGAGATGCTCGAATTTAAGTGTGTGCCGGAAGAAAGAAAAGTAGCACTGGTGGCTACAAGATTTCGCGGCAAAGCAGCATCCTGGTGGCTGCAGTTGAAACTTTCTCGAGCAAGAGCGGGAAAGAACAATATAGGCACTTGGGCAAAACTTGAGAAAGTGATGCGCAAAGCGTTTTTACCGTACAACTTTGACCGGACCATGTTCACAAGATTGCAGAACATCCAACAGGGGTCCAGATCAGTTGATGATTATGCGGAGGAGTTCACTTTGCTGTTGACTCGTAATGAGATATTGGACAGTGAAGTACAGTTGGTGTCACGTTTTATCGGTGGGTTACGACCACAGATTCAAAACGCGATGTCACAGTTTGACCCTCTCACGATTACAGAAGCTCATCGCAGAGCTGTTGCTTTTGAGCTTCAGTTCAAATCAACGTCTCAGACCTGGAATTCTACCTCCAGAAATCGTGGTGCTGCGCCTCCTGAAACAAGCGCACAAGGAGCAGCAACGAAAGAGACGGCAACAACAGGGAATCAAGCCGCTACTAACCGTGCTCCTCCTCCTGCAGAAGAACTCCGACGTTCATCAAGACCCAATGCCTTGCGTTGCTATACTTGTGGAGAGCATGGGCATCTCCAAACGGCTTGTCCTACTAAAACACGCCGTGGCCTGCTTACAGAGGGAGTCAAATGGGACGATGAAGATGATGAGCAGGAAGATGATGATCTCCCTGAGCTCGCTGATGATTGTAACGCGGGAGATAAAGGCACTATGCTGATGCTTAGACGTGTTTGTCTTGCACCAATGCGCCAAGACGACCAATCATGGCTGAGGAGCAACATCTTTGCTTCTACGTGTACTATCAGAGGAAAGGTCTGCAGATTTATTATTGACTCGGGTAGCTGCCGTAACGTCATATCTGAAGATGCAGTTAACAAATTAGGCCTGCGTCGTTCTGACCATCCGGCGCCACTTAAATTAGTATGGTTGAAGGAAGGTACAGAGATCCGCATTGTGCATCGCGTACTGGTCTCTTTTTCCATCGGAGACTACTATAAAGATAAGATCTACTGCGATGTGGTCCCTATGGACGTCTGTCACTTACTACTGGGGCGACCCTGGCAATACGATCGAGAAGTCTCCCACAATGGGCGAACTAACGTGCATAGCTTTTTCTTTGAAAACAGGAAGATTTTGCTCTTGCCAAGCCAAGACCTTCCACCGATGGCACCTGTTCAGCAGCAGCACATCCCTCCACATCTTCGAGAAGGCACAGGATCAAGTAATACAGTGTTACTTTGCTCTTTTGCTGCGTTCACTAAGGAGCTACACAAAGAACAGATTGCGTTTGCTTTGATCGCAAAATCACCAGCGACTGCAGAACAGCGAACGATCGATCCTTTGATCATCACCTTGCTAGAGGATTTTGCCGACGTTTTTCCACAAGAGCTACCGCAGGGATTGCCACCTCTACGCGATATTCAACATCATATTGATCTGGTACCGGGAGCGTCACTTCCGAACAGACCACATTATCGCATGAGCCCCCAAGAGCATGAGGAGTTACGCAGACAAGTGGAAGAGTTACTCGCTAAGGGTCATGTTAGAGAGAGTCTGAGCCCCTGCGCGGTGCCTGCGTTGCTAATACCGAAGAAGGACGGTTCATGGCGTATGTGCGTTGATAGTAGAGCAATCAACAAAATTACGATCCGTTACCGATTTCCTATTCCTCGATTGGATGATTTATTGGACCAGATCGGATCTGCCTGCATATTTTCGAAGTTGGATCTCAAGAGCGGTTATCACCAGATCCGTATCCGCCCTGGTGATGAGTGGAAAACTGCGTTTAAGACGCGGGAGGGGCTTTTTGAGTGGCTAGTAATGCCATTCGGACTATCTAATGCGCCTAGCACGTTCATGCGAATTATGAACCAGGCCTTGCGACCATTTATTGGAAAGTTTGTCGTCGTTTATTTCGATGACATATTGGTGTTCAGTACGTCGTTAAAGGCTCATATCGATCATCTTCGTCAAGTTCTTGCTGGGCTTCGTCAAGAACAATTTTTCGTAGCACGTCAGAAGTGTGAATGGGGGACGACAAAGGTTCTCTTTCTGGGCTACGTAGTTTCCGACAAAGGGCTTTCCATGGACATGGGTAAAGTCGAGGCAATTCGCGCCTGGCCAATGCCTAAGTCGATCACGGAAGTGCGCAGTTTTCATGGACTGGCCTCGTTTTACAGGCGTTTTGTGGCTCACTTCAGTACAATCATGGCTCCCATTACTGAATGCATGAAAGGTTCTTCCTTCGACTGGAACACCGAGGCAACAGAGGCGTTTGAACTGATCAAATTGAAGCTAACCACCGCCCCTGTTCTTGTTCTTCCTGACTTCGCTTTATCTTTTGAACTCCATAGCGACGCGTCAAAACTGGGAATAGGCGCAGTCCTGAGTCAGAACTCGCGACCAGTGGCATTTTTTAGTGAGAAATTATCTGGAGCAAGGAGTAGATACAGCACTTACGACGTGGAGTTCTATGCAGTAGTCCAATCTATCCGCCATTGGAGGCATTATCTGGTTCACCGTGATTTCATCCTGTTCACAGATCATGATGCTCTGAAGCATCTTGATAGCCAAGTAAAAGTCTCAGCCAGACATGCTGGTTGGATTGCTTACCTCCAGCAATTTACTTTTACTATTCGCCACAAGTCAGGCAAGCTGAACCGTGTCGCGGATGCTTTAAGTCATCGCCACAGCCTTTTGACGACACTGCACACTTCGGTTACGGGTTTCTCTTCGTTCTCCGAGTTGTATGAATTGGAAGTCAGGGACAAGGGTCGCGATGATTTCTCTCTTATCGATGGCTTCTTGTTTCATGGAACACAGCTTTGTGTCCCTGATTGTAGTTTGAGGCATCGTTTCATTGATGAGCTTCACAAGGAAGGACACGTTGGGCGCGATCGCACTCTGCAGTTGGTGTCTTCTTCCTACTATTGGCCAACTTTGCGGAGAGATGTTGAGAGGTATGTTGAGCGTTGTCGGGCTTGCCAGTTAGCTAAGGGACATGCATCAAATGCCGGTTTGTACTTACCCCTTCCTGTTCCTACGCAACCTTGGACGGATGTGAGCATGGATTTCGTCTTGGGCTTCCTCGAACTCAGAAGGGTAATGATTCGATCTTTGTGGTGGTTGATCGATTCTCAAAAATGGTGCACTTCATTCCATGTAAGCGCACTACAGATGCCGTGCGAGTGGCTCGATTGTTTTTCAGCGAGGTGTTTCGCCTTCATGGGCTGCCTTCGTCAATTGTGTCTGATCGCGACACCAGGTTTTTGAGTCATTTTTGGAGGTCTCTGTGGAAGCTTCTGCGCACAAGTTTAGACATGAGCACTGCGTATCATCCCCAGACGGATGGACAGACAGAAGTGGTCAATCGCTCGCTAGGAAATATGTTACGAGCTTTGATCGGAGACAACATTCGCGCTTGGGAAACTCAGTTGTGTCAGGCTGAGTTCGCACACAATCATGCGGTTAATAGGAGCTCGGGGTTCAGTCCGTATCAAGTTGTCTATGGGATCATTCCCCGGGGCCCTTTGGATCTTGCTCCCCTACCTGATCGGAAGCGTCTTCATGGGAAAGCAGAAGACTTCGTAGCAGCACTGCAGGACGTGCACAAGTCCGTCTCTCAAAACCTGCAGGAAGCAGCTCAGAAGTACAAAGCAAAGGCTGATACGAAGCGCAGGGAGTTGCTGTTTGGTCCGGGTGACTTGGTCTGGGTCGTGCTGACAAGGGATCGTCTTCCTGCTCATGAGTATAATAAGTTGCGATCACGGAAGATTGGACCTGTTCGGGTGCTTGAACGTATCAATGACAATGCGTACCGCATTGAGTTGCCACCGCATATCAAGACTGCAAATGTGTTCAATGCGAAGTTTCTCTCCAAGTTTCATGGCGACAACAACGATCAAGATTCAGAGGCGAATCTTTTCTTACCCGAGGAGACCTGATGCAGCGCATCCTTGGGCTTGCAGGCCTCTGTTTTGAGTCGGTTAAAACAGAGTCTCGACGTGTTTTCTTTTAGTTGGGCTTTGGTGTTATTTTAGCATATTCCTTTTATTTTAGATAAACATTAGCTAGGAGATAACGACAGGTTTTATTTGCATGATTTAGTTGTTACGTTGTGTATATATTGACACAAGCATCGATTGTAAAAAATCACGTTATTATTGAATTTATTCAGAGCTTTGAAGCTTTTTCTTTGCTTGTTCTTCGGTATTCTCAGAGAATCAACGAAAGCAAGACCCAAACCGACATTCGGGTATTCTTTGACTAAACGAATCTCGCTTTGATTACCTACGCTGCGCCAGTGGGAGAGAAATTTAGTTAGAGTTATGTATGATTTTAAGAATCAAAATATTTGTTAAATTTCTAAAGAATTTTAAATAACTTTTCATATTTAGAATTTTATGAAACTATCATATATATGTTTCTAATGAATTAAATTGTAAAATGTTCAAATTACATAACAATAGATTTTAGATTTTGATAATATTATGTAAACTAAATTTTTCGAATAACAGTGAATTTCACATGTCCATAAGAAATTATTAGGCCAATAACATTTGATTCTGGTAAAAATGTTGAAATCTATTAACAATAACCATAAAATTTGAAAATTTTAATGATCACCCACTAACACTCCTCAATTACATTATTAGTGGACTGGAAATGGGCTACAACAGGCCCATAATTATATATTTACGTTTTCTACAAATTGACAAGAGGATAATCAGAGAATGTAATTTTCAGTTTTTTCATAATTAAATAATCAAAAATCAGAATCTCAGATTCTCTTTTCACAAAGGGTTTGGATTGATTCAGCAAAATATAGAGGATCTACATAGCAATAATTAAAGACCAAACAAAATAAAATCCTTGATCTTCTGAAGATATGAATCCAAACTATTTATTGTTTGATCTGATCTGATCTGATCTTGTCTGAATTCCGACAGATGCTTTCAGTTTCCTCTTACCAAATCTGAAGACTGGAACGCTTTTTGCTTAGCCCACAAGTTACAACAAGAATCAAAAACATCAATCAATCATACTTTTCTCTCCATGAATAAACAAGAAAGAAAACCCATGAGATCCCCAAAGCTATATCTCCAAGAGCTTGCTTAGGCCATTCATAAGCAAGATCCTCAATCTTCCACTCAAACAAAACCCTCCACGAAGCCATCAACACGTAGAGAATCACAGACCCTCCAGCGAAGAAGCTGTGAAACTCTCTGTCTTTGACGAAAGACACCATGAACAGTACCAGACCAATAGCAAAGAGAAGCAAACCAGAGAAAGATTGCGAAATCTGAATGAGTAGCTCATCGTGCGGCGTTGATCCTTTGAGTTTGCTAGCGATTTCACTTCCTGGTCCGAAGATGGAGGCTTTCTCTGTGTAGAACATCATTAGGGTTCCACTAGTTAGAGCGATGACTGAGTGGAGTATACAGATTACACGAAAGAGAGATGGGTTCATTGAAACTGATGTAGTCATGGAGGAGAAAGATGAATGAATGAATGAACGAAAGGAGAAAGTTTTGGGGAGAGAGATGATCTGATTTGGAGATTTGGACTTTGATAGATTCCATGATTTTGATTTCTTTAGTATGATATATAAAACACTTTATTATTATTTTAAATAGTTTATAAGTTTCTGGGTTTGACGTGGGTCACTCTTTGCCTCTTTGGACAAATTCATTTATTTATTTATTTTTTTTTTTTGTAACAGAGCCGATTTTGTCATTAGTTATGTCATCAATTTTAATATGTTATGTCACCCAAATTCATTTATTTTTCTTCTACAAAAACTAGACAATTTCAAATCCACGTCCGAGCTAATTCTTGATTATGATTAATAATTGTTATTTATAATAGAAAGAAATAGGATTTGCAATTTAATATAATAATATTATTCTCTTTCTGAAATTTGAGGTGGAGAAATATTGAAAGATTCTTGGCAAAAATACAAAATAAGAATAATTGAAAGATAAACATATGTGGGGTCGAAAGAACGCATCGGCATGGACTCGGCTCTTGGAGTTATATATACTCCATAACTTTTTTGTTCTAATTAATATTTTTTTTTCAAATTTTCAAATATAATAAACTAGAATTTTTTTTTGTCAAACTAGAATTTATTAACTACCAACTATTTGCTCCTTATAATTAATAATTTCAGTAACTTTAACTAATAGTAATTTAATGCTTCATTATTTTTTACACGGTATTTTTAATTGATAAAATAATTAAATATTTCAAAACATATTTCCTTAAAATATTTTTAAACCATTTCTTCTGTTAATTATTCAAAGAGATTATTGATGTAGATTCTGGACTTCGACTTTTTGTAATATATTTTCTTTTACTGAAAGATATTTTTGTGCAATAACATAACATTATTGCACCAATGGGAAAACCACAAAATATCTAGCGGAATCTGCCTTTTGCTTCTTTATATGAATCTGAATTATTTTTCTCTCTTTGTTAAAATATTGGTTATGATAAAACAAAAAGGTATACAAAACGTATTTTTTAGACATAGTTGAGGATAATTAATTAATTATATAAAGTAAAGCAGGTAAAATATTGCATAAATGCCGCATTGAAGACTTATCGGTTACAAAAATTAAAGTTGATTAATGCCAAGTGGAAAAGACCCCATCTGTACTACGATGGCCCCACTCCGACGTTAATATCCATAGCCGACATCAACAACAAAAAAAGATTATCCACCGGTTTAGTTTCGGTTCAAACTTGTATCGGTCTTAATTTTGGTTCAATGGTTCTAAGCTTCTTTTCTAACTTAAAGAACTTGTCAGTTAATTTAGTTAAGACTGCAAAATTTCAAACTATACTTCAACTGTAATTCCCAAAATAATAACAAAAAATTGCATTAAAATAAATAAAATCTTACAAAATTAAAAGTGGAAAAATCTCTGTTATCTCATGTTTCTTCCACCAGCTGAAACTTTCCGGTGACGCCTTTTTCCACGTTGTCCCGGAATCTTCTTCCCTGTATTGGCTCTACCACCGACTGCTTTACCACGTGGCAAAGGCAGTGGCTCGGGAAGAACCCTAGAAGAAGAAGAAGCTCGAGGAGGTTTCATGCTCATCAAAACGTCTCTATGATAAACCTGTTATCAATCAAGAAACACGCTAAGTCTCACTTTTTCAGACCAAACAAACCAAACTCTTTTGAGTTGTGTCTTTTTACCTGTTTTACAAAGTTTCGTCTTTCACAGTCCAAGAACATATTAATACTCCAATCCACCTTCTCTCTTATCTTGTCTCTAGCAATCGCAAAACTTAACTGATCTCTTGAGGTAAACCGGTCTACTTCGTTAAACCAAACACACGTGAAGAGGTTTGTGATCGGTATGTGTTCTCTTATGATTGTACAACCTTCAGGAACATCTACAAAAAAACACTCAACTGAGCTCAAAAGACACAAGAATCTAGGCTTTATTAAAACCATTACCACTTGTTATAGGAAGCTTAGCATCATTATAAGGCGTCAAGCCTTCCCTCTTGTAGAACTCTACTTGGTAATCAATCGATGCATTGTCGTATTTTCTCGCGGCTTTGTTCGCCTCAGCCTCCACAAACACATCAAAACGTCTGTAGTGTCTCGAGATTGCGATACTAGAGTTCGTTCTCCACAAGAACCTGAGAAAAGACAGATAAAAGCTTATAGCTGCTTCTGGCCTTCACAGAGAAGTTAATCTTTTTTTTACCTTTCAAGTATTTGGTAAGGATCTACAACAAGCTGGAGCTTCGCATCAAGCCATATAGAGTACCTAACATTTGGGAATAATCTATGCAATAGAAGCTTCGGAATCTGTAAAAAAAAAATGCATTAACGTGTTACACAAGGAAAACATTCAAATCTTTGGCTTTATCTATTTTCAAATCTTTCTTTTAACCTTTCCGTTACGCCTTGCATCGGTGTAAGGGACGTTATGCACGACTATGATCCTCCATAATCCCACTCTCTTGTTATCATCTGAGTAACTTGAAGTGTTCTTGAGATATGAATGTGTTTCTTCGTCAACAAACATGTAGAAAGGGATGTTCTTCCTTGCCACCTCACTGATGTTCACCGGTTCTTGAATTATGTCATACTTTCCTGATTTAAAAAAAAGCAAAAAGATTGATACTAAAAATTCAATTACCCAAATATATTTTATTCGAAAAACTAAAAAACTATCTTAATTATCCGATGCTTTTATCCAAACAATCCGAATAACCCTTCTATCCAAACAATCCGAATAACCCGATATTTAAAGTAAAATACCCAATTTTTTTTTTTTTACTTATATTATCCAAAATTACCCTAACCGAACTGAAATCGAATTGAACCAGAATTTTTTTGTGGATATTAGCTGGTTCCAACTTTGCTAGCCGAACCATATTTTGTAAATACTTGAACGGTTCTTATATTTCTGGAACTAAAAACCGAAATACCCGAACCCAAACAGAAAGCACAGACTTAACCCAAATACTATGCACCAAACAAAAATTTGTTTTACCAAATATAGCTGAAGCAACAATCACATCATAGAACTGTTCCAGCTCAGGAAGGATATCTTCATCAAGGTCAAAACCGGTTTGATGACCCGGTTTTGTCCCTTTGACAAACCTGCCGGAAAAAGAAAAAAGTAATCAGAAAAGAAAAACTCTGACGGCTGGAGAAGAACACAGAGTTAAGCAAAGGAAGCTAACCCGCAATTCAATGTCATGGACTCTTTTATGTCAAAGGAGTTAGTCCTGTCTTCAAGAGAAGGATACCCTCCAAACTCAGAGCCTCCTTGACCTTCTTCTTCACGTTTTACAGGACTCTCCTCATGGACATATGTCAAATTCTTGAGAACAGGAGATTCAAATGGATGCTTAGGCATATGAGCTAAGGCCTCTTCTGGAGATAGATAGCATACAGGACACGCTGAACATAATAACACGCACAGAAGGTAAAATGCAAGTTCTTATAGAATAAGAGCAGAGAGAGACAAAAAGCTTACGGCGTGGTCCAGGTCTTCTGAGTCCAGGTGGAGGAGGAGGAGGAAATGCAAAACTATCGCAAGGATGGTGGTGAGAAGGGAGTGATGGAGGAGGATGGATGATGTCTACATCACTGCTTCCACTTTCAATATAGAAAGAACTCAACTCTCTACTCAACGGTGTTTGGTTGCTAACAAAATCCATGGTCTCAATACTCTGGTGAATGATTGGACTATTATTACTCTCTGTTGTTATCACAATGCAAAAACATTAACCATGATTCAGACAGACTCCAATATCTAAAATGATTCAAAACCACCCCAATTGATTGAAGAATTAAATATTACTAACCTTTGTTGATAGTGTAGGAACCCAAGATAAAGACAAGAAAAGCAAGGCTGAGAAGGAGCAGCATTGCGAACCGTCTACGTCCTAAGTACCAGCAACATAACAAGGACAGAGATCTCTCCTTCTCTTTAGAATTTGAAGTGAGCATTGTTGAAGAAGAAGAAGATAGAGACTCATTATCTCTTAAACCCTTTAGATAGAAGAAGAACTCTCATATCGAAAAGAACCAAACTTCCTTTTTTGTCTCACAAAACTGCAAAAAGAAACATTTATAAAGGAACAAACTTTGTTATTACCAAAAGCAGGGATCGACAAAGACTTGCATTTGCAACCGTAAAGGGACAAACTTTAATGACATTTCGATTCAATTGAAAGTACCCATCAAATCATTGAGCCCACAAAATCAGAATCTAGCCCTAATCCAAGAGATACCTTAGGGAATCGAGAGAAAAAGAAAAAAAGAGATTACCTTTCTGAATGAATGTTGCTTTGTTTGTTCTCAATTCGTTTCTGGATTTTACGAAATCAATAAATAGTTTGGTGAATGCGTCGCCAAATCTCACTGATCCCCTTCCATCTGCGGATAACATTCAGTGCATACTTTGGATTTGCACTTCAGTGTATTTCCCTGATTTAATATGCTCATAAATATTTTTAAAAAGAATTTATTTAAAACAAAAGTTTTTTTAAAATGTGGTAAACTGTAAAAAAAAATTAAAAATAATACTTTTTTATTTTCATCTTGGACACAATAGCCTTGTAGTTCCTCTTAATAAGACAGTTGCAGGGTTCGAAGCCTGGCTTTGTGAGATGGCAGCAAAGGTGGTTTGGTCACCCCACTTGCTCTTCTCAAAATATAATTCAGTTTATTAAATTATAAATTAGTGATCATTATTAAAACATTTTTTTGTCAACAATAAATTATTCTAACGTGATTCCACCGGTTCAGTAAGCCAAACCAGAGGTATCGAATCGACATATAACATAGCTAAAGGTGAACTCCTTGCCCCATGAACAAGCTTGTCCGCCATTGTGTTTTGCGTCCTTGGAATATGTCGGATCATTATTAAAACAATTAATCATAAATTAATATATTTATTATAAACTTTAATGTGTTTTAATATATTAACAATGCTAAACCAATGCCAAAACAATTAATATTTTTATTTAAAATTTTATTATGGAAATATATATTTAAAAATAATGAATAAATAAAATTATTTAATATAGATGTGAAATATTTACAGTTCTTGTTATAATTTTATAAATACAATTATCTACTGAAAAATGAAAGTTAGTTATTTATCAGAAAATAATAAGAGTATTTTTAATTTTTTTCAGTTTTAAATTTTTATTTTGGTTTAGTATTTTAAAAAGAATATTATTTAGTTTTATAGTTATTTTATCTTCATGATTTTTATTAAATAATTTATTGTACTTGTAGTATTTTATAATTCGTTTTTCTTTAATATTTTCTCTTAAAAGTTAACATTTATCTTTATAATTTTTTTGTAAAAAAAGTACTTTCAAATAGCACTTTACAATTATTGTTTGTTTAGGAATTTTTTTTAAGAAATTGAAAACTACAAATCAAATATTTTTAACAGTATATAATTGTGAAAGATTATGTTATAGAAATTTTTCTTTTATAAAATCCTAAAGATAATTGTAATTTTAATTTTCTAAAATCCTAAAGAGAACTTTAAAATACTATTTTTGTAATGAATACTTTCCTTTTTAAAATCTCTTTTAAATTCTAAAGAAAAGATAGTTATATCATTTTTTGACAAATGTCAGAATCTTAAATATTTATTGACACAATTCACAATCATTTTAATTATTAACTTTGAAGAACCAAACTTTATATAATAAGAAGAAAAAATTTCATCAAGATTACTTTCCCAAAATAACTTTTTCCGAATTAAAAAAAAATTATAGCTTTATATATCCTAAATTATTCAAGTAATTGGTTGTCTTATCTCTTATATACTAAAGCACAAATCACCTAGCATCAAAACCTTAACTGAAACTAAATAAAAATATCCATCGAAGCTAAGTAAAAGCTAATCTATCATGAGATCAATCAAAACCATTTGTCAATAAAAAGGATTTTCTCTTAAAAATTCATATCAAATCTAAACCCTTCATTAAAAGTGGTGGTAAAAGTGGTTAGTGTAAACATGAAATCAAAACTAAATAAAAAATATCCATCGAAGCTAAGTAAAAGCTAATCTATCATGAGATCAATCAAAACCATTTGTCAATAAAAAGGATTTTCTCTTAAAAATTCATATCAAATCTAAACCTTCATTAAAAGTGGTGGTAAAAGTGGTTACTGTAAACATGAAATCAAAACTAAATAAAAATATTCATCGAAGCTAAGTAAAAGCTAATCTATCATGAGATCAATCAAAACCATTTGTCAATAAAAAGGATTTGCTGTCCAATCTTCATAGTAGGCTGAATCGGGTGCTGGTAGACTGCCGTCAAGAAATATGAATCTTTCGTGAATTAATAGCCATACGAAAGTTGATGAATGAATATTTGAATCGTTGAATAAATTTCTATGCTTCAAATCGAGAAACAGAGAAGAAACAAGTTAATATATGAATAGTACAATTACATCAAACTGCTTCAAATTATAAAAAAAAATATAATATTATATAAAAATAAAAAAATATTACCAAACATCTATATTATAAAATAATATATTTTAATCTATTTGTAAATTACAAAAAATGAAAAATGTACATGAAATGTTTTATAAAACCAGCAATTTTCGAGTTTACATTCAACACAAGTTAAAATAAAACACATGCGCAGAGGCGCGGATCAACTTCTAGTTAGTTACTTAAAAAAGAACTTGAGAAAATCATGTTTTAAAACTTTGACATGAGTCTGTTTTCCGAGAAACTTTAATTAACTATTATAAATTTAAATACTTTCTTAACATATTTCATCATAAAATAATAATATAAGTTACCAAATTTCAAACATATATATATAATTTAACCACTTTTTAAGTAACAAAAAAGAATTCCCGAAATAACTCTTTCATCCGCTCTATTTCTTAGGTTTCTCCCTTTTCCTAATTTGTTTTTTAATTATTAAGAGATTTGGTGAGCAACATCAATAATGATACTCTAATAATTAAACCTGGTTAAATTTAGGGGAAAATTCCATGAAAAACCTTCAAAGTGACAAGCACTTCCACTTTAAACCTCCAAATTTTATGTTTTCATAATAAACCTTGAAATTAAAGACATTTTTAACAAAAACCTTCAAATTGGTTAACATGTTTTATGATGTTAAGATAAATAGAATAATAAACTCTGTTAATGTCGCTATTAACTCTATCTCCTTTCGATAAAATATGTGACTTATTGTAATTACTTATATTTTTAACAAACCATTTTTTATTTTATTTATGAGTCATGTAAGTATTTGTGAAAGAAAATAACAGAAAATCTAAAAAAAAAACTTATAAGTGAAAAAATATCGTGTTATACTTATAAACATAGAGTAAGATATTTCTAATATTTTGAATCTTCTTATTCTAGATTTACGAGTCCATCATGTATCGTGTCTTCTTCAATTGTTTCTTTTATTTGTTAAAATTTCCAAAAGCTTTATGTTCACAATTTCAATTATGTTTCTGTAAACTAATGAAACCTAGAAGGAACCTACGCCCAACGATTTTCGCTCTTCATCCTATGGTTTTATCTTTGCTTCCCTTCATCTTGTGCTCTGGCAAAAACCGATGATGAAATTGCAATATCGTAGGCGAAAATGATGAACAGATACATCAGAGCTTCAAAGAAGCCATCTTTTTTTTTTGCTAAAAAAGGGTTAAACCCGGATCAATAATGACACAAGTCTAACCCTCGGGTGGAGGTACAGCCCACGGATAGACTCTCTCCTAGGCATTCAAATGAGCCGAAAGCAATGGACCCATATCCGTGTGGCCAGTGGAAATCGAACCCGGAACCGTATTGAGACCGAAACTCTCTCAAATACCACTAGACTAACCTCACTGGTTAAACAAAGAAGCCATCTTCTTCTTCGTCGTTTCTAAGAATTTTTCTTAAAAGTAATTTATTATTTTGTTTCAGAATATATACGATAATTCTATTAAAAATATAGATTTTTTTTTTGACATGGATTAAAAATATAGATAGTTGCAACAAAACACATGTTTTTTCAAAAGGTACGAGTTAATAACAACGGTAACAGAGTTTATTATTTAGTTATCTTAACATCACATAAAACACGTTAGTCATTTTAAAGGTTTTTGTTAAGAATATTTTTAATTTCAAGGTTTATTATAGAAACATAAAATTTGGAGGTTTAAAGTGGAAGTACTTGGCACTTTGAAGGTTTTTCATGGGATTTTCCCTTAAATTTAGTGTAGATCCGATTTTGTTTATAATATTTCAAATTTTTTTGAATAATATCTTTTTCAAATCATATTCTATTCAAAATCTGATATAAAATAGTAAAAAATACTTTTAAAAAGTAGAGTGGCTAGAGTTATTACTCTATGTTAAAGTAAAAACTAGATTCTAACCCGCCCGACTGGGCGGGTGTTATTTTTTTTCAACAATATACCATTTATAATTTCTTCTGTTTTGGATATGTCGTAAAACTATTTTGTACGTGTTTCTATATGTTAGAGTGTGTTCATTTTGTATCTTTGTTTGATATATAATAGATAGCCACATCCTTTTTTAAACGGATCATCTATTCTATTAAATTTATTAATACAATTTATTAACTTGTATGATTATCTAAATGACCACAATAAAATATATCTAAAATACAAATTTATATTAGTTTTTGGATTTTCATTTTAATCACATTATATTGGGTTATCTTATTGACATTCTTTTATAAATGTTATTTTATCGATTTTTTTTACAAAACATAGAAATATAGAAAACATTATTAATGAAATTACCACTAATGGAGAATTATATATATGTATATAGCATAAAATAGTATATTTTATAAGAAATATATTAAAATTTGTTAACAATTGGCCCATTTAAAGGAGAAACAAAATTAAAATTTTGATACTTTTAATTAGTTGTTAGGGAAAGAAAATAATAAATTACAATAACAATTATTGTTATGATATTATTATGCAAATAGATAAATATCAGTTGTGATTTCTAGAATATGGTCTAATGTGACTTTTAAATGGTAGATAAAATCTGTACTTCTCTTTTAATAGAGAAGATGAAGACAAATTAGTGTAAAATTTAATTTAATTTAATTTAATTTTGTTATTTTAAAATAAAAATAAAGTGATATTCCTTCTGATTCATAATAAATGTCACTTCATGCATTTTATTTTGTTTTAAAATAAGTATCACTCTACAATCCAATGTAATTTTGTACATTAAATCAAAATTTTACCTTTTGAATAACTAATAGTTTATATTAAAATTATTATATTTTAATTAATCATATATTAAATAGAGATATATAGTTAATTATACAAATTTTTAATCTTCTTAAAAAGTGTCAAAGTGACACCTATTTTTAAATGGAAAGAGTATGTTGTAGATATTCTAACCAAAACTAAAGGTCGAATATATGCACATTAATAAAACGTGTTGCCTTTTAAAGTTAACTAAAATGAGAAAAGAATGTCCCTATGACAACAAATTAGAAGATATTCATGTATCTTTTTTTCTAAAGAAATTTTCATGTATCTGAATAATTTAAAATTTTGAAATTTTTGAATAGTTAAAATTTCATGTAACTACTTCAACAAGTCAACGCGTAAGATATCTAGCATCTGATGTGCGAACCGCAGTATCTACAACTTTTTTATGGACTCCATAACAAAAAATAATATATTCTGTTAAAGATATTCTTTCGCGTAAATTATTTTGAATAGGTAAATCAATCATTTGACTTTGGAGATCCTACATTAATCCTTTCATATCTACTAATTGATGTACTCGAAATGCATTTTCTCTATCTCCCGAAAAAATATCATATGGACTGGATTGAAAGGGTCCGTCATCTTAAAATTAGGATTCATTTTCTGTCGCAAATATTCACTTGTAGCATACCATATCTCAATAGATTGGCGTCATTTTTCTACCGCATGTACATTCCCATAATGATGGTGTTTTTCCAAAATCAAAATTTGTTGTTCAGCATCTTGGACAAGTTACAAAATTTACATCCAGATTTTTTTAAACAAATAGCTAAATTAATGCCTATTTATTTTAGAAATATTATATCCATATATATTAATCATTCAATCTATTAAAAAAATAAAAAATCAGTTAATTAAAAACTAAAATTTTAAATACAAGAAATTTAAAAGTGAATTTTTAATTTTTTTTCTTTCAAAACCTAAATATCGGAACCCAGCCCGAAATAATTGTACGCGAACTAAAAATATCCGAACCGGACCCGAAGTACAGAAATACCCGAACGGATTCTATACTCCTATACCAAAATACCTGAAAATCTGAAATATCCGACCCAAACCCGGACGGATACCCGAAAGCCCACCTCTACTTATACCCCCGGATTAACTAATACTTTGTTCGGATTTAGATGACATTTTAGAACTTTTGTTTTGATACATATGACGTTTTCCAAAAAACTAGGTAAGATATATCAATAATGATTTTATTTATCCTTTATATTACTCCATCTGTTCCATTTTTAGTGATGTTTTAGATTATTCCACATAAATTAAGAAAACACATATTTTATGTAGTTTATCTTGGTAACATAAAAATACATTAAATAAAACTAGTTTAACCAATAATAAAAAAGTACAGTATTTTATAATTGATCATAAAATTTAAATCATATTAAATTCTACCTAGATTATTGAGAACATCACTTAAAATGGGACAAAATAAAAATCTTAAAACACCACTTAAAATAGGAACTTAAAATAGGACGGAGGGAGTATTCTTTTTAGTTAACAAAATTAAGTCATCTACTCTTTACGTTATTAATGAATGAGGATACTAAAGGAATTGTGCAAGTTTCTTGTTTTATGTGAAAAAGTTAGAACTTTAAATATAAAAAAGGGAGAGTACAAAATTAGAGTTTAGAGTTAAGAGGTGAATTTTGGGGATTCAATTTTAAAATTTTAAAAATAAAAAATAAATTTTTAAAAAATTAAAATAAAAAGGATTATTTTACAGTGAAACCTTTATAAATTAATTTTTTATTAATTTATAGAGATTATTAATTTATCGAGATATTAATTGAACCAAAAATTAAATTTTGGAACTATGAAATTATATTAATTTATAAAAATATTAATTTATAGATTATTAATTTAAAAAGATTATATCTTAGTTACTTTATTTTTAGTGCTATTTTCTGACAAAAACTAAAATGATTATTTGAGCGTCCGACATATTATGTTATTCTACAATAAATATAAAGTAATATATTGTAGATATTCTAACCATAACTGAAGGTAAAATAAATGGCATTAATAAAACGTGTTGCCTTTTAAAGTTAACCAAAACGAGAAAAGAATCATATGACAACAAATTAAAAGATTTTCATGTATCAGCATAATTTAATATTTTGAATAATTACATGGAGGTGGGGTGGAGGAGTGTACCAACTCACTGTAAACTAATCTGTTTCCTTCTTTTTTCTACCACTCATAAAGTTCCATGCGCAGCATAAAAAGAAGTCATTGTCTTGTGAACTTCGAAATCGTCTTTTGTCACCTAATGCCATTATAATTCAATTTCACTGTCCTTTCTTTTTCACCATTACCATTACTTTTCATTTTGAATAATAAAAAGTCTTCTCGATATTTTCACTCTCACATAGTCGCATTATTACACCATCTTTATAAAGTTCACCATCTTCACTTCCCCAAAAGAAAAGGGAGAACAAAGATGACAATGCAAACACTCTGCGTCATCACTCTCTTCATAGCTATCTTCACCCCTCAAACCACTTATGCTTACAGATTGAAATTCAACCACTTCGGTAACGGCTCCGATCTCTTCTCGTTCCATGGAGACGCAGAGTATGGTCACGGCACCGACGGCACGACCCGGTCCGGTTCTCTCTCTTTGACCAAAGACAAAATTCCTTTCTCTCATGGTCGAGCCATTTTCATCAACCCAATCACCTTCAAGCCTCCCAACAACGCTTCTTCTGTTTACCCTTTCAAGACCTCTTTCACTTTCTCCATCACGCCTCACCGAACAAACCCTACTCCTGGTCACGGTCTCGCCTTCCTCGTCGTCCCAAGTAACCAACATGCCGGTTCCGGTTTAGGCTACCTAAGTCTCGTGAACCGAACCAGCAACGGTAATCCCAGTAACCATCTGTTTGCTGTTGAGTTCGACGTGTTTCAGGACAAGTCTTTTAAAGACATCAACGATAACCATGTCGGAATCGACATTAATTCTGTCGATTCGGTGAAGTCGGTTAAATCCGGTTATTGGGTTATGACAAGAAACGGTTGGTTGTTCAAGGACTTGAAGCTGAGCAGTGGAGATAAGTACACGGCTTGGGTCGAGTACAACAACAACTTAAAAGTAATCTCGGTTACCATCGGTCTCGCGCATTTGAAGAAACCGAACCGGCCATTGATCGAGGAGAAATTCGACCTCTCTAATGTGCTGCTCGAGAAGATGTACGCCGGTTTTACCGGTTCAATGGGCCGTGGTGTTGAGCGTCACGAGATTTGGGACTGGAGTTTCCAGAATTAGATTAACAGGGTTCATTCGATGTGAGATCGGTTTAAACCGGTTTTCCTTTGGTTTGTTTCTTTGTCTTGTTTTGATAGCTTCTGTTAGTGGCTCCCGCTAATAATTGAAGTGAATAAATGCCCAAGTTGTCGGTTTCCAAATTTCAAAGAATAATACAACATTCTACCTAATACCAAAGACTTGAAATACCAAAATCAAAATTTGTACTTCTTTTTGAATATATACAAGAAGTAATACAACCAACATCGGTAGAACCTAAAAGAACGAACCCAATAAGAATCTATTAATAATAAACCGGGTTTACTCTTTAAATAGCTTATCGTTTGGTTTGCTTATGTTATGATAGCTTATGTTAGTATGGCTCTCGCTAATAGTTTTTTTTTTTTTTTGCTAAATTGTAAATATCATAGATGATTAGAAGTTTTTACAAAAGCAAGAACCTACAAGCTGAGCCATCTTTGCAAAAAAGAATAAAAAACAAGATGATTCACATTTTAAAACCTTGAAACCTTGAAGAGATTTGTTTAACTCCTTGTTGTACTGATATTAAGGACTTGAAGGTTAGATCATGGTATCATAATACAATTCCACATCGGTAGAACTTAAAAGAAAGAACACAATAAGAATGGGAATTCGGCCAAACAAAACCTCAACTTTCCACGAATTGCCAAAACAAACATGAATTTTTGGGCTGGCCAAAAAATACACTAAACTTTCATTGACTTTCTAATTAATTAACAATGTTTTCGTTGACTTACCAATTTAGCATGCCGTCAGTTAACTTAACATACATCGTTTATTGTTGGCGTTAAAGTAAAACGACGTCGTTTCGAATGAGATGAAACGACGTATCGAAACGACGTCGTTTTATATGATTTGAAAAATAAAAACAAGTAGCCCCCTGGATTCGAACGCAGGTTGGGTAGGACATTTGACAAGGTGTTATACCTGTAAGACCCGAACCTGGATCCCATGATCCAACCAGTCCAAGTACTTACCTAAATGTCTAAGTGTAATTCAGCCGGTTTAAGTCCAATAATTTCTAAGTCATTTTCAATTCATTTGAGGTTTATATTTAACAAGTACAAAGCGGAAGTATAAAAGAAATATCATTTCATATATATAAGTCAATGTGATCCATACAATCATTCAATCCACACAAGTTGCACAATAGGCTATCATAAGTTCATCTAACTAGACACACATCACACATCCATCCACAGCCAAGTCTTCAAGACTCCTTTGCTTTACCACGATCACTGCTTGTTCCTGAAACCAAACCACAACACATGAATACAAATATAATCCGATATCCTAGCATCAATCTATCCAGTACATGGTTCCGGACCCTAGATCACATCTAAATCCCATTTCTGGCCACACTAAAAACTCGGCCAAAAACTCTAAACTATACATGATAATTCATGATAATTCCAAACTAAGAGAATGGTCCAATTGGATTCCTCAGAACCGGCCTCAGTCATATCGACCTTGACCATGAACCGCCAACCGGCCAAACTGAACCATCCTTAATTCCATGATATAAATTGAATCTAACACCTTGATAATTCATTAAAAATCCCAACTAAGAGATTACAATCGCCAAATCTCAATAAATCCCTTGGGAACTATGAGATCGGACCATACCTCCCCAACCAAGGCCATGGAGAGATTACACTGACCAATCCAAGCCTTGGGGGTTTGTCCGCGGGTTTAAACCCTCCGACCACATCAGAATATTGTAGGGAAGAGATTGACAAAGAGAAAAGAAGAAACGGATGCAACCAACACATCATGGTCAACCGGCCAGACCATATAAACCCATGGTCTTGGGCGGTCACCATCCGGAGTGCATCAGTACCTTAGGCGTGCGTTCTTCTGCGCCTCCATCCTTCTCTGTCTCCTTCCTCTTGTCTTTATCACTTTGCCCGCCTGCCATGGCCTTGCCTCAACCTTTTCCACCGTTTAAGTCTCACCGGACCACCACTCGGATAACTCCTTACCGCCGGTCACTTCTCCCTTTCTTTCTGGTAGAATTTTGGCAGAGGTTTGCCTAGTGTTTCTCGTGCTTGAAATCGATGAACAATGACTCCTATTTATAGGAAATGTCATCGACCAGCAATTGGACCGAGCGGTTCCACGGTTTTGGGCGAAAAGGCACAAACGGTTCCCTTTGCATCTCTTCGGCCAAACCGCTTCCCAACTGCCTCCAACCGCTCCCCTTGATCGATCTCTAGCTGCCAATACTCCCCCAGGTACCTAGCTCACTTGCCAAGCTCCATGGTCTCACCTGACCATGCCACCACCGGGCCGGACCCATAACCACTCATGGTCCGGTCCAACCGCCCAAGAGCTAAACACTCCGTCCAGCTGAGGTGAGCTGGTCACTAGCTTCCCCAGCTGAGTGAGCTGACCTGTTAGCTACTGGAGCTGACCTAGACTTGCCTGAGCTACTGTGAGCTTGCCTTACTCCTTTCCTAGCTGCCCGAGCTACCAAAACTCAACGGCCAGCTTCCATAACACTTATCCAGCTCCTTTGAGCTTACCTTTCCTTCATTCTGGTCAAGTCTCAGCTTCCTGATGCACTTAACCCCACTTGTGGACCATGATACGCTTGCCTTTAGGTCTCATAACCTGGCTGGTGCTTGTCCTCGCACCATGATCCATCCGGATGGCTTTACCTAGAACTTGGGACATGACAAGTCTCCCCCACTTGGAAGGAACTCGTCCCCGAGTTCATACTCGATGGTTCACCATCCACATACTGACTATACCACTCAGGGTACTCGGCCTTCATCCTTGCCTCGGTTTCCCAAGTGATAATGTCCTTGCCATTGAATTCCCATACTATCTTAAGCATAGGGACTGTCTTCTTTCTCATTGCCTTTTCCATTCTATCTATGATTCGAACCGGCCTTGTCTCTAAGGTCAGATTCTTACCAAGATCTTTTGGAATCTCAGGCAATACAATGTCCTGGTCGGTCAGACACTTCCTTAGTTGAGACACATGGAACACATTGTGATAAGCATCCATCTCAGATGGCAAATCCAATTTGTAAGCCACTGCCCCAACTCTCTCAAGTATCCTGAACGGACCTAGGAACCTTGGGTCCAGTTTCTTTCTTCCAGAAACTCTGGCCCTTCCCTTGAATGTGATCATCTTGAGATAGATTAGATCACCAACCTCAAACTCAAGATGTTTCCTTCTCTTATCAGCATACCTCTTCTGGCGATCTTGTGCTTCTTTCATCTTCTCCTTGACCAACTTGATCTTCTCAGTGGTCTCCTCCACAATCTCAGGACCTATTATGCTGCGCTCCCCCACTTGGGTCCAGCATAAGGGTGTCCTGCAAGGCCGCCCATATAACGCCTCATAGGGAGACATGCCTATACTGGTGTGAAAACTGTTGTTGTATGCAAACTCCACCAGTGGCAAATGCTTCTCCCATGAGTCGCCCCAGTCTAGTACACATGCCCTCAGCATGTCTTCTAGTGTCTGGATAGTTCTTTCTGACTGTCCATCCGTTTGGGGATGGTAGGATGTACTCA
Source organism: Raphanus raphanistrum subsp. raphanistrum (assembly GCA_019706035.1). Lineage (NCBI taxonomy): Eukaryota > Viridiplantae > Streptophyta > Magnoliopsida > Brassicales > Brassicaceae > Raphanus > Raphanus raphanistrum. Next base: position 1,085,821 of record CM033985.1, on the reverse strand, counting down.
TGTTCACTCTAGTTCCTAAGGCTTTTTGAAAAGCCCTCCAGAAGTAAGAGGTGAACCTTGGGTCTCTATCAGAGACTATACTGGCTGGTACTCCATGCAGCCTCACTATCTCATCAATGTAGATCTTCACTATCTCATCCACCCCATCACTCTTCTTGATTGGTAAGAAGTGTGCAGACTTGGTCAGTCGGTCCACAATCACCCAAACTGCATCCTTCTTACTCCTTGTTGTTGGGAACCCAGTCACAAAGTCCATTGTGATGTGATCCCACTTCCACTCAGGTATAGGGAGGTTCTGAAGTAAACCACTGGGAACCTGATGCTCGGCCTTGACTAGTTGGCAAGTTGGACACTTAGCCACCCACTCAGCAACATCCGCTTTCATCCTTACCCAATGGTAATACCTCTTCATGTCCCTATACATCTTGTTCAGCCCCGGGTGCACTGAGAACTTAGACTTATGAGCTTGCCTCATAATCTCTTCCTTTAGTCCCCGGTCACTCGGAACACTCACACGCCCATGTACCAAAATGGTACCATTGCTGGCCGTCTGGTACTCTGTCTTGTCATTCCTTGCAACCTTTTGCAAATTCTCATCCAAGCATTGTGCTTGTCTGATTCTACTCAGGAGATCAGCCTGATCCACAACCTCTAGTCCTAGAGGTTCATCCTCACTGACTAAGGTGTTTAGATTCAAAGACCTGACCATCCCCTCCAATACATCAGCTTCTCTTTCAGCTGACACTTCTGCTCTCCTCCGGCTCAATGCATCTGCCACCAGATTAGCCTTGCCCGGATGGTAAGCAATGTCAAGATCATAATCCGCCACAAACTCCATCCACCTTCTCTGCCTCAAGTTTAACTCAGGCTGAGTAAAAATGTACTTGAGACTCTTGTGGTCGGTTAGGATCTGAACCTTAGCACCATACAAGTAGGACCTCCATATCTTCAGGGCAAATACCACTGCAGCCATCTCCAAGTCATGAGTTGGGTAGTTGCCCTCATGCTTCCTCAGTTGTCTGGAGGCATAAGCAATGACCTTCCCATGTTGTGTGAGCACACAGCCTAATCCAGTGATGGATGCATCTGTGTAAACCACATATGGTTGGTCGGCCTCAGGCAACACTAGCACTGGTGCACTGGTCAACATGGTCTTTAAGGCCTGAAAGCTCTTATCACATGCATCAGACCATGTGAACCTCACATCTTTTCCAGTAAGTTTTGTCATAGGTTGTGCCACACTTGCAAACCCCTTGACATACTTCCTGTAATATCCGGCCAAACCCAAGAAGCTTCTAACTTCTGTAGCATTCTTTGGTCTTGGCCACTCTTGTATGCACTTGACCTTCTCCTGGTCAACAGAAACTCCTTCCTCAGACACAACATGGCCTAGGAATCCAATACTCCTCTGCCAGAAACTGCATTTGCTCAACTTAGCAAAGAGTTGCTGCTCCCTTAGCCGTTCCAGCACCATCCTGAGATGTCTCTCATGGTCCTCCTCAGTCTTAGAGTATACTAGTATATCATCAATAAAGATGATCACAAATTCATCTAAGAAATCTCGGAAGATGCCATTCATCATCTTCATGAAAGCTGTTGGAGCATTGGTCAGTCCAAATGGCATGACCACAAACTCATAGTGGCCATACCTTGTCCTGAATGCTGTCTTTTGCACATCCTCAGGTGCAATGGGGATTTGATGATAGCCTGATGCTAAATCAACCTTTGAGAACCACTTGGCCCCTCTCAACTGATCTAGCAACTCATCAATCCTGGGCAAAGGGTACTTATTCTTGATAGTAACCCTGTTCAGCCCCCTATAATCAATGCACAGTCTGAAACTCCCATCCTTCTTTTTGACAAAGAGGACTGGTGCTCCCCATGGGGACACACTTGGGCGTATAAACCCCTTATCCAACAACTCTTCAAGTTGTTTCTTTAACTCAGCCATCTCAGCTGGTGCCATCCGGTACGGACTTTTGGACATTGGGACCGTTCCAGGTTCAAGTTCGATCATGAACGGGTCAGCCCTATCAGGAGGCACACCCTGAAGCGCCCGAAATACATCGCCAAACTCTTGAACCAACCGAATCCCGTCCGGGCTACCACCCCCCACAACCTCCTTGGTGCTAATGGTCGCCAACCAGGCCTCACAACCATTCCTCAGCATACTTTCCACTTGGACCGCTGAGACCACTAAGCTACCCGAGGTTGGTCGGATACCTTGGAACCTGATCGGGGGTCCACACCCACTCTCAAACTGCACCCTTCCTCGGTGACAATCCAAGGTGGCCCGATTCTTTCCAAGCCAATCCATCCCTAAGATCACTTCATGATTCTTAAGGCTAACCACTACAAGATCCACAGGCAATGCCCTCCCTTGTATCATAACTGGGATATCCCTTACCAGGCCTTGTGATTGCATCTTTTGGCCTCCGGCCGCAACCACAACCCCATGATCATCCCCTGAACCAATACAAAACAATCCTTTCCCAATCATCTCTGGACTCACGAAACTATGTGAGGCTCCAGTATCAAATAGGACATGTGTTTCCACACCACCAATACATAAGGTCCCTACAAAGACCCCATCTAAGTTCCTAACCATTCTAGGTTCCGTACCATGCATAGTTCCAAAAATAAAAGAAATGAGTTCTAGAATGTACCAGTGATTGCTTTGAATGGCCCTGTCTCTTCCACATCCTTGGACAGCTCATACACCCTTGGAGTTGAGGTTTGGCCCCGGTTCTGGTCCGGCCTGCTACCCCCACTCCTGTTCTTGTTCTGTCCATCAGCTTGCTTTGGACAGTCCTTCTTGAGATGACCCTTAAGGCCACAAGTATGGCAAGTCCGGTCACCTCCCACATTTGGGCACTCTCGAGCAAAGTGTCCCATCTTACCACAACGAGTGCAAGCGCCCATGGCTCTCCAGCACTCACCATAATGGTTTCTACTGCACTTAGGGCACACAGGCTTACCACTTGAGGTTTTACCCTCCTCAGCCTGGTCCCTCTTTCTCTTCCGGTCACCACTTTGCCCAGGAGCCACCACTACACTCTTCACTTTGTGCTTAGCTTCCTCAGCAAGGTTAGTCTCCAGCATAGCCATCCTCTCAACCAGTTCAGTCACATTGGAGAAGGTCCGGACTGAGCAGTAGGTCTTGAGTTCAGGCCTAAGGCCGCGGATGAACCTTCGGACCTGTACTGCCTCATCCTCCAACTCCCTTCCCACAAAGCGCCTGAGCCTGTTGAACTCTTCCTCATACTCTCTGACTGACCTACGCCCTTGAACCAAGTCCAAGAACTTAGCCTCCAAACGGTCCCATGCCTCAGCTGGAAAGTACTTGTGGTTGAACTCCACTTCAAAGTCAGCAAAGCGCTCAATGGAACCATTGGTACGTTTGTCCAAAGCTATCCACCAGTTGTGTGCATCACCCTCCAGGAAATGCACTGCAATGTCCCTTTGGTACTTCTCAGGGCACCGGGTTGATTTGAAGTTTCTAACCAACCGGTCTCTCCACTCATCAGCCTCCATGGGATCAACACTTCCAGCAAAGTGCTTTGTCCCTAGGCGTGATACATGCTCCAGAACCTTCAGATAGTCCACTTTCTTAGCTGATCCAGAGGGTGGATCCAGCTCAATCACTTCAGCTACTGGTAACACCCGTCCACCAGCTCCACCACTTCCACCAGCTCCCACTTGAGCTTGTGTGGCTTGGCCAACGGATGAGTTTACCACTGGGGTGAGCACCTGAGTCATGGCTACCATCTGACTACCCATTAGCCTAATGGCAGCCAATATCTCCTGCATGGAAGGCTCAGCCGCCTGATCACCCGGACCAGTCCTCCCATCAGCCCTGATGTTTGGATCAGCCCGGTGACCAATCTCTGAAGACTCAGCCTCTCCATCCGGATCATCCTGGTGCTGCCCAGCAGCTGCACCTAACTGACTCCCAGCTCCCTCGAGCTGCCTCACGGTCTCATTCAGCTGTCCATCCGCACCATCCAGCTGAACCTCAGTCTGGTTAACTTGGATTTCAGTCAGGACAGTGTCTCCGGTCCGACCCATGGGTGGAACCGCCAACTCCACATTTGGGTTAGGAACTGATGCATCTCCAGCACCAGACACCCCAGCCCCACCCTTAGCCTTCCGAGACCGCTTTCTTGTTCCCTTAGTACACATCAAAACCAAACACAAACCAAATGTTATTCTTGACAGAAACTTTCTAAACCTCAAACAACATCAAAATAAGCAAATAAAAACATAAACCAAACATGTCAAGAGACTCAGCCGGATGTGTGATGACCTGCCCCTAACCCAACAGCCTAGAATCAAGCATGCTCTGATACCAACTTGTAAGACCCGAACCTGGATCCCATGATCCAACCAGTCCAAGTACTTACCTAAATGTCTAAGTGTAATTCAGCCGGTTTAAGTCCAATAATTTCTAAGTCATTTTCAATTCATTTGAGGTTTATATTTAACAAGTACAAAGCGGAAGCATAAAAGAAATATCATTTCATATATATAAGTCAATGTGATCCATACAATCATTCAATCCACACAAGTTGCACAATAGGCTATCATAAGTTCATCTAACTAGACACACATCACACATCCATCCACGGCCAAGTCTTCAAGACTCCTTTGCTTTACCACGATCACTGCTTGTTCCTGAAACCAAACCACAACACATGAATACAAATATAATCCGATATCCTAGCATCAATCTATCCAGTACATGGTTCCGGACCCTAGATCACATCTAAATCCCATTTCTGGCCACACTAAAAACTCGGCCAAAAACTCTAAACTATACATGATAATTCATGATAATTCCAAACTAAGAGAATGGTCCAATTGGATTCCTCAGAACCGGCCTCAGTCATATCGACCTTGACCATGAACCGCCAACCGGCCAAACTGAACCATCCTTAATTCCATGATATAAATTGAATCTAACACCTTGATAATTCATTAAAAATCCCAACTAAGAGATTACAATCGCCAAATCTCAATAAATCCCTTGGGAACTATGAGATCGGACCATACTTCCCCAACCAAGGCCATGGAGAGATTCCACTGACCAATCCAAGCCTTGGGGGTTTGTCCGCGGGTTTAAACCCTCCGACCACATCAGAATATTGTAGGGAAGAGATTGACAAAGAGAAAAGAAGAAACGGATGCAACCAACACATCATGGTCAACCGGCCAGACCATATAAACCCATGGTCTTGGGCGGTCACCATCCGGAGTGCATCAGTACCTTAGGCGTGCGTTCCTCTGCGCCTCCATCCTTCTCTGTCTCCTTCCTCTTGTCTTTATCACTTTGCCCGCCTGCCATGGCCTTGCCTCAACCTTTTCCACCGTTTAAGTCTCACCGGACCACCACTCGGATAACTCCTTACCGCTGGTCACTTCTCCCTTTCTTTCTGGTAGAATTTTGGCAGAGGTTTGCCTAGTGTTTCTCGTGATTGAAATCGATGAACAATGACTCCTATTTATAGGAAATGTCATCGACCAGCAGTTGGACCGAGTGGTTGCACGGTTTTGGGCGAAAAGGCACAAACGGTTTCCTTTGCATCTCTTCGGCCAAACCGCTTCCCAACTGCCTCCAACCGCTCCCCTTGATCGATCTCTAGCTGCCAATACTCCCCCAGGTACCTAGCTCACTTGCCAAGCTCCATGGTCTCACCTGACCATGCCACCACCGGGCCGGACCCATAACCACTCATGGTCCGGTCCAACCGCCCAAGAGCTAAACACTCCGTCCAGCTGAGGTGAGCTGGTCACTAGCTTCCCCAGCTGAGTGAGCTGACCTGTTAGCTACTGGAGCTGACCTAGACTTGCCTGAGCTACTGTGAGCTTGCCTTACTCCTTTCCTAGCTGTCCGAGCTACCAAAACTCAACGGCCAGCTTCCATAACACTTATCCAGCTCCTTTGAGCTTACCTTTCCTTCATTCTGGTCAAGTCTCAGCTTCCTGATGCACTTAACCCCACTTGTGGACCATGATACGCTTGCCTTTAGGTCTCATAACCTGGCTGGTGCTTGTCCTCGCACCATGATCCATCCGGATGGCTTTACCTAGAACTTGGGACATGACAATACCACTGGGCTAGTGGCACTTTCAATGTACTTACTAACATATTTAATGTTATTTAGTACTCATTGAATATAATTTTTTTCAAAAAACTTAAAAATATCTTTAAAATTTCAAAAAATTGAAAAAGAAATATTTTTATAAAATTAATTTTGAAATTAAAATGAAAAAAAAAATTCTTAAAAAAATAAAAATCTTTAAAATTCAATATCTAGCTTAAAAATCGAAATTTAAGAAATTTTTTTTTATTTTATAAAAAAAAATAAATTTCGATTTTTTAAGCTGGATATTGAATTTTTTAATTTTTATTTTTTAAGAAAAAAATTATTTTTCATTTTAATTTCAAAATTAATTTTATAAAAATATTCCTTTTTCAATTTTAAAATTTTAAAGATATTTTGAAGTTTTTAGAAAAAAAAAATTATATTCAATGAGTACCAAATAAAATTAAATATGTTAGTAAGTACATTGAAAGTGCCACTAGCCTAGTGGTAAAACACATTGTCATATGTCCTATCCAACCTGAGTTCGAATCCAGGAGGCTACTTGTTTTTATTTTCCAAATCATATAAAACGACGATGAAATGAAACGACGTCGGCGTGCTAAATTGGCAAGTCAACGAAAACATTGTTAATTAATTAGAAAGTTTAGTGTTTTTTTTGGTCAGCCCAAATGTTCATGTTTGTTTTGGCAATTCGTGCAAAGTTGAGGTTTTGTTTGGCCGAATTTCCCAATAAGAATCTATCAATAATTCAAATAACTAAGTTTTGTTCGACATGAATTACATCCTTTAAACAAAATCTATTAAATAAACTGAACTCAACCCAATTAATGTAGAATTGGTCAAAAGAATACATAACTTAAAAAAGGAATAGTCTGTTATAAAAAATTAACTATCTCAAAGAGAGGAGATTTACAGTAACCAGAAGTTGATAAAAAATTAAAACTTTCATAGTTTATCTTATTTTTGCTGATTCTTAAAAGTTTTATAAGTTTCTAATTTTTTCTCTTGTAATCAAACATTTGATCTTTCAATAAATATTTTTCAAACAATCCACTATCGAATTCATGTTTACTTATATATGGTATGTGCCTAATTCAAATAAAGCAATTGGTGTCATATGTGGATAATTTAAAAACAACTTCTGTATTACATCTATGTGTCTGCCAATGCAAAGACATTATTCCAGTTTCTAATTTCTCAAATGTAGCAAAAAATCAATTATTCAAAAGAAAATAATTCTATAATGTTATATTCATATTTATTTATTATTCTGCTTTAATTTAAATAGAGTGAAAATAGAGTAAAATTTATTTTAATTTTACTTTAAATAAAAGATAGCGTAATACATTAAAAAAAATTTTTAAATTTTTTTTTAACTGGACTCAATTTATACTATAAATTCTATTTTGGAATAAAGTTTATCTAATTATATATACTTTAATTTAAAATAAAATTAAAAAGTGGAATTATTTTAAAAATAAATTTTGTATGTAATTCTCTATGTTTACTCATTATTTTATTTTAGAGTAAAAGGTAAAATAGTTAAAGTAAAGAAGAGTAAAGTAGTTAAACTAAAATTTAATTCTATTTTTATTCATCAAAAGGAGCAGAGAATATGCCCACATGAGTCATGACAATTAGAAGATCTCCATTATTTAAACTTTGATTCATTAGGTGGGGTGGATCATACCAACTCACTGTAAACTAATGTGTTTTTTGTCACTCCATCACTTATAAAATTCTATCTGCAGCATAAAAAGAACACATGTCTTGTGAACTTCGAAACAACTTTTGTCACCTAATGCCATTATAATTTAGTTTCATTGTCCTCTCATTTTTCGGGCTATCTCCAACAATGGCACAAAAACACCAAATTTGACACCATTTCACCAAATTAGATGTAATGTGAATAGCGTTACATAAATTTGGTGTAACACTGTTCACCACACCAAATCTTTAAAATATGTATTTTATTCTGTTTTATTTAAGAATATAGTTTAATTATTGTTATTATTGTTTATTTCATATTTTTAACTAAACATAAATATACTCATTATTATTTTTAATTATTTTTACATAACTAATTTTAATTACTAAATTATTATTATCATTATAATTTTTCTTTAAATTATATTTAATTAGTAGTGAACAATTATTATTTTTAAATTATTTTAAAGTTGGATTTAATTGTGAATACTTAAATTTTATGTAATACTACTAAATCTATCAAACACTAAAATAAAAATTTTATATTTTATTTTACAATATATTTAAACTTTTATTACAAACTAATACAAATTTTACTAAAATAAATATATTATTTTGTTATGTGCTTTTGATATTTAATAGTTTGTATTTTTGTGATACAAATACATAAAATATAAATGTAAATAAATTTATAAAACATAAAACTATTAAAATTTAACAAAAATAATATCTAAATGTAAAAAATAATTATTTATTAATTACAAATAATAAAAATAAAAATATTTATTAAATTTGAAAATATCAAATAGTATATAATATTATTTTTGGTATAGAATCTGTGTTATAGTTGGAGATGACAAAAATTATTTGACATCAAAACATTAAATCTGTTGTTAATATGTTGGAGATGCCCTCACCATTACCATTACCATTACTTTTCTTGTTGAACATTTCTCGATCTTGTCACCCTTACATTATTACAACAACTTCTATCCTATAAAGTCCATCATCTTGATTCTTGACTTCACTTCCCAAAAAGAAACAAAGATGACCATGCAAACACTCTGCTTCACCACTCTCTTCATAGCTATCTCCATCTCTTCACCCACTTCTGCTTACAGATTCAAATTCAACAACTTCGGTATTAATGGCTCTGATCTCTTCTCGTTCCATGGAGACGCAGAGTATGGTCCCAACCCCGACCACATGAGCCGGTCGGGTGCTCTCGGTTTGACCCAATTCAGAATTCCTTTCTCGCATGGTCGAGCCATTTTCATCAACCCAATCAACTTCAAGCCTCCCAAAAACGCTTCTTCTGTTTACCCTTTCAAGACCTCTTTCACTTTCTCCATCACTCCTCACAACACAAACCCAATTCCTGGTCACGGTCTCGCCTTCCTTGTCGTCCCAAGTAACCAAAACGACGCCGCTTCCGGTTTAGGCTACCTCAGTCTTGTCAACCGAACCAGTAACGGTAATCCAAGCAACCATCTCTTTGCGGTTGAGTTCGATGTTTTTCAGGACAAGTCTCTTCATGATATCAACGATAACCATGTCGGAATCGACATTAATTCGGTCGATTCGGTGAATTCGGTTAAATCCGGTTATTGGGTTATGACAAGAAACGGTTGGTTGTTCAAGGATTTGAAGCTGGCCAGTGGAGATAAATACACGGCTTGGATCGAGTACAACAACAATTATAAAGTCATCTCGGTTACGATCGGTCTGGCGCATTTGAAGAAACCGAACCGGCCTTTGATTGAAGCGAAATACGACCTCTCAAATGTTCTTCTGGAGAAAATGTATGCCGGTTTTGCCGGCTCAATGGGCCGTGGTGTCGAGACCCACGAGATCTGGGACTGGACTTTCCAGAATTAGAAAACCGGGTTTGTTTGATTTGAGATCGGTTTAAAGCGGTTTTTGTTTGGTTTGCGTTTGATTTGATAGCTTCTGTCAGTGTAGCTCCCGCTAATAATTGAAGTGAAAATAAATGCTCAAGTTATCGGTTTTCAGATTTCAAGGAGGAATACAACACTCCACCAAAGATTTAAAGTACCAAGAGGATAATCAAAATTTAATTTCTTGTTGCACTGATGTCAAGGACTCAATGTTCGATCATGTATTATACAACCCACATGTGTTCCAAAACAAAAACAAAGACAAAAAACGAAGCACATAGATATAAGTATAACCCAAAAGATGAAACAATCGATCATCTTCGATAGTTTACTATCATTTTCAATGGTTTACTCTGTTACTTATCGTAAAATAGAGTAACACTACAATAAAATTAGAGTTTCGTCTAATAATATTATTCCATCCATTTCAAAATGATCTATGTTTTTTAAAAAAATCTTTCTAATGATCTATATTTTACATTTTCAATGTAAATAATAATGATAAATTGCAAATCTCAAGAACATTAATTGTGTTTAATGAATTTTGATTGGTTAAAATTTATAGAAAATAGTAAAACACGATAACTAATACATTTATTATCAAAGTTTTACGTGTTTTCTTCGTAAGTGTGAAAACTCTAAAATATACATTATTTTGAAATTGATGTAGTATATTTTAAAGTAAAAATAGTGACAAAAAATAAACAAGTATAGAGTAAACATATTTTTCATTCTATTATAGAGTAAAAAATAAAGTACTATTGAAGCACTTTTATTCTAAATTATAATTTAGAGTGGAATTAAAAATGTCCATAGACTATCTCCAACCCATCTTTATTTTCATCCATATATTTTTCCTTAAAATAGAGAAATTCTATTATAAAGATGGATTTGCTCCAATGTATGTCTATATAATAGAATTTCTCTATTTATAGGAATATATATATATATATATATATAATTACTATTTTCATCTCTAAATATAGAGGTAAAAAATAGGATTTCTCTATACTCCAAAATAATACGCAAAACAAAAAAAATTAAAATATTTTTGTTTTGTATTTGAATTTATTGATAAGAGTTTATGGCTTAGTACTATACGATTGAGTTAGGGTAAATATTTAGGCTTCAATTGATAACTGTTGAATTGGATGAAAAATAAATAAAATAATGAATAGTCAAGGAAATGAAAAAGCCCAAAATATATGAATTTGTGTTCATAGAGAAAGAATTTATTCTTTACATTTTTTTCATTCATAAGAAAATGAGAGAATAAAGTGGATCCCATAAATCTATAATTTGACAAAAATTTAACATGAATCTTCCAAAACTAGAGGAATGAAAAATTTACCATCATTTTTTTTTTCCAAAATTGCGTTCATCAATTGAAGCCTTAGAGTTTGAAGTAATTTAGTATTTTGAGGATTTTTCAAATTTTGTATTATTTTTATCTTAACTTTTTGTGTGTGTAGAATCTAGGGATTTGTCTTTTTGTCTTTTTTTTTTTAACTTTAGAAAATATGTTTTATGTACAAGTTTAGATTTAGTTTTTTTTTTAATTACAAGATATTAAAAATTTCTAAACACAATTTTAGTATGGAGAAAGTACTAAAAACGGAACATTGTTGCTATTATAGAATTCTGTATAGAACTATATATGGGGTCCGATTGGTAACGGCTGTATCTTCGAAATTATTACTGTAGAAAAAAATCTGTAGACATTTTGCTGTATCTTTAGATTTTATTTCTGTAGAATTTTATGGAAAGTAATAAAAAATTGCTTTGGATATTTGACTCTGCAGAATATTTATGCAGCTGTAGATTATTTTAAGAGCTGTGATTTTAAAAAAAAAATTAAAGTTTGATTATTTTGATTTTGGTGCTTTAAAAATAAATGGGACTGTGGAGAGCACCCACAACCGCTACCAATCACACCCATGATCTTTGTATTTGTATATTGTACTTATTGTAATCCCTAATGAAACCACTAGGTCACTTGACAATTGACATACAAGTAATCTTTAATATATACCAAAAAATACAATCAATCTGTGTTGTGTATATATAGCCTTTAACTGCAAGATTCTCTCCAAGTTTTGATTTCTTGACTCTATTCACACTGATTTTCTCCCGATTTAGCGTCTGCAACTAACCTATCTACAAGTCCCTTGAGCCTCTCTGCCCCAAAACCAGGTCTGATCTTAGCCACGTCTTCCACAACCGAGCACTCAGGTTTCCCACCACACCACCCACCAGGAGTGAAACCATTCTTGTTCGTCCGCATGAGCAGTTCCTTATCGATCTTATCCAAAGCACTTTCGTCTCTACTGAACTTTCTAGCAAAGGGAGCGCCGCTCGCAATCATTGGTCCAATGTCTGGTAAGGACAACAAGCGAGGATGCTGCCTCGGTTGTCTGTCCCATGCGATGTAGTGAAGATCATGGTTCACCGCGGTTTTGTAGAACTCAGGGGCGTTACATATGACTGTGTGGAAGTAACCTTCAGGAGAAGAAACAAAGTTTGTGTAGTACATGAGTAACGTTCTAGGTAAGTTGTCCCAACCCCAAATGATATACTCCACGAATGAACGCGAGAGAGCCATCCAAGCTGATCCTGAGAAGTAAAAAAAAACGACAAAAAGTTCCAACTTCACTAAAACAAGAACAGAGGTGTTGCTTATGCAACAAGTAATATGTTTCACTTCATTGCAACAAAAACAGAGTTATTTCTTATGCAACAAGTAATATGTTTTTAATTTTAGGGTCAAAAGAACAGAACTAACCAGTATGTAACTTAAACGCAGTTGGTAAACTTCGACCAGGTCTAACCCAAAGAATGTCTGATTTGTTTAGCATGTAGAGTCCAGGATCAACCATTAATGGCATTGCCCGTTTTTCACTTCACCATAAGACACCAAGAAACATCAGTTTCAGCTAATGCAAAAAAAAAAAAAAAAAATTTGAGAAATTGAGAGAGAGAGCTCACTTTTTCCAACCTAAGTCACTTGTGTGGTCGATAAAGTTGAGGTTACGGTCCAAAGTTGAAAACGTATACAAAAGATCTTCAAAACATAGAACATTGTTTAGTGGAACTAACAAGAAGAAGATCAAGAACAAAAGGAAAGATAGATGGAAGCTATCTTACCATCCTGAGTCACAAGAGGATAATCTGAAGCACTGAGATTAATAAACCAATCCCAATCAGGACTTCTCTTAAGAAAAATGGCACAAGCATGAAGTGTATTCGCCACCATTGTTGGTCCGGTATAAGTCACAAGATTAGCTTTGGTTATCATATAGACATTCCCAATCTTAGCATACATAGAATCATTATTAATGCGAGAAGCCAGCTCTAGTCTCTCGTCAAGGGGTGATTCAAGATCCAAGTGAACAACGTATTGGTTTCTTGGATGGTATAATGCTCTAAGAGTTCTCCAAAGGCTTTCAAGATCTCCTTTAGACCCGGAGACAAGGTAAGCGAAACGTGGGAGCTTGTCTTCTTCAACTTTGGGATCATTTGTTGCGAAATGTGGGACAGTCTCATTCATTGGTGGTCGAAGTGAAGTCATTAGACCCATGTTGAAAGAAGTTGCGATGAGGACAACGGAAACAAGAGATGTGATCGCAAATGAGAATATCCATTTCTTCTCCATGTTTGCATACCCCATTGATGAGGCCTTGTGACCATGAGACATAAATTGACGCATCAACTTTTGCTTGAATCAAGAACCTCTTTAGCAAATCTTCTTCAATCTTGGTTTAGGCCAATAGCATCGTAATCACTAACTCCTATCAAACAAATCAAGATTTCATTACTATAAATTGAAAGAATATGATTTTGTCCTCTAAAACCGAGGAACTGAACAAAGATTGAAGGAACAGAGATTGAAACCTGTTTTCTTGTTTCTTTTATCTGTGTTGGTGCAACTTCTATCGACAAAAGAGAGAAAGAAGAAAGGTTTTATACGTTTGGATAAAAACATAGTTCAAACACTCTCTTGCGCTAAAAGTTATATAGAGGTATGATATAATCAATGGATGGTATAGTAGTGTCTATGTGGGAGTATAGAAGAATAAGTTTTTTTTTATTAATTAAATTTAAATGTTTAAATTCAACATATGTGGTAGTCATTGGGTTATGCAATTGTAACAAACGCACAAGGAAATGTGATAACAACACTTCAACCACACTAGTAACAATACAAATCCTTTTTAAAATAGATTTGCCATAATAAATAAACTTTTCTATTTACTCACCTTTTATTACATTTTAGGGAATTCTATTAATTATGTGTTTTGAGTTATAAATTTATCATTCAATTCTCATAACCGATTTGATTGAACGGTTAACTTATTTGATAAATGTGTTAAACAAACAACTTTAAATTGCGAGTAGGAAAATGATTTTTTTTTTCTTGTTGAGTTGCATTGACTGGATTAGAAAAACAAGTCGGTGGTAATGAAGGTACGTATGGACCACGTTTATACCTGAAATTAATAATAAACATTTAATATTCTTCTTCTTGATATTAATTTTTTAATACAGATTTGTTAATTGAGACTAACATAGAATTGACTGTTGACCCTCAAGAACCTATGAGCTGGTTAATGAGAATTAATTAATTACGTAGAACCTTGTATTTTTACTTTTTGAATATATTAAATGGTAAAGTTAGAGAAGAATATATTAAATCGTTGAAAGATTTAGAGAAGAACTCTTTAAATCGTTGAAATTTATCTATAAATATGTTCTAAAAACAACTAATAAAATATTTATTAATGAAAATAATACCATAATAGCAGCCTTTGGGAGAAAAAATATAAATTAGATATTTCTAGTAGAAACAAGAAATAAAAATTGAAATGCGAAGGTAAAAAACAAAAACAAAATCTTGAATTAAAATATGTTCTAAAAATCAAAAGATTTATTATTAAAAATAGAGCAGCCTTTAGGAGGAAAAAACGTAATCTTTCTTGTTTGGATATTCAAGAAGAAACAAAGAAAACATAAAATCCCGAAATGTGAACGCAAACATCGAGGCTTTTAATCTTTAGAACTCAGCTTTCTCCTTCTTATGGGATCAACAAAAAGTCTGCCCTCTCTCTATCTCTCTGTACTTCCGAAACATCTTCTCGTATGTTCTGTTCTTCTTCTTCCTTAAAGCTTAAACCTTTATTACATCTTTTCTTCAGTTAAAACCCTTTGAAGACTCTGTTCTGTTTTGTCATAAAGGTCTGATCTTTCTTGTCTTTTTGGTGGTTTCGTGGCACAGGAGCAAATGGGTTCTTCTCCGGTTTCAATCTGCGAAGCGCGACGGCTTGTAATCGGGAAGTCAAACGGAGATCTGTCGTCGAGAGAGACAACGGAGGAAGACGACTACGCTGTGTTGTTCTCCGGTGAGGAGGAGGAGGGAGAGGAAGGAGAGTGGTGTGGAGAGAATCGTTTTTGTTTCTACTTTGTTAAGCAGTTTGCTTACGACGACCCTGAGATTAAGGCTAAGATCGATGAAGCTGATAATGAGATTTATAATTGTAACAGTGAGAGGATTCACATTGCTAACAGATTGAAAGCTAAAAGGGTAAAAGCTTCCTCCTTTTTTTGTTGATTTTTTTATGGGTCACAAGTTGTGTTAAAATGGTGTGATCTTGTTGGTTTAGGCTGAGAGATTGTCTTTGGTTGCTTCGTTGGAGAGTTTGACAATTGATCAAGAAGTTAACAGCTTGAGGGAGAGGTTAAGTGAGGTTAACATGGAGATGGAGTTGTTGGATGCTCAATTGGGTCGTTTGCTTGATCAAAGAGACAAAGCCTTTCAAAGGATTAAGTTCTTGAGGATACAACGAGACAAAGGGGTTTGTGTTTTTTTTTCTCTTCATGTCATTTTTTATTTTTATTTTTATTTAAATGCTTAGTTTAAATGTGTTGTGTATTGTTTTTGTAGAATGCTGCGTTTTTTCAGAGCCGTGTTGTCATGAAGAAGGCTATAGAGTTAGCTGCTTCTGGAAACTTTAGAGATCTTGAAGAGCTTGCTAACTCCGAGGTTTGTTTTTGGCAGTCTATTGGGTCAGTGTTCTAAAAAAATCGGTTTAGGCGGAGCCTAGGCGTCTTTTTTGAACATTGATTAGGCGTCCGTCTAATCAATAATCCCATATAAAGCGCCT
Organism: Raphanus raphanistrum subsp. raphanistrum; assembly: GCA_019706035.1. Classification (NCBI taxonomy): domain Eukaryota; kingdom Viridiplantae; phylum Streptophyta; class Magnoliopsida; order Brassicales; family Brassicaceae; genus Raphanus; species Raphanus raphanistrum. The sequence continues at coordinate 1,069,951 of CM033985.1, read as the reverse complement.
AGTTAGCTTCTAGCCATTTTTTGAACATTGGGGTGTGTATGTCTGTGAGGTTTGAGTTTTTGTGTTCTTACTTGGTCTTGTCTTTTTGAATAGGTTGATAAATTTATGTGTCGTTGGAACAATGACAAAGCTTTTAGGGAGGATTACAAGAAAAGAATCTTGCCTTCAGTTGATGAGCAGATTAGGAGCTCAGAAAGTGATGTAGATACTGAGAATAGAGATGAAACAGTGGGGAACATGGAAATAGAATTCAAGAGGTTTAGTAATAATGAGGAGGAGGAGGAGGAGGAGAGTGATGAAAAGGAGGAAGAAGAGACTTTGAAGGAGAAGAAAAGAGAAGAGCAGCTAGAGAAAGCTAAACTAGCGATGGAAAGGAAAAGGAAGCTACACGAGAAAGCTGCTGCTAGAGCTGCCGTAAGAGATAAGAAGGAAGCTGAGAAGAAACTCAAGGAGCTTGAGAAGAGAGCTAAGAAGAAGAAGAAGGATCTAGAGAGAACACCAGAGGCGGTCACTGAGGGATCAGAGCCGGAGAAGACCGGGAAGGAGAAACCACTAAATGGGAGATCAATGAGTTGGAAACAGACAAGTTTAAGGTACAGACATCACAAGAAAGGAAACGACACTGTTCCTAAAGCCATCTTAAAGCGTAGAAGAGCTTACAGGTTACGGGTTTGGAGTGCTTTCTCTGCTGCACTTGCGCTCGTTCTAGCTCTCTTCATTTTCTTCTTTTACCTTCGATAAGTTAGATTAGAAATAACGTCTGTCTGTCTTGTTTAGTGTCATAAAATTTCAGAGTAGCCAAGAAATTTGCATTCATAGAGAGTTATGAGGCCTCTCCATGGATTCAAATGTCTTGACCATCTTGAAATTCATGATTCTAAACACAGACAGTTCGTAGTTTATATGTTTAGATCTGTTTGTTGACTTTTAGGAGACCAAGAAGCACTCTCTTAGTGGTGAGTAGCTTCATATTTGTATATACATGGAATCTTTTACATAAACAGAACTTGTGGATTGACACCAATTATTACAGTAGCAAAGGTCTCTTATGTTAACAATGTTATCAAAAAATGTGAAACAGTAATAACTGATTTGTTGTGTTATACATTTTATAATCTGTGTTGAGTTAAACCTTCTAATCCAGCTCGAGTCTTCGAATATGTATCTTCTAGAAGACTTAGAAAACGTTATTCTATGGCTATTTTGCTAAGGAAGTTAAGCATATCTTTCAAATGGTATTCTGCTTTAGTCTACCTAGAAAGTCCCTCTGGTTCTCGGAGTGTTCAATCTCTACGCTTCTGGGACTGTAGACAAGACGTGCAGCATCAAGAAGAGAAGTTTATTCATACATATTTTATCACACCACCTGTAGTTAAGGAATCAGTTTCACTAATGGAAAAATTTGCTGATGTTTACAGTAGTTGCTCAGGGAGGTTACCCTGAGGTCATTTTTCATCTTCGTAGAAAATCTTTTCATAGAAAACGTTAACTTAAAGCTGATAAGTTTTGCTGTTGAATCGTCTTTTGTCTTAAGGCTGAGCGGTACAGGATCTCGGTTGGACATTCTGACGTCTAAACTAATGATCCAGATATTGTTGCAGCTTTGAGGTACAACAAGATCTTGAGATCTTGAGGTTTGTTCTTTGTCTGAGTCTTGAGTTCACTTATATATAAATTGTTCAAAATATCTTGCTCTGAAGTAATCTGATCTTTCATAGAATGGGAGTGTTTCTGTAAGATTCCTTTGCTTGCTCTTGAATACAGACCTCCTAGCTATGATGAGGATCACTTTCAACCTCAACAATTTTCGTACTGTTTTTTCCTATCTGAACTTTGTTTTTTTTTTTTTGCTAAAAGAAGGTTAAATCCGTTTCTATTAAAAACAGAGACATAATTCCGAGTGGAAGTATAGCTCACGGATAGACCCTTTCCTAAACATTCAAATGAGTCGAAAACAATAACTCATATCCGTGTGGCTGGTGGAGTTTGAACCCAAGTTCGCCGAAAGCAATAACTACATGAACTAGAACATAAACGATGCCCAAAAGTCCGAGAGTATATGACCTAGGTTCACATATGGCTATTTTACTCCATCAAATACCTGAACTTTGTTACCATGCATATTTCATTTCAGACTAATATTTATTTCAAATAAATTATAAACTACATGAACTAGAACATAAACGATCCCCAAAAGTCCGAGAGTATATGACCTAGGTTCACATATGGCTATTTTACTCCATCAAATACATGAATAATTTAGTGTATTACTTATTTTGGGTATCACAATATATTTTAGATTCTAAGTTTTTTTTCTTAGGTTTTCTCGTATATTTGAGGTTTCGGATATATTTTGGTATTTAGTATAATTAAATTTTCTAGTTAAATGAATATATTTTGTTTTAGGTATTTATAGATTTCTTCGAGTTTCAAGTATATTTTTGATTTTTTGCGTATTTATAGTTTTTCTCGGGGCTTTGATTATATATTTAGTTTTTTTTTGGATTTTAAGAACTTTAGGTTTCTATATATGAGCAAAAACTAGAACGTCGAAACAAAACGAGAAAGGCTTTTCTCTCTCAGGCACGGGTCCCAAGGAGAGCTTTCGAAAGTTGACTTCCCCCGCAACATCCTTTTACCCGCCGGATTATTACCTGTTTGGGATCAGATCTACTGTCACAGAAGCTTCTTTTCAAATTTTATTCCTTTTTCCGGCAGTATCCAGCGGTCTTTTCGTCGCTCTGCTAGCTTCTTCACCGGGTTCTTCCCCCGACCCGGGTCGGAGGGACCGTCTGCGCCGCGGCTTCTCACCGGAATCACCACCTGCAACGGCTATGAAGACTCCTCAAGCAAATCGGAACTGTTTTGGTGAAGTTCACCACTGCTCAACTCTTTGACTGTTGGTCCGTTATTGTTCTGGATAGAATTATCCTAAAAAGGTGACAGAAGTGGTTACTGGAAGTGAATTTTCTATCTGGCTTAGTTCAATCCTCGACGTTTGTTACAAGTTCCCCAAGAAAGAAGACGACTCCCCATCATGCATCGGAGATTATCTTCATCAGAAAAGGGCAAGGCGGTGGCTGATGTCTGGTCTGGTCTCTAAACCCTAAACCCTAACCCATCTATCCAAAAAGTCTGGTCTCTAATTCCATTCTTCATCGACCACTGGAAGGCTGATGTTTCCCCCGTTGGCTCAGACTTGGGCGCCGGAATGTTTCAGTTTCAGTTTGAACTGGAATCAGATCTCTTAACAGTCCTCTCTAAGCAACCATACCACTACGCTAGGTGGATGATTATCCTTGAAAGATGGGTCCCTACTATCTCACCAACTTTCCCCTCTATGATCCCATTCTGGATAAAAATTCAGGGGATGCCAGTCCATCTTTGGACAGAGGAAGCAGCGAGACAGATCGGGGAAGACATAGGCACTTATGAAGCGGCGGAGATTACGCCACTGATGATCCGCATGAGAGTGCATGTTAACGGACGACTTCCCCTCATCAAGACAACCACGCTTGAATATCCCACCGGCGAAATAACAGCAACTCTAGTATATGAGAAACTAGAAAGACATTGCTTGAAATGTGGCAGACTTGACCATGAGATTAGGGACTGCTTAGTCGCCAAACACGAGAAGAAGGCGTTGAGTGATGCGAATGAAGCTCGCAAGGATAAAGGGTTGGCTCACCCTGTTGAGCACTCTGCTAGGAATGCAAACTTTCCTGAGAAGGATGCAAGAAGGCCCCACCTGCAATTTGAAAAGCGGGGTTCTCCTAATCCAAGGAACTCCCACAACCAACACTCCCGCTACTCTACTAACAGAGAAAGGCGCTCTGACCCACATCACATCTATCAACCCTCCACTAGAAAAGAATGGATCCCAAGAGAACGCCAGTCTAAGGATTATTCTCGACGGAGTGAGGAGTTCTCAGAACACAGAAGGGAGTATCGACCTCGAGAGAAGCATGGTCAATATCGTGGGGATTCCCACTCAGTCTCATCACCAAGAAACAACTCTCACTACCTTCACCGTAGTCGAGAAAGGGAAATTGAGTCACCAAATCCCCGAGAAGCTGAAGCTCAAAGGTACAGAGCCACCCTAAAAGAGACTAATCAACAGGCTGGAAAGGGGACTCCCTTACTGGATGACCATCAAAGACTCAGTCCGCCTCATGTAGGACTAGAAGAAGCAGCTGCAGAGGTGCGAAATGTTATGGCTCAGTATACCAATTGTGCTGACCCGGGAGAGAGCGCTGCACGCCGAGAAAGAGTACGAATTGCTGAGGAAAAAGGCCAAATAGAGAAATCAGCAGCACTTATAGTGAAAGCTTCAAAGGCTCGAAAGACATCCAAGGATAACCCTGCTGAGCTATCCTCTTCCTCTGGAGGACGCGAGCCAATTGCGAACCGTTTGGGGCCTCTTAATAACCCCCCGATAGCTGATGAGTCTGCTGATCGCGGCTCCAATGAGAGACTTCCGATCTCAGCCAGGTTGGGGCCAAGAATAGAGGAGGAGCCTCCGTTTGAAACACCAGCTACTGAGGCTCCAATACAGATCCAAAAGAGAAAGCCAGGGAGACCTCCTATTAAGAGAACAGTCAATGGCAGTCCTATTCCTGGAGCCAGTTCAAAGAAGAGAAAGGTCCAACAAGCTGCACAACCAACCGGACGGAAAAAGACCCAAGGGATTCAGGTGCGACAGGGTACCACGGGGAGAACCGGAACTGGAAAGAAAGTTCAAACTCGTGATGGGATTCCACATGAGGAGGCTAGTACTTGTTCTGATAATGCCCCCATCGCCAACATGATCCCGAGGTCTACGAGACGCCGGATGGATTTTCGAATCCAATCCAACCTCGTTCCTTAGCTATAGCAAGCTGGAACTGCCAGGGCCTGGGGAATCCTTGGACAGTTCGAAGATTGGGAGAGATATCAAAAGAATTCGATCCCGACATCATCTTCATCATGGAATCAAAAAACCCCGATGACTTTGTCCTCAAGAAACTAGCGCATTTGCGGTACGACTGCCACCATCTAGTCCCACCCACGGGACATGGAGCGGGAGGACTAGGTCTGTTTTGGAAACAGGAACTTAATATTCAAATTTTGGATGCAAATCCGAATGTAATTGACACTTTGATTGAATTTGAAGGGAAACGTTTTTACTCTTCTTTTATTTACGGGAATCCGGAAAAGAATCAAAGGAAAGAACTATGGAACCACCTTCTCTCTCTAGCTACTGCTCGGGATGCTCCTTGGTTCGTTACGGGAGATTTTAATGACATATTATGCGGAGATGAGAAAGATGGAGGAGTGGTTAGACCCGAGGGCTCTTATGTAGATATGAGAACTTTCTTTTCGGAGGGAGACCTCTTTGATTTACAGCACTCCGGGGATTCCCTCTCATGGAGAGGACAAAGAGGGGACCATCTAGTAAGGTGTAGACTGGATAGAGCAGCTGCGAACACTATGTGGGCAGAGTCCTTCCCTTCAGCTCGATCTCAGTACCTTGGCTTTGAGAGCTCCGATCATATGCCTCTCCTGACTTTCTTTGATAAGGGAGGGAAGCGTAAAAGAGGCCAATTCAGATATGATCGACGATTATGCAAGAACGAGGAGGCAAAGAAAGTGATCTCTGCTGCCTGGCGCGTTGATGAGGACGGCTCAGTGACGGAAAAGCTAGCCTCCACACGCAGCGCCATCTCGGCTTGGAACCGTGCGCAGCAGAGGAACAGCATGAAGGTTATTGCTCAGAAGAAGAAGGAGTTGAATGATGCTTTAGCAAGTCCGATAAACGATACAACCGCTATACAAGAAATCACTAAACACCTGCATGCTGCCTATCTTGCGGAGGAAGAATATTGGAAACAGAGGAGTCGATTGCTTTGGTTAAAGCTCGGGGACCGTAACACAGGGTATTTCCATGCCATCACAAAGACTCGAAAAAGACTTAATGCCTTCTCTGTTCTGGAAAACGAAAAGGGAGAGCGGGTTCACAAGGAGGAGGAGATAGTTCATGTCATCGGAACTTATTTTCAGAAACTCTTTACCTCCAAGCCAGGAGAAAGAGAAGACACAGTTAACAGAGCTCTCCACCCTATCATCTCCGAGGCCGAGAATGATCTGTTGACAAGTATCCCCTTAGCGGCAGAGATAAAAGAAGCGGTACTGTCCATCAATGCAGAAAAAGCGCCGGGTCCGGATGGCTTTTCTGCGGGTTTCTTCCATACCCATTGGGACAGTATAGGTCCAGATATAGTCAGAGAAGTACAAGGTTTCTTTAGCGGGAATCCGCTCCCCAGCAATGTGAATGAGACAAACATTCGACTTATTCCGAAGATTGCTAAGCCGCAGAAAGTCTCCGACTATAGACCCATCGCACTGTGTAACGTGTATTACAAAATATACTCGAAACTGATTACCCGTAGGCTACAGCCTTTAATGGACAAGCTTATCTCGGAGAATCAGTCGGCTTTTGTCCCGGGAAGGGCTATTGGAGATAACGTGCTCATCACACATGAGGTTCTTCATTATCTTAAAACCTCTAAAGCTGAGCAACGATGTGCGATGGCGGTCAAGACGGATATGAGTAAGGCGTACGACCGCCTCGAGTGGGATTTTATAGCCCTAGTGCTAACTCGGTTGGGATTCCACCAAGACTGGATACGAGCAATTATGCAATGTATCTCGACTGTTACATACTCCTTCCTCATCAACGGCTTGCCTAGAGAGAAGGTAGTACCGACCAGAGGGATCCGCCAAGGCGACCCCCTCTCTCCCTACATATTTATTATGTGTAGCGAAGTTTTGTCGGGCTTATGTAATAGAGCACAGGAAGAAGGAGACCTTCAAGGACTCAGGGTAGCAAGGGGGTGTCCCCGTATCTCCCACCTTCTTTTTGCGGACGATACAATGTTCTTCCTTGATGCAAATAAGAAGAACTGCAAAGCGCTCAATGACATCCTGAGACAGTATGAAGGTGCTTCCGGGCAAACCATCAACACTGACAAATCGACAGTAACCTTTTCAAGGAAAGCGCCAACAGAGCTCAAAACAATGGTGAAGGACGATCTCCAGATTCAGAAGGAGGGAGGTGTAGGAAAATATTTGGGTCTCCCGGAACAGTTTGGCCGAAGAAAGCGAGACTTATTCTCCACCATCATCGATAGGATCCAACAAAAAGCTCGGGGATGGTCGGTTAAATTCCTATCCTCAGCAGGGAAGTTGGTTATGTTACAGAGTGTTCTGTCGCCCATCCCGTCCTATTCTATGACATGTTTCAAGCTTCCGGTCTCTCTTTGCAAAAGAATTCAATCGGTGGTGACAAGGTTTTGGTGGGATACCAATGAGAATCAGAAAAAGATGGCTTGGGTTTCCTGGGATAGTATAGCTAAGCCAAAGTCAATAGGGGGACTGGGACTCCGGGATTTCCAAAAGTTCAATGATGCTATGCTAGCCAAAGTCAGCTGGAGGATGCTCCAAAAACCCGACAGTCTACTCTGTAAGACTCTGCTAGGGAAGTATTGTCCGGATGGGAACATACTTACTGCATCAGAGTCATCTGCTCCATCGCATGGATGGAGAAGTGTCCTTATCGGACGTGATTTACTTCTGAAGAATCTAGGTTGGGCTGTGGGAAATGGAGCTTCGATCAACATTTGGCAAGATCCCTGGCTCTCGATGGCTAAGCCACAACAGCCGATGGGTCCACCTGGAGAGGAAGCTGCAAAGCTCTGTGTAGCTGACTTAATGATCGGCAACGAGAGTCAGTGGGACCGGGAGAAAATTCGCCTGCTCCTACCGGACTATGAAGACTGTATCCTCAGCATCAAACAGAGTATCACTGGGGCTCCAGATAAGCTGGTTTGGTTGGGTACAAAGCTAGGCGAATATTCGGTTAAATCGGGTTATTATACAGCGATTGAGGATGAGGAAGATGGAGGAGGAGGCGCTATTGTTGGACCTAATTTCAATTGGTCCACGAAAGTATGGAACCAAGAGTGTGCTCCAAAAGTCAAGTTATTTGCGTGGAAAATATTGAAGGGAGCATTACCGGTTGGTGAACGGTTATTAGAGAGACATGTTCCTATTGATCCCAACTGTAAACGATGCGGTTGCATCGAATCTATCACTCACCTTCTCTTTCAATGTCCTTTTGCTCGAAAGGTATGGCGCCTAGCTCCCTTTGCTAGTGTTGTAGAGATTAGTGGAATGATAGATTTGGTTGCTGCTTGGGAAGTACTTTGTTCTTCTACGTGCTTACCGCCATCGGGGATTGCTTCTGGTTCGCTCTTCTTATGGATTTTATGGAGTTTGTGGAAAGCTCGCAACAGATTTGTGTTTGAAGGTTTCTCAATGTCACCGGAAGATACGCTATCTTCTGCTATTGTTCTGGCTAGAGAATGGTGTCGAGATAGCGCCCCTGTTAAAACTGGTTCGGGATTCCGACCTAGAACAGAGATTATCTGCCCTGATAACACCATTGTAGTAAGGACAGATGCGGCCTGGAATGCAGAGAGACAAGCAGCAGGATTTGGATGGTATGTGTTAACGCCCCAACAACAAATGTCGTTCAAGGACTCTGCTGCTTTTGTCTCATCCCCGTTGAAGGCCGAAGCTATGGCACTTAGAGCAGCGATTCTGGAATGCAGAAGACAGAAGATGAAGTTGGTTCGGTTTGAGTCGGACTCTGCTCAGCTGATCAAGATTATCAACTCTGGCGTGGGACCTCCAGACCTCCATGGGATTATTGCAGACATCTTAGAGATTTCTTCTGCTTTTGTTTTCTTTTGCTTTGTGTGGATCTCTCGGGAGAGGAACACTTCTGCAGATTTGCTAGCCAAGAATGCATTGAATGCGTCTGGTTTATTGTTGGCTCTTGATGAGGCCTTGAATGTAACCAACTAACTCTTTCAAGTTTTATTTAAATCGGGTGTTCAAAAAAAAAGAACTTTAGGTTTCTTGGATTTTAGAACATTTTTTTTAGTTTAGAGTTCATTTTTTTATTTTCGAGTAAATTTTAGAAAAAATTACATGTGACATTTAACTTACCAGAAATCAGACATGTGACATTTGACTCAGTAGAAAGTATATATATATGTGGCATTTGACTCAACAAGTTTACCAATGTAATTTTTTTTTTGTCATCTTACCAACATAATTTAATAGTTCATGTAGGTTTTTTGAAATAAATGTTAGTCTAGAATGAAATGTTAGTCTAGAATGAAATAGATACGGTAACAAAGTTTAGCTAGGAAAATGTACAACAGAAATTGTTGAAGTTTTTTTTTTTTGTTGAAGTTGGTCCGGTGAGATGAATACTAATTCGCCAGGAACATTTAGCTTCCTCTTTGCCATGAAACTAATTTATGCATTGGCTTGACTGATTTTTCTGATAATAGTTTACAAAGGATTAAGTATAAATTTTTTTCTTTTTTGTTTAATATTATATTTGTGTTACATATGTATACTCACTCACAAAATCATTACAGGCGTATGCATGAAGATTTTGTATACTTGAAAATGAAATCCTTACAATATGCTATAACGGTCTCTTCCACAAAACAAAACAATATAAAAGCTCAAAAATACAATATAAATATTATAACACTCACTTTTCAATTTTAAAAAAAATTAAGCATACCCACAATATCCATACTCACACTTAACCCCGGACTTGCACTTTCTAGTGCACTTCCCACAATGGTTAGGGTTAAAGTTAACGTACGTGCAAACACCACCGCAACAACGCTGCCCAAAACCGCATTTGTGACCGCATCGACCGCAGTTATTCATGTCTCCAAGAATATTTCGACAATGCCTCTTGCAGCAATGCAATAGGCTCGTCCCATTGTTAGCTTTTACTCCACTGCAAATGTTGTAACTCTCCACGTGACATCTCATTCCCTTCTTGATCTTCTTGTATTGAGAAACTAGCAGTCTAGTTTTGGATGAAACTGTCGCATTTGAGAGTATCGTGGGAGTTTCATCAAGAATGTAAAACTCGGGATCTTCTTCGTCAGTAACTTCATCAGCTAAAACTGAATGAGGATTCGATGTTGTTGTTATTAGGATGTATAGAATTAAGGAGAGAAGTGAGGTGGTTTTAATGAAAGTATTAGGAATCTTAATGACCATTTTTGTGTGTTTGAGTAAAAGTTTAGCCAAAGAGAGATTGGCTTTGGAGCAGAGAAGAAGCAATGAAAGGAAGAGTGGGACTTAAGAGAAGATCTGTGCTCTTGCAAATGAAGGGGTATTTTAAGGCAGCAACAAACATTATTGTAAATTCTGTTTTTAATAAAAAAGCTTAAGAATTTAAAAAATTTATAGGTTATTGCTTAAAATGAATTGATTATTCCTCAAATCTAGGCTGCCACAAGTGATCGTTGTCTAGATGAAGTCATACACGTTTGGATCTCTTTGGTGGAAATGGTTTTTTGAAGACGGTAAAATTAGTTTCTGAAGACTTTTGGAAGAGACATAATATCAAAAAGTTAAAATATCAATTAACACGTGTAAAAATTAAGTTTAATTTACATGTCAAATCTTCAATTTTTGGGATTATTAAGAGGGTTTGAAACAAAATTCTTGATTATTCAAATCTAAAACTAAATTGTGTAATATTAGTTTTGTTTCTATATATATTTTTCATTATTGTATATATACTCAGTTAAACTAATCTTTAGTTTAACTTTGATTTTCTTTTTCTTTTTGACATCATATTCTTCAACTTTGATTTTGTTTTATCAATTATGTTAATGGTTTTACTACCTACTTTTTACTTTCTGCCACTATTCATTTCTTTTCATTACTATGTTGATTAATTTTTCAGAAATTTATTACTGTCAAAAGACAAATTCAAATCCTATTCCTTATTTTTTTTTTTTGCTAAAGCAAATCCTATTCCTTATTTGCGTCGTTACTTCCAATACAAACGATTTATGTATAACTCTCATAAACTCGCCATGTATATTCTTAAATGGCACACATGATTCTCTTTTGATTAATACTCAAAAGGCAAATTTTGTTTTATTGTGCATTATAATACCTTACAATGTACGTTAATATATGTAAATTCGATCTTGTTAGAAAAAAAAATGTAAATTCGATCTCGCTATTAACTAGATACGTGACTCCCTATAATAAAGGAGGATTTTAAGGAGTGGTTAGCTATAACAAACTATGATTGTAATCCAGGTGGGAGGATTTGGGTTTTATGGAGGGATTCCGTTAGAGTGACTCCAGTCTACAAGTCTGATCAACTGGTCACGATTTCTGTAGGGTTGGAGAATGAAGAAGAGTTTCTGTGTTCGTTCGTTTATGCAAAGAACCAGAGTGAAGAGAGGAAGGAGTTATGGGAGGATCTCTGTCATCATCATAACTCTAATATGTTTAAAAACAAGGAGTGGATGATTATGGGGGATTTTAATGAGATTTTGGATGGTGAAGAGAATTCAAGATTTGACTGTTTGGGGAGAGTATCTGGTGGTATGCGAGATTTTCAAAGAGTGATGCTACATTGTCATCTGTCTGATTTGGGATATCAAGGTCCTAAATTCACATGGACTAACAAGCAAGAGGAAGGTATCATCTGTAAGAAGCTTGATCGTGTTTGATGAATGATGCTGCTCTGCACCGTTTCTCAAATGCATATTCTATATTTGAAGCTGGAGGGTGTTCTGATCATATGAGGTGTACAATCCATCTTAAGCCGCCTCAGGAAAAAATAAAAAGGCCATTTAAATTTGTCAGTGCCACTGCTAAACTGCCGGGATTTCTTCCTATGGTACAAGAATATTGGGCTTCTACGCAGGTTCTGTTCCACTCTACATCAGCGTTGTACAGATTCTCGAAGAAGCTCAAAGCTCTTAAGCCGCTTATTAGGGAACTGGGCAGGGAAGGATTGGGCAACTTGACAAAAAGATCCAAGGAAGCGTATGGGATATTGTGTGAGAAGCAGAAGCAGACTCTTCAGAATCCAAGTGAGGGTTCTGCTCAGGAGGAAGCTGAGGCTTTTGCGAAATGGTTACATGTAGCAAGTCTAGAGGAGGATTTTCTTAAGCAACGCTCAAAACTTCATTGGCTGGAGATTGGAGATCAGAACAATAAAACGTTCTATAATGCCATAAGAACGCGCCAAGCTCAGAACATGATTCGAGAGATTAGATGTGTGGATGGTAGATTGGTTAAAACACATCAAGAGATAAAGCAAGAGGCTGAGGGGTTTTTCTCAAATCTTCTTAATTTGAGGCCAGAGGATTATGAAGGGGCTACTGTGGAGGATCTAGAAGAGCTTCTGGATTTCAGATGTACTGAAGCTGATTGCAATATGCTTGAGGCAGAGGTAACAAAGGAGGAAATTCAGAAAGTGCTCTTTGCCATGCCAAACAACAAATCACCTGGGCCAGATGGTTTTCCTTGTGAGTTTTTCAAATCTACTTGGTCGATTCTGGAGCATGATTTTGTAGTGGCTATTCAGTCTGTCTTCAAATATGGTTTCCTTCCCAAAGGAGTAAACTCAACAATATTGGCTCTGGTCCCAAAAAAGACAGACTCGATGGAGATGAAGGATTTTAGACCTATTGCCTGTTGCAATGTCTTATATAAGGTGGTCTCTAAGATCTTAGCAAATAGATTAAAGAAGCTGTTGACCAGGATCATAAGTGTGAACCAGTCTGCTTTCATCCAAGGGAGGTTGCTAATGGAAAATGTCCTTTTGGCTTCTGAGCTAGTAAAAGATTATCACAAGGATTCTATCTCTCCAAGGTGCGTAATGAAGATTGATATCTCCAAAGCTTTTGATTCGGTGCAGTGGGATTTCGTCATGAGCAGTTTGTCTGCTATGGGGTTTCCTATGAAGTTTACTCACTGGATCAGATTATGTATCTCGAGCCCATCTTTTTCAGTTCAGGTGAATGGAGACTTAGCTGGGTATTTCCAAAGTTCAAGAGGTCTACGGCAGGGTTGTTCTCTCTCTCCGTATCTTTTTGTTCTTTGCATGAATGTGCTATCTATGAAGATTGATAAAGCGGCTCGGGCAAATCAGTTTGGTTTCCATCCTCAGTGTAAAGCTCTATCTCTTACCCATTTATGCTTTGCAGACGACTTGATGGTGTTTGTGGAAGGGAAGAAAGAATCGGTAGAAGGGGCTCTAGCAGTGTTTGGTGAGTTTGCAACTTGGTCTGGTCTCAAGATTAGTATTGAGAAGTCTACTATCTACATGGCGGGAGTATCTTCAGTGGAAACTAGTAGAATCCTTTTAAATTCTCCTCTAGCTGTTGGAAAGCTTCCTGTGCGGTACTTGGGTCTTCCCCTTATGACCCAAGTGATGAGAAGACAAGATTATCTGCCTTTGGTTGAGAAGATTAGAAGCAACATCAATTCCTGGAGAAGTAGATTTCTTTCCTATGCAGGGAGATTGCAACTGATTAAGGTGGTCATTATGAGCATTATAAATTTTTGGTCTGCTGCTTTCCGTTTGCCAAGTTCCTGTATCAAAGAAGTGGAGCAACTCTGCTCAGCTTTTCTTTGGTCTGGACCGACGCTCAAAACCACTGGAGCCAAGGTTGCGTGGAGAGATGTCTGTAGGGAAAAGGATGAAGGTGGTTTGGGTCTGAGATCGCTTAAAGAAGTAAACATTGTTTGTGGGCTGAAGCTTATTTGGAGGTTACTGGTGGGGGATTCTTTATGGAGTAGATGGGTTGACACTTATCTGTTGAAGAAAAGAAGCTTTTGGGAAGTAAAAATGAAGACTCAATCGGGGTCTTGGATGTGGAGGAAGCTGCTTAAATTGAGAGAGTTAGCTAAGAAGTTTTATAGAAAGGAGATTGGTAATGGTCGTCATGCTTCTTTCTGGTTTGATAACTGGAGTGTTCATGGGGTGTTATATGATTGCTTGGGTGAGAGAGGGTTTATAGATATGGGCATTCGTAGAGAAGCTACGGTGGGAGATGTTCTCAGTTGCTCTCGTAGAAGACGAAACCATAGGAGGGAGATTCTGAATAGTATTGAGGAAGAATTGAGAAGCATGAGGGACAACTTAAATGTTGAGATGGAGGATTTAAGTCTTTGGAGAAGAGACTCGGGTTTCAAAACCTCTTTCTCTACTCTAGAAACTTGGAGGCTAACGCGCAAGACTTTTGAAAAATGTGAATGGGTCAAGGGGATTTGGTTCTCTCAGATCACACCAAAGTATGCTTTCATTGTTTGGTTGGCGACATTGAATAGACTATCCACAATGGATAGAATTATTCAGTGGAACCCAATGGTTGATGATTGTTGTGTACTTTGCAGAAGTGCGAGTGAGAGTAGAAATCATTTGTTCTTTGATTGTCAATACTCAACTCAGGTGTGGGATAGTCTTGCTAGAGGCATTATGGGAAGTGCTTATGTCAGTTCTTGGCCTGACATTATGCGGGATATGGTGGAGAATAGGAGATTGGGGAAAATGAAGTTGTTCTGTCTTCGCTATGCATTTCAGAGTGGGGTGTATAATGTATGGCGAGAAAGAAATAAAGTTAAGCATGGAGAGAAGCTGCTTCCTGTGAATGTTTTGAAGAAGTTAATTGACAAGGACATAAGGAATAAGCTCAGCATTTTGAAGACTAAGAAAGTGAAGGGGATGGAAGAAGGTTTACAATATTGGTTTAGCACTAGAGTTTAATTTCTTTTGTTCTCTAGTTTTTATCTGAGTTTATGCAAAGTGTGAGGTTTCATTAAGGGTTGCATCCACTGTAAACAGGTTTTTTTGAGGAATAAAAATTTAACATTCTTTCAAAAAAAAAAAAAAAAAAAAAAAAAAAAAGAAACGATTAAATAAAGGAAGTCAATCGAATTAAGATTTAAAAATTCATGAATGAACAAATGGGAGAACAACACACATGCATGACTGATAAATAAACAGCACAAGTGCAATTCAACTGCATGTGCGTGAGTTGTCTCTTAAACCAATGTTTTAATTCAAACGTAGCACGTGTGTGTTATGACGGTGGAACAACTAAGATCCTTCTTATTTGGCACTAATGACGGTAAGAGTCACATACGAGTTACGCTTACTGCGCAACCGAACCTGGCGATTGCAATGTGATATTTTCTCTACGTTCACCCTCAACATCCGTGATAGTCGTATCGCCACCGTCTAAGTTGATTACTTTACTCGGTCCATAAGCTCCATGAGCCATTGACCACTACGCTTTTCTCAAATATATATGTAAAGAAATAATGATCATGATTGTTCACGAATTATATATTATGGGCATTGATTGATTTGATTCCTCAACTATGTGCCGTGAACATGACATGCTAAAAGCTATAAGTTTATAAAGCCTATACGTGTGGACAAAAATATAGAATACTTATTATAAGAAGAACATTAACACAGCTTATGTGAATCGAAGCTAGAGATGAACAAGCAATAGATGATAGAAAAATACAAGAAGAAAATCTTATAATCTAACACAAAGTTAAAAAAGACAGAAAAATCAAACATATTTTTTATGTACATAAGAAATTCTAATTGTCTATTTAAACAAGTAATATTTTGTCTTCTTCTCTCTTTTTTTCGTCTTCAAGAGATTACAGATCAATCAATCTACAATAGCCGTGATGTACAACATGAACTCAAAGTCACAACATGACTCTTGAGTTTAGCGATCATATATGCCGTTTTAAGAACACATACTCTTATAATTTTTTGTAATAGTGAGTTTCCTTAGCAACAAACAAACAAAAAACTGTTTAGCAAAAAACAAACAAACAAAAAACTGGATGATTTTGTACATAAACTAAAGTCAAGAACTTCTAAATCTACCATCTATTAAAGCCAACTACGGTTCCTATTAACGGAAAAACAATATTGGACATAAAATTTAGTCAGACGTAAAGAAAAAAGAATATCAGAGCCCCTGTTCCACATGCCCACATTTGGACTTCTAGTTTCACGAATTCGACATCAATCATAGAAATTCAAGATGGCTAGCTCTACTGCACATTCTAACAAATTACATACAAGTAATTCAATAGATTTACAAGCTTCATCGACTGTGTACGACGAGGGGACCAAGTGATACACACTAGTAACAGATTTTTGTTTTCTGTAACACAATACACTAGTAACAGGTTTTCAATGATTTGTTATTGTAAAAGCTCAATCAATAGAATTCCAGAATTGTAAACTTGTACTTTAAGAAACATTTCTGATGCTTAAATTGTCTAATATATTTTCTTTCAACATTAACTAGTTTTTACCATAATCAGTTAATGTTGTCAAATATAGTTAAGCAATAAGTTTTTACAATCCCACAGATACTAAACCAGTGAGAGAGAACGTTGGCAAGACTACCTAATCACTGTTATGGTAAAAACGTCAGCATATACAATTTATAAAATCTAACAGAAATCAATAGCGTAAAATGCAAAGTTGTGAAGGTTGTCATTTCACATGTTTACATTGATCAAATACTCAAAGAGGGTTTAGGAGCATAACACAAAACAAAAACATTAAAGATTCAAGGAAACTACGACTACAGTCTAGTAGTTTATTACCAACATTGATCTACAAGAGACTCCAAGATAATGATATCTGATGAAAAGGACGAGACAGTGTAATACATTCAAGCACCGAACTAACTAAAAAAATAATTTTTAAAAGAAAGAATTAACTAAAATTAATAAATATTCTTCGAATCAACATAAAGATTACTAACATTGGTTATAATGATGAAGGTTAAGAGGAGCACAACAAATAATATATATTCAAAATTCAAGGAAACTACTACCACAATTTTGACGAGTCTCACCAATGTTAATCTACAAGAGACTCTAATAATATATCCATTTCATAAAAGAGAGGCCCCCTATAATACGAAAAAGCAAACTAAAGAAATTACTAACACATATATGAGCTCCCATTTGGTGAAATTTTGTACTTCTATCCCATTTTCGGTGCCAAATAATCATTTTTTTATTAGGCAGAGAGATCTTCTCTAAACAGTAACAGACAAATCGGACGGTCATTGCTTATTCCACGATTCTGCATACGATTTAACTTCATCCCAATACTTTGCATATTAAGCCCAATAAAAAGTAGGCCCAACAATTTTATAGTAGGCCCAATAAATAATATTGGACTTAGCATTTAGTCGACATAAAGAAAAAAGGAAACCGGAGCACCTATACCACACGTGTTTATAATTTGTTGGTTATATATTTTCAGGCAGACGGTTACATACAAAGGCTTACAACTTTTACTTCGCTCTCTGTTTTCGATTTTACAGAGCAGAGCAGATTGATTGTGTTGAGAGAAGAAGAATATCGAGAATGCGAACCGTCTTCAAGTCAGATTCACAAACAGACGCAAAGTGTTGATGAAGAAGGCGAACCATCTTTCGATTCTCTGCGACGCGGACGTCGCTCTTATCGTCTTCTCCAACACCGGACAGGTTTACCATTTCTCTAGCCGCAGTTAAATCTAAAAAAAAAACGATTCATTTCGTTTTGGGATTTGGAAAAAATATCAACTTTCTTCTTGGTTCCTTGTATCCAAAGAAAACAGAGCAGATTGTAAATCTTAGGGTTTTCCATGTTTAATCTTTAGAGACTAATTAACGGAGGTTTTTTGTTCAAGTATGGAGCAAATTCTCTCTAGATATGGGTACAGTGCTGATGATCATAGACGAAGAGAACAACAGCAACTTCTACTCTGTTCTTCTTCTCAAGAAAATGGTGTTGCGGTATGAGTAACTTATCATATATAAGAAGCAGTGATAAACAGTTTTGTTATCCCTTTCCTTTACATGGACTCCTCCGTTCTTGTTGTTGTTGCAGTCGCGGAAAGATGAATCTGTGACGAGTGAACTTAAGATATTACAGCTTGCAATTGAGTATGTCTCTCTCCTTAGACCTAAACGTTGTGTATTTGTTTCTTGTGTTAAAAGTTTCGGCCTTTTTTTTTTTTTATTTTGTTCATGAGAGCAGGAGACTGAAGGGTAAAGAGCTTATAAGGGTATGAGTTTCTCGGATCTTATTGAATGATAGCTTGCTTAGTGTCAAAGATCAAAAGGTGAAGACAGTCAGTTTGTTTTAATTCAAAAGATTGAAAGAATCATCACTTGCAAAGTTTTCAGACAATCTTGCTCAACCAGGTAGAAAGATCTGGGTTACAGGTGAGAACAAGGCTCCTCCTCGAACACTGAATCATCATCATCATCACAGAGTTGTGTTTCATTTGCTTATTATGCTTTACCAGGAGAAAAGAGCATTGGGAGAGAACCGACTTTTGCGCAAACAGGTAAAAGATTCGTCTTACAACTAGCTCACTCTGGTCCCCTACTGATTCAAACCTAATTTACCCCTCAGTTAGAGTCGATGGTGGGGAGAGGTTCATCAGGACCACAAGTAGATCCCGAGAGCTCTTCATCAGACGAAGATGACGAGTATGACAACCATTCCGATACTTCCTTGCAGCTGGGGTAAGACAAAAACGAAAGCCCTAACTTGTTTCCCAAGTTTTTTCCTATCTGTTGAATTAACTTGCTTCTTCTTTTTTTTGGCTTCCTTTCAGCTGGGGAAAGAGGAAGAAGCTGAAGATCGAACCGCCCTGTGATAACTCTGGAAGTCAAGCGTCTTCTGATTGATCTATATCAATCACTCTGTTTAGTATTGGTGTTTGGTATTAGAGAGGTTTTATTGTGCATCCTTCTTTGTTTAGTATAGAGTTTGCTTTACGTTTTTAGGTTATTAAACAGAACACCTAAAACATCGAGGAATCGGGAGAAGTACAATTCAAATGTGCATCCAATATATTTATTTTTTTTGCTTTATTACTAACTAATAATTCTGCCTGATTCCACTTGGACAATAGTTACTTTAATACACTGCCTAATTGTGAAGTTGTCATTTCACATGTTTGCATTGATCAAAGAGGGTTAGGACTTAGGAGCATATATACCACAAAACATAAACACACTAAAGATTCAACATAACTACGACCACAATCTGCAGGTGTGTCTCACCTACATTGATTTACAAGACACTCCGATATACATCTATTTCATAAAAATAAGAGACACTATAATACATACAAGCACCGATCCAACTTTAAATTAACTAAATATTTTTGTAATCAGCATAAAGATTACTAACAGTGATCACTGAAGGTTAGGGAGAGCACAACATAGAACATACACATTCAACATCCAAGGAAACTACTATCACAATTTTCACGAGTCTCACATATCTTGATCAACAACAAACTAAAAAATATTCATTTCAAAAAATAAGAGACCTTATAATACATAAAAGCACCAAATAACACGGCGAAGAGCATAACATAAAAACAGAAACATTCATCAAGATCAGAAAGCCTAATACAACAACATGGTAGAGACTCCCACCTACGTTGATCTACCAAAGACTCCACATCACAATATAAGGACATTATAAGAGGATAACACAAAACAGAAAAATTCATTAAGATTAGAAAAACTACTACAACAATCTCCTAGAGTCTCCGTAAGACACGAGTTACCATTGAGTTCTCCTCTCCAGCACTGCGAGACGCTCTATCCTCTCCAGAAGCTTATCCGCAATATGGTAGCCTCTTCACAGATCTTCAGAACAAGCTCCTGTGTATTGAATCCTTTACGTCTTGTCTCCCCTACAGAAAACAGAGCTTCTTCTGCAATTGCTCTCTCTGTAACCCATCATGGTCAATCCTGGCTCTCTTCAGTCTTGCGAGCTGATGCTATAGGACACCTATAAGGACTCATCTACCTTCTCCTTCTTTCCTCTCGGTCTTTCTCTGTTTCCTTCTGGTTTTTCAGAGTTTTCCTCTCGTTTTTTCTATTTTTCGTAGTCATATCTTGGCTTCCTTTGTAGTAGTACTCTCTGAAGTTTATCAATATCAACCAGCTGTTTTTAAAAAAAAAAATCTCCTAGAGTCTCTCACCTACGTTAGTCTACCAGAGACTCCAAAATACACCTATTTCAAAAAAAATAAGAGACCTTATTAATACACACAACCACCAAATTGAAAAGATTCTAACACCGCTTATAATGATCACTGAAGGTTAAGAGCATGACAAAAAACAGAACATTCAAGATTCAAAGAAACTACTGTCACTATCTGCATGAGACTATCACCTACGTTGATCTACAAGAGACTTCAAGATACACAGATTTCATTAAAATAGGAGATCTTATAATACGTACAAGCACCAACTGAAGATAATGATAGTAGAGATGACAAACACTATAAACACAAACGTAATGTTCCAGTAAATGTTTTTTAAAAATGTTCCAATATTTTTTTTTTAAGAATCTACTTGTTCATTAATCAATATGTTAGCAATCAGTTTCTAGAATCTCACAATGATGCTAAACGACTTAGAAAAATGTTGCCAATACACCTTAATAGAACATTTTAAACTACAAATGGAGCTGTGATCTTCGTTCTCAGTTTATTTAGTTTTTTTACGTGTATACCACTTAACTTATAACTTAGTTTGTCAGTTTTCATTTGTAATAGTTTCAATTTATAAAAAAATCAAGAAAGCATATACCAGAAGGTGTCATTTCACATGTTTACATTGATCAAAGAGGGTAAGGAGCATCGCACAAAACATAAACACTAAAGATTCAAGATAACTACGACCACAATCTCACCTATGTGTTGATTTACAAGACACTCTAATTTACGTCTATTTCATAAAAAAAACAAGAGACACTATAATACATACAAGCACAGATCTGACTAAAAATTAATAAATATTTTTGTATTCAATATAAAGATTACTAATAGTGATCACGGAAGGTTAGGAGGAGCACAACACAAAACATACACATTCAATATTCAAGGAAATTACTATCACAGTTTTCACGAGTCTCATATATGTTGCTTTACAAGACACTCCAATATACATCTATTTCATTAAAAAGATAAGACACTATAATACATACAAGCACCGATCTAACTAAAATTAATAAATATTTTTGTAATCAACATATGGTACCCACAATCTGCAGAAGTCTCTCACCTACGTTGATCTACCAAAGACTCCATCACAAAATAAGAGACATTATAATACATAAAAGCACCAAACTACAGATATTCTAACAGTGTTTATAATGAATGATCAAGGAGATTTAGGAGCATGAAGTAAAACAGAAACATTAAAAGTTCAGAGAAACTGCTACCACAATCGGTATGAGTCTTCACCTATATTGATCTACAAGAGACTCCAAGATACACCCATTTCATAAAAATGAGACCTTATAATACATACAAGCACCAAACGACAGAGATTCTAACAGTGTTTTAATAATGATCAAGGAGGGTAAGGAGTATGAAACAGAACAGAAAACCAAAAGTTCAAAGAAACTATTACCACAATCTGCAGAAGTCTCTCACCTACATTGATCAAAAAGAGACTCTAAGATACATCCAAGCACCAAACCAAAGATAATATAGATTACCAAAAAGCACAATATACTGTTCCAGTAGTAAAAAGAATCTACTTGTTCATCAATGGATATGCTAGCAATCAGTTTCTAGAACCTCAAGGATGCTAGATCAATGAGAGAAATGTTGTAAAGACAGCTTAATAAAACATTTTTAGTTATAAACGGAGCTAAGATCTTCCTTTCTAATTTCATTACCTTTACTGCTTTACATATATCACTTAACGTAGCTTGTAAATTATAATAGATGTAATAATACCAATTTAAAAGAGAGAAAGTAAAGAAAAGAATATACCTGAAATTTCTTGTGAAGCACATACACACCTACACAAACGAAACTATGGCCTTTACTTCATGTATGTGTCACATTCTTGTGATTTTCATAATTGTAAAACTAAATAACAAACAAGTTTGAAAAGCACATACCTGTCAAAGAATCTGCTACACTTGAAATCTTCTCTGAGTCCTTATGAAGCACATAAAACCTGAGAAAATCACAATTAATTAGACTTTAGTTCACGCAAAATGACTCATACTTACCTTGTCAATTTTTACGATGTAAGTGGTAAAATAGTGAAGTGAGGAATCAACTTTCGGTTCATATAGTCTCTGAGTTAAGACCTTTCAGTTGTTTTTATCATCCAACAAGTCAAGTACCGACTCAATTTTTGTTTGTAGTTTATATCTTAGG
The DNA here is from genome assembly GCA_019706035.1 of Raphanus raphanistrum subsp. raphanistrum. Taxonomy (NCBI): domain Eukaryota; kingdom Viridiplantae; phylum Streptophyta; class Magnoliopsida; order Brassicales; family Brassicaceae; genus Raphanus; species Raphanus raphanistrum. Next base: position 1,047,804 of record CM033985.1, on the reverse strand, counting down.
ATTTGGTTTGCCATTTGGTCGTTTTTACCATCCAACACGTCAAACACCTACTCAATTTTTGGTTCATAGTGTCTATCTTGAAAACTTGGTGCTGTTGGTCGTTTTTACCATCCAACAAACTAAAAGTCGACTTGGTTAAGACTTGTCTAAAGACTTCTCATAAGTCGTGGGTGGCAGTATTTTCCAGTGAATCTTCCCTAAGCGCTTCGCCGCTTTCTCATTATAGTCTTTGTCTAGAGACATTTTTTTGATATGTTGGCCGTTTTATCCATCCAACATATTGTAAGCCGTTGGTCTTTTTTTACCTATCCAACAAATCCTTATTCTTTGTCCTTGTATAAAGACTTTTGCAAGTTGTTGGTCGTTTTTATCCATCCAACAAATTCAGTATTTGTCTTAAAACATCTTTTTTTGTAAGCCGTTGGTCATTTTTGTGAAGCCGTGGGTACTAAAATATGTCTTACTTTCTGTCACCAAACATCGTTTGATTAACCGTGTGTGTATTGTCTAGATCCAGTCTTTGTCTTAAGACTCTTAAAGCCGTGGGTACTTAGTAGAGTAAAGAGCAAGGAGACTTTTAAAGATCATAGTCTTTCGAATAGGTCGTTATATTCATCCACCAAGTTCTAAGCCGTGGGTAGAGAGATAATGAATCCATTATCAATCTAACAGATTCATAGCTTTCGTTTGTCCAAATCATTGTCTTTGTTTGAAACTATAAGTTGTTGGTCATTTATGCAAGCCGTGGGTACTACAGTATGTCATTCCTCGCCAAACAATCATTTGCTTCATTGAGCCATGGTAAAGCAATGATTCCTGTTTAGATTCAGAGTCTTTGTCTAAAGACATTTCTCAAACCATAGGTACCAATATTGTGTTGAAACTCTTCATAAAGCCGTGGGTAACAGTTTGTCTAAAGACTTTTCATAAGCTGTACAGTCTCTGTCTAAAGACTTTTCATAAGTTTTGTTGGCAATGTTATCCAGTGATATAAGCCGTGGGTACAATGGAACCATTTCAGATTAACACTCTTTGTCAAAAGACTGTTCATGAAGCTGTGGGTAATTGCCTTTCTAAAGACCCTTCATAAAGCCGTGGGTACCATTGTTATCCAAAGATAGCAGTCATTATTTCCAGCCAACAGGTTCAAAATCAATTCAGTCATTGTCTTATGACCTTTTAAGCCGTGGGTACAATCATTGATCGCTTTTTTAAGACCTTGATCTCTTTTTCCTTCCAACAATCTCATAGACTTTTGTCTATAGACATTTTGTTCATTGTTGATCGTTTTATCCATTCAACACAGTCATGGTGTTTTCTTAAAGAATTTACTGTAAACCGTTGGTCGTTAATCCATCCAACAAATATACAGTTTTTGCCTTGAGACTATTATTAAGCCTTTGGTCATTTTTGTAAAGCCGTGGGTACTAAAGTTCCACCATCCCCGCTTAAAGACATTGTAAACCGTTGGTCGTTTAATCCATCCAAAAAGTTTAAGTCGTCGTTGCCTCAAGATTATTAAACCGTTGGTCGTTTAATTCATCCAACAAGTTTGAAGTCTTTGCCTTAAGACTATTATATTTCAAGCCGTTGGTCTTTTTTTTTGTCAAGATATTAAGCCGTTGGTCATTTTTGTTAAGCCGTGGGTACTAAAGTTACATCATCCCCGCTTAAAGACTTAAGACTTTATTGTAAACGGTTGGTCGTTTAATCCATCCAAAACGTTTACAGTCTTTGCCTTTAAACTATTATCAAGCCGTTTGGTCTTTTTGTGTCAAAATATTAAGCCTTTGGTCATTTTTGTAAAGCCGTGGGTACTAAAGTTCCATCATTCCCCCTTAAAGACTTTATTGTAAACCGTTGGTCGTCTAATCCATCCAACAAGTTTACAGTCTTTGCCTTAAGACTATTGTCAAGCTGTTTGGTCTTTTTGTGTCAAGATATTAAGCCGTTGGTCATTTTTATAAAACCGTGGGTACTAAAGTTCAACCATCCCCCCTTAAAGACTTTTTGTAAACTGTTGGTCGTTTAATCCATCCAACAAGTTTACAGTCTTTTCCTTAAGACTATTGTCAAGCTGTTTGGTCTTTTTGTGTCAAGATATTAAGCCGTTGGTCATTTTTGTAAAGCCGTGGGTACTAAAGTTCAACCATCCCCCCTTAAAAACTTTTTGTAAACTGTTGGTCGTTTAATCCATCCAACAAGTTTACAGTCTTTGCCTTAAGACTATTGTCAAGCTGTTTGGTCTTTTTGTGTCAAGATATTAAGCCGTTGGTCACTTTTGTAAAGCCGTGGGTACTAAAGTTCCATCATCCCCCCTTAAAGATTTTATTGTAAACCGTTGGTCGTTTAATCCATCCAACAAGTTTACAGTCTTTGCCTTAAGACTATTATCAAGCCGTTAGTCTTTTTTTCTTGTCAAGATATTACACCAAGCCGTGGGTACTAAAGTTCCATCATCCCCAAAAACACGCAACTACCAACCGACGGGACAATGTCCCCCAAAGAAGAATCTAGCAGAACACTATTAGATTAGTGTCTGCTTTGATCTTTTGGGGTTTTTTGATTAAAACTCAAAACAAAACGTAAGGATCGGTAGAGGACAAGAGTGTGTCTACCTGATTATCTTGGGGCTAGGGAGATGGAAATTACTTCAACTTTTTCAGCTACTCTGCTCAGACTTGTAACTGTACTGGAATCTGTCAGCAACAATGGCTTTCTCCACGCAAATACACTGCAAAAAACAGGAAAACAGAGACAGATAAAGTGAGAGACTTTCTTACTTGAACGGTGAGAAATAGCTAAAAGAATAATCTTAGAACTCATAACAAAAATCTCTGTCTTGATCTACAGTTCCCGTTTATATATATATAAGCAATCAACAAGTATATATAAGAATCTACTCTGTTCGGTTTAAATAACCAATTTCAAGTGATGAGGATATATAAAGCAAACTCAAAGATGAAAGAACAAATACAATCTCAGATATGTTCTTGTCTTCGTTCGATTCCAAAGTCAAAGTTGAAAGAACAAATACAGTCTGTTATAAACAGAGACGTACCTCAAAGACGGTTTCATGTGGAAACGAGCGCTTCCATGTAAGATTCAAGATCACTACACAAACAAACAAAAATCAAATAAGGAACGATTAAGGAAACTTGAAACCCTTAATAACGAAATCGCAAAGAGGAGGGAAGAGACCCAAAACGATCACGCAAACCCTAAAAAATAAACTTAAAACAGATTCACAATCTAGAGGTGTGACGAGGATTTGCAACCCTAAAAACAAAATCACATAGAAGACGAAGAAACCTAATCAATCGCATATTAAACCTTAACGGAACAAAGAACGAATTCACGATCTAGAGATGCGGCGAGGATTTCAAACCGTAAAGTAAAATCGCAAAGAAGACGAAGAAAACTCAATCGATTGCGTCAATTTCACGATAAATAATGGACGAGAAACAAATTAAAATTATCCAGAAATCAGCAAGAAAAAAAACTCACTATTTTTAGAATCGTCGAAGAAGTTTTGGGAGAAAGCATCTAAACTATTAAGGCTGAAGTTACAAATTAAACTTAGCCCTAATAGTTGCTCAAATATTACCTCAAAATGCCACTGTATTATACCTGGAGCCAAACACTCTAAAAAATCGTGGCCTTCCTTCATTTTTGGGCTTTCCATTTATTTATGGGCCATATAACTCCTAATATTATTATTTATCTAAACCGAAATCAGCAAAAACGAATTTATTATAGACTAATGTTCACATAGTTTTCCATATACAAAAATGATCATATATTTAATGATCGTAATAAATACAAAAAATATTCTCTTTCAAAAACGATAAATGGTAATTTATGTGATTGTAATCAATTCTCTTTCAAAAACCTTACCATATACAGACATTTTTTATTTATTGATCGCATAATTTATGACATTTCTTTAAAACTTGGTTGACAAGCTATAATTATTTAATTTCTTACTTTATCAACAAAGAATATTTCCAAAAAAATCCTAAAATTATTCATAATTATCGTTGCTTTAAAAATTTATATACGAAAAAGATATTTCAAATATCTTGGCGAACAAGAATTACATATCCCTAAATATCGAAACTTCTATATTTCGAAATACCTTCCAAAACAACTCCTAGATTTCCGAGAATAATATAAAAAATATACCCACAAGATTTTTTCCTAATTATAAGCAATCACATTATTACTAATTAACCTAATCAGCGCCTCCTGTTTTCATCGCAACTATATATATGTATTCATCTATTCTGAAAATCATAAAAAAAAAACCAAAACCTTCAACATGTCTAGCATTACCACATTTGTTCCTCTCACAAAACTCAGGCCATTCAAAGGCAACTGGCGAGTTCAAGTGAAATGTTTAAATTCATGGAAGGCAACCACACCTTATGCAGGTGATACTTTTGAGATGGTCTTAGCAGATCAATGGGTAAGTTTTGGAACACTACCTTTCTTTCATTCTATTACTAAAGCCATAACTCTATCTAATATGTCTTTGTATTTTTTTTAGGGTAACAAGATCCATGCTACTTCCAAACGTGCTCTCATGCACCGAATTCAACGTGTACTACCTATAGATTCATGGGCGGTTATTGAGAACGTTTCTGTCAGTGCTGCTGGTGGTCAATATCGAACTACCAACTACAAATACAAGTTGGTTATAGCAGAAGATGCTGTGCTATCAAAATCAGATTTAGTTGATGATAGACTTTTCCTATCTCTTGCTAATTATGAAGAAATTGAAAGATCTGACATTAAGAAGCAAGCTTTCCTCATCGGTAATTTCATTTTCAGTTATATTCATATTGTTGAAAATATTTGCATCATACTTCAGATAAGTCATAACCTATATTTTTTTTTCTCCCAGATGTCCTAGGAAGAATTCATGATCTCGGTGATGTACAGACCGTTCAGCAATGTAATGTGCTGATCCTTCTTCCTCAAAACGACAAAACCATGTCTCAGGTTGTGTGTGAAAACTCGAGGATGAGTACCAATGGATGCCTAGAACCTCAACATATGAGCATTGTCTTGGATACTTCGGTGGTTCCTCCAGCAATATATTTTTGATGTTGACTACCTGTTGTACCAATATGGAATTAAAAAATCAATTACTCATTTGTCTTTGACAAATTGACATACTGTCAGGGAGAATTACCTTTACTGAACGAGAGTCAATTCTAAGTCTGCCTTGACATTGTTCTCGGTATAATCAGCATAGTCTCTCAATTTCCATCCTCGAACTCTACCATCATCACCCGAACTACACAATTGTTCCGAATTTCACATCAAACTCTAGAGCTTTGAATAAACTAACTAACAGTGATATATATCTACCTGACGACCACAGAATCTTCGTCTTCACTACAGAAGTTGACCCATTCGTCTTGAAGGATTTTTTTTTCGCTTTTCATTCTGGGGGAGATGACTCCACCAATGGATCTACCAATAAGAGAGAAGAGTCTTCGAAGCAGAACCTTAGGTCGTATTAAATAAAAGAACAATCAGAATTTAGGGCCAAACAAATAATCGAAACAAATAAGTAGATTTCAACAAACCTTGCTATGCGACGAACTTCATGAAAGGAGTAGATCAATGTTCTGTAATCGTTGTAGTGAAAATTTGAAAGACGTTGAAGGGAATTACGCCATAAGAACAGAGATATAGATCTCGCCGACAAACTCATCGGTTGATAACGATGAAACCTATGTTCGGGAAAGAAGAAAAGTAAAGTTGTTGTTTTCTGTTTTTTTCCCGGAAAAAAATTATTGTATGGGCTTCTACTTATTATTAGTTTGTCCAATTTCATATGGGTTACTAAAACTAATGGGCTTCGAACATGGGTTTCGATTTATTTATATATATATATTTCTTTTTTTTCTTTGAGTAAAAATTCAGATTTTTTTTTTGTACAACTACAGATATATATATTTTTATGTGTGTTTTGAGTTACTTTTGAATGATTTTGTACTTTCTCTCAACAATTTTTTTAAATGCTGTTTAAACAAAACAAAATTTTCTGTAGCATATTTATCAATATAGTTATTACAAAGCATTTTATTTTCCCAAAAAATATTTTTATTCTTATTATATTTAATATAAAATTTTATTATTAAATATATTATTAAACATGTAAACCTCTACAACATCCTCTAATATTATACACTTTATAATTTTAAAACCAAGAAAACAAGTACAATTTAAGTGATAAAAAACTTTCAATCTTAAAAAAAAATGAAATGAACAAAATACTCAAAGATCCAAACTGAAATAAAATATGAAACAACAGCATCAATGTTTTAAAACCATTAAAAAAATATTACATCAAATAAATATCTGCGCGGGCGCGCGGGTCAAAACCTAGTTTTTTTTAAAGGGAAGAACTGTGGAGATAGTTTCTCTGGAATGCTTTTATTTATCTATATATGGTTGGATCTTTAAACACTAACGGATATATTGTTCAATCGGACGGTCCTGCTTTTTCCACGGTTTGCAGTTATAGTTTGCAAGATTTAACTTCGTCATCAAATAATTTCCAATCGGACGGTTCTAATGGAGATACATTGTAGGCCCAACAGTTTTATGGAAGACTCAATAAAGCCCATTAACTCATTTGTTAATTTTCAAACGCTTTTCTATACGCTACTACCTCTAAGATTTTTTTGGTTACCGTTGTTTCTCTCAATGGCTTCATCTCTGCATCTTGTTATTAAATGTCCTTTGCAAATGAGAACATTGGGATATATGAAAATTTAGGAATGTTCTGTTATATAAATACAATATTGGGGTTTACATGTAATTTATAATTTTATTGGAGATACTGTAAATAACGAAACTATTTATTTTATTGGAGATATTCGTAAATAATGAAACTATTAGAGCACTCCCAATTTTATTAGGGATATAAGTAAATAATCTCTGATACTTTGGGTTGGATTTCTTAATTAAAACTTAGAAATCGCAATTATATACACATATATTAACATATACACATAAGTATATGCCTTTTGAACCTTAGAGCTAGAAGCTCATTGGAGTGCTCTTAGGTTGCAGATAAAAGTTACATCAGTCAGGTTGATGTCAGTTCCACGGCTCAGCTATAAAGGATGAGCGAGATCAACAAAGACGATCTTAAAAACTACTGGAGATGAATCCGTGGACGCTGAAGAAGATTTCAGCTGCGAAACAAGCGGAGGCTCCACTGTGAGTGGTGCTTTAGGGCCTTTCGGATACTTTGTTCTTACTGACGAAAGCTTATCGGAACAAACTATGGTTTATTTCTGTGACCAAGGGGAAAGATTCTAAACTCAAGACTTTCTTCTGCACAGACTCTTTAAGGTAGCTAATTCTTTAACAAGATAATCAATTTAATTTTTTTTTTCATACAAGGCCAATAAAGTTACTTGTTTTATCGAACACAATCCTTTGAACCCCCTTATTTTCATCCAAGCTTAGCTGATGATGTGCTCCTGGAACATCCTGGTGTACTTACCAAACTTTTACAGTATCAATATATCTCCTCTGTACAGAATTCCCTCGGATCAAGTACTCAAACTTCCAGATGCGACCAACCTCTTGCACAGCCAAGATCTTATGATAAGAATTTACATCAATCTCTTTTTTTCTTATCTATTTGGAACTACAAATACTACCATGATATTGGAAGCTATTTTCTCTCAGACTTATTTATTTACTAGGTATTTGGCCCGCAGATGCGGGCGTAAATAATTTATAATTATTTACTAATATATTCATTACTAAATAAAGTTTCTAATGAAAAAATATTATTTATGTTTTCATCTAAAAAATTATGTCTAAATTTATTTGTACACTAAAATATATTTAGAAATTATCTTCTTCTTTTTTAAATTTTATTCTCTTTTCAATTACCTAAAAATTACAAATTTTACTTGATTAATATTTATTACCGATGCCAAAAAAAAATGTGTTTCGTTACCTAAAATATTTTTTGTCTTGTCAATATATTTGTACACTAAAATATATTTATAAATTATATTTAATTTTAAAATTTATTTCCATTTTAATTATATAAAAAGTAAAAATTTACTTGATTAATATTTAGTAATGTGTTTTGTTATCTAAAATATTTCTTGTCTTTTAAATTTAGTTGTACACTAAAGTATATTTATAAATTGTCTTATTATTTTAAAATTTATTTATTTTTCAGTTATATAAAAATTAAAAAAATATTACTTGATTAATATTTAGGTATGGGGTTTGTTTTTGTTTTTTAATTTTTCACTTTTTATTATAAAATTTTTACAGAAAACAACACAATATGTATAAGAACTATTTTTATTTTAATATATATTTTTAAATTTTAGATAAATCTTAATATTATTAGTTTTAATTATTTATCTAATCAAAAGAATTATTTTTTTGGCTAATTTATATGTTGTATTCATTAAGAATATAAATGATATTAACCACTCTAACTTTTTATTTGAAAATATTTCTTGATTTTGTATAATCCCTATCATTATTAATTTTAGTCACTTATCTAATCAAACAATTAAAATTCGTTCTATTTTATGGGTACTTTATATTTGGTTCATTAAGGGTAGTATTAATATTAACCGCTATAACTTTTAACACGAGAGCTCTGTTGCATAAAATCACTTCGCAAATAATTGATTAATATTTAGTTATGTGGTTTGTGTTTTTTTTTAGTTTTTAACTCTTTTATTATAAGATTTTCACAGAAAACAACACAATATGTATAAGAACTATTTTATTTTAATGTTTATTTTTAGATTCCAGATAGTTCTAGATATTATTAGTTTTAATAATTATCTAATCAAAAGAATTAAAATCTGTTTTTTATTTTGTAGCTAATGTATATCATTATATGTTGTATTCATTAAGAATATAAATAATATTAACCGCTCTAACTTTTTATTTTAAAATATATTTCTAGATTTTGGATAATCTTTATCATTATTAATTTTAGTCACTTATCTAATCAAATAACTAAAATTCTTTTTTATTTTATGGGTAATTTATATTTTTATTCATTAAAGGTATAAACAATATTAACCGCCCTAACTTTCAATGTGAGAGCTTGGTTGCAAAAAAATCACTCTTCTATCTCTTTTATTATAAGATTTTTACAGAAAACAACACAATATATATAAGAAATATTTTACTTTAATATATATATTTAGATTTTAGATAATTCTTGATATTATTAGTCTTAATAATTTATCTAATCAAAAGAATTGAAATTCGTTTTTTTTTGTTTTGTGGCTAATTTATATGTTGTATTCATTAAGAATATAAATGATATTAACCGCTCTAACTTTTTATTTTAAAATATATTTCTAGATTTTGGATAATCCTTATCATTATTAATTTTAGTCACTTATCTAATCAAATAATTAAAATCTATTTTTATTTTATGGGTAATTTTTATTCATTAAGGGTAGTATCGATATTAACCACTCTAACTTTTAACGTGGGAGCTCCGTTGCGAAAAATCACTTCGCAAATAATAGTATAGATCTCTTTCTGTATATCTCTGTTCCTGAGCACCGGTATTGGATACCCAAACTAGTTTTAAACTCATACAGCGAAAATCACACACCTAAAATAAGCGAAACAAACAACAAAGATTGCCTTCATGTGTATTATGTTCATCTACAGTAACCCTTCCATTGATTTTAAGAAAGGGCAAGTTTTGGGAGAAAGAAAGCATGAATCATAAACTAGTTTGCATCAAACAAGGCCTAATAATAAAAGACCTTTTAAAAAGACCTTTTAGAGAGATACCAAACAATGCATTGTAGGTAATTTTGGGAGAGTAGATAACTTTGCATACAAATCAAACACGACTTAAAGATCTTCAATTTTGGGTACCAGTCAAGCCAACCAGATATAACAGAATAACTAGAGGAAGCAGATATAGGCTTCATCGTTGTAGTCGTAACGAACTATATCAGTTCTCAAAACCAATAAAATTCTAAAAGAAAAATAACACCATGAACAAGTAAATCCAGCACGAACAGACATGACTTGATACAACGAAGACAGAAATTTTCATCTTAGGCGTCAAGATCAGAAGGAGACACAACGAACGGTACTTGTCAACACCATAGACAGAGCTTCTCATGCTGATCCTCCCTGATAACTGAGCAGACAACCCGTAATCCAAAATCTTCTATATGGACTGAAAGATGAGGAAAGAACAAAGTTCAGAGTCTTTTCAATATGACTTTGCCATACAAAATTTGAACTAAATTTTTTTTTTTTAATTCCAAGTAATGGTTTCCCTAATACCTATCAACATTTTAGCCACCTCATCTGCTTTTTCACGAGGTTACATGTTGCTTATAGAACACAACAAAATTAACTCTAAAACACAAACCTGTATAAACTGTGAAGAATGTAAAAGCGTAGATGTAACTTACAAAAGGACAATATATATATAGGGACTGCAAATCCGCCTACCTCACGAGCCATTGTACTGAGTCCGACTAGATTTCATCCTGACGAAAAAAAATATACAGAGAAAATAAAGAGTGAGAAAGGAGAATCAATGAAAATGGAAGTTATTCATAAAATAAAATAAATAAAAATTACAATAAGACCTCAGTGCATGAAGGCAGGAAACGGGCTTTGGTGGCATCGTCTTCCCATTCAACATTTTCTAACCATTCTATGCCTATGTAGTATATGCCCAGTCCTTTTCCACCGCTTTTAGAGTTAAGTGGAAGCTTTCTCAGTTTTGGGCAACTCCTTATACTGATTTCCGCAAGACAGGGAAGGGGCAGAGGTCTCCAGTAGATGTTCTTCACCTCCGGTAAATCAATCAATTCTAGAAATTCTAGTCTTTGGAAAGGAACAACCCCTGATTCTTCAGATACTAAAGCCTTCTCCTTTTGTATTACGTTTTCTAGTTCATCTCCCCCATGAACCGAAACTGCCGTGAGATTTGGAGCGAACATCAGCCACGTCAAATCTTTAAGGCATTTGCTATGCTGTAGATAAACCCTAGACAGGCTCAAAAAGCATGCGTTTGGAGGAGGCACCATCATCTCATTGCTTCCTATGCATGTTGCACTATCCATATTTTTCTCACAAAAAGTGCATCCAATGAGACTGACTTCAGAAAGTTTCTCCATACTTGCTAAAACCGACACCTTTGAAGAATCTAATTGCAAACCTTCTATCCCCAGAGATCGTGTACAACGCATCAGGTCGTGAGAGCTTAAAAACTGATCCAGACCTGAATCATAGCCGATACTTATGGTTAAAACTTCTAAATGTTCAAAGGCTTGCAACTCTTCCACAGTGTTGGAATTGTTCGAAACTTTTGAATCCAATAACTTCACTACTCTCAGATTCAGTAGTGCCGATATCCCCACAACACTCGAAAGTTTCGATGTGCTTTCCAAATTCAAGTGAATTAGATTTTTCAACTCGAACAAACCAACAGGCAGACATTGTATACCCGACTCGAACAAGGTTAGAAGTTTCAGTGAAACCAACTGTGATACTTCGTCTGGCAACTCACTGAGATTTTCATTACCGGATAGATCCAAAACAACGACTCTTGGCATGTTCAAGAAGAAAATACCTGAGATACTTACCAATGTCTTGTTGTGCTGCAACAACAAAGCTGTGAGTTCAAGACAATCCGGGCTGCCAGATATATGTTTGATCTTGTTAAACATCAAAGACATTCTCTTTACAATGTGCCAGTTCTGAACCTTGGGTATTTCCTCTAATCCAACGCACGCATGAAAGATGAAATTATCTTTTTGCTTTCCAAAGTCAGATGCAATCCACAAGGCCATTTCACGAACCATATCATGCACGTACACGAAATTTGGATCTTCATTTTGTATCAATAAAGATGAACGGATAAGGCTACCCATTATCTCATAAGCCTTGTTTTCAGCCCTTTCCATACCTTTACTTTCATCTCTGAACACCTCACACATCCAGTAACTTATCAAGTCACCCTTATAAATTCTAAAATCTTCTGGAAATAATGCGCAATATAGGAAACATGATTTGACATGCTCACCCTTTAGATTATCGTAACTGAATTTCAGAATCGGAAGAATCTCATCTTCCATGCCGGAAAATTCAGCAGCATACGAACTCAAAACATCAATAGCGTGCTGCCATTCTTCAACCGTCCGTTTGCTTGCCATGGTTTCGCCAATCACGTTAAGTGCTAGCGGTAGGCCATGACATTTTTTAGCAACTATTCTAGCAAGCTCTGGTATGTCTGGATGACTTCCTAACGTGATCTTTCCAACTTTCTTTTTGAACAACTCCAATGCTTCATGAGGGGGCAAACACTGGACTACCATCTCAAAATCAGCTCCCATGCTCCCACACACTTCCAGAGAACGAGTGGTGAAAATGACTTTGCATCCGTTTTCTATAGTTGGATATGGGACTCCAATCTCCGTTAGATCGACTTTTTCCCATATGTCATCCAACAGCAACACAAACTTCTTCCTCTTAAGGACATTATGTATATCACACGCCTTTTGCTCTTTATCTTTTCGGTTCCACTCTTCCCCATCCAATCGTAGTTTCTTTGCCACATCTTCTTGAATTTTTTTGATCTGTACATCCTTAGATACCACAGTCCAAATCACAACGTCAAAAGCATCATCTGTCTTGCGAAATTTATTGTTGATCTGTGTGAGTAGTGTTGTTTTGCCAACTCCACCCATGCCGTAAAGACCCATAATACTCGCTTCACCTTCCTTGAGAATGTTCCAAAACGTTTCAAGCATTGTTTCGCGACCGACGATTGCAGATTGAATAGGCCTCTCTACCACTTCAGAAGCTTGCGCTTTCTCAGCAACTACGTCAAACACTCCATTAACTTTTAGAATCGCAACTTCCTTCAGCACCATGAAAACTCGTTTCCCATAACGATAACTCAATGTTAAACTCTTGGAGCAAAACCCACAGAGACACAACCTTTCAAGTTCAGCTTTTCTAACACTTAACAGATCCTTGACTTGGCTTTCAATGGTCTCAACTCTAGTAAGCCATACCTGAACTTGGGCAAGCCTCCGTAGACCTTTATCCTCCTCTCTCTCGACCCTTCTTGACAAATCATCTTGCATTGCCTTCAGCTCTTCCACAGTTGTCTCCAAAGCAGTGAGATTCTCCTCGAGGTTATGAATATAGCTCCCTTGGATACAAAACCATTCAGTGACTTGATTCACAACTTGATCGCATGACATCTGTACAGAGAAGCAACCACCCATCGTTGCAGAGATGCAGAGAAAAAAAAGGATTTGAGAATGAGTAAAAAGAGAAATCTGTAAATCTGTTAGCAAACGAGTATTAGTTATTAGGAGAGAAGATAAGATTTGTGTGAGAGCAAGATGATTCACCTTTATGGATGGGGTCATTGAAAGATGTACAACAGAGAATAGCACAGTTATAATATTGTTTTTATCAAAACTTGCAGAACTTCAACGAATACAAGTGAGCCTCAATTATTACTTAGGCAACGAACAAAAGATAAAATGCAAGAAACCACTGTTTGCAAATTAGAATACACGTAGTGAGTGATGCTCACTCTTCATCTACAGTAACACTTCCACTTGTTTCGAGATACTTATCCATTCAAAACCAGAAAAAGCGTTATTGCTACTATTAGACACCAGAATGGGACCGATATATAAGCTAAGATGACTTAAAAGAAAGCACCAATTAGATGACATGTTGCATAGAAGAAAGCCTAATGATAAGAATGCATTTTCGAGGGCATGTACTAAAGAGTTCTACATTTCTAGCTTTGCATATAATATAACAGCAAAATTCAATCAATTAGATTTCAAAAGATTCTGATATAAGTTAGATAGAAATCGCACCTCAAGCGTCAAGATCAGAAAGAGGTTGATGAAGAAAGTTTATCAGCGCCATAGATAGCGCTCTGGTTCTGATGACGATGACAAAGCGCAAAACCTTTGAAATGCAATATCTTGCTTTGCTCTAAACATTTTGTATGTGGCACGTGTTATACATCTTCAAAGGGTGGATCCGCCCCTGGTTGCAGAGAGAGATATTCGAAGAAAAAGAGATATAACTCGTGAGGATCAGCTAGGAGACGAAGGGGAAGGTGCTCCAGTGCCGTCTACATCGAGTATCCAATTACCTTAGGTGTATTTCGGAGGTAACTATGTCGTATCTTCTCCGGTGTGTTTAGATATTGACGGTGTACATGTTACCAGAACTCTATTTTACTATAGTTCATGCTTTAGAGTTCTGATCCCTCCCCGGACAGTAATAAACAAAGTTCGGGTGAACAATCTCTTGTGTATTTGCTTTTGATTTCTCGATCACCTATAAATCGATACAAACGTGATTAGATCAAGTAACAAACCTAGAATCAACAATAAAATCAAGCGAAACAAGTTCACAATTGCTATCAAAGTTCATGTTGTGCTTGATTGAGTGTGTGTTGTTACTTTGTTTATTATACGAGGAGGATCAAATTGGCGTTTGATAGATCTTTGTGAAGAGAAAAATCGTTTCGAGATGGAACCTACTATAGGCCGTTTTGTGATGGAGAAGTTTGATGGGAAAGGGGACTTTGGAATGTGGAAGTACAAGCTCCAAGGTCAGTTGGAGATACAAGGGCTAGCTTCATTTCTGGAGGAAGGTGCTACACTTAAATAAAATCTCCGAGAAGCTTGAAGAAGGGGCTGATCCGGTTCTTAATCATGTAAAGGTTGCAAAGGATACAAGAGTTAAAAATCTACTTGGAACTTGCTTGAGTGACATGATTTTGAGGAAAGTAATGCACGAGCCTACTGTGTACGACATGTGAAAATCACTTGAGCGGAATTACTAGACTAAGACGTTACCTAATAGAATCTACTTGAAGCAACATTTTTCAAGCTACAGGATGGAGGAAGGAAAAAGTATTGAAGAGAATCTGGATAACTTCTTGAGACTAGTTAGAGATTTGGCTAGATTAAACATCAATTCCAATGATGAGGATCAGGCTATTCAGATTCACACAAGCCAACCCTCGCAATATGAAGCTCTTGTTCATACTTTAAAGTATGGAACATGAAAAGAAACACTTACAGTTAGATATATCACTACCTCAGCCTATGCCAAAGAGTGAACTTAAACTCGAGAGGTTTAGTTGGAAGGTCCAAGTTGAATTCAGAAGGTCTTCATGTTGAATCAAGAGGCGGACAGGATAAGAATGACAAAGGAAATGTAAGGTCTGGAAAAGGAAGATCAAAGTCTCGTGATGGTAGATCCAAATCCAGACAAAGGTCCAACAGAAATGGAAACAAAACTGGGTTTTTCATATGTGGAAAAGATAGTCATTGCAAGTGTGAGTGTCCTCAGAACTGGAACAACAATAGAAACAAGAAACCTGCAGCAAACTCTGCAAGTGCAGCATCTGAAAATAGACAGCCACTGGTACTGACAGTCAGCGTTCAGGATACTAAGCATGAGTGAATTCTTGATTCTGGGTGCTCTTTTCATATTACACCTCAAAGGAAAGTGTTGTTCGACTTCAAGGAAGTAGAAGGAGGAAAGGTTTTAATTCCAAACAACACGCACAGTAAAGTTAAGGGAATTGGAAAGCTCATAATTTTGAATGAAGATGGCTGACAAGTTATTGTGACAGATGTGAGATTCATGCCAGCAATGAGTAAAAACTTGATCTCCTATGGTTTACTAGAAAAAGCAGGTTGCACTATATGTTCAATAAACGTTTGACGTGGATGGTTCTTTCTTTTTTTCTTCTGTGAAATAGTTTTTACGTGGATACATAGAGCACAGTTTTACCGGATAATGGCGAAGAAAAAAAGGTATAATCGGATGAATTAGGATGTAAATGTTAGTTTCTTCGTTATAATTACCGTTGAGTCAAGGTAAACAAAATCAAGTTAAAAAGCAGTTCCCTGATTGGTTTTTGATTTTTTCAACACTTGCAGGAGTTTAGATCGTGGAGACATTACATTGATCATCATTTCTGAGGGCTAGTTTACACCTTGAGGGTGAGGGGGGGGGTTTGGGGGGGGGGGGGGGGGGGGTGGAGAACACTCATCCTTATCTCAGGTGAACATGGAGGTTTAAGGCATTTGAGGGACAGAGTTAAGGGAGGATTTAGTAAAGAAAGAAAGAAACTGGGAAAGATCATGATATGGGTGGATTCATAAAAAGAATGGCGGGAAACAAAACATAGAGACACTTAGGATTTAGAAAGGAGGTGACCTTCTGTTTGGTAAGGCGGATAATAGATTGAAGTCAAGCTCTGCTTGCACTGATATATGTTCATCAGCTGCACAACACTTAGCTAGACTCTAAGCTACAGATTACAGAATCGAATGATGTTTATATTAAGTGGTAATGCTCTGTTTATATATACAGTGTAGGAGCAATACAAGGAATGTAATATACAGAGAATATACGCTAATGAATAGAGAGTAATCAATGGGTCCTAACGGCTACTTGTATTGACTTTCTATAAACTAAAATAAACTCAAGTATTTCTTATACCCCGGATAAGAAGTTATATTGTATATATAGTCTTTGTTTCATTGAAGAATAACAAACAAATCAGTTTTAGTTTTGATATTCGATTTGATTGGGTTTTTCTTTGTTGTAGCTAAGAGAGGCTAGTGGTTGCACTTGGATTGTATCTGTTTGTACTAGTAATATGATGATATGTTCATGAACATTTTCATTGCATTGCACCTGGAGCCATTGACGCGCTGCAAAACGAACGGTAAACGGCTTCAGAAACGCCAGAAGATTTTTCAAATTTGCTTGAGTGAATTTAAAACAATGGCCCATTCTCTATAATCAGATGAATGATCGTTTTCTCTACGTTGTTATTTTCTCTTTAATAATAATACTAGGGTTAAACCCGTCCAGCAATTTCGAAAAAACCTAAACAATTTTCAAATTTTAGTGTATATATATATTTGAATATAGCTTTTATGTATAAGTATTTTGTAATTTTTTTGCATTAATATTTAATGCTGCAAAAAATTATAATAATTAGATATTATGTTTTACGTTGTGAAAAAGATACAAATGAATATTTGATTGTGATATATCATTTACTCATTATTCACCTTTCAAAACTTAAAAGTGATTTTGTTTTGTACTTTTAGTCTCTAAATGAAAAATGAACCAAATGATTATTAGAAATATAATTAAACTAAGCGGGGTTTATAAATCTATTTTTTATTATAACTAAATTTGATTTCTAAATTATCAATATGTAATGAATTTACAGAATTTTTGTGTTTGTGAAAATATAACTGTAATCTACTTTGTTTTATATTGAAAATCACAGTTTTGAAATGTGTTACTTTAACTATCATAATTACCATAGTCTAAGAATAAAATGTTAAACTCAACCGAACAACAGTTCATTAGAACTTAACAGAGAAAATAACATTATACTCATGTTTTACTAATAAATATTATTGGATAAACTTCTAAACGTGATAAATTTGTACTTTATTAATAGACATTTATTTATTAGATTTAATTAATTTTTAAAATTGAAGACACCCGAAGATGATTCACGCCTTTATCTCCTTATCTATCCAACTCTTTCACTTCTATCAAATCTGAATTATGACTGATGTTTAATGTAAAATTTGTATTTCTTATATTGTATATTTACTTATTATTTATTTTTCCTATATATTAGTTTTCCATTTATATTGTATATTTACTTATTATTTTTTCTTATATTTTATATTTACTTATTCTAATTGTTTTGTTTTTTATCAAATGGTAATACTACATTAGATTTTTAATGTAATATTTATATTTCTTACATTGTATATTTACTTATTATTTATTTGACTATACGTTTTCAGATAGATGTTTAATGTAGTTTTTATATTTCTTATATTGTATATTTACTTATTATTTATTTTATTCTAATATTATGATAGATTGTTATCGAAATATTTATATTTAGTATTCTATATTTACTTATTATTTATTTACTATACATTTTTCATATATGTTTAAATTAGTTTTTCCATTTCTGATATTTTGTATTTACTTATTTTCTTATATTGTATTTTTACTTATTCTTTTGTTTTTGAGTTTTATCAAAAGATAATATTATGTAATATGTTTAATTATATTATATATTTCCTTATTTTTTATTTTTTCTTATATTCTATATTTACTTATTGTAATATTTCGATAGATATTTAATATAATATTTTTATTTATTATTTTATATATTTACTTATTATTTATTTTACTATACATTTTTCAGAGAGTTTTTTTATTTATTTTTTTCATTTCTTAAGTGTATATTACTTATTGTTTATTTTTTCTTATATTACATATTTACTTATTTATTTTTTAAATCAAATGATAATATTATGATATATGTTTGATAAAAATATTTCCAATTCTTATATTCTATGCTTTTTCATATATTGTGTTTTTACTTATAGAAATGTTTGGAAATAATAGAAATGAAAACTATACTTTTCTGATAGATGTTTGATGTAGTTTTTCCATTTCTTATATTGTATATTTACTTATATTTTTTTATATTGTCTATTTACTTATTTTATTTTTTTCTTTTATATCAATTTGTAATATTATAATAGATGTTTAATGTAATATTTCCATTTCTTATATTGTATACTAGGTGATTCTCATGTGCTCATGCACGGAAATAAATACTTATAAAATAATCAAAACATAATAATTGTTAAACATTTATATATATTTTTTATAACTTATATTTATGATGGATAAGGAATTGTATCATTCTATGAATATAAATATCTATACATTTGTTCATAACTTTTAAGTTATTTTAATTATTATATCATGAAAATAATATTAAGTATCATTATGTTCTCATCTTAATTAAATATGAGATTCCATATATAGTAATTTAGATCAATTCATGTATGGTATTATTGAGCTCTGTATTTGGTTTCAAAGTAAACAACAATTTTTAATTAAGTTAAAATTAAATTTTTATTTTTATTTCATTTAGTTTGGTTCATTCTATTAGATTTGTAAATATATTTATACAATTTCTTATTATTTGATATATGTTTTCAGAGAAAATGATATATAAAGCTGGAATTGCATTAATAAATACTTCTAATATTTTAAAATTTTAATACATGTTATTTTAGACAAAATTATATTAAAATAAATTAATGTGCTAAGAGATTGAGAATGGAATAAGCAAACCAATTTAGAAATATTTCAAAACATCATTGATTAATTTTGAATTCATAAGGTAGTTACACCCAGAAATTCAAAATGTTATATTTATACGTGTGTTTTCATCTTAATTAGGTATCTTATTTCAAACACAATATTTTGGACAGTTCAAGTGTTCATTGTTGGATATATTTTGCATCTATTATTTCAAATTGAACAACTGTTTTTTTTTAACTTTAATAAGATTAAAATTGGATTACTATTTTTAGTTTAATTTTATTTTAGTTCATCCTTTTTATATTTCTAAATATATTTTATAAATCTTATAAAATTTTGTAAGTTTATTTTTAAAAAGATAGAAACACACAGAAAATGTTTTAGTTGCATTCATGAACATATTTTACAATATTTGAAAATTCATGTACATATATGAATATTTATAAAACAACTAAATCCTAATAATTGGTAAATCATCACTTGTTTAGAATTGTGAATAAATTTTATAATTTTATCAATGAAAATTAGGTAAAATTTTTATTTTAATTTATAATTTTTCTTAATGATATTAGATGACCACTTTACGTTATTTGAAATTAAATTTCTTTAAATCGTTATAAAATATGTTTTCTTAAATATTATCTTAACTATTTTATTTTGTAAATTATATATATACACCTATATATTTTGAAAATTATTAGATATTCACTTTTTATTTATGTTTCTAGGGAAAATATAAAGTAAGAAAAAATAATTTCTTTTTTTGTATATACAAAATCTATATATTCTGTAGATATTTCCTTTTTACTATATATGGGTTTATAAAATAAATAAACTATAATAATAAAAGATCATTAAAGCTTTATTAATAAAAAGGAAAAAACAATTTTTAGTAATGATAATTAGGTATAACTAAAATTAATTCATTAAGAGTATTCGTGTAATCAACCATCATAAGAATCAACGTGAACGCGACACATATGAAACTGACTTCTCAAATAATATTATAGAGATTCACTTATTATTTATTTATTATACATTTTTGAAACAGATTTTTCATGTCGTTTTTCTATTTCTTATATTGATATTTATTTATTATTTATTTTTCTTAAATTTTATATTTAATTATTCTAGTATTATGATAGATTTTTAATGCAATATTTTTATTTATTATATTTTATATTTACTTATTATTTATTTTATTATACATATTTCAGATAGATGTTTAATTTAATTTTTTATTTCTTATAATGTATATTTACTTATTTTTTCTTATATTGTATATTCAATTATTCTATTTTTTTTCTTATCTATCAAATAATAAAATTACGTAAGATGTTTAATATAATATTTATATTTCTTATATTGTATATTTACTTATTATTTGTTTTTATATTTTATATTTACGTATTATAATATTACGTAACTGTTTAATATTATATTTGTATTTCTTATATTGTATATTTACTTAATATTTATTTTACTTTATATTTTTCAGATAGATTTTTAATTTAGTTTTTTAATTTCTTAATCGTAAATTTACTTATTTTTATTTTTCTTATATTGTATAATTTTTTTTAAAATTTTTGTTATTATATCAAATGATAATAATAAGATAGATGTTTAATGTAATATTTTTATTTCTTATATTGTATATTAATTTATTATTTAGTTTTTCTGTATATTTACTTTTTAGTGCTAATGCCACGTGTCATCTTACGAGAGAAGTTTATTTCGTTGATGTGGACGCTCTCTGGATCTTCAAAATGCTATTTTTATTAGTATAGATTCTTCTTGTGGGATATATAAAAATTTAGGAAGCTTCAGTGATATAAAAATACAATATTGGAGATTACATGTAATTTATAATCCTATTGGGGATATATGTAAATAAAGAAACTATACGGCTGCAAATGTAACAAATAAAAATAAAGGGACCAACTGATAGTAGATAATATCACAGGAACTAATACAAGAATCAAGTGCTTTATTCTTGTTTTATTTTTTGGTTTTAAATGTTAAAAACAAGTTTTTATGACGTAAGAAATGAGAAGGGGAAATTGATAGCAAAACTGTGAGCTAGCTGGATCGCATTGATGAAACAGAGAATCTTGAAGAAATAATGGTTTTAGTTGAAATTCCTATAAATGAAGAGACTAATCTTGTTCCTCGTGTGATCGAAAGTAATATAACATATCGCTTTCAATTTTGCACTCAACAACACGAATCGATTCAAAAATTGTTGGTACTATTAATCTACAAAAACTTTGTTGTCACAAGCATACAGAGAAAGATGCTCTAGTATTGTTGAAGATTAGTATTGTATTATGTCAACCAGTGAAAGTTTTTATCATAATCTGACGATTTATATTAACGAAATTTTGTAGCCAAAAAAACTAACATCTACAACACCATTAAGCCACCTACATTTTGGTAACAATGATATTAGGTGTTCAAAAAAAAATCTTAGAAAAATTGAGTATGGTTTTGTTTATTAGAAAGAATCATTTCGAATATTTGGGGTTTTTAATTTGTCGTTTTGAATAACTCACTGTTTAATTCACGACATATAAGACCAATACTAGATATTCTAAACTGTGACGATAGTTTAGTGGTATGAGAGCTTTAGGTTGCAAAATTATTTGATTTCGGAGTCACTTCTATTATTTCTTGTGTGACTATACGACTATGGATACATTGTTTACAACTCTTTCGAATATCCAAAAAAAATTCATACCAATATCTCTTTGAAAATTAGTCAGTATATCTGAAACAATACCTTAGATTATAATCAAAATAGTTTTTGTTTTGTAGCACGACATTAGCAAACCATATCTAAACCCTAGACATATCAGATGCTATGTCTAAAAAGAAAAATATACATAGAAAGATGCTCTATATTTGACAATTACTTTTTCGTCACGAATTTGACAATTAATATATATATAGTGCTCTATATTTATATATATATATATATATATATAATTTGTTTTCTTGGTAGATCCAAATAGATCTTGATACGTGTCACAATATAATTTACGAAATAAATAGATCATTGATATCGACAATACATATATAGTTTGGATTCCAAACAAAAAAAAAAGCAAAGGCATCTTATGTGTTTTGGAGTGTGGGTTACGGTCCTCACGGATAGTTACGTCCGTTTTGTTTGCTAACGTAAAAGGAGCGACGCGGAGGAACGAAGGCAGTAATGCAGAATCTGAATAAAGGATCGAACCATTTTTAAAGTTTTTCTGAATGCCAACGGATTAATATATACCATGCATGGAGTCTCTCTTATATACGATACGACTGAGATCGAGAAAAAAAGAAGAAGATATCATATATTCTCCTGTTCGTGGATTTAACAAAATCTTCTTTTAGGGAGTCATAGTTTGGAATATTTATTCTTCTTTAGGGGGTCAAAGTTAAGATAGTCCAAAACCTAAATGTCAACATGTTACTCATGAAGATTTCAAGTGAGTTAATTACTTTTATTTAACTTGATATAAAAAGTATCAATTTCCTTTTCTCAAAAAAAAAGGTAACAATAGTTTCAAAAAAAAGTACCAATTTCCAACACAAAAAAACATATTGTTGATCTTTTCTTGATACTATTTACTTATTGTAATTTATTATTGGTCTTTTCTATTGGTCTTTTCTCCATTTTTTTATTTTATGTTTTAAAACTTTTGTTTTAAATTAGATGATATATTTAATGTTTAAAGTAAACTTATTTATTTACATCTTATAATTATTTGTATTTAGAAAATTATTTTATTACTATTGGATTATGTATATATATATAATAATTTTTTGTCTAAAATTTGTATAACTATTATTTTATTAACCACGAGGATCCAACGACCGAGATCAACTGACTAGTTCAATGACAAACGTGGTTTGTATAAATTAATCTTTCAAAAATAATTCTGGTTTTATAATCAAACTAAATAAATGCCAACTCTAACGACCAAACAAACCAGAAAATCAGTACTTCACTCATAAACACAAGTTTTTTTTTTTTTGAACATTAACACAAGTTTGTTTAGTCATGTAAAAAACAAGAAAGCTAAAGTTGCGTCAGAGAGAGTACAGTGTGGTATGTGATAACCTTTGTGTACTGTCTCTTTCTCTAACCACTAATTCTAGATTCCAGTTTCAGTGAAAATATCGTTCAACACGAACAAAACAAGAGAACAACTGTACCAAAAAATAAGCAAGATGACATAGTTTGAGTAAGCCAGTGAAAGACTGTTTGCTGCTGCTATTTCTCTAGCAGTTCAACTCGAAGTAACCTTCATATGTTTTAAGTGTGAGAATTCAGAGTTTATGATTTAAAAAGAATCTAATGACTTCTCCACAAAACACTCAGTTAAAAACAAAGAAAGAGAGATCGCTAGCGTGAGAGAGACATTTTACTTTTTACCGTGAAGACGGCTACAAAAATAACCTTAGAACTCCAAACAAATTTCTGTCTTAAAGTATTGGTTCCAGATATTTTTTTTTTGCATCGACCCTTTATTTAAAGCAATCTCATTGTTCCATCTCCATCCTTCAACCTGTAATCCCCCACTTCTACAAAGAATCTTTCAATACCTAATGGGTTCGATCGTATATAAGCATTTGCTCTATTCGTTTCGTTTTGTCATGGTCCAAAACACGGATAATATCCATGCTTAGGACATCAAACATCCCAAATTCAAAACGCGATCAAATCCTAAGTTATACTGTAAATGCATTCCCAATATGGGTCTGGCAAAAGAAGAACTCAAGGATGCAGCAAGCGAAGGAATTCAAGAGTCATATCAAATTATTAAAAATGACTTCTGTTTGGTTCATAAAGGACAAAAGAAATTGTTAAACCCATGTGTAAACTATGAACCTTGTGTACTATTGCATAACAGTGGCAGCCAAATAAAGCCAATCCTTTTTAAGGCAGTTAATCAATTATATCTTCAAAATAACGTGGATCTTCAATTTGAATCTAAAACAAACAAACAAGGGAAAATCTCACACTTCAATGAACCATTTATATATAGTCTAAAACAAACAAACAAATGAAAATGTCAAGAAAATCTTAAAATTTTCTATACCCAATCTACATATGTCCTTTTCTTTCTTCTCCACTAATTATTCTTCTCTGACCTAGCACATCAACGTGATCATGCACTTATTCCACCAGAGAAGCATACAAGAAGACAATGGTACATATCCCTACTTTACTTCACCTTTTAAACACTTTAAAAATGGTTCAGCCTCGTCAACAATATCACCAAGTATTTATCAAAAAAAAACAATATCACCAAGTCCAATTCCTCAACACTGCTTAACTTACAAGAGCTTCTCTCCAAAAATGGATGGTAAGAAAACACAAGGAAAGGGGTACCTGAAAAAGAAGGCTAGTGTGTCTTACCTTGTGGAAGAAGAAATGGAGAATGACACGGATGGAGAAGAGGAAGAGAAGAGGAAAGGTGTGACGGATAGGTTTAAAGGATCTACTGGCAGCAACGATCGTGGCTCATCACGGCTTTGCCAAGTAGATAGATGCACATCTGATCTGAAAGAGGCTAAACAATATCACCGGAGGCACAAAGTGTGTGAAGTTCATGCAAAGGCATCTTCTGTCTATCTCACAGGCGTTAAACAACGGTTCTGTCAACAATGCAGTAGGTACGTGACAAACACAAACATTACCCTTCAATACGTTTTTTGCATAATTTTATTTAGTTTTCATAGAGACTATCATGAATTATTCTAGATTTAGACCAAACCTAAACGAATTATTTATTATTTATTATATATTTTATTTTATTTTATTTTTGATTAAAAGTTATTACATATTTATATATATATCTATAAATTTTTAGATTTAATTATAAAAATTAGATATACAAAAAAATCATACTAACTTGTGGACTTCACTAATTTTATTTTTTGATATAAACGTTTTTGACAATTGTAAATCGTTTTAGGATAGTTTAAATTGACTTGAGTCGCTTAAATCGGATTAAGAAAATTGGTTTGATTATGACCGATTTGCTGTTATGACCACTTTTTAGAAACAATGATTTTATTATATAGCTATCTATGTTTGAAACAGGTTCCATGAACTCCTAGAGTTTGATGAAGCTAAAAGAAGTTGCCGGAAGCGCTTAGCTGGACACAACGAGAGGCGAAGGAAGAGCTCCGGTGAAAGTGTTGGGGAAGGGTCAGGTGGTCGAAGAGGAATAACAGCTCAGATGATCCAGAATCAAGAAAGATCAAGGGTAGACATGACACTTCCTATGTCAAACACATCATTCAAGCGACCACAGATTAGATAGAGGAGCTGTCTGCTCTCTCTCTTCTGTCATTATAAATTCTCCTAGAATCTGAAATTGTGGTATCCAACAATGTCAAAAAAAAAAAAGAAACAGCTGAGTCATGGTATTGACTCCTCCTGGTATAGATGAATAACTAATAAATACCACTCTTCTACCTATGTACTATTGCGGTGTTACCTATATCTCTAAATGCTAAGACTTTGGTTTAACCTTGAGTCAACACAAGTCTAGTGTGCCATGTATGTTTTCGAAGCTGAATGATGTGTAATGCTAATTGGTAAAAGGTTTTAAATACAGATTCGAGTAAGGAGTGTGGCTTATCCAAACGCACAGGAGACTAACCGAAAGCTACCACCACGGTCACTGAAGTTTCAGAGCCACGAATGAGATATACATCTTGGGTTTTTCTTGGCTTGACATAAAAAGACTACAAGTAGACTACAAGATTTGAGTAAACCAACGACCATTTGCTTCCCTTAACTCGTTGAGAGTGCATTATGATACAAGCAAACCTTCTAGACTCCTAATTGTCGTTGGACCAAAACGATGTTGGGCTTATCTTTTTCATTATCGGTTATTACACAACTCTTTTGAGTATCTTGGACAGGTGTAAACTACACAACTTTAAACTTTCTCACAATTACCGAATCATTAATAAATCTGGGGTTCATTAAACGTTAAGCAAACTCGAAGAGTCTTGAGCATGGAGTTTGTTAATCATATAGCAGGTGGTCCTTCGCTAGTCCCCTCTATATAGAATGGGCCAGCAATGTTCGCTAAAGAAAAACCCGAATGATAGACAGAAAGCCACCGAGTGAGATCTTTGTCTTGAATTTTGCTTGAGTTTAATGCTCTTTATGTTTTATTTATTCGGAATGTGTATGTATTAACCAATCCTACATGCTTTCATTTATCTTGGGCAAGCAAATTAGTTATTGGCTGGCACCAAAATTTTGCTTTATGAATACAAAATAAATTTACATAGTGAGTTTAGTTGATAGGTTAAGATGGGACAACATTTTTGTTGTATCATCCAAGACTTCTGCAATATTGAAAATCTTGATCCTAATTGGTTGTTGAGCCAGATTGCTTGTGTTAAAAAGGATTATATGAATTATTCACTTGATACTTATATCTCTTTTACTAAATAAAGTTAAAATATTTTCTGTCATAACATATTATATTACTATCATCATCCATCAACACTTACATTTTCTGTAAAAACATTTTAATAGAATGAATAGGTTGAACTGAAATACTTAAGATTAAAAAAACTGAGATTATCCGACAAAAATCAAATATTAAAACATCACTAAAATAACTTGTAGAACGTGTCTCAATCTAGACCACAAAGGTCAAAATCTTAATATATGAACTAAAGATTCCATTTGCAAATGACACCAGTTAGATTACAAATCGAGATTTGTTTTCTTTTCTTCTTTTGGTTGTCTTTGTATATTTTTATATAAGCTTTTGCATAAAAGCCATTATTGCTTTCTGCTGAAAACTAATACTTTCGCAGACCGTGTGAGAACCTTCAGAGGTCAAGGAGAGTATGTGTCTCTGACCTTTACAATGCTAAAAAAAGTCATCAAACACCATTACTCTAATATATTATCAAAATAAACAAATATAACTATTTACTGATATATAAACAATAAACAAAGTTATACGAAACAAGGAGAGATAGATAATGCCTCGTGACTAAAAATCTAAAAGAGAGGAACATGTGGGATCGTTTAGGGATCCAGAACACTTAAAAGAGGTTAGACAATATCATGACACGAACACTACATAACTTGGATCTCATTCTTTGATTGTCCCCACAAGAAGTCAAACACTGAGCTGGGAAGTCTTTGACTGCCGTAACCATGTCGCCACGTGCCCCGCTTCAAACTCCTCCCTATATAAACGCAAGAGAAATAAACACATTGACACACAAGTACACCGTTTTGCATATGGAGGACGACCGGAAAAATACCCCAAAGTCCGACGAAAAAGGCCCGGATACATCGCCGGAGATATCATCCTCCGACTTCGAGTTTGATTCTTTGACTCCTTCTTCCCCTTCACATTCCGAACATTCTCCCGCCGATCACCTTTTTCTCAACGGCCGTCTATTACCACACACTTTTCCAATGACCCGTTCGGTGTCACGTACCACCAGCGAAGACACTTTCCGGAGCAGCAGCACGAGCAGCCGGAGTAGTGATAGCAGCAGCCCGACATCTTTTACTCCAAGAACAAGCACTTGCAGTAGTGTCTTCAAAGAAGAGACTAACTTAACTTGTTTTGGTTCTCGGTCTGAGAAGACTAGGAGCGTAGGGTCAGGGACTTGCGGCATGAGAAAAGAGTCTTATCAGAATCATCACAAGTCATCCTCAGTATTGGATTTAAAGAAGAAACCACCAATGGAAAATGGTAAAAGAGTTAATACTACAACGACGAATAAGCTTACGTATATCCCCACGCAGTGCAAGAGGAAGAAGGCGACGGAGATAGTGACAGCGCAGCTTTATGGGTCGTATACGAGGCGGTGGCAGCATATAACTCCGGTGTTTAAAAGAGAAGGGTCGGTGAAAAGTAACGGAGGAGGGATTAAGGTTGGTGGAAGGAAGAAAAAGAAGACGGCGAGTGGGAAGAAGAAGAAGGCAGAGGAGAGAAGAGGAAGTAAGTTAATGAAGTGGTGGAGAAGGGTTTTAAAGGCGGTGATGTTGGCTTGCAGGGAGTGTCATGCAATGGAGCCTCAACGAGTTGTTAATTATGACGCTGATGTGAAAGAGAAGATAACTAAATGTTCATAAACAATTGCTTTGAGTTTGTTTTGTTTTGTTTTGTTTTTACCTATTTGCTTAATTTTTTTTCCCAATAAGAACAAATAAAGCGGAAATTAAAACAAAAATACCTACTAGGTGTGAGTCCACACACTAATATATACTAGAATAAGACCTACGTTTTTCGCAGTGTGAATTTATATAATAAAAATTTAAAATATATAGTATTGATAAATTAAAAATGTATATATGTTTGAACTTTTTTAATATGCATACAATTATGTTTTTTATATAATCATCTATATGTTTGACCGTATTTGTAATTGTAATTGTAATTATAGACCGAAATCTATTTTGAATTTATAATGAGCTTGATCGATTTGGGTTTAAATTTTTTATCACCTTGTTAATACCTATTAAAACTGTAATGTAGTTATCAAATGGATTTTTATTACAAAAACAAATTCTACAATTCTTTTTAATATTTTACTTTAGCATCACTAAGAAGCATTTTAATGGTTTTATAGCCATCAACTTAGTATTGTTTCCAAAATCAAATTACTTTGAGCTTAGTCTTCCACAAATTTTTTTGAAGGGTTTCAACGGAACGGATAAATTGATGCAGCTCATTTGCTTGCTTTAAATTGTTAACTGAATATATATATATATATATATATATATATATATATATATATATATATATATATATTTAATTTGAATATTTATTAAATAAAAATCCATATTAATACAATTTTATGATCATTTGTATCTTGTTACGACAAAAAAAATTAAGCCATTGGTCACAAATTTTTCAAAGTGATATTTTAAAATTTCTAATATAGTTGTTTTAAAAAATTCAAATATAACATTGGTTAATGTGATTGTTTAATTTTTTTTAATAATATAAAATTAGACAAAAATGAAGAAGAATACAAAAATTGTTATCAAATATTTATTATTCATAATCATTAATTGTCATATATACGTTAATCATATTATGCGATTCCGTAACTTTTATTTAAGGAAATTGTAAAAATATTCTTTTGTACGCTGTTTATCAATTTGATAGTTAGTTTAATAAAAAGTATACCATAAATTAAGATAGACGAACATATTTTTCTAAGAATTCTGAATTTCATTTTCATGGTGACACGTGGCTACAAAATAATATTGTAAAGTTTTTCAATTAATATATAAAGGATATTTGCACTTATTAAAAATTACCTTAATTCACATCTAAATATTATAATGTTTTATCTTGGTGACCACGTTTTTCCATTTTACATATGGATTTACCGTGATACAATTATCTCGAATTCTGTATCAAGTAAGAATATATTTTCTACTAATAAAA
Source organism: Raphanus raphanistrum subsp. raphanistrum (assembly GCA_019706035.1). Lineage (NCBI taxonomy): Eukaryota > Viridiplantae > Streptophyta > Magnoliopsida > Brassicales > Brassicaceae > Raphanus > Raphanus raphanistrum. Next base: position 1,018,117 of record CM033985.1, on the reverse strand, counting down.
GGAATACATAATATAAATTTCCATGAATGTAAATCTTCTTATGCGTATTTGGGTAACTCTCATTTATGAATTAATTCACTATCATCGACATTAACTACTCCTTAAACCGAACATATTCAACGGTCAATTTGTTCGGTTCAATTGAAACCCATGACTTATCATCAAACCAAACAGAACACAATAAACAAACCATATACTTTTATTTACATTCTTATGTACATCGATATGTAACTTGGTTTACATGTTCTTTGATGGTTTTGAATGGTTGCGTTCCAACTAATGTTGATACTGAATTGTTAACATACAGACTAAAGATACATATGGCGACAATGGTCTTTTTATAAAAGCAAAACTCATATTAACAGTTAACATATATTTTCAATCACAAAACTGCTTAACATATATTTTCAATCACAAAACTGCAACATCCCCTATTAACGATCATCTCTTAATGCTTCGTTTTTCTATCATGGTTCATAGTTTGTGTTTTTATCTCTTACACATATAAGATAATCATTCGCTCTTATCCCCTATAATATAATACATTGCATTACGTAATATCATATAGTTTAATACTGAATATATCTAGCGACAAATGAAATTCTAATATGGACCAACCAATTTTTCAATTGAATGTAATGATGCCACATAAGATTAATTAAGGTTCTAATTGATTGACACGTAGGATGTAGTACTTTTCTAATTCTTACAAAACTAAGGTTCATATTTTTTAAATGCTTCCCAAATAATATATAGGGGATATATCTTACAATTTGGTGATTGACTCGGAAGATGATGCTCCAGTTGATCTCCATCCTGCCTTAAAGATCACTAACAATCCTCATAATTGTGAACCAAACATTCACATAATGACAAGAAGTGGAAGGTCAATTAAACCAATCAAAAAGGTTTTAAAATGGGGTAGAAAACAGATAAAAGAGAGGAATCTAATCTAAAACATCCGCAACACAATCAGTGCGAGAAGACATAGGAGAAAATTCAGTAATCTTATACAGCTTTGGATTAGATGATTTCTTCTTCTAAACTAACTTTTGTGCATACTTTGTTTTTTATTTCTTTTTTGCCAAGTTATCACTTTCTAGGCTTATGTAACCCTAAATTTTCATTTATATGATATTCACAGTTTAGCAAAAAAAAAAGAGGAAATCATATCTCAAGAGAGTGCGGTAACCGCAAGTCTTAAGACTTTCTTTATAATCATCTATGGTCTTCCATCAAGCCTGTAAAACTCTATATGGCCTTAAACCACATCAGCTACATTTAACTTTAATGCATCAAACTAGAGTTTAACCTTGTGCGAATAGTTTTTCATTTTATAAACTTTGATAATATCATAAACTTTTTGAATATATGATTTATATTTTAATTTTATGTATTGTATAACTATCAAATCTTATTGTCTAGGTTCTTATTACTTTATTTTGACATATTACAGACTATAACTATAAATTTATTAAAAAATTAGCATAGAACTTTTTTGTTTTGTAATAATATTATATTATTAATTACGAAATTAATTAATGAATTATTTAGTTAAAAATATTTAAAAAGTTCAGTATGATTTGTTAGATTTTTCTCAGTAGATTTTGTTATAACTAAAAATAAAATTCAAATTTATAGTTAAAATTAATTTATTATTAATATATTTATTGATTATTATGTCATATTATGTAATTAATAAAATGGACCTCTTATGACTTTTTATGGTAGATAAAAATAATACTTATTTTTAATAGAGAAGATTAGTGTCAAAATTGGATTTTATTTTAAATTTTAGATTTTTCATTTAAATCTAAATTCTTAAACGAAACTAGATAATCCCAAAAGTCAACATAAAATGATTTACTTTAATGTGGACTGTGTAATTGATAACATGTTGAATTAGATCCGAGAAAAAGAAGATTTGCGCCTCTCATAAAAAAAGGAAGACGAAAAAATTCTATGAATCAAACCATAAAAAATTCGACCACTGATTTCGCTTTTTGTTTCTCGAGCGAGATCTTTTAAAAAAACAAGATTTTTTAAAGGAATCTCCAACAATGACACTAAATTTAGTGTAATTTCTACACCAAATTTGGTGTCATAGTTGGAGATGCTCTTATAAGATCTTGTTTTGGTGTCAAACTGTTTTTGCCATCTCCAATAATAACACCAAATGTTAAACCAAAAATCGTATTATATATTATTTTATACTTTCAATTTTAATAAATATTTATATTTTTATTATTTGTGATTAATAAATAATTCTTTTATGATATTTAGATATTATTTTGTTAAATTTTTGTTGTTTTATGTTTTATAAAATTTATTTACAATTATATTTTTGGTTAAACTATTATATTTTATGTATTTATTTTTAAAAATAATATTTATATTCAAAAGTACAAACTATTAAATATCAAAAGCACATAAAATAATATATTTATGATATTTTATTTTTTATAATATGAATTAATAATACTCATTTAGTAATTCAATAATTAAAAATAATTATGTAAAAATAATTTAAAATAATAATACAGTATATTTATGTTTAGTTACAAATATGAAATAAGTAATAATAATAAAAATATATTCTTAAATGAAAAATATAATAAAATATATATTTTAAAGATTTAGTGTTACACCACATTACACCAAATTTGGTGAAATAATGTAAAATTTGATGTTTTATTGGAGATGATTACACCAAATTTGGTGTTTTGGTGTCATTGTTGGAGATAACCTAATCAATGTCTACAAAATCAAAATTTGGAAATCAGATCAGTGTATGTACATAACCACAAACCGGAATTACTATAGTTATTACTGATTTCTTCGTATTTATCCATAGATTGCAAGTTGATAACATCTAAAAAGGATTTAAAAGCTTTGAAATCTATATGAAATCATGAGTTTCATGCAAGGCCATTATATATAGAATAGGGCTATTATGTTTTAAGCCCAGCCCAATTTAAATTGAGGTTTTAGTAAACTATTACATTGTGTATAATCATTTTATTTTTCTGATAAAATAAATCTTATTTTCAAAAAATCGAATCCATAATATATATATATATATATATATATATATATATATATATGTATTCATTTTACTTCAGTAAAATTATAAATATTATATTAATTGATAAAAATCATCCTTAAAGTGGAATATATATCAATATCAAGTAAATGTTTTCCAAAATTAAAATTTTAACTAATTATCCATTAATGTTATACCTAAAATCTATTTAATTATAACAATACAAACTAAACTTTTAAGCTACTAATGTAGTATATTATTAATTTTAATTTTGTAAAGTAATATATAGAAATTAAACTATAAAGTTCTCCAAAATAATTCTTTATTTCTACTTTAAATTTTCTTTATTTTAACTTTTAAAATAAATAAAAAAAATTTGGTAAGTTTTACGAGTGTTAGAACTATTTGGCATATACATCAATTTGTAATGCATATAAAATTGAAAACATAGAATGTCATAATTGGCTTTAAAATGTGTATTAAAAAGGTTAATCATATACCGAATCATATTAAATTGTATGTAAAAATAAATTAGGAAATGGTCCATTTACAAAACTATCAAATGACAAATGACTTATCTAATACATCATTTTATTGTTTCAACATCCAAAAAGGATTAGACAGATCAGCATAGTTTACAAACAATTAGAAAATCGATCACTGATAGATTAAATACTTAAAAACAGCTCAAACTCTAGAAACCAAGAAATGCAAAGAAAAATATTTTTAAAAAACAATTTACAAGTACTCATTATGTATACCATCCATGAACATAGTCGTGCACACCTCTTTTCAATTGTTTACCAACGTATCTATACTATTAAAACTTAAGTATTTTGAAAATTGTTTGGAAACATAGATAACAATATAAAAAGGAATATAATATTGTTTGTAAATATAGATAGCAGTATATTAAGTAAAAAAAAAAAAAACTTATGTTATTAAAAAAATTAGAAGTTCATTATTATTATGAGAAACTATATATCAGGATCACTTTTAAAATATACGAAAATAGCATAATCTAATTATTTAAAAACATCTTTTGTCTAACATAATCATAAAACAAAATTTAAATTTTATATACACATTTCAAATCAAAATAATAATTTAAAATTTATTTATATCAAAAAATTCATATATAAATATACATATATTCAAAAATTGATTTTTTACTAAAATATTTTCCAATAACCATTATAAAAAAATGTTTTCAATATATATAAGGAAAATACAATACAAAACCTAATTTCAAACACCAACTTAAACTATGTTTTTTTATATTTCACATTAAGTTTTAAAAATATAATATATTTGATTATTTATATGAAAGTACATATAAAATACTATTAATTATATGACTATTTATATGATGGTACATGTTGAATATGATTAATTGTATGATGACACATATATGATATATAATAGTCACATGAAAAATAGATAGCAATGTATTTTAATATAAATACATTCGCGTGGACGTGTGGATTAAAGTCTAATATACTATAAATCTATAACAGAAGAGAAAATATTTTGTAACAAAAAGAATATTAATCTTTTCAAAAAAGAAGGATATTGATTAAGGGAAAGAAAAAAATGATATGTTGGACTTACATCACGTGTTTGGGGGCAAAAGCTTTCCAGCGATCATGAAGGTTATAACAGGCAGCTTCCACAGGCTCAGACCGTTTCTGGCTGCAACGGTTTCCTGATTGACACTCGCCATCAACTTCTAAACATTACAATAAAGAAAAAAAAAAGTAGATTGACAAATGGATAAAAAGAAAACAAAGTAAATTAACAAATGAGAGGAAATTCAAGAAAATTGGTAAGTAAGAGCACCATCAACCCAAATATTCAACTAAGAGTACTTATTATTTGTTTAATAATTAAAGTGGTAAAAGTGACTAAGCAACTTCACACTTAACAGCTTAAATAAGCACCAACGCTTTTCCATCTTTTGTCTATTATATTCTTTTCTTTTTAATCTGAAAATCACTAAGCACCCTTCTTAAGCTACCGCATTAATGATGCTCTAAGATTTAGTACTACTGGTGGACTAAGAATGCTTGAAGTCCCCGAGTCAACTATCATTTTACATCCGCTTAAGCAGATTTTGGTGATTATCAAAACAAGACGATAAATCAACCTCATTATATCAACCAAAACTATATAACAACCTCATTTGTATACAAAGTTATCAACCTCTTTGTAATATGAGAGATCATCAAACCAAGACTATCAAAATTTTAGATATTTCTTTGCTAAGAAACCATATTTTCAGGTTATTTCCTCTTTTTTTCTCGCATGTTTTATTTTATAACAAATAAAATTAGTAAATGTATATATGGGGGTCCATTGAGCTTAGTCTTTATCAGTTTTTGCTAGTTGTGGGACATATCTGACCTTAACACAACAGAGGCGTGATGGGAGGTATATTTCACTCCTTTTTCCATTTGTATATACCATAATTCACTGCTATCACTGTTTTTAACTAAGTTTGATCACTTGATTTCACCCATCTAGCTGATGGTCAAGTGAGGTTGGTGCAGTGGAGTGATAATCTTTTATAGAGTTATTATATTTTATACAATTTTATTTTTAGTTGATTCTTTCATAAATACAATATAAGTAAAACATAAGTAAAATATAAATAAATATGTGGAAAATATAAGAAAATATAAAACAGATAAATATTTTTTGGTTGCTTTACTGTGTAATCTTCTAAAATGAATTAGAGAAAGATGTGTATAAGGGAAATTAAGAGAAATGTAGTTAAAGACACCCTATCCAAACGCATCATGTTTTATGAGAAAACATTAAAATAAAATACAAATTTCATCCATCACAACTTTTTGAAATTATTTTTGAGAAGACAACATTTTAATTATTTACTAGGTGAGAATCAGCACCTTGTACTGACTAAATATACACCCAGCAAATTTTAACTTTAATATAAATTTATTTTTAAATATAAATTATCAAACTTTGATACAATTATTAAATTAAACATGTATTAGTGGAGGGTTTTATTGGTTTTTGTTTAACCAAATCTCAGTTACTTGTTGTATGAACCTTTTTGTCATACTGTCTATGCATGATTATTCATTTTGAAAATATTACTTTTCACTTGATCGAGGACATGTACTTATTTTTGTGAGGTTCCATTCAAGATTGTAGCACTCGATTGAGGACATGTACTGATTTTCGCGAGGTTTCTTTCAAGATTGTAGAGTGGTGATGTTTGTCTAGTTTTGTTTTGTCCGACTCTGGTTCAGAAGTTTTGAATTAATTTACATTAAATTTATAATTTATTATTAAGTTGAATTTACATTATCATGATATAAAGAACTACAAAGTCATAAAGGCAGAAACAGCTGAGAGGTATAAAAGACGAAGTTAAGATCATTATATGTTTCAAGCAAGTAAGCTGAGACATTGTTTGTTCTCTTGGTGAAACAAAGTAGGATTCTAAGAACTTTTACTCTACATAATGGAGATAGTTTTAATTTTCCCACAGATTGTATCAATCGAACATAAATGATCTGAATCCCATACTTTATGTGTGCCATTGTTATCAATAAAGCTTTAGTTTAACGTTCCAGTGGTGTGGTTGAGAAGCTTATTTGTCCTTAACTCTAATAAAGAAGTTCTCATTTGTGATTGTGTATTGCCCGTCCAGCTCTTCTTTGTCTTGTTTCTTTGTTGAAACCTTGAAATTGCATTAGCAAAGCCCTCAGGAGTAACCAATGGTTCCCAACACCTTGCTTTGATGGTGTACGTCTATTTTTATTATTTTTATTCTCAAAGCTTATCAAGTCTTTGAATGCTTCTTACTATTTCGTACTTCAGCAATAGTATGTTGTGCAACTTTGTATGGACATATTGATTCAAACTTTATATTAATATTATAAACTATCTAGCTTCAATAACCATATTAACAATTGCTATACTAAAATTTATTTTTTGTTTAATCCTTTTTAAGAGTACATATTTGGATAAAAATCAGAATCTTCTCTAGTATTAACCAAACCATCATTAAACTAATTGGAGTTGAAATCAAACACTTCTTATAGTTGTGGATTAAAAAGAATCTCATAGGCATTGAATACATATTACAGATAGTCACAACTCCTATATAAAACATCGACAAAATAAAAAATTACCAATAAACATCATATATTATCAACAAGTTCATTTGGTTCAAAAGACGAGCTGGTGTGGTTACCAGAGAAAACAGGAACCTACAGTTCTACATCAGGTTATGCCCTCTCGAAAGTTTACCAGTCAAATATTGATGAAAACTTCAGTTGGAAGAGTTGAATTTGAAATGTTAAGTGCTCCTCGAAGATCAAGCACTTCCTTTGGAAAATGAAGAATGATGCAGTAGCTGTGGGCTCTACCCTGCTCCGTAGAGGAATTCAAGTTACTGGTACCTGTAAGCGCTGTGGAGAACAGGAAACAACTATGCATATTCTCACTCAATGCGCTTTTTCCGATAAGGTCTGGGAGCTGGTACCATCGTTATTCACCCCTGCAGTAATCTCGATGACAGATCTTTTTAGGCTGTGTACAAGACTAGTCAACCTCCCACCATCAGGTTTAACACTCTCTTATGCCCTTGGATTTTATGGCTGTTTTGGACTAACATGAATAAGTTCCAATTTGAGGACAAGTCTTTCTCTGAAACAGAACTTGTTACAAGGGCCCTTGTTTTAGCTAGAGAATGGCAAACTACCGCTCTACCTATAGGTCCACGGTTTGATTAGCCTAAAGACTGTCAGCCGAACACTAGACCTCTGACTCTCAGCAACGAAGAAGTGAACACTGATGCCATTTTTTGTTATGTTTATGCTGCTTGGAATAGTGTCTCTGCTACAGGTGGTTGCTACGATTACTCTGGTCACACCCTTCGACAGAGTTCTTCTTCCCGCCGTTACGTAGCTTCCGCCTTGGTTGCAGAAGCAATCTCTGTTGCTGTCCTTGCAGGTGTTAAAGACTTGATCTGTTTTTAGACTCTAAAAGTCTAGTTGCTATGCTCACAGGAAATTCATCAGTCAGTGAACTCCAAGGAATCTTTCGTGACATCTCTTTGTTAGGCCTATCCCTATCATCTGTCTCTTTTAAATTTGTTTCTCGTTCATGTAATGAAGCTGCTGATTGCCTAGCGAAAAACACTCTTTATGTTGCATCAACCTCCATTGAGGAGTGCGACTAACTCTGTTTCTTTAAATTATAAATGCAAGGTTTGATATAATATATATATATATATAAGACAACATTATTAGATAAATTTAAAAAGGATTATATTTTGAAGTTTGCAAAACTCATTTTACGGTGTTCTTTTTTTTTTTTTTTGTCACAACGGTGTTTTTTTTTAAAAACATAATTTCAAACTTAACTTCAAAATTATTTATATTTTACACTATGATCCTTATATTTTTCAAATTAATGTAAACTCATAAAACATTTATAAACATCTAACACATATATAAGAACATTACAGCAATGTTAATTAATAAAATCTTACGCTAAAAATAAAATTATAATTAGAAATACATAATTAAATATTAAAATACAAGCAAAATATCATATTATTCTATAAAATTATTTTCGTAATTCATATATGATCAGTTAGTGCATTTTGAGATAAAAATGACTCTCTTTATATTAATTTGTGGATTACATTAAAAAAAAAAGAGTTGGAAAACTAGAAGCGCAAACGACAAAGTAGAACATGCATTCAAGTGTGCATGATACATGAAATTTGTTTAAAAAGTATTTTGGAGATTTTAGGGGTTCCCGGAGCAAATTTACCATTCTATTAGTACTTTTGTAACATTTAAATTTCTGTAATAATTATGTTTTCATGTACCTTATTAAAAATAATATTAATTTTATTTTGTAATTTTCATGTTATCTAATTCTAGTTTTAAAATATTATAAATCTTGTTTTAAAATATTTATTTTATTTTATGTGTAAAACTTAAATTTATAAAAATTAATTAAAAATATTTCTGACATAAAAAATTAAAGATTAAAACGATAAAAATAAAATATTTAAGAATCACAAATGTGATGTGTAATTGTAAAGATCAAAATGTAATAAAAATAGAACTTTAAATTTGAAAATTTTAAGTTTTTCTTTTAGAACAAAAAATTATATATTTGAAGTTAAATAATTTATTTTGGAGATGTTTTAAGGTATTATCACCAGTTTCAGATGATTGATAACGTCATTTAATTCTCTTTGGCGGTCTACTTGCATTTTCTTGCAAAACAAGCTAACAACTTTCCACTTGCTTCTCCAAAACCCGCTTAAGGTCTTTGTCTCAATGGCATAAAGACTATGCATCTCATGATTCCTCCGACATAAAATCTAATACTGAAGGTAATGATTTATTAGAGAAATGAGGCTTGAGGCTGTTAATATCTCTACTAGTTAAAAAAAAAATCTCTACTAGTTCTCTATCCATATGCTGCTAGCTTGATCTCCCGATCAACACAGAATATGGCAGTAGATGAGTAACAGAGTAAGTGGTCCCTTGATGGCCCGAGAAATGGTCAAAACATAGACTTTATATTATTTTATTGAAATTTTATAGTCACAGTCAGAGTTAAGAAAAAATGGAGTTTTGTATGTACGCCGCTATCATCTACGTGGATCAAATCAAAACACCCTAAACAGCGGCTATATATTAAAAGGATCCAGTTATCTAAGCTGACGTGCCTAGAGTTACTGTCTTTCGCCTTCCATATCTGATCAACACATGTCGTTACACGTGACGATGTCACATTGGGCGTTATTGCATCTAAGAAATTTGTGTGCCCATCTTTATTCTTTTAATAACTTACTACTTATTTCAAGCGAATCCCTCTGTTTCTGATTGTGATATGGGAGCCTCCGAGTCCGACAATATTTAAAATGGTTTAGACTGTAATCTTGAAGAAAAAGATCAATTTTATAGTTCTTATTGTTTGTGTAAATTTATACAAGATTTATTCAAATATATATATGCAAGATGATGTGTGCATCGTCGCCTCAGCACCCGAGTGACATGACATATCATAGTTCATACGTACTATCTCTAATATATTTTTGTTATTTTTTCATATTACAGAAACTTTATAATAGAAATAAATTTATATTAATGTATTCATCTAAAATAGCATATTCTTAAATATATTTTTGTCTATGTTCTTGTAATTATCCTTTTTAAATATAAAGTAAAAATAAATTAATGTTTTTTTTCTTTTTCATACATGAAAATGGCATTTTCTATTTATAAGAAGAAACATAAATGAATTAAAGTATAATTAATTTTAAATAGTAGTATTATAGAGATAAAAAAATAAATAAGTTGAAAATGGTATTTTGGATGGAATTTGGTTGACCGGCGGGGGGGGGGGGGGGGGGGGGGGTAAGTCATTGTCTATCTATGGGTAATAAAATAAGAGTTAAACCAAAACTATTTAACTTTTTTTGACCCCAACATAAATTTTCATCCACACCTCACGTTTCTGATCCTTAGCCGCACGAATCATAACAAAATTGAATATCAGTTAATAATTTTTTTCTGTTCACGTAGTTCAACAGATTGATGTGAGATGACAAACTAAGTCCCACATTGGAGAATTAGAGAAGAAGTGTCTAATATATAAAGAGATGTCCAACTCTAGTTAGTACGAGGCCTTTTGGGATGGAAACCAAAAGTAAATCCATGCGGGCTTGCCATTAAGGCCCAAAGTGGACAATATCGTACTAATCGGATAAATAGAGTTGGATATAGGCTTTCACAATCCCAACAATTGGTATCAGAGCGGTTGACGAGAAATCTGCAAAGAGACCTAAATACCCTTCGAGTGATGAATGGTATATCTTATGAGTTAGGAATGAGAGGTGTGTGTGGCAGAGATCAAGTCAGAAGATTCTGGAAATCAATTGTGGGACACGAGATGAATGTGTTCCTTAGTTTGAGAGGAAGAATGTGAGATGACAAACTAAGTCTCACATTGGAGAATTAGAGAAGAAGTGTCTAATATATAAAGAGATGTCCAACTCTAGTTAGTACGAGGCCTTTTGGGATAGAAACCAAAAGTAAATCCATGCGGGTTTGCCATTAAGGCCCAAAGTGGACAATATCGTACTAATCGGATAAATAGAGTTGGACATATGCTTTCACAATCCCAACAATTGATTGTTGTTTAAACCGGAATTTGGACCGACGTATATACGAAGTACAAAACTTCTTAATTCCAAAACACAGAATAAAAAAAAGAAGGAAGCAACTACCACGTCTACCCATGTGGAAATTATAGTTTAGTTCCAGCCGTTGGATCTAGGGATAGTGCTTGCTTATACGTTTTGATAGCAAAGCTGGCGACAAGAATCCAATCAGATCTCACCTTCTTTGTCTCTCATTATGAAGCCACCCTATCCATCTCAACCGTAGAAAACGTCATCGTTTACCGTTTCAAACTTGTTAACAAAAACACGCATGACTAATTCTTCAGGTTCGTCGACGTTCTGCAAACTCATCAGTAAAAGTCAAAAGATTGTCGAAACTGTGAAGGTAGTAGGGCCCATGAAGATGACGTAAAGCTGTAAAGAAGTATTCTTCTAACATACGCCGCAGCCAAAGATGGGGTCCTCCCACGACTGGTGCTTGTGTGCATGACACTTGGTCCATTGTTTTCAAGCCGACGCCTAATACTACAACTATTTTATTTATTTATCTCTAATAAAATATACAACTATTTAATTTTTAACCCAAAAAGCACTATAATAATTATCCTTTTCATTGTCTACCATTGAAATAGATGACAAAGACACCCCTTTTCCAGAATTTGTTTGGCTATTAACTTATCATTTATAGCATATACTAAAACCTTTAGAAAATGTAGCAACATTGTTTACATGTACGACTATGAGAAACCAGTAGCAATAAAAAAAAAAAGATCATAACAAAAGTTCATATCTTATGTTATGCGTTGATAATATATACATAACGACTTTCACATGTCAGTTTATTTAACTACTATCTCGATTTTTCTTCTCAAAATATGGATAATATATTTTCTTAGATAGAAAAAAAGATACTAGGAGGACCTTACGGCCTATTCCGCCGTCGGTGGAGCTAAGGTAAGATCCAGATTTAACGGCTGAGGTTTCTTCTCACCTCCACACGTAGCAGCCGGTGGAAACGCCTTCATGTTTTTATAGAAGTAAACAGGACGCGCTACGGGAACCTGATACCACGCACCGCAGCCACCACCTCCTAAGCTGAGCTCGAGATGCGGAAGTGTAGCTAGTCGAGCCGCGGTGGGAGAGGCGGTGTCGACGGTGCTACTCTGACTAGGACTACGAGCGAACCCACCGTTTTTATTCGCGTTAAGCTCAAGAAACGTCGGCGGAAAGTTGGTCTTGGCCTTAGCGCCGCGAAACTCTCGAGCTGCAGCGTCGTAGGCACGCGCCGCCTGCTGAGCCGTGTCGAATGTTCCGAGCCAGACCCGAGTTCTCTTAACCGGGTCTCGGATCTCCGCCGCGAATCTTCCCCATGGACGTTTCCTCACGCCTCGGTAACGAGACTCTTTCCCATTGCTCTCCACCGGGTTCGGGTCGGGTTTGAAACCCTTTTTCATTTTGAGAAGATCGGTGAAAGAGTCTTGTGGTAATGAGAAAACAAGTGTCTTTTTATAGGGAGAGTAAAGGGAAAGAACGCTCCTTTTAGGGAGCTTTCCTGTGAATAGTCATTTGCATGGTTTATTACAGTGAACCGGTTTTCTTGGGTTTCCTTTTGTATCCTCCACTTATATATAGCGATGTGTTTACTTCTTTCCTGGAAAAAAGAAAAAATTACTGTCAACTTTTTTTGGGTGTAAATTGTGAGGAATTTGGGCAGACCCTAATCTCCCCTGAAGCCCATGATCCATTGGCTCTAATACAGATAATATGACGTAAGGGCATCTACGATAACATGAATTGAAGTGTTAAAAAAAAAATTGAAGTGTTAAAAAATATTTCAACTATTAAATTAAATCAATACAGTGGAAGTGTTAATAATTTAAACAAATACATGAATTCATTTTTGTTGAATAAACTCAACTAACTCAAATAAAAAATGGGGTCCACATTAATAATGTCGTATATTTTATACATTCTAATGTTTACAAAATCAAATATTTTATAACAATTTTTTTTTTTCAATAAAAATATGTATACAAAAGTTAATCATTTTTATGCTTTATAAATATAAATGTGGTTTAGTTGATTTTAATTATAAAAAATTGTTATTAAACTATATAGATTAGTTTATACCAAATTTTTGTTTATAAATTTTAATATTCTATGCGTTTATAGAATAAAAGAATTCAAAATAAAAAATAAAAAGGATAATGGATTGTACAATGGTAAATGTTACTTAACACCATATTTTGCATTTTTAACATTTCCCATCACTTTCTCTTTCTTCAACATCTTAATTCAACATACTTTTAATTTTTATATCTATAATTATTTTGTTTAGTAGAATTCAACACAATATCTCACTAATTTCGTCTCATCATCTTTATTTTTTAATATTTTTATAAAAAATAATATATTAAAAATCAAGATAAAAAACTTAAAATATTTAAAATATGTTGATATAGGTTTGGTTGGTTGAAAATTAGTTTGGAAATTATAATTATTAGGATTTGGTAGTTAAAAGGAAAAATAGAAGAATTTTAAGGGGATTTATTTTTATAGATCATGAAAATGATTTTTGATTTTTTGGTATAAATATTACCTTTGTAGAAATTGTTTTACTATAAAATATTTAATTTTAAATAAATTAGAGGAGATAAAAGATATAAAACATTAATAGCGAATAAAAATACAACATTTGACAATGTATGATCCATTTGTTTTTCTTTCAACCAAAACAATGCACACGTATTCTCACATTATTCAACTACCTCATTGCTTTGGTTTTAAACTGTTGATTTTTTAAAATTCAACATACTCATTGCTCATGCATGGTCATTTAAAACTATTATATAATCTTTTTATATATATATATATATATATTGAATGGGTATGTAGAAAAAAATGTTATATATATATATATATATTGAATGGGTATGTAGAAAAAAATGTGATGTAAAATATTAAGTGTTGAATAAAAAATCAATTGTACAGGGACTAAAGACACAAATAAACCAACTACAGCCATTGATTCACTAGTCCAACACACCGTTGATCAATCTTATCTCCTTACCTTGAAGTTTGTCTTCAAACGTAGACTGCACATATCATAATAAGATGTTGGACTATTAAAATGAACTAAAGATTACTTGCTACCAAGAATTTAGAATGAAATTTGGATTGAGACGTTTTCAAGACTGTGTTTCATTCATACATATTAAATCTATAAAAACATGTTAAAAGGAAACTTCCATATATATATGATTCCTGTAAAATATGTATTTGGATGTCCACATGTTTAGAAGCACAAAAGTAAAGAAAAACATACTATCAGTTTTCTGCAAGTTTGGTAAAAAATTAATATTGAAGCTATAATATGGAACATTCAAAAAAAATTAAACAAGATTATTAAATAGAATGAAAAAATATTATATCGTACATAGTTTTTTTAAATATAAAAATCCAAAAATGTATCGAAAATTGAAAATATAACCACATTTATCAAACAAAATAATAACATATAATTGATTTTTATTACATTGAAATATTATCGGCTATAGCATTAATTATTTTTAATATTTTAAAATAAAACAGAAACAATTTTGACACAAATTATCTATTACAGTAAATTAAATTGTTAAATACATCGAAGAATAATTTTTTTATGCTAATAAATTGATGATTAAAAAAGTTATAAAATTATATCAAAAATATTTAACAAGTACAAAGATAAAATGTATTAGCTATATCAAAACAAATTGTCAGATATGTTGATCAAATAAAAAATTTATCATAAAACACAACATCATGCCTAATGATGCAAAACTATTATATCAGATGAAATTATCGGGTAATACGACAAAATTAGAGGATAAACGAATACGACAAATAAGTGGATAAACGACAAAAAGATTAAAGATTTTTATCGGATACGTCAATAAAAATAACTACAATGAATAAAATTTTGGATACAGTGATTAAATAAAATTTATTATAATCACTATGACGGCGCACGTTATTATATCAGACAAATTGTCGGATACGAAAACAAAAAAAGAAAGAGATCAAACATATTTGTCGGATTCATCAACAAAAGAAATTTAACGTGTTAAAAAAATTGTCGGATACAATGACTAAATAAAACGTATTATAACAAATAACATTAACGGATATGATAGCGCAAAAGTATTAAATCAAATAAAGTTGTCGGATACGAAGACAAAAAGAACAAGAAATCAAACATATTCATCAAAATCATCAAAATCACCAACAAGAATAACTATTTTGAGCATAATAATTAGATTTCATAGTTTAGTGAATTGTTATAGATATTTAGTATTAATATTTAGATCTGATCTGATTTGTAGTGAAATATAGTTGAATGCACATCAAACCAGATATAGCTGTGAAATATACTTTTATAAACATTATTTTTACTATTTTTACGTATCTTTTTAATTCATCCTCAGTAGTATTTAATATTTAATATATTTTACTTTTCAAATAGTTCTTTTATCATAAAAATAAATGTTTTTTATGAGAAATTGTTAGAAATACCATAATTTAAGTACCACTTTTAAAAATACCACCATTCAAAAATTTATACTAACATTTGGGTTTAAATTTTATTGATTATTGTTTAGGGTTTAGTATTAAGGGGTTGAGGTTGGATTTATAAATGTTTTAAAATTATTATTTTTAAAATACTTTAGTGTTGTTTTATTACAAATTTAGGATATTTGTAAAAATAGTTATTCATTATGTTAAATTTTAAAAGTGGCAGGAAACTTGTGGTATAATTGAAATTTCCCCTTTATTTATTGTATATACAAGATGTCTGGTTGGTAAGAAAATATAGGTTATGGAATAATTTATGGTTAAAATCCATAGAAGATTACCAACATCATAAATTACATATTTATCAATTTTTAATAATTTTTTTATCATTTTACACAAATTAAATAATGTATTTTTATATTACCCCCTCCCTTTTATAATTTTAGGTTTTGTGCTAGTTTAAGATAGTTTTAATTTTATTGAAAATTTATTGAACAATATTATTTACTGTATTATTTATAATTAGTTAATTTATTTAAAATTTATATTATCAGCAATATTTATTTCAAAAAATGTTTCTTAATTTTTATGTTTTAAACCAAAAATTTCTTACAATATGAAACATAAGGAGTATATCTTTTTACTGACAAAATAAAGAAAATTTTCTATTAATTCAATAAGTTAAGAAAATTGGATAAAACTGAAATTAATTTACAAACAATCATTCTAAAATGTTGATTAATATATATTATTTTAAACAATATATAACACCAAATTTAAAATATAATTATAAAACATCTACAAAATTAATTATATTTTTATCATAATAATTGTTTTTTAAAAACTGTGCATAGTGTGGATTCGTGTCTGATTTAAATATTAATTGTAGCATCAACTAATAGTGGTTCTAAATTTGTTTGGTCAGCGAACCTTTATAATTTATTCAAAAAAAAAGTTAAGTGTACAATTTCATGATCATAAACAGCTAATTACATGAGAGATGATGGAAAAAAATATCAGGCATATTTGTTGACATTGAATTTAGATATATAAAACGTTGCCTTGAAAAGTGAATGGTATTTATTTTTTTGTAAAATAAAAGTGAATGGTATTTTTAATGAAAATCATAAGAACTAAGATATATATTTCCAAAATGTAATATTACATAGTTCATTAGTTATCAAAAATATATAATATAAACGATCACATATTTTAGTAAACTAGTATAATTTTATAATATGAAATATTCTGAGTATCTAAACTATTAAAACTAAAGTACATTTAGTATTTAACCATAACTTTTCTTAGATAAGTACAAAGGATTGCCACTGTTATATTACTAAAAATATAAATATTAATTGAGATAAATCATAAATGACGTGAGACAACCTTATATCACACTAACATATACTAACTTTAGTATTATTTTCCTAAAATCACGTGATACTACTTATTATCCTTCATATATTTCAAGATTCTCAGCTATAATCTAATATTTGTGAAAGTATATAAACTTTCCTTAAACAATTAATAGTATATACTAACAAATATGTGAGACTCTTTAAAAATAGTATATGATAAAAAAACCAAACAACATTCAGTTTTCTATTTGTAATCTAATAAAATTAATGTAAAAATATATATATTTATTTATATAAAGTTATTTTAAAATCCGCACGGACGTGCGGGTCAAAATCTAGTTTTAATTAAAAGCATACGAACTAGGAAACAATTAAATTTTTGTTTTTGAAATATTTATACATATATCGTTAAAACTAATAACCCCACATATGCGCGGATCAAGCTCTAGTACATATTAAGCCTATAAAAACATGTTAAAAGAAAACTTTCATATATATATTTGGATGTCCACATGTTTAAAAGCACAAAAGTAAAGAAAAACATACTATCATTTTCTGCATGTTCGGTAAAAATTTAATATTAAGGCGCTATAATATGGAACATTCAACAAAAATTGAACAAAATTATTAAATAGAATAACATAATATTATATCGTACATAATTTTTAAAAAGATAAAAAAATCCAAAAAAATGTATCAAAAAATTGAAAATATAACCACAATTATCATACAAAATAATAACATATAATGATTTTTATTACACTGAAATATTACCAGCTATAACATTAATTATTTTTAATATTTTAAAATAAAACAGAAAAAATTATGACACAGACTATCTATTATAGTAGATTCAATTGTTAAATACATTGAAGAAAAATTTTATGCTAATAAATTGACGATTAAAAAATTATTAAAAATTTATAAAATTATATCAAAAATACTTAAAAGTATAAAGATAAAACATATTAGTTATATCAAAAATAATTTTCAGATATGTTAATTAAATAAAAATTTATCATAACACACAACATCGTGCCTAATGATGCAAAACTATTATATCAAATTAAATTGTCGGGTAATACGACATAATTAGCGGATAAACAAATACGACAAATTGGTGGACAAAACGACAAAAGTATCAAAGATTTTTATCGGATACGTAAATAAAAGTGACAACAATGAATAAATTTTTGGATACGATGATTAAATAAAATTTATTATAAACACTATGACAGCCCAAATTATTATATCAGAAAAATTATCGGATATGAAAACAAAAAGAGAAAGAGAGATCAAACATATTTGTCGGATTCATCAAAAAAAATTTAACGTGTTAAAAAATTGTCGGATACAATGATTAAATAGAGCGTATTATAACAAATAACATTAACGGATATGACAGCGCAAAAAAGTATTAAATCAAATAAATTTGTTGGATATGAAGACAAAAAGAACAAGAAATCAAACATATTTATCAAAATCATCAAAATCACCGACAAGAATAACTATTTTGAACATGATTATCGGATTTCATAGTTTAGTGAATTGTTATATATGTTTAGAGTTACTATTTAGATATGATCTTATTTGTAGTGAAATATAGTTAAATGCACATCAAACAGATATAGCGGTGAAATATACTTTATAAAACATGATTTTTACGTATCTTTTAATTCATCCTCGGTAGTATACTAGTATTTAATATTTGAAAATATACTTTTACCGTTCAAATAGTTCTTTTAACAGTAAAATAAATTATCTTTTTATGAGAAATTATTAGAAATACCATAATTTAAGTACCGGTTTTCAAAAATGCCACCATTCAAAAAATTATGCTAACATTTGGGTTTAAATTTTGTTGATTATTGTTTAGGATTTAGTATTAAGGGGTTGTGTTGGGTTTATAAAGTTCTATAAATATTTTTAAAAATTAGTTTAATGTTCTTTTATCACAAATTTAGGATATTTGTAAAAATAGTTATATATTAATGGTAAATTTGAAAAGTAGTAAGAAACTTGTGGTATAGTTAAAATTTCCCCTTTATTTATTGCATACAAGATGTCTGGTTGGTAAGAAAATAGAGGCTATGATATAATTTATGCTTAAAACCTATAGAAGATTATCCACATCATAAATTACATATTATATCAATTTTTAATAAAATATTATTTACTGTATTATTTATAATTATTTAATTTATTTTAAATTTATATTATTAGCAATATATATTTCAAAAAAATGTTTCTTAATTTTTCTGGTTTAAACCAAAAGACTCTTACAATTTGAAACATATGGAGTATATCTTTTTACTGACAAAATAAAGAAACTTTCTAGTAATTCAATAAGTTAAGAAAATTGGATAAAACTGAAATTAATTTACAAACA
Organism: Raphanus raphanistrum subsp. raphanistrum; assembly: GCA_019706035.1. Classification (NCBI taxonomy): domain Eukaryota; kingdom Viridiplantae; phylum Streptophyta; class Magnoliopsida; order Brassicales; family Brassicaceae; genus Raphanus; species Raphanus raphanistrum. The sequence continues at coordinate 998,585 of CM033985.1, read as the reverse complement.
ATCATTTTAAAATGTTGATTAGGATAAATTATTTTTAAACAATATATAACACCAAATTTAAAATACAATTCTTAAAAATCTATAAAATTAATCAAATTTTTATCATTCTAAAATTAAAAAAAAACTGTGCATAACGTGGATCTGTATCTAATTTAAATTTTAATTGTAGCATCAACTAACAGTGGTTCTAAGTTTGTTTGGTCAGCGAACCTTTATAATTTATCAAAAAAGAGTTAAGTGTACATTTTCATGATCATAAACAGCTAACTAAATGAGAGATGATGGAAAAAAAATATCAGGCAAATTCATTAAAACTGAATCTAAATATATAAAACGTTGCCTTGTAAAAGTGAATGGTATTTGTAATGAAAATCATTAGAACTAAGATATATATTTTGAAAATGTAATATTACATAGCTCATTAGTTATCAAAAATATATAATGTAAATAATCACATACTTTAATAAAATAATAGTATTTTATAATATGAAATATTGAGTATTTTAGTTAAAAGGAAATGAATTTTCAAAATATTTAACTGGTTGTTATTTTTATATAAATTCAATATCACATAGTTTGAGATATTAAATATGTTGTTTGTAACGGATGAAGTATCATAAAAATAAATTGGTAGGAAAATTACGACGAATAAAACATTAAAAGCTCATAGAAAAGAAGCAGATTTTGGCATTAGAATCTGGAAATTCGGACAACAACTTTTAAATTAAACAAATACTACAAATTAAGCACCGGCGGTTCAAAAGCTGAGGAAAATCAGGAAACGTGGCACAATCACGAGGACGCGCGGCCCAGGGACCGCGTTTTAATGAAGACCCGTGAGGTTCACGTCTAAAGGTCCCACCACCGTCACCCGGAGCCGTTACAAAGGAATCGCTTGAAAGAGCGTTATGATGCGCTTGACTGATTTTATGACATAAGCCAAAGTAGCCGCCCTTCCGCTAAAACTTAAACATTTGGTCCCACTTCACATTTTTTTTTTATCAATCCCACTTCACATTTCTAAACGTGAGGTATCTTATCTTTTAAATCTTCTTACGCCACGTGGAGAACGATTAAGGTATGAGGCAGAGAGAACGATGGTGGGCCCACCGACAGTATATTTCACCTTTTCTATTTTTTTTTTATTTCGAAAAGACATAATTAAATTTGACGGCAGGAGGAGACCGTGAGGTTCTGAATATTTTAGTTTAGTTTAATTATCGTGTGTTGTTTTTTTGTTAACGGCTGGGTCAACAGTTGACACTTCACACCTACTTATGGCTTCGAATGGGTGATGCAGTTCGAAAAATGCAGATCAAACTGAAACGCAGATCAAGCAGAACAAATACAGATCATGCAGATCAAGTAGAACAAATGCAGATCAAACTAGTTCAATAAAATATTATATTTAAATGAAATTTTTATTTTTTGATATTTCAAAATATTAAATGCATAAATGTATATGCAAGAACAAAAAATATGTTTGATATTAACTAATTATAAAATTATATGCAATTAAAACAATGGATGATCAAATATGAAAGTATATGCATAAATTTATTAAACTAATTTATATGAAAATATTTATTACTTTTTGAATATATAATACATGATTTTATTAATCATATATTTTAAAAGGATACAAAATATTAAAATATAACAATTTATAAACAAATATTAGTTATTTAAATTATATTACTTATTATCAAGAATAAAAACAAAACAAACTATAGTTATATGTTCTTATATCAATGTAAATATTATTTATTAGTGAAGTTAAAGAAAATAGATTATACAAAGTACACTATTTATTAAAAATACTTATATGTGTTATGATATATATGTTGTAAACAAATTAATACACTTACTGAATATTATTAGTCATAAACTTTAGCTTATTTGTAACATAATTTCATAATTTATTAAATTAACTAATACAAAAACATAATTTGATTTTGTTTTCATTTGAATGGATGAGTAAAAAAAAGCACGCATGTGTTATAATACATTGTATTCAACTATTACAAATATATTATATTTAAATATTTTTATGAATTTTATATAAAAACATTAATCAAATAGTAAAAGATAATAATGCATACATGTGTCATAATATATCTGTAGAAAATTAAGTAATTTTTTACTAAGTATTATTGAATATAGATTTTGACTTATTATAAGCATATTAAAACTTTAATAATTCATTTAAAACTAATTAAATGTGTAACTTAATTTTGAATTATTTTTGATAGATTTAGATATATGAATCAACTAAAATTATTTTTGAAAACTAAATAAACATAAGATAAAATACTGCTTTTACTAAAATATAAAATTAACTAAATAAAAACATGTATATGTCATAATATATTTTCAAAGAAATAAATGAATATTTACTAAGTATTAATGATGTAAAGTTTAACTGATTTTAAGTAAAATAAATAAACTATTATATCATATATGGATGATAGATTAAAAAAAAAAATTTTTGATGAAGCCCATTGGCCTCCTGCCCACCCACGATTTCCTCCTTCCTCTTTATACCTGCAGTTCAAAAAATCAACATGCTATTAATCTGCATGCAGAACTGTTATATTTTATTAATTAATTTCATATCTGCATTTTATTGATGAATGGGTACTAAATGCAGTTTGTCCTGCATTATTGTTTTTCCTGCATTTGTCCTGCATATCTTCTGCTTAACATTCATACGTCTTCCCGTACTTGATTAATACAGTGAATGGATTGGGTTATCTCTTGTTGTGCCCACAGATTAAATTATAATTTAAGAATTTAAATAAACATCATCATCATCACTAAACTGTTATTTAGTTACGACCATAAAACGTTGAATCCAAAAAGCTCTTTTACGCGGGATATTAGATTAACCATAAAAAAAATACAAAAAGATTACACTGGGCTGGACTTATATAATCATTTTTTAACCGGGTTAGTCCCGTAATAATCGAAGTATTAAACATTTGGGAGGTCTCGGATCATGTCAGCTTCTCTTGCAGCTACAAAATGATTATATTAAATAAATAATCGAATCAAGCATCAGAATCTTCTTGTCTTTGTTTCTGGATTCTCATCAAAGATGTAGGTGCAACCACAAGCTCGTTGAACTTGAAATTTATACTCATCCCGTTTCATTTTAATCGTTTTTTTAATTTTATGTATGAAAATTAGAATATTTTAAAAATAAAAATATTATTATATACGCTAATTATATTTCAACCAATATAAAAATAAATTAGAGAATATTATTAATAAATTGTAAATTTTAAAATGATACTTATTTTTGAAACGGAAATTTTACTCTAGAATAACAATAAAGTTAAGGAAGAGAGTACTGTTTAAGAGAGATTTTGGCTTGTTGAAAATAACGCCTATGGAACAATAAAGTTAAGGAAGAGAGTACTGCTTAAGAGAGATTTTGGCTTGTTGAAAATAATGCCTATGGATTTTTTTTCACTCGGCCGATAAAAATAGGAGAATTATTTCCAAAGCTTTTCACATTCTCCATAATCAATTAAACATATAACAGTTTAAATGTTCTAAGCAGCCACAACTACAGCTCGTCAAAGTCCACATCATCCTCACCTATCCTCGGCTCGTTGGTGGAGCACAAGCTGGCGACAATCGACGGAGCTAGTCTCGTCCTTTTACAACACATACCACTTTTCATGCAAGCTTTTAATAACTTCCCTTCGTCCTAGCATATCAAATAATGAAATTAATAACTACTCTTAGAAGCTCACATTGATAAAATGGCAAAATCATAAGAAAACTTGCATGTCAAATAGATAAATTAAGTAATTAAATTTCCACGTCTCTGGAAACGTGATTGCATGCGTTATATATTTTGACAGGGGGAGTCAGTTACATAGGCGACAATGAGGTGAGAGGCAGAGCCATCCCTTACATAAAAGCAATTTCAATCCTCTTTTATTTCTATATACAAAAAACTATACTATAAAAGTGGGTTTGCTTTACCGTATGCTTTTACGAAAAATATAGTTGAATTTTTATTTTTTTTGGAAAACTACTTTGAATTATATTATAGAGACATATATTAGAGTGAAACCTATTGTAATAATTTATTTTAATAAAGAAATATAAAAATAGGTTGAAAGATCGTACGAGAAAATTACAAATAATATCAAGCTAGAGCTTTAGGCCACATTATCTACAAACTTTTAGGCCACGTTTCAAAAATAAATTGTCGTTAAAAATAACATCATTTTTGAATTCCATCGGTTACAAGAGCAGTTTTTGCATATATAGGCCCACAATACTCTTTTAGCAAAGCCCACAGTGGTTGTTTCCGCGTTTAACTTTCTGAGAACATGATTGTCATTTGTCCCCTTTAATAGTCAAGTTTTGACGCTCATCATTTGTTTATCTTCTATGCATCGAATACATTCCCGTTACAAAAAAAAAAAAAAAAAAAATGCATCGAATACCTTCATGAAGAAAACAATATTACGCGTTGTTGTATATCTTGTGCAATAAATTACGTATTTGGTGAAGCTGTTATTTTGTTTGTTATAGGTTTGGACCTGGTCAAGCTGTGATGTTAATTATTGCTATTAAACAAAAACTTCACTTATTTGTAAGAAGCAGTTTTTTGTATTTCGTAGTATTAATTTATGTGTGTCAAGTTTAAGAATCTACGTTTCTTTTAAAGGGCGGTTTCACTTTTATTTCTTAATATCTTGCAATATTATATAGTGTCAGTTACCCAAAGAAAAAACATATATATTATATAGCGTAAAAAGTTCGAACTAAGTTTTTATATGTTTTGAACGGGTTGCCGATTGTTTCATCAAATTTTAAGCATGCATAACCAAATCCATAACTGTTTATATATAAAAACGTACTACCTCCATTCACGAAAATAAAATTTTCTAAAGTTTTCACGTTTTAAAAATATAATAAATGTTTACAATTTAATTTACAATTTATTTTTTATATATTTTTCAATAACTATCCACCAATAAAATCCAATCAATTCAAATATTCAGAATTAGTGTTTCTTAATAATATACAAAAGTACCTTAAATATATAAAAATATATCTTTATAGAACAATAATAAAATTTAAAAAATCTTATTTTTGAAAATGGAGGTAGTATTATTTTTTTCTAGAAGAGTTGAACCGAAGTAGTGATGTCTTGACGGCGTCAGTACATAACTACATATACTGCATTTCATTGACTCATTGTCCTTACTAATGCAAAATCCAATTCTTATAGTATAGTGTTGTTTTTCTAATAACCATTCCCACAAAAGTTTTGTTTCTGTATTACAAAAACAAAATTTGAATGGTCTTTGCATGAAAGATAATAGCACCACTCACAGTTAGTTACAAAGCATTTGAGTTTATAAATTTCTGGGACAAGATGTAGTTGTATATAGTTTAGATTATTCACAAATCAACTAGTGTAAGCCATAAAGTGTAAATTAATGTCTGGGGGCATATTAATTAGCTGGTTCAATAAAAAAGCACATGGAGACACTTGTCTAAAGCTATGTGTTTAGAGAAACCAAACAATTAAATAAATTTGCTCAGAATCTATCCAATGAAGATGCATAATACTAGTACTAGATTTTGACCCGCCCTTGAAAGGGCGGGTATTATTTTTACTTTTATGAAATATATTATTTGTTTGTAATTATTGAATGCATTTATCTTAGTAAAATCTTCTTTATAATAAGTTCGACATATAGAGTCTCTCTGGTAAACTATGTGTTTTTTGTCTTTGTTTTATTCTCTCGCTAATAAATATATTTATTTGGCTATTTGTTAAAATAAATAATTTTAGAACGCAAATGTATAATATTTTTATATTGATATTTTAAACAATGTGACATATTTCTATATTAATTAAATATTTATATTGTAATTTAATTTTTTATACAAATAAACATATTTGTGTAGTCTGTTGTTACAAAAAATGATTTTGAATGCAACAGTACTTTTATATTGATTTTTTTTATGTGCAGCCATTATTTTTTTGTTCAAATATAAATCATTTTCAAATACTTTTGTTATTTAAATATTTTTAGTTTCCTATACATCAGAACAAAATTCATACAGATCCGAGGGATTCAATTTGAAACTCACCCATAAATTTATATCCAAACATGGTCTAATATCAAAACCAAAAAAATCTATACCCGAAAAAATTGACCAGTACCTAAATGGGTATCCAAATATTTATTTTTAACAGATTCCGTAAACAAATAAAAAATATTTTATGTGTTTGGCTAAATTAAGTGAAATATAAAATTTTATTCAGTAATATTTGTAAAATATTAATAATGATCAATATATGAATATCGATTTGTTTCAATAAGTTTTGGAATTGTACTTAGTGAATTCAAATTGATTTGAAATGCAGTGGTAGAATATGTAAATAAAAAATACAAAAAGGAAGTACCTAAAAAGAAATATCAAAACCCAAAAAATATATATCCGAAAGAAACGACCCGTACCTAAATGGATATATGAATGTATATGCCTAACTGATTTTGTAAACAAATAGAAAATATTTTTATGTGTTTGGCTAAATGAAGTTAAATAGAAATTTTGTATTTACTAATATTTTTACAATATTAGTAATGATCAATATATGAATATCGACTTGTTTAGATAATTTTTGAAATTTAATTAATTAATTTAAATTGATTTTAAATGCAATGGTAGAATCTATAAATAAAAAAAAAACACAAAAGGAAGTACTAAAAAGAAATTTTAAAACCCAAAAAAATCTATACCCGAAAGAAACGGCTCGTACCTAAATGGGTATCCAAATTTTTTTGCCTAAATGATTTTGTAAAAAAATAAAAATATATATATTTTTATGTGTTTGGCTAAAATAAGTGAAATATTTTTTTAATAGTAATTTTACATATTAATAATGATCAATATATGGAGACATAAATTTGTTAGATAAGTTTGGAATTATAATTAATTAATTTAAATTGATTTTAAATGTAGTGGCAAAATCTGTAAATAAAAAAATTATAAAAAAGAAATACTTATTTTTTTATAAATGCAATGACTAAATGTGTAAATAAAAGGAAGTAAATATACTGATATCCATTTTTCCAAATAATTCTCATTTAATATTATTATCCATGTTTTCAAACAAACCTCCTTCTTAGACTGCAATCCATGTTTCCAAACACACTGAATGTTTAAAATGCTATCCAAGTAACCAAACAAAATGATTTTGTACTTGAGTTTTAATAAGATAGATATTTCTTACGAGCTACTCTCTCCGATCCCTAAAGATATTTTTTTTATTTTTATTTTTTGAAAATAGATATTTTTTTTATTTGCTCACATATGTTTAAAAAACACATTAAATTTGTATCATAAATACATTTTTTTCTTTGTGATTACTGGTTTTGAATAAAGTTAAGCTAACAGAATTTTAATAAACTTTTTGAAACTATGATTTACAATTGTTAAATTAAAGAATTAAAGTCATAGAAAACACAACAATCCATCTTAGTGAAACAAAAAAAATCCAAAACATTTATCTTTTGGGACGGACGGATGAGTATTATTAACACGTCACCAGAAAAGTATTTATTTATTTTGATGGGAAAAAATCAAATAAGAATCATTTTATGGAAACAAAATATCCTCTATAATTGATAAAAAAAAAAATATCCTCTATAATTAATTAAACTTGACTAATAAATGAATGCTAACTCATGGTTGGCATGCTTCAGCAAATAATCTCTAATGAAGACTTAAAAAAACTGATTATAAGATTAAAAGTTTGTACTAATTCGAAAGTCAGTAATAAATAACTATTAAGATTAGTATAGTTTATGATTTTACCAAAAAAAATTATCAATTATGCAAGACTAGCATCGTCTACTTAATTAGATATACGGCGACGTTTAGGTCTATAACTAGGGCACTGTCTAACTTTTATAAAAATATTAGAAATTAAAAATAAGCTGCAAAAATGAGAAACCAATTAAAAAAAAATATTAAACGAAGAAAAAAGAGAAACCAATGAAAAAATAGGAGAATTAAATGGGGAGGGGGGAAAGAGATAAAATGCGAAAATAAAAACCTTCTTTCAATCGTCACAGTGCGGAGAAGAAGTTTAGAATCAAAGAAGAAACCGACGTCCCTCTCTCTCTCTATCTCTCTCTATTTTTCTCACCTCCTCTTTGGATCTCTCTCTCCCTGATTAGGTTTAATCAGGTAATTATCACCTCTAATCATCACGATAATCTCCTCTCTTAATTCCCCAGGGTTAATATCATTATTTATTTTGATGTTTTTATTTTATTTTATATTTGCTTGATTGTAATAATTGTTGTTGTTTTGATGAAAGTTATCTGTCCGAAGGAAATTGCATTGTTCTGGGTTTTTTATGATTTTGATCATCTCTAAGATTTGTTGATTTTGCAGGGAGTTTTCTCGGTTTCGGATCATTACAAGTCTTTGGTCTTGTCTTTAGCTCTGTTGCTGCCCTTTGAAACCTCCAAAGCTTTTTATCTTTATGTTCTCAAGGTCTGTTTTTTTTTTTCCCTTTTCTCTTTAATATTACTTCAGACGATCGTTATATTATCTTTAATGGTGGTGGGTTAATAATCTCATCTTCTTTTTATTAATCTGTGAAAGCTTTGATTTTTTTTTCCTTTTTTCTTAGTTAATGAACTTGGGTTTATTTCTGCATTGAAAGTTCTATTTAATTTTAATGAACATGATTTTGGCTGTTACCCTGAGATTGAGAATGCACAATGCAATCTTCCTAGAACATGTGCTTTGTTTGTTTAATTTTCCCCATAGCAGAAGTTGACACATGCAGCTTAGCTTACCAAGAGTGCCATTTATGCTTACATTTAAGCTTCTCATTTTCATAGGTGTTTTAATGTTGCATTAATTGGTTCTATTGATGTTCAAAAAAAAATGAATCAGTTTATACTTTGTTGTGTCATCATTATTGTTTACTGATGTTTCCTTTTTTTTTATATATATAACTCAAAAACCTATTTTAGAGGGCTTATGCAGCAAGCGAAATGGGACAAAGAAATAGATCAGTTGATTTAGAAATGGAGCAGCAGCTGCAGCAGCACCACCAATCTCAAGCCTCTCTTCAACCAGGACCTTGCCTCCTTCTAGGCAGCTTTCCTCAACCGGTTAACAACAACATACCTGCCATGGTCCCTAACTCTCTTCAAGACAACTCGGCAATGTTCTATGGTCTTCCTCAGTACCATCAGCCTGCTCCCACCAATTACTATGCTCCTCCCTATGTGGCGTTTCAGGCTCCTCCCCCAAGTCAGTTACCATCTTCTAGCAGTCATGAGAGGAATGCTCACTTTGTGGATCACACACCTGGGGCTTATAAAAGAAAGAACGCTGAAGGAATACCTGTAAATCCTCTTTTAGCAGCTCCGTTCAATAATGCACCTGAGACAGTAGCTCCTTTTGGAGGCGTAAGGAGCAGACCAGGAGCTGTTACAATGAACCCTCCTCTTCCTCCGCCTCCTCCTCCTCATGCTCCAAACGGATTCATTCAAGGGAGCTTTGCTGGTCATCATCCTTACCCACCTCCTGGCTCAATATGGTATGATCAACACCTTGGCAGACCTGATGGTTCACCTTCCTTTTGGCCACACTCACCTTACATGCAAGGTACCCTACCTACCAACCAACCCATAATCTCTTTTTGAACTTTGTAATCTTACTTGTCTATCTTTGGATGGTGTTTTAGGTAGTAACATCGTCGCTGGTTCCATAGAGTCTAGTATTAGAAACCCTGCGCCATTCATGTGTCCTCCCCAATTAAACCCGAGAGACCATTATTATCACCCTCCACCTCCTCCTGTACAAGGAGTGAGAGGCCAGAGCGCCACATTATACCCTCCAATGGCTCCTTCTCCCTCATACAGAGTCCCTTTTGGGAACTTTGCCCCTCAGAACATAATCAATAGCGGTCCAGAGATGGGTTCAGTTCAACCAACAGGGCTTCGGATATACCAGCATCCTCCACCTTTGGCAGCTCTTAGACAACACCGTGGAGGAGTTCCTCGGCTTAGAGTGATGCCTGATGATGTAATAAACTTCTTCCCTCATCTGTTCTTTCCCCATCTTCTTCACTTTCTTTGTTACTCAAGATTCTGTTTCTTTTGGTTCTCTCTCAATGTGTGTAGGAAGTTGCTATGCTGGAGTTTGGAGACTTCCTTGGAAATAATCACATTGATCATCATAGAGATATGCGTTTGGATATTGAGGAAATGTCTTATGAGGTGAGCCATTCATTACTCTTTACCATGTTGTTATCTTAGTTATGTCTTTAGCATGAGTTTTGATAACCCGTTTGGTCTGAAAAGGAGCTTCTTGCGTTGAGTGAGCGGATTGGAACTGTAAACACTGGTTTGCCAGAGGAAGATGTTAAGAACCATTTGAAAACAAGAACATGTTCTGTCATCAACCATGCAGAAGAGTCACCCTCGTCTCCACAAACTAAGGATGGAGAAACTGAACCTTGCACCATATGTCAGGTAACAAATCTAAGCCAAAGAGGCTTTTAAAGACTGCTTGTACATGCTTTGGGTTTTAACAGTTGTCTTGATTTGTTTTTTTTTTAAATACAGGAAAGCTTCAAGAACGAAGAAAAGATTGCTACTTTGGATTGTGGGCACGAGTATCATGCGGAATGCTTGGAGAAATGGCTGATTGTGAAGAACGTTTGCCCTATCTGTAAATCAGAAGCATTGGTCATGGAGAAGGGAAACGTATAATAGGAAGAAGAATGACTTCTTTTAATCTAATGGGTTTATTTATATATATATTTATATAAAAAAAGGAAACTTACATGAAGAGAAGAAAACTGAGTTTGGTTTATTTTTCAGCTCCAAAAAGGATTCTGTAAATTTGTACATTCTTTTGTTTGTGCACATAACATTGTGTGTGAATGGTCATAGACTTTCTTTTTATTTGGTTTCTTGGCTAAGTGATGATACTGATAAAGTGTACAGTCTAATTTGCTTTTCATTCTTTTATGTTTTCTTGTTCCAAATGCCTAGGGGTTTATTATGTGTTGACCTAAGACCATTTCCAATATTATTCATTGAATAGAAAAAATTTATGTAACATATGAAGTTTACTGTAATTTATGTATCTAAAATTGTATTTCTTTATTTTTAGTTCTTTTGTCAGTAAAATTATATATTATGAAAGCTCAAATGTGATTACAAAAGTGTTAGCCTAGTCTTACACTGTAAATTAAACCCAACCTAATCTAATGAAGAGATAAGATTGATTAAGTGATGCTACAAATGAATGTTATTTTATTCTCCCGTACATAGATATATAGAAGAAAAAATAGCAATATTTATTTTGCAGAAAGAAATAGTAATGTTCAATAGGGTTTCCTCTATTATACTATTTGAAGTTAAAAATATCCATTGCCTTAGGCTTTTATTATCTGATTGACCTAAACCTAAAGTAACTTGCCTTATAAGTAAACATGCTACATATGGCTTTAGCTTCGGTATGGTTTGACCCAAGTTGTGATTTTGTAACTGAAGATGTTCTTAAAGAAGAGAAACAAGATAGGTGAGAAGCACCAATGAAAAGACATGTTTATACAGATTTAAATATATTTTTGCAGCCATTGAAGCTTTAATGACAAGTGACGACAAACATCCTTTCAATAGCATCTACTGTTGCTTTCTTATCTGTCGAGGCACACTGCATTCTGTCCATCAATATTCTTAAAGAAGAGAAGCAAGATCTCAGTAAACTCTTTCCAGATATCAGGTGTTCGGGAAAAGAATGCTATCATTTCGATCAAAGACTCTCTACTCTATCCAACTGCAAGTCAAAAACAAATGGTGTTAAAGACGCGACTTAGGAGTTAGGAAGGATACCAATGCTCTGTGATGATACCCCTTCTTTTGACATATGACAATAATCTCTTCAGGGTGGTTAGGATCAATCTTTAAGATATCTTGGTAGCATTTTGCTAGCACCTCGCTGTTATGATGAAACTTCTCCACCATAGCTTGCCTTAAACCTATAATTGAGCAAAACCACACTTCAGGTTTGATGTCATGTACTTTGTTACACATCTCCTCAACCACTTTCATCGCTTCATCCTCCAATTAACAGAAGCTACAAAGAAACTAAAGGAAAGAACATTATAGACAAATGGTTTTATCAGTTTCATTTACCTGTAAAAGTGGATGCAATGCAGCCAAAGATACATAACAGGGAGACTGCAGTATATAAGCCACTGCGTCCTTATAATAAGAATAAATTGACTTATCTTCCTATGTCAATATCAGGCTCTTCTGGCGGTTTCAAAAAGAAGTAACCATGGCTCCATGTCCCCTTCACAAAACCAAAAAAATCCGGAGAAGCCATGAGATCAACAGAACTGGTTGAGGGTCATGCTCTAAAGTAGTACTAACCAAGAATTTGAATAAGGGCGGCAACTCTATCTTTCAAAATCTCTCCGTTTTCTTCAGATGAGGCATAGATACGTGGCGAATGGTAAAATGCTGAGGATGACTCTCTTCCAGTTTTACCTTCACAGCCATCACTGACCCTGAGTCACATACGGACACACGAGAGTTTCTTTCATGAATGGTTCATGACAGAAGCCTCTGACTCGTTTCTAACGGAACCTGCAGACTCAAGGGAGTAAACTGACTCGTTCCTGGCTGAACACTCTCAGCCATAACATCAGATCTTGACTCTGACATGTTGCAGTCTGTATACTCCTTAACTTTGAGTATTTCCATAACCTGTAAAATGTGATTCCTATAAATATATTGGTGGTACATGGAAGGTTTCCCAAATCACGCCTCCGGCCAAAAACTGTCATCAATATACACATTTAAAAGATAACATATGCATTGAAAAACAAAGAGAAACAACAGACAAAACAAAACAGAACCTCGTATTTGAGCCAATTCATGGACGGAGAACCATCTCTCATTGTCCCATTGCATCAGAACGCTAAGTACACCGCTTGCTTCTCTCCAGTTTCTTTGACGAAGCAGCTCGCGGAGGATTCTTTTGAACTTCCTATCTGCGACATCGACGCAGCGAACACGATTCTTATGATCTTTGATGTTGGTGTCCTCACACACACATCTCAGTTTTCACCATTTCTCTAATCCTCAAATCTTACCCCAATTAGGGAGGAACTAGGGTTACTCTTTGGCCTCTGTCCGATTGAGATTAAGAGGTGTTTCCGGCAATATGAAACTCTCCGGTAACCATCGTCACCCAGGTAATGTATAACAGAATCTGTTAGTAGATGATTATAAGCCTTAAAATAAAATAAAGTTACCAGTATTCTGAACTAGGCCCGTCCAATGGACTTTTTTTTTCCCAAATTGAAATTCATTCATGAATGAAAATATTCATACAAGATATAAGAGCTGGCGACAAAACGAAATAGCTCCAAAAATAAGAACCATAAAAGCGGCAACTGAAACCTACACTAGAGCGACTTAAACCCACACCAGAATGACTTAAAGATAGAATAAATCTACACCATAACATTTATGCAGGAACATATAACAGATAGACTATCAATCTTTAAAACTAAGCAAAGACCAATTAAGGGTAGTTACCGCTGCTGCCCATAGCCCGTCACCCGGTAACCACCACTTCCGTACTCAAACCATGACCTATCGCTACTATCTTACCCGCCAAATGATAAGACCAAGAACCTGAGGCTTCAAAACTTAACAAGGAGAACCACTGCCCGGTCCATGTGCCTTGTAAACTGATATAACGTAAAAACGTCCAGTTCCGTACAAAAAAACTCTCCCAACACACCAAGAAGATGAAGCCTTGCCAATCTAACCTCCCGGTACCATATCCGGAGGAAGAAACCAACGGCAAGCAACCATTAGAAACAATATCCAAGAAAAAAAATTTAGAATCAATTTAATTAAACCTAAAATGAGGAGACATCGGATATCCAGAATATTTTAGAATTATAAGGATTCAGATCCACCGGATGCGTAAAATTGATATTCAGATCCGGACGAAAATCCGAATATCTATATATATATCCAGATCCAGACTTTTTTCTAAAAAAAAAAACTAAAATTGAAAATAAAATTATAACTAACCATTAATTAATTTAATTAAAATTATTTTTAAGGAAATGAAAATTATTGAAATTAAATAAAACTAAAATGTTAGTTAATTTACATAAAATTATATATATTATTATACATATATAAATATAATTATATTTTAAATTTTAAAAATATATAATAAGTCCGGATCTGTAAAATTACTGGTTAGATCCAGATCCAGAATTCCCTGATATCTGTTTTACGGATCAGATCGAAACGGATCGTGGATAGATAACGGATCTCGGATATTAAAGTCTTAAAGACTACCAAACATATCATAAAATTAACTGAAATAGTATAAGACTAATTGTTTTATTTTGTTTTGAATTTTAGTTTTGGATTTTACTTTTTAGATTCTGATTTTTAATTTATGTAGATGTTAGGTTTTTTTTATAAAAAATATGAATACTAATAACAAAAAATCGAAAATTTTAAAATACAAATTGTCACTAAAATAATTAAAAAATATTACTCCCTCCGTTCACTTTTAAATGACGTTTTGAGATTCATATTTTGTTCCAATATAGATGACGCTTTTCAAAAAACTAGGTAAAATATAATGATAATGACTTTTTTTACCCTTTATACTATTGTTTTTAGTTAACAAATTCAACTTCCCTACTATTTACGTCAATTAGTGAATGAGGATAGTAAAGACATTGTACAAAGTGTCTTGTTTTATGCGAAAAGTGTAAAACGACTTTTAAAAACGAACGGAGGGAGTATAAAATAAAAATAATATCTATATTTTAAAAATACATTTATTTTATATCTATAAGAAAATTATGTAATAATAATGAGTATTCACAACTGAAATACCAATGTATTCGTTTATTATTTCTTTTAGTATTTACGATGAATATTCACAACTGAAATACCCACGTATTCGTCTATTATTTTGAGTACTAGGTGTTTTCCTGTACCATGTGCAGTAAAAAAAATTTAAAATATTTTTAACAGATAAATATAAATTATATTTAATTTTTTAATAATATTGTAAATTTTCTTTTTCTTATTAATATTTAATATAAATTTGATTTAACAAAACATTAAAATTAAGATAAAATAATTTTGTTTATTCTAAATTATATTTAAGAATGTGCATGTATATATTTAAAATTATAATTTTAGGTAGATTTTTCTATCTATTTATTTTAATTAAATATATTAAACAAATATGTAAAATTTCATAATTGTCAAAAATTAAAATTAAACAATATTTATAAAATTTGTAGATATATAAGAAACTAATGATTTAACGATTTAATTTGATTTTACGATTTAATTTTTACAATTTTCTAGAAAAATGTATACATTTTTGAAAATTTTATAATTTAAGTGATATTTCGAAATTTGAAATGCCATAGTTAAATATATTTATTTTAATGATGATTTATGAGTTATTACCATATTCTAAAAAGAATCCAAAAATATAAATCGAAAATAAATATAATATTTGAGTTATTATCAATTTTAAAAAGTTTACCAAAAATATAAATTAACACTAAATATAATGTTCATGTCATATTAATCTATAAAGTATGTCATCAATTTTAGTAGTTATGTCATATTATTTTTGAGAAATGATTGGAAAGAGAAAATGTGACAAAATTACTTCTCAAATATAGTCTCTAGAAGATTATTTATATGTTGGGAAGCTTCATGATATACTACGGAAGGTGCTTTTGGTGAATGTTTAGTTCTAATTGGAAGAGAAGAGGACAAAGGAACAACGGTTTCCCATCTGCCATTTGTAGCTCTCAGATACATTTCTTCTTTTCTTTTTGCCATCGCATTCAGAGACATCTTTTATATTTAGAGTTATTTACGGTCTTGATTTGAAATTTTTTCTTTTTGTTGACTAATTTATTTGAAATACGTATGATTTGATTTGAAATTTTTTTAGTGGTATCTACGATGTCGGCAAATGTTGACTAATTTATGATTATGCTCTTGGGATCGGTTTAATAACACACGTGTAGCCGCGTAATCAGATCACGTAATAATGACACTAATTAACGAGCGGTTCGAAGCTTATTCCACAGTTCCCAATTCACCCTTCCCTATCTTTTATCCCATTTTTTTCTAGAATATTTGCACTCCCTACACACCAAATCTTACATATTTGCACTCCATACATTAAATCCCCACAATTTTCTTCCCCCATCACTACCATTCTCCCCCTCCTCCACCCCTCCTCTATGGTATCTGCATTGTTTTAGGGTATTCAGCCAATTAACTCTTTTTTCTATAGTTTGGTTTGGTTTAACGTCCAGAACAATTTTAATTCATTTTTTTTTGTCAACGAGAACAATTTTAATTCTTAAATTTCCAATTTTTATTTTCAAAACCTAGAGTCAATATATCCATAATTCTTGTAAAATAATTCATATTTCACAACACACCATATTTATATAAACGATAAACTTAAAATGATTTATATCATGAAACATCAAAATCATTATAAAATAAAAATATTAATATATGATAGTATATCATGGATTTTTATTTAATAGAATACAACAATTCTTTTAAAAGAAAATTGAAAAAATGCTTTTACATTATAAATTCCGCTGATGGTGACATGATCATATATTATATCACTGGATAAATTTTTTGTTTTGGAATATTACAATATCAAAATAATCCTTAAACAGATAAATAAGTATAAACTTGTATAGCAAAGCAAGATCTATTCACTTTTCGTGGCATCTATCCTTCTATCGTATATTTCTAATATCTAAATTGTCGTTTGAATCTAAGAATTATGATAAATATTAAAACAAGATTTGACAAGTTCACAAGTTGCCTTAACATCTGTTTTCACTGGCTATGGACAAATCGCCTATTCATGTTATTTTTAGTAACTTAAAACATTTATGGTAACTAGATTAAACCTAGAATCATGTATTAAACGGTCCGTATAATGTAAACTTTAAGTTCAACAATGAAAGAAGACAATCAACATATCAATTCTTACTTGTGTTTAATTCATGAATCAGTGTTCTTTTAACATTCTATACTAAGCTAATCGACTACTTAGCCATAAAAAAAACCATAAAATAAATGAAAGTTAATAAAAAAGAAAATAATAAATGAAAAAGACATAATAAACAATTGCAATAGAATAATAAAAGGGTTCAGGATTCTTCTAAAAAATGCAAAGATCTTTTTCCCTTTGATCTTACAAAAGTCTCAATTTCTATTGTTCTCTCTAAATCTCTTTGTAAAGAGTCACATAAAAATGTTATGTTCCATAAAAATAATAAGAAAAAATATCTTGTATGTCTGGCGGTTCTAAGAAAGAAAAAAGAAATCTGAAATATTGAAATTTTTTTTTAAAAAAATCTTGGTTGTTGAAGCGGCTGTTCTATCTTAAATCTTAATGATCCAATCTGAAATCTCCAGATTTCATTATTTTCTGCATGGAACTTCAAATGCAACTCTAGATTGGTAATAATTCATAAAATACTATTTTTTATAAAGACTCGAACACATTTTTAAAAACAATGTTAGAAACACAACACATCAAATTCTAAAAAAAATCAACGCGTTATGATTTTAAAACTAGTTTTAAGCACAACAAAACCAAATTGTCATACTCGGATTAGTTGTAAATTGTAATTTTACTTTAAGATAAACATAAGAAAGGCAACGGAGTCAAGAATCAAGATGCTCACATCACATGGTCACCCACACCGATGTTAGAATTTCAGAGAACACGATTCCACACCACACACTTAGTTTATAGTTTTTCTTAGTTTGTATGTGTATTTCTTGATGTACATGCTATAAGTGAATGATGTATTTCTTGATGTACATGCTAGAAAGTCTTCGTGCTTAGCGTCCTGCCTCGTGCTTCAGCTTCATTATCTTAAATTTGGCCTTGAGACTTGCTGTCGTACGTGTGGGTTTGAACACTCCCTCTCCCATCTGAAGAATCAGT
The DNA here is from genome assembly GCA_019706035.1 of Raphanus raphanistrum subsp. raphanistrum. Taxonomy (NCBI): domain Eukaryota; kingdom Viridiplantae; phylum Streptophyta; class Magnoliopsida; order Brassicales; family Brassicaceae; genus Raphanus; species Raphanus raphanistrum. The sequence goes on along the minus strand of CM033985.1, from coordinate 980,492 downwards.
TTCCATGGAATCTTCACGGATCTTTCTGCTGCAAATTTTTGGACTCCTGTCTACACTAACAAAATATGAATCAACAACAAGAATTCTTATAGAAATATAACCGAAAACAGATAGGAGTTCGTTATTACCAGCAACATGTCTACTTCTGCCGGCGTCCACAGTTGAGACTTTTCAAAATCCTTGTTAAAAATAAAAAAGGCTCTGGTTGCTGCTGCCCTTGCATCCTCTCCCTCTGGTTCCAAACCAGTCGTTGATGAGATTACAATATCATTAGAGTCTTCTGCTGATGCTTCAACCTCAACCTCGTTTTCTATCCTTTTATCTTCTTCTTCCATATCAAAAAATAAGTAACCGTTAAATATTATTAATGTCGATGAAAGAAGTGGATCCTTAGAATATAGGGATTAAAGGGAAGGTTAAAATTATTTTGAAAGAAAAAAAGATTAAAATGTATTTTAGGTATAAATCGTGTAGTTAGTATTTTCTAAGATATAGATTATTGAGAATAGTTAGTTGGACACAACCAAATATCAATAGGTTATACTTCAACTTTAATACTATTGATTTATGATTTAGTTGTCATATAGGAGGGACAATTCTATATGAGAATGTTCACGTTCCAATTGCACAAAACTTGATCTGAAAATGTGTGAAATGAAAATAGCAAAATAATCGTTGTTACAGGTAAGTAACTGCTATCATAATATTAACTAGATCTTGACCTGCCCGACTGGACGGGTGTTTGCTTTAATGTGTAAAATTATTATCGACTTATCTCCAATAGGAAATGATTGGGTTGGATAAGGTATGTTGCACGCTATTCGCTATCGTATGATTCATATTTATTATCTTTACTGTATTTATAACATTCAAAAATACAAATATGTTGGTATATATATATATATATAATTGCATTGTCTATTTGATATTGTAATATTAGAAAACTGATAATTATTTTAATTTTATTTAAAATAACATTCTCTTGAAAAATGTTAAAGTATAGGCAAAACACAAAACGAAAAAATGTTAAAGTATATTTAAAATAATGTTCTCTCGAAAAAATGTTAATTATTTCCTGAGGACCTGAGGAGATATCTTCCGCAGAAAATAAATCTAAAGTATAGGCAAAATAAGTAAATAAGTTACTTGCTATATAAGAAAATAAAGATCTCGAAAATATTTGAGAATAGAAAATAACCTAAAAAGAAGGCAATGTAGTTATGAAGCTAGACGATATTTATGTGATGAAAAATGATAGATAAAGTTTAAATACGCTAGAAATATTTAACTTGCACCGTAAGTTCAACCTTTATTAATTGAGATATTATGAGCAGAGAATATTATTCTAACTGATCCAGTTATAGCAATTTGGTTAATACAATTTAATTGTTTTTGAAGGACTATTATTGGATCATTGGAGATGGATTAATGTGATTTATTAAGGTCCATAACGTTGAAGAGTGATAGTTATGTTTTGTCGAATTATTTTTTATCCTTGTGTCCAAATGTCAATTTTTTTTACTCTATTATCACAGTTGCCAAACAAAATGAAATAGTACTTCTACTTTGATAAGGTAGATGATAGGGTTAAATGGTAAAAAGACCAAGCTCTCTTCATTTTCATTTTCCTTTTCTTCGTCATCTTCCCACAAAAGCTGCCCCACACGAACTACACACATAAGACACAAAACTTATCTTTCTGTAATAATAATATCTCCAATTATATGTGTATCTGAACATACTCGTCCACAGAGAGTTAGCTTTTTGTTTTCTTTTCAAAGCAATCAATCATGAGATTCAGATCTCTCCTCTCTCTCCTCTTCCTCCTCTTCTTCACTTCATCCGCCTACGCTCGATTCGTCTCCGTACGTCCATCTTCATCTGTTCTCATCTCCGATGGAATCAACGGCGGAAATCTCGGCTCCGGATCGGTTATCAAGACGGTGGAAGTCTCGGCTGAAGAGACAGAGGAAGCTTGTGAACAGACATATGGGTTCATGCCGTGTACCAAGACGGCGCTTGGGAACGTGTTTCTGATATTGGTTTATGGGTTTCTCATGTTCACGGCGGCGACGTATCTATCGGCGGGAAGTGAGCTATTGCTGGAGATCTTGGGACCGGGAATCGTCGGTGGTTTGTTTCTTCCCATGCTCGGAGCACTCCCTGACGCTATGCTTATTATGGGTAGGTCAAAGGGTTTTGATTCTTTCTTTTTTAGAAAAGTGAATCTTTGTTAGGTTCTGTGAATCAAATAGTGAGATATTTTGATGTATAACTTGTGTCTCTTATCGTTTACTCGTAGGCTTGGGTTTAGGGTAGTTTTGGTATTTGGTCGGATAGTTCGGTCCGGTAATTAGAATTTGGGTTGTTCGAACCGAAAAGTTTAGTTTTGTAGTTGGTAGTTTGGTTTTTTTAATTTTACCGAAACTAACCTTATATATTGAGTTCCGGTTATATCTCCGTTAAAAATGTACTTAAATTTGGGTAATTTTGGTTAATTTGATATTTTGGTTAATTTGATTAATTCGGTTCGGAACTTTCTTTATAAAAAATCTAACTAACCGGTTAAAAACCAAAATCTTTTTATAAATCTACCAGATTGAACTGAAAACCGACTAACCCGAAATTTTGGTAATGTTCGGTACAAGACATAAGTGAATCTTTGTTTAGTCTTTCTTGTGTCAATATAACTTTTTTTTTTTGGTCTTGATGGGTCTCTTGAATCTTATATATGTGTGTTGTGTTTTGTGTTCAGTGTCTGGACTATCTGGAGACGCGGCAACTGCACAAACCCAAGTCTCTGTGGGAATGGGTTTGCTCGCTGGCTCCACCGTTATGCTTCTCACTGTAATCTGGGGAACTTGCACTGTTGTTGGCAAGTGTGACCTTCGTGATTCCATTGCTGTGAACAATCAAGACACCAAAGGCTTCCATCTTAAAGGTAACCAGAAAGTAACTTGTGTGTCTATGGATTTGATTCTTCATTTTGTCTTTGGCTTATATAACTATGATACTAATTGTTCTTTTTTTTTTGCTTTAGATTCTGGTGTAACTGTTGATGTTTGGACCAGCTATGCCGCAAGAATAATGGCTATTTCGGTTATACCGTTCATCATTGTCCAGCTTCCTCAGATGTTGGACTCAACTTCTGGAAGACATTTGGCTGTTTTGGTTGCTCTAATCCTCTCTGTTCTAATGCTGATCTCTTACTGTGTATATCAAGTAAGTAGCCACTAGCTAGACTGTTGTCTCTTTGTTTTTTTTTTGTTTTTTTGCTTTCTCCATTTTGTTTATGAGATTATCCTTCCTTGTGTGTGATGATGATGATGTATATATATAGGTATTCCAACCATGGATCCAAAGGAGAAGGCTAGCTTTTGCAAAGCACAAGCATGTTATATCAGGAATCTTAAAGCACTTGAAACAACATGCTTTGGGAAGGCTTCTTGATGATGAAGGGCAGCCTGATGAACATGTCATCCGAAAGTAAGTAGATCAAGAATTTGTAAGGGCTCTTCTTGGTGTCACCATGTTGTTAAATTTTTATCTTTTTGATTAGGTTGTTTGAGACGATTGATGCAAACAAGGACGGACACTTGTCAGCAGCTGAACTTAAGGCGCTTATCATTGGGATCAGCTTTGAGGATATAGATTTTGACAAGGATGACGCTGTGGGGAAAGTTCTCCAAGATTTCGACAAGACGCTTGATGAGCAGGTTGATCAAGAAGAGTTCGTCCGTGGGATTAAGCATTGGCTTATCCAGGCAATGGGAGCTGCTGGTCCTTCTGGTCCTGACGCCGGTCCTCGCACAATGAAATTCCTTGACCATTTCCATGTGGTAAGAAACTTGTATCACACACAACCTCTACCTCTCTGGTATTAATGTTGGTGTTTTTTTTTTAAAAAAAAATTCTGCAGCAAACAAAGAGAGAGCATGCTTTATTGGGAGACAATGAGAATGGAGAGAATGATGAGGAGTCAGGAGAGGTTGCAGACCCGAAATGGATCACCATCAAAGCAGCTTTGTTGCTACTGTTGGGAGCAGCCATTGCAGCTGCATTTGCTGATCCTTTGGTTGACACAGTTAACAACTTCTCTGCAGCCACAGGGATCCCATCTTTCTTCATTTCCTTCATCGCTTTGCCTTTAGCCACCAACTCAAGTGAAGCCGTCTCTGCTATCATCTTCGCTTCACGCAAAAAGATCAGAACCGCCTCCTTGACGTTCTCCGAGGTCTGTTTATTTAATGTACTGAACCATCTTTCTGTCTCATTATTATACTTTACTGAAAATATGTTTTTTTTTTGTTGGTGTGTTTGTTTGCAGCTATGTGGTGGAGTGACAATGAACAACATTCTGTGTCTCTCGGTGTTCTTAGCAATCGTTTACCTTAGAGGATTAACATGGAACTTCTCATCAGAAGTGTTGGTGATTCTCATAGTTTGTCTGGTGATGGGAGGTTTCGCTAGCTTCCGCACAACGTATCCTCTTTGGACATGTTTCATAGCGTACTTGCTTTACCCGTTCTCTTTGGGTTTGGTATATATTCTCGACTACTGGTTTGGCTGGTCGTAGGTCAAATGGTTTGTTCACATGAGGGAGCTTGCTCTTTGCATGTTTCCTTTTCTTTATGTTATGTATGTAAGAGTGTATAAACTTGAAGTAAAAGTTCTGAGATTGTGAGTGATGATGTGTTTGAAACATTCTCGTTAAAGCTAATAAATACATGTCTTGTTTCTTTGGCATGTATTCTTTTCTACTACTATTGGTTGTTACGATTTTACTATTGCAGTAAACTAAAGAATGCACTTGTAGTCTCATTTTTAGTGGCTTAGATTTTACTATTTTCGAGAAAGAAAACAAAAAGAAAGATAGAGATGAAACAACAGAAGGTGTGGCTATTGATGTATATAAAAAAATTTGGAATTTATCTTAGCTCTCTCCTCCAAAATCCAATTACAAAGTTGGTGTATTGTCACATTTACAAATACTTTGAATATTATGGTTCATTTTGGGTTAATACATGATTTGAATGTGAAGCTCCCGTAGCTCAGTTGGTTAGAGCGTTGGTCTTATGAGCCGAAGGTCGCGGGTTCGAGCCCCGCCGGGAGCAAAATGCGATTTGTTTTTTTTTTTCAAAAATGTCACTTCTCAAAATTTGATTCTTTTACATCAAGCCATAAAATAACATTATGATCATACAAAATGTGAATTTATACTCCTTTGTTTGTTCTTGAATAATATGTATGTTTTAAGAATATAAGAGCCATTACCGGAAGCAAAATGTATTTTTCATTTTTAATGCGATGATCCAAAAAGTTGATTACCTTGAAGTATACATCTCCAAGCATGGCTGCATTACCACTTGGGTCCTGCTTCCAAAAGACTTGTCAGTGATAATATTTAGCTTTTATAAATCTAGGCTAAAAGTGAATATTGAGGATGTGGTAACAGTCTTCAACTCTGTTTAGTTGCCAATGCTATATTGTAATTTTTAGATATATGAAACCAATTCTCCTGCTAGCTTCTTCCATGCTATCCAGGAAATCCCAGTTTCATCAATGATAAGCGTCACCATAATTTTCTTATTGCAGCTATAATCTGCTTGATAGCTTTCAAAGGGAGTTGAAAGCATGACATACAATGTCAGGGAACAAATGTGGGTAGCTGTGATCAGAACTTATTTTCCTGTAATATTAAGGTCTAACTCATCCTGTTCAAAAATATCAAGGGCAAATTTAAGCACTCCTTCGCTTATCATGGGCCAATAGTTCATAGAAGAGTGTATTTAAACCATACGGTCCTGGAATTTTATCTACATTCCATCTGCTGCATGGCTTTATATAGCTCTTCTTTAGTTACTTGAATTAAGGATGCATGTGCTACAAGATGTCGTTGACATTACCACTGAAATGTGAAGCAAAAACATCATTAGAATAGTTCTCAATTACTCTGTTGAACATCTGTGGTCGATGACAAGGGTTTTCCATAATATATGTAGTTTGGCCATAGCTTATTATCTCTTTGTTTTGTACTTCATGGAAACACATGGTATCTTATACCCAGAAAAGGGCCATTGTACTGTGCTTTTTATCGTTAAAATATTCCTCTTCTGACGTGTATAATTAAGTGGTTATAGTAGATAAATTTAAGAGCATTAGTATAATTGTAATCAAGACATGAAGCTTCGTATGCCTTATGCAGCATGTCTTTTAACCATTGAATCTTTATTCTATATACATTTGTTGTTGATGTGGTTTCAAAGCAAAAACACTTGCCATTTGTTGATTTTTTTGGCTCATAACGATTTAGAGAACGATAATTAAAAAAAAAATTGTAGAATCAGTAAGGAAACAAGGGTGGAGAAAGAATAAGAAGAAGAAGAATCAAACACACTTGTGATCTGATTATGGCATAAGTATCATTGTTCCAAAAGGAAAAAAGAAACCTACATGTTTTGACAAGTTACAGTCTTATCTCTGTGCTTTGGGACTGAACCCAAAAAGCCTTAAACACATGGATTTTATTAATGAAACCCCAATGAAGGGCGAGAATATAACCGGAAAATTGGGAAAAGAACCGAGTCAAAAATCGGTTGAACTCATTGGTTGGCGAACTTAACACCCTTCTCGATGGAAGACTTGAGTTCTGGCTTAAGTGCTTCCAACCCTTCTTTCTCAAAGTCTGAGAGTGGCCCCAAATCAAGAACCTCCTCCACACCGTTCTTCCCCAACCTCACCTGAATCAAAATCATCAAACCATCACATCCTTCCTATCGAGTCATGAGACATTCTGTGTTTCATTGATACTAAGTTTCGAGGGTTTACCTTTGAGGCGAAGAAAGGAAGCTCGGTGATTGTGGATTGCACGTATGAGCATTCCACAACATCTGGAACTCCGTTAAGTCCTTTCAAGCATGCATCAGCGAACAGTGCTCCAGCATATCTGTGACAATGATCAGAAAATTTAAGACTCAAAAGTAGTTCAAGATGAGAGTAGTTACGAAAAGATCAGCACAATACAATTACTTACGCCATTGACAATGTAGCTGAACCCTTTCCTGCTTTAGCCTCAACGACTTCAGTACCTCCATCTTGGGTACGCTTGGTGAGAGCGGTGAGTACATCACTCGACAAGTTAGCTTGAGGAGTAGCCTATATTATTTACAAACAGAGTGACTTAGTCTAACAAGGCTAAATAAATAAAACATTCAACCACATAAAGAGAGGAAGTGAGAGAGAGGTAACCTGAGAGAAGAGTGGGAGAATAGTAACCCCAGCATGACCACCAATCACAGGTACATTCACTTCTGTAGACACAACAAGAAGCAATTAATTTATGTTAAGACTCAGGCTTGTGATTCAATTGTGAAGACAACATCCTTGAACAAGTAAACTTATGATTGCAAAGACAATGTAGACGAACCTGCAACAGGGACATTAGCCTTTCCAGCGTAGAAAGTCTTGGCCCTAACAACGTCAAGAGTGGTGACACCAAACAACTTCTTCTCATCGTACATACCAGCCTTCTTAAAGACCTCAGCCGCAATTGGAACAGTAGAGTTCACAGGGTTGCTGATCATATTAACAAGCGCCTGATTCAACAACAACAACAGATTTAACTCCAAAAGGAAACATTTAAACACCTTAACAAATCAATCAAGCAATCAGACGCTGTTTGGCTTACATGAGGGCAGTACTTGGCGATGGCAGAGGCAAGGTTCTTGACAATACCAGCATTGATGTTGAAAAGATCATCACGAGTCATACCAGGCTTCCTTGGGACACCAGCAGGGATGATCACTAAGTCAGCTCCTTCTAGAGCTTTCGCCAACTCATCATCTCCCATGTATCCAACTACCTATTACAAATTCAAATCCAAATCTCACATCAATCTTGAATCTAAGCAATAGATCAGGATGATCGTGACTAGTGGTAGTGTGTATACCTCAGATCTGGTGTTGATGTGGCCGACATCGGCGGCGACTCCAGGGGTGTTGGCGATATCGAAGAGGGAGAGGCTGGAGACGAGGGGGTTGAGTTTCATGAGGAGAGCGAGAGGCTGGCCGATTCCACCGGCGGCGCCGAGGATGGCGACTTTTCGCTCGGGGACGGAGGAGGAGGAGAAGGTGGTGCGGCTGAGAAGCGATTGCTTCGCCGATGAAGAGGAACGGACGAGCGCAGATCTGAACATTTTTGAGATGGAAGCTAGGGTTTGCTCTCGAGGAGGAGAGAGAAGGAAGCGAATCTAAGGAGATGCTCTTTTTATGTGGTGAAGCTCTCTCTCACACTCGACGATAGTTTATATGATGAGAGATGTGACTCTCTCCCTGCGCTTTAATGCCTCCACGTCTTTTTGTTTTGTTGGCTTAATTTTTTTTTTACAGGTTAATCTTTTGTTTAATTGTTGTTAAAATTATAGTATTAATTGTTTTAATTTCATTTCGAAATCTCGAAGGATATTGTTGTTTGAACCTCATGATTATTTCCAAATTATTGTACACTGTATCTAAGTGAGACCAATTTCTAGGGCTGGGCAAAAAACCGAATCCGAAAAACCGAACTGAATCCGTCCGGAAAAGTAGCACCGAACCCGAACCGAAATTGATTAAATATCCGAATGAGTTCAAAATTTCGGTATTTAAAGAACTGAAAGCGAACCCGATCCGAACCGAAGTATGTTGGGTACCCGAATGTATCCGAAATAAATTTATATACTTAAATATATACATTATTTTATAAATAATGTATATTAAAAATATTAAAAAATATATAAGATACCTTTAAATTTTCCAAAATATTCGAAAAATATATGCAAATAGTCAAAAGTAAATGTTTAAAATAGCTAAAGTATACTGAAAACACCAAAAATAGTTAAATATCTATTGATTCTTTATCTAAATATTCAAAGAAAACCAATTTATATGTTAAATTAAGGTATTTTGACATATATGTTATGAAAATTTATATGTAATATATTATCTTTCTTATAGATTTTAAAAATTTAAAGTATTTAATGAATTTTGAAAATTTAAAAAAATTTTAAATGGGTTATCTGAATCCGAACCGAACCCGCAAAGATCCGAACCGAACCCGAACCGAAATTTAGAAATATTCGAATGGGACTGAAATCTTTGACCCCGAAAACCCGAAACCCGAATGGACTAAACTGAAACCCGAATGGGTATCCGAACGTCCAGCCCTACCAATTTCAATGGAAAAAACAAAAATTATGTAATTTTATTTTCACTAAAACTTTTAGGATTATACCATTTCATCAAATTTGGTATCAGATAAATAATATTCATGTATCATTGTAAGAGGTGTTTAAAATTTTTGCACAAAAAATAAGAAAATACAAAATTTTATGCAATTTACCTTGATAATATAAAATACAATTAATTCAACCAATAAAAAATGCAATATTTTGAGTTCGTCATAAATTGCAAATGATATTAAATTTTATATAGAATTGTGAGAAACAAAATTAAAATTTCTAAACACCACTTAAATGATACGGAAATAGTATTTCATTAGTTTATTGTAACACTATCCATACTAAAAATGTATATTTTATTATATTCTATTTAATAAAATAGTCAATTATTATTATTAATCATCTTAAATCTATATCTAAAAACAAAATAAATTATGTCTTTTATATTTTTTCATTTTTATTTTCACATTAACATTTAATAGTAAATCAGTATTACTAATAAATTAAAATGTTACTAGTTTTCTTTTCATTTTGTTTTCTACTTTTCATATTTAACAGTATACATTTTTAATTGTTAATGATAAATAAGTTAATATATAAATTAGTTAAAGCAAAATATAAAAATTTAAATACACACTGAAAACATAAAATTATAACCATAGAATATAATGTTACAAAACAACAATATACAATTATTCAATTACAAAAAATAATTATTTAATTAGAAATAATAAAAATATAAAATCAAATAATATATAAAATTGTTTTTGTTGTAAAATCTGGTGTTACAGAGAGGTGGAAATAAAGCTTGTTTTGGTGTATTATCGTTGGAGTTACTCGCAAAGTGTAAATCTCATATTACTCATCATTTTTAGTCTTTTTTTGTAAGAACTAAAATTTATGTAAAAAGTCAAAATAATTTTTGTAACTTTATTAAGAAAGTTCAGTCTCATTTAAAAACTCTAATTAACCCAAGTTGGTTGATTAAACACGCTCTTGATATTATTAGAAAGTGAACCATATTATTAGAAAATGAACATGTTTAGTAACTTACAAGATTACATACACATCTCAATATACATGTTACACGTTATGTAAACGGAGCGATTTCGCCATCGGTCTTCCCATATTTGCAGCAGGCCAGAGGTCGCACCGTTATGTCACCAAATGAAAAAAAGAAAAGAAAAAGAAGAACCGAAGAAAACGACGGTGAAACAAAAGACCAAGTGGTCACAGGTCAGTGTGAACCAAATAGATGCCTAACAGTGACACAAAAGACGAGTCTTTTTGTGGACAAGAAGCGAGAGATCAGATCACAAGTCTTTTTGTCTTCACAGAATATTTTAAGAGACAAACTTCTCGTTAAACGTGACCACAAAATAAAAGATATAATCGTCAAATATCAAAAACCAACACTAAAAAAAACCACATATCAACACGATAAAGGGGTAAAAAATCGCATATAAAATCTCAAAACGATCCTGGACAGTAATTCTTGATTTGGTAATAACATATCACGGGGAATCAAATTAGATTTTTCGTCATTTGAAGCAGAGTTTCTTTGTCAAACATTGGCAATATAATATCACAATCTTCAAAATTGCACACTCTCCAAGAAACTCCTATCATGTCTGGTTTGCAAACAGAAAAGGTAGAATACAATTCTCATAATATCAAGCTGCTAAAGCAACACATGTTCACCACGTTTCAACATATGAATCAACCAATCAGAAGTGATCCACGAAGAAAACCTTCTAGTGCCACTTTATTGATCACATACAAGTAGAACCTTGTTGTCAATGTTCCAGAAGAGTAAAGAAACATTAAGCAGGAAAAGGCAAATAACACCAATAGTATTGAAAGTTCACTAATCTGACAAACAAAACCAATCTGCCAACTATGTCTATGAAATTAAAAGAAAAAAAATACAAGTAAGACATCCTAATCTAATCATTCATAGAGAACAACTAGGTATTCAGAGGCCAAGACACAATCAATTCAAGTGAAGAGAGACATAGGTCAAAGCAGCAATACATTCATCAATCCAGAGATTCTAAAGATGCTGCAATCACGTAATCACCATTAAGCACAAAAACCATCTTCGCCCTGTCAACAAACCTGAATCAAACATCCATTCACAATTTAACTTGGTCATTAGCATTAACAAACAAATTAAACTCCAAGCGGAAATTAACAACTCCCAAGCAAAGTGTGGAGCAAATGGACACAGTACTGCAACTAAACAATTGTACTAACAGAGAATTTCTAGCAAACAAACAAACAAACTACATGCGAAAACCATTGAAGAATACGTCAAAATGCAAGGGGCATGCTCATGCACAAAATAATACTGGCAAGATCAAGCAAAAAGAATAATTAACTAAGAACCATCTCACCATTCAGTAATGCGGTGGACCGTTGGGGTACATTCCTCCAGGAGGAACTCTCGGAGCTGTTGAGGAACCAACAGGCTGATGCTGTCCAGGATACCCTGAAGCTGATGAATGCCCATAGTGCCCACTCTCTGGATAACCACCACCAGCCATCGAACTCGGTGGCATTCTATACGGACCACTTCCAGCACCAGGCCCACCATAACCACCACCTGTACCAAGACCATAACCCCCAGATCCTGGATGACCACCGTATCCACCATAATGACCAGCATACGCACCTCCATATCCACCAGCACCACCCATAGAAGACGGTGCGTGATTCATCTGATGCGGCGGTGGTGGTCCTCCTGAGTACCCACCGTAACCACCCACCCCACCAGGTCCACCATAAGGTCCTCCAGGAGGAGGAGCCACACCCATTCCATTACCATGACCATGACCAAGACCGTTACCAGGCCCAGCAACAACATCTTTACCCGGACCACCAACACTACCACCTGGTGGCTTTCCCTTCTTCCCATCAATAGCCAACTTACACTGCAAATGCTTTCCATCAATCACCTTAGTAGGATCAGCAAGCGCAGCTTGAGCACCTTCAGGAGTCTTATACACAAACAAAGCAAACCCTCTCGACTTCCCAGTAACCTTATCAAACCCCAACGGACCTTCCTCAATCTCCCCATAAGCCAAAAACAGATTCAACAACCTATCCGCAGGCATATCAACCGGCACATTCGCCACATAAATCTTCCTCATCGACACATCCGAAACATTCGCCGCGGACGCCGCCACATTCCCCCCTTGATTCCCAGCGGCAGCGAGCTGCGTGACCGTCACGCGCCCGTCGATCTTCTTCGACGGATCCTTCAAAGCGAGGAGCGCTCCGTCCACGTGCTTGAACGTCACGAACCCGTACCCCTTCGACTTCGCCGTCACCTTGTCGAGGATCACGATCGCCTCGTCGAGATCTCCGTAAGCCGAGAAGAGCGATCGGAGACCTTCCGTCGTCGTCTCCGCCGCGAGGCCGCGGATGAAGAGCTTCCTCTGCGTGATGTCCGAGTCTGCCGTCGATCGGACGAGCTCGAGGACGTCGGGGTGCCGCGCGACGGCGTTTTGTAGGATGTCGAGGAGCTGATCGGTGGAGAATCGCTCGATGAGTTTCCGAGCGTCGTGTGGCGTCAATCGGGAAGAGACGTCGTTGAGGATCCCGTTGCCGTTCTCGTCGAGCCTTCGCTTCTTCAGCATATCCATGATTGAAGATTGGTTGTATGGAAAGATGAGTTTCGCCTCAAATCCTTAACCCTAATCGAGGAGGAGACAGCGATACACGGAGACCAAAAAAAAAAATTTAATCGAAGAATCAAAAAAGACGGCGAGGTTAGCTATTTATAACACCTAGCCCAGTAAAATTTGCAATTAGGTATGAATTAAATAAATTAGGCCCATGAAAGGCCCACTTAATCCACATATAATAAATTAGGCCCATTAACGGCCCAGTATCGCTCCTCCATCCACCTTATCTGTGTCTCCCGCCGTCTCTGCACACACTTCTTCATCAATGTGGTTTCGCCGGAAAATTACCTTAGCTTTTGGGACAACGATGTAACTGAGCTGAGAAATTTTTATGACAAAATGTTTTCACTTTCTTCACCGGTTCATCTCCGTGCCGGAGTGTCTTTACAAATGTGAGTGCTTAACTGTTTTTTTAATCTGCCACTTACCTATTCAATATATATATGGTGGTTTTGATTTGCAATTACTGTTCTTTTTTCTCTCTTTGCAGAAGGCTAGCAATGGAGATGAAGATTGAACTGGGCACTTCATCTGTACGGTCATTGTACAATGTATGTGAGATCCGTAGCAAACAAGTCAAGCCTAGTCTTCTAAAGATGCAGGCTATGGAGAAAGAGAGTGAAGCTGGTAGGAATGTGAAGGAAGAGGAGAGGAGAAGGAAGATTGGATTAGCTAATAGAGGAAAGGTACCATGGAACAAAGGAAGGAAACACACTGAAGGTAGTAGACTAGAGAGAGAGTTTTAATCTGTTTCGTTTTTCTTCTTTATGAAAATGAGTTTAGATCAAACTCTTAAAACAGACACTCGAAGACGAATCAAGGAGAGAACTATTGAAGCTTTGAGAAATCCCAAGGTGAAGTCAAGTAAGACTCATTCAAATCTGTTTCTACTCGTTAAAATGACAAAACCTATATGGCGAAGTTGAACTCTTTTACCTTCTTTTCAGGTTCGGGATAAGATGTCTGAGCATCAACAACCACATAGGTAGTAGCTCTGTTGTTTACATGTAGTTTGTAACTGTTTCAGTGTATCTACACACCACACTGAGGCCATAAAGTTTGTGTTGCAGTGATGAAACCAAGGCGAAGATAAGAGCTTCAGTGAAACAAGTTTGGGCTGAAAGGTTAAGATCAAAGCGATTAAAGGAGAAGTTTACTTCACTCTGGTCAGAGAACATTGCAGAAGCTGCAAGGAAAGGAGGCATTGGTGAAGTGGGACTCGATTGGGACAGCTACGAGAAATCTAAACAAGAGATTTCGTCTGAGCAACTTCAGTTGTCTGAAGAGAAAGCAAGAACAAAGGAACAGACCAAGATGAGAGCTGCACAAGTCAAGACAGAGAAGATGAGGAGAGTTGAAGAAAGGAAGAAAGAACGAGAAGAGAGAGACCAAAGAGGAGTAAAGACTCGAACACCAAAGCAGAACAAAGAGAATGCAACCGTTATCTCACGTTCTAAACTGAAGAAGAAACTCACAAAGGTAAAGTTATTCCTTGGACGCTTCAGACAAAACAAGAAACGAACTTGATAAATTCTTGGTTTTGCATTAATGTCTTGCAGATTCACAAGAAGAAAACAAGCCTTGGTAAAGTCTCTATTGTAAAGGATAGGGTAGTTTCAGTTGCAGCCAAACTGGAGAATCTGGACTTGGAACTGATAAGGAAAGAGAGAACAAGAGGAGAAATTTCACTTGCTGATCAGATCCAGGCTGCTAAAAGCCTACGAGGAAATGATGTTCTATCAAGAATTGGTCTTTTTGCCATGAACTCGATAGACTTTGATTAGTTTATAGAGCTGCCCCTTCACTTCTTGTCACAATATACTTAATACAAAAATATAACGGGTGCTACTTTAACTCATGTATAAGTTATTAAACTAACTCTCAGCCTCTCACACAAGCTAGAGTGACAACTGACGGAACTCTGACCATAAGAAAAGGAATATTCTGGAAGAAAACGAGTAAGTGAGCTCGTCTTTTTATTTATTGGACATTATAAACCATCACACTCAGTGTCAAAGCACACATTACAATAAAGGTCCACTTATCGATAGCTTCATACACTAAAGCATTTTTCTTAAAGAAGACAATCTTATCTTATAGATACTCACTTGCTGAGTTTACACAAGATTATCTTATAGATACTCACTTGCTGAGTTTACACAAGAGTTGCCTTTGCTAGCTGAAGTCCTTTCTCTCGACCATAAAACTTCTCCACGATTCCGAGTGCAAACTCCAACGAGGTTCCAGGACCCTTGCTCGTTATGAGATTACCGTCCACCAATACTCTATGTTCGATGTGACTCTGGTCCGACAATTTGTTGCACATTGCTGGAAAAGCTGTCGCCTTCTTACCCTTTACAAACATCCATAAAGTTGCTATGAAGGTAATGGTCATATGCATCTAAGTCTCAACTATTAGCTACCAATGTATATTTCTCTCTCGCTTTGTTTGTACCTTGAGCAGACCATGTGGCTCGAAGACCAGAGCAGGTGATGCACAAATTGCTCCATATGGTTTGTTTGATTCCGCCTGCTTCTTTAACATATTCACTAGCTTCTCCGAACTTGCAAATGCTTCAGCGCCACCGAGACCGCCCTGTGAATTTAAAACAAGTTGGTTAATTTTTAACCTTCTTGACATTATGTTCTTCAGTCATTTCAAGAAGTTAGCACTCACAGGCAACACAATCAGATCGTATGAATTCTTTTCAGCCTCATCGAGAAGCACATCTGCCACTAGCTTGACTTTACGAGATGCTACCACTTCCAAACTGTTACCAAGCGCAGCAACGACGACATTTGCTTTTGCCCGTCTCAGTACATCAATGATCGCAACAGCTTCCATTTCTTCCGCGCCATCTGCAATGGGTACAAGAATCTGAAAAAGGAAAACCACAGACTCTCAGTGTATATACATAAGCTCATCCGAAAAGGTGTGCCAGTCAACTTCTCATTTAGATACTCATCATCTAACCAACTGAAGTAGCTTACCAAATTATCTCACACTACAAGTCGAACTAACCATCAAAATAGAGCTATGCACATGTCAAGGGTGTTAACCAAGTGGATAGGTGGCAATACTCATAGTAAGTTGTTACCTGTGGGGTACTGTCATACGACCAGTTTATTTGGTTAAGCTCGGTAATAGTGTACTCATCACCAGGGTTGGGACGCATCACCTGATGTCAAAAGGGGAAGAAGAGAGTGTAAGATGATACCATGGAACAACGACTATGCTACCAAAAGAATAAGTCGTTTCCTCATGGAAATATGAAGTATATGTATCATATAGCTTTCAGTTGCTTGCACTCTCTCAAAAACAGTCACTGAGCACTGGACAGGGGAAAGAATGCTGGAAAGTTTAGCCTTTCACAAACCTCAGATTCAAGGAAATCACAGCAATAATGATAGAGAAAAGGTTACATAGTAGGATGCCATAATAAAAGAGCTACATATACAACCTTCTTTGCAGAGGAATATCTTTGCACAAAAAAATGGTCACTAATACTCTGTCAGTTCCCAATATGTGGATTTGGAGTGAGGTTTGATAGAAGAAGACATACCAAAGGTGCAGAGACTTCAGCAGCTTTCTCTTTCCCAAACAGCTGCTCCACAAGCGTGACAGAGAATTCCATAGTGGTTCCAGGCCCTCTACTGGTCACTATCCTCCCATCAACTTCCACTCTCGACTCAACAGCCGTTGCACAGGTTGCTCCAAGCTTCTCCATAAACACTGGATAACATGTTGCCTACAAGGAACACACATCTGATTTACACACCAAATACAAAACTTCAAACAAACAAAGAATACTAATCACTGCATACATACTTTTTTACCCTCTAGTAGACCCCAAGTACCAAGCGCCAACGCCGGAGCACAACAGATAGCAGCGTTAAGCCGTCCATCAGTGTCTTGTTTCTTAACCATATTCTCCAAAGGTTTACAGTTCTTAAGTGTCTCTCCCCCAGGTAGTCCTCCCTTTCACCAAACAACATCACAAAAACAAAAAAAATTACCTACGAAATTCTCAAACTATATCAAAATCAAAATCTGGAAGCTATGATCAAAGGCATAATAACAACGATTCCATGCAATCGAATCCTTAATTGGTACAACTATGTGTTCACGAGATGGATCCAGAGATCAGAGACGTTACAGGGAGCATAATAAGGTCGAAAACAGAGTCGGTGACATCAGAGAGAAGCGTATCGGCGACCATCTTGATCCCATGGCACGCATCAACTCCAACCTGATTCTCCACGGAGGCCACCGTTACATCCGCGCCGCCTCGCCGCAACACATCGATCATCACCACCGCTTCGAACGGCTCGGTACCATGCGCGACGGGGATCAAAACCTAGGGCACGAACAAAAAACAATCATCAGGAGAAAGTAGAGGATCGATAAGGATATATGAAGATTACGGATCTTCGTACCTTCTTAGTAGGTGAAGCCATAGTCGCAGAGATGGAGAAGGATCGTCGATTCACGAGAAGAGAAGTTCGTCTCGGAGATGAGAAATGGTGTTTAGTGCTGCTGAACAATGGAGTGACACTAAGGTAGCGGTGACACGACGACGACGCCATTGATGAATAAACACGTGTCTTGAATGTGCGATAGGAAGAGAAAAAGTTTGTTTGGGGTAATCGTGGACGGCGTGTAGTTGGTTTGTCAAGGTGAGAACAACGTCCCGGTTCATAGTTTCATTGATGCACTTGTTGTGGTTTTAACATTAAAATCATTTTGTGTTTCTAATTTTATAAAAAGACCAAGTAGCACAGTTGTTGTCAAGAGTTTGAACCTTTATTTTTCTCAAAAACTTATGTATTTATCATGTTAAAGTAATTATAAACATTCAATGAAACAAATTATAAAGTTATTCGGTTCATTAACACTTTGACAGACTGACAGTTTGACTGATAAATTTTTGAGATTGTAGATAAAAGTTTTTTCTTGAAAACACATATCGACATTCTTTATATTTTCTTGCAGAATCCCTCTTTGGTAAAATCGGTTTGATATGGATTTAAATTACCAAATATGAGTCTATACTTCAATATAAGCTGAATAAAAGGCAATTAAAAACGCTGACAAAAAAAGGCAATTAAAAACTTGAGCTTGTATTGATCTTGACTCATCGATCAAGATGAATCTGATTATGTGCTAATTAGTGAACTATAATCTCCCAATTTCACTATAACTAGATGATAACTCGCGCCATGCGCGGGGTGAGTTTTTTAAAATATGTTGTATTGAAATATTATAATTAGAATGCATTTTGTTATCAAGATTTTTTTTTTACATTTGATTTGGGGTAGACATTCAGATACCATTTGGTTCAGTTTGGTTTGGTTCGGTTCAGTTATGTTTCGATTTTTTGTGAGTTTGATCCGGTTCGGATCTGCGGGTTCGGTTTGGGTTTGGACTCAGATAACTCATTTTATTTTTAAAAAATAAAATTCGTATATACTTTAAATTTCTCAAAATATAAAAATAAAAAATTATTTATAACATATAAATGTGTATAATGCAAGCTAAAATACTTAAACTTAACATAAAATTTGGTTAGTTTCAATATTCGGATAAGAAATCAATAGATATTTGAAGTATTGGTATTTTGAATATCATTTAACTATTTTAATCATATATTTTTTAACTATTTGTAAATATTTTCAAGTATTTTGGACAACTTAATAACATTTTATATATTTTTTATATTTTTTAGATATTAAATTCTAAAAATAATTAATATATTTAAGTATATAAATCTGGTTTCGATATATTCGATATCCGAAATATTTTGTTTCGGATCAGGTTCCGTTCTAAAAAATATCATCTTAATAACATCTTACAATTTTTGGTAATTTATAGACGTTTTAAAAAATTCAAAATATAACATATATGAAAAATCTATTTTTTAAATATGTTTAAGTGATTTTTTTTTTGATAATATTAATTAAAATAAAATGTAGAGGATACAATTTTTTTTTATCAAATTGTTTTTTATTTGTAATCATTAATTATCATATATACGTTAATTATATTAGGTAATTTCGTAACTTTTATTTAAGGAAATAAACTTCCGTAGCTTTTATTTAAGGAAAGAATTTAAGACTACTAATTAATATGATAGTTAGTTTCATAAAAAGTATAATATATATTTATATGGACCAACATATTTTTCTAAGGATTTCTGAGAATCATCCTAGTGATGACACGTGGCTACAAAACATGTTGTAATGTTCGAGGATTAATATATAGGGGATATGGAAATTACGGTTTAATAAATTTCAGGATTCTACTTTTTTTGTAGTACATTGATTTCTTGGATGCTTACTAGTTGCGTTGCTTTTTTCATTGAACAACACTGTTTTTTGCAGCATTGGAAGAATCTAAGTTTGTGATAGGAAAAACCAAAATATGAGAAAAATTGGCTGAACTCAGAAGCGATATCGAAGAGGAGTACTAGGCTCCCTTGCAAACGTTTGTGAAAGTGTGATTTGCTCTTTAATTGTTTTTGTTGTATATATAGATTAACTCTCTAGCTGCATTCGATCTTTAGAGGTACTGAGTACTAACCACTTATGTTTCTCGGCATCCTCTAAAACTCACAACTTAAAGCTATCATTATTAATTATAGTTAATATATAGTCGCAATTACAAGCATCTAGCTTACCTTTATAGTTTTTTTTTTTTGACTAAAGGCTTTCATATTAAAAATGCAAGAGAAATGTAAAAACATTACAAGCCCGATAAGCTATAGACTGCCGGTCTAATGGCCAATTTAATTATAACCCATACTCATACTCATTATCAAAGATCAAATAAAATGAACCAAAAGCCCAGGGAATTTGTCTTCAACGGAGAAAGCGATGAAGAAGTTGAAGCGGTGGCGAGAATCGATCACAGCCAGTATTGCATGAGCCTCGAAGACAAGATCGGTGAAGATTGTCTGAAGGCTAGAATCTTGTCTCTCATCTGTCTGTCTAACAGTCGAAGAATCACATCCGAAGAGCGAAAGAGATTGCGATGGAGCCTATTGTTCCTCTCAGTCCAAACCCAGTAGATCACCGCTTGCCATCCCAACAAGGTCAGTTGTTTTTTCGCCCTATCTCCCGACAGCCTCTGCAGTTGATCTAAACAATCAGCCCATTGTCTCTGCGGTTGCAGGTTGCACTTGGAGGCCACCGCCGACCACAAGTCCCATGAGAAGGAGCAGTCAAATAGTAGATGATCTCTCGATTCATCCGCAGCATTACAGAGTAGACAAGTCGAATCGGTCTGCAAACCCCAACTTAGCAGCCTATCCCGTGTAGAACATCTGTTGAGAGTGAATAGCCAGGCGAGGAAACTATGGCGCGGGATCCCTCCTCTGTTCCAAACGATTGGTGCCCAAGGTACTGACGGTTCTGATCCTTTTAGCTTCCTGTAGACCTCACTAGTGTTATACTTCAAGGTTGGTCTGTCTTCCAGAATCCATTCATAGCAGTCTAGAGCTTGATTGAGGGAGACCGTAGTTAAATGAATCTGAATTTGCATCCACTCTTCTGATCTAGCAGGTGGAAGTAACCAATTCCCGTCCTCATTCAAATCAGCGAGGGTAGCAGTCCGAGGGATACCTAGTCTAAACTGCGAGCTTACCCTTATAGTTGATCAGACTCTTTGTTGAATTAAACACCTTTTACATGCAATAACTAAACTATTAAAACTGAAATACATATAAGATTTGACCCTGAGTTTTGCTCAATAATTACAATCTAATGTCATTGATTAAAACACAGTAGTTTTACACTTTTTCTAAGCCATTAGTTTCCTATACCAAGAGCCACCTTGACATTACGTTCGGTAAGCAATCAAAATAATTAAAGTTGACCAACACATACCATAATTACTTAAAACAAACCACCAAAAAATATTTCTTAATAACTAAACCAAACCTTGACTTAACCTAGCCATGTAAACAATTCCACCGAACAACAAAAAATCAATTGTTTGGTCAATTATATCATTTTACAAAGTATAATTTTGGTTAGCCCTAAACAATAACAGAATGTTTATATGGGTCCTTTCTTATACATTACTAAACTGATTTATTTTTTTGTTCACTACATTACTAAATTGATACAATTCAATATTTCATCATACATAAAATTATCTCATCTTACACATTACTATATGGTTTAAAATTAACCAAAGGATTATAATAAAAACTAATCATCAATTTCAATTTTTATATACAAATATCTAAACTATTAAAACATCAATAAAATTTTGAAATAACGTGACTTTTCCTAAATAATTTCAAGTACATGTCACTCCTGTTTTACTCTTAACCATATATAATTTTAATAAATAAAATTACAAAATACATAATAAATATTGTTTCTATAAAAAATCATATATTCTACACCAGATTACCTAATATTTAGCTAACATAAAAGATCGCAATCTTTCATTTCCTAAACAAATATTTAGAAACAACATTATGATATATATTTTTTATGGTTTTGGTATTTATAATATTTTATCTGAAATATTTTTTTCTTAACTGAGTAGTTTAAATATCTAAACATGGCAAAAGAATTTTGGAAATAAATTTAGAAATTGTAGTATCAATAAGAGACAAAAGAATAGATATCATAAAGTGAGAAACTCTGGAAAAAAAATCCTAAAGTGAGAAACTCTAACGTGTCATTGATCAATAAACATCAAAGTTTTGTTTTTGAAGTTAACAAGAAGAGGACAAATCAGAAAATATTTGATTGTACAACTGATATTCGATATCTATACAAAAAAATAAAAAATAAAAATAACACCCGCACGGGTGTGCGGGTCAAAACACTAGTTATGATTAAAACCGAATTTGTTTAGGCATATTGACTATCTTTTTACTCTCAAATCTATAAATAAGAATTCTGCTTTCACGTGATGAATTTCTTCATGATCAATCATTTTACGTAAAAGTGGCTATAAGCCGAACAATGTACTAGAGTAAAACGATCAAATACTCATCAAAAGCAAAGAAAGAGGGACAAGAAAAGCTTAATCAAGTACTATCAATTAAAATAGAAACAACCAAATTAACATCACCAAAAACATAAGAAAGACGTAACTCATTTACTGATTTAAGGTCTAACCTAACCTCTTTTTCTGGATGCGAACCAAGCTTGGAACATAAGTGAGGACAAATGGCTGAAAGCGATATCGATTATATGAATTTTTAATACATTTACAAACTTGTTTATACATATCCTCTTCTACAATGAAGATTATGGTCCTATCTTCATCATCCATGTCCACATTACAAGCTTCCGACGTACTGCCACATTGACCACACGATAAAATTTGCCAAAATTCACTATCAAGATGAAGTCGTTCCTACACAATTTTTTTTTGACATCCTCGTCAATCTTATTGCTCACCCATATCCTCATCACATTTGACGGTGCAAGGATATGGGTGAGCAATAAGATTGATGCAGATGACAAACTCATATCCTCATCATCCATATCTTGTTTTCTCAATGAACTTGGGATGCGTACCATCGCTTGCAAGTTGTTTTAACAACTTTTTTTAGAAGCGATATGATAAGCCCTTCCAACCCATTTAGTTTTCACAACCTTTTTTGGTAAAATATTTTTAACAACTTACTCACAAGATAGCAAAGTGTAGGTACTAAATCTTCTGGAGAACGTTGAAAGAAGTGTTTTATCTACATAGGGTCCTTATATAAAAATTTAGGGTGTGATATCTAATAAACCAAAAAAATAGTTCTTTAAAACCCCATTAATTTTCTTTAAAAGCGATATGATAGCCCATTGACCAACTGATTTAGTTTCAACTCCTTGAGAACGTTGAAACAGAGCTATAAGTGTTGTAGTGGCCACAAGAACCCAAGCTTCTTATTGTTAAGCTTCCTAAGAGTTTCAAGACTGAATCTGTAGGAACCGTATTTTACTATAAAAGCAAATGATATTTGTAAAATATAATAAGAACATAAATTAAAATTATAATATTGAAATAAAAAATAAAAAAATAAAAAATTGCAAAGAGATAGTAAATCTCTTTCCTTAGATTTTTAAATGTTTCGTAGAGTGATAGTTTTATAATGATTAGATTCTTAGGAGACAACTGCATATATTTCTATCTCCTATCACTGAAAATAAAGCATGTCGAAACTATTTTTTTGTTGCTCTTTTGGACACAAAAAAAAAACTAAAAATAAAAGAAAATATTCAAGCAGGAGAATCTTTTGGTGTTGTATTGTTCGTCTCTCTTTTCTAAATGAGAACACATGTTTTATAGCGCTCAGATGATGAAACGCACATTGTAGACGTTATGGAGTATTTAGTAACAAATCAAATTGTCATTATGGTGAGTCAATCCCCATAACTAATAATGATAACGTACTTTACGAAAGTGATTTTGTTCGACTGACCATTGATTGACCAAGTCAGAAGCAACAAAATAGTTTCCAATGGGTAATATAAATTTTATATTTAACAACATACAAAATATTATACGGATGTGATTTGTATGAATCAATTTTCATTGTGGAGTATACGGAGTATTTAGTAACAAATCAATTGTTATTATGGTGAGTCAATCCCCATAACTAATAATAACTAGATTTTGACCCGCACGTCCGTGCGGATGTATTTTTTATAAAATATATTGCTATTTATTTTCTATGTCATTATTAGAGTTGGACAAAAAATCTGAATCCAAAAATTCGATCGTGATATAAGAAGAAGTATCAAACCCAAACCAAAATTGATTAAATATCTAAATTATTTAAAATTTTGGTATTTAGAGAATTAAACCCGAATCCAATCCGAATTGAAGTATTTCGGGTGCCCGAATGTATGTGAAATATATATATATATATATATTAGATTTAATGTATTTAAAAACATCCATAATATATATGGTACTTTTAAGTTGGTTTAAATAATTGATAATATATATAAATAGTTATATATAAATAATTAAAATCGTTAAAGTATACTTAAAACACCAAAAATATTTAAAAATAATTATTGATTTTCTATCCAAATATTTAAACCAAACCAATTTATATATTAATTTTAGGTATTCAGACATATGTTATTCAAGTTTATATGTAATATGTTATTTTTTTTATATATTTTGAGAAATTGAAAGTATATAATAAATTTTAAAAATAGTTTAAATGGGTTATCCAAACCCGAACGAACCCGTAAAGATCTGAATTGAATCTGAATCAAAATTTAGAAATATTCGAATGAGACTGAAATCTTTGATCCCAGGAAACCGAAATCCAAATAGATCAGAACCGGTTGATATATGAAATCATCATTTTAAAATTTAATGTGAAACAAAAAATCATAAGTTAAGTTGATATATGAAATCTGACTTTTTATTGTATTTTTCTTATATATATTGAAAACATTTTTCAATAATAGTTATTAGAAAATATTTTAGTAAAAACCAATTTTTGATATAAATCAACTTTAAATTATTATTCTGATATGAAATATATATATATATATATATATATATAGAGTTTAAATTTTTCATGATTATTTTAGACCAATGATATTTTTAGATAATTATATTAACTAATTTTCGTATATTTTAAAGTTGGCCCAAATAGATAGTTTCTTATAATATAATAGATTTCTAATTTTTCTTAATATTGTGTTTCCAAACAACATTATATCTTTTTTATACTGCTATTCAAGTTTCCAAACAGACCTCTTTGTTTAAGCTGTTATTTATGTTTACAAACAAACTTATTTTTTTAAACTGCTATTCAAGTTTCAAAACAAACATCTTTTAAAAATTGTTATCCATATTTCCAAACAAATCTAAATTGTATTTTCATTTTAATAATATAGATATTATCAGATATATTGTTTTATTCTCAATTTTGTGTTTTAAATTCAAGATTTTATATAAATTGGAAGTGAATTTGGCAACAATCAGACATACTGGTTTGTTCTTGGGATATTTTAACATAGTACATAATGTCCAATTTAGAAAGATTCTTAAAGGTATATTTTTTTTACATATATTAGTTTTGGTTTTTAGGTTATTCATATGTGAATTTGCTAATGGATTATACAAACGCTTGATTCAATTTCGTTTTAAAAGATTTCATGTGTATATTAAATTTTGGTTAGAGATTGAAGATGGTTAGATAAAATAGTAATAGGCTCAGTTATAGGTTAATAAAAGTAAAATGAATCCCATTGAAATGTTGTAAAGAAACGGAATGGGCTTTGCAAGTGTAAGGCCTGCGTAAATGAGTTTGCAAATAACAAAATCTATTGAATTAAAACCAGTGGCAGGATATTGTAAATAATGAGAAAAAATCAGGGTAATTTCTCATTTGTACTCCACTTTTAATAGGATAGATGATAACGTACCTTACGAAAGTGATTTTGTTCGATCGATTATTGATTGACCAAGTTAGAAGCAACAAAATAATTTCCAATGGATAGTATAAATTTTATATTTAAGAACATACAAAATATTATATGGATGTGATTTCTATGAATAATACTGGATATAATTTCAAAATTAAATTCAGATCCAAATATTCAAAGTGTGACATTTGCTAATTTGTATATTTAGCCAAATTTAAAAGCTTTGGTGGTTTTGTAAACATTCACTTTTGGACATCTATTGTCATTCAAAAACAATTCTGATTTTGACATGTAGTTATACTACTTCTAGTTTCAAACATTCGGTTATTCATACAAATGTTTCCGCGCAAAAACTTACTAAAAATAGTCTAAACTTATTTTGTCAAAAACGAGTTCCAACATAATCTTGGAGTGAAGATAGTGCAGAAGAAGTTGACTGTTCATTATCATTCATCATCCTTGACCACGATGTCGGTATCTCCCCCAACTTGGAAGTTCATCTATACTTCTTATAAAATTAAGTTTATTCTCTATACTCTAGCTATATCTTCTTAAAAATCAGCCTTATCTTCTTGATTTCATAGGACACCAGGTTTTGTCCATCAAATCTTCCCCTCTCTCCACCGCAAAAAACCGGCTATTACAAGCCTCAATGTTGTCTCTTCGACTTGCAAGAAAGTCACCAAAGTTTTGGATATTCAGTGTACGATAATTGTGTATGACTATTTTACTCTCTTTTGAATGGCAAAACCTCTTTGGAGATGAGTTTTATTTTCATACTTAAAGTAGTATTTTATATGTCTTCACAACGGTCTCGCTGCAGAGAAGCTAGTCCAAACGTAAGAAGATGAGTTGACAGTACCAGCCCGCAATGGCGAATTTATTCCATGGTATGCAACACGCAGGCCACAAGAGACTTTGGCTATTGAACTAATCTCTACATCTTCTTTGCTAACATAGCTAAATTGAACGCATGAATCATCATCGATCCAATTCCACCTTCCTCTCTTGATAGACAGTTTTTTTCCAGTGGGTATTCGAACTCCACTAAAAGCATGTAAGGGCCATCACTAGATTTTCGCAAACCTCCAGAGGAAGTAAGAAGCTCGACATGACATAGGTCGGCAGTGCTAGCAAAATTAATTTAATAAGCTCTTCTTTACCACCTTTTGATAGCTATATGCCAGTCCACCCATTCACTTTACTTTGTAATTTATCCTTAAGCAAAACAAATTTCATATAGAACCACTGATATCTTCATAAATCCCTAAATATGTAATCATCTTTCCTTCATTCTGGATTCCAAGAGTGTTTTTTATTGTTTGTCTTACATTAGCATTTGTTCTCTTACTCTTTGGTAAGGATGATTTATCGAAGTCGATACATTGACATGAAGCCTTTCTGTATTGCCTACTAGTTTCACAATTTCTTCACATTCACGGAGCTTCGTCTTACAAAAGAAAAGGCTATCTTCAGCAAAAAGAATGTAAAATATTGAGGGACAAGTGCTTGTAACACGCATCCCCGTTATCTTTCGTTGACTATCTGCATGACTAAGAAGGCTAACGAGCGGTTCCGTGCATAGAATAAATATGAAAAGAAATAAAGGATCTTTTTGGCGTAAACCTCTCTTAGAAATACTATTTTCTCTTGGTTAGCCATTCATAAGGATCTTATATTTAACAGGTGTGATAAATCTCATAATCCACTCAATCCATGTGGCCAAGAACAATAACCTAAGATCTCATTGTTTATATTACATAAGAGCTATTGTTTTTATTATATAAATCATTTTATCTTATATTTATGGTTTATTTTTAATATGTTGTTTGTTATAGTTTACTTTCTAACTATTATTTTTTTTATGTTGTTGTTTGTTATAGTTTACTTTCTAATTGTTGATCGAAAAAAAAGTTTACTTTCTAACTATTATATTTTGAAACTTTGTTATGATCATCTATTAATTCTTGATTGTGGTTTTACATCAATGTCTTGTAAGTTTCTAACTTATTGATTTAAAAAGTAAAGAAAAATGTCAGGTTCACTATTTTCGTAAATCTTTTTTTAATGAAACATGTCAAAGAAATAACATGAAATATTTTTTTCCTATTTTGTCTTTTCTTAAAATAAGTGTACGTGTTTTGGGTGCTATTATGTATTTTTACTTTCTAACATTACATTTTGAAACTTTTTTTATGATTACCTATTAATTCTTGACTGTGGTTTTGCATCAATGTTTTGTAAGTTCAGTTAAATTATTGATTTAAAAAGTAAAAAAAAATGTCAGGTTCACTATTTTGGTAAAAATATTTTTGATGAAACATGTCAAAGAAATAGCATGAATTATTTTTCCTATTATATATTTTCTTAAACAAATTGCACGTATTTTGGGTGTATTTTATGTATTTTTACTAAACTTTCTTTTATTTGGTTCATATTGTTATATTTTCCCCTAATATTAATTATATACATGTTTTGATAGGTATGAATTTTTGTTATGATTTTCCATTAGTTTTCAATATCTCTAAGTTTAAATTTGGTGACCAAAAATGAAATATATTTTGTTTAAATTTTTTTTTTTTGATATTTTTGCTGGCCTTGAGTTTGATGAAATCTAAAAAGTAGTATTACAAACACGCTTTCTTCTTTTTCTTTTGAAGTTCTCAATGTATTATTGGATTATATTATATATTTTAGTTTATTTGTTATTTGTTGATTAATTTTTTTTATCAAACTAACATTATAGTTAAACAAAATTAAACAAAATTTAATAATAAAATGTAACTAAAACTAAGTATAGAATAGAACAATTTGCTAATCTAGGACAAACATGTTAATATAAAGAATGAATGTGGCCACAAGAATGATACTATATAGATTAAAAGGTTAAATTTTGGATTTCCAGGCTTGCATTTTCCCAAACGGGTTTAAACCCAGAATACATAAAGCCCAAACTAGTTTAACCCTAAATACTTAGTTTTGTTTGCTTATATAACTAAGTCTAAATTCAGTAATTTACAGGTTATACAGGTTTGTGCACTGGGTTTCGATTTTAGTTAACACTAGATACAAATCTGCACTGTGCGCGGATATCATTTACACAAATTTTTATAATAGTTAATGAGATTAGATTATATGATTTTTTTGTTTATAATATAACTTCTTCCTTATATTTTACTTTTTTTGTTTTTGGACTTGTATAGAATATATACACAGTTTTTTTTTAATTTATCCCGATAAAAATTTAAAAACTTTATTTTTTATCTTCTCTTTGGTGGTTCTGTATTAAATCGTCTTCCCCGATATTCATCAAAAGAAATCTTTTGAAGCTACCCCTAAATCTATTTAGAGCTGGGGAAAAAATCCAAATCCAAAGAACCGAAGAGAACCCGATCTAAACGGATTCAAAATTTTGGTATTTAGAGAACTGAAACCGAACCCGACACAAACTGAAGTATTTTGGGTACCCAAATCTATTCGAAATAAATTTGTATACCTAAATATATTAATTATTTTATATTTAATATATATTAAAACATCCAAAATATATAAGCTACTTTAAGTTGTCCAATATACTAGAAAATATATATACAAATAGTTAAAAGTAAATGTATGAAATAGCTAAAATATAGTCAAAATACCAAAAATACTTCAAATGTTAATTGATTTTCTATCCAAATATTCAAACCAAACAAATTTATATGTCAAGTTTAAGTATTTTGACATGTGTTATATAAATTTATATGTAAAATATTATCTTGTTTATAGATTTTGAGAAATTTTAGGTATATAATGAATTTTCAGATTTTAAAAATAATTTAAATTAGTTATTTGAAACAAAACCGAATCCGCAAAGATCCAAACATAACTCAAATTTAATTTATAAATACCTGATTGGGGTTGAAATCTTTGACCCAAAAAACTCGAAATCCAAATAGACATGAACCTTATCCGATTGAGTACCTGAACATCCACTCCTAACTCTATCACCAAAGTCAATCGATTTTAAGATTATATTCTTTAGTTTTTGTTTGTTTCTAAATCATCATATAAAACGATCAATGTTATATCAAACCTAAAAAATCGGTCCAATATCTTTCTCATTTTGATAGATCTCTCACCTCTAGTCTTATATTTGATATATTTTCTTGTATCTATTACTTTAATGTCCTAACTTTTATCTACCGTTGGAAATTGTCATTTAAATTTTAAAATGTCCAATAAAACATGTGAGCAATGTAAAAGCATTATAAATAAAGTAAAACTCAAAAAGCATTTTAAGTTTTGCCACAAAATAGCTTTCAAAGAGAAAATGATCAAAATGTTTCATTCTAAAAATATAAATATAATTTTTTTTACAATAAAAATAAAATAAAATTAAAATAAAAAATAATATTTTTTGTAGTGTCAATTTATATGTTTTCAAATTTGAACATTTTTATTGATTTTTTTTTTCAAAACTTTTCTTTCAAATTTATTATTTTCAAATATATTTTTTTTGACATTTGAAAATGATTTTCTGAAAATATTTTGAAAACTCCTATTGAACTTTCAAAAATCCAGGAACCGGCGATCTAATGAACCGGTCGAATCCCGCATCGTAGATATAAACCAAAATTTTATTAATGAAACAATTAATTAATTTTTATTTTTAAAATTAAAAATAGGATTTATTAAAGATTAATAAAGTTTTTTTCTCGTCTTTTTCTTTTGACGTTTCTACAACTCATAAATTACAAGATTCACAAAGTTTAATATTTACGTTAAGATATTGTTTTTGTCTGCTTCTCACCTTATTTAAATTTTATTTCATGATCACTTGTTCTGATGACTTTAGTAAATATTTATGTTTCTGAAATTTGTATTTCAGATTTTAACTTTTACCTAATATATATATAATTTTTTAAAGATGATAACGATTTAGAGTAATAAGATGTTAAGAATAAAGTTTAAATGTGTTTTTCATATTGATTTTAGATTCGAATTATTAAATTATTATTTTTACATTTTTATTATTATTATTTTCTAAGTTTTTCTAAACATTATAACTATTTAACCATTTTATTTGATATAATCTGTTTTTAAGAATATGCATATTATTTACAAATATCATTAAATTCAGTTTAATTCAATCAAATTCGATCGAACCTGGTTTAAATCGAACCACAATTATTCAAGACAAAAAAATTCTGATTTGCTAGCTGGTCCGATTTTAAAAACACTGCATGAAACTAGTTTGCAAGATTTGCTCAATTGATTTTTCGATACCTGGCACAAGAATCTTTCTCATTAATCTCGAAATTGACTAAATTTAGAAAGAAACTATTCCTTCGATGAAAAGAAACTATTTACTCAAAAAAAAACTATATGAAACATATAATAACAGTACTATTCCTTCGATGAATTTTTGATAGCACCGCCTTTGTGGTATCCCACAAAATGTTGACGCGTTTGTTCAATTTAGCTTCATCAATATTTAATTACTGGTCGAAATATCTTATCTAAACCTATTAAAAACGATCAAAAGGCCCAAAAATATCCTTCGAACAACGCGTTACGCGTTAATGTTTCCGTCGTGTTCACATACTTAG
This sequence comes from Raphanus raphanistrum subsp. raphanistrum, assembly GCA_019706035.1. Taxonomy (NCBI): domain Eukaryota; kingdom Viridiplantae; phylum Streptophyta; class Magnoliopsida; order Brassicales; family Brassicaceae; genus Raphanus; species Raphanus raphanistrum. The sequence continues at coordinate 949,584 of CM033985.1, read as the reverse complement.
CTAGTTAATTTCTCTTGATAACTAGTCAGCAGAAATACCTTAAATAACTTTTAAAACTAAAATTGCACAAAACCACCAAAAATCTTAGCATATAAACAAGGATCGTTTCGCAATCTGTACAGAAAAGTTGGTGGTCGATGCATGTGAGAGTACAAGACAGGGAGACATAATGCTGGATCGCTCATAGACCAGCAATACATTAAAAAAGATTGTTCAAATGTAATCTATACTATTATCAATGAATTTGCTTATTTGTCATACTTTTCATAATTTGAAACTAATTTATATTTTATAATCAATAAATATTTTTAGCTGATAGTTTATCATCATTTTAAAAATAGTTAAAAATTTTTGACAATAATTTCATAGTTAAGTTTATCTTAAATTTATTTTAGGAATACTAAAATATTAAAATATTATGTATGTATTTTTTGTTTGGTTTTGATAATATGAAATTGGCCCTATATATATCAAGTAATATAGAATCAATCATCTATTTTCAAGATAATCTTTTTAGGACAATCAAATTCGTTGTGATTTTTGTTTTATCAGCCAAAAATACAAAGGAATTCAAAAGTATTTATAATATTATTTATGAAATCATTTTTCGCTAAAATATTTAAAGTATTTATTACCTTTAATAAGCAATTGGATTAAATTTATCGATATATAATTATTCATAAATTAAAAATAAATTCATTAACTTGATAAACATCATTATTTGAAAACATTTAGTATAATGTTATCCAAAAATATTTTACATCACAATATTTTAAAATAAATATAAATCGCTGTATATAGATTAACGTTTTTAGAATAACTTTAAGTAATAAAAAATATAATATATAAAATAAATTTTATTAATTATTAAATATTCAAAAGCATAAAATAATTTATTTTAATGATTTTTCAACGATAAGTCCACAAGTACGGACAAAAACGCCTATTATATTATATAATAAAAATTCTGTATGTAGCAAACAAATCAAATATTAATGCGTCTCCATCTTTTGGACAACTAGAATATTTCAGACATATCACATATTCAACAATCTAATATTACGTTGTCATCATTATTAGTAGACCCTAAAAACAATACAGATTTGGAAAACATAAAATATTTAACATATCCCCTAGACTATATTTGAGAAGTGATTTTGCCACATGTCCTCTCTACAATCAGTTTCACAAAAAAAATATGACATGGTTACTAAAATTGATGACATGGCTTCCAAAAAATATGACATGGACTATCTCATTTAATGTTGATTTATATTTTTGGTAAACTTTTTAGAATATGGTAATAACTCATACCTTACATTTAATATTGATATTTATTTTTGGTAAACTTCTTTAAATATGGTAATATCGCACACATCATCTATAAAATAAATATATTCATATATAACATTAAAATTTCAAAATTATATTTTATTTTATTTTCTATAATTATACAATTTGTATTACTAAATCTTTAAAAAGCAATTTTAAAAATTTGATTATATGGTAATATCGCACACATCATCTATAAAATAAATATATTCATATATAACATTAAAATTTCGAAATTATATTTTATTTTATTTTCTATAATTATACAATTTGTATTACTAAATCTTTAAAAAGGAATTTTAAAAATTTGATTGATAATCGTAAAATCATTAGATTCTTATATATTTACGGATTCTATAAATATTGTTAGTTCAAATTTTTTTATAATTATTCAATATATTTTTTATCTTAATTTAGTATTTAGATAAATAAAATCTATATTTAAATATTGGTAAAAATAATAAAATTTATAATATTTAATAAACCTTATTTTAAATATAAATTAAGTTTTGAAAACAATTTTACTGTACATGGTGTAGGAAAACACCTATCCCCTAGACTATATTTGAGAAGTGATTTTGCCACATGTCCTTTCTACAATGACTTTCACAAAAAATATGACATGGCTACTAAAATTGATGACATGGTTTCCGAAAAATATGACATGGACTATTTCATTTAATATTTAATAAACCTTATTTTAAATATAAATTAAGTTTTGAAAACAATTTTACTGTACATGGTGTAGGAAAACACCTATCCCCTAGACTATATTTGAGAAGTGATTTTGCCATATGTCCTTTCTACAATGACTTTCACAAAAAATATGACATGGCTACTAAAATTGATGACATGGTTTCCGAAAAATATGACATGGACTATTTCATTTAATATTTAATAAACCTTATTTTAAATATAAATTAAGTTTTGAAAACAATTTTACTGTACATGGTGTAGGAAAACACCTATCCCCTAGACTATATTTGAGAAGTGATTTTGCCACATGTCCTTTCTACAATGACTTTCACAAAAAATATGACATGGCTACTAAAATTGATGACATGGTTTCCGAAAAATATGACATGGACTATTTCATTTAATGTTGATTTATATTTTTGGTAAACTTTTTAGAATATGGTAATAACTCATACTTGCATTTAATATTGATATTTTTTTTGGTAAACTTCTTTAAATATGGTAATATCGCATACATCATCTATAAAATAAATATATTCATATATAACATTAAAATTTCCAAATTATATTTTATTTTATTTTCTATAGTTATACAATTTGTATTACTAAATCTTTAAAAAACTGCTACAACTTTTTAAAAATTTTGATTTCTAATCGTAAAATCATTAGATTCTTATATATCTACAGATTCTATAAATATTGTTAGTTCAAATTATTTATAATTATACAATATATTTTTAAATAAAAAATCATTTCATCTTAATTTAGTATTTAAATAAATAAAATCTATATTTAAATATCGGTAAAAATAAAATTTATAATATTTAATAAACCTTATTTTAAATATAAATTAAATTTTGAAAACAATACTATTTCATTTAATATTTAATAAACCTTATTTTAAATATAAATTAAGTTTTGAAAACAATTTTACTGTACATGGTGTAGGAAAACACCTATCCCCTAGACTATATTTGAGAAGTGATTTTGCCACATGTCCTTTCTACAATGACTTTCACAAAAAATATGACATGACTACTAAAATTGATGACATGGTTTCCGAAAAATATGACATGGACTATTTCATTTAATGTTGATTTATATTTTTGGTAAACTTTTTAGAATATGGTAATAACTCATACTTGCATTTAATATTGATATTTTTTTTGGTAAACTTCTTTAAATATGGTAATATCGCATACATCATCTATAAAATAAATATATTCATATATAACATTAAAATTTCCAAATTATATTTTATTTTATTTTCTATAGTTATACAATTTGTATTACTAAATCTTTAAAAAACTGCTACAACTTTTTAAAAATTTTGATTTCTAATCGTAAAATCATTAGATTCTTATATATCTACAGATTCTATAAATATTGTTAGTTCAAATTATTTATAATTATACAATATATTTTTAAATAAAAAATCATTTCATCTTAATTTAGTATTTAAATAAATAAAATCTATATTTAAATATCGGTAAAAATAAAATTTATAATATTTAATAAACCTTATTTTAAATATAAATTAAATTTTGAAAACAATTTTACTGCACATGGTGCAGGAAAACACCTAGTTATATATAAAAACCTAATCAATACTTATATAAATCATAGAATATTTACATATTATATAGAAAAGTAGATAAATATCCAATGGACAACAGCTAAGAGATGCCTCTGTTTTTCTCTGAACTAATATCGACAAAACTCAAAAGACACAGAAAACATTACAACAACACCACACTACTTCGCTACATCAAACCCAACGACCCACAACTTTTCCTATCTTCCAAAATAACCCCATCACTTTCCGAAATCATCAAATCACCCTTGACGACCACCACCGTCCGAGAGATAGACCTCACATTGTATTGAAGTTTTGCCAATCTTAAACCCTGGAACCACCGTGAACGCCACACGTGGCTCTGCTTCCTCCAACCCTTCCTCTGCAACACTTCTCATGTACACCTCAGAGAATCTACAACCTTTAGGTACTCGAAAGATCTCAGCTTCACGCTCAAAAGACATAGCCAAGCAATGCAGAAGCCAAACCCTTTTCGCCATTTCAAGAAACCCACAGCACAAGCTCGTCTCTGGAAACTCGCCAGCAGAGACTTGGTTCCTCAAATGCAGATGTCCGAAGAAAGCTTCCTCCATCTTAGGATGTATAAGCTGCAAGAACTTGATCCTGCAAAACCTAGCGAATCTTGATTTAGGCCTTGCTTTCAAGTAATCTTTAGCTTTCATCGACCTGAGCTCTGTAAACCTCTCAAAGAACACTTCCCTCTCTGTTTCGCTCTGTTTCTCCTCTGTTTTGCTCTGTTTCTCCTTCTTCTTGAAGCTTCTTGAGGTTGAGAAGTGTGGTAGATGGAAAGCTTCGAACATTACACTGGAGACGAAGTGTTCGAAAGTGTAACACTTGTGGTCTTGCTTGTAGTAAAAGACACCGGGCTGGATCGAGTTAACAGCCATGGAGATATCCCATTTAGCTAGTTTCATCTGCTCTATCATCAGCTTGACGAATCCTCTGATGGATTTGACTGTGTGTTGCAGATAAGCAACGAAATGCGTCGGATTCAGCGCAGATAGGTGAAGATTCTCTAAAGGATTGCAAAGTTGTCCGCTTTGGTTAAGTCTCTTCTCTGTCAACTTGTTCTGTTTCGTCAGATCCTCAAGCTTCTCTCTCAGAAACAGAGTTTCTGAGTCTTTAAGCTTGTACTGACACTCAAGCTTCTTCCCCATGATCTCATACGTCTTCAGTAAACTCCTCAGCTCTTGAATCTCCGCAAGAACCAGAGTCCTTTCGGGGTTCGGATCGATTTGTTTCTTCAAGAAACACTGTTTCAGCTCAGACAATGTCTTCAGCTCGGACACAACCAAGTTGTCTGCTTTCTGAATCCCGATTGCGTCGTATGGAGACTGAGAATGCTGCAGCTGCGCGTAGCCAGCTTTGATGGAAGAAACAGTAGCGAAAAGCTTTGCGAGAAGAGCTTCTAAGGTCAGAGTTCTCTCATACTCTTCCTCAAGCTTGTAGAAAGACTGAGACAGCTTAACATTCTCGGAATCAAACTTTGTCTTCTTCATTTCCTCTTCTGGAGCAACACCCGTTAGCTTATGGATGTTGAGAACTTTAGCAAACGTGCGTCTGAATTTACCCTTGTGAGAAACAATCACTGGCTTCACTGTCTCCATCTGTGGATCAATCACAAAGAGGCTTAGTAAGGAGACAATAGTATCAAGAAACACAGTAACAAACAAGACAAGAAAGCACCACAAAAGGAATGAAAAAAAAAGCAAAGGAGAAGGAGAGGAGAGAGCTTGTAATGATGAAAGTTTCAATGCATAAAGAAAAAGAGAAACAAGCTTTAATACTTGGATCAAGGACCGTTAATGGAGGGCCACAAGCTTCTTTATGAAATATTCTCCAAATAGGACTTGCTTTATGTGAAGAAACTATATGGAAAAAAAAAAGCTCAAAGCAAAAGGATGTTTCCCTCATAAAATATCTATTAAACAAAAGAGAGATCTATAAATATTTTTAGATGAATTTAATACAATGGATCATGCATTAAAATATTCAGCAAGAGTTGTGAAGACTTCATGGTTCATGCTCAGACCATCCCCATTGGGGGGTTTTACAAAAAGTTCACACAAAAACCAAGAAAAAAAAATAATATAATAATGTCTTTGCAATGAACCCAAGAAGCGGGAGGTCTTCGCGATGAACTCGGTTCATCACTATTCTGTGGGCCCCACGTGACGTGGCGGCCCACAACTGGTTTTTTTTTTTTTTTTTTTTTTTTTTTTTTTTTTTTAATAAATCAAACCGAAAAAAAAATTAAAAAAAATAATAAAAAAATACCTTTATGACCCCCTATCACAGGTTCATTGATGGGGGTGCTCTCAGAAAATGCTATTTTTTAATCTGTGGGGGCTATTTAGTCAAAATGTGCTGCTACAGAACAAATAATAATAAAAGATTGCACCTACAAAAACTCTGCAAAAAACACATGACAAATGCAGAATAAAAATCCATCTCTCTGAAAAAGAAACATTGAAATAACCAAAACAAATCTGTATCTACCATGTTACAAAACCCTAACGTGTAACCAGTACAATTATATATACTATAGTGAAACCTTAAAACCAAATGCTTGAGTAAAAAAAAATGATTTTTAACCATTTTGAAACAACAGGACAACCGTAAAGGCTTACAAACCCCACCAAACACATTTAATACAAATCAGACACAAGACCCACAACCTATCTCTTATTGTGGTTTCAGACTCTAAACGCACTAGCAACAGCGGTCTAAACCCTATGTCCCTAACCAAACAGACCCTAAAGTCATTTTCTCATCTACAAATCTTTTAGCAGAGTTGGTAATGAGACCTGAAGATTTGAACAAAACCAGTGTGGTTTCAGATTTTACAATCAAAGTTTGAAAATTTTCCAGAAGCAAAGTTTCATCATTCATAGAAACAAACATATAAATAAAGTCAAAGGTTTGTACCTTTGCGAAAGTTCCAAGCTTCTCTTCTGCTTTCTCGTTCTCACTTCATCATAAGAGTAAATCTGAAGAAAAGAAACTTGAGAATCAGACAAAACCAACCCCTGCAGACTAAACCAAGAACAAGGAAAGAACATACAACTCAAATGAGAAATGAAAGAAAAAAATTCTTGTTTTTTTGCTGTAAGAGAAGTACTTAAACCCTTTTTGAGAATGTGTTTATATATAAGTGAACACAACCAAAAAAACAATTTAAAAATCGACATTATTGCTATTAGCTAACAACAATGGTGATTAGGCCCACTGCAAGCGGCATGAAGCTTGCATTTGTAACAATAATAAATTTACAGAAAAATAAAAACTTAATAATAGAAACGAATAATCCACCAGAAACCCACATGAAAATTACCAACAACACTTTGATTGGAGAACAAAAAATAATAATAATAAACACTCACCAAACTAGATCTGTCTGTTTATTACCAAACCAAAATGTCTCTCTGGGTCTAAAGCTCGAGAGGAGAGAGAGAGTAAGCGTTCGATGAGAGAGAGGGGATGAGAGCTGGAGGGAGAGACTGAGAGAGAGGCGAGGAAGGAGAGTACAAGTTGTGGAGAATAATAATGTGAAATGGCGGAAAAGGGTAATGACAGAGAGCAAACAGAGCATTGGGAGTTTCAAATGAGTTTCCCAAAGTACCCTTGAAAGCAGATGGTATTTACACCGGCCGTTGTGACGAGATCTCGAGATGCGCGAAGGGGTCTTTTTTGTCTTTGTGTAAAAAATATTCGTAGCCATATGCTACTAGCCTACTAGTGTTTGGGTAGATTTGGCTGGGCTTGTTATTGGGCTTATAAATGAGTTCACTAAGACATTAGCTAAATGCCTAAAAGCGTTAATGATAGGGCTCAATTGTTTCTAACCACACTAAAATTTTATTTCCAGTGTTCAAATGTAGTTATTATCATTTTTTCAATAAAATTGCACAAAAATAATATAGATTTCTAAATGTATTTAACCAATCAAAAAAAAAAATTAAAATTTTATAGAAGTAAATAATTGTTTAAGGTTGCCAAAATTGCATTCCGACTAAAAGTATTCAGTCAACAAAAATAGGTTTTGATGTTCAAAACATTGTTGAGTTTCTTGTACTTTTTCTGTCTTCTAATTGAACCCCAACAATTATTAAAACATTGGGACCAGTTGATTGAAACCTACAAAACAAAACGCAATCTGTCCTAAATTCATGATGACATCATATAACCAATTTTTCTCAATTGATCGCTTAGGATATTAATGATAAAAAATTAATAGTTTATAAAAAAAATCTCAGTCAATTACTGGTTGGTAAATTGTAGTTGACCAGGAAATTCTGTCAAAAACGAAGATTGACTCAGATAAATTGAGGCACAAATAAAACTGGTCAATACAAGAAATGTAAGAAACTGTCAAATTACAATTTTAAAGATAGCTTTGTTCTTTTGATCAAAAAAAAAAGAGAACTTTGTTCTCAGATAACAAATAAAATTGAAACTACTACTGAAAGCGATAAGACTCATATAACCCACTAATGATAACAAATTCTAAACACTTTGTAATAAATTATACATCTTTGAATTGGTTTCTGTAAAACAAAGATAATAATAAAACTGTTGAAAAGCGATTTATTTGAATGTTGAAAACACTGACCACTCAATTGGCGTAAATACTAAAAGGTCCGTCACTCCGTCGTTGTGAACGCTATAGTATATCTAACTGATGAAAGTTTTTTCATAATACTTTTCTTCTGACAAGAAAATGTAGATCTCTTGTTCGAACCCAGCACTTCTCATAATATTCTATAGTTTATATTAGGACTTGGACCTTCATACGATGAATGACTGCTTTAAATATTCTATTATTTCTACCATCTCATGTTATTTTACTTTAAAAATTAATGTTGAGAAATATACTTCTATTAAGCCATTTTTAAATCACATAAAACCACTAGAGTAACATTAATTAAGAGTTCAATTTTTTTTTTTTCGATTTAAAATTTAACTAGATTTGACCGCGCTTTAAAAGTGCGAGATTTTTTTTTAAATGTTATATCGTATAACATATTAAATTCTATAATATATATATATATATATATATATATATATATATATATTTACAAAATTTAGCATTGGACGTATTTTGTTTGTATATGTACATGTAGTAATTGTTTTATATGTCTAGGATGATAACTATTGGGATATAAGGGTAACAAAATATAATCTAATGCTAATTTATAATACTTATATTTATATATATTTATAACTGAGAAGTTTCAAAAGCATTTAAGATTAATATTTTGTTAAAATTAAAATAATAATTTTCCGAGAACCTTAATTTTAAAACTCATCAAAACTCTTTGTAAATTCACTATTTAATAACACCCCCTAATTATAATTTTCTGAAAACCTTGCGGCATATAAGAGAATCATATTTCACAAAAAAATTAAAAATATAGGAATTATTCCTAATAATTAGGCAAATCTGGTTTCCATAGTTTGTACATCTGTATAGAATTATTGCCATTAACATAGATTCTCTTAAAATTTGTATAGGTCCAAGTTATTCTTAAGTGAAATTAATTAATAGTGTGAGTAATTGTATTAAAATATATTTTGTTTTCCATATATACTAAAACCTAGGTAATCATTTAGTTAGTTTTGTAGTAATTGATATTGTTCGATCACCAAGTTATAAGAATTAAACATTTTTAATATCCATCGCTGTTTAAAAGTTATTTCAAAAAAAAATTACTAATGCTAAAACAGATTTAATTAATGAACGTACTGGTAATATAGTTGGAAGAATAACTAATTAGCTATATATACTGGAAATATAGTTAGCATAAAACAGTTACAAAGTTAATTTTTAGTAATTTTAAAGTCATACACTTTGTAAGATTATTTGGATAACCTATGTTAATTTTTTTTTTGAGAACAACAATTGATAAAAGGTTAATGAAACCTATGTTAAATTCTTATAAGTTTTCGTTATATTATAGAGTTTAGGGATTGTATCTTTTGAGTTATGCTAGTGAAATAGGATTTGTATAGTTAGTTACATAAAATTTTTGTAACACACGTTACATAACATATAATTCCGGCCTGGAACATCATCAATAGTACACCTGCTTTAATTAAATTGTTGGCAATTTAGTTATTTTTACTTTAAAAGAAAATATAATTATTAATGAGTGACATTCCTTTGTAATTAACATAAAAAATATGAGCAGAATCCTATGAGGGATTCTGCTTTAATAGTATAGATCTTTAAGAAATTATAGTTAGAGTTTAGAATATAAGACAATTTAGTGTTTTTTTGTTAATTAATATATGTTATTTTAGAGATTATTTTCATTTTCAATTTATTTTTGCGATGAAAACTTAAAAGTTATGTTTTTCTAATAATTAATGTTCTAGAGAATTATTTTTTCTTTAAATTAAATGATTTTTCAGTTTTAAATATAATTTGTTTTAGTTTGTGTGATATAATTTTTTTATTTAGCTGTTAATTTATAAATAGATTAAATTATAGTTAATTAGAAAATTGTTTTTCTTAATTTAAAAATATAAAATTTCTTAATCTTTGTACATATCCATAAATTTTAATCTAATAAAAAAATAGAAGATGTATTATTTACGAGATCTGACCCTGTCAATAAGGTTTGGAAAGGTAAATAATTATTTGACACTAAGAAAAAAAATCAAAATTTATGGATTTTTGTTATCACTTATATAAATTTAAATATGACAATAAAACAATCTTATAAGAGAAGAGTAATATTTTTAAACCCGATCCAGACACGGAATTGGATGATGTTCTGGATCATCGACTCATCGGGTCGACCATAAGTAAACCGCAAATGAGCCGCAAATGAACTGCGAGTTAATAAATGAAGAAGTTTTATTATGTAATAATATATCAGTTATGAAAATAAATATATAGAAAATAAACTTAAGTATTTTAAATTTTTTATAAAACATAAAATAATAGTTTAGATATTTAGAAAATACTCTTTAGTTTCTATATTTTATCTTTATTGATATACAAATTATCAAAAAAAAAATAGTTAGACTATCTAAAAAATTGTAGCAATTTAAGAGTTGTGACATCTAGCAAAAAAATAATTAAGATTTAAAAATTCATAAATATTTAAATGTCTAATGTGAATAATAAAAATTAAACTTCAGATTTAAAATAAACCAAAGCAAAACATCATTAATAAATTATTGATAACAAAAATAAACTAATATCAAATTAAATCAATTAATTTTGGTTCTCTCTATTATTGTTCACTTTATTTTTTCAAGTCAAAAATTCAAAAAAAAAATGAAAGTTATTTATTGACTTAACCAGTAACTAGATTTCGAGTTTTAATGGATTTTAATGGATTTATTAAATTTTTAAATATTGACTTTTTTATAAAATTAAATTAAATTTATCTCAGTTCAACTGCGATGTCGGATTTCAAAACACAAGGGACGGGTATATAGTTAGCTACCAAAGTAATGGCACACCATAATTTATTTTCCTATGGTTTATCGTCATTATAGTTAGAGAAACTTTGATTAAATAAAGAAATATAATAAATATATTCCTAAAATGAAACCATAAAGATTTATTCTTTCTTATTCTGTTAACTGTAATTAACGAGGAGGTCTATACGTCCTAATGAATCATTAAACCCCACTATCTTCCTTCCTCTTCTCCTTCTTGTCCAGAGTCAATGATGGCAGATTAACTCTCAAATATCTCAATAGCTTTCTACATTTACTATAAAATAACTTTCTCCAAATCAAATTCAGTTTTCATGGATTCCTCAGCTCCCATTTCATGAACTTCATTCCTTATCAAGTAAGTTTTTTTAATTCGTCTCATTCTTATATCAACTTTGAGTTCTGTGATCTGAAGAACAAAACTAAAGAACCTGGCAATGAAAAAAATAAATAAAAAAAGAAGCAATTTTTGAGTTTCTGGGTTTTCAAGTTCTTGAATTTAGATTGTTTTAAATTTTCTTAAGTAAACCCAAAATCAAGATTAACAACTTGTTAATGTTTAAGAATGAATTAAGATGGAGCCGTTTATACACTGTTCATTTGAAAAAGGCTCTCCCTTTTTGAGAAATGAAGCTACTTTCTTTTTGTTTTGTCAATGGCTGCTTTGCATCTGATGATTTAGCTAATCTCTCTCCCTCTCTCTCTCTCTCATGTGTCTTATTTTAAGGCTATTGAGAATCTCAAGATGAGTGTAAACCGGCGAGATTGGCTCAAACACGGATCCAATCTCAGACTGGTGTTGCTAGTTCTATGGTTGGTCTGTTATGTCTGTTATGGTCAGTTTGAGGACACAAATGACTTCAACAATCCAGCTGTTCTTCCCCTGTTCACACAGATGGTTTACCGTAGTCTCTCCAATAGCACTGCTGCACTTAATCAAGAACTCGCTACTAGAGCCAAGTTTTGCGTCAGAGACCCGTAAGCTTTGATTACATACATATATATATCATTATTGCAATCAATTGTTGTTTTAGTAAATTATCATAAGTCAACTTTGGATCTTCTCAAGTATAGTTGATGCTTTGATATAGTGAAATGTGTTGTTTTAGTTAACTAAGTCTCTTTGAGGTTATCCTTTGTGTTGTTGTCAGGGATGCTGATTGGAACAAAGCTTTTAATTTCTCCACCAATTTGGATTTCCTGTCTTCTTGCATTCAGAAAACCAAAGGTAAACCAGTCTCTTGCTTAGTGATAATATAATGATTGTTTCACATCTTTGTGACTTTTGTTTTTTGGTTTATGGAAACAGGTGATATTGGTAGGCGTATCTGCACAGCAGCAGAGATGAAGTTCTATCTAAACGCTTTCTTCTCTAAATCTAATAACCCGGGGGATAAACAGGTGAACATGAAACCGAATGGGAATTGCAACTTGACAACATGGGTCTCTGGCTGTGAACCTGGTTGGGCCTGCAGTGTTGATCCAAACGTACAAGTTGACCTGCAAAATTCTAAAGACTTTCCAGAAAGAACAAGAAACTGTATGTCTTGCTGTGAAGGCTTCTTCTGCCCCAGGGGACTCACTTGTATGATACGTAAGCGTTCAAAAACTCTCTTTTTTTTCATTAATAACTTCTCTTTCATATAGCACATGATCTAAATTTTCTGTTCTGTTTGGAAAAAAAGCTTGCCCTCATGGTGCTTATTGCCCCTTGGCTACCCTTAACAAGACAACAAGCTTATGCCAACCGTGAGTTTTGCTTCTTCCTTTTTTTTTTTCTTTATCAAACATGTGATGATGTGGTTGTGTGATAAAATGATGAAATTTTGACATGTGTATAGGTATACTTATCAACTACCACCAGGGAGAACAAACCACACCTGTGGAGGTGCAAATGTTTGGGCTGATATCAGAAGCAGCAGCGAAGTCTTCTGTTCCGCTGGATCATATTGTCCAACAAACACTCGGAAAGTACCTTGTGCTAGTGGGTATTCAACCTTTGCCCCTTCAAACTCCATTCTATTGTGACTTATAATCATCAAAGTTGTGTTATTATTACCAATGCTCTAAGTAACTATACTCCTGTGTATGATTCAGGCACTACTGTCGCATGGGGTCTACATCTGAGAAACGTAAGTTATGTCTACCATTTTTAACCTGCCTTGTCTCTTCATGTTTCTTATCTAGCTACTTGTTGTCTTGCAGCTTGCTTTAAGTTAACTTCTTGCAATCCCAACACTGCTAATCAGAACATGCATGCACTTGGGGTTTTGGTTATTGTAAGTTTTTCTTCTTCTTCAGTTATACTTTCATTTTGATGCATTATAAAAAAAATTATATAAACATTATTGATTGATTTAAACATTTTAGACCGAATTTGAACTGATTTGAATCACATAAGAAAATTGTTTTAGAACATTGATTTGATATTAGTCAATGATGAATATACCCACAAGATTATTAACAAAGAGAGTGGCCTTCAATGTGTTTGTGCAGTGTGGTGTGGTCACTATTCTACTCATTATATACAACTGTTCTGATCAAATCCTAACAACAAGGGAGAGGAGGCAGGCGAAGTCAAGGGAAGCAGCTGTGAAGAAAGCTAAAGCCAACCAGAGATGGAAAGTTGCTAGAACTGCTGCTAAAAAGCATGTAACTGAGATCCGTCAGCAGATAACTCGAACGTTCTCTGGTAAAAAGCCCAATAACGATGGAGAAAGTCACAAGATATTGGCTCGTGGATACTCTTCTGAGGTAGAAGAAGACTTGCCAAAACATTCTTCAAGTCCTGCTAGTTCATCTGCTGTGCAACCTAGCTTTGAGATTGAGGATGATGCAACTGCAGGAAGTCTAGAAAGACCAACAAGTGTTGTAACAGGAGGAGGAGGGAAGAGAGGTAAAGGACACAGAATGAAGAAATCACAGAGCCAGATCTTGAGGTATGCTTATAATCAGATCGAGAAGGAGAAAGCCAGGGAGGTGGAGAATAGAAACCTTACCTTTTCAGGAATAGTCAACATGGCTACTTACTCTGAGATGAAGAAGAGGACCTCCATGGAGCTTTCTTTCAAAGATTTAACTCTTACCTTGAAATCAAATGGCAAGCATCTGTTGAGATGTGTGACGGGAACCATGAAACCAGGTCGGATCACAGCTGTGATGGGTCCATCAGGAGCAGGAAAGACAAGTCTTCTTTCTGCACTGGCTGGTAAAGCCGTTGGATGCAGTTTGAGTGGTTTGATTCTTATAAACGGGAAGGAGTTATCAATCCACTCATATAAGAAGATCATTGGGTTTGTGCCACAAGATGACATTGTCCATGGAAACTTGACTGTTGAGGAAAACATTTGGTTCCATGCTAAATGCAGATTACCTGCAGGACAATCAAAAGCTGACAAAGTTCTTGTGGTTGAGAGAGTCATTGACTCTTTGGGGCTACAAGCTGTGAGAAGCTCACTAGTTGGTACGGTGGAGAAGCGTGGAATCTCAGGAGGGCAGAGGAAACGAGTGAATGTTGGTTTAGAAATGGCAATGGAGCCTTCGGTCTTGTTCTTGGACGAACCTACTTCTGGATTGGACAGTGCCTCATCACAGCTTCTTCTTAGAGCACTTAAGCATGAAGCTCTTGAGGGAGTCAATATCTGCATGGTTGTTCACCAACCAAGGTAATCAATCATACATGTCTAGAGAAAATGTCTTTTTAAGTGTCATGAAGCTTTCTAAGTTCATAATGTTTTTGTATTGCAGTTATTCTTTGTTCCAAACGTTCAATGATCTAGTACTTCTAGCAAAAGGTGGCCTTACTGTTTACCACGGACCAGTCAAGGACGTGGAGACATACTTCTCCGGTCTTGGAATCATTGTACCAGAACGTATCAACCCTCCTGACTACTACATAGACGTCCTTGAAGGGATTGTAACCAACCTTAACTCTGATGTTAGCTACAAAGAGCTTCCTCAAAGGTGGATGCTTCACAAAGGGTACTCGGTTCCATTAGATATGCGGAATAACAACAACAACAGCAACAGTGCGGCTGGACTTGAAACGGATCCAGACGTTAGAGATAGTACTATTAATGCAGAACAGTCGTTTGTCAGAGAGCTGTTGGGAGATGTGAGGAGTAATTTCAGGTTGCGCCGTGATAAAATAAGGCATAACTTCTTGAAGACCAGAGATTTGTCCTACAGAACAACCCCTTCTATGTGGCTGCAATACAAGTACTTCCTTGGAAGGTATATAAATAAACACTTTCTAGCATTAATAGACTATCTGAAGAGAAGTGTTGTTGATTTTACAGGATAGCTAAGCAGAGAATGAGAGAAGCTAAGTTACAAGCCACAGACTACCTGATCTTATTGCTAGCTGGAGCTTGTTTAGGATCATTGATCAAAGCAAGTGATGAGAGCTTTGGAGCACCTGGTTATACCTACACTATTATCGCTGTTTGTAAGTTGGATTCCTTCTAATACAAGTTTTCTTCATATTCTTTTTTTCTCATTGGTTCTTTTGTTTTCTCTTCTTGTGTCAGCTCTTCTGTGCAAAATAGCAGCATTAAGATCATTCTCACTAGACAAGTTACATTACTGGAGAGAAAGTGCTTCAGGGATGAGTAGCATGGCTTGTTTCCTTGCTAAAGACACAATGGACTGTTTCAACACACTTGTGAAGCCATTGGTTTATCTCTCCATGTTCTACTTCTTTACTAACCCGAGATCCACGTTTTTCGATAACTATATAGTCTTGGTATGTCTTGTATATTGTGTGACTGGTATAGCATATGCGTTGGCTATCTTCCTCCAACCTGGCTCTGCTCAGCTGGTGAGTTTTTTTCATTTTTGGTTTAAGAGAAAGAATCATCCTCTGTCTTATTGCGTCTAATGTTCTGTCTTTTGCAGTTTTCTGTACTTCTTCCGGTAGTTTTAACACTTGTTGCAACTCAACCTAAGGATAGTGAAGCTATGAAGATCATAGCTGATTTGTGTTATCCAAAGTGGGCTTTGCAAGCATTTGTTATTGGAAATGCTCAGAAGTAAGGCCATACAAAACATTACAATTCTCTTCTTTGATTCATATATCATATGGTTTTTGGCTTTTGGGGGGGTTACAGGTACTATGGAGTATGGATGATCACTCGATGTGGAGCACTGATGAAGAGTGGATACGACATTAATGAATGGAATCTGTGTATAATGATATTGCTTCTCATTGGTGTGGTCACTCGTATGATCTCCTTTGTTGGGATGGTTATACTTCAAAAGAGGTGAAGATAAAAAGGTGTTGTTTCCATACGGTAGGAGGAGAGAAGAGTTTCATGGTTGTGCGTTTCGACCAAGAAGACTAGCTTTGTTGTGATATGATATTCTTTGTTCATCATCTTAGTTCATTTGTCTTGTTAGAAGGGTAACAAACTTTTGTTCATTGTCTTTTGTGATTTTGTTAATGTTTGGTGTTTAATTTATA
Organism: Raphanus raphanistrum subsp. raphanistrum; assembly: GCA_019706035.1. NCBI lineage: Eukaryota > Viridiplantae > Streptophyta > Magnoliopsida > Brassicales > Brassicaceae > Raphanus > Raphanus raphanistrum. The sequence continues at coordinate 933,043 of CM033985.1, read as the reverse complement.
AGGCTCTTTTAAGATGTTGGCTTGTTTCTTAGATTTATAAGCACCTGGACTAACCCGAACTCATTAAATATTAGGCAGCCACTCCCCTTTTAAAAGTGATGATTAAGCTATTGTGTTTCTGAACCTGAGATGCTGATGGCTATCAAAGAATAATTATGATGACGTGGCAAAACGTAATTGGTGACCAGAAAGCCCTTTGAATGTGTGTGTCTTTCTTCCCCTTTTCTTATTTATCAAAAACAAAACGATGTCTCAATCATTAACACCACCAAGATTCGAAAACTATCTCATTTTTAAAAAGGGGAAGCTTGCGTCTTTGATTGGCTACGATGAATCAGCATTTGTGGGGGGGGGGGGGGGGGGGGTTCTCTGTTTCCGAAAGTGAAGACTTTTGTTACTTGATCGATTGAAAGAAGAAGGAAGAAGGTACAAAATGGGTTGTGGTGGATCGACACAGTGGCAAGCAGAAGGTGACATCACTCTACTATCCTCTCGAATCTCCTTTTTGTTTATCGCTTCGTTAGCTTGGATTGGGCTGAAAAGGAATCATCTTTCTATTTCGTTAAAGATGCAGACTTTCTATTTTTAGATGCGAGAAAACCTAGATTTATAACTCGATATGTTTAAATCTTTCAACCCTAAGAGTAGAACCATAGTGTTGTTTGTGTTCATGTTCTATGTGCATCACCTGGCAGGCAATGCAAGAGAATACATAACACTATTGAGACTCGGCTTCTTATAAGTTAGTAGAAACAATCATCCCTTATTGTGATTGGCTTCCTCTTTTATGGAAAGAAACTATGTGAGTGATTACTGATGGATCTAAAGGCTACTTTCTGCCAATTAATTTCCCTTTTGAATCCTTAATCGAGCACATAGATTAATTAGATTGTCTTTGTTTTTCTAAGAGTTTTATATGGGAGCAGAGGGATAAGATAACTGGTTGTTTGTTAACAGGTTCAGCAGTGAAGAAAATTAGGAAGCCGAAGAAACCGTGGAAGCATACTCAACCGATAAGTAAACCTGAGCTCATGAAACTGAAAGAAGAGTTTTGGGACACTGCTCCTCACTATGGCGGTACGAAAGTTATAATTGATTCTCAGCTGAGCTAAGGAACTTCGATTTTGTCAGTATCATCAGTGAGGAACAAGAGAAATCATACAAGTCTTGTCTCAGAAAAAAAACAAAAATTATCTGCTTTGTGTAGTTTCTTTTTGGCTGTTTGCTTCTGATCTTGATACCCACATGTTTGGATCTTACACTTGGTAATCGCAGAGATATGGGATGCACTTCGTGCTGCAGCTGAAGCTGACATATCTCTAGCGTGGACAGTGCAGAGAGTCATTGTTCAGAACAACGATCTCACTATCTTCTATGATGACCAGAGGTCAAACGTTCAAATCTTTTTTTTTTTGCTTCCCTCAGTGATTTTTTCCTATGTGTTCCTATTTGTTACATACCTCCTAACTAGTACCTGTCCTAACTCCACAGGTGCTACGTATGTTCTAAGCGAGCCTACCAACTTGGTGGAAGAAAGTTGATTAAGGATCAATGCCATTTCGAATAGACCACGTCCAAAAGACAAACAAAATGTTTGTCTGTTCTGTAAGGAAAATTCTATTCTATCTTCTAAAAATTTAATATTATGGGACCAGTTGATTGTAACATATACAACAAATCGCAATCTGAAGGGGGGCTTTTATTGACTTAGCGGTTTTATAAAATTTGAGGGATTTTCATTTTAGATTTTGGTGGAATTTAGATTTTTTATTGACTTAGTCTTAAATTTTGACGGTTTAGATTTTTTTTTTTCATTTTAATATGATTTCGATTAGGATTTTGAGGATTTGTGAGGGAATTTTTTAGGATATTTGAAAAATCTAACTAATTTTTTTTAAACGATATATTAATATTTATTAGTTTTTTCCACACTTCGTTTTCTAATGAAATGAGAAAATGATTTTGAACATTACTTGTGCAATGTGCAGGAAGGCTCGTAGTATGTCCTTAAGTCATTTGTCCTAATGAATCATTCAACCCCACAGCCTTCCTTCTTCTTGGTCTTCTTTTCTAGAGTCAATGATGGCAGATTAACTCAGAAATAGCTTGCTACAATTCTCTATAAAGAACCTTCTCCAAGAAGCAAGCATTTTTCATGGATTCCTCAGCTCTCATTTCATGAAACTTTGCCTTATTAAGTAAGTTTCTTTCTTATTTTCTGTTGACTTTGAGTTGGGTAGAACAAAGTTAAAGAAAGTACTTGAAATGAAGATAAAAGAAGCAATTTATGTGTTTCTGGGTTTTCAAGTTCTTGAATTTAGATAAAAGATTGTTTTAATGTTCTTAACTAAACCCAAGATCAAAATTAGTTAATCTCTCTCTCTCTCTCTCTCTCTCTCTCTCTCTCTCTCTCTCTCTCTCTCTCTCTCTCCTGTGTCTGTCTTTTAAGGTTATTGAATCTCAAGATGAGTGTAAACCGGCGAAACTGGCTCAAACACGGATCTAATCTCAGATTGGTCTTGTTAGTTCTTTGGTTGGTCTGTTATGTTGGTTATGGTCAGTTTGAGGACTTCAACAATCCTGCTGTGTTACAGATGGTTCAGAGTAATCTATACAAAAGCACTGCTGCTCTAAATAAAGAGCTCGCTACTAAAGCAAAGTTTTGCGTCAAAGACCTGTAAGCTTTCATTGCTTTGGTTTCTAGTTTTGGATACTTGTAGTATTCATTGGTGCAATCAAATGTCTCGTTTTCTACAATACTTGAGCTTTAGTGTTTTGTTTGAATACTAAGATATTTACTACATAAAGAGGTTAATTTTGTATTGTTGATTCTTTGATATAGTGAAATGTATTTGTTTCACTTAACAAATTTCTTGAAATAATCTTTTTTCTTGCCAGGGATGCTGATTGGAACAAAGCTTTTAATTTCTCCGACTTGAAATTCCTGTCTTCTTGCATTCAGAAAACCAATGGTAACCAACTTCTTGCTTACTATTATTGCTTGGTGGTTGATAGGAAGATGGAATGATTGTATAGGAACTAGGGATCTTGATTCTTATTAGTTCTTGGAACTTATCTTGTGACACATGTTTCACATCTTCTCAAAGCTCTCTTCTTTCTTTTTATGCACTTATTAGCTTTTTTTGACCTTTTTTTTTGGTTTGGTGTTTGCAGCAAGTGATGCTGTTAACCGTATCTGCACAGAAGCAGAGATGAAGCTCTATATAAATGGTCTCCTCTCTAAAGCGGATAAACCGGGGGATAAACAGGTGAACATGAAACCGAATAGGAATTGCAACTTGACATCATGGGTCTCTGGTTGTGAGCCTGGCTGGGCCTGCAGCCTGGATCATCCAACCGAACAAGCTGATCTGCAAAACTCTAAAAACTTTCAAGAAAGAACAAGCGACTGTATGCCTTGCTGCGAGGGCTTCTTCTGCCCCAAGGGACTCACTTGTATGATACGTAAGCAAATCCAAAACTCTCTTTTATTTTTTCCGTTGATATCTTTATCCTTCTCTCAATATAATCATATGGTCTAAATTTTCTCTTCTGTTTTGAAAAGCTTGCCCTCTTGGTTCTTATTGCCCCTTAGCTACCCTTAATATGACAACAGGCTTATGCGACCCGTGAGTGTTACTTTTTCTTTCTGTTTTTATAAATAGACATGTTATGCTATTGTGGGAATAAGATGTTGAAATCTTACAATTTATATAGGTATACTTATCAACCACCACCAGGAAAACCAGAACACACTTGTGGAGGTGCAAATGTATGGGCCGATCACAGTAGAAGCGACGAAGTATTCTGTCCCGCGGGATCATATTGTCCAACGACAACTTCTAAACTACCTTGTGATAGTGGGTAATTCATCCTTTGTCCCTTGAAACTCTATTCTCCTGTGACAAATAATCCTCAAAGTTCTGTCTATTAAAGTAACTATACTCTTATTATGTATGATCCAGGCACTACTGTCGTATGGGGTCTACATCTAAGAACCGTAAGTTTCTCAGAATAATCATAATGAAGTTTATTTTAATCTGCCTTGTCTCTTCATGTACTTATTTGTCTTCCAGCTTGCTTTAAGTTGACTTCTTGCAAAGCCAACTCCGCAAATCTGCATGCATTTGGGATTATGGTTATTGTAAGTATTTTTTTTATTCAGTTATAGTATTAGTCGGTGATGAATACATTCAAAAGATTTTTGACAGAAGAGAGTGGCTTTCAATGTGTTTGTGCAGTGTGGTGTGGTCATTATTCTAATCATTATATACAACTGTTCTGATCAAATCCTAACAACGAGGGAGAAGAGGCAGGCGAAGTCAAGGGAAGCAGCGGTGAAGAAAGCTAAAGCTAATCAGAGATGGAAAGTTGCTAGAAGTGCTGCTAAAAAGCATGTAACTGAGATAAGTCAGACGCTCTCGGGTAAAAAAAGCAAAAATGATGGGGAAACTCACAGGATGTTGGATAGTGTGGACTCGTCTTCGAGTCCTGCGAGCTCCTCCTCACCTGTGCAACCTAGCTTTGAGATCGAAGATGATGCAGCTGCCGGAAGTAACAAAGGACCAAGTGGAAAGAGAGGTAAAGGTCAAAGAATCAAGAATTCACAGAGCCAAATCTTAAAGTATGCGTATAATCAGATCGAGAAGGAGAAAGCCATGGAGCTAGAGAGTAGCGACCTTACCTTTTCAGGAATAGTTAACATGGCTACTTATTCTGAGATGAAGATGAGGACCCTCTTGGAGCTTTCTTTCCAAGATTTAACGCTTACCTTGAAATCAAATGGTAAGAATCTGTTGAGATGTGTGACGGGAACCATGAAACCGGGTCGGATCACAGCTGTGATGGGCCCATCAGGAGCAGGAAAGACAAGTCTTCTTAATGCATTGGCTGGTAAAGCCGTTGGGTGCAATCTGAGTGGTTTGTTGCTTATAAACGGGAAGCAACTATCAATCCACTCATATAAGAAGATCATTGGGTTTGTGCCACAAGATGACATTGTCCATGGAAACTTGACTGTTGAGGAAAACATCTGGTTCCATGCTAGATGCAGATTACCTGCTGGACAATCAAAAGCTGAAAAAGTGCTTGTGGTCGAGAGAGTCATTGACTCTTTGGGGCTACAAGGTGTGAGAAGCTCACTAGTTGGTACGGTGGAGAAGCGTGGAATCTCAGGAGGGCAGAGGAAACGAGTGAATGTTGGTCTGGAAATGGCAATGGAGCCTTCTGTCTTGTTCTTGGACGAACCTACTTCTGGATTGGACAGTGCCTCATCACAGCTTCTTCTTAAAGCACTCAAGCATGAAGCCCTTGAGGGAGTCAATATCTGCATGGTTGTTCACCAACCAAGGTAAATCAATCATAAATTTTTAGAAGAAATGTCTTTTCAACTGTCATGAAGCTCTCTAAGTTCATAATCTTTCTGTATTGCAGTTATTCTCTGTTCAAAACGTTCAATGATCTAGTACTTCTAGCGAAAGGTGGCCTTACTGTTTACCATGGACCAGTCGAGAACGTCGAGGAATACTTCTCGGGTCTTGGAATCATTGTACCAGAACGTATCAACCCTCCTGACTACTACATAGACGTTCTGGAAGGGATTGTAACCAACCTGAACTCTGATGTTAGCATCAAAGAACTCCCTCAAAGGTGGATGCTTCACAAAGGGTACTCGGTTCCATTAGATATGCGGCAAAACGACAACAGTGCTGCTGAGGGATCGACATTTGTCAGAGAGCTGTTGGGAGATGTAACGAGTAATTTCAGGTTGCGTGCTGATAAAATAAGACATAACTTCGTAAAGACCAAAGATTTATCCTACAGAAGAACCCCTTCTATGTGGCTGCAATACAAATATTTCCTTGGAAGGTATTTATTTTCTTAATCTCCACGACACTATCTTGAGAGAGAGCTAAAGTGTTTTTTTTATTTTGCAGGATTGCTAAGCAGAGAATGCGAGAAGCTAAATTACAAGCAACAGACTACTTGATCTTATTGCTAGCTGGAGCTTGTTTAGGATTACTGAAGAAAGGAAGTGATGAGAACTTTGGAGCACCTGGTTATATCTACAGTATTATCGCCGTATGTAAGTTGGATTTCTTCTAATACAAGTTTTCTTAACAAGTATTGTCTCTTACTGGTCTCTTGTTTTGTCTTTTGATCTTCATATGTCAGCTCTTCTGTGCAAAATAGCAGCATTAAGATCATTCTCACTAGACAAGGTACATTACTGGAGAGAAAGTGCGGCTGGGATGAGCAGCTTGGCTAGTTTCCTTGCCAAAGACACAATAGACTGTTTCAACACACTTGTGAAGCCATTGGTTTATCTCTCCATGTTCTACTTCTTCACTAATCCGAGATCCACTTTTTGGGATCATTATAGCGTCTTGGTATGCCTGGTATATTGTGTGACAGGTATAGCTTATGCGCTGGCTATCTTCTTTCAGCCTGGCTCCGCTCAGCTGGTGAGTTTTCATTTATGTTTCTCTTTCAAAGAGAAGAACCATCCTCTATGTCTTATTGGTCTAAAGCTGACAAAAACATGTTGGTGCCTTTTGCAGTTTGCTGTACTTCTTCCGGTAGTTTTAACACTTTTTGCAACTACACCAACGGATAGTGAATTTATGAAGACCTTAACTGATTTATGTTATCCAAAGTGGGCTTTGCAAGCATTTGTTATTGGAAATGCGGAAAAGTAAGGCCGGCATACTCTCCTTTCTGCCTGAAAAATCTCGGTTTGATTTTTTTTTTTCTTTTTGCTTTGGGTTTCAGGTACTCTGGTGTATGGATGCTCACTCGGTGTGGAGCACTTCTGAAGAGTGGCTACGACATTAATGAGTGGTATCTATGTATTATGATATTGCTTCTCATTGGTGTGGCCACTCGTACGATCGCCTTTGTTGGGATGGTTATACTTCAAAAGAGGTGAAGATAAAAAGGTCTTCTTTCCATCACGGTTTTAGTTCGCAGGGCTCTAAAGCTTGGAGGTAGGAGAGAAGAGTTTCATGGTTCTGCGTTTTGGTTTATATTCGACCAAGAAGACTATATGTATAGCTTTCTTTGTGCTATCCTTTGTTCATCTTAGTTCATTGTCATATTAAACAGCAAACCCTGTTCAGGGTGATTTTAATGATGGTTTTTTATACAAAAGTTAAGCGTGCTGGCATGTTTAAATAGATGATCTATAAGCTCTTTTAAAATCTGGGCTTGTTTTCATGAATTTTATGCTCAAGAGAGAGACTCTGCTTTGGTGATTACAGCAACGGAAGTAACTCAAGTGAAGGCGCATGTATGTAACCTGTTATACGGATGATGTCTGCAAGGACTAGTTTGAGCCACTGCTATGTAGGTTTTGTGTATAATTTTGTGTCTAGAAATCATATATAAGGTGTTTGAGACATCAAAAAGTGATCTTTCTATCTTCTTAGATCCAGCTTTTCAAACCCTTTTTTGTTAACTATAAAGATAGTAAACACAACTAACTCCTAAGTATGTTATTGTATAACCAAATCTGATAGAAATCATCCTCTTTGCATTAGTCTAAATTGACAAATATGTGGGTTATATTCAACCAAGAAGACTATATATAGCTTTCTTGCGATATGTTATTTTTTGTTCATCTTAGTTAAGTGTCTTGTTAGAAGGTCAACAAACTTTGTTCAGGTCTTTTGTGATTTTGTAAATGTTTAATTAACTGCTCTGTAAGCTCTTTTAAAATCTTGAACAAAGCTTTGTTATAGGTAATGTTATGTCAAAAGCTACCATCCCCTAACTAGTTCATTGATTCTCTTCGCAGTCTAGGAATCGGCGTTCGGATATCTGTTCAGCTTAAAATCAGATATTTTAGATTTTTGTGTACTTCAGACTTCAGTATAGGGATCTAAATCTTGTTTGGATATTTTTTATATATCAGATTAGATTCGGGTATTTTTAATTTAGTTTTTGATTATTTGGATCGGATTCATATATTTTATTTTGGTTTGGATTATTTTTGGCTGAATTCAGATATTTTTATATTTTGAAAAATTCAAATTCTTTATTACTAAAGTTTCTTATACCTAAAAATTTACACTTAACTTCACTGAATTAAAAAAATTAATAGCTTGAACAACTAATAGATTTGGAAACAATTTTTTGAAAATAGAAAGGCACTACTAATCTAATGGTTGTTTTGAGAATTTGGATGCAACTTTTGTTGTTGTGTGAAACAAAAACTTGACATATATTTTAAATAAACATAAATATAAGGTTAAGTATACATATATTTGGCTATTTTAGGATCTCCATTCGGATTCGAATATCTTCTTCTAATTCAATAATTGTTTAAGTATTTTACTATTTCGGTTCAGATTTCAATCTGAATTTTATGGATTGAATTCAGGTTGGAATTCAGGCATTAGGTGAAATATCCAAGCCTATCACAGACGTGGTCGAAGTCATGTCCAGAGACTGAAAAAAGTTGAGCCACTTCTTCCATCTAAAAGTGACATTTTGGTTTAAATTTAGATTCAGTTTGGATTTACTTCGGTTTAATTTGTTTGGGTCTAAAACTGTAACTGAAATAAATTGAAATTAATTTGATTTATGTTTGGTTTAGTTTGGTTTGGATTGAGTTTAATTTGGTTTGTGTTTTGTTCAGTTTTGTTCGGTTTTCTTTGTATTTGTTCATTTCAATTGAATTGCTTTTTAATTTTGTTTTGGTTCAGTTACAAAAATATAATTTATAAAACATAAAATAAATAATCATTCGATATTATTAACAATTTTTCGTATTTAAACTTAAAACCAAGCATCATAATAAAATATAAAAATATAATCCAATTATTTTATATTATTATTTAATATAAATATTGTTACTTTTAATTTTAATAATAGTGTATAAAATTTATATTCCTTTATTTCATTTTATTATTAGCAGTGTCTCTTCTATTTGTTCAAAAATAAAATATATAACATTATATTTAATTATTTAATTTAAATAAGTAATATATTTAATTAATATAATTAAATAAACGCTTTGGTTTCGGTTTGATTTAAAACCAAACCATTTGGTTGATAGAACCTCTCTACTTCCATCCGAGAATAATCAGCATAAAAAATCTTTTTGATAAAAGAAAAAATCTAACTCCAGCCACAATTTCTTTGGAATAGTCTAACAAAATAAGGAACGAATTGCTTCATTAAATATAGCAGCAACTTTTTAAAGGTTTTTAAAGTGATGATTAAGCTATTGTGTTTCTGAAACTGAGATATGATTAACTTAGTTAATAACTCATGATCGCTATCAAAGAATAATTAAGATGACATGGCAAAAAGTGATTGGTGGCTCTCATTGGATTTAGAAACCCTTGCAAGGTGTGAGACCCCTTTAATTGACAAGACAGCGAAGCCAAAAACCACCACTTTTTCCTTTTTTCTTATTTATCAAAAACAAAACAATGTCTCAATCATTAACACCACCACCCAGATTCATCATCTTCGTCATCCCCCAACTCGGTCTTGATCTTAAAGATTCGATAAATTTCTCATTTTTAAAAAGGAAAGTTTACGACTTTGATTGGCTTCGACGAAGGGTTTTGTCTGAATCATCATTTGTGGTCTCTCTGTTTCCGTACTTGAACGATTGAAAGAAGAAGGAAGAACAGAGATGGGTTGTGCTGGATCGACACAATCTCAAGCAGAAGGTTACATCTTTATTAACTTATTGCTTTCATTAATTAGCTTGGATTGGGCGAAAAGCAATCGTCTTTTATGTTCCGTTATCGAATATACAGATGCAGACTTTCTATTTTTAGATGTGATTTTTTTTCTCGCGCCCATCGATTCATAAACCCTAGATTCATAAACCCTAGATTCTTAGATCAGACAAAGCTACTGCTGTTCAGATGTATGTTTTTGTGTTCATGTATATGTGCTTGTTGCATGACCTGGCAATGCGATAGATCTTAGAACACATATATAATATTGTTGACTCTGCTTCATCTGGGAGGTTTAACTTTATCATCCCCTCATTATGGGGTTAGTTTCTGTGAATTGATCTACCTTTTATTCCTTAATTAAGCAAAAGTATGATATGGAGATTGTCTTTGTTTTGTAAGAGTATTATATGTGAGCAGATGGATATCTTACTGGTTGTGTATCTAACAGGGCCAGTGAAGAAAATTAGGAAGCCAAAACCGTGGAAGCATACTCAACCGATCAGTAAAGCTGAGCTTATGAAACTGAGAGAGGAGTTTTGGGACACTGCTCCTCACTATGGTGGTACCAAAGGTATAATTGAATACTTATCTCTATAGCTTGCCTTTTTGTGTGTGTTTTGAGTGGTGTGGTTTCATTTTATACAAAAGAAACTTAGGGTTTGTAGAAAGGGGTTGGTAGGAGTAGTTGTTAGGAGGGAGATGAAGTAAAAACAGAATTTTTTAAAGGGCTCTACCGGGTTCGAACCGGTGACCTATTGATCTGCAGTCAATTGCTCTACCACTGAGCTAAGAACCCTTTTGTTGATTATTGATGAGTGACACATAAAGAAGATTGTGGCATAAGCATTGTGATCAATAGGTTTATTTTCTGTGAATTAGTATTAGATTTGGGAAAGAGTGAAAAATAGATTTAAAAGGGTCCTACCGGATTCGAACCGGTGGCCTATTGATCTGCAGTCAATTGCTCTACCACTGAGCTAAGAACCCTTTTGTTGATTAGTGATGAGTGACACATAAACAAGATTTTGGCATATGCATTGTGATTGAAGGGCTTTGCTAAAAGGATGATCAATAGGTTTAGTTTCTGTGAATTGGTATTAGATTTGGGAAAGAGTGAAAAAAATAGATTTACAAGGGCCCTACCGGATTCGAACCGGTGGCCTATTGATCTGCAGTCAATTGCTCTACCACTGAGCTAAGGACCCTTTTGTTAAATACTGATGAGTACACAAAATGATTTATGTAATAGGCATTCATTAAGGTCTTGTTGAGTTATATGTTGGAAAGGAGTAAAAAAATTATATTTTTAAGGGCCCTACCGGATTCGAACCGGTGACCTATTGATCTGCAGTCAATTGCTCTACCACTGAGCTAAGGACCCTTTTGTTGTTCTTCCTCTCATGTATCCTATCAGGTTGATAGTTTTCACTTTTGTACCATTCTCAACTGAGCTAAGGAACTGCAGTTAGATTGTGTAATTGTTGTAATCAGTGAGGAATCAGTGAAACCATAGAAGTCTTGTGTCAGGGAAAAAAATGATATGCTTTGTGTTTTCTTTTTGGGATGTTTGCTTCTGATCTTGATATCTCTGCCTTTGGTTGATCTCAGAGATATGGGATGCACTTCGTGCTGCCGCTGAAGCTGACATATCTCTAGCGCAAGCAATCGTGGACAGTGCAGGAGTCATTGTTCAGAACAATGATCTCGCTGTCTGCTATGACGAAAGAGGTCAACACTTTGAATCTTTTTCGCTTGCCTCTTGATTCTTCTTTGTGTTCCTATTGGTTACATACTCTTCCTAACTAGTACCTTTTCCTACCTTGCAGGTGCTAAGTATGAGCTACCTAAGTATGTTCTAAGCGAGCCTACCAACTTGGTGGAAGAAAGTTGATCAAGGATCAATGCCATTTCGAAAAGACAAAACAAAATTGTAAATCTTGTGTGTAAGTAGTTACATTAGGATCCTCTGCTTTTGTCTATTTAACACTTTGAAAAAAAGGTTCCCACTGTTCTCTCTCTGACCTTTACCTAAAGAGCTCAGATTGTTACTGTAATTCTAAAGACAATTGTTATATGTTTACATTAATGCTTTGACGAGGTAGTTTGGTCAGTAATGGTCATGGTCATGGTCATGCTAGTCTCGCTCCCTATCATCTCGTAATACTTCTTCATAGTGTTCATATTCTCAAGTCTCTTTGTCTCTCTATAAACTGAAGCTTCTTCAAGCTTCTCCAGCTCCACCATCTTCTCACCTTCCAGCATCTTTACCACTTCAGACATCAATGGTCTATCACTCGGATCAGGACTTGTACACAGTATCACCACTTGAAGCATGGTCATTGCTTCTTCTCTATTGTAATCTGATCCTAGCCTCGGATCCACCAGTTCCAACAGGTTGTTCTGCTCCCTCAAGATTGTTACCCAGTCAATAACGTAGGGAGTGTTGTAATTGGACGGAGATTGGTTTATCTTATTGCTTCTTCCATGAACAATCTCTAGAGCTACAATACCAAAGCTGTACACATCAACTTTATCTGTCAAATGGCCTCTCATCGCGTACTCTGGAGCCATGTAACCACTGCATAATAATAATTGGGTTGTGTTATAATCAGATTTATGATATAACTTTGGTTATGGTATCATTGATTTGACTTACAATGTTCCAGCAACTCTAGTGCTAATGTGAGTGTTGTCATCTTCATTAAGCTTGGCAAGACCAAAGTCTGATATCTTGGAGTTCATATCTTTGTCTAGCAACACATTAGTAGCTTTGATGTCTCTGTGCACAATCTTTATCCTTGATTCCTCGTGGAGATACGCTAGTCCTCTCGCTACACCGATGCAGATCTTCCTCCTTGTTGGCCAATCCAACCTCAGCTGAGTTTCATGAGGACCTTAAAAACAAAACAAAAATGGTTGTGAATCATTAATCTATATGGATTTTCTGAACGTTGTTTTCTTAGGAGCTAGTAGTGTTTGGATCTCACCAAACAATGCTCTAGCAAGGCAGTTGTTTTCCACATACTCATAGACTACCAAAAGCTGGTCTCCTTCAACACAACATCCATATAGTTTGACTAGGTTTGGGTGATGCAGAGCTGATATCATTCCAATCTCATTCAAGAACTCGCGGTTCCCTTGTTTTGATCCCGTAGAAAGCTGTTTCACCGCGATTATTGTCCCATCAGGCAACTTTCCCTGTAGTCATAATGTAAACAAAACTTCTTCATGTCTATCCATTTAGTTGTATCTTTCTTTTGGTTTCTTTACCTTGTGTACAGGACCAAAGCCACCTTCTCCAATCCTGTTTGCGGTATCAAAGTTGTTTGTAGCTGCTTTGATTTGCCTCAACGAGAAAGAGTTAATCATAGGATCTAAACTCTTAAAATCTGAGAGAAAAAAACAAATTAAAACTCTTAACCATAATTTATATAGTAGCTAGTAGTCTTTGTGACTTGTGAGTACCTCTTTCCATGTGAGTCTTGGATCTCAAGCTACGTCTTTTGCAGACAATATAAATTAGAAGAAATATGACAACTATCATAATTATGTACACCGTCGCTGCAGCTCCGTGGACAGCAGCATTCATACCGCTTGTAGGTAGTGAATTGAAACCTATTTGCACAGTTAAGTACATGGCAAGAATTGAATACATAATGTAAGGTTAAGCATTGGTTAAGTATAGCTTTATAAGCCTCCACTACAAATAATTCATACACATAGATCATATAGCTGTAGAAAATGCAAATGAAAAAGAGAATTATATATATATATATATATATATATATATATATGTTATATGTATATATATGTATACCTTCTAGGGTGACGCAGATGATGCACAACCAGAGAATTAGAAACGGAAAGAGTAATCAGAAATGAAGCGAGGAAATAAACTAAATCAAATATTCATGTCTAGAAAGTAGCATGCAATAAGTATCAATATCTGAGGAGAGTAACATATTTAAGAAACATAATGATTATTGACCTAAAGGAGTAACTAGCAATGAGTTGTCCAAAAAGTAAAAGAGTAACTAATAATGATACTTAGGAAAATATTTGCTATTTTTACTGTCTTTACATTGTATAATTAATTTTTTTAAAGATGTGTACATATTATTAAATGTTAATAAGATCTTATTTTGTCAAGATCGATATATGTGAAATATATAAAGGATAAGTAACAAAATCAACATTAGATGGAGATTATTTTACTATATAAGCATATTTTTAATAATTAAATTGTGATGAAATAGAAAATCTTTATAGAACAAATTAAAAAGTTGGCAAAGAAAGAAATATCGAATTCGTTCATGATTTAAATTTTTTTTTCTTAAAATGTAAAAAGAATTGTTTTCATAGTGTTGTACGTGTGTGTGTGTCACAACCACTGAATATAAAACTAGATTTGAAATGTGTCACAACTTACCCACAATTGTTTTATAAAAAAAAAGTAAATCATTACATGCCCATATAGAAATGATATAAACTTCTAATTTAGAACCAGTTATCACAGAAGAGATATTATAATTAAATACTTTCCGTAAATAAAACATGAAATTCAGAATAAAACAGAGGAAACAGAAGTAAACAGGGGTAACAAATTGGACTTTATAATTAAATACTTTCCGGAAATAAAACATGAAATTCAGAATAAAACAGAAGTGATATTATAATTAAACAGAAGAGATATTATAAAACAGTTATCACAGAAGAGATACTATAATTAAATACTTTCCGTAAATAAAACATGAAATTCAGAATAAAACAGAGGAAACAGAAGTAAACAGGGGAGACAAATTGGACTTAACTCGGATTTACATATATGTTCAATGAGTAAGCTAAAAACTATGCAAGTCAAAACTCTCTTGCTAATCTTTTTGGTTAAAGTCTAATACTTTTGATCAAGAACTCACACTAAAGTATGTGCGCAGTGAATAGAGAACACAAAATATCATATCAAGTTTCTTTTGTGGTTCAATTTACAACTTCAACATTCACCTGCCACCAGAGAATTTCTTTTGGATTTACTGAGTTCTAATTTTTACTATTTACAACTTTAGTATCGTAGAAGCCAAAACGTTCTTTTAACAACTCTTATTTCAGAACTCAAAAGCATTGTTAAGCTGGATTGAGAAAGAAGGTTGAGCAACGCTTGCAATAGGAGTATCAACTCTAACAACTATTCCGGTCCGACCAATGTTCCCATTCCACTTTGACCGACCAAACTGCAATAAAACAAACAAAAACCCCGAGTCAATAATCATAACAGAAACAAGAAGAGTTAAAAGAACAACAACAAGATTTGGCTTACGGAGACAGATGCAAACGCTGAAGGATGAGCCGTCATTGCACAGCCACAAATCATGTTGATGTTATCATTCAACGAGTGAATAAGTTCGGTTTTCGTCCCCGGATTGCTTCCACCATATGTAGAGCACACACTGTGTTTCAATAGCAAAATTGTGAGTTTTGATTGTAAAAAAGAGAGACCAGTTTTGTTATTTACCTAAGTTGAATTGCTGGTTTCATCATGAGACCGGACTTACGCCAAGCCAAGGCTTGAGAAACACCAACTCCATACGATTTGTCAGGCCAGTTCACCATCGGTGTGATTCTTGTTCCTTGTTTAGTCTGCTTCACCAAAGCCAAGAAACAAACAGATTATTTTTTCAAGATCTTGAAGATGTGAACAGTGATTATACTTGATCAATAGCGTTATTAAACCTAACCTTGCAAGAGAAACTAAACCTCATATCTCCTGGATATTGACCTTGCGCTTGAAGAAGACAGCCACACAAAGGAACAAAGACACTTGTTGTTAATCCCTCACCAGAGACATACGTTAACTGCCCATTTGGGAACTGCAAATCTACAAATGACTGTTTCAAGTAGCGGAGAGTTAGTATCGCTATTCCAGAATATAAGGAAGATTTTTTGAAGAGTGAAGACACTCACGCAAGCTACAGGATTGAGGCAGATCATTGACATCATAAGCCATCTTCTATGCTTTGACCACAAAGCTGGACAAAGCGAATGCATACCTTTCTGTTACACAAGCAACTCAATCATATCTCCCATTTGAGACAGCAGCTAGTAAGATTATGAGCTCTAAGCAAATACCTTTCTATCATAACCATACCAAAGCAAGTGTTGCTTTGATAAATGAACAGGTAAAAGAAGAGTCGAATCGCGCAGAAACAGCAGCGGTCCGAGCTGGAGAAGAAAGAGAGAGGAACTGTCATCTCCTCTAGCAGCTGAACTTGATGTGGAAGAAGCTTCTACTCTCCAAAGATCTCCCCTGGCTGCTAACGAATGTTCCATACCACTTGTTCTACTCTCATAACTTGTCGAAAACTCAACCGTTCCCTACATTTAATAGAGCAGAAACTATATGTTCATACTCAAATCTCTAACACATCACTATCATAACAAGTAAAGTACCTTTGGTCTCCTAAGTAATCCAGCAGTACTCAAATCAAACTCTGTAACTCTCTCCTCAGACATAGCAGCAACAGAGGAGACAGCATCTGTCTTAGAAAGCCTAGACTCATCTTTTGTGCCTACATAAGAAACAGACCCGTTCTCGTCGTGTCTGAACGGTATAGGCAACCTCCTGAAGAACTGATGAACCAACACGTTCAGCCCTGAGCCGAAATCAACACCAGCTTGACCGATCTTGCTCCCGATACCGAGAATAGCCTCGACGCCGCCGTTGATGGGTTGTTGGTTCGAGAACTGGTGAGCAGAGAACTCGAGGTGGTCGAAGAGCTTCAGTTTCTGGTGACTCGGCCACGGAAAGGAAGGAGGGTTGATTTGAATCAAGCCCGTGAAGCCCTGAGCGAGCCGGTCGGCTAAGTCTTGTCCGTGTCGTTGAACCTCTTCCCAAGCTTCCAAAGATCTTTCCACAGACATTGTCTTCTTCTTCGAAAGGATGAAACTTTACAACAGGAGGAGGGTGTGAAAGGTTTTAGCAGTGTGAGATGGAGAGTTGAAATTAGGGTTTGAGAAGTGAGACCCACAAAAAAGGTTGGGATTTTTTTTCTATTATTGTGGTGTGGAAGGAAAATTGGATTTTGAGGGAAGTAAAGCGACAGGGAACTTCGAAGGGAAGTGAAGAGCGGATGGAAGCACACAAGTCGATGAGTTTTTGAGATGATAGGCTTTTGTGTTTCTCAGGCGAGCCTTTTTGTCTTTGTCTCTTCTGAATTAGTTAGTACCGCTTTGTTCATAAATATCCCGGAAGCTTCTGACCTGGACAGAGGGTTCCGTCTTTTGTTTTTTTCTTTCCGGCAGGTAGGGATGTCAATTGGACATATTGTCTATGGGCAGCCCATGTCCAAATCCATATGGACTACGTCCAAATCCGCCCGAAATATTTTCTGTCCAAATGGGCTTCATCCAAATACGCCCAAAGCCAATGGACAAAACCAAATGGATATGGGCCGCCCATGTGTTAAAAATATTTAGGGTTAGTATTGGACAGATAATAAATCTAAAATCAGTCTCACTTTTACCGTCTTTCGACTCTCGACTCGCGAGTCGCCTCTCCACCATGTCTCTTCCGTCAAATTTGAATAATTGCGTTTATCTGCCAAAATCGAAAAATTCAGTTTTCCCGTCAAAACCCCGAAATCGTGTTTTCCTACCAAAACCGTAAAAATGCATTTTTCGCTAAAATTGTGTGTTTTCCGCCAAATCCGTGAAATCGTGTTTTCCCGCCAAAACCGTGAAATTGCATTTTTCCGCTAAACCCGTGAAATCGCGTTTTTCCGCCAAAACCTTAAAATCGCGTTTTCCCGTCAAAACCGTGAAATCGCATTTTCCCATTAAAACCGTGAAATCGTGTTTTCCCGCCAAAATCGTGAAATCTTGTTTTACCGTCAAAACCGCAAAAAAACATGAGTTCCGCCAAAACCGTGAAATTATGTTTTTCGTCCAAAACCGTCAAATTGTATTTTCCCGGTAAAACGATAAAATCATGTTTTTCCGCAAAAACGATAAAATCATGTTTTCCCGTCAAAACGATAAAATCATGTTTTCCCGTCAAAACGATAAAATCATATTTTCTCGCCAAAACTCGTGAAATCGTATTTTGGATGTGTAAACATATGAATTTTAATGTGTAAAACTTGTGAAACTTATGTTTTTATGAATGTGAAAGCATAAATGTATTTGGGCTTTGCGGAATGCCCATTTGGAATGGACCAATTTGGTCTGGATAATTTGGTCTGGTACAATTTGGGCTTAGAAAAAATAATGTCTTTTTGGACTGGTGTGTCCATTTGGATAGCCCATTTGGACCTGCGCAGCCCAATTGACATCTCTATCGGCAGGGTTCCATCTTTTGTATTTAAACAAACAAAACAGAATGGAGACTAAGTAAACAAAAAATTTAAATACATTCACTAAAAAAGTATAAGTAAATTATATTTATCATTTAAAATTATTACAAAAGTTAAACTGTTAATGCAAGCACTGAATGCGAATATAAAATTTAGTTTATTAAAACTAAATTCTTATAATGCTATGTCAAACTCGAAATCTGATATGTAAACTCTCTACCCATGTAGCTTTATAAAATACTAGTATTAATTCTATACTACACATGGAAATATTTTTACTTACAAATAAAACCAAATTTATTTTTCATATAGTTAAATTTAACATGTTAGTTAACTCTAATTTGCAAGAGATGAATATACAAAAGTATTAACACACTTATCGTTAATTAACCATAACACATAAAATCAGATTCTATTTGTTTTTAGGAAAATATACGTTGGTCTTATTTAGTTTCTTTGAATATAAATATTAGTTTGAACCTACGTTTTTTTCAATATTTTTCATAATTTTAAGTCTGCAATTTACATTTTTTTAAAGTATTTCTACTGACGCAGCGAATGAATGAACAGTCGAACTATAAACTTTAGATTTTTGGAAGTCTTTGAAACACATGCAGAAACAGCTTTCCTATCTATTTGTTTGATTCACATGTATCAAACTATTTTCTTCTGATCATGAAAATATAATTCAAAAGATAAAAATAACATTAATAACAATACTAGCTTGACATTCCTTTTCTAGCCAGTAACAATTTAGTGTTATATTTTAAATATATAGAACTAGTTAAGATAACAAAAACAAATTCTTTCCGTAGCCAATGTGGATGAACAATGCCGGTTCACGGTAGCTAGCTACAATTTGTATTCTAATCGATCGTCGTGCCGTTTTCATCAACAACGTGTCATTTTCTGTATCCTTTTAGTATTAAGCAGACCAAACCTAAGCCAACCACGTCTGGCTCATATACTCTATCAACATCTACTTCGTGTCTGAACAGTTGAACATGGCCTCCATTTTTCTTGGGTATTGTTTGTTTTAAAATTGTATATAACTGTTGACTTTTATTTCTATACTTATTTTCTTTCACTTTCATTAGCAGGATGAAGACACGAGTCTATGTATTGGTAGATAAAAATGTTCTAAAATGATTCAGATGCGTAAACTAAAAAAAATTAATCATACTTATCATCTGCTGCATTACTCCATAATTGTACAAATAAATAAAATACTAATATTTTTCACTCATATACGTTTATTGATTGCCAATAAGCACCAACAAGATCATAACACTTCACATGTTTCCAACATTATATCATATAAACCTAATCAAAAAGGATTCAAAACATCGACCGATCATTTACATGTTGAATGATCATGGCCGTTGATCCGAAGAATGATCGGCGTGACTTCATTGTCAAGATCGACGATGAAGAGAATGATCAGTTAATCAACAAAGGCGATGGAGGAAAGTTTTCGAGAGAATCAAGCTATAACTTCTTGCACGGTGGTGACCAGAAAGATCAGAAGAGCGTTTATACGCCCCGTGGTGATGATGACTTAGACGACGACGACTACGACGGAGGAGGTTTTGACTTCACGCCGCGGAGAAACGAGCCAGTAGATCCACCGTCAAAGCTCATATACCAGTTTCTCAACAAACAAAAAGCTTCAGGAGATGAAATCACACTCGACATGGAGCCCAACATGCCCGAGCTTCAAAGCCACACGGTTTCTCCGTCGCAAGTCACGGCGACGATGGGTCACAGTAACGAAGCTATTGACGCGGTTAGAAGGAGACATAACAGAGTCACGTTATCTCCATCTGTTAAAGATAGCGACGACAGTAGCGAAGAAGACAGAGTTGATGAAACAGAGGTTGTGAAGTGTAGCTCGAATAAAACAAACAAGACTTTGATGAAGACCAAGACTAGATCAAGATTGATGGATCCTCCAACTCCGGGTTACCCGGATATGCATTCGGCCCGCCGGACTCCAAAGTCCGGTCATTTGAAATCCGGGAATTTGAAACCCGGGTTTAGCGGGAAAACCGCTAAACCAGGAAATCCAAACCCGGATTTGGAAGAAGAGGAGGATCCGTTCTCCGAGGAGGATTTTCCTGAGGGTTACCAGAAGGATAAGCTCTCTCTTTGGGTTATCTTGGAGTGGATCTTTCTAATTCTGATCATAGCCGGTTTGGTTTGTAGCCTCGTAGCGATACCTTTCTTGCGCCACAAGGAACTATGGAACCTAGCTTTGTGGAAATGGGAAGTGATGGTACTTGTCTTGATATGCGGGAGACTTGTGTCGAGTTGGATAGTCCGGCTGCTCGTGTACTTCGTCGAAAGCAACTTCCTTCTGAGGAAGAAGGTTTTGTATTTCGTCTATGGGATCAGAAAGGCGGTACAGAACTGTCTCTGGCTAGGGCTTGTGTTGATCGCGTGGCATTTCTTGTTCGACAAGAAAGTCCAAAGAGAGACTGGTAGCAACGTGCTTAAGTATGTGAATAAAGTTTTGGTCTGTTTGCTCGTTGCTGTCATCATCTGGCTTATAAAGACCTTACTGGTTAAAGTTCTCGCTTCCTCGTTTCATATGAGTACTTACTTTGATCGGATTCAAGAATCTTTGTTTACTCAGTACGTTATTGAGACACTCTCTGGACCTCCTCGTGTGATTCATGTAGAAGAGGAGATGGCTGGAGCTAAGCTATCTCCTCCGGATGGTCCAAAAGTGACCATTGGAAGTGGAAGGCTGCAGAAGAGTCCGACCATGATCGGTAAGAGTCAAGTACTTTCTAGGAGTGGTTCCAAGAAAGGAGAGGACGAAGGGATAAGGATAGATCATTTGCAGAGAATGAACACTAAGAACGTGTCGGCTTGGAAAATGAAGAGACTGATGAATGTAATAAGAAAGGGAGCACTTTCTACTTTGGATGAACAGATACAAGACACCTCGACTCACAAAGATGACAAAGCCACACAGATACAAAGTGAGAATGAAGCAAAAAATGCAGCAAGAAAGATTTTTCAGAATGTTGCTATGCCTGGTTCCAGGTATATAACATTTTATGACCTTGTGAATTACAACTTTGAGTTAAGTTCAAGACTTGAAACAGAGGATTTTTTTTCGGGTTAATAGGTACATATATATTGAAGATTTCATGCGTTTTCTTACTGAAGATGAGTCTGAAAGAGCTATGAATCTCTTTGAAGAAGCTTCTGAGAGTGACAAAATCAGTAAATCTTGTCTGAAGAATTGGGTGGTAAGTACAGTATTTGTGTTTTTTTTTTTGAAAAATAGCACCAAATTAAGTTTTTGTTCAAAAATAGCATACAAAATAAAATTTTCAAAATAACACTTACAAAAGATAAAAAGTAATATTTAGAGTTAATAATTTAGAAGATGAGATTATTAAGGTTTAGGATGTAGGAACTAATATTTAGAGTTAATAGTTTATAGTTTAGGAACTAATATTTAGAGTTAATAGTTTAGAAGATGAGATTATTAAGGTTTAGGATGTAGGATAATTTATTGTTTTTATTAATTAATAAATGCTATTTTGGGAAATTTTCTCTCTAAATGTTTTTGTGACAAAATCTATCAAGTGTAAGATTTACCCTTGTTTTCTTTTTTAATCTCAAAAAGCTTTGGTTTATACATTGTTGCTAAAGTTTTGTCTGAAGAATTGGGTGGTAAGAGTTTGTTCTTAACTTGAATCTCAAGTATGAAAAGGATGCTAAAGTCTTGTAATATCTCTCAAGGTTAATGCCTTCAGGGAACGAAGAGCACTAGCTCTAACCTTAAATGACACAAAAACAGCAGTGAACAGGCTTCACCGAATCATCAATATTTTGGTCAGCATTGTGATCATAATCATCTGGCTTCTCATCCTCGGAATCGCTACAACTAAGTTCTTCCTAGTCATAAGCTCTCAGCTTCTTCTTGTAGTCTTTGTGTTTGGAAACTCATGCAAGAACTTGTTTGAAGCTGTCATCTTCGTCTTTGTTAATCATCCATTTGATGTCGGTGACAGGTGTGAAATAGACGGTGTTCAGGTTTGTTCCTTGACACTCTCTTCATCAAATTTTCAATAACTTGGTACGCACGTAAAGCACTAATCCTCTGTTTTTGTATGTTGTATAGATGATTGTGGAAGAGATGAACATTTTGACTACTGTGTTTCTTCGATTTGATAATCAGAAGATTGTATATCCAAACAGTCTTCTCGGCAACAAACCTATCGCTAACTATTACCGTAGTCCTGATATGCAAGATCTCGTTGACGTCTTCATCCATATAGCAACTCCAACTGAGAAGATAACCGCCTTGAAACAGAGGATACTCAGGTTACAAACTAAACCCTAAACATCTCTATATACTAGAAAAAAATCATAGTCTAATAAAAATCATATTGTATGGTATTTGTTTTGGTGCAGCTATGTAGATAACAAGAAGGATCATTGGTATCCATCGCCGAGGATTGCATTTAGAGAAATGTGTGGACTGAACAGTATGAAAATCACGATATGGGCAACTCACAAGATGAACCACCATAACATGGGAGAGAGATTTATAAGGAGAGGTCAATTACTTGAAGAGATTGGTAGATGTTGCAGAGAAACAGATATCGAATATCGGTTATATCCTCTTAATATCAACATCAAAAGCCTTCCTCCTGCAGCTGCTCCGATCATTTCGGATCGCATGCCTATAAGTTGGAACAATCAACAACGCAATGCTTAAAGATTGCAAGATTTTGAGTCTTCTTTTTTTTCGTATTTGTAGAAAGTGGTTGAAAGAGAGATTTTGTTATTGTTTCTTGCTGTTTACTCTCTCTTAATTGGTGTTTGAGACATTTATGATTCTCCATGTTTGTATTGTGAAGCAGGAACTTGTTCTTGTGTAATCTTTTTTGAGTGGTTATAGTCATGAAATAAAAGCTTACAAGTTACAATCTCATAAACCTAACACCTTAAGAAAAATCAATTACAAACGAATGTTCTCCTTCTACATTTTGCCTCTTCTAACCTTGAAACGCTTGAGCGACGTCGTTTTTATAATAGCCCTAACGTTACGGCGTCGTTTGAATCATCTTTTTTTTTCTTTTGACGACCGTTTGACTCGTTGACATATAACGCCCTCTTGCGTATTATTTCTGGAAAATTTTCAAATACTTGGTTTCTGGCGCCGCATCGAAATCAACGAGAGGTAACTAACGATCCTTGCTTCTTCCCTCGATTTCGTAGCTGCTTTATCTTCTTCGATTCTCGATTTTGAGATCGTCTCCTGCAGATTCCGTCAGATCGGTTAGCTTAAAACGCTGATTGTTCTTCTTCCTCCACACTCTCCGCGACGCCTTCTCTCAAAATCATCGCAGGTAAGCTTCTTTTCTTCAGTCTCCTCCATCGATTTCTTCGAATTCGTATTGTGATTTAGTATCTAGACCTGAGATCGTTCGATTCTCCCAGGATTGCGTCAATTTTCAAATTACACAGAGTAGTAAAACAATTTTTCGATCGAACTGTCTCGTTTAGGTTGATCGATGTGATGTATAAACCCTAATTTTCTCACTGTGCCGTCGAACAACTCTCACATCCTCATAATCGTCTCCGTAATCTCTATTGTTCGATGTTTTGTAGATCTCCAGAGCTTGTTCACTAACGATTATCACAGTAACGTAAGTGTTTGTACCTTCTCGATAGCATCCTACTGAACATTGGAGAGATTTTGTGGCTTAGTTTGTTGTTTCCAGAAACCTCTTTGTACAAATTCGTGTTTGCAATTTGGTGATTTCAACACGATGTTAGTTCTTGGTTTATCGTTGGCTAAGTTTGGATTCTGGCTCGTGGTGTAGATATACTGAAAAATGGAACTCAAAATCAAGAGGCTTATGAAGTAAGAAAAGTTTCATTTACCTGTTGCAGGTGCGTAGCAGCTTGAGATTCTTATACTTGAGGTTGACATGAGGTGCAACGCCTGTTGGAGGGAATTAGAAGGCCGAGCCATTTCCACCACGTGCGGCCACTTATTATGTATACAGTTTTACACTCCTGATTTTATTTTTTTAGCCTTGTCTTGACGAATGATATTCTTGTGAGCTTGATACGATGACCTTTAACATCATGAGAAGGTACTGAAGATGCTAGCAAGATTCTCAGTAATGATGGGGCGTGTCCCATTTGTGATCAAGTACTCTCCAAGAGGTAAAAATGTCCTTAAGCTACTTGACTAGCTTGAGTTTAGCTGTAGTGCCCTTATTTCCTTACTTGACAGTTTATCTTTTGTTTTCCATTTTAGTCTAATGAAGCCTGTGGATACCAATCCAAATGAAGAATGGGTCAATGTAAGTGGTTGAGCTTTAGTACGCAAGGATGCTATAGCTTTTCTTCCTTTCTAGTTTTATAACATTCCCATCTTACATCTCCTCATTGCTTGCTTTTGTTATCAGATGGCGATGGCTGGGATTTCTCCACAAATATGTATCCTTTTCACTCTTGGTATCAGTTGCAGTTATGTTCTTCAATTGAACAGTGTTCCTCTGTGTTCGATATCTAAACTCAAATGCGATAACTTTTTCCATCAACTGACTGTGTCTTATGCGTTCAACAAACCTCCTTTTGTTTCCCTTAATTGAATCTAGTGATGAAGAGTGCATACCGAAGTGTAATGTTTTACATTTCGCAAAGGGACTTAGAGATGCAGTGCAAGATGAATAGAGTTGTTGCGCAGTGTCGTCAGAAATGTGAGGGTATGCAAGCAATGTTAAGCGAGAAAATGGAGAAGGCGCATGCAGCATACCAGAAGATGGCCAAGAGGTCTCAGATGATGGAACAAGAGGTGGAAAACCTGACCAAGGATAAACAAGAGCTTCAAGAGAAGTACTCCGAGAAATCAAGGTCAGTAATTAAACAAAAGTTTTGTTTCCCTGGTTCTGATCCTTAACTGAAACTCAACTGTAATACATGAATTGTGTTTAAACAACAGACAGAAGAGGAAGCTTGATGAGATGTATGACCAGCTAAGAAGTGAGTATGAGTCAGTCAAACGTACAGCCATCCAACCAGCAAATAACTTCTATCCACGACACCAGGAACCTGACTTTTTCTCAAACCCACCAGTTCATATGATGGAGAACAGAGAGCCCACTCGCAAAGGTTAATTAACAACACTATTTTAAATTCTCCAACGTATCTAGATCTTAGTGCTTCTTATGATTCTAAGTCTACTGTTGCATAAATATCTCCAAGTCAAGTTAACTTATTTGGCGCAGACCGGTCGTTTTACTCTCCTGCAACACCAGGACCTAAAGATGAGATATGGCCAGCAAGACATAACAGTGCAAACTCGGGTCCATTCGACATATCCAACGACTCACCCGCAATTCCATCTGATCTTGGAAACAGAAGAGCAGGAGGTGGACATCCTGTATTTGGAGGTGGTGGTAATGCTAATCCGCAATCGACTCTACGAAACCTTATCCTCTCCCCTATTAAACGCTCTCAGCTCTCTCGTTCCCGCCCTCAACTGTTCACGTAAGCAAACTCTAACCCTAAAAACATGAACAAATTCACATCCGGTACTTGTGTTTATTTCTTTGTTGTTTCTCTTCTCAGGCTATAGCATAAGGATCGAGTTCAAGTGTTTTCAACCTGCCTTGGTGGAAGTGGAAGCCATAATAATCACAACCAGTAAGTAAGAAAAGGAAAAACTCTCGTCTTTATAATATAATAGTGATAAATCATATTTTAGTAGATTCAATATAGTGAAACTACCTACAAGGATGTAAGATAACGAGCAAACATAAAAAGACATTTAGTAAAAAGGAAAACGTAGAATAAAAAAAACAGTTATAGGTAAGCACTTGTGGCTTCTTGTGTGTTGTTCATTGAGGTCTCAGGTTTTCTTGTTTGGTTCAAAGACGTATTTGATCAGTGCCTCTTTAATTGGTAACATCTCCGGGAACTCCTTGCTTAGTTTAGCACCATCCATTTCATTGTTGCTTCGAGGAGCAACAATGACCTTTGCTTGTTCTTCCACTGTGAAGTTGGACCACTTAAAACCTGGCTCGATGTAACTCTTGTACATCTCCAGTATCTCGTTGTGACTCACCACCCCTGGGTTGGTGAAGTTCCATATCCCTCTTAGGTTTCTCTTCGCCATCTCAATGGAGATTGGGAGAAGCTCGTCCAGTATGGTCATACTGTTCGGGATGTTCACCACTTTGTTGTAGCGCGAAATCTTAGTGATGAAGTTTCGTGGGTTGTTTAGGTCTGACGAGATGGGCATCCGCACTCTCAAGGTACATACATTGTCAAACTCTCTCAAAAGCTCCTCAACCTGGTGACAAGAAAGAAGAAAAACAAAACAGAGCAGTTATGAAGAAAGACACTTCTTTGTTCTGTCTAGAGTTAGATAAAGTCTTACCATGGCTTTGGTCTTTGAGTAGAAAGAACCGGTGAAGTTAGGCTTGTCTTCTTCCTTGAAACCTTTACCCGAACCCTCAGGATGTGCAGCGTCATACTCAAAGATGCAACCGGTGGCAAAATTCATCATCAAGAGACCATTTTCTCTGCAAACATCTGCCAGAGTCAAAGTACCAGCGACATTGACACGAATAGTCTCTGGTTTGTGAGATTCACACCAGTCAACATTAGGTCTCCCAGTTAAACCAGCAGCATTAAAGACATGAGTAGGTTTGATGCTACGAATATCCGCCACGAGAGAAGCCCTATCCTCCAAACGTCCTTTCCCATACTCATATGTAATACCTTGCTTCTCACATAGTTTCCCTAGAAGACCACCGATCCAACCAGTCTTGCCATAGATCAGAAACTTCATCGAAGCTTTGTCTTTAGGATCACAAGTCTTGTTGTTAGGTGTTACTACCGTAAATGTCTGGACGGTGTTGCTCGAAGCGTCTTTCTTCTCATCAGAAACATCAGAAACTCTACCACCGGGCATCATAAGCATCCTCGGGTGAGGAAGCAAAGCTCCAGAGACATCACCCCACCACTCTGGGTTCTGAGTGTACCATTCCATTGTCTTCTTCAACCCATCTTCCCACCCGGTTCGCTCTGACCATCCCAGATTCTTCAGCTTCTGATCATCGAGGAAGTACCTTTGGTCGTTAAAGGGTCGATTCTCCACATACTGAATGCTTGATTCAGGATCTTTCCCTAAGAGTTTGCAGATGTCTCTCGCCACATCGATCACTCTTCTTTCTCTCTTTGTCCCAATATTGTAGACATGACCCACTTCTCCTTTGTGAAGAACAACCTCAAAGGCTTCAGCAACATCTTCACAGTACAAGTAACTCCTGACATTAGATCCATCTCCATGGATGGGAAGCGGCTTCCCACTCATAGCCAACAACATGAACTTAGGAATCATTTTCTCAGGAAACTGGTTAGGCCCATAAACATTGTTGCCACGAGTTGTAATAACCGGTAAACCATATGATCTACCATAAGCCATCACAAGCATCTCAGCACCAGCCTTAGTCGCGGAGTATGGGTTCGTCGGTAAAAGCTGAGAAGCTTCATGGTTACCAACCGCAGCATCCTCATCGGTTTCTCCATAGACTTCATCGGTACTCACATGGATGAACCTCTTGATCTGTCCTGTTACTTTGCAGGCTTCCAAAAGAACATGAGTACCATAAATATTGTTCTTGGTAAACTCAAAGCTGTTACCAAAAGAGTTATCGACATGGGTCTGAGCAGCAAAGTGCATGATCGTATCGATGTTTTCAGTGATGAGAAGGTAGTTAACGAGGTCATCACTAGCGATATCTCCTTTAACGAACCTGAAGTTTGGGGAAGAAAACGAAGGATCGAGGTTCTTCAGCTCCGAGCAGTAATCAAGCTTGTCCAAGACCACGATCTTGTAATCCGGGTAGCTACGGATTAGTCTGTTGGCAACGTGGGAAGCAATGAATCCAGCAGCTCCGGTGATGAGAATGTTCTTGGGCTTATATTCAGTAGCCATTTTGAAATCAAGTACCTGCAAGGAAAACGTGACAGCATTAAATGGAATTTAGAAAGGATCATATGAAAATAAAGGCAGATCCAGATCCAATGGCCAAAGTCGAATCAATTCACTAGCCAGATCTAAAAGAACAAAATTATGGAAGTTTTTATACGGGATCATATGAACAGAATACATCTGAAAGCTAGATCAGCAATCATCCTATGTTAATGTCACTTCATTTCGCAAACTTAGCGTTAAAAAACGTTATAGAAATATCAAAAGAGGAAACAGAAAGAGAGGAACATTTCACGTACCGACACAATTCAGTTAACCTTAGGACGAAAAGATCCTAAGAGAGATAGAGATGAAAAGGAAAGGAAAGAAGAGTGCAGAGAAAGAAGAAGAGGGAATCTACGGTCTACGGAGCTCTCAACACTGCGCCTCTTATACTTTGAGACAGTCGCGGAGAACCGTCGACGATTGACCGTTTTACCCTTACATATCGTACATATTACGGGTCTCACGTGATCTCAGCGTCCGACATTAAAAACTGATGTCTTTTTCGTTATTTTTCTCCTCCACAGAAATAGGAAATTTAAAATATGTTGACAAAAAAAGAAATTTCGAAATTAATAAAAATCTGTTGAAATTTATATATTTTATTTATTACTAAAAAGAAAGAAGTCAATGAAATTATTTTGCATTACTTCTCTTATACGTAAATTGTTTTAATTTAATGAAAGTAGTTTCTTTAATTAGAAGGTTAATGGGGGGGGGGGGGGGGTGTTAATTAAAATTCATTTGATTTAATGGTTTAGGTACGTATAACGTACACAATGTCAGCTAAAATATTTAATCCTAGATTGGAAGAAAACTCCATGTCAACTTAAGATTCAACATCAGTTATTAAAAAAACTGAGAATAAACATAACGGTTGCTTAATGTCACGTAACTGAAAAGTTGATTTCATTCCCCATTTTAATTAATAAAATTAAATAAGAAGACGAAAAAACACACTTCCATCATTCGATGTTTAATTAACAGAAAAAGGACTAGAAGTCTAGAACTAATGGATGACCATTGTCCCTTTGTCATTTCTTAAATGACTAAAAGCTAAAAAGATTGATTTACGGAGAAGAAAGACCCAAGGACCAATGACCTTTTCTTGACTCCGACGTTTTCACCTTTCGCGGCTTAATGATTATCTATATTAGCCCATTAGATTCAACGTCTTCGATATCCAAAAGAGATTTCTCTCATTGTTGGAAAACATAAGGGAGTAATGAATCCGATCTTGAAGTTCAACAAGTATATAATCAATCACAACAATCTTCTTCTCTTCAATGAACTACGCTTATAACAAATTCAAAGACTATGGAGCTAACAAGATGACCGAAACGATAACAGGTAACAACCCTGGATCAGACTAATCTAATTAAACCGAACCTTGTTCTTCTGAGTTACTACATCTGAATGTCTTTTGTTACATCGAATCAGAGCCTGCCTGAGTAACAATACTTTACATGAAAAAAAGCTGGTGCCGGAATCACCTGGTTTTTGGTTAAAGATCTATCTCGAATTGTTGTTTGTTTGATGAGTCTATGACGCTGCACCGTAACTGACTGTGCCTACTACGTTCCGGTGTGCTGCTACTGCAACCGCTGCGGCTCCAGCTGGACCATACTGTGTTTGTGCTTGCAACAGATCAATGGCCATATGTGTGTTGTTGTTGTTACTTGATTGGTCAATCTTGGGGGGATGCTGTGACCGGAAATTAGGGTTTGGGCGGTTCATAATAGTCTCGACGTTTGGTTGGTTAGTCCTAGCAGGTGGTTGCGGAACGGTGTGATTGAATTGCGGTTTGGGGTGAGAAGAAGCTTTATCTGGTGTGCTCATCATGGTGTTTGCTTTGAAATAACAGTGAGGAGATGGTACTGTGCTTCTGAAATAAGCTTCTTTGAGGTTCCTGCCATCCTCATAAGATGCAGATGGTCTACCTGTAAAAAACACAGTAATTAAATTGGTTTCATGAGTTATTATTCTAACTTTTAGGAGATAATAATTGGTATGGGATGATGGGAGGTTTTTACCAGATGGTGGTGGTACTCTTGGTGGAGGTCCTGCTCCATTTCTTGAAGGCTGCTCGAAATGAACACGTCTACTCTCCGTTGCACACAAGTTGGGTTGGCTAGTGGAATGGACTACACTTGAGTGAACTGTAGACCTGTGTGTGGTATAACAAAAGATGAAACACTGCTTATGGAGCTCTCTACAAACATGCTATGAAGCAATAAAAGAATAAAGGCAAAGCTCTACCGAGGAAGTGAGACGTGCTTCCTCTCTGGAGGTATAACCGGCCCATTTCTACTGCTATTCTCCTCTAAGTAATTGAACTGCTTCCTAAGATGTCCTATGGCGCTGCAACAAAGAATTCAAGACATTAGCAAAATAGATAAAATGAAATGCTTCAATGATAGTCAAAAAGTACAAACCTAGGATATACAAAACTGGAACCCTCAGAACCGCTAATATAGTCCTTGAGCAACTGAGGATGGTACTCCAATATCTCCCTGTAGATAAGTTCCCTAATGTCATCCTTTGTCAACCGTCTTCTCTCGAACTCAAACTCCATCTTCGAGATTGGCTGACACGATGGTTCTCTTTCAATCTTAGCAAGACCCTTAAAGTAAGGATCAGCCAATGCCTATCAGCAGGAAACAAAAAAAAAAGATAAGTAAAGAAGCAAGGCCGGTTTTTAAATGAGGAAGGAAGGAAGAAGAATGAGACCTCTTCAGCAGTGGGTCTATCCTTTGGATCAAAAGCCAATAGCCTCTGCAAGAGCCTGACTGCTAAAGGATCTGCTTTGGAGAATTTTTGAGAAAAGGTGACTGGATCTTTCTTCCTCATTTCACTCAAGTATTTTCTAGCTTTATCATTTCTAACCTGTAATCATATATAGATGTTTTAATAATCATGTTATGGTGTGCAAACTGAATTGTAAAAAGCAGAACAAAAAAAGGTAAAATAAATCATACTCCAGAGATGGTCTCTGACTTGGGTGTGCCAAGAAGATCAGTAATCAACTCCAACTGATGAGCAACGCTTTTCCCCGGAAACAATGGCTTCCCCGTTAGTACCTCTGCAAATATGCACCCAATGCTCCAAATATCTATAGCTGGAGTATACTGCAAAATAGATAATAACAGTAAATCAGACTAATGACAAAATTAATATTTTAAAAAATTCAGAAAAAATAAGTGTTTTATTTTGCAGGAGAATGCAAAAAGAAACCACTAAATGAACATAATAACCTGATACAACAAGGTTACCTGATTCACAGGTTTTTCAACTTCCGGGAGAGTTCAAAGTCATCCCTGAACAAGAACTCTATTTCAATACTCTTTTACCCCACAGGGACAAACACAAACAACTCCTATACAACTACTTCTACACCAACCATATCTACCTACTACACAAGACATAAGCATAGACAAGTGCATAGAAGAAAAGAGTTATATTCTTTTAAAAGTGAATAGTAACACATACCTTAGAAAAGAATGATCCACAGAGCTCAGGTGCTCTGTA
Organism: Raphanus raphanistrum subsp. raphanistrum; assembly: GCA_019706035.1. Lineage (NCBI taxonomy): Eukaryota > Viridiplantae > Streptophyta > Magnoliopsida > Brassicales > Brassicaceae > Raphanus > Raphanus raphanistrum. The sequence goes on along the minus strand of CM033985.1, from coordinate 901,448 downwards.
CCATCTTGTTGCAACATAGTCCTGCATTGAAAACAAAAAAAGTCAAAACACAGAACAGGAGAAAGCTACAACAAACACACAAACTGTCCCTCTGAGGATACAAACCGTCCAAAAGACTGTGGTGGGAGTATCATCGAACGCCGCTCTAGCCAATCCAAAGTCACAAACTTTCAACTTGCAGTTCGCATTAGCCAGTATATTCTTCGGCTTAAGATCACGATGATACACATTAGCTGCACCCAAATTAAAAAAAAGATCTTCATCACAAAACCATAGAATAAAAAAAAAAACATGTCTGATAAAATAAAAGAATCAGAGACCTGTGTGCATGAACTTCAAGGCACGAAGCATCTGATAGAGAAAAAACTGATGATGCTCCTTAGTCAAATCATCATTAGCTTTAATAACCTGATGGAGATCAGACTCCATGAGCTCAAAGACGACGTAGATGTCTCTGAACTCTCTCTTGGAAGGAGGGAGCATGATGCTTTTGATCTCCACTATGTCCGGATGCCGTAGGAGCCTGAGAAGCTTCACCTCGCGGAGCATACGGAGCGCGTCGGAGATGTGCTCGAAGACGTTGTTGATCTTCTTGATAGCGACTTTCTCTCCCGTGTGGGTGTCCACGGCTGCGCACACCACTCCGTAGCTTCCTCTGCCGATGACTTCGAGGATTCGGTACCGGTTTGAGTCGCCGTACTCTGTGAAAAAGTCCATCTCTTTCGTGTCCTGGTGGGAGTCGAATAATCAAATTAGGACAAAAGGAGACAACTTTAGAGAGAGAGAGAGAGAGGGGGAAGAGAGAGAAACCTTCTTCGCTTGGTTTTGTTGCGTCATCTTCTTCAAAGATATCGACTTTAATCTTGCCCTGATTGATTCTGATCGATACGAACAGACCCAGAAACTCAGAATCTCAGAAAGTGATCTCTGGAATGATCGAACAAAATTAAGATCTTTGAATCTCTAGAGAGAGAGAGAGAGAATTTTCAGAGACGAAATCAGACGAGTTCTGCTAAGACTTGACAGTGAAGAAGACGAGACAGAGAGAGAGAGAAGAAACAAAACCCTAGATCCAGAGATCGGAGAAGACGAGGAGAGACAATCAGAGAGAGGATTTATATTGAATTTAAATAAACATTTATTCTCTTATTGCGTACGGTCTATTGGTTTATTTATAAGTCTCAGATGAATGGCATTTTAGTTATTATTTAAGGCTGAAATTTAAAAAAAACATTGAATATGCCTTCCATTGGATGGAAAATTAATTTATCTATTTCTTATGACAACACTTCAATAAAACAAATAGTTTTCTTGGTATATTATAAAACAATTAATTCCTCCATATCTTTTGAAGAAAACAACTATACATTTGACTTACTATACTGTAAACAACTATAATTTTAAGATATTGGTTTCAGATTTGGAATTAATTACTAACTAATCTTTAGAGATCATTATACTGGTTCAAAGAAGATGATGATGATATACACAAGCTAATATATTAGGATAAAGATACCATCAAACATTCCATGTATAATTCAAACCGACATCAAGAAAACGACCTTCCATATATAAAATCAAGTTGCTGGATTGATATCTGATTATCTGTCGCTTTGTGGTTTAGTCAATTTTCTGATAATAATATAATTTAAAAGAAAGTCTGAAACTATTGCCAGAGAATAAAAATAATAATTAGAGTAACAAAAAAAATATAAAACGTGTGAAGCTAAATGAATTGATCTTCTTCACAATTCACATGTCAATTTACACATATTGGCGTTTGTATAATTGAAAAGACCAGCTTTTAGTGTCTGGCTCAAATTAAAAGCTTTATCTCATAAGGGGGCAAATTCACTAAAAGGTTAACGCTTATATCAAATATCATCTGATCTAAATTTAATATTAATAAAAATCTACATTATTGGTTTTGTTGTATTTGAGACATTCAATCACATAAGTGAGTTGCAAAGTTGATCCATTACTTAAAGCATGAAAAGGACAGTTTCACCTATATAAGAACTATATTATTCAATCTATTAAAATCGAATAGAAACTCGATTCATATATGATACTACATACTTATATTCTATAACATGTCTCAGTTGAATGACTATCTTATATTTGAAAGCATTAGAAATAAAGATGATACTTTTGTGCTTGCATTTTCATTGTTTTCTACTTTTAGAGACAAATATCATACAGTATAGGATTGGTCACAATCAATGATGCCCTATCACTTTAGACTAGACTCTGTATAATACAGTATATAATACTACTATATATTATATTAACACCAAAGATTGAATAATAATTAAAAAATCAAAGATATGGAGAAATAAACTGCATGAGTCACAATTCAACAGAAGGGAGACATAATCACCACTATTCACCACATGAATCATGCTTTTTGTAACCATTCACAAACAACTACTTTATAGAGTTTTGACTGAAGGAGCCAAACTATCCCCCACCAGGCCACCACCACCAATCAAATTGTTTTTTTTTTTTCTTATTTATGTTAGTTTTTTTTGACAAATTTATGTTAAATATAATTAAAATTCTACCAACCAAAACATTTCTTACTTGGTGCAATATAATACTGAGAAATATACTTGGTGCAATATAATACTGAGAAATATAATAATGCATCACACAAGAAAACTCCAAATATAACATGAAAAATGTGGTCCAACTGAGAATGACACAGGAAGTTGCATGTGGTCAAGGGCTCACTTGCCAACTTGGCCAAAACCATATAATCTCAGTCACAATCATATTTTATTTCTAATATTAGGAACTTTAGTGTTCAATCCGTTTCAAAGCGATTCATGTTTAGAAAAAAAATTCAAAAATATATATATTCAATAAAAAAATTATTAGATAATAAAACTTTGAAGAAATCAATTATATTTACTGAATCTTTGACGAACCAAAATTTTGAAAAATAGTTAATCACGAAAATAATGCATTTATAACTTCTTTTTTTTTGTCGACTGCCCAATGTACTAGATCAAGTGGGGTCTAGACGAGTTGATTCTCCGGGGAGCATCTCCGTCTGTCCGAGTCTGATCTATATGGAAAAATATGTATCCTTTCATCCTAGTTTCCTTTGCCAAAGTATCCGCACGACCATTCCTACTTCGAGGAATGTGACTAAGGGTCACATCCTCAAAGTTATCCTGTAGTCGGTGGAACATGTCGATCTCTGTTGCAAAGGTTGATCATTCTTCCGGGTTTGTGGTCATGTCCACTAGGTCCAAACAGTCTGTTTCGAACCGTATCGATGTGAACATTCTCTCTTTCATACATGAGATCGTCCAGAGTAGACCGTCCATCTCAGCATGGAACGCTGAGAGGCTTCTAGTACAAGCCCGTAATCCAAACATCTCATTTCCGATATGATCCTTAAGACTTCACCCTATCCCACTAACACTGCCATTATTGAATATGTTCCTTAATGCATTTATAACTAAAAAACTGAATATGTTCTTTTAATATCAATGAAAAATTCAAAAGATACATCATTTTTAAGCTCAAAACATGGTGTCTTTATCTGGTTATAAAAGATAATACAAACATAGACCTAACACATTACACCGATTCAAGATATTCATATTACAACATGATATGTTACATTTAGAGTGACACTTTCAAAAAAAATTATGCGATTATACCTAATATGTTCTTTTAATATCAATGAAAATTTCAAAACATACATCATTTTTAAGCTCAAAACATGGTGTCTTTGGTTATAAAAGATAATACAAACATAGACCTAACACATCACACGATTCAAGATGTTCATACTACAACATGATATGTTACATTTAGAGTGTTTACTTGAGGACCATAGCTAATTGGTTAGCCACTGAAGATTTCAATGTAGGAGAAACAGGAGAGTCCCCAAAGAACACATCAAATAAAGCAGATGTAACACTACCTGACTCGATCTCTGCATCCACATCCTTTGGCAACCCTCCAGAAGAAACAGAAACCTTAACAGAAGAAAAAGAAACATAAGCAAATCATGAGTGTAAGTGATTCAGTTAGCCCCAAAAATGTGTGCTTACAAGCATTTTAGAAGGATTGATCCAAGTCAAGAGAATGACACTTCCTTTGTTGAGAGGTCTGTTTTGGAAGATCCCTTGGAATGTAGAGAGAGCGGTTTTATCATCAGATGTAGGAGATTTGATTCTAGGTGAAATGGCTTCGTCTAATGCATCCCAGAAGGTTTTGCCATCAACATCTCTCACAAGAACAATCTGCAATGACTTCTCTGCTTGATCTGCATAATATGTGAGCAACAAGACTCAAGATGTGAACAAAGAAAGCTATATCATCTTTTAGCATATCATATACCTTGAAAGATTGAACTAAAGAGTGATGAATCTCTCTGAATCTCATCAGCAGACCGCCCTTTCCAAGCACTTAACCCGGTTAAGATAGATTCATTCACGTATAAACCCGCAGCATAGACTTTAACACCAATGATAGCAAACTTCTTCTCCCTAAACCCTGATAGATTAAAGAAAGTCTCAGAGCAAGTCTAGAAGCATTTCATCAAAATATAAAGAGTGCATTTGAAACTGACCAGTGCCGAGCAAGGAGAGCGTGGTAGAACAACCAGGCAATGCCACTGATCTCTGAAACTTCACACTTGTAGCCGGTTCTTCCACGTTCTCATCTGCATTTCCAACTACACAAACCACACAGATCAAGATAGAAACAGGAGTTAAATCACCATGAACAATACAGTTTTCTAAACCAAACTCTGTTTTTCTCTGTTCTTAAACAAAAACAGAGAAAGGTTCAACCTTTTACCTGAAGAAGCTGCCGATTTGACCACCATGCGTGAAGTTTCAACACAATGTCGCTTTCTAAGAAAGGAGCTTCCTTTCTTAGATGGGTGGATGGAGAGAGATGAAACGCAATTCACAGTTGGAAGCACTGAAACTGGATCCGGGGATTGGTGTATGAATCCAGCATTAACTCTGTTCCGACACGAAATGCGCAGAGAGAGACCACGAATTACAGATGGAAACGCCGTAAGAACAACTCCGTCCATGTCCGAATCTCCGGCGATGAATCCTAAGTGTTTTGATCTTTAGAACAAGAGTTTTAATTGAGACTGCGATTTAAATCTACTTGTGGCGTTGGTTTTTGACAGTTGTAACTGATTAAGAAAATATGTCGGTTTTAGTTTACACGCGTCCACTACTTGCAGTTTTAGAGATTTTAACTAGGTGTCGTTTAGAGTCTGAACTAATAACTGTGTGTCGTTTTAAGTGTATTTCTTTCTCCTGGCCAGTTCAAGATTTGGTGAAAATCTGTCGGTTTTAGTTTACGCAGCTCCACTACATGCAGTTTAACGACTTTGACTTTGTGTCGTTTAGTGTCTAGAATAATCAACTGCGTGCCGTTTCTATGTACTTCTTTTCCCTGGCCAGTTCGAGCTTTGGTGAAGTGTGTATCACATCAAATGCGCCACGATATTCGTCTCTTTAGATGTATAGAAAGCAGAACTCGTCTTATCAGACCAATCATTACATAAGATGTGCACATCTCTCAACTCACATGGCACTGGATGTGCATAGAACAAGTATTACGCATGCTTCCAGAAGCTATACATCATAAGGAAAATAAACTTCCCAATCTTAAGAAAGTTAAAGGATGCTGTCGATAGAAATGCAAGTATATGCATATTTCATTTGCTTTGTTGATAAAAAAACAGCTCAGAAACATGTAACAAGTAGAACAAATACTCATCTCACACACGATAAATAGTTTATAAAGAAAACACAGAGAGAAAATAATACTTCCTGAAAACTGTAACCGCAAAGAAAAGAGAGTTTCAATATAAGATTCTTTTGAGGGAAAACAAGAAAGTAAAAACAAAATCGATACACAGCACCATCATCTCTTAGGCACTATCTTCGGTAGGCTTCTCAGTCTCCATCGGTTCTTCACCAGAGGCCGGTTCTGGCTGTGCCTCACTCTTCTCCTCATCAGCCGCCTTAGCTGGTGGTGCTTCCGGTTTAGCAACCGGCTTTGGTTTGGTCATTATAGGCCTGCAGAACCTGCCAAAACAAAATCCAAAAGATGGTTCAGTCACTTCTATACCATTATCAGAGCAATTCCTACTACAAGAAGAGACGCAACACAGCTATCATTTAGTTCACTAATAAGAGAAACAAGAAAGCTTTTGCTTACTTGTCCAGCGCCTCAGCCTTCTTTGTAACGTCAGCTGACAAGAAAGCTGGTGTTGCGTACTTGGGAAGCGCCTCCTGCTGCTGCTGCTTCTCCCTCATCCACGCTTCTGCTTCCACACACTCGTTCAACACCTTCATGTACAACAACAACAGATTAAAACACACATCTCTCAACATTCAAAATAATAGAAATCATGAAAAGTCTCAGAGCTCGTGTTATTATTATACCTTTTGCTTCTCTTCTAGTTCAATGTGGTCAAACTTGGAATCGTTCGAGACAGCTGCCTCTCTGTAGCTGTTAACACAGTGACCAAGCTGTCCGATGACTGTCCCTCTCTCCTGTGACTCCTTGAACCGCATTTCAACTGGGTCACCCACCTGCATCAAAGTCCAATCACCATGGTTTGTTAAAACACCAAGTTCTCGAAGTAAATTAGTCATCTCTGTCTATCATGTGTATATATACCTTCTTGAGCTCCTCGAGCTTTGCGACATAAACACCTTTAGTCTCATCTTCTCCGTCTTCATACAACCAATCCTCTACTTCCTGGAGCTTCGCTAGGAAAGCCTCCCTCTCTGACTCCGTTATGTACTCATGGTATTTGTCACTCAGCTGAAAAAAAACAGAACACATAAGTAGTCGCAATGCAAATACAAAAAGAAAGGAGAGGAAGAAAAGGATGTACTTACTTTGTTTCTCATATCATAAACATATGACTCGACAGCATTCTTCTTGTCCTTAGTCTCCTCCATAACTCTGTCTTGCAGAGCCATCTCATATTCTTTCTCTACAGCCTTTTGGACGTCAACTGATTGCAAGGCGCCATATACCAATTCAGACAGCGGTACATTTGTTTTCTTCACCTTCTTCTTAGGAGCCTCAGCCTGCACATACCATACCATACAATTGATTAAATCAAGTTCCCGAGTGAAAAGAATAAAGCAAGGACCATCAGTTCAGTAAAGAAATTAACCTTTGAGTCGGTTTCCATTTGCACTGGCTTATCAGCAGACTCGGGAACACCATTGTCAGCGCCAGCTGCATCACTGGTTTCCTTGGCGTCCTGCATGTTAACATCAGTTTCACCGGAAGCTTTGTCAGTGTCCATCTGCTCTGTGACCGGAACTTCAACTTCTTCCTCCTCCAAAAGCTGTAATGAGGGAGAGAGAAAAAAAATAAGCATAAGCTAAAACCGATCTCAAGTTCGCATTGAATGATCAACAAGATGATTATAATAGTTTTTGTATAATAACACAAACTTACAGTTGCTGCTTCAACAGAGACAATTCCGTGAAGGGTCAATCTCACTTTCACCTTAACCTTTGCCCTCTCGCCTTTGGATGACTGGAAGGGACCAATCTGCAGAAAGAGAAACAACCATGAGAAACAGGAGCGCTAGAGTCTTAAACATACACGACAATGGGCAAAGAATCAAACCGTGTATGTGCTGATCTTTGGAGGTGCTTGCAAGTCGGTGACATCACTGTACTGCACATCGACAGAGAATGTTCCAGAGCGGTAAAAGGTTAGAGCCTTGACACTAGGAATTGGATTTCCTTTGGGGAAAACAATGGTGCTCTGCTGATTCTCAGCTCCTCCATTTTGAGCATCAGCGGCTGCTCCTTTCCACGCCAGTGAAATGGAGAAGGGGAAGCTCTCATGAACCTTAACAGAATTGAAAACATGACTTGTTAGATAATCTGGAGTACACTATACTAGACGATAAAACACACAAATGCTCAAGCAAAGATATGCAGTCATTACCTGGAACTCACGGACTTTGAAGGTGGGACTGAGGATTGCACACTGCAAGGCACATCCCCTCGACACACACTCACTTGCATTCATTGTACGCCTTGGCTCCTTACCGAAAAACTCAGTCAGGATCTTGATAATAGCAGGTACACGAGATCCAGAGCCAACAACCTCAACCATGTGTACATCTTCAACCGAGAGCCCAGCATCAGCGAGAGCTTTCTCTAGAGGCCTCTTGACACGCTCCAAGATAGGTACGCTGATCTCTTCAAACTCCTCCCTCTTGATCACACCCCTAACATCCTTCTCATCCATCAAACACTCAATATTCAACGGCGCCACAGGGTTAGCACTCAGCACCTTCTTCAGCTTCTCGCACGCCGCCCTGAGCCTGAGACTAGCCTTAGCGTTCTGAGTGACATCAATCTTGTACTCCTCCTTGAACTTGGTAGCAAAATGATTGAAAAGAACTTCATCGAAGTCCCTTCCTCCCAGAGACCGATCAAATCCGTGAGACAAGACCTTGAGCTGTCCCTTCTTGAACCCAGCAATACACACTTGCATACTCGCATGACCAATGTCAATGAACGCAACGTTAAGCGGCTCACTCTCCGGCAAATCCGTCTTGTAGATACCATACGCCAACGCCGTCGCCGTCGTCTCGTGAATCAAATGCAAAGGGTGCAAACCAGCAATAGTCGCAGCATCAAGAACAGCTCTCCTCTGCAGATCCGTGAAGTAAACCGGAATACCGATACAGCAGTCCACCACAGCAGCGTTCAGATTCTTCTCAGCAATCCCTTTCAAGTTAGACAGCATCATCCCCATAACCTGAGTGGGAGTAAACGCCCTCTTCTCACCCAGATAGCTAGCGTGGATCAAAGGGTACCCGTCTGGTCCTTCCGTGACGGAGAAAGGCAGAGACTTGATGTCTCTCTGCAGCTCAGGGTCCGAGAACTGACGACCCACAAGGCGCTTGATCTGGGAGATTGAGTTTTTAGGGTTCATCATGGTGGAGGCGGCTCCTGCGGTCCCGATGAAACGCTGCTTCTCGCCGAAGCACACAATGGCGGGTGTCTCGCGGTTTGACTCATCGTTGAGGACAACGTCGATCCCTCTTTGTCTCGCGACAGCGACGAGGCAGTTCTCGTTACCGAAATCAAACCCGACCACACTCATTCTCAAGCTTTGTTCGAAAACCTAATGTAAAGTTTCAACCTTTTAGAAACCCTAATTCAAATCGAGAACAGTTCAGATGCGAATGATAGAGTAAAAAGTGAGATGCGGAAAATACGAGATTCAGATCTAAAAGATCTAATCTGAAGCTGAGGAGGGGAGAGAGGATCGGAAGCGTACCTGGAGATCGGCGAGAGGGGTTTGGGTTCTGAGAGCTTTTTTGCTTTTAGGTTTGAGTTTTTGGCGTCGCAGCGGAGATTCTGAAAAGGAGTAACGAGAGGAAGAGCAACGAGAGAGGGTTTTATGGAGCAGGGGGTTCGAGTTCTCGAACTTTCTTTTTCCCTTTTTTCTTTTGTTTACATTTTCTGGTCGGTATATTTGTAAAATTAGGTTAAATAACATCGAAACTTTAAAATAACGCCAAAGATCAACTTTGATATATAAGAACTTGAAAAAACATCTCCATATAATAAAAGATGCAAAACTAGTTTCTTTTTTTTTAGAATAGATAGCACTTGAATAAACCAAACTGATAATATAAATTTTACAAAAACAACAGTATAAATTAACTCTTATATAAAAAACAATCTTAAACATATTAGACATATAAAAATTCCTTGACGTATTATTCGTGGATGGTACGTATCCAAAATATAATAGATAGAACATAAACACATTCATATCCAAAATGGAACAAATAGGTTAATGATGTTTTGTTTAGGGACAAAAACAAAATAAGACAAAGTGATAGGTGATTTAACAAAAACTAATAATAAGAATAGCTAAAAAAATATTTTTACTTTTAATTAGTAATATTTATTTTAATTTCTTTTAGAAAACATCAAAAATAAAAATATTTCAAAAAAAAAATGCATCAAATTGTTTGTATCATTAGGTTAAAACTAAATTAATGCCAAATAAAAAATTCAAACAAATATGAAACAAAAATAAAATTATGATTATTACTTGATTATAACAATACATTACCAAAATAGTAAAATAAAATTATTAGTTGTTGGTTTTTACTATGTTTATAATCTGTAATCAATCGATAAAATTTTAAAAGTTATAAACTTGATTCGTTTATGTAATTTTATACCAATCAACAAATCAATTTTTTTTTCACTTCCAACATTTAGCTTATAAACAGGTTTTTCAACATTAGCAAAAAATAATGAAACTAAAATATGATGTGACCTAATTAAAACTAAAATTAATGCGTAGATGGATAGACGACAAAAAAAAAAACAAAATTAATTATGATTCAATTCGAAAAATAGATGAACTTTACTACACGCGAATCGAATAATTGAACTGATTTGGACTATTACACACACACACATATATATATATATATATATAACTAAATAACAAGTTAACTATATATAGTAAACTCTTCTATTTACATATATTTATATTACAAAACAATTTAAAATTTGTATCTGTGAAATCGAACTAATCTAGGTATTTATATATATGCATGACCACAGAACAATCAACTAATCTAGTTTAAAATCTAGTTGATAGAGAAGCTTAAAATCTGATATACTAACGAAGACATTAGGACGAAAGGAGTTTGAAGCTTTTCTTCTCAAGTTAGGCATTCAAAATTTGTATGCTCCAACTTGGGGGGAAGGTATTGGGATATGTTAAGATTCCATATAATATGATTTAGTCATATTTTCGGTTATGTAAAGTTTCCAATAAATTCAGGATTGTATGAGTATATATATGAGAGCTAATTAACGCCTAAGAAATAAAAAACAAGGATATTGAAACCTAATTTGTCAAACGACTTCAGTCATACCCACCACAGATCCGCTTTTCATGATTGAGCAACTCCAACAGAGCCTTCACGGGTTCGGTCTCAGCAGACCGCAACAGGGTATCTATGGATAGTCTTTGCAGGGCTTTGGAGAAGACAAGGTCTCAGAGCGTTAAATGCCTTATAAAGAATCAGAAAACATAAAAAATTAGTTTACACTACAAATGAAAGAGAATAGTGAGATTGATACTTACCTCTAAGTTAGAAAAGAGAAGCTAGATGAATTGATAGGTAGCCTCTCTGTTTTCATTGTCGCAATGGAACAGTTCCTTGACCTTTGAAATCATAAAATGGATCACAGCTTGTGTTTTAACCTGAAATAGAGAATTGTCAACAGTTAATTAACGAGAGAAATGATATGAGTTCAAAAGATGATGGGAACATATTTGAATCATGATTTTGATGAATTAACATGTTTCGTTCCCTTTTAACAAAACTTAAATGGAACTAAAATATGATGTTACCTAATTAAAACCAAAATTAATTATGATTCAATTTGAAAAAATAGATGAACTTCACTATACCCAAATCGAATAATTGAACTGATATGGACTATTATATCTAAGATCACATATATATATATATATATAACTAAATAACAAGTTAACTATAGATAGTAAACTCTTATATTTACATATATTTATATTAAAAAATGTGTATCGGTGAAATCGAAACATTGAACAAATTATGATGATTTGATAATTTCATAGGTATTTATATATATGCATGATCACAGAACAATCAACTAATCTAGCTTAAAATCTGGTTGATAGAGAAATCGATTATCATTTAGTCATTTTTCTAATCGATTTGCTTCAATTTTTACTTTTCATAAACACACTTTAAAACTTTGTTCTTGATCCACTATAATAAAAATTAAAATCCATTTGGGGTGTTCGTTCTTCATTGATTATAGATTAAGGTATCTCAAATCATTTTTATAATTTTCATCGATGAATTATGACTTTATTTTATAAAAAATGTAAATTGTGTTCCGTAATACAACCATTATTAAGAATTAGTTTTGTGTCGTCTATTATTATTTATTTATTTACTTAGTGAATATTTTGTGCATATATTTTGAAAAGATTACTAGTAATGTTTGATAATGCAACACCGGATTCATTAACATATTACTTTTTGTTTGCTATTGTTTTGTTACCAACTGTTTTTCAAAACATCATATGTAAAATTAACAAATATATCTACTAATGTAAGAGGATTAGCAATACTAAGAGCAACTAAAAATATTATTATGTTGTTTTGAAAAAAAAATTGGTATAATAGATGAAATTTAGTATACCCAAAATGAATAATTGAACCGATCTAGACTAATATATCTAAAATCATATATATAACTAATTGAACCGATCAAGACTAATATATCTAAAATCATATGTATATATATAACTAAAATAACAACATAATCATATATAGTAAACAATTTAAATTTTGTATAAGTGAAATCGAAACATTAACAATTATTATGATTTGATAATTTTATAAATGTTTATACACATGTATAAGAATGAAACAGTCAACTAATGTAACTTTAAATCTATTTGAGAGAAAAAAACATTTTCATTTAGACATTTTCCTAATAACTTGTTTCAGTTTTCACTCTTCTAATCACACTTTAAAACTTTATTCTTCATCCACTATAATCAAAGTTAAAATTGATTTGAGATCTTCGTTCTTCATTGATTATAAACTAAAGTATGCCAAATAGTTGTAATATGTTTTTGTGATTTTCATCGATAAAGTTTGACTTTATTTTATAGAACATGTAAATTGTGTTGTGGAATACAATAATTATATTAAAAACATATAGGCTGTTCACTAAAATAATAATAATATTTGTGATCTCTTACCTAGACATATAGTTATATTAAAAACATATAGGCTGTTCACTAAAATAATAATAATATTTGTGATCTCTTACCTAGACCATACCAAATTCTGGTCTATCATAATTCTATTTAAGTTTGATCCTATTTGGATATTGGTTCTATCTAAATTTAGATTATTGATGTCAAAAAGGTTTCGTTTAAACAAGTTTGTTTGGATTTGTACAACCCACATCACTTCTCTAAATACACGAAGTTTATTTTCCCTAGCTCTTATTTGAGTACTTTCATGGGATCAAATGTTGATAAAATGAAACCACAAAAGGCTCTCTTGCTTGAGGGATAATTTGTAGCTAACATACTTTAAATATATATTGTTACTTTTACCTTCTTTTTTTGCTTTTTGGAGAGATCTAAAGTATTGGAATAGTCTTAGGGAACACGTTTGAAATATGTAAAAAGGGACAATTGGCAATGGAAAATTAAGCATGAATGATTCAAACAAGTTGAGAACTTGCTCAGTTTTTCTGGAACTTTCCAAAGTGAAAGAAAAGTCATTTTGACCTTTATTCAGTCCTCTGCCTAACCACAACTCGTCTTACAAGTCGATGCAAGTACAGTATGAGCGTAATGAAATATCCAGTCTTATTGAAAGCCAATATGCTTTTTAATTCTTGTGCAAATGCACAGACTTAAAATGGTATTAATTACAAAAGAATAACAACTTGATGAACACAGTTGTATAGTTTTCTCGTTTGATCATTGATGATACATTCTCACGACCAGACTTCTCTTCCTCCCACGAAACCAAACACTATAGCAATTGTAGCAAGAACAGCCTGTGAAAACCAAAGAAAGTTTACTTATACCACAAGATTGAATCTGATGCTGTACAATATACAGTGGAAGACTTACAGCGATGGCGCAAGCTATGAATATTCCTATGTACCATGGGATTGCACCAAAGATGAAACCAGTTATGAACCTTCAAGAATAATAAAAACCAACTTCTTTCAGATTGATAACTAATTAATGATTGTACAATCCTGAGGACTAATCTGAGATATGCTAAAAAGAACTTACAAGAACCAACCGATTCCAATACCACAACAAGGTAGAGGTTCTTGTCTTACATGCCTTCCTTCATCAACAGCATATCCTACCATTTAAAGATTTGTGAAGTATTTGTAGAAACAATAAGAGAGCTTCAGGTTCTTGTTGTGCATGAGCTATCATTATTCTAAAGTAATTTTGCAATAGAGATCTATTCTATGTATATGCTTCAGCTAAAGTGTATCTAGTAACTTGATTATACTTAACTGGATCATAAATAAGAAGCTATAGATTCAACGTTGAGGTTTCAGCTTGGAAAGTTACTTTACCAGGAACGGTTTGATGTTCTTGAATGTATTGATGAACGGAAAGGTCATGATGAGTTGCTCCGGGAGGCTGAGACGGCTGAGGGAATCCGGAGACCGGATGATGCTGCGGAGGACGAGGATGCAACGGTGGTGGATAAGTAGGGACACCTTGAAACGTGCCGTAAGATGTCGGAGAAGCTGCTCCGTCCTTGTCTTTTTCTTTGCTCATTTTCTCCTCTTCTTCTCAAACCTTTTGTTCTCTCTCTGTTTGATTATATTTAAGGACATGTGTTTGTTTATACACGTGGCAACAAACACATGGACAAGTGGTTCTTGTTCTTGTCCGAACAGCCAAATATTATATGTAGACTGAATTATTGTAGTGGACACACATCATCACACATCAATCAGCAAACCAAAACAAAAGTTGAACACGTAATATATGTTATCATCTCCAATACAAACTCCATATATGTTCAATGTAACTTACACAATCTTATTTAGCAAGAAAAAAGAAAAAAAAAACTTACACAATCTTCTAATGATCTTTTATCTAACACGACAAGACCTTATTGGACAAAGAAACAAACTCTCAAGAGCGTGTGAGAGAGAGAGAGAGAGAGACATTTGTGTAGAGATTTATAAGTTGGCTTGAGCAGGCAAATCTTGTAATCCACATACCATGTTTGCTGGAACTGCAACATCAATCATCTTCGGATACGCCAGATTCAGATCTGCAACGGGCAAAGACCATGGTTGTTATGAGACTCCTCCATACTTAAAAAACACATATACTAGTAAGTAAGAAAGGAAGCTTACTTGACATGATGGATTTGAATGTTTCTTTGTCTTTAGTTAAACGTGGGTTGTGTTGCATCTCTTCTCCAACTGTACTCACCTGAATATATTTTATTATCACAAAGATAATGTAAAGCTTTCATTACAAGACCCAGTGTGACTGAATTATCTGTTTTGCAATACCTCGTAACCTTTGTAGTCATGAGCTGGATATATCAGTGTGTCCTTTGGCAATGTAAATATCTGGATTTAGGATGAATACAATATATAAAATCCTTGAATAGTATGAGTCATTTTGTCAGTGTAGTGGACAGGATAGTGTGGAAAACTTGCCTGTGAGTGCACAGACTCATAGAGTTGATCCGAACTTCCACCCTGCAACACCAAGTAAAAACATCATTAGAAAAGTTAAACCAATGTCTTCAGCATCCACTTGGCCATTCTGTTTTTGTGTACCTGAAAGTCGGTCCTTCCACAACCGCGGATAAGTACAGCATCCCCGGTAAAAGCCATTCTTGGTTGGGGCTGATTCGCGTCCTCTCCAGTCACATATGTAACACATCCTGCAGTATGTCCAGGTGTAGCACGAACCTGCAACAAAAAAATGAAACGATCATTACTCTCCTGATCTCCCCCTAAGTTTCTCGGTGATTACACTTTGTTTTCATTACCTCAAGGTATATATCACCAATAGATACTCTGTCACCAGGCTCAAGAAACATATCTGCTTTGGAACCACTTGCTTTCGAAATGACTGATTTCACACCTGGGACTTTTGTCTGTATAACCAAACAAAGAAAGCTCACTGAATCATCAAATGTAAACCAAAAACCACAAAAAAATGTTCTAGTGACAGACCTTAAGAAGTCCAGTGCCAGTGACATGATCGGCATGAACATGAGTGTTCATAGCATAGACAAGCTTCAAGCCTAGCTCATTGATCAGCTTCAAGTCTCTATCAACAGTCTTGTCCACCGGATCAATCAACTGCTCATCATATTACACAACAGTCACAACAATCAAATGAGCAAACAAAGTATATGGTCTTTTCGAAACTAATTTCAGTTTATAACCAATTGGGCTGATGACCCATCAAGCAAAACTATACATTTCATCAAAAACACACACAATTCTCAAAACCCATCTCGAAAGATTCAACCTTTATGAAATCAAAGAGCTTACCAGAGCAGGTTTATCCGGATGCGAAACGTCAGCGAGGAGATAGGTGTAAGTGGAAGACTCTTTCTCGAAGAGCTGTCGGAAGAGAAGCTTCGAGGAGGAGGAGGAAGAGGAAGAACCCATCACCGATCTGATGACTGTTCGAGTTCTGATTAGAGGATGTCGGAGAACACCACAAGACTGGTGAGAAGAGAGGAATCTGGGTTGAAGAAGAAGAAGATGCTGGAATCGTGTCAACACTGCCATTATAAAGGAAGTTCCTTTTTTTGTTGCTTATCCCCACGTCCACGGAAGTGTCGACGACAAAAGGAAAAGGAAGGGTGGGACCCCCGATGGATGGGTGTTGTTGTTGTTGTATGATTGGAGTAACCATAATGGATTTGGATTTGGTACTGATTGCGACGAAAAGTTCGGAGGTTCATGCATGATTGATTAGGATTTAGATTGAGTTGATGACATAGGAGAGAGATAGATAGATAGATAGATAGATACGAGTAATTAGTTAAGGCCTTATCTTTGTTCTATTGGGCTTGTTTTCGTGGGCTCGTTTTAAACAAAATGGGCTTTTGTAAAAAAGGAAACGTGTTTTTGCCGACAAGGTAATCTATAAAAGTAGAATTAGCAATAATTTATATGTTTAAGTAAAAATAGAAAGTCTTAAGAAAAATAATCTATTAATAATAGGAATCTCAATAATATCAGAACTAATGTTTTTTTCATTATAAAAATAAAATTAATTAAAAGAATTGTCAAGTTATGAAATGATGTGTATTTCTATAATTACATGTATCTTTTTACCACGCAACTATTTAAAATATATGAAAATGTGTATAGATGAAAATGTATATAGATGTGTCTCTGAATTTACATTATAAGAATGTGTTTTATGCTAAAAATGCAATAAATTCTCAAAATTGTGAAATTGTTTAAGAATTAATTTTGTAATCTTAAAAATATGTATTTTATTATTTAAAATATATTAATTTTAAAAAGTTATTTCTTTTCATTATAAAATTTGTATTAGTTTCTTAGAGCTTGTCATATTGAAAATGTACTATTCTAAAACTAACTATATAAAATCTGAAAATTTCTACTATTCATATATATTTCTGAAAACAATAGATAATCTATTTCCTAAGTTTCTCATTGTAAATTTTTTCCAATATTTTTTTTAAACTATTAATATTATTAAGCATAATAAATATACAGATTATGCATTTTAATTATAAAAATGAAATTAGTGTTTTAAGAAATTGTAGTGTGTTTTTATAACTACACATGTCTTTTCAACATGCAACGAATGTGTATATTCATGCTAAAATGCAATGAAAATTAAAAATTTCATTAAAATATTTCTTTTTAAAAGTCTTATCATCTTAAAAATGTGTCTTTCTATTCTTTATAATGTATTAGTTTTGAAAATTTGTATATTTTTATTATAAAAGTTGAATTACTATTTAATAGCTTGTCATATTGAAAACGTGCTATCTAAAAATAACAACATAAAATCTGAAAAGTTTTCCTCACTGCATCTGAAACAAACAAATGCATAGTTTAGAAACACAAAAACAAACAAAAACCGTCAAGACAAGAAAGAATAACAGACAAGAAAGAACAACAGACAAACCTTTAAGTAAGTCTTTCCAGAAAAATTTTGTAGGACTAGGAGGAGTATAGCCACTGCGAGGAGTGTATTCAAATACAAGAAGAATGTTATATTCACTCGTTGAAAGACAGTTTATTTGGTAACAAAAGCGCAAAACACATTTGGGATTGGATATGGGATCACATTGGAAAAAGTTTTTTTAGATAGCATTTGTTTAAAAAAATCTGAAATTTTTTTTCTATTCATATATATCAGTGGAAAACTTAAAAACAATCTATTTTCATAAGTATTTTATTGTAATTCTTTCACATGTATTAAAACTATCAAAAATAATATGAAGCCTAAAAATTTCAAAAACTGTGCATTTTCATCATAGAAATGAAATTTGTTTTTTAAAAAGTATTATCAAATTATGAAAAGATGTTTTTTCTATATATATATATATATATATAACATGCATTGATTGGAAAATATTTTGAAAATATGTATAGATGTGTCTTTTAATCATAAGAGTTACTTTACATCTTAATAATGTGTGTTTTCATGTTAAAGTTGCAATCAAATTTAAAAAGATTGTTAAATTGTTAAGAATTAATTTTATCATCTTAAAATAAGTCTTTTTTAAATGTTAGTTTTAAAGAGTTGTATATTTTTATTATAAAATTGTAATAGTTTTTAAGAGCCTTTCATATTGTAAATGTACTATATAAAAATAACTACATTAAATTTGAAAAGTTGTTACTATTTATATAGATAACTAAAAATTATAAATAGTATATTTTCATAAGTATCTCATCATCAAGAAAGAAATTGCAAACATAAGAGAGGAGCTTGAAAAGGATTTTTATTTTGATATGAAGTAACATTTTGTTTTTTTCTCTAAATCTTATACACGAGTTTAATTTTCTTGTTTTTTTTCCATCAAAGAAAATGAGAGTTCATGGTCTTGAAATTCTCTTCCATCATCTCGCTGAGTCTGTTAAGCTTTGAAATTACACAATTCATTTGAAGAAAATGCTTGACCATTCTCCAAATTTCCAAACTCATAAATTTTCATGCTATTTCTTCAAGAGCATCATAAAGGTTTATTGACCTATTTTCCACTCTTCAACTATAAACCTATATTTTTTTTTGGATAAATCTCCCATTGCATCCAGATCGTCATCAAATTTGCCTTTCATTGAAACATTGTATCCAGGATCATGGAGAATAGAAGGTAAAATACAAGTAACTTTCAACTACAACAAAAAAAAATCCAAAATATTTGTTATGCATTAGTTTTAAAAAGAATAAGCAAAATAAAATAACCAAAACATGACAGTGTAAAAACTTACATTTACTGCTGATTCAATCCTTAGAACATGTGTTATAGATGAAGTCAATATAGATGTGAATTTCTCACATAAGAAGGTAGGTGTTGACTCTTGAATCTCTAAAATACGAATAATCATATTGTAAACAGATTGTAGCAAATGGACCGATTCTAGTATCCACAGATAGAAGGTTAAAGGAAATCCCTGCAACTCGTATTTTTTTCAAGGTTGGATTCCACAACTCTCAGAATTGATTTTAGAAGTAAGATATATGCTTCTCTTCCCCATGGGTATGTAAACAAGGTACTATATCTTGTGCTTTCTTTACATTTTCCAGAGGAACTTGTGCCTTGCGCTCTTTTGCAACAATATGCTTTCAATAATGTGAAGCATTGAAAGGGAGAATCTCTCATCAGAAGACTCTTCACTTGTGCCACTGAGTTGCTTTTCTAAGTCATCGAGTGTATGACCACCCTCTAGCAAGTTCCATTTACATTCCTCATTTTCTGTATCGACTTGTGGTTCTTCTCTTACTCCACTACACTTAAGCCCAATGATCATGTGGAACTCTCTAGTGGAGAATCTCAATGACTGCGCCCCAAAATGAAACCATACTTCATGTTTCTTCACTATCATAGTGCTTCTAGTGAGAAACACGTATAGTGTCTTCCCTGATAATTGTAAATTCCTTTTGCTCACTTTGATCATAGGTTCCATAAAAGTTTCTCTAATTCTCTTGAATTTTTCTGGTTTGAGAATCCCCTTATAACAATGTCGCTATAACCAACGTCTGAGTGTTGATTTATCGACACTGGTTTGTGCGGCTCAAAACCAATAGAATAGCGCAACTTAAGAAGTGCCAACTTGGAAGGGAACATATCCTGCGTAACAAGCAAAATAAACTTTTTGTTAATATCATAACTTTCCATTGTCTCTAGAACTCTTCCTAATTTTTTTTTACAATTTCTTACTCAAATCAACAGTACAACACAATTTTACGAGCACAAACAAGAAACTAGCAATGTTATGAGCTCATGAACATACCCAATAGAGCAATATGTGAAATTCAAACTAGTAAAAACAAGAACAATCTTGACTGCGAACCCAAAAATATTATGGACTCCAATAAATCTAAAAGGTCACAAACAAAAAGATTTAACCACCACCTTAACATGCAGATAATATTAAAAGAAGTAAACTAGAACTAGGAAATGAATACAACAAGCCAAAGAACACATATATTGACCATGAAAAAGTACATTTTCTGATATGTAAGGAACAAAAAGAATCAAAACAGCTCTTCTTGAGTTTTTGATGTTTCTTTTGCAATGTGACATCGAGATTAGAAATTTATAGATGCTTCATGAAACAACGACAACCTCCAAATATTTGTAGATGCTTCAAAATTGGTTACCAAAAATCAAGGTCAAGAGATTTGTAGAAGAACAACGAGTAAGTTTTTTCTTGACTCAAAGAGTAGAAGACTGATAACCTTCTTCTTAGCTCAGCTTTTTCATTCTCTGTTCGATTTTTCAAAATAAACAAACTAACATTCCACATTAATTGCGGATTTCCCAAATTTTCTACCAAAAACTCTTATTTCAATTTTCAATCCGAAATATTCAGAACTTACATGCATAAGTTTGTCTTTCGTGCGGGTTGGAACTTACCCGACAATGAATTTCGCAGGGTAAAAAGCAATGTCACGCGACGTGGTAGAACTTAGTCCATTCCCATTTTGGACGGAACCGATATACAAATCGAAAGATTCGTGTTTGGTTCAGGAAGGGATCATGAAACATTTCGTTTCTGAACGGAAGAGAGATTTCGGCTATTAAAAGTGTCAACGGTAGATGTTTGCCATGATTTTGTCTCTCCCATCGTTGACGGCGACGATGTCAAGATTTTTTTTTTTTGAAAGAATGTTAAATTAATTCAAATAAAAAAAGTTGTTTTACACTTTGTGTTACATTGGAATATATTTTTTTAAAAAATCAAAGGAGAGCTTCATGAGACTATCTCGTTGCAAACCATTGAGTTAAACCTCCCATGTGCGCGTGGGCGCAGATAGAAGACAGCTTGTTACGAACGTTCTTTTCCACCATCTGGATCAGCTGATTCGGAGACAGTGGACTTTCTCCATGCTTGTGTTGGTTACATTCCCTCCATACAGCATACAGAGTTGCTTGGAACACATATCTCACTATGTAAAGCTCTATTTTGTCTCTGTTTTGAGCAGCAACAGCTGTATAATCTGATCCCACTGGTTTGTGTAGCGCGAAGCCAACAGTTTCTGGGTTAAATTTTTCCAAACCTCCTCTAGAAATTTACAGACAAAGAAAAGATGATCTCTTGATTCAGTAGAATCATTGTCAAGATTTTTTTTTAATCCATTTGTTTTTTATATATGTATTAATAGGTATTTTATTTTCGACCTATTAATTAAAATTATATTCTGATATTCAACTTGAAAAAACAAAAGAAATAAAACATTAAATAATAACTAACAAAAAAATTTAAAGGAATTTTTTCCTTAGTGTTTTTATTGATATACATAAGTGTTGTTATTGTTGATTGTCAAAGTAGTAAAAAAATTGTTGTTATTGTTATCCACAATTGGAAATATTAAATAAAATAATTTGGTAATTTGGAAATATTCTCTTTGTCTATCTTATAGATTCCCTGTTACCAAAAAAAAAAGAGAAAATATTTAACATATTCAAATATTGCCTGTGACAAAAAAAAAATTCAAAATATTGCTAAATTTGACGAAATTAAATTTGTTAAGTAATTAATATTGTTTTTCCCGGCATTTTCTTCCTTCCTCTCCGTTGTAATCGCTAGACAATGGTGATGAGACCGATTTCGAAAAACAGCTTAATTTACAAACACAACTTTTGTCTCAGGCGTAACTCCACGGTTGCTCTCTCTAACTACAAACCCAATCCACCGACAACAACAAGAACACTAAACTCTTTGGAGAGGACTACGACAAGCACATCAATCTTCCAATGGAATTCTCAAATCTCGAAGCTCGCGAGAAACGGAAATCTCCAAGAAGCCGAAGCTATATTCAAATCAATGCCTCAGAGAAGCATCGTCTCGTGGAACGCGATGATCTCTGCCTACGCGGAGAACGGTAAAATGAGTAAAGCGCGCCAAGTGTTCGACGAAATGCCTGTGAGAGCTACGACTTCTTATAACGCGATGATCACGGCTATGGTTAAGAACAAGTGCGATATGGTGAAAGCTCACGACTTGTTTCGCGAGATACCTGAGAAGAACGCTGTCTCTTACGCGACGATGATTACCGGTTTTGTGAAGGCGGGGATGTTTGATGCGGCGGAGTGTTTGTACGGTGAGACGCCCGTTGAGTTTCGTGATCCTGTTGCTTCGAACGTTTTGTTGAGTGGGTACTTGAGAGCAGGGAAGTTAAAGGAGGCTGTACGTGTGTTTGAAGGTATGGTGGTGAAGGAAGTGGTGTCGTGTAGCTCGATGGTTGATGGGTTTTGCAAAATGGGGAAGCTTGTTGATGCTAGGAGAGTGTTCGATGAGATGTCTGAGAGAAATGTGGTTACTTGGACTGCTATGATTGATGGGTATTTTAAAGGCGGGTTATTTGAAGATGGGTTTGCTCTGTTTCTGAGGATGAGACGAGAGGGGGATGTTAGTGTTAATGCCAACACTCTGGCTGTTATGTTTAAAGGTTGTCGAGATTTCGATAGATACAGAGAGGGGAGTCAGATTCATGGGTTGGTTTCACGGATGCCTCTTGAGTTCGATCTGTTTCTAGGGAACTCCATGATCTCGATGTACTCTAAGCTTGGTTTTACAGGAGAGGCTAAGGCAGTGTTTAGCGTGATGAGAAACAAAGACACTGTTTCCTGGAACTCGTTGATCACGGGTCTTGTCCAGCGGGGAGAAGTCTCTGAAGCTTATGAACTTTTCGAGAAGATGCCGAGTAAAGACATTGTATCTTGGACAGATATGATCAAAGGGTTTTCCGGTAAAGGAGAGATCTCCAAATGTGTAGAGTTGTTTAGGATGATGCCTGAGAAGGACGACGTAACATGGACCGCTATGATATCTGCTTTTGTGAGCAATGGATGTTACGAGGAGGCGCTTCATTGGTTTCGTAATATGCTCCGAGGAAAGGTTTCTCCAAACTCCTACACTTTCAGTAGTGTGCTCAGTGCAGCAGCTAGTTTAGCGGCGTTGGTTGAAGGACTACAGATCCACGGTAGAGCATTGAAGATGAACATGGCTTATGACTTGTCAGTTCAGAACTCATTGGTGTCTATGTATTCAAAAAGCGGAAACGCGGGTGATGCTTACAAGATCTTCTTACGCATCAGTGATCCCAATATTGTTTCTTACAACACGATGATCAGCGGGTTTTCTTACAACGGTTTCGGTAAGGAAGCAGTTAAACTGTTTTCAGCTTTGGAAAGTACAGGAACAGAGCCGAACAGTGTTACCTTTCTTGCTCTGTTATCAGCTTGTGCTCATGTTGGATACATTGACTTAGGATGGAAGTACTTCAGTTCGATGAAAGAACCAGGACCTGATCATTACGCATGTATGGTTGATCTCCTTGGCAGAAGTGGGATGCTTGATGAAGCATATCATTTGATCTCTTCCATGCCTTTTGCGCCTCACTCTGGTGTTTGGGGTAGTCTTCTTGGTGCGAGCAAGACTTGTTTACGTGTGGATCTTGCAGAGGTTGCAGCTAAGAAACTGATTGAGCTTGAGCCTGATAGCGCAACACCTTATGTTGTATTGTCCCAGCTATATTCACTTGTTGGGAAAAACAGAGACGGTGATCGGATAAGGAGTATCAAGAAATCGAAAAGAATAAAAAAGGATCCTGGTTCTAGCTGGATTATAATAAACGGTGAAGTGCACAATTTTCTTGCGGGAGATGAGTCTCATTTGAATCTGGAAGAGATAACGTTCACACTTAAGATGATTGAAAAGGAAATGGAATTGATTTCTATGAGCCATTGCAGAGGAAGTATTCATAACTGAACCAAGCTCTGTTATTGAGGTGTGAGTTGATTTAATAGATAAACATAACATTAGTTATCAATCGTGTTATTTATCTACTCATTAATTATCATAACTTTGTTTTTGTGTAGATAATTATTTACTTAGTTACTTATCCTAGTCCAAACAAAAAATAAATAATATGACTATATAAATACTTGATCATAGGAACTTATCTGATTGTTTGTACGATTGTGACTTTTGCTATTGCAGAGAGAGAGAGAGAGAGATTATGGAAACTTATTTGATTGTTTTGATAGCCTGTGGTGGTTTCTTTCTTGCCCTTGCTTTATTATTGGCATGTTTGGAAGAGAAGAAGAAAACAGGCAGTGATGGTTCTGTGCTAAAGCCCAACAAGAACCAGAGAGGCACGGCTGTAACAAGCAGCAATGGTGACTTCGTGTTTTATCCAGCTGCGGCAGCGTCTCTTCCTACTATCTCTGGTTCTGGACCTTCTGGTCATCATCACGGCAGTCATCATCACGGTGGTGGTGGTGGTTGTGGCGGTGGAGGGCATCATGGTGGTGGTGGTGGAGGAGGATGTGGTGGTGGTGGAGGGGGATGTGGTGGCGGTGGAGGAGGAGGAGGATGTGGTGGCGGGTGAGGAAGTTAGTTATGTATAACGATGTGTTTTTGTGTTTTTCTCATGGTCTTGGATTTGTGCTATTTTTTTTTAATTTCTACTTGATTAAATCTCATATTTTCTGATTTGATTTGTATTATCTAAATATTTTTATATTTACCATAAATCAAAATACACTAATTTTGTGAAAATAAATTAATATAAATTTCATAATTCATAAATCATGATATTCAATAATATATATTATAAGGTTCAAAAAATAAAATAATATATATTATATGTACAGTATTTAGTGTATTGTTATAGTTTTTTTTTTCCAAAGAAAAAGATTAGGAAATCACTTGAGTCTTGATATGAATATTTTAATTTTAAGCCGTTTTTAGAAACTCTGACTGACAATATTTTATATCAACGTTCTACAGTGGAAATTTATGTATTTCACTGAAAAATCACACTTCAAATTTATGATAATTAATTTACATATTCAAGATAAACAAATTTAGATTCGCTAGATATCTTTTGACAGCGTAATATATAGAAAAAAATATTCCAAATAGGCAAAATGTGAAGCACTGAAACCATTGGTTGGGGATGATACATTGGAGATTTGTCCCCACCTACCCTTCCAGCAACTGGACATTCAAGCAAGAAATTATCATCTTTTATCTTTGCAAAACATAAATAACATCTTTCAAACAATCATAAATATGGATACTAATTTGTCTTTTCGGAAACATACGATAAAATTGGAACAATACATAAAAGATTAGCAGAGCCCTGCGCATACATGACACAGACTATTAGAGATGGTGAAGCTATGAACTCGAACACAACGAAGAAGACGAAGATGGCAATAGAGGAAGAGTTAGAGTTAAAAGTTTGTTGTAAAAGTGTAACTATATTATTCTCCGTAACTGTAGCTGTACAGTATGATCTGTTTATATACAAATATGAATACTGGTTTAATCATATTCACACAATCAGTATAATAACTCTAATACAGACAAATCGAAAAAATAGTCCAAATTTATTTGCAAAAAAGGATATTAAGCCCTCCAGGAAAAGAGAGAAAGGACATGTGAAACTTCACACACTAAATATATATTCCACAACCAATAACTTTAAATTTAATATTTAACTTTTAAAAGAGAATTTAATTTATATTTTTAGACGTTATTATTTTATATTTTATTTTCAACAGTTCTAAAAATCTATAAACATATTTTCGTAGTTCTATTTCTTTTGATTTGGTTTAACTATTTCAATTTTATTTTATATTTTGTTTTTTCATGGATCCCTCACAAATTTGCTATGGATTTGCAAGAAATATGCATGATATGTACATTTTATCACATTTCTCTCCCAAAATCAATTCATATTAATGAAAAAATTATTAATTAAAATATTTAGTATTTAACAAGTACGTTGATAAATATTTTTGGAAACTTAATCAATATCAATCAACTAAATATTCACTGGATAAACATTTCCCGACACTTGAAATAATATTACAAAGTACTAAACATCAAAACTCAATAATTTATACAATAAATACATGTCAGCTAAATTTCAAAAAAAAAAAAAATGAACAAAATTTCACGTTCATTATTTTATTAAACAACAAATACAAAATACATATTAGTCTCTCAAAAGTATACCGAAACCACAAATGAAACCCAAAAGTTATTGAGTTATGAATTTGCAAGAAATTTTCAAGGGATCTCTCACAATTTCCTTGCTAATTTGCGTGAGAATCTAAACGCTCGTAAATTAGCAAGGAAATTGCAATGGATCCCTCACAAATCCTTTGCAAATTTGCAAATGATTCAATTTCCCTTGCAATTGCAAGGGATATGCGAGATGCTCGTTGCAATTTCTTTAAAAATCCATGTTTCCAAACTTAAACGGTTTGAGTTTTATCAAGGATTTTGATATCAGATAACACATTTTATTGAATCTCTCATTGTATAAAATGTACGTAAAAAAAATTTTCAAATATTTAATTAACCATAGTTATGAACTTAAGTCCCAACACTTGATTTGTTATTACAATACAAGTAATAAAAAATCAAACCCTTGTAATTTATATAACTTATATACGTCAACTAAATTTCCAAAAAATGCTAAACATATTTTCATATTAATTAATAGGTGGTTTCCTGCACCATGTAAAGTAAAAAAAACTTTAAAATATTTTTAACAGATAAATATAAATTATATTTAATTTTTATTAATATTATAAATTTTCTTTTTTTTATCAATATTTTAATATAAATTTGATTTAACTGAAGATTAAAATTAAGATAAAAACAATTTTGTTTATTTTGAATTATATTTAAAAATGTGCATGTAAATATTTAAAATTATAATCTTAGGTAGATTTTTCAATATATTTATTTTAATTAAATATATTAAAATAAATTTAATATATGAGTTATTACCATAATTTAAAAAGTTTACCAAAAATATAATTTAACATTAAATATAATTGTTCATGTCATATTAATCTATAAGACATGTCATCAATTTTAGTAGCTATTTTATTATTTTTATGAAAATGATTGTAGAGAAGACATGTGGCAAAATCACTTCTCAAATATAGTCTAGGAGATGTAAAATTGCATAATTGTCAAAAATTGACATTAAAAATATTTACAAAATCTGTAGATATATATATATATATATATATATAAGAAACTAATAATTTTACGATTTAATTTAATTTTATGATTTAATTTTTATAATTTTCTAAAAATATGTATATATTTTTGAAATATTTTTAATTTAAATGATATTTCGAAATTTGAAATGTCATAATTGAATATATTATTTTAATGATGATTTATGAGTTATTACCATATTTTTAAAAAAATCCAAAAATATAAATCGACAATAAATGTAATATATGAGTTATTACCATATTTTAAAAAATTACCAAAAATATCTATCTTATTAAAACAGAAACATTTTGTTGGAACTAACATTTATTTTGTAAGTTTTTAAATTAAATACACTTTTATACTTTATAGTTAAACATACATTAAATCACTAATGTTCATTTCCTTATACTACTATCCACGTTTCCAAACAATATACTTATTTCTTTATACTACTATCAATGTTTCCAAACAATATATTTTATATACTACTATCAATGTTTCCAAACAATACAATAATTAATCTTAGTTATTTTATATCTATTATTTTCTCTTTAAATTTTTGTAGAAACGTCATAATTTCATAAATTGCAAAATAATGAACTTTAAAATTTGGATTATAAGATTACAAATTATGAAACTATTACAATTTAAATCAAATTAGATTACATATCGGTCATCCATTAGTTCAATCGGTTAGTCTCGGATTTTAGTGATTTTTAATATGAATATTTTAAAAACCTAAATTGAATTGTTAGATCTCCGGATTAACTGGTATAATCACAATCGGGTTGAATTTAAAAATATTGATTTAAATGCAAAAATATTTTAGATACACACTCTTTAAAAGTTACCAAAATATTTTTTAAATTATTAGTAAAATTTTTAATCGTAAAATATTCCGCGCTTCCAAAGCGCGGGTCAAGATCTAGTAAATTATCATTAAATATAATTGTCCATATCATATCAATCTATAAGACATGTCATCAATTTTAGTAGTCATGTCATATTATTTTGTGAAAATGATTGTAGAGAAAACATGTGACAAAATCACTTCTCAAATATAGTCTAAAAGATTGTTTTTAAACCGAATCAAAAATACATATAGTCTACCAAAAACGTAACAAAACCCCAAAAGAAACCCTAAAATACACTATTTATGAATTTGCAATGGATTTGCAAGGAAATTCTTGCAATTCCTTTCCAAAATCATTTTTTCTCCAACTCAAAGACTATATCTAAAACCCTAAAATCTATATATAAACTCTGTACCCCAAATCACTAATCTAAACACTAAATCTAATATTTTCAAAACTTATACAAAAAATCTTAAACTTTACTTCAAATTTAATATTTCTTAGAATTTAGTTTCAAAACTTAAATTTATACTTCAAACACTATACTACAAACCATACACTTATAACCCTAAACCTTACCCCCAATCATAAAATTCAAAACACAAAATTTAACATTTTCAAATTTAATCACCAAAACTTGAACATAAACTACTAATTTCAATGTAGAACTTTTCAAGTTTATATTTTCAAATTAGTTTTAAAAAATCTAAAACTCATACTTTAAATCTATATCTCATTACCTATTTTCTTAACTCCAAACTTTTTAATTATAAATATAATATTTCAACTTAAAACTTTTAATTATCAAACCCAAATTCTAACATATTTAAGTTGCAATTATATTGAAAGCAAATCATAAACAACAAAACCATTAATATAATCCTAAACTATGAAAGGGAGTTGACAACATTTTGTGACTTATCTCTCCAGCCCTCTCTTGTCTTACGTATGACAACAACAACAAATAAAAACAAATCTCATTGGCTAATACTTTCACACAAGGATTGACAAACGTTCATTTCTGTCCATTGGATTTACACTTCAATCAAATGGACCTTTTTTTTTAACACTTACTGAATTAAGTTTCAAAAGAACCATGAAGGTTCATAACAGGGTTCAGGCCATTACGGCAAGGCATAAAAAAGCCCCGAATAAAAAGAAAAAAAAATGATAAACCAAAGACATTTAATTTTTACAAGAAAAAATGATATTACTTTGAAAATATGTGACGTGGTCCACTTTAATCTAGATCAACGTCATTGTTGTTTTATATTATAGGTCGAAGATAAACCAACAAAACAAAATGATGAATTTGTAACTTCTCTTTAAATACAAGTTAAGAAAACATTCTCTTTAAATACAATTTTAAGTATTTTCACGGTTTGGCAAAGTATCTATTATTATAAAGAAAAGGGGTCTCTCTTTTTAGAGAGCCACGTCACAAATTAGTCTCTCCTGTGCTTGACACGTGTCCGCTTCCTTCAAAAATCTGCGTTTCATTTAATCAATTATTTGGGCCTTCGCTTCGTTTGGGCTGCGTCTACAAATGATTAAGCCCATATCATTATGCCTGTAATTAAAAGCTGCGTTTTTTGTTAGGGTTGGAGTGTGTCTATCTTTGCGTCTCCTCATGGGATCTTTCATCTTCTTCTTTCTGGTGTGAGATGAGACCAGAAACCGATCTCCCTTCATAAAGCTCTCCATTAATCAACCACACATGATCTTATTGAAAGCGACACTTGAGACTGCAAGGCGGTGGACTTTTTGCTATAAAAAGGTATGAGTTCCTGCTTTTAGAATCATCATTACTTCTAATCTAAACAGTAAACAAAAAGTGTGAGTTATTATGGCTAACGATTTGGTCTTCCTCTCCAACCTACATACTGGCCGCTCTTCCTCTCCCGTTCAAGTTCGCCTGCTCCCTTTATAAGAGGCGAGGAACGTCAGCCGTGGTGGAAAGCTGATGAGAGTCAGACATGCTCCTTCCTGATTCTCAGGTTATCTATTTATTCTCCGGTTAAATTCTATACACATCGCCGCCGTCTTGATTCCAGATTATCATTATTCATTGTGTTTTGAAGTTCCTGTTGTATAATTATGGCCGAGCCATCCCCCACCTTTTAATGTTTGATATCTTCTTTTCATAATGTTCATATTTTTACGGCTGTGAGAATTCTCCGTTTCTGGCTATAAGTTGATTTAAATTTATGTCTGACCCATTTCCCCAGCTTTTGATGTTTGATATCTTCTTTCATAGTGTGATAATACCGGTGTATGAAGTTCCTAATGAGTTGAGCAGCTGGCAGATAAACTCAAAGAGAGAAGACAGAAGCTAGAGAATCAGGAAGAGAGAGGTTCAAGTTGTGCTCCTTGGACAAGGACTTGGAGGTTTTTGATCCGAATACTCACAACTCCAATGTAAGGTCTCTCAACCACAATTGTACAAGTTCAGCTGGGTACACAAGTCTAAGATATCTTGAGAGCTCATCAGCGGTAAGTTCTGAGAACAAGAGAAGACATTTCTTATGTCTCTACAACAGATTTGATGTTTAACTTATGCTCTGAATTGTTCCAGGAAAAGTTCGGGTCTAGAAAGACGAGACAGAAACATTCAAGACCTGAAACAAGAGCAGGAGCAACCAAGCCCTGTCTCTGTTCTAGAGAGGATACGTCTAGAAGAAGAAACAGTAGAAGAGAAGATTAGATTACTATCTTTTGATGATTCAGGCATGAATCTTCTAGAGAATGACTCAGTTCACAAGTTTGTGAAGAAATTTCTTGATGCTTCAAGACTGAACTGGACTAATCTCATGGCAAGATGCAACGAAGAAACATCAACCGTAATTCTCACACGGAGATCACAACAACGGTAAGCTTCTTCTGGTTCTTGATTACGCGTCAATCTACCAATATTCTTCCTTTAGATAAGACCTGATTCACGAGACGCTGAGACGTTTTGACTGTGGTTTACTCTGCTGTGACACTCCAAGAACGTTGGATCAGATCATTGAGACTGATGTGGTAAAGCCATCATGTTTTGGTCGGGTAACGGTGGTGAAGCTGAAGGTCTTTATCTGTACCGGAAGAGTAACTGAAATAAAGGTGGAGAAGGGATGGTGCTATGTTTCCTGCTCAAACTGAGCCAACAAACTTCCGCGCACAGTCTCATCTTTCCCATATTTTCCTTGCAACAATACCAGTGCAGTTGGTGTCCTCCGGTATGTGCTAATTTCCGGCAACTTATTCAGTTACATTAAACTTCTGACCTAGCGCAAACTCACCTTTAGGATTTGATGCATGTTCTCTGTCCGCTAGGTACCGTGTGGAGATGTGCGTTGCAGATGAAACTGGTGAAGCTTTGTTTGTCTGTTTCGATGGGGTAATGACCAAACTTCACAACATGAGGGCCTATGAAGCTGACCATCTTTTGGGTGTTTTTTTAATTGCTTAAGCCGTTTATGTTGTTTTTCTTTTTCATTTTCGGGTGTTTGCTTTATGAACAAGTTTTTTTTCACTCTTTGCTACTTCTATAATTTTGGTTTTTTTAAAACCAAATAGAAAATATATCTCATGTCGGTAATATTTGGTATTATATGGTTTTTAAATTCAAGTTAGTATTCTCTATATTCTGTCATGATTGTAAATATGATCATGTTTAACGTATGCAATTCATCCACATACATATTTGGAGTCCAATTTGAAATGACAATCTATACTAAACATGCGATGGGTCCATTCATATTCTATATTTCCCTTCATTCACATTTTATTCAACAAATACTAAATATAAATATAATGCTCACACAGTTCCTGCGGCTCCATATACATTATATATATAAGATACATATATTTATAGCCTAGCATTGAACTGGTTGACTTGGTACGCCATCTCTGATCCGGTATGTTCTCAAAGACTGACTTTATCACTATCATCACAGGAAAAACAGCCAACATGTTCTTGAACAATTATAGGCTTCGATGAAGACACCAGTGTTTAAGTGTCATATTTTGAAGGACTCCACTTCCTCTTCTCTTATCGTCTTTTTTTTTTTTTTTTTTGACAAACTTCTCTTATCGTCTTACATTTGCTACTTTTATGACAACCTTCTTCTTAACGCTTAAACATTGTTTTAAATTTAAGGTTTCATATAAAGAGTCCGTGACACATATTTACATATATACTACATTTTAAAGGATCAAGATATCCACAAAAAATATAATAGAATATTATGCATACTACAAAGACACCATAAAGAAAGAGCCAGCATAAATAAATAAAAAATCCATGTTTAATTAAATAAACTATTATGTCTACTTGAAATATTCTTTCATAAATATTATAGCAAGAAAGGTAGAAAAAATTATAACTAACCTTCGATAAGAGAATATTAACTTTATCGTGTACGTATTTATGTATAAATCAAATTACGCTTTAATATCAAAAATTATAGTTTAGTCAAACTTCTAAATTATTGTACTGTAAAAATTTCAATGGTTGATTAGAAAGAGTAATTTAAATATAACTAACAAATCCCTATAAGGAAAGTTATATATATAGTCAAACATAAAAAAATTGATTCCCCTAATGAAATACAAAACAAAAAGTATAAAATATAGAAAAATATTTAGTAAACCAACTAAGATAATAATAATAAAAGAACTTTAAAAGTAAATTATTAACCATAATATTATTAAATAAGTAAATATTAAATCGGATATTTTGTCGATAAAAAGGTCAAAGTATGTTTTGTTTATTTGCCTAAACTGTAGGCAAATATCTTACCAAATATCAATAAAATTGTATTATTTATTATATCTATAAACCGTGATTTTTAAAATATAATATCAATTCACTAAAATTATTATTACCAAATCCAAACCATGTTTACTGGATACCAATGCATAATTGACTGAATCCGCATGAACATAAAATACCCTACATTTTGAACACAATATTTTACTCATAATGATTCTCATTTTCGCATAGTGTGTTCAGATTGTCTAAAATAATACATTTTTTACCTTTTTTTTCTTTTTATTTCTTATTTGCCATTTTATATTTATTATTAAACTTATAGGCATGATTAATTACATTATATATACGCAAATATAACTAAAAATAACACAAAAGGCCAAACACAACAACAAAAATTGATAATAATACCAGTTACTAACATTCACCAAAACAAATATAATAACTAAACACACTATAAATTCTTACAATTCGGAATTAAAATGCCAACAATACTAAGAACTCAATTTTGGTGTATGTAATAATCATACCCACGCTCAATTTAACATAAAAAGAAATTTACACAAAGTGACATCTTTCTTTTGTCGACCAAGTGACATTTTTTATAAAATAAATCCATCAAATCCCGCCCGAAAGGCGGGTCTACCCTAGTTTATCATAAGAAAACATGAAGTCGACTAACATAACCAGGTCTTTTAATTATATACGTATTATTTATACAATATTATTTATCATAAGAAAACATGAAGTCAACTAACATAACCAGGTCTTTTAATTATATACGTATTATTTATACAATATTGGTCAATATATCTATCTTTATGGATTTCTGTTCTCTTCATAATTAACTACAAAACTAATTAATGTATTTTATTCTCTCTAGTTATGTTATTTACTAAAAATTACATGTGGAAATAAAATATGTAATTTATACATATGACCAAATAATCTAACAAATTCTATAGTTATGTACCAGCTATTAAAATACGGTGAATGTAGGTCAGATGTTTTTTGTCAACAATATAGATTATGGAAGTTTATGTCCGGATAGTTTTTTCTTTTTACTTCAAACAGTCATTTTATTACTCAAATTTGAGATGATTTAGATAACCAGATCGGAATTGAAAAACTAATTAGTGACACATGATACCACTAAAAACTACCGTATATGTCATGGTATATAAGTCAAAGTACGTTTGACCAAAAAAGTCAAAGTACATTCTTCATCTATATATCGTTCGTGATATATTGAATTAACTGAAAAGAAACCCTGATGTAAAATTGGTATAAAGATCCACATTTTAGAAAAAAAATTGTTTCAAAAATATACATTTTTTACTTTTCAATATATTATTTATTAAAAAATTGTTAACTTCAAAAAATTAATAATATTTATTAGATTTATATTAGTTAAAAATTATAGAAAATTGTTATTAAAAAACAATGTATTTATAATCAAATTTAATGTATTTTTTTTAATATATACGAAAAGTCTAGGATATAGAGCTTTTTGAAACAGAGAAAGTATTACGTAAGAGACTTCCAATCAATTTTCCCAAGCAAATTTTATTGGTGGAATACAAAAAAAGTTTACATAGTTTAATACACATGTTCTTTATGCATACACATATTTGCATAAGTAATTAGAACAACCTTTGACTTCTGAAAACAAGAACACTGAAAAAATAAAATTGGATGGGAGTTATTAATACACGCTAAATGATTTTTTTTTTGTTTTTTGTTTTTTTAATAGCATATATATCACCTAGGCTAAAGCTTTTTTACAAAAAAAAAAAATATATATATATATATATATATATATATATATATATATATATATATATATATATATCACCTAGGTTTTAACCACCGAAATCCCCGCCATAACCACTGCCCAGACAGGCGATGCTTTCTTTGCCATCTTTCTTAGCTTTGTGGTAGAGAAAGTGAGCGAGCCATAAGAGGAACATGAACAACAGAAGCCCTCCAAACGCTATAAACAAAATCCCCACAGGGCTCATCTTTCTTCTTGATCGTAATGATTTTATCTTCACTTTTCATTTAGGGAAACAAGAAGATGTGTATATATAGAGAGAGAGATGATGAGCCTCTCATTGACTTAATTTTATAAAACCAACTCGTTCATTTTGTATTAGGGTTTTTTTTTGTCGACTGTATTAGGGTTTATTTGATTTTCATACCCAACAGGGTATTTATTTTAGTTGTTTTTACGTTTAGATTTTATTCAAACCCAAACTGAAAGGAATCTTGATTATTATTGTAAGCTTGCATTGGTCAAATGACAGATTATTGAACCGATATTTCTTGCTTAATATATAATAATTATCTACAAATTATTCTACTAATTTAAATATTTGTTTCAGTTTGTTTTTTGTTTGTTTATATTATTTTTGGCTATTTGTAGTTATTTAATACATTTTGGAATTATTATTTGGACATGTATCTGGCCAAAGCCCATCTGGATCACAATCAACCGGTACAGGTGAAGCTTTTATAACCTTAGTTCATGCAATTATATAAAAATCCAACGAAGGATATAATTTGAATTTCTAGCATATTCTTGAAGAGTTTATCATAAAAATGATGTCAACCAACATAAATTCAAATGTTTAAAGAATATGTGACCGTTCTAGTAAGGAAATTATATCTATTGACTATCTCAAAAGTCTTGTTATCATTTATCCCAGACCAGAAATATCAATCAAATATATTCTAAAATAATGAAGTTGACGTCTTCGTAGACATGATCCGGTTCTATTCTAAACTAGGTGATTTTTCCGTGCTCATGCACGGATATAAATATTTATAAAGTAAATATAATATAATAATTGATTGTTATTTACTTTTAATTTTAAATTAACTTATGTTAATAATATTGTATTATGTTAATTAGATATATTATATCTAGTCGGTTTTGTTGTTTTATAGTCGATTTAGTTATGATTTCAGTATATTGGATTACATATATTTTTCTGAATTCAACTATAATATTTTTTATTCTAAAATTATTAAAAATTTGATTAATTTTCTTATTAATATTTAGGCTGGTTGTTGTCTTAAATATGTAATTATATTTTAGGAAGATTATGTATAACTTAAGATATATTGTGCTTGGAATGAAACAGAAAATAAACTAAAGTGTTTGAATCAAAAATATGTAAATAAATATAAAGATAATATTCTGAAGTCTCATACATATATATAAATTTTACAAAAAACTAAATTGTTACAGTTGGTTAATATTTTATTTTCATTTGTTAATGTGTTTTGAGTCATCCTATAATTTATATTTATAAAATAAATTATTATTATTATAAAATTATATTTTCTTATTATAGTTAAATCTATGATTTTAGATATAAGTTAGATTAGTCGAGTAATTCATGTTGTGAGTATATTAACTTACATATATTCTTTCAAATTCAAGCTGAAGTATAATTTTTTAATATAATTAAGCAAAGTCAAATTAATTTATTTATCATTTAAATGTGAATGTATTTTCATACTATATACCAAATTAAATATTGATTTTTAAAAATATATTAGAAAAGGATGATATATAGAAAATTACTTCTCATACTTTTTTGGAAGCTCGTGAACTCATATCAATATTTATAATAACAAAAATATTTTTATAAATTCTTACTAATTTCATGTCTTCTGACTATGGTTATATTAAAAAGTTACACAAACATAAAAACATTGAATTTAAAAGAAAATTTAATAGTAAGAAAACATACAATTTTAATAATGATAAAATATAATATATTTATATTGTTAAAGTATATAGTGTGATTTAAAAATATTTTATAAGTATTTGATCAAAAGATGTTTATTGTTAACCTTTATTTCTCGTTATATCTCTTAAAATAAGCAGGAAAAAAATGCGATTGTATCTGAGAAATCATATTATATAAGTAAAATATAATTTATAGATATTTTTGTTGTAATTGAAAGATATTATAGTAACCAAAATATAAAAAATACGAATAGCATTTTAATAATACTAATTATAAATGATTTTAGTCAATATATCAGTTATGTTACTTAATTATTTTATGTAATCATCTAAAAATAGATAGATATATAAAAATTATTTCTGTTACTTTGAAAAATATAAAGAACGTATTTTATTAGTATATTTTATGTTATTTTAAAAATATTTTTAATGCACTATTACTATTTTGTGAACTTTCCTTTTTAATGAAATCATATTATTTATACATATATTTTCGTTTTTAAATTCACTTTATAGCCTTTATAAATATTTCCATTTTATTATATATGTTATTTGGAAAAATTTACAAAAGGAATTTAAATAAAAAATCAATTATAGTATTTAAATATTATATTTTTGATTCGTTAAGGGTATCAATGTAATCAACCACCGTGAGAATTAACGTGAGCACGACACATAGGAAACTGACTTCTCAAATAATATTATAGAGATTGAAAGTTTCCCACAATACTGCATCTTTTGTGGTGAGCGAGACGAGACGCGAGATCACCTCTTTTTTGCTTGTTTTTATACTTTCACACTCTGGCTTAAAGTGGCTGGCAATCTGTTTGCATTTGACCCAGACCCAGACTGGGAAACCACCCTTGGGTACGTTATCGGCAATCAGGCTCCTATGATCGACTCTCCTATATTCTGCTGAAGCTTGTCTTTCAAGTAACCATTTACTTCACATGGATAGAGCACACAGGAAGCATAACACTACAGCCAAGACTGTGGATCAGTTCGCCAAGCTGATTGATAAAACTATCAGGAACAGGATTACCTCCACGAAGTACACTCTTCGGCCGAAGTTAAGGGGACTGATGTGATGGTTTGACGCTCATGCCTCTGAATAGATTTCTAGATCCTTGTTTAGTTTAAGCTTAGCTACTTCTACATTTTAAAGTTGTACATATATTCTTTTTTCTTGGGATCGACAAATTAACATTTCATTAAAAAAACTGAAAGATGCCTTTTTGTTGGGTCATCCGGTTAACCTACATGGACGCTTGTTTCTGACTTTGTTTCCACATTAGTTAGTGCATAAGTCATAAGTGTGTGATATTTTTTTTTTCATCAAAAGCTATTCTATTACTCAAACTTGAGGTGGTCTGGATAACCACACCGGAATATAACAACCAAAGCAGCATAACGATCTATGAAAGGTACGAGCATTTCTAGCTAATGAATCAGCTATCACATTTACAGTTCTTGGTACGTAGCAGATCTTGAAGTCCGAGTAGCACATCTTGATCGTTTGAATCATCTCCAGTTCGGTTGAGAAACTTGGTCATGTTTGCGGTTCCGTTAGCATTGCAATCAGGTTTTTACAGTATGTGCCAAATCTCTAACAAATCCGAATGTTGCATCATTGTTTCCATTGCCCATTTCAACGCTTCCAATTATGAGTGTAGAGCTGACTCCCTCCTCCTCAAGTTCCTCGTCCCCATCAACTGGATCTTCCCCTGCTATCTTTCCATACCTATCCAAGTCCACTAAACTGATCTATAGAGGTCCATGAACCATCTATCATGCATATATCACCCAAACTTAGGATTTGAGGCTCTTGAATTACTGGAAGCGTAGTCATATTCTCTCTAGCATTATGCCAAGCTTGACATTCACTCTCTGCATGCCTAACTAGCTCACATGTATCCATGTCTATTCCTCTGAATAACTTATCATTGCGAACTTTCTATATATACCAGATAATCCATGGATATGGATCCCTATATAAAACCGAAATCATCAATGTGCAATCTTCCTTGATACTTCTATACAAAACTCTATATAATCCTTGTGTTAAATTAATAAATAATATAAGATAAATGAAAATAATAAATAATATAAGAAATTTTTATACATTAATTTAACACAAGGATTATATAGAATTTTCTATAGAAGTATGTATACATATCCTTGATACTTCTATACATAAATTTTTTAATCCACTTTCGATAAAAAAAAAAAATTTTAATCCACATTTTTTGTAAAACTAATGAAGTTGCATCACAAAATGCAATCTTTCTTCCTTATTTCAAATGTAATACTTCATTCTTTCCTCTTTTCTTGAAACAAAATTATGACTTTTCCCGAAAAGAATAAACAAAATTATGACTTTTAATGTAGTATCTTGGTTAGGTCTGGGCACATATCGAATATCCGAGTTTTTGAAGATATTTGTGATTTGCTTCGAATGTTACGGATATTTAATTTTTTGATTTGCTTTACTTCGAAAAAATACAGATTTCGAAAAAACGGATATCCAAAAAATAAACAGATATTTACGGATATTTACGAATATTTACGGATATTTCATTTTGTTTGATTAATACAAATAATTTTAAAAATTCAATACAATTTTGTTTTGTAAAATACTTTTTGCATGACATATAAGATACAATTAAAAATAGTAGTTAATCTACATGTTTAGTAAATTTTTTAAACTTAGTTAACAATTATAATAATACAAAACTTAAGAAAAAATTATAATTGTCTGTTTTCTCTTTCTTTTGTGTAATAATTTTAGATAAGTAATAATGTGAATAGAATCTGTCAAATCATATGTTAGAATAATAATTATATAATTTAATATATTTAAAATTTGAAATATAATCAAAATATACATATATTATATATTGAAAGATCGGATCGGATATCCGTTTTCCAAAATTTTAATATTTGTGATTTGCTTTGCTTTTAATAAT
This sequence comes from Raphanus raphanistrum subsp. raphanistrum, assembly GCA_019706035.1. NCBI lineage: Eukaryota > Viridiplantae > Streptophyta > Magnoliopsida > Brassicales > Brassicaceae > Raphanus > Raphanus raphanistrum. The sequence continues at coordinate 861,756 of CM033985.1, read as the reverse complement.
ATTGATTTTGAGTATTTGCTTTGCTTTGAAAACTTACAAATATCCATAATTTTTTAATCGAATCGTAACGAATAACGAATCCAATCAAATTTAACGAATAAAATGCTCAGCTCTAATCTCGGTTGTTGCAGCGGAGCCGATGTACTGGCAGGCAAGTCGGTCAACTGATCCAGGTGAATTTCTTATTTAATTTTTTTTTACATGTATACTTTTTAAAAATCTAGAAAAGTATTGCATCTTTAGGTACATGACCCCTATAATCTATGTTAACTTCGAAATTGATCCTCCTAATTTTTTTCTAGCTCCACCACTAGGTTGCTGTATACTTAGAAAATGAATAAAAGATAACCTAAACAATTTTAATTGGGTTGTGAAAGATACAAGAAATTGCAAAGAAATTGTCAAATGTACTAGCAAATTAATAGATGTGACGTTTTCTTCTTGATTACTCTTTCTTTCCAAGAACACGAAAACGTTCGATAACTTAATCGCGTTGTTTCTTTGACTACAAAACTCAAACACCATGTTAAACCTGTAAAAAGTCAAGTGCCCTAAGTATTACGGGTCTACGGGTATATAAAATGTACACAGTCAAATATACAATATGTTTTTTAAAAAGGAGTCCAAAGAAAATCACAAAGAAAATCAAAACCGAATTTGGAGTTCAGGCCTCATAGAGAGTAAATATACAATGATATCGCCATTACTAGGTTGGATAATCGAAAGTCCACAGATGATTATATTCGATCGATCATTCCCAAACGCGTGCCTGACGGCTGACAATACATACATTTATATAATTTCTACTAGTAAACCATTTTAAAATTTTAAAGAAACCATCGTTAAAAAAATATCCGTTAAGTTTTATTTAAATTTGGACCAAATTTTAGCAAAAAAAAAGTTTTATTTAAATTTCTGAAAATGTTCTTGCAATTAGTTTGGTATAGCTTAAGTTTTTTTACTTAAAACTTCTATGTATTTTAAAAATTTTATCCAGCTTATTATTATTTACTATTTTACTTGAATAAGTTTAACTACAATATTATGTCAGTTCACATAAACAATAATTCATTCACATCTGCATTTATGAGTATAATTAAATTATATAGTAAGGTTTCTTAGAAGAAAAATAAACATATATATATATATGATGATGCCTTGTATATTATGTACGTAATGTACATTACGTTAAAAATAAATTTGACATTACATAAATAAAAATAAATAAACCACAAACACAAGAATTTATCAGTACATTAAAAATTACAGAATTTTCATCTTTTAACCGCCTCCGCCTCCACCTCCACAACCTCCACCGCCGCCTCCACATCCACCACCACCTCCACCATCTCCACCGCCGCCATCTCCACCTCCACCGTCTCCGCCAAAGCAGCCGCATAGATCTGCACATCCGCTTACATCTACTGGTTCATTGCGACGCTTCTTATGCTTAGTTGGCTTAACAACAATGCCTCCATCTTTCTTTCCTTTCTTACCCTTTCTCACATCTTTTGGTTTTTTCTTCTTGCGGCAGAAGCAACAACATAATATTCGACAACACATCGTGATCTTGAATAGCAAACACAATCAGAGAGATATTTTGATGTATATATCAGTGTGAAGTGTTATAAATCTTTTTTTTCTCAAATCTTTCTGAATACTGATGTAAAGTATATGTGATGCGCCCTTTTATACACCCCCCAAATTGCCATGGACTTTGACAAATGTATATTCGCTTACGACGTAAACTATTTGTCTATGAAGGATACAAGAAATTGCAAAAGAAAAGTCAGTTATGCTTTTTTGACAAAAAAAAAAAAGAGAAAGTCAATTCTGCTAGAAGAAAAGTATGACTTCGCTTCTTGATTGATACGGTCAAAATAGAGAATGAGATAGTTATGTCCAACATGTATAGTTTGGTGTTGGAAAAAGTGTCAGATATATCCGTTAGAGCGTCCGCAACGGGACATCAAGACCAATCCTTAGCGGTAAATCATATGCAAAAAGGAATAAAATAATAATTTTTTGCCTAATAAACTTAAGGATTAGTCAGTAAATAGGGTTTAGAAGGATTTGATCCTTACGAACGTGGCACGGTTTGATTGGGTATGCGGGGTATTGTGTTTCGTATAGCAAAAAAAAATCAATCATTCTCGACCAAATGCGAGAAAAAAAAATAGCTCTCGAGTAAAAGGCGACGAGAAGACGATTTCGAATCCGTCGGATTTATCTAGGTAAATCGAAGCCTTCTTCGCTAGATTATTGGATATAGATTAGCTTGGATAACGTTTTCGATGTGGGTATGTATCATCTCCACCACAGGGAGCCACGATTGGCCCGAACAGGCTTTGAGGAGAAAAGGGTAGGTGAAATTATCGGCGTAGATTCCGTGGGGATGAGAGTTTAGCGCGTGAGCCCTGATCATCGAATTGCAGAGATGGGTGTTGGGTCGCTGGACTTGGTTGAAAACCCTGACGGTGATCTGATTGTGTGTAGAGGCGCAATGGTGGCTTTGTGAAAGATGATTCTTACAGAGACTGGATATGCTCCTTTGTCTCGAACAGTTATCTGTAATAGGTGTGTGTGTATGTATATCAGTATCTAGCTGTTCGTCAGAGACGATTGCTGCTTGCAGCAAAGCTCAAGTCTGAGGAGCGGTCAGTCATTAATCTTGACGACGACACAGCTTCAGAAGCGAGTAGCAACCTGAGTGGAATGAGCGCCTATACTTTGGGGTACATTTTTTTAGCGTGTCTTGCTTTCTCAGCCTTTATCAACGTCGAACTTTTCTTGGCTGATCTTAGATTGCATAACTATGATATTATTGCAGGACAAGGAGAGGTTCTGCTGCTTCAGTCACCTCAAGCACAGCAACTAAGGCAAGAGACTTGAGGCGCCAGAGAAAGAGCGGGAAGATCCGCGCTGGCAGGTATGTAGATACATTCTTATGAAAGTTGATGGCGTTTTCTTTTGATGAGCAGAAGATGTAATAATGAATCAAATTGTTGTGTAAGTGCAGTGCAGATGAGGAGATGACTCTTGTTGATCATTTGAAGGGTATGCACATGACAGAAGAAGGAAAGAGAGAGCTCAAGTCGTTATTGATATGTTTGGTAACGCTTGGTGAGAAGGAGTCTGCGCAGAAGTTGCAACAGACTGCAGAGAATTTTCAGGTCTTCGTTAGCCCATGAAAAATTCTCTAAATCTTGTTCTTGACTGAGTAAGCATGTTAACAAAGTTGTGCATTTTAAACATCAAACTTTCCTGCTACATTTTGTCCTTTTAATAAAAAAAATTCTTTTAATTCCTAAGGATTCCATCTTTGGGAACAGCATTGGACAACTAGTTTTGATTTGAATCCTTAACTATTCAAATAAAAACCAAAAAAAAAATAATACTAAAATATTGCTAAAGATTCATTGGTGAAGTTCACCATTGCAGCTGCTCTTATATAAAACTACACGTTTCAACTATAGAAATATATTCGTATTACACTTCAAACCTGATACGTAATCATATGTATCAGAAAACTGAAAAGTATTCCCTCTGTTTTTTAAAGATAAATATTCTAGACTTTTCACATATATTAAGAAATCACATTAAAAATGCATTGATTTTTGTGAATAACAATTTTCCATAATGTTTAACCAATAAAAATCCAATAAACACAATTAATTTTCTTGAAATTAACAGATTTTCATTAAATAATACATTGAAAAAGTAAAAAATGTATCTTTTTAAAACAAATTTTTTTTCTAGAACATAGATCTTTAAAAAACAGAGGGAGTACTTGGTATAGCTATATCTTGTTAATAATTTATTGACGTTATACGACTATTGTGGAGGGAAATTGTCTGATATTACCCAGTCGAAGGCTCGAAGCTCCTGACGTGTGGGAAGTGGGATTGCACAGTATAGCAACCGTAACAATTAAATGATGCAATTAAAGGCTCACAAAAAAAAAGGATGCAATTGAAGACCTTAATAATCAAATTTTTCTTAATGGATTTCAAAATGATAACTTGCGACACAATTAGACAATGGTCTATTCACTACATGCATAAAACTTGTTTCATTATACACATTCAATTTTCTTTCTCACGAGAAATCACACGTTAAGAACTTAAGATCTTATTATAGACGCATATGATAACACAATACACAAGAAATATTTAAAGAACTACGGAATTGGTTAAACATCATCTTATTAAATTATTTACTTATTAACATCCACCACCACCTCCACATCCACCACCACCTCCACACCCACCGCCAAAACCGCCAAAACCACCGCCTCGTTTGGATTTTTTTTTGCCGGAACGCTTCTTTCTTTTCTTTTTCAAAACATCAAGGGATCCATCTTTCTTTTCTTTTTCACTCTTCTTCAGATCTCGTGGATCTTTCTCCTTGTGCCTGAGGAAACAACATAACGTTCCGATCATCACAGATTGTAATTAAGGTGAAAACTGTAAGTTTTTCTCGAATCTTTTGTTGTCTGATTTTAATTCTAACCAGTGATACAAGTTCCAGTAAAGATATTATGTCGCTTTATATAGTATATTTCCAAATAGCCGTTCACCTTGAAAACATATATATGCATTTGTTTAGAATAGAATTACGACATAGCCTTGTGAAATAGAACTACGACATAGCCTTGTTTTCTAAAAGCAGGGCCGTCTCAAACTTTTCACGGACCCTGTTCAAAAAAAAAAACTTCTTTTAATAATCTGAAATAGTTTTGATTTTTTTACAAAATAGTATTATAATATAAAATAAATACATTAATTTAATTATTTATAATTTAAATAACACCAATTTTTTTGTTATTAATGCAAAATCATTGATTAAATCATTGAACTTGATTATTTAGCATTTTAATGCAAAATTATCGATCAAATCATCAAATTTATCTTTTTCAGTTTTTTTTTTACGTTTATTATATCTACAATCAGAAATCATAATCTATAAATATAATAGAGTAACAAAATCCGGATAGTAAGCTATATACTTTTGATTATACAAGTCACTTTTTTTTTTGTAAACATAAGTTGTATGCTAGCTTTATTTTCTTAGTGTTTGCTATTTTTAATTAAAAATGGTGAAGAAAATATATTTTGTTCTCCGTATATATAATCACTAATTGATAATTGTTTCCTAAACATAATCAATTAGAATATTAACTTTTTATACTACCATTGAATATTCTAACATAGATCAACAACTATTTATTACTTTACAAAATATATAATTAATATAAATATTAATTATTTCCTAATTTATTATCTTTTAGTTGGTTATATAAACAAAATAAAAAATTGTAATTTACATTTATTGGTTATAAATACGAAAACTCAATTAAAATATAGTCATTCTGATTTTTTTATAAAAATTTGATTTTAGATTTATAACTATTAGTAAAACAAAAAGAAATTATGGACCCTCTAAAATTTTGGACCCTGTTCGGCCGCTCTATTTGCACGTGCTAAAAGACGGCTGTCTAAAAGATGCAAGAACTTTTCTTCTTTATTAGTTGAAAAAATCAAACACAAGAGTGAGATGTTCGTTTATAAAATAAAGGTTAAATAGTTGAGTTTCCAGGAAGCAGCACACTAATTTCAATTTTTTAGTTTAATATTCATGTCCGATACGTGCAACAACAACCAAAGATCAATAAGATTTTATATTGAAATCTTCTATGAATTTATATATTAAAAGCATCTACAAAAATATTTCTTTTCTTACATCTATTAAAAGCACATAACATCTAGTTGTGTTAAATTAGAAGTTGGAGGTCATGTGATCGGTTCTTCCTATCATTATTTTTTTATTGTTTCGCTGAAAATAACCAAAATAAACAAGAAACTCCAAAGGAATTTTTTTGAAAGATACAAGTAATTATAAATGAAATTTTAATTTGTAGAAAAACAAACAAATAGCTATATTTACTTGTCATGTGATCGGTTCGTCCTATCATTATTTTTTATTGTTTCACTGAAAATAACCAAAATAAACAAGAAACTGCAAAGGAAATTTTTGAAAGATACAAGAAACTGTAAATAAAACTTTAATTTGTATAAAAACAAACAAATAACTATATCTGCCTGGTTGGTAATCATCATTAAGAGCGATTTAGTTGAAATTCACATTTTTTATGATTATTTCTATTTTAGGTATTCGGAGATTCCTATATAAAACTCCCTGTAAAGCTTGTTGGAAAACCCGTTAGCGGTTGCGGACTCTGTGAGTTGTTTTTTTTTTTTTGCTAAAACTTTGTGAGTTATTATTAACCAGGTTGCTTGTAATTAAAGTATTTGTTTGAAATCTAATCATCTACATTTTCTATTTTGAACAAAAAGACTTTTGGTTATTTGCCTTAACATAGAACAAAATGACCCATACCCCCTTTCATATAGTCATATATAGATAGCTTCTTTGACTTTGTATACAAACGGACCTACAACATATAATCTAAACTATTAAAACTGAAGTACAAATAAATTTTGACCCTAATTTTTCCTCAATAATTACATTCTCATGCCACTAGAATTAAAATACTATCCTTTAATACTTTTTCTACCTAATTCTCATAGTTCGCAAGCCTTTAAATTCGAGGATTTTGTTAGTAATAATAGTTGATACTGTTTTGGGCTTAATGCTTATTATGGCCCAGATTTTTGGCCAACTAATTTATCGTTACATTGCAAATTAACTATAACGTGATTAATAACCAAATTAATTATCATCTCAGTATTGTCTACATAATCATATCATATCTATCAAAAATTTAATTATATCTATCTATACTATTAAAACTGAAATACAAATTAGTTTTGTTAATAAACATAGATATCAATTAAAAAAAAATTTGTTTAGAAATATGAATAGCAGTTTAGAAAATAGGTTTGTTTGGAAACATGAATAGCAGTAAAAAAATATAATGTTATTTAGAAATATAGATATCAGTATATTAAAAAAAAGAGTAATGGGTTTATGTTATTAATAAAAATTAGAAGTCCATTATATTATGAAAAACTATCTATTTGAGTCAGCTTTAAAATATACGAAAATTGACTTATCGAATTACCTAAAAATATGTTTTGTCAAAAATAATCATAAAATAAAATTTATATACATATTCCAAATAAAAATATTAATTAAAAATTGATTTGTATTAAAAACTAATTTAAAATATGCATATATTTAAAATTTTATTTTTACTAAAATATTTTTCAATAACAATTATTAAAAAATGTTTTCAATATATATAAGAAAAATGCGATAAAAAGCCCAATTCCATATACCAACTTAAATTATGGTTTTCATATTTCATATTAAATTTTAAAATATAATATATGTGATTATTTATATGATGGTACATATAAAATATTCGTAATTATATGATTACTTAAATGATTGCATGTATAAAACACGATTAATTATATGATGACATATATATGATATACAATAATGACTAGGGATAGGCGTTCGGGTTTCCATTCGAGGTTGCTTCGGATCTGTTTGGATTTCAGATTTTTGCGGTCAAAAATTTCAGCCTCATTCAGATATTTCTAAATTTCGTTCGAAATTTATTCATATCTTTTCGGGTTCAGTTCGGGTTTGGATAACCTATTTAATTTTTTTTTCAAATTTTAAAATTCATTATATATTTTAAATTTCTCAAAATATATAAATAAAATAATATATTACATATAAATTTGAATAACATATGTCAAAATACCTAAACTTAACATATAAATTGGTTTGGTTTAAATATTTGGATCGAGAATCAATAACTATTTTAAATATTTCTGGTACTTTGAGTATACTTTAACTATTTTAGATATTTATTTTTTGACTATTTTTATATATTTTCAAGTATTTAAACCAATCTAAAAGTATCATATATATTCTGGATGTTCTTATATTCATTAAATCTAAAAATAATCAATATATATAAGCATATAAATTATTTTCTGATACATTTGGGTATCTAAAATAATTTGGTTCGGATCAGATTCGGTTTTGGTTCTATTAATATAAAACTTTGAATAATTTGAATATTTAATTAATTTCAGTTCGAGCTTAGTACTACTTTTCCAGATTATGATCGGTTCGGTTTTTCAGATCTGGATTTTTTTATCCATCTATAATATTGATAGGAGAAATAAATAACAACATATTTTTGAAAATACACCCGTGCGGGCGCACGGGTCAAAATCTAGTTGAGTGTAAATTTCAATCTGTAAGCAAGAAAATGATTTTTTTTTTCTTGTTGTTTAATTTCAATGGAAATTTAATTAAAAGTTATACATAGCTGAAATTCCATGGAAACAAAACATGAGAGATTTAGTCATGCGTGCAACAACTACACCTGATATGACGTGAAATATCCGAGTTGATAATTTGTCCCTTCGTATATAGATAGGCCCAAACCTCCGTTGACGTTAATATAGAAGCTTACAAATTGCTACGACATAACCTATTTTATTATCAGACGTACAAAAGTGCAGTATCAATCTACAATCAGAAAATGGAAATTTCTTGTTGCTTAAATTTTCAAGAAAACTTCATATATATGGTCAATTCAAGAATGATCCCAGGTCATAGATATAATAGTTAAGATTTGAAATTCCATAGAAACAAGAATTGTGGATTTATGGCTTGGATATTTTATTAGATACATGTCATGTGTGCAAACGAAACTTGATATTTTAGTAGACATTCTCTCTTTGAATGAACATTTTAATAAAACTACGATAAAAAAAGAAAGAGAAAACGCGTGGCTTACCCAGTCTATAAACATCACTCATGCTGGAAATGTTGGAAAGATTCTAAAAACCATATAAAACTACCTCGAAAATAACCTTTTAATGGAAATCTTCATCCAAAATCAAAACAATTCACCACACATACATAATACATGCACCCTTGAAAATGTATATGTTATAATGTGGCACTACGGTAAAATCATGGTAAAGGTACGTTATCATTAATGAAATCATAGTGTAACCCCAAATTGTCGTTGACTTTGATATCTGCATGTATATATAAGCTTAGGACACATTCATAAATCATGACCTATTGACTTAAACAATACAAGAAGTTACTAAAGAAATATTGAATCTACTAGTGAATGTAACCGTTATCTCTTTCAGATTCATAGGAAAGTATAACTCATTATGCATATCTACTGAAAAAGTTGAAAGACTAATAACTGTCTTTAACTATATCATCCAAATATTTAAAAGCTAATTGTTAATACATATTTTGGGGTATAGCTGTTGCTATGTCTTTAACAATAAAACATTATATTGAGATTTTCAAATTCCAATGAATAATCGGCATCTAATTTAGAGAATGTGGTGGCTTCTCATCAATGTCATGTGTTAGGGCCCAATAAATTTCAGAGAACATGATCTCTTGAGATATAAATATCGAAAGAACAATGTCATTATTATGGAAACCTCCTTGACAATGTATAATGAAAAAAGATGAAAGGCAGCCTTTCAAAGGCTAAACTATCTTTTAAGTAGAGGCAAGATTCCGGCTCACACTCGATCTATAAAACAAAGAGCAAGAGGGAGAGACGGAGTAAACTTAGAGACTAAATATCCATTTTCATGCAAAGCCAAACAACAGAAAGGCACTTCTTTATCGTTCCTTTGGCACAGTGAAAGACTAAAAACAACACTTCAAGGCCACCACAGCCTATGATCTATAGCGTAATGAATCAATAATACTAATGATATTGTTTCCTCATTATTCTTGATCCTACTCGAAGTTATAGTGTCTAGCATTCTCTACATCAAACTGTTAACTTCAGAGGCTGTGTTATAACTCTGAGAACATACAAACACAATCTTCTACACTTCAAGGCCACCACAACCTATGATCTACGGCTTATAAATATACTTGAGTTAATAGTGTCTAGCATTAAACTATAAACCTTTTCTACACAATCATCAGTGAAGAGAACAAAAAGAAAGACATAAACTTTACCATGAGATTAGTATCATAAGCATCAACCAAAGCATCATGAGCAGTAGAAGGCAAAGCCCTTTCGCAAATATCCTCTTAACCTTCAGCTAACTGTGCCATAATCTCATCTCCCATCTTCTTAGCAAACATCTCTTCATCAGCAGAGTCTCCAACGAACACACTCAAAGCCTTTGTTGTTCCAAATTCAAAGTCATACATGTCTCTCCTCTGTTGTTTAATGGTAACGACAGAGATCTCTGGAGGAGACAAGAAGAACAGAACTAACTTTAGATTTCATCTCATTACAGAACTTCCTATTGTTAGCTTCCAAATTTCTTGAAGGTTTTGAAAGAGGATTGGAAAAATGAATATGAGGAGGTATTTGGTCCAGCCTCTAAGCAACCTAATATAGTGTCCTAAATTCTCTGGAAAGAAACCGTTCTATCTTGTAAAAAGAACTAGTACAAGATAAATTATGTAAAATAGTAGTTCAATTAAAAGCCACATGGATATTACCATGACAAAGATTTCTCCGAACCACACATACAACATAAAAAAACAAAAGTTTTCACTTCCTGATAAAGCAAAGCAAGTTTAAGTTAAACAACATCTTCTTCTTCTTGCTGACTTAGGTGGGGGATTTGGCTTTGGACTTGATCATTAGGAGCAGCATCTTCTTCTTCTTCTTCTTCTTGCAGACTTAGGTGGAGCATTTGGCTTTCGACTTGATCATTAGGAGCAGCATCTTTTTCTTTTGAACTTGATCCGAGGATTTGGCTTTGGACTTGATCATTAGGAGGAGCATCTTCTTCTTTTGAACTTGATCCGAGCTGCTTACTTGTTCTGTCCCGGGCCCCAAAAAAAAACAAATCATCAATAACCATCTGATTAGCTACTTGATATATATATATATATATATATATACACAGTGGAGATATGGTTACACATGAATGTAATACCTTGATGCCTTAGCCCGGAGCTTCATGATTCTCTGTTATAACAATATAAGATGAAATCAAATCAACCAAAATAACAAAGGCCTAGGATATGACATGAACTTATCAATTGCGATTTGCAAAGGAAAACTATATTGAAAGAAAGTAAAATAACCTTCACCGCAGCATGATCAATATTGCTGCGCCCTGGCATATGAGAAGTACAAAAGACCACTGTCTTACGCGCATTCATGAAACGCCTACCGGAACCATAACGTTTATCAGCTGTTAGCAGCATTGCAACACTTTTGTGAGGGAGGCTGCTGGAAACCCTAGCTACACTTTTATGAATATGCCCGTAAATTGGGCTTAAAGCAAGCTTTATATATTTACTGTATAAAACAAAAGTATAAATGTTTTTTTGCCTCTCTCTCTCTCTCTCTCTCTTAACTTGCAGTTTTTGTCTCCTTTTAGGTTCTTGCCTTATGTTGCATGGGTGATTATAATTATGACAGAAAAGCCTATCATCATGATAATAATAATACATTCTCATTTTGGAGACAACAACTTTCGAAAGAGAAGAGGTGACACAACATACAACCAAGACTTCTTGCAGATGCAGACAGTTTGTACCCAAACTACATCTTCTCTAACTGGTCTTTGAACGGGCAAACCGGTATTATATCGATGTCACTCTCAATACTAGGAATACTTGATAGTTTTTTTTCTTGAAAGGTAACAATTTCCCAAGGTCTTCTTCATTTGCGATCAAAGTACAATGAAAAAAGGTGAAAGGAACATGATCTCTTGAACAATGTCATTATTATGGAAACCTCCTTGACAATGTATAATGAAAAAAAGGTGAAAGGCAGCCTTTCAAAGGCTAAACTATCTTTTTAAGTAGAGGCAAGATTCTACATTCGAATCTAAACTCAGTTGCAGCGATAAAGCTTTCAAGAATGTTTCTGAAACCTTAAAAGTTGTCTATTTGTAGTTCTGTGACACCTCCAAGACGAGCTTGTCCATGAACTGGTATTTCTTGTCAAATCCCCAACCAGGATTACTCTGCATAACACCAATACATCTTCTTAAGAGAAATCTCTGATAGAGGAAGACAGAGTGATGTTGTTAGATGAGAGATATCAAACCTTAAGACTAAGAGCAACACGATCTGCAAATCGTTTCACAGAATCAGGTGCACTTTGGGGAAGTGTTGTAGCAATCCTATCAAGTTCCTCGTTCTGTTTCTTAGCTGTTGTCCTATCAGGACCACTGTAGTGATCAACAATCTCTTTCATATTGGGAGCTTGCGCCATCGCTTCACCAATTGCTTCCTGCACAAAAAAAGACAAAAAACAGAAGAGAAGATTAAGTGATCAAATGAAACAAAAGTATTGCGTGGATGCATAAAAAGCAAGCTGAACAATGTTACCTCCCATTCTTCTTGATCCTTGATCCCCTCGTAAGCCACTATGAAAGGCTTTACCTTCTCCAGACACTCACGCAGTGACATTGGTGGCTTCTCATCGATGTCAGGATTTGATCCAAAGTCAGGCATCAAATATTCCGGCTCACACTCGATCTATAAAACAAAGAGCAAGAGGGAGAGACAGAGTAAACTTAGAGACTCAATATCCATTTTCATGCAAAGCCGAACATCAAAAAGTTTTTCTCCATCGTTCCTTTGGCTGAAAGACCAAGCTCACAATGAAAGACTAAAAACCTGAGAGGCTGTGTTACAAATCTAAAAAACATACAAGCACAATCTGCTACACTTCAAAGGGCACCGCAGCCTATAATCTATAGAGTATGAATCAATATTAATGATATTGCTTCCTCATTATTCACTATTCATGATCCTACTAAAAACGTCATAGGCTGTGTTATAAATTTGAGAGCATACAAGCAGAATCTTCTACGTTTCAAGGCCACCACAACCTATGATCTATAGCGTATGAAACAAAGAGCCAGACAGAGAGAAAATTTAGAGACTCAACATCCATTTTCATGCAAAGCAAGACAACAAAAATGCACTTTCTCTAACGTTCTTTTGACTGTAAGAAATACCCAAGTCACAACGATAGACTAAAAACCTCAGAGGTTGTTGTAAATCTGAGAATATACAAAGCACAATCTTCTACGCTTCAAAGCCACCACAAACTATGATCCATATCATGTGTTCTACCACAGTATAGCGCATGAACTTATGTCAAGAGTCAAGACAATCAAGAGAGAACAAAAGGACAGAAACTTTACCATGAGATTAGTGTCATAAGCATCAACCAAGGCATCGTGAGCTGTAGAAGGCAAAGCCCTTTCGCAAATATCCTCATAACTTTCAGCTAACTGAGCCATAATCTCATCTCCCATCTTCTTAGCAAACTTCTCTCCATCAGCAGAGTCTCCAACGAACACACTCAAAGCCTCTTGTTCAGCTTCTTCATCTTTCTTATCATCTCTCCACCCATCACCACCTCTTCCCCTGCCTCTCCCTCTCGCTCCTCTCCCTCTTCCCCTGCCACCTCCTCTTCCTCTCACCCCACCGCCTCCTCCTCCTCCTCCTCCTTCAGCTTCGCCGCGGGAAAGCTGGCTCCTTGCTCTCCTTCCAGCTTCTTCCGGACTCAGCTGGGGTCGTGGAGTCTCATCCTTGGGCGGTTGAACTCGCTTCTGACGCTGCTGCTGCTGAGGGCGTCCAATGTGGCGGTTGTCTTGATTCTGCGGCGGAGCAGATCGCACAAAAGGTGTTCCCCGACCTGCTCCACTTCCTAAAGCATTGGATATGTTGTTAGACTCCGGTGGTGGAGACAAAGTTGCATCCTTTGTAGCCTCAAGCTTCGCAAATGGAGGACTTCCCTGAAAGCCATCCTTGGCTTGTTCAAAACGCGGTTGCTGCTGTTGTGGAGGAGCAAAACGCGTTTCTTGCGGTTCAAAACGCGGTTGCTGCGGTTCAAAACGCGGTTGATGCGGCTGTGGAGGATCTGGATGGCGAGGAGGATCAGCGGCGAAAGGGGAAACAACGGGGCCTGATCCAAGGGAACCTCTTCCACGGCCACCAGCGCTATGTGAATCTGGTCTCACAAACGGAGTAGAGATCGGATCAGATTGGATCGGACGGCCACGACCATGACCGTATCCTCCGGGAGGTTGCGATTGCGATTGCGATTCCGACGAGCCGCGTCCTTGACCGACCGGTTCGCTAGCTCTTTCCGGTTCGCGATTGAAACCGAACTGTCCATTTCCAGCGGCGGGGAATCCGGAACCGCCGCCGCGTCCACGGCCACGGCCAGCGCCGCCGCTGTCGGAGGAGGAAGACGAGGAGAAGTGAGATGTGGATTGGACGAGAAATGGGGAGTGTTTGACTATTGAGGCAATGCTAAAGCCATTGTTAGGGTTCGAGAATCTTCTTCCGATAGCTCCTCTCATCGGACTTTGGGTGATGGAATGATGGAATGGATCCGAGGGTTTTAGAGTTACAGTCATAAATCGGACCAAGAGTTCTCCTAACCGACGCCGTTTCGAGTATCCAGTTATTACATAATTTTCGAATCAGTCCCTACACTTTTTATACCCGACGAATTGGAAATTGTACTTTCGTTTGGTTCCAAAACTCCCCCTAGTTAGTGCTATAATTAGGAAGAAATCACCGAAATTCTGAAATAATGTCGATTCAAATGATGACCAGTCATTGAGGGTTTTTCAAACTAGTCCCTATATTTTTAATACGCGGCGAAATGAATTTATACTTTTGATTTATCACAAAACCCCCCTGATTAGCAAGAATTAGAGTTCCAACGAGGTCAAGAAAAGAATTATCCTTTTTTTTCCAGATAAGAATGAGTAAAAATGAAACCAGAAGTTTTCATTTCAGAAAGAAGGTCCAAATACTCAAATGAGTCTCAGGACAAGAACTCAGAAGCAATGTTCCATCGTTTCTTGCTTTTGTCTCCAGATACTACAGAACTCTGCTCTAGAATAATTAAAATGACAAATGATAAAAAACTAAAAACGGAAGTCTTGCTATCACTCTCCTTCAACAACAAAGCTTCTTGGGTTTTGTTTCTCTCCTAGTTTGTGGATGGTGATCGAGTGAATCCTGATCTCACTGGTGTCTTTGAAGGACTTACCCTGATGATATTTCAAAAACAAGGTTTCAATATCATGTTTTGATGTTCAGTTGGAAGATCTCTTTTTTTGCAAATGGTACCTTATCGGCTGAGATCCTAAGACTACTCCGCTGCAGTTGAGTGCTGCAACTGCACTCTCTGCCTATTTTCATCATCCCCAAAGCCCCAAAAAAAAAAAACTAAGAATCAATACCCTTTCACTAATGTAAAGAAGACACAAAAGATGATGCTTTTTCTTTTACCACGGCAAATTCAACAAAAGCTATGCGAGTAGAATGCAACTGATCACCAAGAAGCCTTATGCGAGTAACCTGTATAAACACAAGAAAAATATTATTTGTTGCATTTCACAAAATTTATTTTTGTCTTTTGAGAGAAAGAAAGAAAATAATAGTAGTAGGTCTAGACCGACCTCACCGCAGGCAGACTCAAAGAAGTTTCTGACATCATCTTCAGTGGCCTGCAGAAGTTTAAAACAAAAACTTAAAAACAAAGAACATGTATGCAAAGAAAAGCAAAGATAGACAAAAAAACAGGAACAAGTGTTTACATTCTTGTCGACATTAGTGCAGTAGATGGTTCTTGTACACTTCTCCCTTTCATCTTCTGACTGAAGAATACAACACAAAAAAAGGAGCCATCAAGTTCAGTTTCCAAACCTCAAAATGGAAAATATTGTTTTTTATAGGGATTTTTTATATTTACCCTGGGGAGAAATGTGGGATTCACTGGAAGAATAGCAGTCTTTGAAGGCAAGACTCTAACCGGGTGATAACCGATAACTGTTCCACCCACACTTAAAGCAGCTCTTGCACCTTCTGCTTGAAACAAACATTCTTACTAATGTTAATACAAACTTGGAAGTTGATATATTTTATTATAAAAGAAGACAGGTTTAATAATAACTCACGGTCATCAGAGAACTCAACAAAGGCAAAGCGAAGAACTGAATGTGGATCTCCACAGATACGACAATCAACAACCTTCAGAAGAAAGAACACAATGTTACTTAGCTTAAACCACACACAAAGAAAAGGATAGCTTTGTGGATTTTTTTTAAAACTTACTTGTCCATAGCTGCTGAACAAGCCAGCTAAGACTTCCTCAGTCACCTAATTGGAAAGAAGAAAATAGAGTTAGAACAGTACATTTTCTTGCAAAACCTGAAAGAGAAGGGTAACTTACACTCTGATCAATGTCGGAGACATAGACTGTTCTTCTAATACTATCCTCTCTTTGAGCCTTGTAAGCTCTTCCAGCTAACCTAACTTTCCTCCCTTGGTTATAGTCGTTTCTTCTCTGTAATCCACAAAACCAAACTTTAATAAATAAAAGATCAAACCCAAAAACAGAAACTTTCTATTTGAAATCATCAAACAAAACTCCAAGCTAGAGACTTTCTAGCATAATCAGGAACACAAACTAAACATCATCCCATAAAACAGCCAATCAAATTCATCTACAGTTTCAACAACAACCAAACAAACAACTAATCAAACTTTTTTTTTGTTACCTTGCAGCCAGCTTTTTTGTTGAGTTCTTCACCACCAGATTGCTTCTTAGTGATGGCAAAACCATCAGAAGACAGAGACTGATTATGCTTCTTGTAAGAAGGGATAAACTCTTTAGCTTCAGGATTCAGTTTCTTGAACAAAAACTCCAGCTTCTTCATTTGATCAGACTCCGGTTCAGGTTTTGATTCAGATTCCGGTTTAGAATCAGTCACCACCAAGCTCTTCTTCTCAATTCCCTCACCAACATCATCAGTGACTAGGGTCTCAGTGATCGCGGCCATTAGATCGGAGATTCCAATCACAACAACTAAAATGACTATTCAAGAAATAAAAAAAATTCAACTTTCCTTTCTCTGTATCATAAAGATGCAAACTTTTGGATGAGAAATGATTCCGAAATTGCTTAAAATCTAGAAATGAGAGTACTGATGAAAACCCATTTTCAGAATTCTAACACAAACAGACGAGGATGCTTGATCGTAAACATATAAATGTAATTCGGAATCTGATGTATGGGGAGGGGAAAGCTGATGCGGTGGTTTTAGACGGTAGCTACAGAGAGAAGACGACGATGATGGGTTTTGTTTTTTTCTTTGCTATTTATTATTCGTTTTGTAAGACCTTTGATTATTACACGTAAGCAAAATTATTTTATTTTCTTTCCCACAACAATAGTCTTTGTCAAAAATAATTGCATTTGTTTGTTTCTGAACAAACTCTGAGGTTGAATCTCAATTACTACTAGTTTACTACAATCATTTAGTTTTAGAAATATGGTTTCACATAACACAATAGTACAACTTTTTCCAAAATAATATACAAAAAGTGTTATTTTGGGATTTTATTTCTTATGTACTTATTTATTTTAGTGTCATAAAAAAGTTGTGATATGTAAGGTATTTGCCCATTTTTTACTAATTTTCAACATAGTTCATAGTTAGCATTTTATCCTTGCTGTGAAGTGGACAAGAATAAAATAAAAACTAACTGTGGAATGGGACAAAAGTTATGTCAAACATAGCCAAATGTCTCTCCTCCATAGTAAAGATTTACATCCAAACTCAGCTTCGAGAATCTTCAAGCCCTCAAGAAACTCTTTCTCTTGTTCTTCTCCTTTCTTGTTTCCCCACGTTACGTATACATCATGGTGCATAATGTATGGAGATGAAAAACACATGCAAGCAGTACAGAACAGAGGAACTAAAAACTGAACTCAACTCCTTTCTCTCTCAATGGCTATCTTGGTCCTCATGCTGTAAGGACTTGGCCAGAAATCCGAAACCACAACTTCCCATTTTATTTCCCTATTGTTGGTTTGGTCCTACAATATCTTTGCCACATTAGCACACTCATGGATGATAGTTGATAAGTGATTATGGTGAAGACGTGGGAAAGAGAATGGGTTAGACAAAACTTAAGAATGTGCTGTCTAGACGATAGTGGAATCAACTCAAAAGGCTTATACATGTTCTGTTCTTCTGTGTATTAGTACATGTGATTACAATGTTTTCAATACAAGGATGAAACTATATTATATAATATATGAACAATATACTTTGTACCATAAACTCTCAGTCTCTTGTTCTCTCCAATGCCTCAAGTTTCAGAGCAGCACTACAAGAAAGAAACAGAAGCAGGTAACATGAGCTTCTGAGTTAGCAAGTCTTTAAGCATATGTAATGTTTCTGTTGATATGTGTACAAATTTTCATAACATGAAACGCTCAATAAACAGAGAACATCATTTGGAATCTTGAAAAATAACCTTTGAGGGATTTAAATATCAAACCTGTTGAGGCAATATCTTTTTCCGGTTGGTCGTGGACCGTCATCAAAGACATGACCAAGATGGGCGTTACAAACAGCACAGATAACTTCTTGTCTTGGCATGAAGATGATAGAGAGGTCTAGCTTTGACTTCACATTGTTTCCAATAGGTTGGTAATACGATGGCCACCCGGTTCCACTATCAAACTTCGTTGATGAACTGCAAGAAAATTATTCCTTTGAGATGTTAATCCAATTCAAGATACATCATCGTGAACTAGTTAAAATAGGAGCTTACTCGAACAGTGGCGTGTCGCAACAGATACATTTGTATACTCCTGGGGTCTTTGTGTTCCAATACTCCCTGATTAAGTGTAAAGAAAAAGAACAATGAGTGAAGAAAGATTGTAATAATATTGTACTTGGATGAACAGGACATGCATACCCAGTGAAAGCTCTCTCTGTTCCCTTCTGTCTAGTGATGTAATACTGTTCTTGTGTCAGCCGTTTCTTCCACTCACCTTCACTTATAGAAGCAAAGTCACTCTTTGCAGCTTCTGCACATCATTGTTTTTGTCAAAATCTTAGGGTTTACTGACTAAAGTGATCTAAAGCAACAACACTCTCAACAACAAATAAATGAAACCTCTTGATCTCCAAAATAAAAGAAGAAAAAATATATCATTAATCTCTTTACCTAATCCTCATAATTATTTGAGTGTAACGCAAGTAAACATTCCACACCTAATCTTTCTGTCAAAACATCATATTCATCAAATCACAACCTTTGGATAACGCTCTCTTACCAAAGCTTCTAAAGAAACAACACTCTGAACATCAGGTAAATGGAATTGTAAAGCTTTGATTGGTTAAAACATTCTACATCTAACCAAATATTCTCATAACCGATTGAGTGTGAAGCAAGTAAAAGTTTCTGACCTAATCTCTCTTTCAGAACATCGTAATCATCAAACCATAACCTTTTGATAAATCGAAATCGAAACATAGTTTTGGATTAACAGTAACCAATAAGAGACGAAAAAAACAGAACCTTGGACGTTGTCTGATTTCTGAGAAGAGTTAAAGGAACCCATGGAACAACAACGAAGAACAGAGAGATTCAAGTTTCTGGGTTTTGTAAGAGAGCGACAAGTGAAACCAGAGAGAGACTGTTTCGAGATGGAGACGAGCCTTGTTCTCGCTGAGACGAAGCTTGGTTGTATGGTGAAACAACTAGAAGAAGCCATCTTGCTTTGAATAGTAGTGTTTCGATTTTGAAGTCTTCTTCGTCTATGACATCCACGAATGGAGAATGTTGCAAAAGGATAACACGTGGCACGTCGAGGATGCGAGACGAGATCTGGAGCTCTAGCTGCCACGTCGAATCATTGGTAAGCACGTTATTGGGCTTTTTAGTTATTGTTAATAAGCCCATTACAAAACCGAGAGAACATAGAGCTCTCTTTTTTTATGCAGAAGTATTTGGATATTTAAAAGTTAAAACAATTCTGGTTCGGTTTAATCCCGTTTGCTTTGTCCACTGATTTGATTTCGAAGCTTTTTTTTGAGGGGTAGTATGTTATTATATTGAAAATCATTTATGATTGTTGGCTAGATGATAATATCTTACAACATTTGTAGAGAGTTATTAGTTGCAATAGAATAACTTTCGGTTTTGTGTGGTTCACCCTATATATATCTTAAAAATCATATGAAATTTACACAAGGAACAAACAGAACAAAAACATCATGAAAATTTGAGGTAAATGCGTGTCTAAGCCGTTGACAAAAAGAAAAGAGTGTTTTCAATGTTCCGAAGGATCTTATTATACGGTTGGTCGGACCGAGTTGGTATATATTTGTCTAATAGAACATTGAACACGACATATCGATATCTGATGATATGATCCATTAACAAATAGAATAAAAACTAGTTTAGTTTTATCTATTATCAAAGAGCGTTTGCGTTAGTAATTAGCAGCACATAAGATCTCGTAGCATGAAAACTGGTTCATCCCAGCTTATCGATACCGATCATAAGGTGATAGATATGAAACAATCAAAAGTCTAGTGACTAGTCACTAGTCCGTAAAAAAGTCAGCTTTTTTTTAACCATCTGATTAATTCTTACAAAGATGAAAATATTACATATAGATTTTACAGTCGACAATTCTATCATTTTTATGAGAATTCATGTCTAACTGTACATTTCCGAGTCGTCTTATAAGATTCATATTCGATGGTATACCATACACCAAACTCAAAATCTTTTGAAACATATTTTTTCATAATATGCATAATTTGGTATTTTATAGATTTAAATCTTAGACCTCTGAATTTCTATAACATGTATTAATCAAAAGAAAATTTTAAATTCCTCCATATATTCCATTTATCAACAAAGATATGGAATTAGTGGCATTTCTTGAAAAAGAGCATAAATATTATAAAGAATCTTTCAATTTTTTTCTTGACAATCGATAACTTCCTTTTCTTGATCAACCACGTGATTATGAGTCCAACCAAAATGTCCAACCCTTAGAGAAATATGACACTTTCTTTTTCTTCTACGATGCCTTTATAGTTTGAGTAGTGTGACTTGTTAGGTATATATTGATTATTCACATAAAAGTGGAATTAGAAATTCTATAATATAAGGTCAACCAGTATTTTAAAGTAATTATATTCTTCAATATACGGTTGTAGACTTGTAGTCAAAATTCCCTTTTTGTTGCTTGCATGCACTAAAAGTCGAAATCATGCATGGACGAGACGATTCTAAGAATAATATACTAATACAATATATGAAATTATTTCACACAATCCTCACAACATGTGCCTATAAATACATTTATCATGAGTGAGCCTTTCCACGACAAGATAAGGAGAAGAGGTAGAGAAAAATAATGATGATGGTGAGAGTTTCTCTCTGTACCAGAGAGTCTTGCATGGAAAAATAGAAAATGATATTGAGCCAAAGATGACTTGCCGATTTTACCAAAGAAACTAAAACTGATATTGGCTACCGGCAAGTCGACTTTGGCTCTGTTTTCTTTTCTTCTTTTCGATGTCAGACTCTAGATATCTATACACATATCATCGTCATTATCCTCCTGCTTATAAATACATTCATCATGGGTAAGAACCTTACCATGGCAAGATAACAAGATACGGAAAGGGGTAGGAAAAAATAACGATGATGGTGAGAGTATTCCTCTTCTTTGTATCAGAGAGTCTTACATAGAAAAATAGAGAATGATACTGAGCCAAAGATGACTTGCCGATTAGATCAATCTAAAATTGATATTGGTGACCGGCAAGTTGACTTTGGCTCTGTTTCCTTCTCTTCTTTTCGATGTTAGGCTCTAGATATTAACCACATATCATCATTCATTATCCTAATTACAACTTGTTATTTCATTGACATGTGTATTTCCCTAAGAAAATATTTGATGAGTGTTAATAACGTTTACTCTTCTAGTTCCCTTATCTCAACTTTTCTCACCACTAAATTTCCATCAGATGCTAACTAAAACACTAATTCATTACTATGTTTGTTATTCTTGTGAAGCATTTGCAAGTAACCTTGTGGTGTATCAATAGCAACTTATGGCCAGGGGTGGACGCAAGGTTAGACGGAGTGTGTGGCACATACCGTTTCCAATGTGTGTGTGACTGTTTGATTTAAACCCTGACCCTGACGTATGCGCTTATTAGTAAAAGCAATAAAAATACGCATATAAATTGGGCTTGAGAAAATACCGGTCAAGGCCAATTTCTTATGATGTAAAGATCAGGGGCTTTGGATATAGCAGTAGGAATGCTTTTACATAATAGTGCATGCCAACGAATGTAATTTGTAAACTCCCAACTTAATTATTTAATTTTACTTTAAAGCAACACATATATGACAACACTTAACCTGCTTTGGCACTTGTGCGCATAAGTTTTTCTCATTTTTGTGTTGTTGTTACTATAGTTGTTACTTGTGTAGTGCGCTTATCTACCAGATTAGCGTTTTTGGAAAATTCTATTTTCGCTCAACCTCTCAAAATTTTATGTCTTTGATATTGACGTTGAAGATTTATGATGTAATTTATGCTCATATGGAGATAAAGTAATTCGCTCAAATGAGAGACCAGCAAGTGATGGGAGGACAGAAAGTAATTCGCTCAAATGAGAGACCAGCCAGTGATGAGAGGACAGCTTAGTAGATCTAGATTAGGAGATGTGTCGATTAATTTGCTGGGCCGTATATGTTTCACCTTATGACCTATTGTCCAAAGAAACAAAATATAAAATAGATTTTTCTGATAAATGGTAAATCTATGTATTACATTTGGTTCTAATTCCTCTATTTTTCACTGCTAGGTTGTGTTTGAATGAGCAAGAATAGTATTGGCAATTGAATTTTCTGTTTAGTTTTTTTTTAGTGATGTATACCAAATTTTCAGTTGGTTTAGGCTATCTTCATTTTTAGAATTTTAGGTGAAGAATAACAAAAAGCATAATAATGTGACGTTTTAAAGTTTCAAATACATTCTGAATTACAAGTCTCGAGCCGTAGTTTATTATTCTGTCTTAGTATATTTAATATGAATTGTAATGAATTCCTGTATTTTAGTGTTATTTTGTTCGGTTGCACCAAAACTTCAATAGTACTCCAATTGGTTGTTCTGTGTAGAAATATTATCAGCCATTGGTTATAAGACAAAAACTGATTCAATTTAGTCCGATATTGTTTATATGTCCACATCTAAAAACAAGATTTGATTCAATGCAGTACCATAATGCAGATATCGTTTGAAGAAGGAAGAAATATCTCTCATCCTAAGTTATGTAAAAGCATTCCTACTGCTACATCCAAAGCCCCGATCTGCATTATGGTACTGCATATGGTGACACAACTTTTGTCCCATTGCACAGTGGGTTCTATGCACGCGAGAAATGTGGTGACTTCTCTGTTGAACCTCAGTGTCCAGTGAGCGTGGCTTGGGATGAAATGATGTGTTGCTGCTGCTTGCCTGAATCTGAGTAAGTTCATCTAGAAGTCCTTAAGCACAGACATATTTTTGCTGTTGATTGAATGTAACTATGTAAGCAGATAAACACTTCTATTTTTTTAATATCAATTATAGTAAAATGTATTAGTAAATACATGATAAACTAAAGGGTTGGCTGCCTAAAACTCCCTATAGATACATACACCCTACTTATTCCCCCCTAAACTACGAAGCTCTTTACTAACCCACCCAAACATATATTTTCTCTTCATATATCTCCCTAATCTTTTTTAATCCCCCTCTCTAATCAATTTCAAAATCAAAATCAGAAATAAATTAATTGAGTTTTGTAAACTGCAATTGCCCATTAAAAAGAACCCGACCCGGAATAGAAAACCCAACCTGAATTAATAATAAAAATGAAATCGAATTGGGCTAAATTAAAAGCTCTGTTTTTTTGATCAAAAAATCTCTGTTGTTCTGAACCAGAATAACAGACGACGACACACTCAGAGAGAGAGAGAGAGAGAGAGAGAGAGAGAGAGAGAGAGAGAGAGAGAGAGAGAGAGAGAGAGAGAGAGAGAGAGAGAGAGAGAGAGAGAGAGAGAGAGAGAGAGAGAGAGAGAGATTGAACCTTGATAAAATACTCCAAGAGAAGAAGAATAAAGAAGAATAAAGAAGGATAGCTTAGAAGAAGCTAAAGAAGAATGAAGAATAAGAAGAAGCTTGGAGCGCAAGCAACAGAGGAAGAAGAAGAAGGCAACCAACATGTGCAACAAGAAGTCAACGACAAAGATTGTTTGTGTAACCACAAGTTGCATAATAAGAAGAAGAACAAGAATTGGTGTTAGTTTGGTTAAAAGCTAACCAAGTCAAGTTGTTGGGAAATAGATGTTAAGAGTTGTTAAAGTTGTTGATGTCAAGGATAAGCATTGCTTGTAAGAATATTCTAGAAGAGAGTTGAGTGTCTGTGCTTGTGTGATGATACAGAAGTAGAAACAGAGAGAGTGAGAGTACAAAAACAGAGAGAGGAAGTGAGGCTGGCCGTAAGAGAAGTGTGGAGAGGCCAAACAAAACGTCAACAACGAGAAACAGAGAGAGAGAGACGACGAGGAACAGAGTGAGAGAGAGACGACGAGGTACAGAGAGAGAGAGACAACGAGGCACAGAGAGAGAGAGACAAGGAGGAACAGAGAGAGAGACGAGGAGGAACAGAGAGACAGATGTTACAAAACCGTTCAAGATGGAGAAATATAGCCGCTTCATCGTTCTTTAATGTCTCCTCTCCTCTGCATCTTCATTACTCACTGTCTCTCTCTCCTCTGCATTCTCTTCTCTCAATTCTGTCTCTCTGTTGTAAGCAAAAAAAAAATTATGTCTCTCTCTCTCTATCTTGGTCATCTTCTTCGTCTCTCTCTCTCTCTCTCTCTCTCTCTCTCTCTCTCTCTCTCTCTCTCTTCGTTTCTGTTCCCGTGACTCTCTCTCTCTCTCTCTCTCTCTTCGTTTCTGTTCACGTGACTCTCTCTTTCTGGTTGTTTCTTTGACGTGAAAGAAAATAGAATAAACCCTAAGTCCTAAGTCCAACAGGGATCGATAATTTTATAAAATTTGGGTCGAATTTTTTTTTTAATATTGGGTCGGGTTAATATCGATTGGGCAATCACTATTGTAAGTGCAAAGATGACACCACAATAAGTAATGCAGAAGATAAACCAAGAGACAAAATAGATACAAGCAAACACCAATTGCTTTATTAGAAATCGCCTTGTTAACCCTATTACAAGTTCTGCTTAATCAGCCTCGCTAGCCTGTTAACACCCTAACAGCTGCTACTGAACAATTCCTAATCTACCCAAACTTGTCTCTCCATCGTCAGTACTTCAGCAACTGCTTCAGCACGACCCAAGAACACCCTAAGGGATTTTCACCCTTCCTCTATAACAATAGCTCCCAGTGTCTTATTGGAATACCCACGACTCCATAGCTCTTTTATAGTGATCTCCACGTTCCTGAAACCTAGTCTCCAAGACAACATGGATATATGGACAACTTCCATATTAATAAGTACACTTTCCTTTTCTTGGAATGTACTTATTCCTCAAGGCATAAACTTGCTCCCCAAGTTTATCTCTTGCCTTTTCTCCACGGTATAAACTTGCTCCTCAAGTTTATCCCACGCCAGCTCAGCATCTCGCGTCCACATGGTCTCTACCACTCCGCATGCCTCCTGGTTCACTCTCTGACACACACTGCATCAGCAACTACTTCAACGACTACGTCAAGACATAAACCCTCAGTTTATTCTTCTCCATCTCAGCATATCTTTGCATCCACATGGTAACCCACCACTCCGCATGCCTTATGTAGTAACGACTAATGCCTCCAGCATCAGTGACTTCGTCGCCTAGTTAGTCACGGAAGACTATTGACATCTGCAAGCTCTTCTTGCATCTTCAATCTCCCCCTTTTAGCTTTGTGTGCCAATCAAACACAATACCCTTCTGGTTCAACAACCACGTTTCCTCACCTGGAAACCTCCACATTAGATATGCCTTTCTCCCCCACGAGACTTGCACTATCTTCATCTTCATACATAGATATGCTCTTCTCCCCCACGAGATATGCACCATCTACATCAGGATGTCCATCACCATGCTCTTCTCCCCCATGAGATATGCACTCCTTGGACCAGAACGTCACCACTTCTCCCCCTGCTTGATTGCATACTAAGCTAAAACATAGATGCTTAGATGTCAATACAAACATCACAGACACACCCGTCTGCTTCTTCATGAGTACTGCATCAGGCTCTGACGCATCCGCCGTACTACTTCTCGAACTACCTCTCGAACCACTCCTTGTCTTGGCTCCTTAGGCTTCGGCTTCTTCCCCTCTACTGTAAATATGGTAAGCTCCTCCCACCCAGTCTTCACAACTATCCACGCACGCTCCTTGATTCTTCAAACCAACAGCTTCATGTGCGCCCTCCAATGACCATACCACCGGCCATCATCCAACATGATTGTCTTCTGCATCAAACAATCGTGTACATCTTCACCTTCAAGGATCACACCAGTAACTTAGGTGACCCGCTCTGATACCAATTGTAAGTGCAAAGATGACACCACAATAAGTAATGCAGAAGATAAACCAAGAGACAAAATAGATACAAGCAAACACCAATTGCTTTATTAGAAATCGCCTTGTTAACCCTATTACAAGTTCTGCTTAATCAGCCTCGCTAGCCTGTTAACACCCTAACAGCTGCTACTGAACAATTCCTAATCTACCCAAACTTGTCTCTCCATCGTCAGTACTTCAGCAACTGCTTCAGCACGACCCAAGAACACCCTAAGGGATTTTCACCCTTCCTCTATAACAATAGCTCCCAGTGTCTTATTGGAATACCCACGACTCCATAGCTCTTTTATAGTGATCTCCACGTTCCTGAAACCTAGTCTCCAAGACAACATGGATATATGGACAACTTCCATATTAATAAGTACACTTTCCTTTTCTTGGAATGTACTTATTCCTCAAGGCATAAACTTGCTCCCCAAGTTTATCTCTTGCCTTTTCTCCACGGTATAAACTTGCTCCTCAAGTTTATCCCACGCCAGCTCAGCATCTCGCATCCACATGGTCTCTACCACTCCGCATGCCTCCTGGTTCACTCTCTGACACACACTGCATCAGCAACTACTTCAACGACTACGTCAAGACATAAACCCTCAGTTTATTCTTCTCCATCTCAGCATATCTTTGCATCCACATGGTAACCCACCACTCCGCATGCCTTATGTAGTAACGACTAATGCCTCCAGCATCAGTGACTTCGTCGCCTAGTTAGTCACGGAAGACTATTGACATCTGCAAGCTCTTCTTGCATCTTCAACTATTTCTTAAACGCTGTTTTTGTTTCATCAATCACGATTTGGGAATTCAATTAGAGAGGGGGTTTTACAAAGATTAGGGGGATATACAAAGAAAAAGTATATGTTTGGGTGGGTTAGTAAAGAGCTTCGTAGTTTAGGGAGGAATAAATAGGGTCTATGTATCTATAGGGGGTTTTAGGCAGTCAACCCTAAACTAAATGATAACTTGCTAGATGACAGATATTAAAAAAAAATTGTAGACTGATAATTGCAGTTGTTGCAAGAGAATAGAGATGATACGTTATATATCGCTTTAATACAAAATAAACTAAATTTAGGTAAATTTAAGTCCTAAATGAGTATCTAGAAACAGTTGACAAAACAAAAAGAGTATTTTTTATGTTCCGAAGAATCTTATCATATGTATGGTCCGACCAATTGGTATCTATTTGTCTAATCAGAAACGACCTCTCAATATCTCATGATGTGATCCATCAATAAATAGAATAAAAACTAACTTTATTGATTTAATTAGTTTATCTATATTTATCAACTAGTTTGTCGTTAATAGTTAGCATCTGCGCAAGTTTGAGTTGCTTTCACGCACTGATACTATTTCATAGTATAATCATCTCGTTTCTCGAAATCTAAGGAAAGAAACCGTTTATGTGCATCTCATTGTTTGATAAATATTAGACCTACTGATCACATTCTTTAGTTCAGGAAGGGATGATGAACTCAATCGTTGGATCCCTTAAAAATAAATTACATTCCTATACATAGGACATCGTCATGGAAGATACAGCTTACATTCGTGTGCTTTAATTTCTCTTACAGAAATAGATTTGACATAGTTTTAAAGTGAGTACCTAGTTGTGTTACACAAGTAACACAACACAGTGCCGTCCCGATGTATTCAGTGGCCTGAAGCATATTAACGATTTGTGGCTTATGGCTACATAATTTTTTTGTAAATATATATATAAGATGATTTCGTAAAAATATAAATTATGTATCAGTTTAGAAGTTATCAATAAAATGTTAAACTAAAATGACATTGAACATATTAAAAAGACAGTAAAAACCACCACAATATCAAAAAACAAGACTCAAACTCATAATAAAAAATCAGATTTATGTTTCTCTAACCATTTGACACTAATCATTTCTAAATTTTTGTAAATAATTGGTGGCCTGAAGCTTAAGCTTCACGAGCTTTATAGAAGGGACGGCCTTGAACACAAATAAAAAACAGTGGCGGAAGTAGAAAACATTCTAAGGGGGTCAATTTCAAAATTAACATATATTATAGAGGTCATTTACCTAAAATTTACAAGATGTACTCAGTTTTTGAAGAATTATACAAGCAAAAAATTTTTTTATAAAAAAACACATGGGTCAATTGACCTATATGGTAACAATATGGCTCCACTGATAGAAAATGACCTGGTTTTAAATAAATTTAAGTGGACGTCTTAAATGGTAGGAAAATTCAGATTTCAATGGGTTCTTAATGATTAATTCTTGGGTCTAGAATGTTTTTGGGATCACGCTGCATTTATAAAAAAAATAAGTGCTTTGTGATTCAGATGTATTCTTTTGCTCTTGACAATATGATGAGAGTCTCCAAATGGCAAATAACAGATTCCCACCTTAAGAAAAATAGAGAAATTTTTATTTATATTCCATTTTGTCCACGTCATAGGAAATTACATTAAAAAAAGACATTTGAAATTACATGTAACTCTTCAAAGAAAAAAGAATATTATTAAGAAGAAAAAACTTTAAATACTGATCGATAACCTTTTTTGTCTATCGAAGACTATTAGTCAAATCCTGAAAAATACAACACGTGGACTTCATGTCGCTGACTATAACGATGCCTTGGGTAGTGAGGTCGAATATTAATTATTGACATAAAATTAGAATTAGAATTTGATAATATAAGGCAGCCAATCTTTTTTGAGATTATATTCTTTAATATACGGTTGTGGTCAAAATTCCTTCATTTTTGCTTGCATGCACTAAAACCATGCATAGATAAGAAGAATATATCAAAAATTAAATATAAACTTAATCCACATAATCCTCACTGCATAGGCCTATAAATACCTTCATCGTGAGGAAGAGCTTTACCATGACAAAGATCACAAGATAAGGAGAAGAGGTAGAAAAAAAAATAAAGATGATGGTGAGAGTTTTCCTCTTTTCTTTATGTATCAGAAAGTCTTGCATGGAAAAATAGAGAATGATATTGAGCCAAAGATGACTTGCCGATTCTACCAACAAACCTAAAATTGATATTGACTACCGGCAAGTCGACTTCGGCTCTATTTCCTTTTCTTCTTTTCGATGTCAGACTCTAGATACGTGCTTATATATATCATTATCATCGTCATATATGCTTTTTAGACGCATTACAAATCATACCAACCTCAGTCATACATGAGAAGAAGACCTGAAAAGATCTGAAAACCCTAAAATCATTACTACACAAAAAGGAGGAACAAGGATTAGTGATAAAGGTAACTCTCACCTCTTAACTTTCTCTTTTGATGTCTGCCAATTAATTTCATATGAATACCAAACATTTTATTTGAATATAAACACAGAATTAGAGCAGAAACTTCGTCTTTGATTGTGGACCCTGTACAGGACTGACACTGGGCCTGAAGCCTTTTTCAATTTAAAGAAGTATGTGTGTCACAAAAAAAAAATACAGAATTAATAACAGATGATCAAGAGAGAGAATTAACTTCTATGCATGTAGTTCATTTCAATTGTTCATATTCGACTAATTTTTGACTAATGTACCACTATATAAAACAGATGATTCACTCGATTGTTTTCTTGTAGTGCATGTTTTATTGAATTTTTGTGTAACAAGTAACTTTCCTTAATTAGTGCCAGTGTGCCATTATATGCGACAGTGGTTCAGAAACAGCAACAAACATTCTAAAGCTTCTAGACTTCGGTAGTTCAGTGACATCTTACCAATGGCAAAGTTAGTATACGAAGACAAGATGAGAATGGACGTTGCAGGCGATTCTATATCATTACCGTGAAGCAACATAGAATATGAAGAATGAGTGAAAATAACAGATTATTGATTACTTTGACTATGTTTCATTGTGTATGAGATCGATATCAGAGTGAGAATCCACTAGATCAAAGGTAAAATGAGTCTCGCATGGGAAAAATAGGAGGATCATACTGGCAAGTTGACTTTGACTATGTTTCCATGTCTTCTTTTTTCTTTTTGTCAGACTCCAGATAATGTGCTTATATATCATCAATTCGTCATTACCGTTTTGTTATCCATTCGGCTTTGGTTAAACACTAACAGTGGCGGAGGCACATTATGTTGAGGAGGGTCAGTTGACCCCTATGACTTTTACAAAAAAAAAAAGTTTAGCTTAGGTACACTGTTTCTTTCTGGATCATTTGGTTAAAATAGCTTACTTTGACCCCCATGCACATGTTCTAAACTCTTCATTGACCCATTTAAAAGTTTTGACCCCTATAAGAGAGTGTGCTGGCTCCGCCACTGAACACTAACATTATAGTATAAATTACTTAGAGGTAACTTTGCAATTTGCATCTATCACTCTCTTTGATCACTTCCTATTGACAATTTAGCAATCTCGAGCACTGACAGAGTGATATATTTCAGAAGCTGGTTTAATGCAAAGAATACACTTAAGCATCAATGCTTTCAGAAGAATTGGTTTAAAATAAAAATAAAAATAAAAAAAGAATGCGTCTGCCGGGAGTCGAACCCGGGTCTATTGCTTGGAAGGCAATTATCCTAACCGTTGGACTACAGACGCTCTTGTTGATTTTCAAGAAGCTAACATAATAATTCTTGTTTTGAAGTGATTTAAGCCAGAATTTTGATTGAAGATGTTAGTTTGCAATCTTCTAATGTTGTGTTTGGCTGAGAGCAGAGAAAATAAATTGCGTCCTGTAGTCTTTATTTATGTTGTGAACTTGTGACTGATCAAGTTGACTCTTCAGAAGCTGGTTTAATGCAAAGAATACGCTTAAGCATCAATGCTTTCAGAAGCTGGTTTACGCTCTACTTCTCGTGGATAGCGTTAACGGAACGCTTCAAGATAAAGGATCGAGCAAAGTTAAGATATAGAAAAAAGTTTGATTTGGGTGCTTTTGTGTAATTCGAGCTTATAATCTGATCTGTGTTCCTGTATTTTTTGGGTTGATATAATATATATTTGAAACCGAGAAATTGAAGAATATACAGTACGTTTGTATGTGTAACTGAAGATGGGTGATTTTATATCGAGAGATGTAGCCAATAATGGGTTACAAAGTGACACTCATTGTTTAACCAAATCAAACAAAAAACAAGAAAAAGAAGTTCAAGTCGAATTTGAATTATATTACAAACCAGAGGCAGGAAAAGCCTTTATGACATCTTAACAGACTTTTCAAATCATCTTTCCGGGTGAGTTGTGGTTCTCAGCGAGCTTCGTACTGAACAACTGCAAGAGAATCAACGAAGACCCCATAATTAGGCGGAGAGTGATATCAAAACATGTCATAAGACTCATAAAAACAAGACCAAAAGAGAGTTCAAGAATCCTAAAACCATTAGACCAAACAAAAGGAGGAGGAATTAGGATAGAGGTCAAGTCTCACCTCTACGGGTACGCTTCTTGTAGAGAATACGGTAGCCACACTCTCTGCATTGGATCACATCCCCTGACTTCAAAGTGTTCTCTTGTCCACAATCTTCAAAAACCATTCAGACAAAACAAGTGAATCAAACTAAAGACAAACTAAATAGTAAAAAAAAACTTGTAGGGGTCGAATTGTATAATGTCTGAGGCTGCTTGGGAGAAGCAGCAAAAAGCAGAGCTTCTCCTCAAAAGACCTCAAGTCATTAAGATCAGAACAATACAGAAAAGTATTGAAAAGATCAGATTGATTT
Source organism: Raphanus raphanistrum subsp. raphanistrum (assembly GCA_019706035.1). Classification (NCBI taxonomy): domain Eukaryota; kingdom Viridiplantae; phylum Streptophyta; class Magnoliopsida; order Brassicales; family Brassicaceae; genus Raphanus; species Raphanus raphanistrum. Next base: position 829,610 of record CM033985.1, on the reverse strand, counting down.
ACGCCTCCTAACTAAGCCCAATTATGAAAATTAAAAGGTTCATAAGGCTACTCAAAAGAGGCATATTTATATACATTAAATAAATAAAAATCGCATTTCTCATGTGATTAAGGACATGTTTTAACATTACAAAGCACAAATCTTCGATCTTTTACAGAAGATGGGTCAGAGCTTTTACCTCCGCAGACGTAAGTAACTGGTTCTGGCTGTTGATCCATTATTATCCACACGAATCTGACCTATTCAACACAGAGATTGAACTGAGTCGTTGGGTTCTTTTTTCAATCGATTCTAAACGTGAACGGAAAATATTGCAAAATCGAATCTTTTTGCGACTTTGGATTTTAGACAAAATAGATTGGATTTGTACTTACCGGACAAAGCTCAGGTTTCTGGAGAATTAGGGTTTATGCGATGATCTCAAACACGAGCGAAGAGACGAGAGAGAGAGAGAGAGACGTGTCTGGTTACCCTACGTGTGGGTTTATTTATAAAAGCAATTAATATATGGGCTTCCGATAAAAGCCCAGCCAAGTTAACGTCAACTGATTCACTTTACTTCTAATTTTGTTGTCAAATTCATGTTTGTTTAAGGGAAAATGGTCATTTAAATTGAAATTAGCGACTTTAGTACAAAATTATTATTCGTACAATTTTATACCCCAACTAATAGTTGATTTAAGAAATTAGTGATTAAAAATATTAACCAGTAAGTCATAAACTACTTTCGTTATTTATGTATCAATTATCTTCGCCACTAAATCTACAAAACTCAAAATCTTCAAATTCAAATTCAAATTTTTAGTTGAGAAGATCTTCTGCAACAGAAAAGACAATTTTCGGTGGTATTTGTTTTTGTGATTAGATCACATTTACTTCTTCTTTTTTTGGAGTTCCGAGAAGATCTATAGTATGTTGTATTGACAAAACATACTTAAATAACAGACTTAAATAGCAGAATAGCATAATTGTCTAGGAAGCTTGCCTACAAACTTGAATAACAGAAACATATATCTCATCTCTCGATATCAGTTCTTCTTCTTCTTCTTCAGAAGTACCAATCACCTTCACTTCAAGACCAACCAAAGCGATCTCCTTCATCAGTTCATCCTTGACAAGGGAGATCTCTTTCTTCACCCTTTTTCTTTTTGCTCACGAACAAGAGACTTTAGTGCTTCCAACATGTCACCTTGATTGATGACAATCTTTTCAAGCTTAAAAACACCTTCTTGGACAGCAGCAAACTTGTGGTTTTCTTCATGAGACTCGTAAATGTATTTCACCACCACCAGAAACAGCAAGGGATGCGGCGAAAATGAAGGGAGTGTAAACCTTGGAGAAATCAAAGCATACTTGATCAAAAATCTTGGGAAAATAGACTGTGGAAGAGAAGTCATTGCCTTCACCGTAGAGGATGTACCTCTGTCTCAGAGTCTCTGAGACAGACATGAATGTTACCAATCTCTTGACACAAAGACGACTTTCCTCGCAATGGCGCCTCATCATCACATAGATAAGGCGAGATCCCACTTTCTTCATCACCTTGTACAAGCTAAGGATCTCACCCTCACCCTCGCCACCACTGTCAGAAGCAGCAGAACCGCCAACCTTGACGATATCAGAAACAACCCCACGGTACTTGAAGATCTCAGAAGCAATCCCACATTTACTCTCTTATTATTAGAAATTGTGTTTGTCATCATCATAAATCATTTCTTTCAAATGTTTGAATTTGGAGATTTAGAAATTTTCAGATTTAATGGCAAAAATAATTAATATAATTAATATAAAACTAACGAGAATCGTTTATAACTTAACGGTTGACTTTTTAGTTAGTAATTTGTCAAGTCAATTATTAGTTAGGAATTACATCGTGCAAATAATAGTTTGATATTAAATTTGCTGATTTCAAATAGTTGAAGATTTAAATGTCTATTTTCTCGCCTAATAGGCTAATATTGAAATAATATAGTAAATATACAATTAATTTGTTCTCAGACTCTTTGGTATTTTAATAAAACATAAGGTTGACAAAAAAAGATAAAATTAAATGACTATTTCTGCTATTGATTAAACGGTATATAAGATTTTTCATAACCATTTATTTTTCTATATTTTTAGTGTTGTCAATATTTTGGATCTTCCAAAAATATTTTTTTTTTGTTGAAGCATATATTTGTTGTGTATGTAGGACGTGATTTCCCATAAATATTGCTTTCGGTTTTGTCTAACTCAGTTGATTTAACCAATAAACTGTATTAATTCTCACAGATGTAATATGGCTGCCGAGAATTTTTTTTAATAATAATTTCGTACTCAGTGAACTGTTTTAAGTAGAATCTATACTCTGCATAGTTTTGATCAATTTATAGTTATAAAAATAAATTTATTCTTCTCATAAAATTCCCAAAACATGGAAATATATCAACTTGAAATGTGATTCCAACTTATAAAAACACCAAAATTAATACTAACTGATTTAGTCTTCCGACAAATAATAATCTCTAAAAAATGTGGTAGTTTGAGAGTATGGTATTGCTAAAAAAAACAAAATTAAATAACAGCTGTAGTATTTTTTAATGGAATTCATTAAAATCAAAATTTATTTAAGAAAATCTTCTACTACAATAAAATAGATTTTTCTCTTTTACTATTGTCTCTGTTAAAAGTTTTTATTAACAACATATTTGATGTAATTTTTAATTCATGTGATATGTTACGTTGATTTGTTATCAATAAAGTTAAGATGTTATAAAAAAGATTTTTCTCTCTCGTCTGCCTTCCACCTCAACATATATCATGGGTCATTTGGTAACACATGGTATTTCTAAGAGCATCTCCAAGGGTTCACTCTATTTTCTACTCTAAAATAGAGTGACTCTATAATAGAGATGAAATTTGCTCCAATGGTACTCTATTTTAGAGTAGAATATAGAGTGATGAACAAAAAAAAAACAACTTACTCTATATTTGGAGTAAACCTATTTTTCACTCTATTATAGAGTGAGAAATAGAGTACCATTGGAGCATTTTTTACACCAAACTCTATTTTAGTATGAAAAATAGAGTGGGGTTGGAAATGCTCTAAGAGCATCTCCAATGGCACTCTATTTTCTCCTCTATAATTCCCATAAAAATAGAGTAACTCCATTATAGAGTAAGTTTTGCTCCAGTGGTTTACTCTATAATAGAGTTACTCTATTTTTGTAGAGAAAATAGTGTAAACCCATTTTTCCACTCTATATTTGGAGTGAAATAATGGTTTCACTCTATTTTTTCCACAAAAATAGAGTAACTCTATTATAGAGTAAACCATTGTAGCAAAACTTACTCTATAATAGAGTTACTCTATTTTTGTGGAAATTATAGAGGAGAAAATAGAGTGCCATTGGAGATGCTCTAAATGTACTAAACTTTGTTAAAGACCTAACTGCATATCAAGATTTTTTTTGTCATAAAAATAAATATCAAGATTATATATTAGTGAAACTAGTTTTTTTTTTAAAAAAAGGCTATTCAATGTAGTTTTTTCAAATTTAAAGGGACTTTTGCTGAATGCAGATAATATTCAATTATTGATTAAATAAGATTAAATAATAGTAAGAAGACGTACCTTAATACCACCTTAACGTTAATTAGCCGTAAAAGAAGTTTGACTCTCTTCTTTTAGAACATGAAAGGTCTTCAAAGTACATAAACGGTCACAATTACAAAGTTCGAAGAGACGATACTACAAACCCAAACATTCAATGAGACTATCGATCTCTTAATTTGACTCCTTATATATAAGGATATGGTGTAGAATATAAAAACATTCAGATGAGATAATGGAGGTTCAGGAATCTAAAAAGTTTAGCCAATATAGCAGTATGCAAAAATTACTTCTGGTTGGAGAAGGAGACTTTTCGTTTTCATTGTCTCTTGCTAAAGCTTTTTCTTCTGCCACCAAAATCACTGCGGCATCACTTGATGTTCGAGGTAATGCTAAATCATTGTCAATATTCTTGTATGTTTTTCTATTATAATAATCTTGGTCACCACAAGAAAATTCATTAAGCTTGTCAAATTAGCTTTCTTAATTAGTGTTCTGTATTAATTTTGTATGTGGTAGTTGGACTAGGGCGTCAGTACAACAATGGAAAAGGGAACGTGGAAGAGTTGGAGAGGCTTGGGTGCACTGTGGTCCATGGTGTAAACGTACACACTATGACCTCAGACTATCGCCTATCTCGATATGACAGAATTGTCTTCAATTTTCCTGATGCAGGGTAAGGTTTTGACCCTTAGAAATAGTGTTTTTATCATGTATTTGTGCATGTATTGAATTAGAGAGATGAACTATATGATGTCCGGGATTAAATTAACCAATCAGCTCTGGTAATATGGCATATACAGTTTTTGAATAATATTTAGTACATAATTGTATTGAAATATGAAAAACATAAACAACTTCACCCAAAAATGTATTAAAAGTCTTTTTGACAAAAGAAAATTAGGGCTTTCTTTTTACTATAGTCTTAAGGAGCTTTAAACTTTTCAAAAAATAAAAAACTGATTGTATAACTTCGTATGATGGTTTATTTTTCTTTTATATTAGTATTCTTTGAAATGTTATTTTATTATTTATTCTTAAGCCTTAACGATTCATCTTTTATAAATATAGATATGCATACACGTGTTGAGTGACTGTCAGTGTAGTTAATAAAATATACTATTAGAAAATACAATTTCGAGTCTTCTCTTAATCTCGATATTTTTTTTACCTTTAATGTTTTTGGTGTATATTAAATATTTGCATGTATAATACAGGAAACACAAAGATGTTGTGAGAGGATTCATGGCGAGTGCCCGGGAGATGATAAACGTAGGTGGGGAGATTCATTTCACTAGTAAGACAATATATCCGTTTAATATGTCGGATATAAAATCTCTTGCTGGAGAAAATGGTATGCGTCTAATCCAGCCGATGCAATTCAAGAAATGGATATTTCCAGGCTATTCAACCAAGTGTGAGAGTAACTGTGACTCTCACTTTCCTTTCCGATTTGTTGTTATTTCTATGCTTAAGAAATAAACTCGTCGTTTCTAATATTAAAAATAATAACAATAAAATTATTTGAAAGGTACGTTGCGTAAATTTTATCTAGTTGCTGTTCCATGCTTGTATCATGTCTGGATCATTTAATAATTTCGGTGACCGTCGCTGTAAAATGTAATATGCAAAAGTAATTCTTAACAAAAAACAAAATCCATATAAACAAAAATTAAATATGTCAAAATTAGTTAAATACACATGTTTTATTTTTTTATTTTTTTGAAGTTTTTGTTTTACTTCCCAATCAAGCAAATGTGCTTCCTTGGTGAAGGAGCAACGTGCTCGTCTCTATATTCTTCGTCGTTGCGCGACCATGCTCTGCTGCTGGTACATCCATGGTGATGAATAATAATGAGATGAATCTATTCCTTGATTATATCATCCTAAATGCTATATATATATATATATATATATAGATATATTACACATATATCTACATGTCACTAATCGCTTGTTCTTGAAGCTCCATGGACACTGAAGCTCTCCTTTGGCTGATTGGCATTTCCTACAAGAAACTTGATTTCTCTCTTTTTCATATGTTTTGATGCTAAACCCTTTACACTCATCTCGTTTTTTTTAACCTGAAGGATGGAACTTTTAGGTTTTATTTTTTGGTTTGCTTCATGGGTGAGAGAGAGATAGCAAGAGATTTATCAGCCAATCAAGCCGGAGTTCTTACTGTGTCTGAAACAGAGACAGAGACGCAAGAGATGCTGACATTATGTAAGAAACTCAAGATCTTTGAAGTCCTTTGGTTGGTTTCACTTTGCCAGGAGAAGACTGTTTTGGTGTACCTGATATTTCTTTTTTTTTTTTGTAACACCACCAGTGATATTTCTTTCTTTTAGCATTTTCAGTCTCATTTATATTTTCACTGCATCATTTCCTTGCAAGAAAATAAGTCTATGGTAATATTGAACCAAATAGACAAAAGTATTCTTCAGTACTATCTCAAAATTCTTATTAATACAATAGGAGCTTCACTCTTCACTATCTAGAGATCCCAAATCCTACAGACCATAGTTTTCATAGTCCAATATTTGATGTCAATGATCACTACTGCTTGATCCAATCTTTGAAAAGCAACATCATGTAAATGGGAGAGAAACAGAAGGCGACACAAGGAGGTTCCATTAGCAGCAGCTCAAGATTATTCGCAACATTGACGGAACAGTCTGCAACAGAATCTCTTCGTTCTGAGGGATGAAAAAGAACACATATAAAGGTGCTCTGGTTTTGATGGTTTGCTTAGCGATAACCAACTCAACCTACCTATCTCCAGCCGTTTAATCTTTCTATCTTTTAAAGAAATTTCAGTATCAGTCACAACTATTGTAAGAAATTATATCTAAAAAATGATATTTCTGTTCTGAATTAATTTAACATTCATTTTTACAAAAAAAACATCATGTAAATGGGAACATTCAACGTCATGATTGTACGTATGTAACGTATTATATCACGTTTTGATGTTTAAGGTGTAACGCACCTTTCTACAAGAGAATTATAGTTATAGCTTGAAGTTTCACGGGAGCTTGAACCTTCTGCGTCCCACATCATTTCATACTCTCAATTCTCATCTTCATTCTTCTCTCTTTCCTGACACTGCTTAAGAAGCTTAATTAGCTTCATTACATTTGAGATGCACTCTGCAGCGTTGTATAAGAAGCTAATTATCCCATGGTTAGGCCAGAGAAGGAGAGCAAGAAAAGAACAGAAAAAGGTATCTGGTATAGTTCAAAAATTAGACCCAATAGACATGGATTAAAAACAATCATTAAACCAAGATGTATATATAATTAGGTCGGACGGAAGCATAACAGGGTGTGCAACATATTATTTACATCAGATGAGTTGTGAATTGTGATGGACGGCACTGGGAACAGATAATAGCATGAATGCTGATGAACTCGATATATACTTCCAATCATAAATAAAATATACGGGGTTTGATCCCAAGTTTGGTACCGATCGCAAAATCACCTGTTCAGATGTGAAGCTAGTCACTTGCTTGACAGTTCAAGTAAATATTTACGTGCCAAAAAATAAGACCAAGGAGAAGTTTCCCATACGACACATGATGAGAGTTGCTCAAAAAGTCAAAAATCAACTCTTTTTTTTTGTCAACCAAAATATTAGTTACATCGTGCAAATCAACCACACGTACGATAGTCAATAAACACTGGATTGCTTTGTAATAGTAATTTAGGGTGAACACGGAGGGGTATCCGGAATTTTAAGAATACATATGATCTGATCAGTTCTATACGAATAATCAATTTTTGATTCGATTTGATATGTAATCTCCTGTATATTCGGTGTTACATATATCCTACGAAAAAATTAATATATTTTACTGGATATCCGATTAGATCTGTCGGTCCAGTAAATAATAATAATAATTTCATTTTTTAAAAATATTAAAAGAAAAAAATTATTAATATAAAATAACACTATTTCATTACAAATTATTTTAAAATTACATACTTTTTAAAATATAATGACTGAATAATTAATTTAGTAAATAAAATAATTAAAAATCTATATAGAGATATAAAATTATATACATATATGCATATGTAAACTACGGATCGGATCAGATATCCATTTTTTAAATGAGTATTTGTGATTTACTTCTTATTTGAAGAATATTGAATTTTAGTATTTACTTTAATTCGTAAATTACGGATATCCTGATATTTCAGATCAAATCAAAACGAATAACAGATCAAATCAAATCAATTTCTAAGGATATTTTGCCACTTCTATAGTAATCAATATATATGTGTATGAACTATACGAGGATTGAAAGTTCAAAAAAAAAAACTATACGAGGATTGGGTTCACGATCATTTTCTTACAATCTGGCTTTTTCTTACGTGGTCAATTGTACAATTTGATTACAGAAGAGCGTAATACATGTTTTTCTTTTTGCTTTTAGGTTACGTAGAAGAAACCTATTCTGTCAAGCACAGCAGAACTTTGTAAACGATGATACAAATTCGCATTCCTCTTTATTTCAGATAATATAAAAAACATTATTTTCTTCCTCTTTTCATTTCTTTTATATCTCGAAGCAAAGTAAGTAAGTTGAAGAAAAAATAACATAAAGGAATATGATGGGACAATTTAAAGACCCAATCATATACAAAACCTTCGTGGTGATATTCAGAGTGGTCTCCATTGTATGAAAGCTACCTTATTATTATTTTTTGTTACTGATAAATTCAAAATACGAAAGAAAAAGATACAACTCCTCCACAGGCGCGTACGTTATGAAATCTACAGGCAGCGTTATTGTTCATCAATTAACTAGTTTATCATGGGACATACCATAATCATGAGAACAGTTTGTTTGGTCGCTGAAAAATTTAAATGCGAAGTAGAGTAGTAACCAACGGTCCCATTACTGAAAAGTAAACAAGGACACATATAAAACGATTTATTAATTATTGTTTCTTTAACATTAAAAAACGAATTTTGAACTATACATATAAACAACAAAACAAATGAGCCTAAATTTTATTTTATACACTTCATCGATTTCACAAAAACTGTTGTTTTGATATTATTCACTTTATTAAAAACAAACTAAAATTGATTTATTAATAATCATATTTCTTTAGTTTAGTTAATCTTATTGTAAGAAATATTTTTACAGTTGATTATTTTTTTTTTAAAATCATTAATCCGTCTAATAATTAAGTATAGTTGCAAAATTAGAATAATATTAAAATATATTTAAAATCAAAATAGATATAATATTTTAAATTGTGTATTAAAATTCTAAAACAACATTTTATGTAATAAACAAAAAAATGTCAATTTTTTATTTGTGAAATGAAAGGAATAACATTTTTTGGATTTTCAAGTATATGCTCGACAGCTTTTCCATGTAGAATCCAGTCAAGAAAAACTTTACTTTCCAAAAAATATTATTATTTAAATAAATATAAACAAACAAACACAAAAGTTTCTAAATTTCTCTTTTTCCTTTCTTTATCACGAGACTATAGAGTTTTGGCAACTAGAGAGAAACTGAGAAAGAGAAAGGGGGAAGAAGAAGATGATGGAGAAGTGGGTGGTTGTGGTGTCTCTGTTTACAGTCTGCATTGTAGGATTTGAGCTTAGCTTCATCCATGGAGCCACTGATGCATCAGACAGTGAGTTTCTTCTCCTTCTTCACTTTTAGTTTTAAGCTTAATGGGTCTCTCAAAATCTCCATCTTTCTTCCTATATCCCTTGATTCTGTTTCCATTCTTCATACCCAAATCTCAAATCTTTTTTTAGCTTTTTTGCCGGTTAAATCTTGAATCTTACTCTTCTCTGTGTGTGTTTTCAAGATTCTTCTTTACTAGTAGTAATAAGCTTTTGGAATTAAAAGGATACTTTGTAAGCAGAAACTGATTATGATTGGGTTGCGTTTTTCTAATTGTTTTTTATTATTTTAAAAATTTATTTGCAGCTTCAGCATTGAACATGTTGTTCACCAGTATGCATTCACCAGCACAGTTAACACAATGGACTGCATCACCAGCTGGTGATCCTTGTGGCCAGAATTGGAGAGGCGTTACTTGCTCTGCTGGAACACGAGTTACTCAAATGTTAGTACTCACCTTCTTGTGTTCAAGTTAGGTTTAATACATATGGCTTACTTGTTATACCTACTTTTGCAGCAAGATATCAGGTCTTGAGCTCTCTGGAACACTTGGATACGTGCTTGATAGACTGACTAATCTTACAGAGCTGTAAGACCAATCTGTTAATTTGTTCTTTGGCTGTATGTTTTATTTTTGTGTTTGGTCTAATAATATTTGATGGAAACTTGCAGTGATGTAAGCAGTAATAATCTTGGAGGTGATTTACCATATCAGTTTCCTCCAAATCTAGAAAGATTGTAAGTTCCGTTGATCCTTTAATATATGTGTTTTGGAGTTTATAATCTTCAGTGTTTTTCAGGAATCTTGCATTCAACCAATTCACTGGAGCTGCTCAATACTCCATTTCTCAGATAGTGCCACTTAAGTATCTGTAAGTAACTGCTTCACTTCACAGTCCTGATAGACATTTATATGAATATTAATGTGTTGTCTTTTGCCAAAAAAAAAAAAACAACAGTAATCTTGGTCACAATCAGTTTAAAGGACAAATAGCTATTGATTTCTCCAAGCTCACCTCTCTTACAACCTTGTAAGATCCTAGAGCCAAGATTCATATTGTTCTCTCAAGATTTAGTCTTCTTAATAACACATTTTGACAAAAGTCCATGTGTGTTTTCAGGGACTTCTCTTTCAATTCTTTCACGGATTCTCTACCGGGAACTTTTACCTCTCTTACAAATTTGACATCACTGTAAGCATATCTGATTTTAAAGCTATACATAGATTTTCAAAGTGTATTAGCTACTAAATATGTTGGATATTAACTTGTGACAGATACCTTCAGAACAATCAGTTCTCAGGAACAGTTGATGTATTAGGCGCTCTTCCTCTTGAGACTCTGTGAGTAACCTAACCTTATCACACATCAAATTGTTTTTATTGTATAGGTTTCCATTAACAATTGTTGGTTATCAGGAACATTGCAAACAATGATTTCACTGGCTGGATCCCCAGTTCTTTAAAGGGCATTGATTTGATGTAAGTTATTAGCTATTTTTTTTTTCAATTTTCTTGAACTTTGATCTCATTTTTACTGTTCTTGAAAACAGAAAAGATGGTAACTCATTCAGTACTGGACCTGCACCTCCACCACCACCTGGTACACCTCCAACACCACCACCACATGGTGGTACACCTCCAACTCATGGCACACCGAGCCATAAACCCGGAGGAGGTACAAACCATTCCTCTGGTGAATCCACCAGCAATGGAGATTCCAAGAAATCAGGAATTGGAGTTGGTGTTATAGCAGGCATAGTCATTTCATCACTAGTCGTTACAGCTCTAGTGGCTTTCTTCTTGGTCAAAAGAAGAAGAAGATCAAAGAGATCATCATCCACGGACATTGAGAAAACTGATAAAAAGCCTTTCACTCTTCCTCAAAACAACTCTCATATGGTTGCAGAAAACAATTCTATTCTTCTGCAGAGTTCTTCATCAGTTGAGGCAAAGAAACTTGATACTTCCTTGTCTATTAACCTCCGGCCTCCACCAGCTGATCGACACAAATCATTTGATGATGAAGACGCAACAAGAAAGACTACTGTTGTCAAGAAATCCACTGTAGTGATTCCTTCCAACGTGAGAGTTTTCTCAGTTGCAGATCTCCAAATTGCTACGGACAGTTTCAGTTTTGATAATCTTCTTGGAGAAGGGACTTTTGGACGAGTATACAGAGCTGAGTTTGAAGATGGGGAGGTTCTTGCTGTAAAGAAGATTGATTCCTCTGCTCTTCCACATGACACGACCGATGATGATTTCACTGAAATATTATCGAAAATCGCCATTTTGGATCATCCAAATCTGACAAAGCTTGTTGGTTACTGTTCTGAGCATGGGCAGCATCTCCTTGTCTATGAGTTCCACAGTAAAGGGTCGTTACATGACTTCTTACACTTACCAGAAGAGGAAAGCAAAGCACTGGTGTGGAACTCACGAGTCAAGGTTGCTCTTGGGACTGCACGCGGATTAGAGTACCTGCATGAAGTTTGTTCACCATCTATAGTTGACAAGAACATCAAATCATCCAATATTTTACTTGATTCAGAGCTGAATCCTCACTTATCAGATTCAGGTCTCGCAAGCTTCCTTCCCACAGCGAATGAGGTATGGATTACAAACTCTTTACAAAGTTTCTCAACTTAATTTGGTTTGCTTATATCATCATTCTGTGCAGATACTAAACCAAACAGATGAAGGTTATAGCGCACCTGAAGTATCAATGTCAGGTCAATACTCTTTGAAGAGTGATGTGTACAGTTTTGGAGTAGTGATGCTTGAACTTTTAACCGGCAGAAAACCATTTGACAGGTAAAAGATTAGTTATGATCATTGCTAGAGTTGGATTTAGAGATGAGAAATGTGTTTTCTGAATTTATTAACTTTGAGCAGTACAAGGTCAAGATCTGAGCAGTCATTGGTTAGATGGGCGACACCACAGCTTCATGACATTGATGCTCTAGGCAAGATGGTTGATCCAGCTCTTGAAGGGCTTTACCCGGTTAAATCTCTTTCTCGGTTTGCAGATGTTATTGCTCTCTGCGTCCAGGTAAAAAACATAATGAACTGTTTTATAAGTAGCTTGCAGAACAAGAAACTTTTGTTTAACAGATTTTGGGGTTTGGTGTGTTTTAACAGCCCGAACCAGAGTTTAGACCACCAATGTCCGAAGTTGTGCAGGCATTGGTTGTGTTAGTGCAGAGAGCTAACATGAGCAAGAGAACTTCCAAACGGTCTAGTAGTACCGACACAACCAATGATTACATGTAAACTCATGGTCGAAGAGAAGAAAGAACACTTTGTTGGTTGAAGTCACAAAGACAACAACAAACAGAGCTTCTATGCTCCCTTTTACATTGATTTCGATTGGGTTTGGTTAAATTCTTGTGAATGATGATTGACTTGCAAAAAGAAAACAAAAAGATAATGATTGAGTAAGAAAGTATCAAATATATCTGGATTAAGCAAAACGATTCTTGCAAAATAGAAAAAAAGGACAAACAGTGTTCGAGTAGTTTTGCTTTAAGAGCTTCTCTCTCGCTCTCGATCTCGATCTCACTAGTTGTAGACCATATACTTGGGAGTTGCACTGAACTTCTGATAACCCTTGATGACTTTGTTCACTGCATCCAAAAAGTCTTTCTCAGTTACTGTCTTTCTCCTAGCTCTGATTGCATACATTCCAGCTTCAGTGCACACACTCCTGATATCAGCTCCTGCAAAAACAAAATTACTTGAAAGTTAGACAAAAGACAAAATACGAGAGAGAGATGTTTACTGGTTGAGATCATTTACCGGTTGAGTTTGGGCAGAGGCGAGCAAGGAGTTCAAAACGGATGTCTCTCTCGCAGTTCATGGTTCTTGTGTGAATCTTGAAGATCTGAGTTCTGCTCTCCAGGTCAGGCAAACCAAACTCAACCTTACGGTCAAGACGTCCAGGACGTAAAAGAGCAGGGTCCAGTGTGTCAGGCCTGGAATATTAGAGTACATACAGAGATAACCCATTAGTGTGAATAATTGTGTTGTGTGGCTATACTTAAGGCTGGTTATGGGATTGTGGACTGACCTGTTCGTTGCCATAAGAACCTTGATGTTACCACGTGCATCGAACCCATCAAGCTGATTCACAATCTCAAGCATAGTACGTTGGACTTCGTTGTCACCTCCTACACCGTCGTCAAATCTTGCACCACCGATGGCATCAACTTCATCAAAGAAGACAATGCAGGCTTTTTTGGACCGTGCCATCTGCAAACCGGGTATTGTAAACAACGTTTCAGAATATAGCAGCCTTGGCTAGACAAAACAGAGATAGCAAGAAGTAATGTTGACATTTGATTACCTGAAATAGTTCACGAACCATCCTAGCTCCTTCACCGACATACTTCTGAACAAGCTCACTGCCGATAACCCTGATAAAGCAAGCATCGGTTCTGTTGGCAACAGCTCTAGCCAAAAGGGTTTTACCGGTACCAGGAGGACCGTAGCAGAGAACTCCCTTGGGAGGATCTATTCCAAGTTTCACAAACTTCTCTGGGTGAAGCATTGGCAGTTCAACGACCTATATAATCAACAATAAGCTTATAACTATAGTAGCTGACGAGAAAATATGAAGACACATGATAAATAACGAAGTTCAACATACCTCCCGCATCTTCTCAATCTGCTCCTTGCAGCCACCAACGTCATTATAAGTAACATCAGGTTTCTCTTCAACAGTCATCATGGTGACACTAGGATCGATCTTTGGAGGTAGAGGAATCTGAATCTGATACTTATTCCTATCAACACTGCAAATATAAACCAAAAACGTTAAGTTTTTTTTGTGAAGTTATCATAGAAATGATAAAAGGAACTAATAATTAAACCCAGAGACAATCTCAGTTCACATACCCAACTCGCATGCCTTCTTCAATATCAGTAGGAGAAACTTTATCGCCAAGACCAACGACAAACTACCAATCAAGGATCAAATTAAAACCAGTTAAGTCTATAAATAACTGGTTATGCAGAGACAAACATCATCTTTGAAATGGAATTGAATGTACCTTAGCAATCTGTTTGACATTAATGACGTACTTGGCGTCTTCAGTGTTTGGACTAATGATCTTCGTGCATCTAGCAACCTGGACACAGTAATTATAAGTTACCGGACAGAGAAGCAGAAGAAAAGAGAAGTGTTGTAAAGAGAGAAAGAGTACCTGGAGAGGTTGCTCTTCTTGCATCATCTGTTTATCAGAAACGAGATCCCATTGACTGGGAGGAGCTAAACCAGTATCAGATTCCTTGATACCTACAAGGAGAGAAAGCTCATCAAGATTTATCCTTTTACTCACATCAAAAGTAAGCCCCAACGCTCTGAGGAACAAAGAGAGAGAGAGCACACATACCACAGAGATCGTTGATCTTTTTGGCAAGCTCCTTGATTTCTTTCTCCACTTTCTTTATAGGCGCAGAGTAAGGCCCTAACCCCTATCATATCCATCAAGTAAACACTGAGAATCATATAGTTCGGTCGTGAGCATAACGAAGGAATCTAGCTGGAAACACATCAAATTTAGTTTCCTAGAAAGCACTAAATCGAGAAACCTTAGCTAACAAACTAAAACCTAAGCTGGATCCGTAAAGAAAACCTAACCCCTATCATATCCATCATTATCAGTAAGTAAACACTAAGAATCATATACAAGTTTGGATCGTGAGCTAAATCGTAAGCATAGAGAAGGAATCTAGCTCTAAAAAACATTAAATTTTAGTTTCCAACGAGACGAACCTAGCAAGCACTTAATCCTATAGCTAACAAACTAAAACCTAAGCTGGATCCGTAGAGAAAATCGAGAGTATTCGAATCCGCAATCGAAGTTTAGGGCTTACGTAAGTCTTGAGGAGAGCGATATCATCTTCGTCGAGGGGGCGAGGATTCTTCTCGTCTCGAATCTCATCTTCGATATCTCTCGTCATCTTCTTCGATCGCACGCAGATTTGAGAGGAAAATTTGCGAAATCGAGTTTTTAACTAACTTTGTCTTGTCTTGCCCAAGAGGAAAGCTCTTGTTCTGCTGTTGAGTAAGTAGGCAAAACTTGTCTTGTCCAACAGGAAAGCTCTTCAAGCTCGGCCCATATTAACAGTCTAAAATGGGCCGAAACTCGCAAACCATTAATCAACAATCCAATATTATAATCTATTAAATATAGGATATTTTAAGAGTATTTTTTATAATAATAAATCTATAATATTAATATTAAAAAAAATAATGTATACTAAACTATATAACCAATTGTAAAAGCACCGTAATTCTGACAATGAATAATTTTATAACAATAAAATCTATAATACTAATATTAGAAAATAATGTTGGCAATGAATCATTTTATATAAGTAATGCTAACAAAAAAACATTATTAGTTTTTTTTTCTTTAAGAGAGATAATCAATTTTAAAATTTTGCTCAAAATAAATGAAGTTTTACAACTTGTATTTATCCCCATCCTCTATATCTGTTTATGTATTGTGGTAGTCTTAACAATAATAACAGAATTTTAAAAATATTATAAGTAAATATGTATTAATTTGACCAATTAATATCAAGCAGCATTAGTTATTAAGAATAGAAGTGTAACTCAGATAAATAAAATTAATTTTATTTAGTTGTTATGGTGATTATCAGACGCAAAGGTATGTCAATGCATAATATATGTATTAGGTGACTTTCCCGTGCTCATGCACGGATATAAATATCTATAAAATAAATATACACTATAATAATTGACTGCTATTTTTAATTTTAAATTAATTTATAATTTCTGCATAATTTGTATTAATAATGTTATATTACTTTAATTAGAAATATGATTTTAAATATGTTACATCTATTTGTTTTTGTTATTCTTACAGTCGATTTAGTTATCATTTGGATTTATGATATTGCATCTATTTCTACGAATTAAAGTATAGTATCTTTTATTCTAAATTTATTAAGATTTTGATTAATTTTCTTATTTTCATTTAGGTTGGCTGTTGTCTTAGATATTTAAATATATTATAGGAAGGTTCTGTATAACTTAAGATATATTATGCTTAGAATGAAATAAAAAAATAAACTAAAGTGTTTGAATCAAAACTACGTAAATAAATATAAAGATAATATTTTGAAGTCTCATGCATATATATAAATTTTACAAAAGACCTAAATTGTTACAGTTAGTTAATATTTTATTTCCATATGTTAATGTGTTTTGAGTCATCCTATAATTTTTATTTATAAAATAAATTGTTATTATTATAAAATTATATTTTCTTATTATAGTTAAATCTATGATTTTAGATATAAGTTGGATTTGTCGAGTCACTCATGTCGGGAATATATTAAGTTACATATATTCTTTCAAATTCAAGCTGAAGTATAATTATTTTTATTATAATTAAGTCAAGTCAGATTAATTTTATTTATCGTTTAAATGTGCATGTATTTTCATAATATATACCAAATTAAATTTTGTTTTTTAAATATGTTATAAAAAGATGCTCATGAACACATCAATATTTACAATAACTAAAATATTTTTATAAATTCTAACTAATTGTATGCCTTTTGATATGGTTATATTAAGTTGCACAAACATAAAAACATAAAATTTAATATCTCTTAAAAATAAGTAGTAAAATTGTGATTGAATCTGAGAAATCATATTATATAAGTAAAATATAATTTATAGATATTTTTGTTTGTAATTGAAATATATTATAGTCAACTAAATATAAGAAATACAAATAACATTTCAATAATACTAACTATAAACTATTTTCGAAAATTAAACATATATCAGTTTATGTTACTTAATTATTTTATATAATCATCTAAAAATTGATAGATATGTAAAAATATTCTATACTACTTTGAAAAATATAAAGAAAGTATTTTATTAGTATATATGTGTCATTCAAAAAATATTGTTAAATAGAATATTACTATTTGGTAAACTTTCCTTTTTAATGAAATCATATTATTTATACATATGTTTTTGTTTTAAAATTCGCTTTATAATCTTTATAAATATTTCCTTTTTATTATACATGTTATTTGGAAAATCTTACAAAAGAAATTTAAATAAAAAATAAATAATAGTATTTGAATATAATATTTTAAATTTATTAAGGGTATCAATGTAATCAACCACCGTGAGAGTTAATGTGAGCGCGACACATAGGAAACTGACTTCTCAAATAATATTATAGAGATTGTATGTTGTACCCACACTTCTTTTTTCTTCAGTTATCGGATGAAATCAAAGATATATCAAATGTACTTAAGATACATGAAATCGAAGTATTGTGTTATGATCCCAGCATTGAATTAAGTGATTAACTAGTTTTTTTTTCCGACGTCCCAAAGTGGGATCTCTACATGCCTCATATCGCTTATGTCTCACGTGTTACACCCAATCACTTATGTTTTCCCTCAGTATTCTTTCTCAAAGGCTTGGTTCTGTTTTGAGCTTGAACCAAAATCCTTGTATCAGTACTGCTAATAAAGCCGCTACACCCTTTCCTCGAACTAGTAACTCAGAACGATAAAGACTAGCACGATCTCGCTTTACTACACCACGAGAGAGTAACAGCAACGTCAACACCTTAACATCACCATCAAAATCACGAGTTGGAAGCTCTTCATTCCCCCACCTGTTAGATGAAATTTCCAAGTGGGTTTGGCCTTGTTTTGTTCGATACAAAGCCGCACATCGTTGGTGGAGCTTCGAACTGCACCTTCCTTCCCTCTGTGAGTTTTGATACTGTTGTACCAAGCTTGAACAAGCAAGATCCTTTCCAAACAACATGGATCTTTCATGCTGCTCATGCTCACGCTCATTCTTCTTACGAGATCAATGCAAACAAACACCCATCGCTAGGTGAGACCCGATTCAAAATTAAAATGTGGTTTTCTCAAATTTAAGTTAATATTTTAAAAAGTAAATTGATAATTTAAGAATATTTTATTAAAAATTATATTTTAAAATTATCTTTCAAAATAAATTATAAAAATTAGTTTTTATTATATTTTTATACTATTTTAAAGTTTCCATTTTATGTTTGTACCATTTTTAGTTACATTCTAATAATTATAAAAGTAATTTTATAATTATACAATATATATTTATTAATTTAAAAATACAATAAACTAAAATCCGGTTGGACCGATTCGATCATTGATCCACCGAATCAAGTGCGGTCTGGTTTTCAAAACATGAAGCCACCTTTAAAGCAAGTCTCTTTAGCTTAATTATTACTGTTTCTAAATAGTTTTCTGTAGTTGACAAAAAAAAATAGCTTTCTGTACACATATATAACTACCAAGTTTATTTTATTAAAATTAAATTTCTCTTGTTCTTTGCTTCTTTATGTTCTTGTAAATTTGAGAGAATAATAAGCTTATTGCTATGTTTATTTATTTCTTTTGCAGTGTAAAAAACGAAAATTCAGCTGCTTCCCGGTAACAAAAGATCTTTTCAAAAGTTTCCAACGAATCAAAACAAGGGTAAGGTTAGTTCCCAAACATCTTAAACAATTGTTCCAAGTAAAAAGAGTTAGCCTAGATTGCGATATTTAAGAACATCGATCTTGTTGAGATGGAACAATTTGCAAATCTCTACTATGGTCTCCTCATCGAGCCCTTCCTCACTAGCTTCACGAAGTAGCTTGTATAACTCTTCTGATGGCAGCAAAACCTGTTTCATGCGCGACAAGAATAAGAAACAAGAAACCAAACGTTCTAAAGTTTATCTACTGAGTAAAACAGCTTACACATGTGGGAGACTGAGCGTCTTGTTCTGGTTCGTTGTTATTGTTTTCATCTGCATCACCCGTTTTGGGATTTGAACGGTCTGAGAGGAGCTTAAGCAGCTTCTCACTTCCCTGCCACGTCAACAAAAGGTGATTTTGAGTTTATATATAAAGACTTTATGATGTATGGGGAAGGGACATTCACAGACCTGAAGAGCTCGCCAGTGGGAATATGTGCGGAATAAGACCCAGAAGAATGGTAAGTTTGGTAATGGCAATACCTAAACATAACAACAAAGGCTTTGTGTTGGTTACGAGAGACTTTGAAGTAACTAAACCGAGTTAAGGTTTGCATGTACTTACCGTAAATGCAGTGGTCAATGGAAGCAAAGTTACTGAACCAATAAGGTACTTCTTGTGTAGGATTGTTCCACTAGAGAGAGAGATCCAGTTAGAAACATTCATGTCAGAAAGAATCAGAGATTCTCAACCCAAAATAGCTCAAGAGACAGAGCAGCTTACCTCATAGCAATGTGGCGTAGTCTCCTGCGTACAAGTCTAGGATCTAAACTGAAACATTTGACAGGGATTAGCTAAAACCGTAACCAGTCCAACATACTCATTAATGATTCAAATTAATAAAAGTTCAAGAAGATGAAAAGAGAAAAGAACCTTGGAGGATAAGAGACTTGTACGGAAGTAACCTCCTTAGATATAGACTTCAAGAAAATCTCAGACGGCTTGACACGAGCCAGAAGCTTCAACCCTAACCTATTACACCCAACCAACCATAGAGAGGACCACAACTGAAACATTACGAAATGTCTCAAATACAAACACTAAAAGAAGAGACTTTTACAAACCCGTGAATCTTGTTCTTCATTGAACCTTCAGGTGCTACCTCAAGACCCATCCACGCCTTATTCATCTAAACCATTACAAACAACAACTCATAAAAAGACCATTTTTTTTTCTCATTTCTATTTGATCAGAAACAAAACAAAAAGCTTATTGGTCACAAATAGATAAAAGCTAAAACCTCACTAGGCGCCACATAAACAAACAAGGGTAAGTTCCACTTTATATATATAAAGAAGGAAACTTTTGCAAAGTGTATATATACCTTGTCGGAGATGAAATCGACAAGAAGCTCAGCGTTGGCATTGATGGGCTTAGATTCAGATGATATCTTCTTCCATAAACCTCGTAGAGTGGTCGGAGTAACACCGGACGGCGCTTGAGCAGCGAGAGGATCGACGGATCTGCTGAAACACCACTTCCTCCCTTTAATCGGGAACACAACCAATCTCGCCCTCATGATGATGATCACACACTTCGATAATGAGAGAATAGCAAAAAAGCTCTGATCTTTAGTCAATCTGTCAAGTGGGTATTGCTTTACACGACGTGGGTTTTGTATATTCAAAGGAAAGATGGAAGCTTTTCAAAGATAAATTTATCGACCGACGGACGAAGCAAAGACTAATAATACTTCACGAGGAAAGGCAAAGAGGCGGCGGCGCGTCTCTTGGCACATATATACACACTATCCTCATAAAACGGACAAATGTATACATACATAACATGAGGATGTATGTAATACATAAACTAGTGGTTTTAGAATCAGACCGAAACTCTGATCTGATCCAACCGGATTAAACCGTGATCCGGGCAGATATTTGGTATGGATAAAAAGTTAAAAACCAAACTTGTTTGTAGCTTACTATCAAAATAAATTTTGCTAATTGTTTTTGTATTTTAAACCATTATAACTATTATAATAAAATTTATATTGTATTCATTTTTTCTCGAATTTTTCACAATTCGCGATGGGAAATATTAAAAGTTAAAATATTGATTTTATATATGAATTTTAATATACTGATTTTAAATTTGATTTATTTTCCAAGAATTATTTCTATTACAAATTTTAATAGTTAAACTTAGTTATCTTTATAAAAAATTTCTGAAGATAACTAGCAAATCATTTAGATTCTATTTTTTAAAACTCTTTAATTAAACTTAATTAAAATTGGTTGGACCGATCAAGCTTTATTGATCCACGATCCCAAAAAATCGGTTTAGTTATCAGTACGGTTTTAGAATCTGCTTATGTCATGAACAATAATTTTGAAATTGTGGATCATAATTGATAGGTTGGACATTTGTATATGAATATGAAAATCGAACCAAAAATCTATATCCATATTCAACCAAATAGTAAAATTACTTGAACCGATTTTGTAAGACGATATTTAAAGTTTGGTGATCTTATCTAACTCTAAACTAAAACTCTCTAAAAACATAAATCAGAAAAAGCCTAGAAAAATTTGACGTAAAATATCCAAATTTATATCTAAAAAAGATCTAAATTCAAATCTAAAGAAAAATATTTGAAACTTAAATAAACACTTTAAATTCTTGAATTCCACAAACACAAAATCAAATTTTGGATTCTTTAGGTAGAACTAATAAGTCTTTCTATAGAGAACTTTGTTTCATTGGTTGTTTTATTCCGGTTTTGTTATCCATACAATCAAATGACTGTTCGTTAAAAAAATAAAATAAATCTCATGATTATATTGGTTTGGCCATAAAAACAATTGAACCCCTTGTATTGCTATCTAAATCTTAAAAAGAGTTACAAAATCTACCTGAACCCAAAGTATTATTATCAAAATTCAATCCAAATATATATAAAATTCGAATAGGACCTACAAAGCTGAACTCAAACGCCATGGCCTAAAAATTGACATGATAATGACACATCACAAGCAAATAAACAAATGGTTAGTGTTTAATTTTAAATCATTAGCCATTTGGATAAGTGATGGAAACTCACACATCACTAAAAGACTCAAATTATATCAGAAAGAACTGTATCAGACGAGCAACGGGTTACAGAGAAGGGTGGATTTATTGTTTCATTGATACACTAATAAACTATGCACAAACCACAAAAAACAACAGAACTAGCCTCTGTTTGTATATGATGAGAGAACTCACAAAAAAGTGAGATTGTGTTCCTAATCTATTCATGATCGGCTATAAAATTAGGCTGCTCGTTTTGACAGAGATACTCATCGCAATCTGAACCAGTTCCCCAGTCTTTCCTGAGCCTGAGGATATCCTCTGTAAAAGTAGAGCCTGAGGCACCAATGAACACACTTGACATTGCGCATATGGTCTTGTCCAACATTGCTTCCACCTTTTAAAAGATAGGAGGAATTCCAAGTTATGATTCTATTCATTCAAATCCTCAATGTCAAGAAGATGATAGAGATGTTACCTGTGAGTCACCCTCGAGACCATGTCTGTACAACAACGCATCCCATTTCTCAGCTGAATCACGAGGTGGTCGCTTCACGAGTGGAACAGTCTTTCCATTTATGATCAACAGTGATTGCAGCAGACCAGTTTCGCTTTCAGCTGCATCGGTAGAGAGGTAGATAACCGGTGCATCCACCTTCTCAACCAGACGAGCGATGCAGTGAGCAGCTTGAGGAATGGGGTAAAAGCAACTTGGATTCTTGGCATTACTGACACATAGAAGAAAATTCACTTAGCACAAGGTTCCTGTTCTATAACTATTATACATTACAATCTTTAAAGTAACACCATACCAGAACTTCAAGAACCCATGTCTACGAAAATGAAGAGCAACGTAGTTCCTGCCAAGAAAAGTCTGGATAAACCTCTGAGCAGTGAGCAATATCAACCGGTTCGGTTCAACCAAAGTCTTGCACTTATGAGCCAAAGGACCACCAGGCTGCATCACCCACTCTCTCTCAACACTAGCATAAAACACATCACCAATCGCAATAACATCATCATCCGATCTGAAACTAGTCTCCACTTCCTCAGCCGTCTTGTTACTCGGCTTCTTAATATCCTCCTCCCCCCACGGCGAGTCCACCTTCCCTGCTATAGTAATCCCCAAACCCTTCAGCTTCGCAATATGCTCTTTATCTACATAACACGGCTCTGGCTTAGAGAAGTAACATATGAATCTATCGATATGAACATGATGATGCTTCTTCCTGCTCTTCCAAAACTCCTCGAAAGAAACCACTACCTTCCTCCCTAAGCAAGTGTTGATCCGATCTATATCGATGATTCTACTGTAACGGTAATCGAATCTATGGCTAGGGATCACGAGGGTCCGTTTCAGCAACGCTGCGAAGAACATATGCTTCTCCAAGCAGATCAAGTGATTGCTCATCTGACCAGACAAGCAGATGGCGAACAGGAACTTATCTTCCCTCGGCTTCCACTGAACCGTCTTCCTCCTCTTTAACAACTTCTGATCCACTCTCCGGCAAGTGCCCCGACCGTAAAGACCGAGACTTTCGGTTTTGCGCGGCGACAGTAACGCGTTTTGGATCTGTCTGTTTAGTGAGATTTGTCGGAAAAGAGCGGACTTCGTGTCGGGGATCGATAGCGTTCGGTTCCAGAGAGAGGAGAGATCGGTCTCTTGCTTCCGGAGCAGGTAGAGGGCTCGGAGATCCGGTTCTTGGGTCCGACCCGGTTCATGATTGGGGCGGAATACGGAATCTGGAAGGTTCGCGGAGGAGAAGAAGTTGGTGGGATCGGTGGATAAGTAGAGGAAGACGAGGAGGAGAGGGAGGAAGATGACAATGCACTGTCGTTTCGTGAGGTTGAGCTTGAAGCTGCTTCGTCGTAGTCGTGAACGGAGACTCTCTACGTCGAAGGTGGGTTGCTCGGCCGTGTCGATTTGGGAATCCGATTCGTCGAGTAGGTTTTGGAGATCTTCTTCTTCTTCTTCTTCGTTAGGCAATGAGGATGAGGATGAAGATGACGAAGACGAGGATTGTCTCTCCATTAGTGTGAAGCGTCGCAGTCATTCGTTGCCGGAGATCAAACCCGGAACCGCCGACCCATATAGTACTACACTTTGGTCAAGAATCCGACCCGGGAAACATAACACGTGGCTTTTCTCGAATCCACATTTAAAGATGTTAATAAATACGACAGCGTTTGGAGTGAAAGATGTCAGCTATACGACGTCGTTTGGAGCAAAATTTACAGTTGGTTGATATACGAGTCGGATTACATAACGTGGCCTTTCGTGATTCGCGCTTTATGTAAAACGCCGCCGTTTTATCATGTCCTAACAAATATTTAAGGCCCATTAGCCCAATAACTTGTTATACGGATCGGGTTAATAAATCAATCCGGGTCTCGTTATCTTCCGTCTCCTGATTGCTGCGTGAAAGCCAGACAAAAGTATCTTGGTCGAAGTTTCGCTATTTTTGTGTGGCTTATCCTTTGTCTGTCTTCAAAACTCCTCTCCTCTTCTGTCTATACAACAGAGGAACATAAATCTCTTACTTATGTGTTGTTTCAAATAATCTTACAAATTGTGTCGCGAAGAATAGAGAGAGATACGAGTTTCTCCTGGTCTGAATGAGCTCCCAATGCCTTCTTTAGGTACATTCTCTGCTAATTTTTTTTCAGATTCTTCCAACATTTTATCTTGCGGTTATGAATCTACTCATAGTTTTATGGGTTTTGTTTGGTTACTACTGTTTAGAATTTTATGTCACTGTTAAGACTCTCTCGATCTCACTCTCTTCTAGAGTTTGTTTCTTGCCTATTGGGGGTATCATTCTTGAGTGACAAGTCCTTGCATTTGCTAAGAAAAAGCTAAGCTTTGTTAAAATTTAAATGCATAAAAGAAAAGACTATTCCATTGAATTGTTCGTAGAGAATAGTCTTTTCTTGTATTTTCCCTTGTGTTTTAGCTCCTGGAGATGGTTCCTTTGTTTGATCACTTGATTTGGAATTTAAAAAAATGGTTATTCTAAGCTTATCTGCTTAAAATTACTGTTTAATATTTGCAGATATTGCTACGATCCAACCTTCCTTGCAAGCTCATCTTGTTCCATTGGGAGCTCAGAGTTTTCTCCATGTCAAAACTTTACCTAATCCATGGAGACAATCTAGTTTCTCCAAGAGTCTGAAATTTTACACAGGCCATCTTCATGTACCAACAAGAGGCAGGCTCATTATTACTGCAGTGGCCACTGTTGAAACCAAATATCCTGCTCAGACACAACACCAACAAAGCTATTCCTTGTCTTCTTCTTCTGATGATGCTTCAAAACCCTCTGACGGTCTTAATGGAAGTTCTGACGATGGAAAAGAGGTGGATGACAGAGAAAGGCTAAGGAGGATGAGGATCTCTAAGGCTAATAGAGGGAACACTCCTTGGAACAAAGGCAGGAAGCATAGTCCAGGTGGGTAATTTTCTCTTTGACTTGCCTCTAGTTGGTAAAACATCTAATAATAATTTTGTTTTTTTTTGGGTTTGTGCAGAGACCCTACAGAAGATTAGAGAAAGGACAAAGATTGCAATGCAAGACCCTAAGGTGATGTCATGTAAGAATGTTTATATATGTCTTCTTAGAGGAGGTTCTCCCATAGTCACTCTAGTGAGATGTATTGTTAAAGATTCTACCCTTGTGTTATTCTAGTCTTGAGGTAACTTGTGTTATGTTAGGGAGTTTATGTTTGCTCAATCCCTCACAGAACCTTTTGTGTCATCTTCCTTTGGCAGATCAAGATGAAGTTATCAAATCTTGGACACGCACAAAAGTAACTACTGTCTTTTGTTGTTTTGCTCCATTTTCACTCGATGGAGCATTCTGGTTTTAACTTGCACATGATATTTAACAGCGAGGAGACACGGTTGAAGATAGGGGAGGGAGTGAGGATGCGGTGGGCAAGGAGGAAGGAGAGGAGAAAAGTGCAGGAGACATGTCACTTCGAGTGGCAAAACTTGTTAGCAGAAGCTGCTAGAAAAGGACATACAACAGACGAACAAGAGTTTCAATGGGATTCTTACAAGATCTTGGACCAGCAGAATCAACTGGAGTGGCTTGAGAGTATAGAGCAGAGAAAAGCCGTTAGAGCAGCTAAAGGTAACAGAAGAGCTCCAAAGTCTCCCGAACAGAGAAGGAGAATCGCTGAAGCCATAGCTGCTAAATGGGCTGATCCAGTAAGTTGTTGTCTTGTAAACAGCTTGTGGGATGTTTT
The DNA here is from genome assembly GCA_019706035.1 of Raphanus raphanistrum subsp. raphanistrum. Classification (NCBI taxonomy): domain Eukaryota; kingdom Viridiplantae; phylum Streptophyta; class Magnoliopsida; order Brassicales; family Brassicaceae; genus Raphanus; species Raphanus raphanistrum. The sequence goes on along the minus strand of CM033985.1, from coordinate 803,520 downwards.
GTTCTTTAACTTGGTTTTTTGGTTTCTCTTTGTCAGGCTTACCGTGAAAGGGTGTGCTCTGGCTTGGCAAAGTATCACGGTATACCTGAAGGTGCTGAGAGACGTCGTAGAAGACCAAGTGGGAACGCAGAGCCTAGAAAGAAGAATCCTACGAATAAAACTACAAGAGATTCAGAGACTGTACGCAAAGTTCAAGTAGTGAAAGTAAGGAAGTGGAGAGGACCTGTGTATAAAGATCCTTTGGCTAGTTCAAAGCTGGAGATGATAAAAAGCATCAGAGCAAAAAGAGTTGCTGAAGAATCTAAGAAGATGGATGCTGTGCAACAAGCAAGGTTCAGTAACTGTTTAATATGTCTCCTCTGTTTTTTTTGGAACTGTAACTAATCTTTTTGTTTTCTTGGTCAGGCTTCTGATCTCTGAAGCTGAGAAAGCTGCGAAGGTTCTTGAGGTTGCTGCTATGACAAGCCCTGTTGCTCAAGCATCTTTGCTAGAGAGTAAAAAGCTTATAGCAGAAGCAACACAGCTGATTGAATCTCTAGAAATTAGCCATGTAGCTGCTTCAGATGAAGATGGGACTCACCATCAGCCTAATACCGAAGAAGATTCAAATGATCAAGAACAGCCAGGAGAAGTGAACGGGACACACACATTACCACCAATCAATGGAGAGAGTCTTCACTTGAGCTTGAGGTGTAGTGATTTGCCGACATTCAACATACAAGGTACCACCACAGTTGGGGTGGTTCAACAGCCAAACGGAACAAGAGCTGATCCTCCTCCACCAGAGTCTAATGGAGCTATCAAACTTCCAAATGGTTCTCATGCTTGCCATGGAGTGGAAGAATCTTTGGAATCAGGGAATGTAACTAAGAAGTGGGTTCGTGGGAGGCTCGTAGAAGTCACAGAAGCAGCCTAAACTTGTTTTTTTTTCTTTCAAGTGGACATGAGGTGATTGTTGTAGAGGTTTAGCAGAGAGAAAAAAAACATATTGTTCAATTAGTGATTCGAAGTTTTGGCTTCTTGTTTGGTCTCATGCCGTGAGAGAAGCAGTTTCCAGTTTGAGAAGTGGCAGTTGTATCTATAATAACTCAATTGTATGTCAGAGTTTCAGCTTAGTAAACAATTATCCATAGCTTTTGCATTATTTATTGAAGTATTAAAAACCTCATCAAAATACACTGCAGAAAATAAAAGAAAACATAGTAACTAATTGCAAAGGGCAAGCTACCCAAACGATGGCTTAAAGCATATAATTTTGATGAGATATATTTTTATTTAATTTTCTCATGTTTAAATTTTTTTGTTATTATTTATATAAATAGAAATTATAATTTTAAAATACTAATATTTGTAAGAATTTTGAACCATTATTTCTAAAAAAGCAATTAATAAAATAGTTCTTATAAAACAAATACAAAATTACCAGTATTAAAAGACTAATTTAGGCTTTTCAATTTTAATTTCACTCTGCTTACACTAAATAAAAGTTAAATGTTAAAATTGTGTAAATGATCTTTAGTATAGAGCAAGAAATATATTAATTAAATGTATGAAGATGAAGTCAAATGTAAATTCTCATTAGAAATATAGAATTCTTTGTAGTAGAATTATCTATAATATCTTTTAAATAATTTGTAATAACATAGTTATCTAGTGTTAAAATAAAAACTAAAACGGGTAAAATGCCACGTTGTCTTTAATCTTATATATTGTGTGGTCGTACGAATAAGGCCTCCATTACCAAAATGTTCTTGGCCATGACTTTTAGCCATACAGTTGATCAAAAATGATCTTAGCCATGACTTTGACTAAAATGGTCTTAATTGATCAAAAAGAAAAAGAAAAGTCTTTCATTGACTAAAATGCAGCTCATGACTTTTAGGTTTTAGCCATACAGTTTTTTCACATTATAGTGTCTCTTGATCATTTATGAATCTTAGACACCAAAAAATAAAAATCTACAGGCCCGTATGAAGAAATCATCTGGGCGCAGTGATCACGTGGTGAAGCACAGCAATGCTGGCGCAGCGTCTTTTTCTAGCTCGTCATCTGAAGATCTCTCGGTTTCGAATTCTTCTGTGTGGAGTGTTCTGATGACGCGCTCTAAGGAGTTCCCAGATCGAATCAGTTTCCGCAACTTTAGAGTTGAATATGGAAACCCGTACGATTTAGCTATTCCTGAAGACGCCTGGGAAGCTTTCAAGTTGAAGATTGATAAGTATCCAGTTCAGGATTCGAATGAAGCGAGGCTTCTCGAGTCTGTGGATACAAACGAGGGTGGTGGCCCTTCTAGCAGTAGCGGAGGTAGAAATAACTTTTAGGATTCAATCTTGAAAGTTGAAACTAGTATATATTATAGCGGTTGTTTAGCTCAAATTTACAAAATTTACTTTAGTTTATACTCCTCCGTTTTATCTATATTATTAAAGCAAAATTTCTATTAGTATTCTGCCATTAATTTTTAATATTTAAGTAATTTTAGTTTTATCAAAAATTGAGTAACTATTATATTTCTACTATTTTTGTTTATAATTAATAAATTAATTTTAAATTATTTCTTCAATGAAACTTTTTTAAAAATATTTTTTTAATATGTGTTGAAAGAACCAAATTTTAACTTTTGATCTTTAATTTTTTTGTTGTGTTAATATTTTTATTTTTGGTACATATATACTATAATTTTTATTAAATTTATTTAACCCATTCCAAAGACATACTACGTAAAAATATATTAAATATTCTAATATTTTGTAATGTTTTTTATTTTTGGTATATATATGTTTTCACTGTCATAAACATTATAATATTTTATGATATATAAACATTTTGATTTAAATATTGCAATTTATATAATGAAAATAACTTAGATTAACCCAATTATTTAAATTCACCGATTTATAAAGGAAGTATACATTTATTATTTAACATAATCTGAACAAACTTGTATATGTAAAAAATAATAGTTTCAAAAGATTTTTTTCCTTATTAAATGGATGAAATTAATTAAAAATCCTAAAATGGCATGATATCATAAATAAATATATAAAAATATTATCTATTGTGAAACAATAACCAACAAATAAGATCATTTATATTGAAATAGAGAGAGTAAAGAATAAGACAATTTTTTTTTTTAATCGAAAATCCACTTGGGTCAATTGATCCACCTGTCAACACCCTGGCTTCGGCACTGCCCCTTAGCACAGTATCCGATACTTCGCCCATCTATTCTTCCGGATCTGTCATCACGTCTTGGCTGAAGGGTGAACTTCTGGGACAAGGATCATTTGGCTTCGTGTATGAAGGCATTTCAGGGTAAGTCGTAGTGACTGAAATTGGAATTCTTGGTTGGAAAGAAAACAGTGCAAAACTAGATGTCGTTAGCTCAACTGAAAATGACCATGGCCATTGTGTCAAAACTTTTCATTTATGCATTTGGCTGATGAGGATACTTTATTATGGATAGTGATGGGGACTTCTTTGCTGTCAAGGAAGTTTCACTACTTGACCAGGGAAGTCATGCTCAAGAGTGCATACAACAGCTCGAAAAGGTGTATATATATATAGCTTATACGATTGTAGCTCATTGATCTGTCAAATGTTCGCTGCTTATCCTCCTTGATTTTTCATTTTCTACAGGAGATTGCATTACTAAGTCAGCTTCAGCATCAGCATATCGTGAGATATCGTGGCACAGCCAAGGTACGATCACTGCTCACAATTGCAACTGCCTTGCCTAAGCACTCTTTTGCTCAATGAATAAGGCATTTTGGTTTTTGCAGGATGGGACGAATTTGTACATATTTCTTGAGCTTGTATCCCAAGGTTCCCTTCTAAAACTTTACCGAAGATACCCGCTCCCGAACTCTGTAGTGTCCACGTACACAAGACAAATCCTTGATGGCTTGAAATATCTCCATGGAGAAGGTTTTATCCACCGGTAAAACTAGTAGAAACTTTTCTCCTCTGTTTTTTTTTAACAAACTCTCTTGTTTCCGACATTGCCTATTTCCCTTACTTTTTTTCATCTGATCCGACAAAAGGGACATCAAATGTGCAAATGTATTGGTGGATACCACCGGAGCTGTTAAGCTTGCTGATTTTGGATTGGCAAAGGTTCTTTTCAATTTATACATGTTTATAGTATTTTTTTTTTTTTTTTTGCTCTTATAGATGGTACCACTTGGTTCATCGCTTACCCCTTTCGTAATACTTGTCATTTTATTATTTAGGTGTCAAAACTGAACGACACTAAGTTATACAGGGGGGATCCATTCTGGATGGCTCCAGAGGTATTGTTCACATAACTGTTGGATGTTGAACTTTTACTTTAGCTCGTTACTGATGTGTGACATTGGTTGTTCAGACTTATTTTGCCCATAAATAACATAAATGTTCACTTTCATTTCATAGTACATAATGCTCTATAATTTGTATGGTTGATTCTAACTGGAACATAACAATTTGTTTAGGTTATTAACCCGAAGCGTACTGACGGGTATGGAAGTTCAGCTGATATATGGAGCCTTGGGTGCACAGTGCTAGAAATGCTGACTCGTAAGTTCCCCTACTTCGATCCAGTAAACCCCGTAAGTCGTCAAGTTTTTCAAACTCTATTTATATTAAATAAGGAAATTCTTGTGGTTAAAAGTCATTACGAATCACTTAGTGGGGGTTATTGGTTCTAGTATTTAGTGGATTTAGAAATACATTTTGGATTTAGAAATTTTCATAAATCCATTGATTTTAAAATCAAACAAATAAATTTCAGAATCAAATATACAGATTTCAATATCAAAATAGGTGGATTATTATAAATCAGTCAAATAGATTTGCAATAAGATCAAATTTCTAACAAAATATAATTTAAGAAAAAACTACAAAATGTCTTTTATCATGCTGTTAGTTTTGGAGTTTTAAGTGTTTGTACTTGTGCAATTTTTTCTTAATATGTAATAGAGATTATATATAAATTATGATGGACACATACGATTGAAAGTGGAAAATATTAAATTGTAGAAATTGGATGATTTTAATATTTTAAAATAGAAAACTTTCAAACGGGATCAAGCAAAAAAGTATATTGAACATAGTGGTTTTATCAAACATGTTTATGTTTTCTCTATTTACTATAATGTGTTTTCGTTTTTACATATATGTAAAGCATCTCATATCTTTGTTAAGTAGTGCTTGTTTAATTGTTAAAGGAACAATGTTCAATACGTATGACTTGGGGCAAAAAATATACTGGGAACATCAATAATACAAATCTATAGAAATATCAAGATTCAACTCAATATTTGCTCCTTTGTATTTTTAACTTAAAATCACTAGTAAATCCATCCAAATCCAATTTTAAATCAAATTCTTACACAAATCATTATTATTGAATAACACCTGATTTTAAAATCTATTTTAAAATCATAAAACCAATAACAGTGAATTTGAATATAGATTTTAAAATCATAGAACCAATAACAATGAATTTGAATATAGATTCTAAAATCACATAACCAATAACACTAGATTTGACTTGTATTTTTAAATCCATTAAAATACATAAACCAATAACACCCCCTTAGCTTTGCTGAATATTCAGTCTCGCTACTGTGTTTTTGTTGTATTAGACCTTTCATATTTAAAGTTATTGTTTATTTCTTTTTTTTTTTTTTTTGAAAAAGGGCTTTCAATTTAAATGCTAGAAAGATACATAGATAAGGTTTAAGAACCTTAGAGTTCAAAGATAAATCAGCAAGCAATGGTTTTAGAGTTAAGCAAAACAAAGAAGCAACATAGTATAATGGAGGCAGCACTTAACAAGTTTTTCTTGAGAATCTAGGGACGAGGACCTCTTCCTCGGCCTCTCTTTCCTTTCCCTGTAACAGTAAACCATTCCATCTCCTTGAGCCTTTGAGATGGTTTTAATGGTCTACCGCCTCGTGACCTTAGTGTTGATTCATCATCTACAAACGGGTCTCGGGGATATGTAGGGGAAGTATCAGGAGAGACAAAAGTGAATGGTAATGGAGAATTTGAGAAGACAAGTTCCTTGGCTGGTGGGACACTTGATGGTTCATTGGCATCAGCACTATCTAAAGCCGCAAATAAATTGTCATGCACAAATGGTACCGAAGACGGAGAGGAGTTAGAATTATCAACCACAGTAACAGCATTCTCAACAAACTTCCCTGAAGAAGCCTCTGGAGTTGGTGGTGCAGACTGTGTTGAAGAGTCAACAGGTTCCGCATCATCTAACTGTTCGCAGGTTTTCTCATCAAGAGAGACAGCCATTACAGTAGATGGTAGGAGTTCATTTTCTTCAGTATCAGCAGTAACATGAGTAACTTGAGCAGTCTCCACAGTTGTACAAGACACATGAACGTTTTCAGTGAAGGAGTCAGTATGAGTGTCCACAGTCACAACTGAAGCAGAAGGGACAGTGGTGGCTTCTCTACTTGGTTCTCCAATTTCTGAGCTTTCATTTGCAGTGAGGTCGTTTCCTTCATAATCAAGAAGAATACAACCTTGAGAATCAAAAGATGAAGTATCAGGATTTTCCTGAGATTCTAATGGAACTGATTTAGTAACATTGAGAGACTGATAAGCAGCAGAAGAGTTTTCAGGTACAGCGTCACCATTGATAGAAGATACCAACAGCTGACCTTGTGTATCCGAGATTACCTTTGGTGTAGATTTTTGAGGAACCTTTCTGACTGGGACCGGAGAGAGACCAAGGCATCTAGGTGCTTTGTGGCCTAACTGTCCACACTTTGGGCACACCGAAGGCAGCCATGAGTAGATAACAGAGACCATTGATATTGAACCGCTTTCATCTTCTATTGCTACTCTCTGAGGAAATGGTCTATCCAACTTAACTTCAACTAGAATTTTTGCCTCACCCATCAGTATAGGGTCAAGCCAAGGCTTACTAGTGAGCATCGGTGCCCCTATACCGGAAGCTATCCAGCTTATACCTTTCTTGGAGTAAAGCTGGTGGGGAATGTCTTTCAACGTAAGCCAAACCGGGATTGTAGATATCTCAGGGACAGTGATAGTACCCTTAGGATCCCAAGTAGATACAAACATTATACAATCATCCACATGCCATATTCCTCTCTGAACTACCCACTTACGAGTAAACTCATCCGGAATGTGAAACAAGAAAGCGTTGTTTCCTATCTGTCGAGTGTAAATCCGGCACCTAGTTCCCCAGATTCTACTAACAACAGATTGAATTAAACCAGATGCAGGGGCAGAGCACCGATAGAATTGACCAATTACAAATTCCTTCTGGTTCTCTAATCCTTCTAGTAAGACGTCACGAGGAATACGTACCTTTGGCGTACCATCCTCAAGAAATTCAGGCGTTGTAACTTTATGCAGATTTCTCTTAGACTTCTCCATTTTTGAAGCCCAAGGATACTCAGGATCATTATCACAATTACCTTGCGGTACTGTGGCAGTTCCACTTGAGGAGTAACTATTATGTGGAGGAGGCTGTGAAGAGTTGAAAGCCCTAGCAACAGGTTGACGACGCCGAGATGGAGCACAGTTGGCTGCTGAGAGGGAGGGCCACTGAGTTTCTCTGGACAAATCAGCAATCAGTTCCTTCGAGGTCTGCATGAGAACCATAGCTGCAGAAGAAGGTTGAGTGATTGAGAGAGGCTTCGACCAAGCATTAGAAGCAGTGACCATGGGGATCGGCTGGTCCGACTGCTTTGGGGAAGCTGATAAGGAGTCACCAGAAATAGAGGCTAATGGAGGAGTCCTACTGGTTAGAAGAACCATATCGACACAGGGATCGACAATAGCATCATCAACAGGAGCAGGGGTTTCCTCTAATAGTGGATTTGAATCTGATTTGAGAGGATTCATGAGTAGAGTAGGGCACAAATCTTCAGATGATGGCAGAACAGAGCCTCCTTACACGCGAGGTGGCCAGAGACGCCGGTGGTGGCCTCTGATTAGATTCAATTTCCTGTTTCTAGGTTTCGCCTTCTGAGTCGCTTCTTTTTTTTTTCCTTTTTTTTCTTTTTCTAATGTCGGTGAGATGGTGTTATTGTTTATTTCTTTAATGGGGTTTTCCCATTAGAATAAGAGTTGATGTCAGATTCTGTGCAAACACGCAGTATCAAGCTCTGTATAGGATCGGAATGGGTGAGCTTCCGGACATACCTGATACATTATCACTAGACGCTAGAGATTTTATAATTAGATGTCTCAGAGTGAACCCCGAAGAGCGGCCAACTGCGGCTGAGCTGCTGAACCATCCGTTTGCTTCGCCATGGAAGAGGCTAACTTGTTAGATTGTCTACATTGGTGAAGCTCCATTGGTTTAAACGAGAATATATATATCAGAATCAAGAACTGTAGATTCTAAAATAGATGTCTTAATGTATGTGAGCAGAGGCTATGCAGAATATTTTGTGTAAGATATGGATGATACTCTCTATAAAACTAAAAACTATTGGGGAAACTAGCTTGAGATATATCATTCTTGAACTCACGTATCCGGTTCAGCTGGGCAGCACGAGCTAGACTGCATGGATACATATATCATTTAGGTTGGTTATGGCTGATTCATTGGTTATTTGTTATGTTGGTCTTTAATTAATTCTAAAACTGAAGAGCCATATTCTTCGGTTGTATTAGAGATTTAGAGTGGGGAGAAATGATTAATTAATTAATATATAATAGAATCTCACGGTCCTGATACATGCATATATAAATTAGAGTTAATTACAGGAGAGATGGCCAAGGATTTTTATAACATCACGTGATGGACAAGGTTAAGATCACACACAGTAAATAGGAGGCTGGTTAGCGTCGACCGTTTTCAGAGTTTTTTCAAGCTTCTTTACGTGGCCGAGTGCTGGGGAGCATCTGTTGTGTTCCGTGTTGGCGGTTGGAAATGCCTCAAGGATCGATGTCGTGGTTAAGTTTAAAAAGGTGAGACCTGGAAATTCTGTGTAATCAATCATCTATCTAATCACTGTTGTCAAGGGAAAGGTGAATAATGTAAATTGACAGAAACAAATTACAAATTACAAAATCTGGGGTATATAAGTAAATATTCTCTCTATCATCTCAATCTCCCTCCCCTCCGGTGATTGGTTGGTTGGTTGGTTGTATCGTTGCGGCTCCGGGATCGGTCCAGATAGGAGGAGTGGCGTGCGCACTGAGTAAGCCATCCTTTCTTTATGAAATTATCTTGTATCTCCATTATACTGCACTTTATTATTAGGGTTCTGTATTTCCGAATCCTAATTCAAGTCTGTCTAGCTGAATCGAGTTTCAAAAATTGGATGTAACTAAACCACAGAGAATGAGAGAGAAGAATTTTTCTGCTATACAAGAGTTCCTTCGTTTTAGTGATTCCTTGTAATTAAGCAGATGAGAGTTTATATAGTGATATCTCTCAATCTGTTGCACTCTCTGCTTTATTAGAAGCTTCCATGAAAGGTTCAAGAATTTTTTTGCTTTTTTTTAGAATATCGTAGAGGTTCAAAAGTTTAATACTTGTTAAAGGTTATAGACAGAAGATGGATATAATCTCACAGTTAACTGAAAGAACAAGTGAATTCAATATATAGCTGCAATCACTTTCAATGCTTTTGGGACTCTCCAAAGAGATGCACCTCCTCTTCAGCTTTCTCCTTACTACCCTCAACCTGCTCCTGCTATAACTACTACTGACGGTGATCCCCTAGCCCTGCTTTTCCTGACCAACCTAAGCAGCTCAGTGCCGATTTAGTCAAGGCTGCTAAACAGGTTGTTTTTTCTCTCTCTCTCTCTCTCTTGATTTAACCTCTCTCACTTTCTCCATTTGCTCTCTTTATCAAATCCTATAGCTTGTATATCATGGATATATATAGAAACACAGCAAAGTTAACAATGGCCTTTGCTGCAATTGTATAATTTAGTAAATGGGTCAATATTTATGTGAATTTTTAAGTCATTGCATGATGGACTAATGATCTTATTTCTCTCCTTTGGGTACTTGTTTTGGTGAAGTTTGATGCTTTGGTTGCGGCACTTCCCTTATCACAAGGAGGTGAAGAAGCTCAGCTCAAAAGAATCGCTCAACTCCAGGTTCTTAAACATGTTTCTAATCTTATTTTCTGGTTACAAATCTTTGAATCATGTTTTTATATTACTCTTTAACAGCTTTTTTGCATCTTTCCTTCTCTACTGGTATGGTATTTTCTTCAGGTTGAAAACGATGTTATTGGCCAACAACTACAAAAGCAATTAGAGGCTGCAGGTAAAAAAGTTTCCAATTGACCACTTTTTTCCTTTCTTCCAGATCCATATTCATATCTGTATACTTACCACGCTAGGATCTGGTTTTTCGTTTTCTTGCAAATGCTTTCAACATTGAGCTGGTTTGTAACCTTGTTTCTTGACAGAGAAGGAATTGAAGCAAGTTCAAGAGCTATTTGGACAAGCAGCAGACACAATTGCCTGAACCTCAAGAAACCAGAATGAAAAGGATTAACCAACCTTGTGTATCAAACTCATTCAGAAACTATATGCTTTGGTTCAGCTACAATTATGTTTTCAGATATCCGGGAACCGGAGAATATGTGGATTTCAACAAGGAAGGAATCTACGGTTGTGCAGGTTGCAAAAGAATCAAACGCTCAGGTACTCCTGCCCGAAAAAAAAGAGCTGAGATACTTCTGCCCGAAACTGCCCAGATTTAGAATTAAATAATTTTTTTTTAAATACGAAAATTTATTAAAAGACCACATGGCCAACAGAAACTTGCATAATTACAACCCAACCAAGACCATTTCGCGGACCATCCAGACCCGATCTATGAAATTCGGATATCTTTCTCTATAACTTTCGAAATCTTTGTAAGAATTGGTGTGATTGTAAATATTGGTGAAACTGTACATCGTAATAAATCGTCAACAATATTCTGTATATAATACTAAGTTGAACTAAATTTAACTAAATCGCACTTTTAGATTTCAAATGTTTTATTATGTTATTTTTTGGACAGAGTTGTTGTTATTGATATATTTATTGAATTTTGAATTTAAAAAATAGTTTATATGATATAAATAGATTTTGGCCAAACTTAGAAATGTTGTACATATTTAATAAAAGTAGAAATGTTGTAAAAAGTAGAAATGTTGTAAAAGTTGATAAAACTAATCTCCAAATGGCTAGTGAAGTTTATTTGTTAAAATAAAAGTAGAAATGTAGTTAATTTGTTAATGATATATTGAAGTTAAAATATACAAAGATTAGTTTATAGAGAGAAACTAGAGGATTGAAACTAGAGACATTACATTAAGTCAAACATAGTGAAAGTAGATAAAACTACATGCCATAAACTCGAGAAATAAACACCACAACTAATCTTCAATTGGCCAGTTGGCAGCTGTCAAGTGAATTTCATTGCAGAAGTCCCAAACTTCACATTGCCAGAAACAACGATCGCACTTCCACTGTGTTCTTGATCCATTATAGGAGACTACAAACACCGGTTCTTCTATTGCGGAGCACCAGCAATCATTTGAGAAGATGGGATTCTTTATTCTTTCAAGTAGTGACATAAACTCTTGAGGTTTGTCGTAACCCCAATGGCCTGAGGGTAGCTCAGTCTGGATCATGCAATTCATCCGATGAACAAACTCACGACTAAAGTTAGGATATTTGTGAAACAACCCTCCATCATCTACACTAAACGCTAAGTTCAGCATTCCATCTACAAACTTGGCCAACTCCAATCCTCTCTCAGCAGCAAGATGGATTTTCTCTCTTCCTTCATCAAGTAAATGAAGTTGAAAGAACTCATGCATACCTCGTAGGTAGATGGCCTCTGGATTACCGGCTTGGTAGCACCTAAGTCGGAATGTTCTTACAGCATTAACCTCATCAATCCAATCATTAAAGCCAATGAGATTAGCAGATTGGTAGAAGTAGTCGTCTCTGCCTATTTGATTGAACCCGGAGAAAGCAATTCTAGAACTACCAAAGTCTCGGATGTGGTTTGTTGCTACCTTTGAGAGAATCTTATGGAGGATGGAAGGAGGGACAGATTCCAAGTTGAAGTTCGACATAGAGTACAAGGATGATGAAAAACTTGAGAGATATTCGTTTAATCGAGTAAATGGAAAGATTTACGTGTTATTTATAATAGAGATAAGATTGCATTTACTATCCCACTTAAGGGTGTGATTTGATAGACGGTTTAAGACACGACTTCTCACTGCAAGTACAGGGAATAAGAACAGTCGTATGTCAAGGAAAAATTTAGTGAAACTAAGTGATTTATGATTGTCTAAATTTATGAAACTAAGAAAAATTTAGTGTAGTTATATAGAACTATGTAAGAATTAACAAATTTAGATATTCTAAATAGAAGCAGAATCGAAAAATTAATTATACGGAGTGGATTATTTAATGATAACAAACAGTATAAGAAATAATAATTGAAATATTTAGTTTGAGAAAAATCTGTCATTTCATGATTTATGACCTGATTTATGACCATAGCGTCGTGACCCTTGATATTTGCAACGCTACACGACTTCTCACGGACGCTTCTGACAGTTTAAGTGAAACTAACTGATATTAATTGTCTAAATTTATGAAACTAAGTAAAATTATATTGAATTTATAGTGTAAATATATGGAACTATCTAAAAATTAAAAAAATTAGGTATTATATTGTTTTATATTTTGAAAATAAATATAATATTATGGATTATTTACTTTTTTTGGTAGGATTATGAATTATTTACTGAGCAAGCAATAAAAGAGATCATAAAAATGGTTGAGAAAAATCCAGTAATTAATGGTATTGATGGACAGAGGAGAGAGTAATCAATGAAGTAATTAATCGATTGAAAAAGTCTCTAATAATAATCATTACACTCGCGACTCTACACTACACTTGCATTGAAACCAAACGTGAAACGTCACAACACTACACCGAGTTAGTTAAACTACACATCTTCATCATCACCATTGCATTTAGTTAAACTCCAACTCTGCAAAATCTCTCATTTCATCTCATATCCGAGTTCTATCTTCTCTTCTTTCATCTCTGAGTGAAATTCTCTCATCTCTACAAACAAGATGACAGACTACTACAATAAGCTTTCCCAGATTTCCGAGGCTTCTTATAACCCTGACGTCAAGGCTTGGCGTTCCAGAGTCAAAGTACACAGGGTCTACCCTCTCTATTCCTCGGTTACCAACAGGGTTATGCCTTTCTATTCCTATGTCCTAGCAGATGAAGATGTAAGTGTTTTTTCATCATTTCTCAAGTTTTTCATCATCTCTCAAGTTTTTCATCATCATTTAACTTGATCCTTGTACTTTATTTATGTAGGGGTGCAAGATGGAGATGACCGTTTATGGGGATTATGAAAGTTTTAGAGGCCTCGAAAACAAGGAGGGAGAATGGGTGGAAATCTTTCTGGTAGGAGTTGAACGTTCCTGTGTAGGTTTCAATGCAACTAACTCTCGGTTCAGACTAACTGCTTCGCGACTCACACAAGTCCGCATGATCGATCCTCTGAACAATCGGCTTTTCATGGACTTCAAGAACATCCATGCAATCCCTCACATGTCCCACAGGGAACGAAACTATCCCATAGGTATGAATGCTGCTAAAATAAATATATTCACATATAGTCACATATTTAGTTTCAGAACTTTGTATGACTCTGTAGATGTAAGTGAAACTAAGTGAAACGAACTGATTTAGTTGAGTTACACTTATATGGTAGATACAATTGGAGTGGTCTTCAATACCGAAGCCCGTTTCGATGACCCTGCAAGACCAACGATGATTTTTTACATAAGGGACAACATGTAAGTAGAAAGTAACATATGATCCAAGCAAAATTTATTTATATTGTAATTGACACATGTTTTCTTTATTCTGAATAGTGACAGCCATATTAAATGTGTGGCAACTGGCAAGCAGGCCTATGCCTTCCGGGATGGTCTTGAAAATGTGGAAGGTGGACAGGTGATTGTGGCCCTTAAGATGTGGAAGGTCTGCAAGTGTTGGAGTAAGTGTAGTTTCTGTGGCTAGTTTTGAATATGATAGTGGACTAAAACGTTTACTAAAATCATTTACATTAATACATATTTATTTGATCCTCCTGATATATGGCTTGAGACCGAAGGTGGACTTTCAGACTTCAGGTTCAATCCGCGTTTGACCGAGGTTGAGGACTTCAGGCAGTCTCTACTAAACAGCGACCCTTATGTTCAAAAATATGGGATTGAAGGTCTTGTGTAAATCGTGTTGTTCTCACTGTTATGGTCTTGTGAAAATCTCGTTGTTTCAACTTGTTTCACTTAATCGTTTGAACTTTTGGTTTCACTCAATCTCACTTGTTTCAACTTTTGGTTTCACTTAATCCCTTGTTCCAACTTTTTCGATAGATCAAACCCCATGGTTGTTCAACTTCGCATAACTTAAAAAAACATAGCTTAGCAATAACAGTTAGTTCTAGAAATTGGAATTCTCTTAGGAATTTCAATTACTTTTTGTACATCATAATTCCTAGAACTAAAACGATGGTAAGAAGAACACAACCTCCTGATATCTTTATCATGGGCATCTTTTTGGGACCTTCGCGGATATCTCCTTCGTTCCTTATTGTTGCTTTGAGACTCTGAACTTCTTCTTCGAGTATTCGAACTTGGTAGTCCAGCTGCTGTATCTCATCGGTGAAGGCTTCGTCAACCCATTTGAAGACATGATTGTCGTTCTCGAGCTACATGCTTTTTTTTTAAACGAGTAAGCGTGATTCATAAGCGTTCCATATGTAAACAACAAACGGATGTACCCTCTGTGAAGCCGCAGAGAGACACCGATAATACCGGCGATATAGGTTTGCCGAGCTTCTGGAGATGAGCTCGGTGACGCCAACCCCGCACCTACACCTACTAGGTATCCCCGGAGTTCGTACCCGTCTCCGACCACCAGTCGTGGATGATGAAGCGGCGGACATCTAGGTTTTGGGAGGGGAGGGAGTGAGGTCGAGGAGAGAGAGGAGAGAGATTTAGGGAAGAGAGAGAAAATGAAGATAGCAAATGGGGAAAACCTAAAAAAAAGGTGTTTAATACTTCG
This sequence comes from Raphanus raphanistrum subsp. raphanistrum, assembly GCA_019706035.1. NCBI lineage: Eukaryota > Viridiplantae > Streptophyta > Magnoliopsida > Brassicales > Brassicaceae > Raphanus > Raphanus raphanistrum. The sequence goes on along the minus strand of CM033985.1, from coordinate 788,408 downwards.
ATTGAACGATTATGGGGTTTTAGTAAATTGGGAAGAAGGAAATTAGAAATTCGAAAAGCTGAGCGGGAAAATTAATCCCAGGGTTTTTTCTGTTGTAAGTTTCACCAAGTACTCAGTTTTACAGAAAGCGTCAAAGTTGCACTTTTTAATTATTTCTATTTATCTTAGTTATACTCTACTTAAATTAATGATTTTGTGGTTATACCAATGCAATTATGTTTCCTAAGTTCATTTCCCATACGATCACGTACATATAAACTTGATTTCGTGCCATAGAGTTATCAAATCTAACTCAGTCAGTTTCAGCGATAAAGCTATGACAACACATTGTATTTCCTATACGATTGCTACGAGCAATGAGATGAAATTTTAATAATTTTAATAATTCTTATTAAATCATAATTAACATAACACTACTAATAAACTAAAAGCGTACTACTTCCATGACTTATAAAATTAAATTAAAAACTTTAGAATTTACAATCATGTTATTCAGTTTACATAACGTAGTTATACCAGTTTCACTTAGTTATACAACACACAAATAAAATTTATTTCACCTCACAACGTTCCCATATGATAAAAACACCAAAACCGAAAGTGAAAGGCAAACATCAAAACAGAAAGTGAAAGGCTTAGAACTTAATTTAGAACCTAATTTACATCAAAACTGAAACCGAAAGGTTTACAACATACTCTTCTTCTGTTTCTTGTGGGGATGTTCATCGTCCTCCAAACCTGTTCCCACATTTTCTTCTTCTCCATATCCACTCTCACGCTCACAATAGTTCATACTACAAGAGCTCTCTCCAACTCTCGACAGTTGCTCGGTTATTTGAACTATTTGTAATTCTTCGATGTCCTCCACATGCAAAATACTTCTCCTTTCCTCTCTATCCACTGATGTTAGATAAACAAACACATCTTCATCATCCAAAATATACGATTGCCTCTTAGGTTCCACTACCAATGTAATGTAACCCAAATTGAGCCTCTTCGTAAACGGATCTATTCCGATCTTCCTGCATATCCTCTCTTTCAACAACGAATAAGTGATCTCCTCCAACGATGATGTATTAAAGGATATAGCATACAAACGAGCATCGGTTGGAATCCATTCATAATCATCTCCATCCTTAGAATAATGTCCATCATAATCAAAGTGTATGTTCGTCGAAAATGGACACATTGTCTGCAATAAAAACATTTAACCACTTAAAGTTATACTTGTTTTTTCAGTTATACCATTCACGTTATACTTGGTTACACAGTTACACCATCAAAGTTATACTTCGTTATACTTGGTTATACCATGTCACAGAGTTGTGTCAGTAACCAATTACTGATAAGCAAGCAAGAACGTCTAATCTTCGATTGAATCATCATAATACCCGACATTCAATAATTCCTTTCCGATCCTCGATTAGTTCATGAAACCCAAATGAATAAGAATTTTTCAATTAAAACTATAAATTTGGAGTCAAGTCTTCAATTCAAAACCAAATTGTTATCAGCTTTGATTCCCGACATTCATTCAATTATGAGTTCGTCTATGGTGAGATACATACCCTGTATAACGGAATTAATAGCTCGATGATCCAGGATCCAAGCGACGAGATCGAGTTCGATTGCGAGGAAGAACAAAGAGGGAGGGAATGACGAAGTAAAGGAAGTATCGAGTATTCTATTTCATTCTATCGAGTCGATTCCGAGTCGACTCGGGAGGGGCGAGTGGAGGAGAGGAGAGAGAGATGAGAGTGGATCGATTTCGATTAATTTATGAGATTCTTAATTTATTCATTAAATTGGTCGGGGGTAGTTTAAATATTAACCACATTCTTCAAGAGTATGAAAACAGATAAGAGTATAGCAGATCACATGAGAGTATGGTAGATCACTTTTTGCCTCATTAAGAGTACCTGAGCACTTCACTCGTTGCAAAAGACCTCTTTACAAATCATGAAGATGTGCCTGTATGGCTCTGTTGTGCTAGTTTCTGATATTTTTGTTAGACCAGCACTAGTGATTAATTCTGTTTGGGAAACTAAACATTTGCATAGTAAGTTGCACATCCTCTACAAAGCTTGAAAATGTGTAAACCACACCATACCTACTCTCAATCAATTGTTGAACCAAAACAATTGTAAAACTTGGTGTTGTCACTTGTAGGATTTAAGGCCGCAAGAGATTAAGATGGAGACGCCACTTGTTAGACAAGCACATGGCCTTTTCAATCTTTGCCAGATAATGTTCTTCTGACTTCAATTCTTCTATTTGTTTCTACTTTGTATACATTTTCATGTGTAGTTTTCTTTATTTCCAATGTGTATACTTGAAAATTGCGCCAATAATCAATTGAATTTGTGAAGAATACTGATTATGACTTGTATTTGTTTTATTGTCCTCAAGAATTTCGTGTACCAAATAGTAGCTTGGTTTTTTCCACCTTCATAAATCACATAAAGTCTAGTTCATAGTACATTACAATCATCTTAAGAACTATTGTAAGAATTCGTATTACCGACTTGTTATAATTTATACGGAAACTTTTGTGCATTTATATTTTCAAAAAAAAAATTGACATAGACATTCAAACTACGCGTTAAAGAACAAAACAAAAAAGCTTCAAACCAGTTTTGATATGAACAATCATGATTTAAAACTAGGTCAACCCACATACATGATCCCCCAATTATTTTAAACCAGTCCGTACAATCCATCTCAAATAAAGTTTAAATTTGTATGAATGAGGTCATATGACATGGAATTGTTGCCGTTGATTGGGAAGGCAAAAAATTAAAAGCCACATGACGGAGACTATACTTTATATTCAAGTTACGTAATTAAATAATTAGAAAACTAATCATGCATCTCCACATGCAGAGAGGTCAACTGTCACACACTAGCGCACTTGAACACACCAGGAAAGCCCCATGGAACTAGCGAGTCGCGTTCATAGATTCACATTACATTTGCTTTTCCTTCACCCTTTATAAAACGACAGCAAAACACAACAACAAGAAACACAACATTACACAAACCCCAAAAGTGTCTTTAATAAGAACTCAGAAACCAAACTAAAAGGAGCTCTGCTTAAAGCAACTTTTAGCATTATGGATTCAGTGCAATCCTTCAAAGGATACGGAAAAGTAGACGAAGCTCAAGATCTAGCACTAAAGAAAAAGACAAGAAAACGTCTGATCCTACTATCCGTCTCCGGCTTAATCCTCGTCTTGGTAATAACCGCCGCCGTAGTCGCCGCCGTGGTTCACAACAAGAACAATAACTCCTCCAAGTCAACACAGACTCCTCCTCCCGAGTTAACACCATCCACTTCACTTAAAACAATCTGCGGCGTGACTCGTTACCCTGAGTCCTGCTTCTACAGCATCTCAAAGCTTCCTGCCTCCAACACAACGGACCCAGCGATTCTCTTTAAGCTCTCCTTAAAGGTGATCATCGACGAGCTCGACGGGATATCCGATTTGCCGGAGAAGTTGTCTAAGGAAACAGAGGACGAGAGGATCAAATCAGCGTTAAGGGTTTGCGGGAATCTCATCGAAGACGCGTTGGATCGGCTAAACGACACCGTTTCGGTCATGGACTCGAGTGAGAAGACTCTAAACTCGTCGACGGTCGACGATCTCAAGACCTGGCTGAGCGCGACTGTCACGGACCACGAGACGTGTTTCGACACGTTAGACGAGTTGGCTCAGAACAAGACGGAGTACGCGAACTCGAACATCACTCAGAACCTGAAGTCCGCCATGAGTCGGTCCACCGAGTTCACGAGCAACAGCCTCGCCATCGTGGCCAAGATCCTCGCCGCGTTGAGCGACTTCGGGATACCGATTCACGGCGGGAGGAGACGGCTTTTGATGAGTCAGCAGGAGGCTCCTGAGTGGGCGCGGCGGAGGCTGTTGCAGACGGCGGGGTTGAAGCCGGATGTGACGGTGGCGACCGATGGAACGGGGGATGTGAAGACGGTGAACGAAGCGGTGGCGAGGGTGCCGAAGAAGAGTTTGAAGGTGTTTGTGATATACGTGAAAGCTGGGACGTACGTTGAGAATGTGGTGATGGATAAGGGTAAGTGGAATGTTATGATCTACGGCGATGGGAAGACGAAAACTATTATCTCCGGAAGTAAGAACTTCATCGACGGGACTCCGACTTATGAAACGGCCACGTTTGGTAAGTCCTCTCGCAGACCTCCTGGACATTTTTATAAAAACCGGAAAAACAAATTAAAATTATAAAAAACCGAACCAAAACCAGATCCAGACATACAAAAACCCAAACAATTTATTTTCTCTAAATTCCCTGAATACAAAATCAAACCGAAGAATGAGTACGAAAGTCTGAATACATAGAAAATAATTTTATCTACTTACATTAATTTTAAAATAATTGGTAAAATATTATTTATAAAAAAATTATAAAATATTCAAATATTTCTATTGAAAGCATATGAAATTATTTGATATTTTAATTTGAGGAATCCATATTATTTTTATATTCTATCTGAAAATCTTAAAAATATTAGAACTTTTTGTTTGAATTATATGAAATCATTCAAAAGTCTAAAACGAATCGAAATCAAAAGATCCAAATTTTCAGGTCTTAACCGAATTAAAACTAAATTATAAAAACCTAAATTGTTTATATACCCTAAAAAAAATAGCAACTGAGATTTATATATCTCTTAATCCCAAAAAATAATAGTAAACCGAAAATGTCAAAATAGACCGAACCAAAACACAGCTTCGGTAGTCGCTTATTTGTTTTGTTTGTCATAAAAATTATAAACGGCGGCGTTTTGCGCAGCTATACAAGGCAAAGGATTCATAATGAAAGACATCGGAATCATAAACACCGCCGGAGCAGCGAAACATCAGGCGGTGGCGTTCCGATCAGGCTCCGACTTCTCCGTCTACTACCAATGCTCCTTCGACGGTTTCCAAGACACTCTCTACCCTCACTCCAACCGCCAGTTCTACCGCGACTGCGACGTCACTGGAACTATCGACTTCATCTTCGGAAGCGCCGCCGTCGTGTTCCAAGGCTGCAAGATCATGCCGCGCGAGCCTCTCCCGAGGCAGTTCAACACTATAACGGCTCAGGGCAAGAAAGATCCGAACCAGAACTCCGGCATGTCGATCCAGCGGTGCAGTATCTCCGGCAACGGGGTTGTGACTGCTCCGACGTATCTAGGCCGGCCGTGGAAGGATTTTTCAACTACGGTGATTATGGAGACGGAGATTGGTCCGGTGGTAAGAGCTTCAGGGTGGATGTCGTGGGTCTCGGGAGTTGACCCGCCGGCGAGTATAGTGTACGGAGAGTATAAGAATACTGGGCCTGGGGCGGATGTGAGCAAGAGAGTTAAATGGGCCGGGTATAAACCGGTTATGTCTGATGCCGAGGCTGGGAGGTTTACGGTTGGCACCATGTTAACTGGTGGTGGTTGGATACAAGCGGCTGGAGTGGCGCATCAGCTATCTTAATGTAGTTAACATAATAATAACACAGTATTGGAGTCTATAACTTTTTTTTTTTTTTTGAGAACATTCGATTTCGATCTACTTTTTTATTTGATACGGTTTACTTTATTCTGGTGTTCTACTTGCTGTAATTGGTGTCATAGTATTAGACAATTGTTGGCTTTTAGATGAATAGTTATACAATTATATGATTTTATAAATTTTAATCTGTAAAGTACATTGAATTTACCAGACGTTCAAGAAAAATTACACTGAATTTAAACCAAATTTTGTAGAATGCAAATTATTAACCATTGACTTGAGAGTTGTCTGATTGTCTTTTTTTTTCCAGTCTAAAGATTTTTTATAAAGGGTCCAAGCCCATAACAAAACCACAAACATACAAAAGGCCCAAGAAGCCGGCCCGACTAAAAACCAAATACCACTGGGCCACACGCCCAGGCCCAACCAAACTAGGGTTGGAAACCCTAATCCAAATCCTAGTCTCCGCAGCACACTGCCGCACCCTCGAAATCGCCACCGCTCAACCTTCCACGCATGGGATCCTTCACCGGAGAGCATTATACCATCGCGATCTCGTCCGTAAACCCAAGCCGACAGGAGCATCACAAGCCAACTAAGAACTATGAAGTCACTAAAGCCACCGACACAATTGATCCCTCACCACCGTCAAACACGAAGCGGTTTCAGGTGAAGGATCCAAAGGCGGATGATTTTGGAGCTTGAAGAAACAGACTTCATAGAGAGAACAAAGAAAAATAGAACTAACCAGCACTAAACAAAATAAAGATTAAACAAGTTCAGCTTGCAAGTTGCAACTGTAAGGTTAGTATGATTTTTGTTACTCCGGCCGAATGGGTTTATAGTCAAAACAAAAGCTAGGCTCATTAACGGGATTCCGACCCAATAGCAACTAACAAAACGAAGCCCTGAGACTGAAATCTTTTTGAGTCAACCAAATCCGAGACGATTCTTGAATGAAAATGGGAAATAAGAGGTTCTGTTACATAAACAAGACTTTAAATGTCACATAAAACATCCAATCTAACGGACAAAAGTGAAAGAAAGTCTTTGTTTCAAAATCCGAACTAGAACAAGGCGGATAAACACATCACTCGTATTGAGAGTATGATCATCCTCAAAGACGACTAATGACTGCTTCAACTTCTTCTGGAGTGTAGAGATGGTAAGCTGGAGCTACCTTGGCAATGTCCACATTATTCGGAGTCACCTACACAGACAAGACCCAATCAGATTGGATCCAAAACTTATTTTGACTTGTAAAAGTTTTGGATTCAAAAGTTTCTACCTTTTCTTCCATAACTTGCTTGAGGATAGACACCGCGATCGTCTCAGCTTCACTGAGTGACAGATCCTGCAACAGTTAAAGGAAACTAAAGGTTATAACAGAGCATGAGGAATTGATATTATTGTATGAAAGCTAAACTTACTTTGTTGAATTGCTCTTGAAGAGAACTATCAGCTCCTTCTGAGCCTGAGCCAATGGCCTTTGCGTTGCACTGCCAGAATGTTCCTGATGGGTCCGTGTAGTACCTTGTAACAAGAGAGGAGTCGTTTAACAATTTAATTAACAATCAACTTGCACATAAAGTGAATCATTTCTGTAGAAAAAGGTTTTAGTGAATAAAAATGCTTACAAGCTTGGTCCGTTTTCATCATGACCAGCAATGAGAAGAGATACTCCAAATGGGCGAGACTGTAATAAAATACTCAGGAATCATATCCAAATTTCATTCATAAAGCCTAAGCCATGAGATGTGAAAGCAACTAAAGATTCCAATTGGTTATCAGTTATTACCATTGATTCTTCATCTCCTTCACCAAACCGTAAAGCCAGATCACACAGCGCTTGCGTTGTGGACTCTACAGTCATTGGCTCACCATACGAGAATCTGTGGTTCTGTTACAGCAGCAAACAAGCAGTCAATAACATAAGAGGTCTTTTAACGCTCAAAGATTTTTTTTTTTTTTTTTAAGAAAGAGAAGCCTCACTTGAGTTTCAACTCTTGCATGCTCAACAAGTGTACGTGCATCAGCAATTAAACCGCTCATGGCACAACCAATATGGTCATCAATCTCCATAATCTTCTCCACACTGCTCGGCTCCTGGTAAAAAATAGTATTTTAAAATATATTGAGATATCACTATAAGCAACATAGAATGTTTATACTTCATCATATTCTAAAAGTAGTAATTAACACTGTCTGGTGTTCTTCTCAATTGTCAGCAGTATTATAACTTAGACTGAGGACATATCACTATAAGTAACATAGAATGCTTATGATTCATCCTATCTTTAAATTATAAAGTGGTATCAATATGATTCATTGTAAGTAGTATTTCAACATAGACTAAGATAGCATATGTAACATAGAATGCTTATATATTTTCATCCTAGCTAGCTCCAGACTCCAAGTACAATGCAGCATCAGAAACTCAATTTGTTGAATGAAAGAAAACTTTGAGAAACAGAAAATTCAAGACAAACCAGCAAAGGAGAGGTGATACGCTTCTCGACAGCAAGCACAACTCCTTCCTTTGTCTTCACTCCAATTGCAGTAGAACCAAGCTGCAATGCAATCATTCCACACTCATCAGAGACTCAATAAATACAATCCATACACAAGCAAATGTGATCCAACTTCCAAGTCCAACTTCTTCAATAGTCTAAGCAATAAAAAAAACCTTTCAACTATTCTCAAAGCTGATGCAACTATGTTATTCTCAATGGCACTAAGAACTAATAAAAGAGTTAGTTACCTTGATAGCTTCAATGGCATACTCAACTTGGAACAATCTGCCTTCAGGAGAGAAAGTGTTGACTCCTCTGTCATACTCGGTCCTTCGTAACAACAAAATCGGAAACTAAGATAAGCAGCAAAAACCCAACATCCAAACACAAAAAAGGACGAAACTTTAAGTGAACCCATAAGCAGAAGAGCGTAGATTCATAGACAAACCTAGTGAGAAACATCTTCTTCTTCCGCGACTTCGATCTGTAAAACCCTTAAATGTCTGCACAACAGAATCAAAACCCTTTAACAGATCTGAGTGAAACCCAGAAACTCAGGAGTAGCGGAATCAAAACCCTTGTTGAGATTAGAGAATCATACCAGCTCTGATTGACTGATCGCCGAATTGGAAGAAACTGGGATGGATGGCTTTTTTACAAGTTTGTGAAGGTTCACTTCTTGAATAACAAGTTAGATGGATTCGAAACGCGTCGTTTTAATATGGGCTTTGATTAGGCCTAACTTTCTTATTTATGGGCCATAAATGGGTCTTAACTTCTTTTTTGTTCTTAAGTTGGATCGGAACTTTTACTGTAAGATTGTGAATTGATGTTTCACAAATATAGGACTGGAGTTTTACTTGTCCTTTTCATCTCAGAAGACATAACTTTAGTGTTACAATTGCAGAAATGACAAAATAGACAGTCTAAATAATTTTTTGTCTGTACTTAAAAAAATTCCACTATTTTCAAAAAAAGTTTTAGTGTTTCAAAAAATGAATTTCAAAGTTTTTACACTTAAAAAGGTTTTAGTTTGTTGAATTTCTATTGGTTTAAAGTTATTAGAAATATTTGTAACTATAATTTAAATTGATTTTTCCACATTTAACTTGATTTCTTATTAAATAATAAATTGAAAAATATATTAACTGAAAATAGGAAAAAATGTTTTTTTTTACGTATAAAACCAAACAGAAAAGAACAAAATAAATGAAGGGAGTTGTCTTGTAAAATTATGGGGAGAAAGAAAAGCTGTGACTTGTTGTGAGTACTGATTCTACTCCTTTCAGACGCAAAGGTTTTGTCTTTAATCAATCTCTTACTTCTCTGGATTTGAAACTCTTCCATGAAAACAACAATTCAAGTTTAGTTAAACAAGAAGACAACAACAACAACAACAAAACTCCACTATACTGAAAAAAATAACCTAAGCTTCCACGTGTTAGTGTTCTCCTTTTCCAAAATTTTAGAATCTTTAATGTATATTATCCAGTCTCTAAGTTCACAATTTTCGTAAGAGCATCTCCAAAATAACTCTCTATTTTAGAGTTTGTAAAACTCTAAATTTGAAGTTTGAATGTGTTTTTCTCCAAAAGAAAAACTTCAAACCTAACTTCAAAATTATTTGTATTTTACACTATGTTCTCTATATTTGTTATAATTAATATAAATCCGTAAAACTTATAAATAACTAGCACATATATAAAATATCACATTAATATTAATTTAATAAAATCTTGCAGTAAATATATAAATTATAAATATAAATACATAACTAAATATTAAACTACAAGAAAAAGACACTATATTTTGAAGTTTGCAAAACATCATATTTAAGTTTAAAGATGTTTTTAAACCTTAAAACTTCTTATTTTAAGGTTTATATTTAGTTTTATGTGTAAAACTAAAATTTATGAAAACAATTATGAAATATTATAAGATATGATTTTTTTAAGATGAAAATGATGAACAACAAAATATTTAAGAATCAAAAAATGTAATATGTAATTGTAAGGATCAAAATACAAATAAAAATGTGAAACTTCGTATTTGAAGTTTTGAATAGTAACACTCTATATTTGAAGTTTCACTATTAAAAACTTCAAATTTGAAATTTCTTTTTGGAAAACAAAAAACTTCAAATATGAAGCTATAGAGTGTCTTTTGGAGATGCTCTAAGGGTCTAACTGGTGACCACCTCGGGAATAGTAGGAACAAAAAGGAAAAGAATTGATGGGAATAAAATTATGGGAATGATGAGGAACGGTTATTCCATATCAAATTTGGTGAGGAATAAATTTATTCTTTAATTCTCTACAATAAAAGGAATGAGAAAGAATGAAAATGAATGACTATTCCTAATGAATGGTAAAATTTGTTAGGAACATTAAGGAATGCATTATTCCTCTTCATTCCTTGGTCACCAGTTAGACCCTAAGACTGTTGAGTTACAGTATGTAGTTATCAGAAAAGACTATTTCCTTCTTTATATTTCATTGATAAAGCAGTAAAAATAACATAAATACTGATTAATCCAAACACATAAAGCAGTAATTTTCTTGTCCTTGTTTTCCATTTATATTTTACTTTTACTTTAGTGACAAGAACCGCTATTATTACAAGGAAGACAACCACATGAGCTACGTCCGGCAACCAAATAGCCACGGCGGTTACTCAACTTCCTCGCCGTCTCAGCAGTTCTCTTCAACTGCTCAGCATGTTGTAGCCTCGCCGTAGCTCTCCACTCCTCTGCTCTCCTGTGCACTGTATCCATTCTCTTCATCATTTTTTCCTCAAAATTTGATCTCATCTTTTGTATTTTCACCTAAAACAATAATAATTCATCGCTCAACCATAAACCGTAGACTTATATGATTAGTAACCTACATAATAAAATGATTAACTAGTTTAACTTTAACCTAAGTCTACTACACTCTACAACTTTCCAAGAGAGGACATTACTTTTAAAAATAAACATATCATTTTCACATGGGACTTGCACAAATTACAAGTACAACTACAAAGATATCATCATCACTTTAGAAACTCGAAGACTTTTTGCTTCTTTACGTAACAAAGACTAGTCAATGTTGGTGCGTGGCTCCAAAATTATGTTACTAGAGACTAGAGCATAACACAAATATACGTATTTTTATACGGTTCTCTATCCAAGATATACGTATTAGCATGCACATACCTCGAGTTTCCTGGACTGAGCTTCGGCTTTAGCATCTTGGAGATTCACCCATGCCTTGATCTTGGCTTCTTCTCTTTGATATCTACAAAAAGAAATAATAATCCATTTTTTTGGTAAAATAATAATAATCCATTTTTATTTATATTAATCTATTTTGTTTAAATTTTTTGTTTAGTTTATTACCTTTGACAAAACTTGATTTTAACGTCTTCACCATCCCATAAAGCAGCTTTAGTTTCCGAAACACTGCTCCGTAACTCACTTTCCATGTCCGAATGTCTTAAGCTCTTCGATATCTCTTCTTCCTCCTCTTCCCTCGAGTTCCAGTGACTCGTCACCGAGTTATAATACTGAGTCGCAGCTGACCCGCTGAGTCTTAACTTGTCGGCGAACTCGGTGATGTCTATAACGTTTTTGGTTTCTGTTAACGGACCGGACATGTTAGAAGGCGTGTTGTGTCTCGCTGGAGACGTGCTTTTGAAGGGCGTGTGACATCTTGAAGTCGTGACGCTTCCAACCGGTGTCATCTCTGTTCCCATGTCTCTGTGTTTAACATGAGCTTCTTCTTTTTCTTCCTCGAGATCTCTGAATATAAACCCTTCCGTTGATGGCACTTCGTTTGCTAACTTATCTAACAGAACCAGAGAATTAAACTATAAAGATCAAAACTTTTCAAGAATCAATTTAAAGGGCTTCTTGTTCTTCTTCTTACCTTTAAGGATTTGATGGTTCTTGAGGGAATGTGCTGGAGATTCATGACTGGAGGTGACCCATTTCTCGGCATCATCCCATTTAGAAGGGAAGTTTCTTCTTCTACCAGAGAGGCTGCTACTGAAACTGAAGACTCCTCTGCCTGGAGTGCAAGGAGACTCCATTAACATCACTCTTCTCTGTCCACTGCTTCTTCCTTCTCCAATACTCTTTTGTGATGAGAAACTCTGTCTTCTTTCGTTTACCATCTCACTACTACTGTTACTGCTTTGGTTTGATGATATTGGCAGTGTTTTGCTGATGAACTCTTCTGTAAATGGGTTTGTGCTCATTCTTGGCTCAACATCTAAAGTTTTCTCCTACAAAACAGATAAATGAAGAGAGATTCAAGAAGAATAGAAATAAGAAAAGCATTAAAGAAAGGAAAATTGATTGTTTCTCTTTTTTACCATATTAGGAGGAAATAGAGACTGTGTTTGAAGATGGAGCTTGGTGATGCTGTTTCTTGTGATGTCCATGGAGTTTTCTTTGTTTTGTTTCTTCTATTGTGTGTGTTTATTTTTGGTTAGTAGCTGTCTGCATCTACTGTGGTTGTTATATCGTTTGAGAAGAGTGTTATAGAAAGAGAAGTTGTAGGGAAATGGCATTAGCTTTTTAGATGTCTATAGAAGGAAAAAGTCTTGACCAGTTTTTCTGAGAGGGCCATTGTCGAAAGGGTACCCGTTTCATGTAATACGGTTACAATTTCATTTTTCTTTTGTCTTGTATTATAGAATTAGAGTAGTGCATAGAGTGGTCATGGACTCTTGGGAGAAGTACAATTGCATGAAAAGATGTGGCCCCTCCTCTCCTGTCTCTATATTCGTATAACGTAATGATTATTATCATCAAAATTATTATACAAAGGCCCAATGGACTATTTCACAAGTGTAAAGCCCCATAAAAACTGATCATAGAACCTGCTAAAACTGATATGATACCAATGGTTTAAAATGGCAACAAGAAACAATATCTTGCTTTTGACCAAAAAAAACAATATCTTGCTTTTGAGAACGTTTATTATGCGACAGCTAATTTTTTTGTTAATTTTTGTATGAAAAATCTAAATTGAAATGCTAATTATTTGCAATGGTGGAGGAAGAAAAAAAAATCTAAAATATTGAGAAACAGCAGTTAATCTGCTAGTCATTACTGTTTATGTGCAGTATCATTCCAAGAATATGTCAGCATTCACCAGCAAGGAGGATGTAAAATGAGCCCAAAACCAAAGACCAACAACGAATAATTGTACAAAAGATTTAATAATTTGAAACAATTTTATTATTGTGTTGTATATGCATTTATATATTATTCGAATCTAACACTATCCACGTGATAACGACTTCTCTACACGTATATGTATAATATTTTAATTAGTTAACGTCGTTACATAATAGTTTTTCATATTTTTGGTCGTATCTCACATTGAACATGTGGATGAAACCTTCGAATAAATCCTTTTTTATCATAACCAGACACCTATATCCTTCGTATATGATAAAGTAGACTGTATATATACAAAGATGACACATACTATCATATCAATATAGAAGTTTTCCAACACATACAAATACTTAGCAACGACTGTATCTACGTTTGTCCAGCTAAGAACATGGTGCAGATTCATCCTATCCAAGCATTACCGGTGGACTCCAGCGTCGGAGAAGTCAAGAGCTCGCCCTACGTGACGACGGAGCAAGAGAGTTTCACGATTTGGATGAGATCTCTAGTGTACCATAGCAAAGGCTGCACTGTTTTTGATTCCAAAGGAAACTTAATCTATCGAGTGGATAACTATGATTCCAAGAGTTGCGGTGAAGTTTACCTTATGGACTTGTACGGAGAAGTCTTGTTTGAATTTCAACAAAAGTTTGGATTATTTAAATCTTGCGAAGGATGTAACTCAAATGGGACAAGATTTCGATTAAGAAAGAACTTCAAGATTTCTCCAAGAGGTTCATCTTCGTCTTACAAAGTTGTAATGAAATCTGGTAAAGATGATCTACAATCATGTTATAAGATTGTGAATCATGGGTCAGTTTTCACCATCGAAGATGGGTCGGGAAGATTAATGGCAGAAGTTAAAAAGAAACAATCTAACAACATTACTGGCTTATATTTTGGAGAAGATGTCTTGACAATGGTGGTGGAGCCACAAGTAGATCATTGTTTCATCATGGGTATTGTTATAGCTTATGGTCTTCTCAGATGTAAATTGTGATTGATAACTTTTTGGCTGTGATTGAGTTATTTTGTAAATTTAATGCTGTAAATGAAAATACACAACTATTCAAAGAGACAAATATGCTATTTTTCTTAGTAAAAAGAACTTAACCCGAACTGAGTAATGAGTATACTTGTTTTGTGAGTTTGGATCGAACCCGAACTCAGAAATTCCAAATCCCTATCTGATTCGAGCAGTAAACATATATAAATAGACAGGTCCGACCCTGAATTGCCGTAAAATGTAATAGACTGGACATATAAAATATTATTGATTGTACAGTATAACAGTAAATAAAACTTCAAAAAATGGTTGATAATTTATATATTTTAATATTGGCCGGAAGCATATGCTTGTATGGCTTGTAGTTAGGACCGTTACTGTGAACACATCATAGGACAATATTTGTATATCATCTAAATCCGATAAACTCCGATAGATATCCAAAAATCGGAAAATCGTAAAAACAACAAACATAATTTTAAAACACAAAAATACTTTGAAAAATGAAAAATTTAATCCCACAAGTTATACATTTTATATATTAGATTGATAGTTTATATTTTAGAAAAGATGTATCGAAAATTATGGTGGAGCCACAAGTAGATCATTCTTTCATCATGGGTTACTGCATAGACTTGCTTAATTATTTACCAGCAATGCATAAACTAAAATTTATACATATTAAAATAAACATAATCATAGATACAACATAATATAAATAAATTTATTTTCTATAATTTAATCTTAACAAAACCTAAAAACAAAATAAAAATTGATAAGCCAAATATAACTTATAAAATTATTTTATGTATTTACACTGAAAAAGCTAGATTATTTTTTTTTTTAAAGAATCACTTCAGAAAATATTATATTTCTTAAAATTTATTATCATCGCGTGTGTCGCATGAAATTTTCTATAGAAATTACCAAAAATATCACATTCATAATACCATTTTTCATGTTTATCTTAACCACTTTTACAGTACTTTTAAAAAGAAAAAACATTTAATCCTAAGATAAACTAATCCAGATTTAGAGTTTAGTGTTGAGGGGTTGAGTATGATTTTGGAATGTGGAGTTTAGGATTCTGATAAATATATAAATATATACTTATTTTTTAAAAATAAAAATAAAAAATAATTTCAAACTAATTTTAGAATTTCAAATAGAAGACTGGAAAAAATTCGAAAAACTATAAAAAGGATCGAATTTGAAAAAGTATAATCCAAAAATATAAAAATATTTTTTATTTATTTAAATAAAAATTTATTATATATTTAAAGAACAAATGTATAAGATTCTGTTGAAAAATGTATTTTTAATGGTGGTAAATATAAATAATCGTTCCAACAATATAGCAAACATAAAAAACTCCAAATTTCTAATTATACATAAATTAGGGATACAAAGAATTTAATATGTTATATTTATATTTGGCTTATCAATTTTTATTTTTGTTTTTAGGTTTTGTTATAAAATACAAAGAATTTAATATGTTTTAAGGTGAAATTATAGAAAATAAAATTAAATGACATATATAATATAAAACGTGGGAGTAGTAAACAAAGTTAATCTGCTAGTCACACTCATAACTGTTTGTGTGCAGTTTCATCAAACTGACAGCATTCACCAACGAGGATACTGCAAATTAAATCCAATGAGCCCAAAATCCAAAACCAGTTCCAAGCCTCAGCAACTAATAAATGTACAAAAGAAACTAATAATTCAAACTATTTCGTTATTGTATTGTTACTATTGTATATGCACTAATAAATTATTCGATCGAATCTCATATTATCCATGAGATAATGACCTTTCTACACGTATTTGTATAATATTTTTATTAGTCAACGTCGTTACATAATAGTTTTTCATATTTTTGGTCGTATCTCACATTGAACATGTGGATGTACCCCTTCGTATATATCATTTTTTAATCATAACAAAAGACTCATCGTTCGTATATGATAAAGTAGACAGTATATATACGAAGAGAACACATACTGCCAATATAGAAGTTTTCGAAACACATACAAATACTAATAGCAGGATTACCGCAACACCATTAAAAAGGTTCTTTTTTTTTTTAGCCGATTTAAAAAAAAAAAAATATATATATATATATAGCAGGATTACCGCAACACCATTAAAAAGGTTCTTATTTTTTTTTTGCCGATTTAAAAAATATATATATATAATTAACCAATCGCGGACCGCCACGTGACAGTGGGACCCGCAAATAGTTTATGAGTCAATTCTTACATAAAAAGCAAAAGGTAAAAGTTTTTTTTTTAAAAGGGAGCCCCACTGGACTTCACCGCCTAAGATCTCTCTAAAACCAGCGATAATCCTGCTCTAAGTTTAAAAAAAACACATATAAATACTTTAGGAACAACGGTATCCAAGTTTTTCCAGCTAAGAAACATGGTGCAGATTCATCCTGTCCAAGCATTACCGGTGGAATCCAGCGTCGGAGAAGTCAAGAGCTCACCGTACGTGACAACAGAGCAAGAGAGTTTCATGATTTGGATGAGATCTCTAGAGTACCATAGCAAAGGCTGAACAGTTCTTGATTCCAAAGGAAACTTAATCTATCGAGTGGATAACTACGATTCCAAGAGTTGCGGTGAAGTTTACCTTATGGACTTATACGGAGAAGTCTTGTTTGAACTTCAACAAAGGTTTGGGATTATTCAAATCTTGCAAAGGATGTAATTCAAACGGGACAAGACTTCAATTAAGAAAGAACTTCAAGATTTCTCCAAGAGGTTCATCTTTGTCTTACAAAGTTGTAATGGAATATGGCAAAGATGATCGGCAATCTTGTTATAAGATTTTGAATCATGGTTCGGTTATCACAATCGAAAATGGATTGTGAAGATTAATGGCAGAAGTTAAAAAGAAAAACAAGAGAAAAAGACGAGGATATCACCAAACCAAATTTTTGTCGCAAAATAGCATCACAAAAAGGAAAATGACTAAAAAAAATTATAACCATAGGATTAATTAATCTAAAATTTAGGGTTTAGAGTTAAGGGGTGGAGTTCAAATTTTTAAAAATTAAAAAAATAAATATTAAAATTTCCAAAACAAAAAAATGCTATTTTAGTCATTTTATTTTTTGAATGTTATTTTTATGACAAAAACTTAAAAAGTATTATTTGAGATAGTTGCCCAAAAAACAATCTAACAATATTAATGTTTTATATTTTGGGGAAGATGTCTTGACAATGGTGGTGGAGCCACAAGTAGACCATTCTTTCATCATGGGTATTGTTGTAGCTTATGGTCTTCTCAAATGTAAATCGTGATTGATACTCTTTTGGTCGTGATTGAGTTGTTTTGTAAATTTAATTCTGTCAAATAAAATACACAACTATTAAGAGAGCCACTTTATATATATACTAGATTTTGACCCGCCCTTAAAAAGGGCTGGTATATTTTTTGTTGGAAAAACTATTTTACGTAATAAAAATTATAATTTTTGATAAATTATATATTTTATTTTTTTATGAAGTTTATCTTAAATTTATAAGACTTATTTTTATTATTTTAGAAGACTCTAAATAATTCTAACTCGTAATATGATTTTATTTATTTAACCAGAAGTTAAACTTATTTTATACTGATTTTTTTTTAATTTAAATAAAATATTTTATATCTTCAACACTCTTTGTATTAAAAATTCATTTGTGCATTTCAAAACATTTTCTACAATTTTATTAAATTTAGTTTATGTGATTTAGTTTTTATTTTAAATAAAACTATTTTTTAAAAAGTTGAGATAATTCAGACCCGTATTATGATTTTGTTGATTTAATCATTTTTTATTTCAACTTGATTTTATTTTGAGGTTTCATTTAATCAATGCTTTTAAATAATTAATAGCGGTATAATTTATCCGATTTTGTAATTTTATTCTTTATATAGATTTTTACCAAAATATTTTTTTAGCTATGACCGAGATATCTTATCAAATTAATGTGATAATATATTTCATTTGATATATGAAATTGGATATGAAATATGCAGTAATATATTCAGTTCTTGAATTTATTTAAGTTACATATTGTTGTTTAAATTATTTTTAACATTTTTTGTCATCATTTTTTAATATTTGTAAGGCGAGAATATCTAGCGTGTGACCAAATAATTGTTGGTTTCCTTCAAATCTAAACAAAAAAAGTTAAAAGTAAACTGATTTTTTTTAGTTTTCCAGTTAAACTATACTATTAACACGATATTAAAATGTTAAGTAAATGTTATATAAATGTTATGGGAACCTCTATATTTTATATGAGAAATATATTATAGCTACTATATAATTGAATAATATCAGTATCAAGGAATGCCAATTGTATAGCAATCATATTGTCAAAACTCTTATCAATAATAGGTCACAGGTTTTGTTTTTGGAAAGAGTATATAAACTGAAACATGTGTTCCATTTTAAACAAAGGAAATGTATAAAAGCATTCATATTGTAAAAGGTAAATAATTTTATAGATTAATAAGTTTATATTGAAGCACTAAAACACCATCTTGTGTTTAACCAGAGTACAATCCTGATACATTGTAACATCTCGATCATTCTTTCCCAAAAATAGCCAGATGCAAACGCTGATGCTCATGGATATTTGATTCTGTGCTAAACAAACCCAACCTTTATGAGTTTTAGCAATTAAACGTGTATCTTGATAAAAAAAATTATCAGTAATGAACTCTGAATGTTTTCCTAACGTACTTTCAGTAGCTCTGTTAGTATCACCGCCAATACATAATATAAATATATAAAAACTTTGAAAACGATTTGAACCTAGTAAATGAAGAACAGGAAATTGTACCTCCCTAATTTGAAAAGCCAGCCATAACACTCTTATTCAAATAAACTATGAATATATAAGTACAGATCTCCAAATCGCAATAGATGGTACATCTAGAACCTCGATCTTCCCCAATAACCCCGCATAAGTGACCACTAAAAAATCACACTTTCCATGACCGCAAGAGGAACCCGTCCCATAGTTCGTAAAGTAAATCACCCAGAAAAGAAAATCTTGAGCAGTTGAGCATATTAGGTCTTTGTGAAGTCGCCTTCCTAATCGCTACAGGAGCGTTTTTTTCTTTTTGATTAATTGGTTATATGTAATCATATAAAGTAAATATTGATATTTGATTGGTAGTTAATACTTATTTCCATATTTCTTAAATTAAAATAAAAAGATAATGACATAGACTTGTAAATAACTTGAAAATCTAAGGGTAGAATCCTATTAGGTATTCTACTTTAATAGTATAGACTAGATTCTGACCCGCCCTTTCAAAAGGCGGGTATGTTTTCGTTTTAGTTTTTTGAAAATTTTAATTTTTATATTTGTGTTTTTTACAATCATATTTGTATTTAATATTGATTTAATTATTTTAATTTTTGGTAATTATATTAATATATCTAATTGTATAATTATACACTTGTGCCATATGCATTTTAAAAATTCTTTTTAAAGTTTGTAACAAATTATATTTTTTTATTAGTTATCTAACATAATTTGTCAAGAATATTCGTATCTAAAAAATCTGATTCTGAATCGACGAAAATCAAAGTCTCATATTCTATTAGACTTGGACAATATGCTCGAATCGTTTTAAAGTGTTATACCCGAAAACCAAAATCAAAACCAACCCACCCCGCACCGAAAACCGAACAAAATTTTGAAAAATGTAAGAAAAAATTAATTTATTCTGTTAAATATATATATATATATATATATATATATATATATATATATATATATATATATGTGTGTAAATTGATTAATATGGTTTTCATTAAAGTAATTAACTTTAAGTAAAATTAAATTAATAAATATTTTTAATCGAGTAACCTATTAAAGCCTCTTAAACTAAATGAGTTTATAAATATTTAACATCATGTTGAATATGACAATGACAAAAAAGAAGATGACAAAAAAAACATAACTTGCTTTGTTAAGTGATAAACTTAGTGTTTGTGTAAAAATTTAAAATTTGAATAAATTTTTCATAAATCTTTTGAATGAGCCTATTTTAATATCCAAAACAATTATATTATATTGATAATTTTATTTAATAAACATTATAAATATAAACATTTATATAATTTATGTTTTGTTGTATTATACATTTATATAATTTTGCAAAATATTATCACAATTTTGATTGAAATTGATCAGAGCGAGTATTCAGCTATATGCTAACATAAGACTCGTGTAAAACAACCAATGATAATAATAATGACGCTATTTACTGTTTAAAAATTTTCAACAACACTATAAAACAATAAACTCATTCTTGTTACATGAACGAATCTTTGAACCATCATTATAAATAATCTGAGAGCCTTCACAGATACTGTGACATTTCTTCCATTGTTCATTGTGTTCCAATCTCAAAGATACTGCCTTGCTGAAGTACAGATTACCTCAGTTGCATACTGAATCAGTGATCCATGATAGATCACCCAGAAGAAGTAAATCCATGGAAGTACATCATCCTTCTAGTTCCTGCAGTCTTTCTAGGATCGTCTTCACACTTCAATCGTCTAAAAAAATGAATACACACCAATCAGATGTTGCAGATTACTCAAATTCAAAACATACTCCATTGTCATTATACGGCAGAAAAACAGGGTAGCCAAACACAAAAGACTAAAGCATGTGTCTTTTATAATGCAAGTTAATTCTTACGACAGATTTATATCTACAACAAACGTTTACTTCAAGAAACACCAGTTCGGTTTGCTAATAAACTCACATGAAATCTCAAGATACTTTAATTTAATAAAAGAAGAAGTATATGCTGGCGTAAATGTATCCCTTTACAGATATTAGTACCTGAGACACCACCAATCCGCCGCTCAGCGCAAGTCTTCCAAGAAATTGTTGCAGACAAAAGATTCTATCAGGTTGAAGGTGACTCCTTTACTTTAAATACAAACAAAATATACAATTTCAGTTAGGATATTCAAAGCTTATGCATTTGGTAAACGAAGAATCCCCATCTCTGCCACAACTTTTATTTTCTTCTGAAACAAATAAGAGTCTAAATCATGTTCACCATCAAATCAAAACAGGGACGCCACAACAATCTGATACTTTGGATAGGATAATCCTAACCTGATTTTTGTAGCCATCTCCGATAGCGAGTCTGATTTGCTCTCCCGTGACAGAGGAGAAGAGAGGAGAGTTTGACAGATGAAGCCGGATTTTGAATCTGAAATTGTGAATTCATGGTATCACCAGATCTTAGGCCTGGCCAGGAGTATCATCGGAGGCTATGAATCGACTAATCGAGGAGATAAAAACCTCTTGGATATTAGGTTATAGAAAAGAAAACGTCTTTGACCAGAAAAAAAAAGAAAAGAGAACGCTAGATTGTTGGTTCATTTTTCGTTTCCTCTTTTACCCTTAATGAAATTTTGTTTTGTAGGTAAATCTGATGGCACAAAAAGTAATATTCCAGGTAAGAGTAGGGACAAATCTATAAAAGGGTTCCTGAATTAATAGTATTGATATTCTATTTTTATTAGTTAAAAGAGCTAAAACCTTATATTTTTTTTTTGTACAAACCTTAAAAAAAAAAAAAAATAAGGTTTTAGCTCTTTTAACTAATAAAAATAGAATATATATAAAGTGGCTCTCTGAATAAAGTGGCTCTCTTATAAAACCTTATATAAGTTTGTTTTTTTTCTTGTTACTGAATTTGCAGTTGTATATATATAGAACCTTTTAATATATCGTGGGTGCATGTGCAGTTGTGCACTCTTCTCCCTTTCAGTAGCTTTGCCATTGTAGCTTTCTTGTCAAATGTATATTGTGTTCTCCTGGGGTGAGATTGAGTAAATTAGCCAGTTTCAAAAAAAAAAAAAAAGATTTGAGTAAATTTGTAAATTTAGTGCAGTAAATGAGAATACATAAATATTCAGGGAGCCAAGAGAAACTACGTGGCCTTCTATTAATAGCTACGTTTAAAACGTCTCAGCAGCAATAAACCCCCAAAGTCTCTCGCTTGAAATTGAAATTGAAATCGAAATTGGAATCTCACAAAGATAGATGTGGAGAAGATCGGCGTCGTTTATCCTCGACAACAACAAACCTCCTCCACTCTCCGATTCAATGGCGGAGGTAAACCCTAACCCTAATCCTAATCCTATTTCGGCTTACTACGAAACGAGAGCGAAGCACCACCGTGGGATCGTGACGAGCGATTGGCTAGAACAGGCACAGGCCGCCGCTCTTCTTTGCTCTCCCGTCGTCGCGGGAAGAAGACCATTTAGCGTGATCGAGGAGTTCAACGACTGGAGGCAGCAGCCGGATTTGGCGGAGGCTGTTGCGGCGATTCGTGCTCTTGCGGCGGTTATTAGGGCTAGCGATGCGACTACCATGATGGAGCTCGAGATCGAACTCAAGAAGGCTTCTGATACCTTGAAAGTAAGCACCTTTAACGAATCTGCGAGTCTGATGATAACTTAGGTTCGTGGCATTGCACTGAGTCTTTATCAAGAAAGCTTTAATCTTTAACGATTCTGCCACTAGGTTTTCATCTTAGCTTTGAGTCTTGGCATTATTGCACTGAGCCTGTATGAGAACTTGTAGGGTTTAATTTACTTCTTGTGGGAGGCTAAAATTGTATGATTTAATCTCTAAAGAATCTGCTATAAGTGTTTTGCTACTTAGCTTTGAGTGTTTTGCTTCATGTACCGAGGATAACTTGGGTTTTAGCTTGTGGTGGCGTATAGGGTAGATGTGACCGTGGCATTGTGTTCTGTGAGTTTCTGGTTGTAACTGAGATTTTAGCATGTGGTAGATGTGACCGTGGCATTGCATTGAGCCTGTATGGGATCTTGTAGAGTTGCGAGTTCTTCTTCTTGGCATTGCGTTCTGCGAGTTTCTTTATCGCTAACACTTGTCTAAAATGGCAAGACAGATCGAAACCTTTAATCTGATTGGTAGATTTATACCAGAGTCCTGCTCATCTTGTAATGCTTTGTCTTAACTTTTCAGTCGTGGGACACAACTTCTATATCCTTAACAGCAGGATGTGATCTATTCATGCGCTACGTGACTCGAACATCTGCGTTAGAGTTTGAGGATTTCAATGCAGCCAAGTCCCGCGTGCTTGGACGTGCTGAAAAGTTCGGAGAAATATCTTACAAGGTCAGTAGGTTTTCTACAGAAAACATAGATTGTATTGGTGAAAAAAAACAGAAGAAGAGTTTTAACGGGAACTGCATTTTTGTTTTCTTCTCCAGGCCCGGAAGATTATTGCAGTGCTTAGTCAAGATTTCATATTCGATGGGTGTACTATACTGGTTCACGGGTTCTCTAGAGTTGTACTCGAAATACTAAAGACAGCATCTCAAAACAAGAAACTCTTCCGAGTGTTGTGCACAGGTTGCCTTTCTTAAGTAAGAACTTGAGTTTGATCCCGTCTGTCATTTTCTGATCATCTCATTTGGATTTGTCCAGAGGGAAGGCCAGATAAAACAGGTGTACTGCTAGCTAAAGAGCTTGCGAAGCTAGATGTTCCAGTGAAGCTTCTGATTGACTCAGCTGTGGCCTATATCATGGATGAAGTAGACATGGTGATTTTTGGAGCTGACGGAGTAGTTGAAAGTGGCGGGGTGATTAACATGATGGGTACTTACCAAATCGCTCTCGTTGCACACAGTATGAACAAACCAGTCTATGTAGCTGCAGAGAGTTACAAGGTAAAACCACTCGAAACTTTTAACATTTTTTCCGATGTGGTTACAGAAGAAACACTGTGATTCTTCATCATCGATTTAATGTTATTGTTTTCTTGCAGTTTGCTCGCCTTTACCCGTTGGATCAAAAGGACTTGGCACCGGCCTTGCGACCTATTGATTTTGGTGTTCATGTCCCTCCTAAGATTGAGGTTGAGAGATCTGCGAGAGACTACACTCCACCTCAGTACTTGACTATGCTATTCACTGATCTCGGTGTTCTCACTCCCTCTGTAGTTAGCGATGAGCTAATTCAGCTTTACTTGTAAGTAAAAGGCTCGTCTGAGAACTTTCATTTCTTTGTATAAAAATTAGAATACCATTTTTTTGGATATACACAGACATATGGTTGTCTCTGATTCTACTGGCTATGTAGAAGGTTTTGGTGAGAGGGAGAGATTGTTACTTGTAATCTTCACTCAAGATACCCTCTCTGAGTCTCAGTAGTGTAATATACTATAGTGATTGTGGGTTGTACTGTATATTAGAACAACCAGCTTAAAAATAATTAAAGGCTTTTTAGAACTTTACAAATAAACTCATGAATAGTATTAGTAACTTAGCTTATACATATTTACTAGGTGTTTTCTTGCACCATGTGCAGTAAAATTGTTTCCAAAATTTAATTTATATTTAAAATAAGGTTTATTAAATATTATAGATTTTATTATTTTTACCGATATTTAAATATAGATTTTATTTATTTAAATATTAAAATAAAATGATTTTTATTTAAAAATTTAAAAATATATTGTATAATTATCAAAAATTTGAACTAACAATATTTATAGAATCTGTAGATATATAAGAATCTAATGATTTTACGATTAGAAATCAATTTTTTTTTAAAATTGTAGCAATTTTTTAAAGATTTATTAATACAAATTGTATAATTATAGAAAATAAAATAAAATATAATTTCGAAATTTTAATGTTATATATGGATATATTTATTTTAGAGATGATTTATGCGATATTACCATATTTAAAGAAGTTTACCAAAAATAAATATCAATATTAAATGTAAGGTATGAGTTATTACCATATTCTAAAAAGTTTATCAAAAATATAAATCAACATTAAATGAAATAATCCATGTCATATTTTTCGGAAGCCATGTCATCAATTTTAGTAGCCATGTCATATTTTTTTTGTGAAACGGATTGTAGAGGGGACATGTGGCAATACAAATTGTATAATTATAGAAAATAAAATAAAATATAATTTCGAAATTTTAATGTTATATATGAATATATTTATTTTAGAGATGATGTATGCGATATTACCATATTTAAAAAAGTTTACCAAAAATAAATATCAATATTAAATGTAATGTATGAGTTATTACCATATTCTAAAAAGTTTACCAAAAATATAAATCAACATTAAATGAAATAATCTATGTCATATTTTTCGGAAGCCATGTCATCAATTGTAGTAGCCATGTCATATTTTTTTTGTGAAATTGATTGTAGAGAGGACATGTGGCAAAATCACTTCTCAAATATAGTCTAGGGGATGGATGTATTTTGTTTATTATATTATAATTTATATTGCTACTTATTCATTATTGTTACTATGATTATTTTCTTTCTTTCTTTCTAGTGATATAAAGTACATTTTCTAGAATCAGTCAGGCTCTTATTAGCTTATAAAAAAAAAGTTGAAGAGATGTAATACACGATGGATGTTTTTTTTTTTTGATCAAGGGCTTCTTATATATATATATATATATATATATATATATATATATATATATATATATATCTAATCTATTAAAACTGAAGTACAAGTTGAATAATTACATCTATATGCCATTGAAAATACTTTTAAAATAAATCTTTTAAGATATCCCTTGAAAATAGCCAATCAATTAATTATTCATTTCGTAAGTTGTTTCCATATTTTGGGTGACGTATTTGAACATTACCTAATGTGTTTAACACATGATTAAAATGATGCTCTTTCTTATTGCAGGCTAAAATGCGTAGCTCATCATGGTAAGACCAATTCTATAACCAGATCATAACTATCAAGGAATTTTTATTCATGTAAACTGTAGGGACAGGATTCACATCCTCCCACAAGGCCCGAATAATAGATGACCCGGCCCACTGACGACTCCGCGTCGGCCCGACTCCCGACAGAACGGCGCGGCAAAGCCCGTTGAGTTGAAGTAACGACGCCCGGCCCACGGGCGAAAAGCCCATCGAGCCTAGGTCACGAAGATTAGGTCATGGGATCAAGAGGACGTCAGCTATAAAAGAGGACGAAGGGACAACGAGGAAAGGATCCGAAATCACGCTCACTCACTTGGCGGCTAGAATTAGGGTTTTCATCTTGTATTCTCGCCGTTGTACTTTTCTGACCGACAGCTTCCGAGCTCCGGTCTCTCTTCCTCACCGTTTGTTTCCTCTTTTGTACACCGACTAAACTCTTTCTCATCTGAATAAAAACGTCTTCGACTAAACCCACAATCGAAATCTGTCTACTTTAGCATAGAACCGTTTTCCGATCAAACAGTTGGCGCCCACCGTGGGGCAAAGCGAAGTAACGTCAACACCAGATGGGATCGATTAACGACGGTTCCACCTCCGGCGAAGAGCAGGATGCTCGTGAGCCGACTCCAACCCCAACACCGGCGACTCCCTTGCCGGTGCCACCACCAGCATCTATCGACACCATTATGGCGCGTCTAGCTCAACAGGACGCCGCCCAAAAGGCAGTAACCGACCAGCTCACTGCTCTCGCTGCTCTCATCGCCCCCCTCGCCGCGAACGCCGACGCAACGACGGCAGCGTACCGGCGACAACTTTTCGCCACCGAGAGGACGGCCGGCGCCTTACCTACTCAAGACGACGCTCCCGACGCCGACGACCGCGTGCCAGCGCAGACAACCAACGCTCGTGGAGACGCCTCCGACGTGCAAACCATCAACGAGCTCGCGGCGCTCAAGCAGTCCATCCTCGACATCAGCTCGCAAATACACCACGTGACAACATCTGCTCCGCAGATCGAACGCGTCCTCGCCGAGTCTCTCCGAACCCCATTTTCCGCGAAGATAACCAATGTTAGGCTCCGAAAAATGGACAAGCTCCGCTTGCCGACTTTCGACGGACTCTCTGACCCGACGGTCCATGTCACATCGTTCAACATCGCTATGCGCCGTGCAAATCTCTCCGACGAAGAGAAAGACGCCGGCTTTTGCCAGCTCTTCGTCGAAACCCTAGAAGGAACGGCTTTGGCTTGGTTCACCGGCCTCAAAGAAAACTCTGTCAACAGCTTCCATGACCTCTCCACCGCCTTCCTGAAGAACTATATCATGTTCACTCGCGAGGAAGCAACCGCTTCCGATCTGTGGAACCTAACCCAAGCCAACGGTCAGAGTCTCCGCGACTTCATGGAAAAGTTCAAATCTGTCGTCTCGAAGATAGACATCCCCGACCAGATCGCCGTCGAATCCTTGAAAAACACCCTTCACCTCAAGTCTAATTTCCGAGCCGACCTTTACCGACACCCGACGCGTTCTCTCGCAGATGCCATAGCGCGTTCCCATAACTTCATAAAAATGGAGGAAGACACGAAGGCAATCATCGGACGACAGAACGCTGCAAAAGACGCAGCAGCAAAGCAGAACTCAGCTAAGACGAGTGATAACCGACAGGAGCCGAGGCAACATTCCTCCGGCAATCCGAAGCGCAACTTCGCGTACGCCGTCGCTGACGAAGCGGATCCCGCGTCTACTGCCGCAGTCCGAGAAAAAGGGTGGAACGTCTACAACCGCCCGTCTTCCGAGAACGATCTGAAAGGCCCAACGTCGCCCGAGTCCTCGGGTCCTAACGCACCCCCTTCCCGCAAGTACTGCGCCTATCACAAAGTCGACACTCACAACACGAATGAGTGCAACGTTCTCTACAAACAGTTCTTGTCATCCGTGGAAAGTGGAAAGCTGGAGATCGAGCCACCCCCCCAAACCAAAGCCCAAGAACGGCAAGAGCTGGAGCAAAAACAAGGAAAAGAAGTCTCAGAAATCCAAAGAGAAGCAACCTCAAGCCAAAGCAGACGACGAGGATGCTCAGGATAAAGACGACTCGTCGGCTGACGAAGAACAGCCGAGGAACCGTCGGCGAGTAGAGGTCATCCTCTCCAAAATAAGTGACTCTTCGGACGACGAGCAGACTGCGCAGACTTCTCCCCGAGTAAACGCTACCGACGCAGAAGGGACCGACCTTCGGACTTTGCTAAAGCAAAAGGCCGCAACTGCAGCGATCCTCGTACCCACCGAAGCTCCGTCCTACGGTCCCACAGATAGCGCGTCCAAATCCCGAAGGATCGATCCGGATCACCCTTTCCAAGTTTCCGATCTACGCGACAGCCTCAACTCTAGGGTTGACGACCTGAGGATAAAGCTCAACCGTTCCAAACGATCTGACCTGCGTAGGCACTTGGAAAAAGCGGAAGAACGCCATTCCACTACCACTGCAGACGACACTGGGACTAACGACCTCCGCGAACAGATCGAATCTCGACGCAGAAGTCGCTTCCCCCGGATCAGCGTAATCATGGGAGGATCCCCCCTCTGCGGTGACTCCGTCAGAGCAGTCAAAGACTACAGGCGACAAGCCGTTACCTCCAGACGTTGGCCTTCGTCTGCTGGAGACGACCATCAAATAACATTTTCCAACGCCGACGCACGGGGCGTCCACATGCCTCACAACGATCCACTCCTCGTCGACATCGGGATCGGAGAATGTCAAGTCACCAAAGTCTTGATCGATACCGGGAGCTCGGTCGATCTCATCTTCCGCCACACGCTGGATAAGATGGGCGTTGATCTGCAGAACATGAAACCATCTTCTCGCACCCTTACCGGATTTAACGGAGCTTCGGAGCAGATGCTCGGTACGATACGCCTCCCCGTCTATGCAGGAGACATCGTTCGCACGGTGAAATTCTCCGTTATACAAGCCAGAGCGCCGTATAACGCGATTCTTGGCACCCCCTGGCTCCATGCAATGAGAGCCATTCCGTCGTCTTACCACCAGTGTGTCAAGTTCCCGGGCAAGGACGGCAGTACGCAAACCATCCGTGGAGACCAGCAGGCCGCGAGAGAAATACTCATTGCAACGGTGAAACTCCAGCAATCCGTATCCCTCATCAACTCCGTCTCCAAACCTATCCATAAAGTATACCCTCAGAAGGAAGAAATCCGCGAGGTCCCGCTCGACGTAAACGACCCGACAAAGGTCGTACGAATCGGCGCTTTTCTCTCGGATGAAATGCAAACCCAGATCACCTCTTTCCTCCGAGAGAATGCCTCAACATTCGCCTGGTCCGCAGCAGACATGAAGGGAATCGATCCGACTATAACCTCGCACGAGTTGAACGTCGACCCCACTTTCAAACCAATCCGGCAGAAAAGGCGTAAACTCGGGCCCGATCGATCGAAAGCAGTCAACGAGGAAGTAGACCGATTACTCGCAGCAGGATCCATCACCGAGGTCCGGTACCCCGAGTGGTTAGCAAATCCGGTTGTCGTCAAAAAGAAAAACGGGAAGTGGGGCGTCTGCGTAGATTTCACCGATCTCAACAAGGCATGCCCGAAAGACAGCTACCCACTCCCCCATATCGATCGACTGGTCGAGTCAACAGCAGGCAACGAACTGCTTACCTTCATGGATGCCTTCTCGGGGTATAATCAAATAATGATGCACCCCGACGACCGAGAGAAGACCGCTTTCATCACTGATCGGGGAACCTACTGCTACAAGGTCATGCCTTTCGGCCTGAAGAACGCTGGAGCGACTTACCAGCGCCTCGTCAATAAGATGTTTGCTGACAGACTGGGCAACACCATGGAAGTATACATCGATGACATGCTAGTCAAATCGCTTCACGCGAGCGATCACCTCGACCATCTGCGCGATTGTTTCACGACGCTAAACGAGTATGGGATGAAACTCAACCCGGCCAAATGCACATTCGGCGTCACCTCGGGCGAGTTCCTCGGATACATAGTGACCCAGCGAGGCATCGAGGCCAACCCGAAGCAGATATCAGCAATCCTCGACCTACCCAGTCCAAAGAACAGTAGAGAGGTGCAGCGTCTAACGGGCAGAATCGCGGCCCTCAACAGGTTTATCTCCCGATCAACCGACAAGTGTCTTCCTTTCTACGAGTTGTTGCGAGGGAACAGACGATTCGTATGGGACGATAAATGCGAAGAGGCATTCTCTCAACTCAAGCAATACCTCACTACACCCCCAGTCCTCGCGAAACCGGAAGTCGGTGATATCCTGTCTCTTTATATCGCAGTCACTTCTTCAGCAGTTAGCAGCGTCCTCATCCGAGAAGACCGAGGCGAACAGAAACCCATTTTTTACATCAGCAAACGCATGACCGAAGCGGAAACCCGCTACCCAACTCTGGAGAAAATGGCCCTTGCTGTCGTTACCTCGGCTCGTAAACTCCGCCCCTACTTCCAGTCACACAGTATCGAGGTTCTCTCCAACCAGCCTCTACGGACGGTGATGCAGAACACGAATCAGTCAGGAATATTGACTAAATGGGCAATGGAACTTAGCGCTCACGACATAACGTACAAGAACCGCACAGCGGCCAAGTCACAAGTCCTTGCTGATTTCCTCATCGAGCTCACGCCAGAGCTCGAACAAGACCTCGTCCTACCCAGTAACAACTGGATATTGCACGTGGACGGTTCCTCCACGAACAAAGGCTCGGGCGCAGGCGTCCAGTTGCAGTCGCCAACCGGAGAATTGATCCGACAATCCTTCACCTTCGGTTTTAACGCTTCAAACAACGAGGCAGAATACGAGTCTCTCATTGCGGGACTCCGTCTCGCCCAAGCAGTCAAAGTTAAACGACTAAGCGCGTATTGCGACTCCCAGCTTGTCGTCAGTCAGTACCACGGAGATTACGACGTACGAAACGACCGAATGGATTCCTACCTTCGCATCGTCCAAGACCTAGCCAAAGGTTTCGAATTCTTTGAACTAACGAAAGTCCCCCGTGGGGAGAACATCTGCGCAGACGCTCTCGCTGCCCTCGGTAGCAAGCTCCACGATCAAGTAAAGCGGACGATTCCAATCCACCGAATCGAGAAGCCCAGCATTGATCAGGAAGGAGGGACCGTTGCTTCGGTCACCGAAGCGGCATCTCCCATTGACGATTCCCCCACGATGATTGACGATGATCAAACAACCGACTGGCGTCTCGAGTTCATTAACTTCCTCGCCCATGGAACGTTACCCACGGATAAATGGGAAGCAAGGCGATTAAAGCGACGCAGCGCGCATTACGTCGTCACCGAAGGTGAGCTCCACCGATGGACCGCCACTAAAGTTCTCCTCAAATGTATCCATGGCGAACAGACGAGGCTCGTTATGGCCGAAACCCACGAAGGCGCGGCAGGTAATCACTCAGGAGGACGAGCTCTCGCTCTGAAGATCAAGAATCTCGGTTTCTACTGGCCGTCAATGAACACAGATTGCGACTCCTACGTTCGTCACTGCGACAAATGCCAACGCCACGCTTCTACGATCCACAGTCCGACCGAACTCCTCCGAACCATGACCGCACCATACCCTTTCATGCGGTGGGGAATGGACATCATTGGCCCATTGCCGAACTCCAGGCAAAAGCGCTTCATCCTTGTCTTAACTGACTATTTCACAAAGTGGGTGGAAGCAGAGGCATACGCAAACGTCACCGACAAAGAAGTACAGAAGTTCGTCTGGAAAAACATCATTTGCCGTCACGGACTTCCTTATGAAATAGTCACCGACAATGGATCCCAATTTATCTCGCACAACTTCCGTGAGTTCTGTGAGAAATGGAGAATCCGTCTCAACACCGCGACGCCGAGGTACCCGCAGTGCAACGGACAAGCCAAGTCAACGAACAAAACCATCATCGATGGTCTGAAGAAACGACTCGACCTCAAAAAAGGATGCTGGGCAGACGAACTAGATGGCGTTCTATGGTCTCACCGCACGACACCTCGGGGAGCAACACAAGCTACCCCCTTTTCGCTAGCATACGGGGTTAAGGCAATGGCACCAGCCGAGGTTAACGTCACCAGCTTAAGACGTTCCAAGATGCCTCTTCACAACGAGATCAACCGAGACATGCTCCTCGACGCTCTGGACAATATCGAGGAAAGACGCGACCAAGCGCTACTCCGTATCCAGAATTACCAGAACCAGATCGAGAGCTATTATAATAAGAAGGTTCGATCCCGACCTCTCGAACTCGGAGACCTCGTCCTACGCAAAGTGTTCGAAAACACTAAAGAGTGGAAAGCCGGCAAATTAGGCGCCAATTGGGAAGGCCCGTACAAGATTACACAAGTCATAAGGCCCGGAGTTTTCCGACTTGAAACTTCTCATGGAGACGCAGTACCTCGCGCTTGGAACTCCATGCATCTACGACGCTTCTACTCGTAAGGCGATCGCCACCAAAAAAAAAAAACCCAAAAAAAAAAAAAAAAAAAAAAAAAAAAAACCCGGGCAAGTGCATCCTTCGGTCACTCTTGCCCGTGCAACCGAGTAAGTGCACTTCACGGTCACTCTTACTCACAAAACCCGAACTACGAATGGCTTGATCCTCATCCGAGGTACGTAGGCAGCCTTAACCGGTCCAGCTGTAACAAAAAAAAAACAAACCTTCTCCGAGAAGAAAATCCCATAACACGAGGGTCCGTCCCCTCATAGCGATATCTATACGCGAGCTCGGCCCAGTCCTCTCGCAAACGTACAACGATGCTCGCCCCGTCGGCGAATGAGTCCTGATCAGACACATATTCGCGGGATCACGGTCGTGTCGCTACCGCTAGTCGGTGCGCCCGAGACAATGACTCTGTTATTTCGTAATTTGTAAAGCAACGGTTTGGCCAACCAAAAACTTTGGGATTACTTCGAAATCAATAGAACCGTCAATGTCTGAAATTTTCTCTAAGTTTAAAAGAGTCCACAATCATCTTCACATTCTCAAAAGAAGAAATGACGAAGATTAAGACAACGAACGGACGTTCGTCACAACAAAAGTCGGGATTCAACCCACCGTTTTAAAAACAATCATCATTCCTAAAAGAAAATCATCGTTTGTCCAAAAGTCGAACCAATCGACAGGCAAATCAACAAAGTGCTACAAGTTTTGAAGGCGAAGCCTCACGAGGCATAAAGGAAAAGAGTAGCAGGAACGGTCCGAAAACAATGACCAAAACAATAAAAGAGAAAGGAAAGGCGGTTCAATCCTCAGCAGGATCCTCAGTCGCATCCGGTCCTTGCTCCTCGGGCCTCTGAGCCTCCGTCCTCTGCCCTCCGGATCCACGTTCCTCGTCTTCACCTCGTCCACTCGGTTCCGCTGGCGCCTCGAGATCGGTACCATCTCCTTGTTCCTGATTGGAGAGAACCCCCTGGTCCTCAACATCTTCCTCGCTTTGATCGTTCGCTTGATCCTCAGCAGAGGAGTCCGACATGAGAAGAATCGGAGATCCCTTCTTGGCTACGTCAGAAACTGTCCCCTTCTCCAAGGCCTCTTTTTCCAGAGTTTGATCAACGGGAGTCGGAGCACCAGCAAGATCGTCTACCGAAACCACCTCTCGGGGAGGATCTTCACCGAGCTCCCGGCCTCCACAGCCTTCAGCAACCGAGTCCGAAAGAGCAGCCGCGTCTTTCGGGTCGATCAGATTGGAGTTGGACCCGAAGGTATTAAGGCCGGCGAGCATCCTCTCATCGACAAACTGAGAGGGCAACACGAGTGGAGAAAGAGCAAGATCGCTTTCTGGAATATCTCCCACGTTGAGCTCCTTAGCTGCCTGATCGTACTCCTTCTCCCGAACCGCAAACATATCGATGGTATCCTGCGGAATGTCGCGGCCTGCTTCCAGCAGAACCTCAAGGCAAGACCTCGTCCCATACGCCTGATTATACATGGCGGTGGCATCATCGAAAGGTCCGCGACGCTTCTCCCGGTCCATGATGTTGCGGAAGCGCCTGTTGCATTTCGCGATCATTTCAGTCTGAACGCGAATCCTCTCCTGCGTCACCTCGAAGACTCGAGAACGCTTCAGTCGTTCGATCTCCCTCGCCTGGTGCTCGATCTTCCTCTGGTGCTGCTCGACGATCTTTGCCTGATCCTTCTCCATCTCTTCTTCCTTTTCCTTCATCAGGGCTATCTCAGTTTCAAGGATCCCCACGGTCTCTTGAGCAGTGCCCAACGCGGCCTCGGTAGTAGCCAACTTCTCCTTCTGAGCCTTTCGACGAGAGATCGCGCGGGACGCCTTCTCTTTGAGCTTGTCAGTTTCGGCCGTCCACTCGGCTTTCTTCCTCTTAATAAAAGCATCTTTGGCCGCCACCAATTTCTCGGAGCGTCGCAGCTCGGTGCGAGTCGCCTTAAGCTCGGAATCGTACAACTCTACGAGGAAGTTCATGCTCCCGTCGCTCTGCAAAACGAAAAATCGAAGATATGATTAGCACTTCTCCAAAATGAAAGATCAAACAGCAACACTTCATGCTAAATCAAAGAAAAGGAGAACCGTTACCCGAAGTCTGGCTTGGGCAGCATCGGTATACTCTTTTCTGAAGATAAGATCGTTCAGGAGCAATGGGCGAGGACCACCATTAATCTGACTCACCAACTCCGCGCATTTGTCCGGAGCATAAATAAGGGGGGTCGTCCCGTCGTACTCGAACCGTACTTTATCGGGGAACTCTGGAGGACCTCTCCTCGGAGCAGCGCTCCGAACATTCGGAGTCTTAGAAGTCGACGGCTGCACCATGGCCATCGTAGGAGCCGGAGCTGGCGGGTCCTCGCTTTGAACACCTCCATCGCTAGGACCCTTCTTCTTCTTTCTCCTGTTCAATAGAAGCAGCGCTTCGGGGGAAGCGTCTTCCGCCTCTTCTGAGGGATCAGCAACCGCATTTTCGCCAACATCCTCCTGAGATTTGGCCCCTTCCTGAGAGAGCGGTCCTTCGCTGACTTTGCCTTCCTTCTTTTTCTTCTTAGGAGGGCCCTCACTCCCCGGATGTTTGGCGGGCTCATCCTCTTGATCCCCTTCAGCCAGAGAATCGCGCCGGGACCTCTTCTTTCCCTTCTTTTTTGACGGACCGGGAGTTGCCACCGGAGCATCCTCGGAACCCCCTCCAGCCTGCTGAACATCTACGGTCGGATCCCCAGTCGGAGAGTCTCCACCACGAGTCGGGGATCCATCCCTCGAGACAACCAGCGGGGGGCTTTCGACAACTGGCGCCGCCAAGCGCTGGGGATCGGCCCTCGGAAGACTTAGCTGAGCCCTTATCAGCTCGCTCAAATTCGGTTGAGGCCTCATCTTCCTAGCTTCGTTGATCAGTTTCTGAACACGCGTGGTGAAAAGCGAGAGACGTCTTTTACCAGGAACGCCAACCGAGGGAATGCTGGAATCCCAATCCCCTGTAAGGAGATACGAAAAGAAGGTTAATCGTTGGAGCAAGCCCCCCTCAACCTTGAAAACAAAAACATAAGTGAAGGAAAGGGAGCAATACTTACTTCTGGATATCCTATTGATGCTCCTGCGAATTCTCTCCCGAGTAATCGTGCTCCAGTTCTCCCGACGAAGCAAAGCAACCTCGCGAGCACTCGCGATAAAATCCTCCGGGTATGTAGCAGACGTCGGATGGTCAACTGCACAAATGACAAACACGAAGAAAAAGCAGAAGGTTAGCAACCCGGAGACACATCTCAGATAATCAAAGCGATCTACCAATATCAGGGTTCCATAGGACCCGATAGTCGTCGTTGGGAGGATCCTCGAAGGCCGACTCGTCTGCCCTAATGTAAAAGTAGTGTCTTTGCCAGTCATTCGTCTTGCTCGGGTACCCGGTGACCACGTTATAGCTCGGGCGCATCTTGACAACCCAAAGCCCATCGTTCATCGTCTGAACGGATGTTAATTCCTCGAAGACTCGAACACTTAGCGACACGTCGTTCTCAGCAGCCATCACCATCAGTGCTACGGCTAGTCGGTACGATCCGTTCAGAAACTGACTTATCGCCGCGTCCCGACGTCTCGCGTATGAAGTCACCAATCTAGGAATCGGGAACCACAACTTGGTGTCCTTCTGGAAATAGGACTCGTAGACGCACTGATAGCCGAGCGGAGGAGACCACGGTCTCTGATCCGACGAAGGTATCAGGAAAGTCACCCCGGTCCCTCGGAAATCCCGGAGTAGCTTTTTCACGCTGCTCGCTGTCGATCGAGTTCCTTCCACATTGCTCCAATCCTGCCCCACCACGTCAGGAGAACGGATAAATTCAGGAGGCAAGGCTGAGAGTTCCTCGAAGATTCCTTCGGGGAAAAAGACCATCGGAATACAGGCAGGAACGGGATCTCGGTCTTTCGCTCCCCCTTGACCATCCCTCCCGCACTCTCGGGTCCGAGAAGCCGTCCCTTCTCTCTCTTCCCTGTGAAGCTGCGCCGACTCGGATACTAACAGCCTCTGCGCACGGTCCATATTCACAGTATCCATCATCGCCGCTCGATGAATTCGCTCGGCCTCGCCTCCGATTCCCGCAGGGTCAGATCCACTCGCTATCTTCTTCCCTTTCTGCTCCCTCGTTAATTTCCGACTCGCCGACATACCGCTATATATTCTACAACAACAACTAGAGAGAGAAGTGGAGGAAGAGAGAGAAAGTACCTGGTCTCGCGGAGAAGAAATGAGAGAAATGAAAGGGGAGGGCGCTATATATAGGAGAGAGGGGTTCGCGTCTAATCGAGGCGTCATAATTAGGTCTACCTGGGCCTAATTGGGCCTTGATTAGACATTAATTGCCTCATTAAACCAACGCGTCGCTTCGTCTTCTCGGAGAACCGGAGTAAACCGTAACGAACCGTCGGTTTAAACCGACAATCACCAGACCGAAACACCGGTCCGATTTCCCGCGATAACCAAAACTAACCGGAAAAAGCCAACGGTTTAGAGAGAATTCGATACCGATCTCCAAACCAACAAATTAAAACTGCAGCACCGAGTGGACGTCGACATCGAAACGGTTCACCCCCGCGTCACCGTAACTCGGTTCATCTATCATTCAAACCATCTCCTTCACAATTCATCGAGCTCGGCCCGCGCCTCCCATCAATAAACTGGGGGGGGGACTTACTGTAGGGACAGGATTCACATCCTCCCACAAGGCCCGAATAATAGATGACCCGGCCCACTGACGACTCCGCGTCGGCCCGACTCCCGACAGAACGGCGCGGCAAAGCCCGTTGAGTTGAAGTAACGACGCCCGGCCCACGGGCGAAAAGCCTATCGAGCCTAGGTCACGAAGATTAGGTCATGGGATCAAGAGGACGTCAGCTATAAAAGAGGACGAAGGGACAACGAGGAAAGGATCCGAAATCACGCTCACTCACTTGGCGGCTAGAATTAGGGTTTTCATCTTGTATTCTCGCCGTTGTACTTTTCTGACCGACAGCTTCCGAGCTCCGGTCTCTCTTCCTCACCGTTTGTTTCCTCTTTTGTACACCGACTAAACTCTTTCTCATCTGAATAAAAACGTCTTCGACTAAACCCACAATCGAAATCTGTCTACTTTAGCATAGAACCGTTTTCCGATCAAACATAAACCACTACCAAATAATGTATAAGTGTTTAAAAACTATTTGAATCTGTTGTATATAACATGTTCGTAGCAAACCAGATACAATCCTTGGTTTGTATAACCATCTCCTTGATATTAGTTACTTCCACAAAATATTTTTAAATTACTACAGTTAAACAAAAATACAAATATTTTACCATCGATTTACTCTTTTTCAAGCAAGATTTATAAAATCCTACAATCGATTATAAGAAATTGAGATCATGACATCTGAAACTCAGTCGTCACTGCTTTGTTATCAACAAAAAACAACCAACGGTTTTACTTCGTTTTAATAAAACAAATTATTATTTAAGGGCCGTTAGGTTACCCGGAAAAAGAATAAGGGCACATAGTAATTTGGATTTAGAAATACAATTGGTCCTTCAACATCTTGAACTAACCCAAATTTAAATTTTCTATACCCAAATTTAAGGTCATTAGAGATATGTAATCATTTTCTTTTCACAAAGACATGTAATCGTCTATCTTATAAATTCATGCATTAATGGTTTATATTTAAACTTTTAAATTCAAATGCGTTATATATTTTAAAAAATTTGGATAGTTACTAATAGTTTGTATCATGTTAACCAAAAGTTATTTTTCATAATTCCATATACAATTTATGTTTCCTAAATATACTATGCATACCTTGATTGTTATCTTTTTAGGGGTTACTTTTACAATTGTTTTAATTTTTGCTATCGAAATAATTTTTAAAATAAAATCTACTAAAAATAAATTCAAATCACAGATTTTAGAGTTTTTTTATTTAATAAAACCCAAAAATCTACACTAAATGCTCTAATATTATACAGTTTATGTTAAGTATACCAAGTAAAATAAAAAATACAATACAATAACAATAAAACCTCATAGTTTGAAAATGTACACTTAAAAAAGTATAGATACAACAATATTATAGCTCGATAACATATGAAATAATATCGTGAATGTTTTTACAATTATCAAAAATATGTGATTAAATAAAATATACATCCGCACGGGTGTGCGGATCCAAAATCTAGTATATGTTAAAGATACAGCATATAGTTTTATGGGGCCGAGCCCATTACAAAGAGGGGGCGAAGCCCATTACAAAGAGAGGGCAGAGCCCAATAATTTCTTAAGGGTCAGAGCCCAATGAAAATAAAGCGGAGAAGTCAGATGATGGAGGAAGGTGATCGGTTTAGTGAGGAAGATTGCGTTGGAAGGCAGTGGAGGAAAGAAAGCGGTGATGAGGGTAGTCAGTCACCCATAGTTGAAAGATGGCGGAGGAGAGTCTGAGATTAGTGTCCCTGAAGCTGGAGATTTTGTTTTTGATCAAAGCCGCCGCCGAGACTTCGAGAGAGGAGCACGATCGGAAGGTTTGTCTGTGAAGACGGTGATTCCGTTCAGTCCAAGTGAAATAGATCGCAGTGTGCCATGCTAGTAAGCCTAGGATTCTTTCTGGTTTGGAGCAAGATCGCTGATGCATGTAATACAGAAGCTGAGGTCAGTTAGTGATCGGAGAGCAACCGGCTCTGCGGGCTAGTGTTTCCCATAAAACAGAGGAGAAGGAGCAACTGAAGAATAAGTGATCCCGCGATTCGTCTGCAGCGTTCCAAAGGATGCAGGTTGGAGTAGTTTGGAGACCCTAAGAGATGATTCTGTCCTTTGTCGGGCACCTGTTCAAGACTACCAGCCAAGAGAGGAAGTTGTGTTTTGGTATACCCCTAGGACTCCAGACGATGTTATTCCAAGGAACAGGAGGTAAGTGCTGCTTGATTAGGCGATAGATTTATCCAGTGGAGTATTTTGAGATCGCAGAACCATTGGGAACCCACTCATAAGTATCATTTCTCCCGACGATGTATGTTTACCAACTATTTTGTAGGGAATTGGTAGATGATGGATGACCTATAATGTTTTACATGTAACATTAACATTGTTATATGATATGATTGTTTTAAGAAAGAAAGCATGAGAAACGTGGCTGAATTAAGAATTAAGATGAGTTGATTACTCAAAGAGACACTTTTTTCTCTTTTTTAACTTTATAAGACACATCCCACTTGAGGGACACTTTCTTCCTTTTCCCCTCTAAGTGATTATACCCATCTATCCTTCTCCTTTGGTTAACGATTTGAAGAGGTGAGTTAGTTTTATTATTAAAAAAAGATATTACTTTTGTGGGACCAAACACAGCCAACCAGTTTCCACGCTTTATGAAAACCAATTGTATTTCCAGCGCTTTATCCTCTTCTACATTATTCTTTTCATTATATCTAATGTTTTAAGTTTTATTTTCTTATAATTTAAAATACATAAAACAAAAATAATTGTTACAACAATTTGTAATTTTCTTTTCTCTACATTTCAAGATCCACTTTTATATATATTTTTAAAAATTTTAACAAGATTATATAAAAATGTATGGACATAAAAAATGTGGACAGAAAAATATTATAAAAAATGTATGTACATAAAAAATGTGGACAGAAAAATATGTTCATATACAGATAAAAAACATGAGTAGAAAATGTGGACAAGGATAGTTACAAAAAGTGAAAAAATCTTATATACAAGTGAAAGATGTGGATGAGATACATATGGACACAAGTGAGTAAACAAGTAATGAAATATGGACATAGATATAGAAGAAAATTATTGTGGATTAAGTGTTCGTGAACAAATGAAATATGGACATAGATATAGAAGAAAATGTTGACATAGACACAGTAAATATATGCAAAAAATTGTTCATGGCTTAGTGTTGATTTGAAAAATTTGGTTTCATATTAACTAAATTAACTAAGATCCTATTTTAGTGTTGGTGTGAGTGGATGATATCTATTTTTTCAAATGATTGTTTATTTATTTTATTATTTTTATACCACCTAATGTTTTCAACTGATTTATTGCAAAATTTAAGAGTTATAAAATAAATATAATTATTACAGTAATTTATATATATATATGATATATATAAATATAAATATATATCAACATTAACAAAAAACTAAGTGGACGTGGACATGAACCAAATCTGTGGACGTGGACGACACATGTAGAATAAAATTTGCAGACGAAAGCGTTTTCATTACTTGAAAGAGAAAACAAAGGTCTGGAGACAACTACTCAAACCAAAACAAAAGACAAAACAGAAAGAAGATGCTTAACTAAATCCGCCTTGAAATAATGACCTCTCATCTCATGAATCCACCAGAAGATCTTAGGAAGAACTTCAGGAACATTGTCCTTGAGAACAGCATCAAGCCATTTCCCAGCAACAACAGTGTTCAAAACAACCAAATCAGGCAAACAGCCTCACCGGGAAACGCGGATCAGGCTGCAGGGCACCTGAAACTGTGAGTAGGAAAACAAATAACCGTGAGTCAGGTCCAAAGTCTTAAAGCCAAATCAAAAGGAAAAAAGGAGGATAAAAACACAAAATCACACAGAATCAAAATCCAAAAAAGAAATAAATTCATTAGTAATCCACAGCGACACCAAAACCAAATCCATAAACAAAATCAACAGAAACAAAACCACAAAAAAAAATTAAAAACGTAGAAAAATGTTATTCAAAAACCCTAAAATGATCAGTTCCAAATCCAGAAACAACAACAGAAACAGTGGGTAGTCAACTTAGGACCCATAAACACAAATCGAAATAAACGAAACCAGAAAAGAGAAGCAAAAAAACCCCCTAATAAATTGGGAACAAAAAACCCTGCAATACAAATCGCGACGGCTGAGTATTAAACAAACACACACGTGAAGGGAAAACCCCTAAAAATTGGGGGAAAAAACCCTAGAATTGAAAACATAAATCGCAGGGGAAACGATTGGGAGAAACCAAAGAAAGAAGCTTTATGGAAGAAATCAACAAAAAAGTTGCTTCGAACTAACCTGAATAGGACGGCGGAAGCTCGGAATGCGGAGGAGGAAGGGCTTTCTTCTTCGCCGGCGCCTGAGAAGACTTGGGTTTCTTCTTCGCCATTAGACTTCGTCAATTTGGAACTTGGAAACACACGGAGCTTTGAAGATGGATGAAATAAGGGTTTTGTTCGAATGGGGGAAAGAAGAAGAGTGGAGTTGGAATCGTAACTATATTGGAAAAAAAGAAAGAAATCAAAGAGTCTCTAGATTTGTCCGACACAAAGCAAAAAAAATTAAAAAATCTAACCATGGTTACTTCACCTATAGTTAGTAAAGTGTGGTGTAGTCCAAAAGGAGGGTTAAGAGGACTTTCTACACAGACAATGTGTTGCACAAGTGGAAAGTGTCTAAGCATGATATTCAAAAGACATAATGTGTTTTGGAAGGTAATTTTTTCTTATTATGGTAATTATTATTTTAATGCTCCGGTCGTAAGTTACTGCCAGCCTAGATGTCAGATTTCACAAAACGCGTTTTCCGAATTACAAAATAAATACTTTTGGTTTTAGTAGTCTTTGCTTATAATGCTGTTTGTTTGGCAGATTCCTTTGACAGATGTAGCTTCTTGCGGTTATGCAAAAAAAAAAACATTGGTTAACTAATTAGGAATTTTGAATATTTCATAAAATGTCGTATTCAGTCTTTCTTTCAATTTATTTTCTATGGATTTGACTGTAGGTTATTTGCTAATTGATTGAAATATATATTATACATATGTATATACATATTTATAAGAACATACAGATAGTAAACACTAAAAATAGTAATTTCCGAGAAGAAAAAGGTCGACGTCGGAAAATAGTTAAATACCACGTTTTAAGTGAGACATAAAAAAAACACATCACTCTACAAACAGTACACTCTGTAAAGTGACTTTCCTTTTTAATATATTTGCTAAATTCTTCTTCATCTCCCACATCATATCTCTCTCTTCTTTCTCCTTTCTGTACAAGAGATAGAGAGAATGACGAAAATCTCTGTAGGATTGCAACTTGTGACAACAGATTCTAAAGAAAATCTAAACAACATAGTCATCAAATCTTCACTGAGACCAAACCGGTCCATTCCAAACATCTCGGAGCTTTGCTTCCTCAAAACATGCCATCTCTGTCTGAAACAGCTCCGTCACGACAAAGATGTTTACATGTACAGGTACGGATTTCTCTAACCTTTATCAGGATTAATCAGATCATAAAAACCCCTTTATAATCTAACGATTTGTTTTTGTTTGGTTTAAAATAGAGGAGACTTGGGATTTTGTAGCAGAGAGTGTAGAGAAAGTCAGATTTTGATGGATGAGAAGAAAGAACTAGAAGCCTCCACGAAGATGATGCTTGCTTCTTACAGACGTTGTAACTCCGGCTCAGGAAAAATTGGGCATCGTAAATTGGTGGATGATCTCCGGCGGCCATGCCGGCTATTTATAGTCCCTTAAAATAATCATCAATTTCACTAATCAGTTTTTTTCAGAAAAACAAACTTCTTTAATTAAAAACTAGAAAAAAAATATATATATATGTTAATTAATTTTTATTTCCAACGTCAAATATTAACTGGATGATTTATATATATGGTGTGATCAATGATCATAGGTGGTGTGACAACTTATATATATCATATATATATTAAGTTGTATCTCCCTTTTCAAATGTTAACTGGATGGTTTATGTATGGTGATCTTAGGTGGGATGACACCTCATTTATATATGTTAATTAAGTTGTATCTCCATTGTCAAATGTTAATTGGATGGTTTATGTATAGGTGATCTTAGGTGGTAGCTACTTATTTATTATTTGCAGTTGAGCTTTGATTAGTGAGACGATCAATTTTCTAAAGAGTCATATTCACAAAATCACAACCAGCAATGATTTTTGCAATATCATATTTGAATTGGATCTCGGCGTGACTGGATATGAAGTGGATAAAATATACATATTCAGTGGAAAAGCCTTAATAATTCGATTTGTTTTCAGACATGGATATATTGTAAGCTCAAGGATAGTTGTTTATAGATTTTACAGATATTTATTTATGAATGGACGTAGACAAACCTTGGTCTGAAGATATGTGATTTAGTCACGTTTAATATACCTACCGACTTCTGGGACCTGCTTACAATATAGCGTTACAAACCCTCCAATTTTAATGCTCAACTAGATCTTGATCCGCGCTTCTAAAGCGCGGAATATTTTACGATGAAAAATTTCACTAATAACTTAATAAATATTTTGGTAATTTTTAAAGAGTGTATTTAAAATAGTTTTGTATTTAAATCAGTATTTTTAAATTCAACCCGATTGTGATTATACCGGTTAACCCGGAGATCTGACAATTCAATTTAGGTTTTTAAAATATTCATATTAAAAAAATTACT
Source organism: Raphanus raphanistrum subsp. raphanistrum (assembly GCA_019706035.1). Classification (NCBI taxonomy): domain Eukaryota; kingdom Viridiplantae; phylum Streptophyta; class Magnoliopsida; order Brassicales; family Brassicaceae; genus Raphanus; species Raphanus raphanistrum. Next base: position 744,473 of record CM033985.1, on the reverse strand, counting down.
AAAACCCGAGACTAACCGATTGAACTGATGGATGACCGATATGTAATTTAATTTGATTTAAATTGTAATAGTTTCATAATTTGTAACTTATAATCCAAATTTTAAAGTTTATTATTTTGCAATTTATGAAATTATGACGTTTCTACAAAATTTTAAAGAAAAAATGATAAATATAAAATAAGTAATATTAATTATTGTATTGTTTGGAAACATTGATACTAGTATAAAGAAATAAGTATATTGTTTGGAAACATGGAAAGTATTATAAAGAAATGAACATTAGTGATTTAATTTAAGTTTAATTATAAAGTATAAATGTGTATTTAATTTAAAAACTTACAAAATAAATGTTAGGTCCAATAGAATTTTTCTGTTTTAATAAGATAGATAGATTAAACTAAATTTAAGTACAAACATATTAAGCCCATCAGGTGAGCTGCTTAAAAAGTTAAGTTATACCCAAGTTTGTTTAATGAGAAGCTAACAACTGAACGAACAATGATAAGAGAATGCATAACTCGTTGTTCCATCCACAGTCTTTAGAAATCTGCATGACATCACCACGAAGAAGGTCATGTCCAGTGTATGGACGTGTTGGAGCTTCGTCGATTTTGAGGTTGATGGTTTTGGAGCCATTTCATTCATAATTCACTGTAATTGGTTTAGTTTAAAACCCAATAATTTTGAAAATACTGAAAAAACAACATAAAGCTCGTAAATGACGACACTATGATCGATAGGCGCAAAGCCAATCCTACGAATAGGTCAGCCAAGCATTGGGCTATGGTCTTCAATTTTTTTTGAAAAAAAATTACACATTAATAGACCAAAACTTTTATTGAAAAAAGTTTACTAAACTGCTTACTGTCTCCAAAATCTCAAGGCTGGATCTGGATCATATTTAGGAGGTACGATAACAACACAAAAGATAACACAAGAAAAAAACAAATGTAAACTTTAACAAAAGCAAAACACGAGAAGTCTTGATTATTGTGCAACTCCGCTAGTTAACATAGGCTTACTAAAAAAAAAAAAAAAAAAGAAACACGAACAACAGTAAGCACCAACATCACCACCAGTTTTAGAGACGTAAAATCAAGAATATGGTCGAATCCTTCTTGATATTGTAGTCAGCCAATGTCCGACCATCCTCAAGCTGTTTGCCAGCAAAGATCAGTCTCTGCTGGTCTGGCGGAATGCCCTCTTTATCATGGATCCTAGCCTTAACGTAATCGATGGTGTCGGAGCCTTCACACATCAAGGTGATTAACTTTCCTGTGATGTTTGTCTTTACAAAAATCTGACCACTAAGAACATTCGATCGAGAATTTCGACGGGTTTGGTCATCACTGATCTTAAGGTTAATGATTTTGGAGCAATCCGCCTCTATGTTGATAATGGTCTTTCCACCAACAGTCTTTTTAGAAATCTGCATGGCGTCACCATGAGGACGGTCCTGTCCAATGTTTCGACGGGCTGGTTCTTCGTCGACTTTGAGGTTGATGGTTTTGGAGCTATCGGCTTGTACGCTGATTGTTGTCTTTCCTTCCACTATCTTAATAGAACTCTGCATTTTATTAGATGTACACCAATAGAAAAGGTTAAAGACGAGATAATTTGCAAAATGCTAAGCAAAATCGAACTATGAGACTCTAGACGATACAACTCTTAGGGCTTCCTTTTGTAGACGTTTGGAGGAATTAATTTGTGTACCAATTTCCCATAATGATACCATTTATTCTTTTGACTGTCTTTCGGAAAATGTAGTCTTGAGTCGACCGTTGTGAAGAAAATGGTGCCTCTTCGGTTCCTTATTCGAGATTTTACTATTTTGTCAACAATTGTGAAAATAAAACAGACCGTATATTATTATTAAATTACCAGTTCAATAGGCCACTTATACTAGTAAAGTCACATTACTTTTAGGTTGTCGAGAAAGTTTTAAACTTACTTTCTTAACCTTTCCTCAGGTCAGAAAGATGTTTGCATTGACATTAGGTTAGAGAAATTCAGTCTTATTGACATTGCTTAAGAGATGGTAATAGGGCATGATTCGCTTTTAATAAACTCGAAGAGTAAACTAATTAGTTGTGTTTTTTCTTCTTGCCGGATTCAAAGAGTTAGTATAAAATGAACGCAGTGATATGTGGATTCTAGAATATGCAAAGAAAAATGAATTGATCGAAGCATATCAACGTAATACCCCCTTTTCGATGACATGCAGCTCTGGAACATTCTGTTACATTTGTTGGAGTGACTGCTATTGGCGAAATTGTTTTATCGCCATTCCAAACACATCTTACAATTATAATGTTGGACTGTTTGCAGTTGAACTTTGATTGAAAAAAAGACAATCAATTTTCTAAAGAGTCATTCACAAATCAGACGTCACAACTAACTATCATTTTGCAATATCATATTTAGATTGGATCTCGGCGTAGGGATATGAAGTGGATAAAACATACATATTTAGTGGAAAAATCTTTATGATTCGTTTTGTTTTATACATGGAGATACTTTTTTATGAATGGAGACAAACCTTGGTCTTAAGATATGTGATTTAGTCACGTGTAAATGGTGTTCACGTACCGACTTTTGGGACCCGCTTACAATATAGCGTTAAAAGCCCTCCAATTTAAAAGCCCAATAACTTAAACTAAACGTTTAATACAACATATTAAGCCCATTATCAGGCCGACGAAAAAAAAGAACAAGAGAAACACGAATACTATTAAGCACCAACCAGTCTCAAGTCTTAACGACGTTGTATCAAGTGAATGATCGCGTCCTTCTTGATGTTATAGTCAGTCACTGTCCAACCATCCTCAAGCTGTTTGCTTGCAAAGATCAGCATCTGCTTGTCCACCGGAATGCCCTCTTTATCCTGAATCTTGGCCTTCACGTTTTTGATGGTGTCAACGTCTTTCAACTTTAAAGAGATGAATTTTCCTGTCACAGTCTTTACAAAAATCTGCATTAATTGACCATTACGAACGTTCGAAAGGGTAGGGTCATCACTGATCTTAAGGTTGATGAGTTTGGAGCAATCAGCCTCTATGTTGATAGTAGTCTTTCCATCCACAGTCTTTTTAGAAATCTGCATGACATCAACCTGAGGAAGGTCATGTCGAATGTATGGGCGTGTTGGAGCTTCGTCGATTTTGAGGTTGATGGTTTTGGAGCTATCGGCGTCTAAGCATATCGTTGTGTTTCCATCCACAATCTTAATAGAACTCTGCATTTTTCTAGATGAATGATGATAAAAAAATTAATACAAGATAATTTGCAAAATGCCAAACAAAATCGAATTATGAGACGAGAAGATCCAACTTTCAATGGAGTTTTTTCTCTTTTAAAGAACTGTTTACTCTTGTGACTCTTAGGGTTTCTTTTTGTAGACGTTTGGGGAGATATTTATTTGTGTAACAATTTCCCATAATGGTATCATTTATTATTTTGACTGCCTTTTGGGAAACGTAGTCTTGAATCGACCGTTGTGAACAAACTAGTGCCTCTTCGGTTCCTTATCCGAGATTTTAGAAATATAATTTGCCAACAATTGTAAAAATAAAAAGAACGTATTATTGTCGATAAAAGTTTTTAGCTTAATTTCTCAACCTTTCATCAAGACGGTAAGATACTTACGTTGACGTTAGGTTCGAGATATATTGACATTGCTAAAGAGATGGCGATGGGCGTGATTCGCTTTTAATAAACTGGAAGGTCATATCACTATATCAGGTGTGTGTCAGTGTGTGTGTGTTTTTTGGCTGGACTTAAAGTTAATAGAAAACCATTAGAAGTTTTTAAATGACCTTCTAATAACTGGTCACCATTGCTATTTCTGGTCGAGTAACTGGTCACCTTTTGGAAGCATTTCAAAATACCTTCAAGGAGAAGGGCCTTGCACCACTGGAATCCCTGCAACGGCGACCCTCACAGAACTATGGGAATCAGACGGTTGGAACCTTCAACCGGCTCGCTCTGATTCTCAAGTAAGTGTTCAGTCTTACCTCTCAACTTTGGTGATCAGTAATGCCCCTGATAGTTTCCTCTGGATCCCGGATGGTAAAAAATCACCAGTCTATTCAACTAGGACAGTATATAACTTACTGCGTGGTGAACATCAACAAGTCCCTTGGTGTAGGGAAATCTGGATTTCAAATAGAATTCCGCGTCACAAATTTTTGGCTTGGTTGTTTGTTCTGGATAGATGTCCCACGAAGAATAGAATGGTGGGGTGGGGAACTGACACTGATCCTATTTGCATCCTTTGTAACTCTTGTCTTGAGTCTAGGGATCATCTATTTTTCTCATGCCCTTACTCTTGGGAGGTCTGGAATGTGGTTGCTGCCAGATCGGGTTTCAACTCTTCCAGGGACTGGAATGAAGTACTTGCTGATTTGGGGAGGCTGAGGTCTCCTACTCACACTAGGCTGCTCACTCTACTTGTTTGGCAGACCACTATCTACTACCTATGGGCGGAGCAAAATGGACGTATGCACAGAAGTAGATTCAGGCTCCCTTTAGCCATCATCAAAGAGGTCCGCTTGATCATCAAGCTAAGGATTGCAGCCATCCGGATTGGTAATCTCCAGCTAGCTTCTACTCTGTTTCAAGAGTGGCACAGTTAATCTCTGCAATCTCTGGTCTTCATCACTATATAACTCTTCCAAAATCATCAGTCTATTTTTCTGCTCTCTAATTATTTGCTTGGGCAAGTTTATATTTAGTGAGCTTTCTCTTTTGTGCTGCTTGCAGTTTCAGGTTCGATTCCTTGTAAGGCATTTGCCACTAAGCTTGGTTTTGTAAAACTTTATTTCTCATGCATTTTAATAGAAGATAATTTAACAAAAAAAAAGTTTTTAAATGACCATTTTCCATGTGATGGAGAAACTAACAGGTATTTCTACTACTATTTATTTTTCTAATCTAAATCTAATTAATGATTTTTATATCGTTATTAATGGCCTAGAAGAACCCTTTTAAATTCATTGAAAATCGTTAGACTGTGAGAAATATTGCACATTAGAAACTGGAGATGATCTTATATAATACATGAGCCAGTTCATCACTGTAATGAGTTTGGAATTAAAAATCCAGTAAATTTAACAATGCTGAAAAGAAAAACGTAGAAGTCGTTAGGATAGATAGACAACGACAGTAAGAATTAAAAAAAAAAAACACTGTTTCAAAACCTCTCTGACACAGGTTTCTATGCAGAATTGCTGGAGCGTCCCTGGCCGCCTTTCCGGTCAGAATCCGCCGTCCGATGCAGCTGACGACCCCCCAGACCCTCCCCTCATCCCTCCCGAACCACCAGACCCTTCCTCCCCTCTCTCCCCTTTGAAATTTCCACCCTTAGCCACACCCACCACTGTTCCTGTTACTGTTCCCAGATCTGAAATAGGGATTCTTGCAACTCGCAAGAAACCCTCACAGCCAACTACTGGAGCCCCATCAGGCTCAGTACTCCCCCCACTAGCTTGTCCTGCTAACCAACTTGATGCAGCAACAAGCAAAGAAACTGTTCCCTCTACTGGATCTGGGATACTTCCTACTGGCCCTGAAGAAACACAAGGGACTCAACACCAAAAACTCATAACCATCCCAGTGAAAAACTCCCCTATCCTAACTAACTCAGCTTCCTCTAGCCCACAACAAAACCCTAACCTTAGCCAGACTGAAACAAACCCCATGGATATAGACCAAACTGGTTCAACAGTCACTTCTCTAGAAGAGGCATTACCTGCGCAACCTGGTGCTGTCGCAAAGGAGGTGCCGTCTCCTCCGTCCACCATTGTTGAGCGTATCAGAAGCTTTGAGAATAAGTCACTAAGAAGGCTTGCCCCTGCAACAATTGCGCCGACAGGTAGACCTCGTGTCATCATTCCTGACTCTGTTTTCAGAGAAGGTGAGGAGATTCATAAGGACTTCATTGTATGTTATTTTAATGGGAAAGCTCCTCCCTTCAGTCAGACTCAAAGTGTATTTAACCATATGTGGGGCAAAGGGAGAAGACTAGAGATAAACAACAACCCTCTCAATCGCTCAGTTATAGTGAGAATCACAAGTGAGTACCTGAGGCAGAAGATACTAGAGAAAAACATTTGGTACGTTGGGGACTCCATGTTCCACACGGCTCAGTGGTCTTCGGTTCACTCGAAGGAAACCCCTCCTTTGAAGGCAATCAAGATATGGGCACACTTCACTGGTATCCCACTAGACCTGAGACATGAAAAAGGCTATAGCTTAATAGGTGGGCTTGTGGGAGAACCTAAGGAGATTGATGAATTCACAAAAACTCTGGTTAGCTTCACCTTATCTCATATCAAGGTGGAAGTTGACCTCACAAAGCCTCTCCCTTCTGTTGTTGAGTTTGAGAGAGAAGATGGCACTGTGGTGGAGCTATCGGTCTCCTACCCTTGGGTCCCTCCAACATGTTCTCACTGTAAAGAGCTAGGCCACATTTTGCGGAACTGTCTGCTCTATACTCCTCCCCCAGCAGCCACTCCTTCTGGCCAGAAGCAGAAACAGACTGATGTTGTGAAGGATCCTGCAAAACAGAAACAAAACCATCAGAATACCCCTATCACAAAAAACCATCAGTTACCAGAAACAAATCTACCAGAAGTAGTGCTAGTGGGTTCTGCTTCTGCTACCACTGATCCTCCTATCCCTCCCTCCTCTCCCGCTTCCCTCTCAAACCCCTCCACCTCAAAAAACCCTCCCCTTGACCCCCGTAAATTCCTTCACCAAAAATCTAAACCAAAAAAACCATCTCAGGTTAACCATTCCAAAGAACTTCCTCCTCCTTCAAATTCCTTCTCCTTGCCTGACCCTGTAAAAAAGCCACCCTTAAAAAGATCCAGATCATCCCCTACTATGTCTCCCCCTCCCTGTAGCGACCCTCAGAACCCTTTTGCCCCTCCTATATCCCTCTCCTCCTCCTCTTCAGATCAACCTCTAGCCCAAGCTCTTTTTGTCTCAAACCCTTTTTCACCACTTGCGTCAAACACTGTCTCTTTTCCTTTTGTATCTGGCGGTTCCTCCAATCTTTCGGAGGACGGCCCCTCTTTAGCTTAATGTCGGTAAAACTGTTTTTTTGGAATGTCCGAGGTCTAAATGACCCGGCCAAGAACAGACCCCTTTTTGATTGGCTCGATCTGTATAAGCCTCTTTTTGGTGCAGTACTTGAATCACATATTAAAGAACCCTCTTTGCTCCCTATTTTGTCCAAAATTTGCCACACTTGGAGTCACTTTTCAAACCACGCTTCTGATCCCGATGGGCGTATAATCCTCATTTGGAGAAACTCCCTAAATGTCCAAATCCTTCACCAAACTAGGCAATGCTTAACCTGTAGGATTGACTTCCCAAATCAGCCTTCTCTTGTCTACACAGCTGTATATGCCTCAAACCTGAGTGCTGATAGGGTTGAACTCTGGGCAGATCTCATACAACTTCACTCCACTCTTGATCTTGAAAGTGTCTCTTGGGTATTGGGAGGTGATCCAAATCAAATTATCTACCCTTCTGAGCATTCTGAACCAACTGTCACTGCTCCTGATAGCCAAATGTTTATGATGCGTGACTGCTTTACTCAGCTGGGTATATTTGATCTTCGTTACATTGGCACTAACCATACCTGGAGCAACAGCCAACCAACTCAGCCGATAGCCAAAAAACTCGACAGGTTGCTGGTCAATAGTAACATCATCTCCACCTTTCCCAACGCCCTAGCTACCTTCCTCCCACCTTTGTTCTCAGACCACTCTCCCTGTTTACTAGACCTAGCATTTGCCCTTCCCTCAGCCGGTTCTAAGCCATATAAATTCCCGAACTACCTGATCAAACACCCTAACTTCTCTCAGCTCATTCAGGATGCATTGATTCAGACCGGAAATTCTTGTCAAACGCTTGCACAACTCTGCTGGAAACTAAAAACTATTAAGAGTGACCTAAAACTCCTGAATAAAAACAACTATTCTAAGATTCAGGAGAGAGTGAGTGAAACTAACGGTTTGCTTCAAATTGCGCAGGTACAAGCATTGCAAGATCCAACCCCGACGACTTTTGAGGTTGAAAGAGAACTCCATCAGAAGTGGAACTTCCTGCGCATAATAGAAGAAATTTACTTCAGACAGAAGTCATGGATAAACTGGTTACGAGAAGGTGATCTCAATACCACTTACTTCCACAAGATCTGTCAGACGAGGGCGAGTTATAATGCTATACAAGCATTCATGACAGCTTATGGGCAGTGGATTCTCGAGCCTCTTCTGATGAGCCAGCATGCTGTACTACACTTCCAGGCAGTCCTAGGACCCCTATCCTACTCCCCGCCACCAATATTCTCACCACCGGAGTGGTTCGGCTCTCTGGTTAGCTTCATGCCTCCTCAAGAGCTGGTGATGCAAATGCTGTCTATCCCCACTACTGAAGAGATAAGATTGTGCTTCTTCAAGTTAAATGCAAACAAGGCTCCTGGGCCAGATGGTTTCACATCTGCTTTCTTCAAAGCTTCTTGGGGAACTCTTGGAAACGAGGTGGTAGTCTCAATAAAAAACTTCTTCGCATCTATATTCCTGCCCACAACTGCAAACTCCGCAATCCTCACACTGGTCCCTAAATTCCCTGGAGCAACAAAGATAACTGAGTTTAGACCTATCTCTTGCCTGAATACGGTCTACAAAGTCATCTCGAGACTACTTGTGAAAAGATTAAAACCCATTCTACCTAAACTGATTCTGCCTAATCAAACAGCTTTTGTGAAAGGAAGAATTCTGGTGGAGAATACTACTTTGGCAGGAGAATTAATTAATGGTTATCACAAGAACAAAGGACAGAAGCGCATTACCATTAAAGTCGATATAGCGAACGCTTTCGACACCCTCTCCTGGGAGTTTCTCTTCTCCTGTCTACAGGGCTTGCAGTTGCCACAGCGTTTCATCAGACTGCTCAAGGCGTGTGTGTGTACCCCCTTCTACACGGTAGCATACAATGGGTCAGTACATGGTTATTTTAAAGGTAAAAGGGGCCTGAGGCAAGGAGACCCCCTTTCGCCCTATCTGTTTGTTATTGCTATGAATTGCCTATCTCACATGTTAAATTAGGCGGCAAGGATGAACAAATTCAACTACCATTTCAACTGTGCTCAAACAAAGCTGACTCACCTGTCGTTTGCGGATGACTTACTGATCTTCATTGATGGATCCATCCAGTCGGTTCAGCAGGTTATGCAGGTGCTCCATGAATTTGAGAAGAGGTCTGGTTTGGCTGTGAGCATGCAGAAAACAAGCTTTTTTTCTTCTGGTCTCACCACTGAAGAAACTGATCTGATACAAGTCTCCACGGGAATGACACTAGGCTCTCTACCCTTCCGTTACTTAGGAGTTCCATTAGATTCAAAGAAACTATCCCTCACCAACTGTGAACCGCTCCTGCATCAGATTAAAACAAGGTTATCCTCCTGGTCAGTAAAAACCCTATCCTTTTCAGGAAGACTGCTACTTATAAAGACAGTGATCGCAGGAATTAATACCTTCTGGTGCTCGGCTTTTGTGCTTCCTAAAGCTTGCATCAAGCGCATAAACTCTCTTTGCAGCGTTTTCCTGTGGAAAGGAAGTATTGAAGGTCACAATACTGCCAGAGTTTCCTGGGAAACAGTTGTGCTAACTAAAAGGCAAGGAGGACTAGGGATCAAGGACTTGCTAACCTGGAATAAGGTGTGTACACTTAGACTCATCTGGCTTCTCTTCTTTCGGCCGGACTCTGTGTGGGTTCAATGGTTCAAGGAGGTCATCCTCAAGGGTTCTCTGCATAATTATTGGACCACCAAACCGCGGCAATCTTACTCATGGCTAGTCAACAAACTCCTAAAGCTGAAACAGACAGTATTCCCCCTTTTAAAGTTAACGCTGAGAAATGGGGAATCTGCTCGTTTCTGGACTGACAATTGGTCCCCATTTGTGGAACTAAACACTTACCTATTAGGCGCAGTCTCTAGATGTGGCATCCCTTTAAAGGCGACAATTGCATCTCTCTGTCCTAATGGAACCTGGCGACTTCCTCCAGCACGTACTGATCGGCATTTAACTCTCTACGCTTTTATGACCACTCTTGAGCTGCAGGAAGGGCAAGATTATTTTGTTTGGGAAGTGAATGGACAGGAATATGATAGCTTCAGAACGGGAGTATTGTATGATTACCTCAGAGAGCCACATGCTGATGTTGATTGGGCTGATGCAGTCTGGTTCCCCAGAGCTATTCCACGCCATGGTTTTCACACTTGGTTGGTGATTCAAGACAGGATACCAACAAGAGACCGCCTTCTACGTTGGGGACTGGGAGTTGATGGAGCCTGCTTGCACTGCAACTCGGCTCAGGAGTCCATGGATCATATCTACTTCGCCTGTGACTATGGGTATAACCTCTGGAGGAAGATAACTGAGAGGCTGCGCTTGCTAGCTCACCGGAACTGGTCTGATACTGTTGAACAAATGAACTCCTTGCCTCCACCGACTGCTCAACGATCTCTAACTCTATTGGCATGACAATCAACGCTTTATTGGGTGTGGAATGAGAGAAATGCTAGACTACACTCCAACACCTTCCGATCCATAGAACAACTCTTAAAGGTGATTGATACTCAACTAAGGAACAAGCTTCAGAGCTTCAGAGGGGACAACCCAATCAGATCATCACAGATGATGCAAAGCTGGTTGCGAAGTGCTTGATCACCATCACTGCAACTCTCCTCTTCTCCACTCGATACAAACGAGGCTCGCCAAAGCCATCGATCAGAAGACTAACAGACTCTAAACTTGGGCTTCTCTTTAATTTCTTTTGGGCTACTAGTGGGTTCTATATGTGATTCAAACTTGGGGTTGGACTGACTATAGCCATTGGGCTTGTAAAAACGTTTTTAGTCTTTTCTTTATTTATGAAAGCAAGTTACAAAAAAAAAAAGAATCAAAGCTAGTTTAGCTACCAAAACTCTTCTTAGATCATCTCCAAGGGTTCACTCGATCTATTTTCTATTCTAAAATAGAGTGACTCTATAATAGAGATGGAGTTTGCTCTAATGGTACTCTATTTTACAGTAAAAAATAGAGTGATAAACAAAGAAAAAACAACTTACTCTATATTTGGTGCAAACCTATTTTTCACTTTATTATAGAGTAAGAAATAGAGTACCATTGGAGCATTTTTTACTCTAAACTTTATTTTAAAGTAAAAAATAGAGTGGGATTGGAGATGCCTTAAACGATTATTAAAAACTGAATCCCATTTAGGCTCACAACAAGCCCTTAAACAGAAAAAGTAATGGAAAAAAATCTAAAGTATACGAGAAGAAAAAGGCCACGTAAATAACTGAAAACAACAACTGAAACAAAGCCCAATAGTAAGGAACATGCTTCTTGCGAAACAACTATGGAGGCTAATTCATTACCCAGATTCTTTACTGGCGCGTGTCTTAAAAGGAAGGTATTATAACCATACCTCTCCTCTAGAAGATCGGAAAGTTTACTCACCATCTTATGGGTGGCGTAGTATGATGGCAGCACGACCGCTACTTCTTTCGGGGCTACGGAAAACTATTGGCTCGGGTAGAGAGACGAGAGTTTGGACTGAACATTGGATTCCTGATTCAGTGGCACAACCTCCCAGACCTGCAAGACATATTGTCTACAGACTTCCTCAACTTCTTGTTCAGTCTTTTATTAAGGATGATACCAAGGAGTGGGATATACAACTTTTACGAGATTTCTTTGACCCAGATGATATTCCCTTGATACTTGGGCTCAAACCTTCTCGGTCCTTGGCTCCGGATGGATATGTTTGGAACCACACAAAATCAGGAGTATATTCAGTCAAAACCGGTTATGACCTCCTCCAGTCGACCAAACGGAGTCTTACACATGTAGGGGTTCAGGAACCGAGCTTCACGTGCCTACAACGACAGGCGTGGAAGATTAAGGCCCCGAGCAAGATGAAGCACTTTTTGTGGCAGGCTATCTCGGGATGCGTGGCAACGGCTGAGAGACTAACTTATAGACACCTGGGTACCGATAGGAGTTGTCCTAGATGTGCTGCCCCAGTGGAGTCGATTAATCATCTTCTTTTTGAATGCCCTCCAGCCCTCCAGGTTTGGGCTTTATCGGACTATCCGTCCCTTCCGGGTTACTTCCCGAGTACATCTATATACCAAAACATGAATTTTCTGTTTTGGAAGAGAAAAGAGGTGGCTCCTATGAGTCCACAACTCGATACCTTCCCATGGATCTGTTGGTACATTTGGAAGGCGAGAAACGACAAATTCTTCAATGGGAAAGTCGTATCTCCGATGGACACTCTCCAATATGCGTCACTTGAGGCAGAATGTTGGAGAAAGGCTAATGAAAAGGAGGAAACAGAGGAGGAACTAGAGAGACTCGAAGACTCCCTCACTGCGGAGGTGGAAACAGTGCCCCCTTGGATACCCCGAATCCCTACCTGCCAAATCGATGCTTCATGGATCGCTAATGGCAGCGTCAGTGGCTTAGGGTGGAGTCTTAAGGATCATATGGGCTCTGATTTCTTTGGCTTACGAGCATGCAGTAAGACCCTCTCAGCTTTACACGCTGAGATGGAAGGTTTACTCTGGGCAGTTTCATGCATTAGGGACATGAGGATAACCACAATGAGGTTCGAGACAGATTGTACGGACCTGGTGGACATGATCACAAACCCGGGAGAATGGCCTGCTTTCGCGAGAGAAACCGAAGTGTTCCGGAGTCTCCAGGAAGGCTTTGAGGATGTGAGAGTGTCTCACATTCCTCGGAATCGAAACGGACGGGCAGACGCTTTAGCTAAAGAAGCAAGAAGTAGAAGCTATATCTTTACCCACATAGATCAGACCCGGTCAGACGGAGGGGATCTTCGGAGAACCGACTCGTCTAACCACCACTTGATCTAAAGAAGTTGGGCAGTTGACAAAAAAAAAAAAAAGTAAGGAACATGCTCTAACGCTGCATTACGCTGCCTCAGACGCAGCATCTTCAAAATGACACTTTATTTTATAAAACTCTAAATTTGAAGTTTTTAGGTGTTCTTCTCCAAAAACAAAACTTCAAACTCAACTTCAAAATTCTTTGTATTTTACACTATGATCCCTATATTTGTTATAATTAATATAAATCCATAATTTTTTTATAAATCTTGTACAGATATAAAATTTAAAAATATTAAAGTAATATTAATTAATAAAATCTTACATTAAATATATAAAATTATGAATAGAAATACATGATTAAATATTAAAATACAAGAAAATATCATATTATTACATAAAATTATTTCCTTAATGTTCTATTTTCAGTTACACAAAAATATTTTTGGAAAAACTTTTTTAAAATTTTTGAGGTTTCGGAGAAATTTTATCAGACTATTAGTGTTTTTGTAATATTTAATTTGTCTAATATTTATGTCTTCATGTATCTTGTTTAAGAGTTTTTATTAAGTTTTTTGTAATATTGTTGCTTTATAATTAAAGTCTTAAAATATTATAAGAGCATCTCCAAAAAAAAGACCCTATTTTAAAGTTTCCAAAACTTCATATTTGAAATTTAGAGGTAGTATTCTCCAAAATCAAAACTTCAAACTTAACTTCATAAGCATTTATATTTTATAATAAAGTCCTTATGTTTATCATACTTAATTTAAATTCATACAAATTTAAAAATAAATATCACTTATGTAAAAATATTATAGAAATATTAATTTATAAAATCTTACACTATATAAAATTTTACATAGAATACACAATTAAATATAAAATTACAAGTAAAATACCACATTATCCTAAAAACTATTTTCTGTAATATTGTTGTTTTGTAAATCTAGTTTTAAAAATTATAAGTTTTTATTTAATTTTATGTGTAAAAAAAATAAATTGTAAAGGAAAATTTGAAATATTTATGAGTTATAAGTTTTTTAAAGATTACAAAGATTTAATTGACAAAATATTTAAAAATCATAAATGTAATATGTAATTGTAAGGACTAAAATGCAAATAAAAATATGAAACTTCAAATTTGAAATTTTGAATAGTGATACTCTATATTTGAAGTTTCACTACCCAAAACTTCAAATTTGAAGTTTTGAAGTTCCTTTTTGAAGAGTAAAAAAATTCATATTTAAAGTTAAAGAATGTCTTTTGGAGATGTTTTAAGCTAAGGGTTGACTCCTTCTGAATGTTGTAGTAGGCCAAGGTGTGACCATCCTCAAGAGTCTTCCCAGCGAAGATCAATCCCTGCTGGTCCGGTGGGATACCTTCCTTGTCTTGGATCTGGGCCTTGAGGTTGTCAATGGTGTCCACATTTATGACAATGCTCTTTCCTTTCAAATTCTTTACAAAAATTTGCAAAGATTGAACATGTTCATAAAGAAATACAAAAGAATTTACCATTAATATATTGTTAAGTAATTTTATCAAAATAGTGGAAAATGATATGTATTCATCCTCATAAGATCATATTTAATGAAAAAGATTGGCAAAAACCTTGGACATTTAAAAAAACTGGATACTGCTTGTCCATATCGTTATTTTAGATTAATGTATTTTTAATTGTTTCCTCTCACAACTCAAATTAAAAAAATAATAAAATATTTATGAAAATCTTCAATTAATAGTTAACATTGACTCACAACCAATATTTTGGAAAATAAATTTGAACATTAACAACAAAATATAACCTAATAAATTTTATAGAATTACCCCCAAAACAATTGAATGATATGATTGCATATGTAAAATTACTGTATATAATAAAATATCTATAATTTAGTTAACTTCTTTTTCAATAAGTAAATAGATACGGCATCGTAAATCAAAACTAATATATTATTGATATCTTTAAAAATATACACAATACATTAGCACATACAGAAAAACGAATGAGAATACATGTTAAATCCATTTTAAAACTTAGAAATATACCCATTTAAAAAATGCCGCCAACAAATTACAATTATCAGAAGGAAATGATATGAAAAAGTGTGACAATTTTTTTGAAATAAATAATCACATTTTCCGATAAAAAATTCGAAGTATAGTGAATCTGACAAATACGGTGGTAAGCGTGTAAAATGATCTCAAAACTACGTCTGTGACTTTTTTCTCCACATCTATTTTGCTAAATTAAATGATAGCCGATGTTAAAAAGATAAGTCAAAAACAGAAGGTAACATACATATTTACCACAATTTTTTACACCCACCATAAATCAGGACTACCAACAAATTCTAAATATTCACACCCACCAACCAGAAAAACTAATTAGAACACACCATCTCTATATCCTTCACATAAAACAATAATTCTATCAACATCTCCGCGCTTGTACGGAGGCTAATCACCCTAGTGTTATAATAATGTGGCTTTGTTTATCCGGAGTTTGTATGTGTGTCTTCTGGTTCAATCTTTTTTTTCTTCTTTATTACTGAAAACATAAAAAATTTTGTCATGTTTGATAAAATACTTTATCCACAAGAGTGATCCACAAGAAACCGGTTCCTTTGAAAGCCAAGTTTCAGAAAAAAAAAGAAACCGGTTCCTCCAGTTCATAGCTTTCTTCCACGTCGCACATGATGTATCATTATTCCTTTTTTTCTGTCAACACATGATGTATCATTATTCAATAGTGATAAAGTTTGAAACGAAACGTGATTTTCGATTTTAATACTAACTGACGAAGCAAATTTCAATATATTTATATGAAAAGTCAAAGCTCACAACATAAAAAAAGTACATTTACTCGAAGTTTCCACATGGAACGATCACTTGTTTTAAACCTGTAGACGAAACATAGGCATTTGTATAAACAAAACATATCACTTACAATAACCACCAAGAACACAACAACTAAAACATGGAAAAGTCTAGAACATTAGTTCTAATCATCTTCTTTGTTCACATGATCGTCTCTATCAACTGCAAAGACAATACCGATCTCGTAACAAACCAAGCTGCTCTGTTCGTGTTCGGAGATTCTCTGTTCGATGCCGGAAACAACAACTACATCGATACTTTCTCTAGATTCAAGTCTAATATCTGGCCGTACGGTCAAACAACATTCAAATCGCCCACTGGAAGAATCTCCGATGGACGTTTGATCCCTGATTTTATCGGTAACGCTACTAAATGTGTTTTTGATAGTTGATTCTTGAACATACTCTGTTTGTCATTTTTCAGTTTAACAAACTGATTGTTAACGTGTCAGCTGAGTATGCATGGTTACCGTTAATCCCGCCAAATCTACAACCAAGTAACGGTAACAATCAATTTACCTTTGGGGTAAATTTTGCTTCAGGTGGTGCCGGAGCTTTGGTTGAAACCTTCCCTGGAATGGTACGTAAAGTTGACATCTTATTACATCAATATAAAGGCGTTGACTATTATTGTTTTTGACAATCAAGGTGATAAGTTTGGGAGCACAATTAAATAATTTCAAGAACGTTGCAAATAGTTTGCGGTCTGAGTTAGGAGACTCAGAGGCCAAAAGGATTATCTCAAGAGCTGTTTATATATTTCATATTGGAGGCAACGACTATGTTTACCCCATTTTATTTGCAAATTCTTCCACTTTCCAATCCACTTCCAAGGAGAAATTCAGCGATTTTGTTTTCGGTAACATAACCGCTGTAATCGAGGTACAAATTCATCTCAAAACTGTCCTTTTTCTTTCTATTATCAATAGATTGTTAATAAAATTCCATAATCTCCCGACCCAAAACCATATCATACAATATTAGTTTTTTGAAAAAAAAAATATATATATATATATATATTAGTTTTTTTGTTCATTTTAAAATACGAGTCCGAACATTATCTCCTTCAGTCTCCTCGTAAGAGGCGGTCCTCTCAGTAGTCATATGATCAGCTTATTGATGTGAAACATTTGAATGGAGCCTTATCATATATAAGGACTTCTATTTGTTTCTAATTTTTAATTGTATAAATCTATAAAAATATTGTGTTAACATAATATACATGACAAAATATAATTTCCAAAAATTTCTATACAATAATTAAAATTTACTTAAGCTATTTGTAATAAACTATTAAGTTTATATTTTTAGAAGTAAATTTAAAAAAAATATTTTTTTTGCTTAAACTAACTTTTGATGGAACCTTTATATTATAAAGTCTGATTCTCGTCATTGTTGGGACAGTGAAAGTGCATTTCCAACTCTTTATTGTTCTGAGTAGTAAGAGTTTGTCTACTTTAAGTTTTAGAGACAAATCCGTATAAATTTATTTTTGTGTTATTTTCCAAAAGATTTCGTACTAATTAGAATTGAACATATCTTTATATATTAGATTTTTTTTTGGTCTAATTTTCAATGTGAAACTTTGTTTGTATCTCAAGGTCATGTCACTTTTAGACTTTGCTTTGATTATTTTACTGTTTAGGTAATAATACTTGTTTCAAAACAGTTTTTAATATTTTTTTGTTTATTTGCTGGAAAGTGAGAGACTGAGTTTATGTGTTCTTAGGAAGTGTATAAAGTTGGAGGAAGAAAGTTTGGATTCTTGAATATAGGAGCATATGATTGTGCACCAGCCTCGTTGATCATAGACCAAACAAATATGGGATCTTGTTTCAAGCCAATCACTGATCTGATCAATCTGCACAATAAGAAGCTACCTAATGTGTTAAAGCTTCTCGAGCGTGACCTGTCTGGATTCAAATACGCCCTTCACGATTACCACACTTCTCTATCCGAAAGAATCAACAACCCTTTGAAATACGGTAAATCATCTCATAATGGCAATTACAATTTATGTAAGCAACCTCTAATTTATATTTTTTGTTCAAAGGGTTTAAAGAAGGCAAGAAGGCATGTTGTGGTACTGGACCGTTGAGGGGGATAAATACTTGTGGAGGCAGAGTTTTGGGACAATCACAAGGTTATGAATTATGCGAGAACGTTAGGGATTACTTATTTTTCGACTCATTTCATTTGACGGAGAAGGCTCATCGACAGATTGCAGAGCTTACTTGGAGTGGACCGTCTAATGTTACTGGACCTTATAATCTCAAAACATTGTTTGAGTTGAAGTAGAGTACGTCCATGTATAGATAAGTATGAAATAAGAGACGGGGTCTTTATCTTGCCAATAAAAATTGCTGAATGTTACTTAAATATGAACAAATAAACAAATTTATGTAACTAGAGTCACATTTAAATAAGAGTCAACAAAAGGCTTAAACACTAAACAAGACTAGCAAGTAGCAAGTCCAGTACGTAGTTATTATACTATACATTTTAAACAAGACTAACCTCTCCATGGATCTTGATGTCGATGGGTTCGGAACTATCCTCAGACTCTTGGTTTATACGCTTTCCTTACATAGTCTTGATAGAAATCTTCATCGCAACATCTAAAAGTGAAAAGGGCATCGAAAGCTGATAATTTTAGCGGCATGGTGGAATATCTATCTTATTAAAGTAGAAGTACCTTTTAATTTTGTTTGGCAACATGAATTGCAGAGTTAAAAAATTAAAATGTTGTTTGGACACAAAAATAACATCTATCTTGAGTTGGGCTTATGTTTTCTTTAAAATTTTTACTATAGAATTGGGCCATATTATTTAATTTGCTATTATGATCTATTTTTATAACTAGATTATTTATTGGGTCATTGTAATTATTAGTTGTTTATTATAATTATTGATATTTATAGTTTTTATATAATACAAAGGTAAAAGTATATTTCTCTCAAACAAAATTTGTTGTCCATTAATACGATAGATATGTATGTCATTATTGATTTAAAAATTATATGGTTACAATATCAAATAAACAATGCAAAAAATATATGTACTAACATTAGTATTTTTCGTGTTACAAGTACATTAAATACAATAAATACATTTAAAAAAATTCATATTTTTTCGTGTTACAAGTACATTAAATACATTAAATACTTTGTACTAACATTAGTATTTTTCGTGTTACAAGTACATTAAATACAATAACAATCATATGATAGCAAAGAACGTGTACTATACTTTATAAAATTCAATAATTTTCAATTTGATATAAGTTAATAATATATTTACAAGTTAAAGTAAACACCCGTCCAGTCGGGCGGGTCAAAATCTAGTTTTTTTTTAAAATACACGAACTAATTTTTATTTACTAATAAAATACACGAACTATTTTGAATTTCTATGTTATTTATTAAATATATAAATTTTTGAAATTTGGCAGATTATACACATCGTTTTAGACAGGGTTAATTATATTTAACAGAAATGATGACGTGTTTAGTTAAACACATGTTTAAATTGTGAAAAAAAATCTTTAAAAATATACGAACTAACTTTCATTTGTTAATAAAATACACAAATTATTTTGGATTTTTGTTTAAAAATACACGAACTAATTTTTATTTCCATTAAATACACAAACTTTTGAAATTTACACATTTCACACATCGATCTAGACGGCGTCGACTACATTTAACAGAAGATCATGTTAGTTTTAATTAAATATGTGGTTAAACTGTGAAAAACACGCTCACTCTCAGCCAATTGAAACTAATTGGAGTTAGTTTCAATTCGAGTTTGGCATCCTAATCTGTTTGAACTTTTTTTATTTTCCAAACTCTGTTCCTTTTCTTCTTCGCTTTTATTTCTATTTTTATCGTTTCGAAGTGGAGTCGATTTCCATATCGTGAAAAAGGACGAAGAAAATTATGTCATTACAAACGAGTTTCTGATTTTGGAATTAGTTTAGTGTTATGCATTTTTAATTCTTATTCTTCGCTTTGATAGTAGTGATAATGATTCAATATTAATTTACAGTATGTAAATAAGTTAAGTGTTATAAATTAGGTTTTACTATGATCAATAAATATAATTTGAAATTTCATCAAAACAAAAATTAAACTATGGAAACGTAATGGGGAAGAAAGCTTACAATATAATATATCCGATGATTTTTAAGGAATTTTTCTTTCACAATTTAACCATATGTTTGATTAAAAACTAACATCGTCTTCATTTCTGTTAAACATAGTTGACACCGTTTAAATCGATGTGTAAAATCTGCAAATTTTAAAAGTTTGTGTATTTAATGGAAAATATATATATATTCAAAGGATTTTGGAATTTGGTAATAATGGAAAACAATAATTATTTGGATTTAATAATTGATTATAGGTTTCGTTAGAGTTCTAGTTTGCTTATTAACAGTGATGAAATGTTCATAACACCACTTTTTATTTATAACAAAAATACACATGTGATAACAAAAGCCTATGAATTTTAAACGATTTGGTTTTCTCGGGGTTAGCTCTACAGACTAACCTTACCGAACCAGCTTAATAAAACATGGTGTTAGCCGTTAAAAAAAGATAACATTTTATTTAGAGTTTCAACAGTCAGGCCGCTAAGCTCGTGCCTGAACTAGAGAGAAACTATAATGCTCGAAACTAGACGAGCTACAAAGTTGCACTCGCATAGACGTCATTCTCATGGACTACCGATAAATCATTCTCCACTGGTTCTTTCCAAAACTCAGACATATTTGTATTAACAGGATAGGTAATAAGTTCACGAATGTTCATGGGTTGGATAACGTTTGGGTCGGCTCCGAATAGAAGATGAGCGAATGATTCTTGTGCCTTCTCTGAGTTGTGACGTCCATCGAAGTAGAGGTAAGACCTTTGATACTCGCATAGCTTGGAGTGCACGTTGGGTAAACCGCAACCATACGCGTTGTGCGTCCCAGTACCGCAACACGATACACTCGTAACGGAGTAACCTAGTCAGTCACAAGTAGTATTGTTAAATACTTACAGATATTAACTATTACTACTAGTGTATATATTTTGAAACGGTAAATCACATAATACTTACGGAAATTCATGTTTCTCTGTGTCCTGCGAAGAATGACATTGTAGAAATCGAAAACGGTGAACTGGAAACCCGATTTGGATGTCGCTAGATCATTAAGCATCGGTCCGATTTTAGCGTTGTGTAGTTTAGCCAAATCGTTGAATTTCTCGTAACACTCGTTACCAGTGTTAAAGTCTTGTCTCACGATAGGTAAGCAACCTAGTGGCGCTAACATATATACAACGAACTTACTAGCTCCCAATGAATACAACATCTGCAATATTCACATAAATTATTTAAAGTAACAAATATTATGAATACTATTAACTAATTTTCCCATTCATTTTTAAGTGTAAAAGGACTTAATTACCTCAATATTGTATTTTAGTCTGCTAATGACTGAAGTGATAAAAGCTTCTTGAGCAGAACCATCGGCTGTAGGATTGCTTTTGGTGAAGTTTAAGTAATCTTCCATACCAATAGATATCATAAACAATGATTTCTGAATGTAACCCTCGTTCCAGTTTGATATCATCTGATCGAATTTCCTCACCTGTTGATTCATGTTCAACTACAAAAGATAATAACAAAATGAACCATGCGTTACAAAAATTAATAGAATTTTGCTTATAATTATTTAACAAATAAATAATAATAATTATGACATAACTGTTACAATAGTTATGACAAACATTATACACACATTTATTTATTTATTTATTTATTTATCACTAAGCTTACAGAGTCTTTGGGAGCCCCAAGTATAGTAGCGGCGTCTACGGCAAAGCTAGCTCCTCGTGAGACATCAACGCCAGGTTTAAGCGCCGGCGGTAAATCGTGAATTCCCATGAATTTTGCTGTCATTTTAGTTACCCCTCATTAATGTTATGAACTTTAATTACGAATCTATTTTATTTTTCTAGATAAGCATAGTACAGATGGTTATATTAAAAATATCTAAGAATAAATTTATGTTTTTGAGAGTAGAACATCATCTATTTTGTTTTTTCAAATGGAAGATGTTTCCCCAAATATTAAAAGTTAGCGTAATCTATTACAAATTACTTTACCTTTTTTGGACATCAGATTAATCTATCTTAAAAGATACATACTAAAAATATTACTTTGGATATTTCAAAATAAAAATTGAAATACTTTTAAAATAGTTCTGGTGATTTTAAAATACTTTTAATAGAATATATATATATATATATATACTTGAGAAATTTTTTTTTGATCGAAAGAGAAATTTTTTATAGAGCATCGGGGTTGCTCTGAGAGCTTTAAAAACAATTACTAGTCCTTAGTAATTCAAACCTTTCACACATATTTATAAAATGCTCTGCAAATTATTTTATGTCTTATCTTTTCGAATTATAACTCAATTTTAAATTATTTATTATGTATAGATAAGCTCACACATACGCCAAAATTTATATGTTTTCGCAGTTTTGTTTCTTACGACAAATAAAATGAAAAATAAAATAAAATAAGATAATTGTTTTTTTTGGTAAAATGTTAAGATAATAAAAAATAATTGTTTCCAGGAGAAACTGTGAAAACAGAGAAAAGAAAAACAATAAACTTACCAATAAAGTCCGGGACGATTTTGCCATCCGATAACTTGCCGTTGGGGTCATCTCGAGATTTACCGTAAGGCCAGAAGTTTTGAGGAAGTGTACCAGTTGTGATGAACTTTCTATTTCCTGCGTCAAAGTTGGAATCTCCGAATGTGAACAATGCCACCGCCGGAATATTTTGTCCGGCGACGATGATAGGGTTGTAGAACAGTGTGAATACAAAAAGTACCCCTAGAACACTCGCTAAACTGAAGTTGGTTGCCATTTATATGGACGAGAGGATAATAATAATAAGATAGGAATGTTTGATAAGTTCCACTGTCCACTACTAGATTTATATATATTAAAATATCCGAAGCTAAAATGGTATAAAAATACAGTTCTAAAAATTAAGTGATCGAACTCATTTTAAGTGGACAAGTTTTGTTGAAAGTGACATGTCAAATTACAGAAAAGAAATAACGCTTGTAATATAATTAATTACTAGATTTTGATCCGTTCTTCGAAAGCGCGGATATTATTATTCACTTTTGTGAAATATATTATTTTTTGTAGCTATTGAATGTATTTATCTTAGTGAAACTTTATTTATAATAAATTTGACACACTCTAGAGTGTCTCTGGTAAACTATGTATTTCTCTGACTTTGTTTTATTCTCTCTCCAATCAACATATTTATTTGACTTGTTGTTAAAATAAATAATTTTTAGAACACAACTATACAATATTTTAATATTAATATTTCGTTTAAACAATATGACATATTTCTATATTAATTAAATATTTACATTGTAATTTAAAATAAATTTTTACCCGCATGCCCGTGCGGTGTATATTTCAAAAATATATTGTTATTCATTTTTCATGTCAATATAAATAATCATATAAGTAATAGTATTTTATATGTACCATCTTATAAATAATCATATATATTATATTCTTAAAGTTTAATGTGAAATATAAAAACCTTAATTTAAGTTGGTATACAAAATTAATCTTTTTGTTGTATTTTTCTTATATATATTGAAAATATTTTTAATAAAGGTTATTGGAAAATATTTTAGTAAAAATAAATTTTTGAATATATGCATATTTTAATATGTATATAAAATTTAAAATTTATTTTATGATTATTTTAGACAAAACAATGTGATTTTATGATTATTTTATGATTAATATGTATATTTTATGATTATTTAATATGTATATAAAATTTAAAATTTATTTTATGATTATTTTAAAAATAATATAATGGATTTCCAATTTTTATTAATAACATAAGCCATTATTTTTTTTCTTCTTGACATACTTTTATCCATGTTTCAAAGTTTTAATTTTTTTGCATTAGTTTTCTATGAATTATTATTAATTTTATGATATTTTTTGAAAATTGAACTCTTAAAATTTTTATATTTGACTAAACTAAATAAGGTAATAATATTGTTTTTTATTTTTTTATATAATATACTATTTATATTTCAGTTTGTGTTTTTATTTTACCATAAAGAATCGTAAATATAGTGGCAGAATTGTAAATAAAAAGAAATATATAAAGAAGGTTATTTAATTTATTATAAAAACAATGGCTAAATGTTTAAATAAAAAGAAGAATTAAATATGTTATTCATGTTTCTAAGCAATTCTCGTTTGTTATTAATTTATTGAAAATACAATGGCTAAATGTGTGTAAATAAAAGAAATTACACATCTCTACTATCCTTGTTGCCAAACATATTTCATTTATCCTAGTATCCTTGTTTCCAAAGATCTCCAATTTGTACTTCAACTTTAATAATATAGACTAGATCTTGACCCGCCCAACCGGGCGGGTATTTATTTTATGTTTTTAGTTTTTTTATTTATAAATGATATATTTGTAATATTTAAACATAAATTTAGATTGAAATTAACATTTGTAGTTATAATAAAAATTAAAAGTTTTAAAAAATATTTTGATATAAATTTTAAATTCTTAACTAAAATAATATAGAAATGGGTCATAATTTTTTCCAGTTCCAAAATCTTAGCATTCTTAATAACAAAGAAAATAATTTATAAATACATAAAACATATTTGAAATTAAAATAAATTTGTTAAAAAAAAAATCTTACGCTATTGTTGTTTATTTCTATAGTTTGACCCGTGGCCGTATAAATATTTGCTTTCACTTCAATTTTTTTCTTTGTTCTAATGATAATATCTATATATATATGTGTAAATTAATATGTATTACATAATTGTTAGTATAACATTTTTAAAACAATTTTTTTATTTATTACTTTAAATAATTATATTATGTGATTTTAATCGTCTATTATATCACAGTGTATCATATAAAAATCTAATATTTATAACTAATTGGACTTATATTATAAAAATGTTATACTAACAATTTATAAATAAAATATTTTATATTTTATTTATATGATATATAAATTGATGTTGATGTGTGATTTTTATTTAATTATTTTTATTAATAAATATTGAAAAATATTAAATGTTAACGGAAAATACGTAAGGAAATTTATTTTGGTTAAGATTCATTATAAGAAATAAATCTATTATTTAAATTAGGAAAAGACATTAAATACTTAAATCTATCATTTAAATAAGGAAAATACAAAATTCTCTACTATCTTTGTTACCAAACAAAATTTAATTTTTTAAAAACTCTTATCCTTATTACCAAACAAAGCTTAAAGTACTTCTACTTTAATAAGATAGATATATAAAAAACATTCAAAAAACAAAGTGATATGTGAATGTGAGCTGTTTAAGTCTCTCACGTTTTTGATATGTGTTATTATTGGTTGAAACTAATTCCACTTGCACCTAACTTTCCAAAAATTTACGGGACCCAAAAGTTAACAATCTCTTATCCATATTTCTCAGCATTTAAAAAGGAAATAATTAGAAAAAGGAAAAAAGAAAAGAAAAACAAGAAGTGAGAGAAGAGAATCGTCTATTTATCTAAAGACGTTGCAAAAGCTGCGAGGGACGTTTCAGGTGTGTTGTCATGCATGGATGACCTATATTTTTATTTAAAGTTTATTTGTTTTATTTTACTGATCTCCTTATTATATTATGACAGATGATGGGGAAGAGCTTCCCTCGTTTTTTTTTTTGAATAATATGTAAAATTTATTCAGAAAAAGTATTTGTTACAGCTATTGCTACTTTTAGGTAGGAAATTTCCTACAGAACAGAGTACTTTTGTTTTGACTATCTAATAGAGAGCCAAAGTTGCAGTATTTCTTCATGGTGCCGAATCCTTTTAGAGATGAGAAGTAAACATTGGTTTCGAACATGTCTATCTATCATAGTAATTAGCTGGCTCGCTGGAATCAGCTGTTGTCCATGCCGGCGGTTGTTTCGTTCCCTCCAAATCGAGTGTAAAGCTACTTGAAAGCTGTAACGTACCAGGTATAGTTTCAGCTTTGAGATCGAGTTATCTGCAAGTATCACCATGATGTCCTGCCATTTGTCGGAGAAGCGTGACGAAAGGAGACGTCGCACCAACCCCGACCAAACTTCTCGAGAGTAGATACAATCAAAGAAGAGATGATCTCTTGTCTCCAGCTGTTGTTGACACAAAACGCAAGTCGCAGCTTCCCTCGTTGCTGATGCTCTTAGACTTCACAGCTGATGAATTAGCAGTAGTTACGTTCATTAAATCTTTTAATAAGATAATTGGTAGAGTAGTATCCGTATATAATTTTAAAATTATTCTAAAAATTACTATATAGTATAATTTAAAATAATATATACTAAATTATAATATATATTAAATAATATATTTGTTATTAAAAATAATGAATATTAATTAATAATATAAATAAAAATTTCAATTGAAATATTATTATTTAAAAAATAAATGTAAAATTTATTTAAAATATAAATTATTTTTGGATATAAGATAATTTTGAATATTATTAAATAAAATAAATAATTTATATATAAATTATCATCCCATATATATTAAAGGATAAACATTTAAAAAATTGTAACCTCGATTTTATAATAATTAAAAAGATCTCTTGTTTATGTGGTAATCAATTAGATAGTCAATTAGTCCTACGTGTTATCTTTACTTTCAAATTAAAAAACATGGTGGTCCAATTCGATTTGTATATCTTGCTAGATATATTGAATGCCAATTATATGATATCATATTTCCTATTAACTAAATCAAAGTCTCGCATTTTTCTTAAATAAAAATTACGGAATTACCTAATATGATTAGTGTATATATAACAATTAATGATTATAAATAATAAAGTATCTTGGATATGGAAGAAACTATATATTGAAACTGAGGACGTTGCGTACAACTATTTAGAGGCTGACTGGTTTTCCCGCTACCACCCGCAAACGCAGCTTTTGCGGTTCATAGCGGTTGTTGGCGTTTCGAAACAATCACAGAAAACGCTACAAATCGCTTCAAACCGCTCCGAACCTCTTAAAATCAAAAGCTGGTTCCAGCTAGCGTTTGCGGTTGCGGGCGGTTGCGGGAGGGTAAATTTTTTTTTCTTTAAAAACAGAATAAATAAAAATAATACTAAAAATATCCAATAAAATTTTCAATTGAAATAATAGAAATTGTAAAATGTATTCATATTATATTTCAATTTATATTATAAAAATTCAAAACTAAAATATTTTCTATAAATTTTTAAAATTGAATAATATGATTTTATAAATATAAATTTTATATTTATCATATTATTATGATTTTTAATATTTTATAATTATATAAAATATAAACATTGTTAAATTATTATTTAACAAATGTTGCGTTTGGTAGTTTACCAGTCATAAGAGTCCCGCAAACGCAACAATTTCTAACAGATGTACCAGTCGTGCAAATCTCTAGAAAACGCTTAAAACCGCAACCACCCGCACCTGTAAACTCCCGCAACCGCAACCGCAACCGCTGCGGTTACACCAGTCAGGCCCTTAGGGTGGACATAAGGGATGGCATGAGCTGTTACTTCTGGTTTGATGATTGGTTGGGTAAGGGTAGTTTGATCGACATCACCAGAGCTGCAGGTACTATCTTTCTGGGTATCAGGAGGCACTCCAAGGTTAGCGAAGCAGTAACACTGGATATTAATATCTTAAGCAAATTCATTTAGCTAATGTTAGATTATTCAAAAAAATATGAAGCAAAATTTTATGAAACTTGAGTTTATATAAAAATAATTCATTTTATTATTTTCATATATGTTTTATATCAATTTAGAATTTATTAATTTTTTCGTTTTATTATAAATGTTATGTCGATGACATTCCATTGTCAATACTTTAATAAATTACTAGATTTTGACCCGCGCTTCGAAAGCGCGGATATTATTTTTTACTTTTATGAAATATATTATTTGTTTGTAATTATTGAACATATTTATTTTAGTAAAATTTTCTTTATAATAAATTTGACACACATAGTGTCTATGGTAAACTATGTGTTTCTCTAACTTTGTTTTATTCCCTCTCCAATCAACATATCGAAGCGCGTATATTATTTTTTACTTTTATGAAATATATTATTTGTTTGTAATTATTGAATGTATTTATCTTAGTAAAATTTTCTTTATAATAAATTTGACATATAGAGTGTCTCTGGTAAACTATGTATTTATCTGGCTTTATTTTATTCCTTCTCCAATCAACATATTTATTTGGCTTGTTGTTAAAATAAATGATTTTAGAACGCAACTGTTTACTTTGATATTTTGTTTAAACAATGTGACATATTTCTGTATTAATTGTGTTCAATTAAATATTTACATTGTAATTTAAATTTGTATACAAATCAACATATTTGTGTAGTTTGTTATTAAAAAAATGATTTGAATCCAAATGTAAGTACTCTTATAGTGATTTTTTCAGTTCATATAATTTTTTAAAATATATTTATTTCCACTGAACCAATTAATATTTTGTTAAATTGGCCTGTGAAATATATTTTTATACATCGATATTCAAAAGATCTGGTAACTAACGATACTCAAAAGATCTGGACCGAATCAGGTTATATGGTTATTTTTATTACAAATATCCGAACCCGTTTTAGATACATTGGTTATTTAGATATTTTTAGGTTCCTATACATCAGAACCGAATTCATCCAGATCTAGAATGATCTAACTCAAAATCCACACATAAGTTTATAATATTCAAGCGGGACTTGGTTACCAAAAAAAAAAGATACCCGAAAAGAATAACATGTACCTAAATAGACAGATAATGTTCATGTCTAAATGATTATATAAATTAATAAAAAACTGTTTTATGTGTTTTGCTAAATTAAGTGAAATAGAAAGAGTTTTTTTATCAAGTAAAATAATTATATGGAGTGGAAAATTAAGTGACAATAAATGTAGGACATTTTAAGTATTTTGATTTAAGTTATTATTTTATTCACAAAACATATTTTTGAACTATGTTTTTGGGTACGTAATTTTCCACCGATTGTAACTAAAATGAAAATATTTTAGTAAAATAAAATAAACCAAATGTTTAATCATATGTAAAACCTAAATATTTAGCATTTTTGATTTTATAATTGGCACAAAGTTAATATTGATTAACTAATAAATAAAAATATGCACTATTATTATTATGGTAATATAATTAATGATGTAATTTATTATTAAGGTAATATAATTAATTAAATTGTTAAACTAAGTGAAATATGGAAACACAATTAATAGATACTACTATTCAAGTTTCCAAACACTCCATTTTTTATAGCTATAACCAAACACAACAAAATTTTTTATTAATCTTATCCAAGTATCCAAACGCACCGAATTTGTACTTCACCTTTAATAAGATAGATGTCTACTTTAATAAGTGGGCTAAGAAGACTATGTGTTTTACACTTTATTAAATTTCTAAAATATTTTATAAATAATAATTAAAATTTTATAAATGATTTAGTAGAATTTATTTGTTACAAATTTTAAAGTCTTTATAAAAAAATATTATCTTTTAAGAGTAAATTTGAAAGTGGTATCAACTTTGTGGTAAAATTGAAATTTCTCCTTTGAATTTAAATATTATCTAAAATTTAAATAAAATTGGAAACTTATGAGATTTGTTTTAAAGTTTGAATACTTTAAATTTTTGTTTTAAAATTATTATTATTTTTGATTATAAATATAGTTTAAGTACTAAAATCAGCATAGTTTAAAATATAAGTGTATTAAAGAAAGCAAAATAATTAGTTTGACTATTAAACTTGGTAGCAAAAAAAGTTGGATTTTAAAAAAAATTTGTGAAACTTGGTTGGATTATTTCTGAGAAACAGCTTTAATTTTAATCGATGTGCCTTTTCACATATTTTTTAAAATTTCTGAACACACACCATTTCACATTTAAAAAAAAAAATATGAATGATGCACATATTTAGCTAACTCTAAATGGAGAAGAGAGCGAAACAGGCCTATCTTAAAACATTTTAGCAGTTACATATTTTATAACGTTTTTTATCTTGCAAATTTTTAGTTTATTTGATTTTCTATTTTCTTCATATAATATGACTGATAATATATCTCGCAAATTTTATATGATAAAACGACTGAAAAAATGCATGAAATCAATGAAAAAAAATAAAAATTAATCAAGTAAAAATATAATTAAGTGTAAACATCTGATCAATATGTTAAAATAATTTAATTTTTTAGTAAAGTATTTATATGCCCGTGCATCCGTGCAGATTTGCTTCTTAGTACTAATAATACCATTAAAAAGAGTAATTCTTCGATTCACTCCTTAGGGTGAACCTAACACACCAATAGGATTTCACTATTTCATATTTAGTATTTTTTAAAAAAGAAAATAAAATATTGTAAAATTAAATTATGTTTTTTAAATTAAAAGATAAAAATAATATTAGTTGCAAACAAAAAACTTTTAAAAATATTTTAATACCGTCAACAAAACACTAAATCCTAAATACTAAACCCTAAACCCTAAATACTAAATCCTAAATCTTTGGATAAATCTTAAACTCTTGGGTAAATCTTAAATCTTAAGGTTTAGAATTTATCCAAGGTTTAGGGTTTATCCAAAATGTTTAGAGTTTAGTATTTGTTTAGAGTTTAGTGTTTTGTTGACGGTATTGAAGTTACTTTAAAAAAAGTTCAAGGATTTACGATCCAAAAGTTTAAGGTTTACCCAATAGTTTAGGTTTAAGATTTAGGGTTTAGGATTTAGTGTTTTGCTGATGATATTAAATATATATATATATATATATATATATATATATATATATATATATATATATATATATATATATATATCTTCTTTTTGCAACTATTTTTTTTTAATTTTTGGGTTTTTTTTAATTTTTAAAACATAATATAATTTGACAATAATTTTTTTTTTTAATATACTAAATATGAAATAGTGAAATTATATTGGTGGATAAACCTTTAAGTTCACCTAGAAAGTGAATCCAAGAATTACTCTAAAGAAAAACATTGCACTTTTATTTTATTACAAAAAACACAGGATAACATTTTATTTAGAGTGTCAACGATCACACCGCTTAGCTAGTGACTGATCTTGAGACTAAAGTCACTAAACTATTAAGCTCAAAACTACATAGATGCACTTGCATTGACGTCATATTCGTCAACTGACAATAAATTCCTCCCTACTGCTGGTTCTTTCCAAAACTCAGACATATTTGTATTAACAGGATAGGTAATAAGTTCACGAATGTTCATGGGTTGGATAACGTTTGGATTGGCTCCAAAGAGAAGATGGGCGAACTGTTCCTGTGCCTTCTCGGAGTTGTGACGTCCGTCGAAGTAAAGATAAGATCTTTGATAATCACATAGCTTTGAGTGCACGTTAGGTCTACCGCAACCGTAGGCGTTGTGCGACCCTATACCGCAGCACGATACATTCGTAAAGGAGTAACCTAGTCAGTCACAACAAGTATTATATTATCAAATACTTAATAACAAAAATTAACTATTACTAGTGTATATAATTTGTAACGGTAAATTACATAATACTTACGGAAATTCAGGTTGTTTTGTGTCCTGCGAAGAATGACATTGTAGAAATCGAAAACGGTGAACTGGAAACCCGATCTAGCTCGCGCTAGATCATTAAGCATCGGTCCGAGTCTAGCGTTGTGTTGTTTAGCCAAATCGTTGAACTTTTCGTAACAATCGTTACCAGTGTTAAACTCTTGTCTCACGATAGGTAAGCAACCCAGTGCTGGTAACGTATATACGGCGAATTTACTAGCTCCCGACGAATACAACATCTGCAGCATACACATAATTATAGTGTAATAAATATTATCAATGTACTGCTAACTAATTTTTACATTTCTTCAAAATTGGAAGTACGTACTTACCTCGATATTGTTTCTTAGTCGGCTAATGACTGAAATGACAAAAGCTTGTTGAGCAGAACTATCGGCTGTGGGATTGTTTTTGGTGAAGTTATAATAATCTTCCGTACCAATAAATATCAGGAACAATGATTTCGTAATGTAATCCTCTTTCCAATTTGATATCATCTGATTGAATCTCCTCACTTGGTTATTCAAATTCAGCTATAAGAAAAATCAAAAACATGCATTACAGAATTTTGCTTATAATTATTTAACAAATAAATAATGACAGTACTAATCAATTATGATAACAATAATTATTTCCTTTGTTAGCATGCATTTTAAGATACCTTTTGTTTTTGTACTAACTATTAAATAATACTATTTAATCTTTGATATTTAAGAAATACTCCTTCTGTTTTTTATGGATGTAGTTTTAGCTGAATGCACAAGAATTAAAAAATATATTATTTATTTTTAAAATAGCATTTAATATATAACTTAGGAATAGTTAAAGTAATGATAAATAAGTCTATATATCCAATAAAAATAAAAATTGCATAGAATAATAAAAACTATTTATATTTTGAAACAAACAAATTTTTCTTAAACTATTTAGACCATCTCAAATGTATTTTGCTATTTTCACCTCTAAAATAGAGGAACTCTATAATAGAAGTGAGATATGCTCCAATGTATTTCTCTATAATAGCAATCTCTATTTTATAGAGTAAAAAATAGAGGAATGCTATTTTTTTCTCTATAAATAGAGGAAAAAATAGAGATCTCTATTATAAAAGAAAATAGAGGTGGGTTTGAGCAATTTCACCACTAAATGCTATTATAGAGGTGAAAATAGCAATGTGTTAGAGATGTTCTAATACGAAAGGGAAGGAGTAGAATATAATTCTAACACACATTGTAAATATACATAAATAGCTTTTTTTTTTTTGAACCTTGGCTTACATAAATAAATAGCTTTTTAGAATGTTTAAATATACACAAATAATTAAGGAAAGTTACAGAGTTTTTGGCAGTCCCAAGTATGCTAGCAGAGTCTACAGCAAAGCTAGCTCCTCGTGAGACATTGGCACCAGGTTTAAACGCCGGCGGTATATCGTGTGGAATCCCCATGAATTTTGCTGTCATTTTAGTAAATAAATATATTAATTATGGTTACTTAAAACAAAACCAGAAATAAATCTAAGCTTTTCTCTTAACGTTCGAGAGGAGAACAGTATCTATCCCTATTTTTTATTCAGTTTTTCTTTTCAAATGGAACATGTTCCACAAATATTTAAGAAATTAGCATGATACAAATTAGGATCCTTGAAAACCGTTAATAGTCCGTTGTATTCCAAGATTTCACACATTTATAAAATGCAAGGCAATATCTTTGAATTGCTTGTTTCATTGAACTCAATTTAAAAATTATTTATTAAAAACAATTAACTTACCGATAAAGTCAGGGACGATTCTCCCATCCGAGAACTTGCCATTGGGGCCATCTCGGGATTTACCGTAAGGCCAGAAATTTTGAGGAAATCTTGTACCTGCGAGGAACATTCTATTTCCGGGGTCGAAGTTGGAATCGCCGAACGTGAACAATGCCACCGCCGGAATGTTTTGTCCGGCCACGGTGATCGGGTCGTGGAACAGAGTGAATACTAAAACGACCCCTAGAATATTCGCTAAACTGCAGCTGCATGCCATTTTTTGTGAAATAGAGGGTAATAAGATATGTTTGATAAGTTCCTCGGTGCACTACTTGATTTATATAGTAAAATATATGAAATTGAAATAGATTTTTAAAAGTTTTTTTTACAATTTACAAGTTAAATAGTAATCGAACCTATTTGCATGACAAGTTTTGTTGAAAGAGCCCTTTCGAGTGACAGCGTTTAAGCCATAACAAAAAAGTGACAGCGTTGCGAATGTGGAAGTGTTCCCTATCCAGTGTCACGTTTTTAACAGGTGTTAGACAATTTTTAACTCATTCAGTTTTCATTCTAAACTTTGTTTTATATATAGAAAAAAATTGATCTTTCCTTCTACTATAAAACTAGATTCTGACCCGTCTTTAAAATGACGAGTATATTTTTTGTTTTACATATTTCAGAAATTTAGTTTTTAAATTTGTATTTATAGTCCTATTTTTGTTTTTCTTTGTACAGTATATTTCTTAAATGATTACTAAGCAGTTTTAATAGTTGTATTAAAATAGTTGGACTACACTTATATCAATAGGTTATGATCATATTTTAATATAATTGATAATTGTATTAAAATAATTAGATTACACCTATATCAATAGATCATGATCATAGTTTAATGAATTGATATTTGTGTTTTTCTTTGTAATCATTTTTTGTAAAATATTTTTTTAAATCATTAGTAAAAATTTTTGATCCATTATATATAGGGATAATTTGCAAAATACCCTATTTAAGATTTGAAATTTGAAAAATACACTCCTTTATTTTTTTTTAAAACTATACTTTTTCTAATATGAATTTAATTTTTTACTCCAATTTGATACTTTAATAATCATTATATAAATTCTAAATTAATAAACATATTATAATTATTTATATTTAAGATAAATATGCGTATTTAAAATAAAATTGTTACAATAACAAAGATAAATAAATAATCATATGTTGACTTTATGCAACATGGTGTCTGAAGAATAATGTTTTGGTGACATGGTAGTTGTATACAGAAACAAAATAACAGGGATCAGACAATTAATGGCTTATAGGCACAAGATTTTCTCTCTCTCTCAGTTACAACAACAAAGCTAGCAGAGAGGAACAAACATCAATGGCGGTCAACAACTTCGATACAAAGCTAAACAGAAACACGAACAGAATCACATGATCTCATGTTGTTCATCTTCTTCAACTCCCTTTTCACTTGCTTCATCGCTAAGTTCGCATCTTTCTTCGGCCTCAAAAAAATCTGCCTCCTCTATCCGAAGCTAGATCGTATCTTCCACCAACGAGAGCTGCTAAGTCCAAACCACGTGGCGGAGAGAGCGAGTTTCGGTTTTTGCAAAACTCAGTCGGCGAGCTTGTGCTCAGAGTGTTCGGCTCGAGAGGAGAGAAGCGATATTGGTTTAAGGTTCTGCTCTTGTTGCTAGAAGCGCTTGGGAAAAAAACACTACCCTAGTTACTTGCTTGTCAAGTTATCTGTTTGGGAGAAAACTCTTGAGGACAGAGAAAACAAAGGATTGATATTAGAAATGATTGACAGTGGTAAGACTCGAGATGGGTTCAAGAAAGAAAGAGAATCTCATAGTTTCCATCCACATAAATCATTTTCTCGGGAATAAAGACGAGATCCCTGAAACTAAATCAAGAGTTTTGGAAGATGAACAAAAGGATGATGATACTATTGGTTTTTACCAAAACAAATAATAGAAATAATGAACATGCATAGCTGAGGTTTATACATATTTAGATGAATACGCTTCTTGTATAATTCATCAAATTTTTGATCAAGTGCATCTTGTACGGTAAGAAAACTTATAACAAGATATTATGTAGATTCTCTAACGGTTTTTTAAACAATTCTTTAAAAAATGTTTAATACTAATTGAGAGATATTAATATTGGGAAATTTAGTAAAGTAATATATAAATAAGTGTATTTTTCTAAAAACCTAAACAAAGGTGTATTTTCCAAATTATAATCTTATTGAATTGCACTTATCCAAATTTCCCCTTATATATATATTCTATCTATTCTATTAAAATAAAAGTCACAACTTCATTTCATGTGTGACTTTTAAGTTGTACCATTCTTAAGAAATTTTATTACAAAATAATTCAGAAGTATGTCATTTCTAACAAATCTAACATTTTAATTAAAACTACTATATTGAACTAAATATGATAAAAATTATTTTAAATCTCAGTTCAAAAAAATATATTTTAAATTGATAAGTTAGTATATTTTATTTTCATAAATATAAAACCTTTATTCTAAAAATATAATATGTTGGTAGAATGATTTAACATTAATAAACTATATAATACATGTATAAAATGTTAAATTTTTTTAAACTTTTATATATACAATAATTTATTATATAAACTGAATAAACACAACAAAATTTTCAAAGAAATCTAACACTTTGAATTACGGATCAGAATCATAGTAAATTAAATATAAAATACATACATAATAAGAAGCAACATATAATATATATATATATATATTTATTTATATGTGATCATTTGAAATAGTTAGTTAATTAACAGCATGAAAACTATAAAATTATTGTAGTTGAAATAGTGATTTAAACATTTAAATATATGAATAATCTTAAAATATATACTAATTAAATAAACAAAATATATATATAAACATGAAAATAAATCGTGCGGGTCAAAATCTAATTAATATAATAGATGAGGTGTGTCTATCACTTTTTTAAAACAAAATAACTTTCTGTTTATTTTTTATTGGATATATTGTTTCAAACTTTCATATTTATTTGTATCTTCTTCTATATTTTTGGATCATTATTTCATTATTTAACTTATAAATATATATAAAGATCGGTAAAATAGTTTTTATTGTCACCTTCTATGATAGTGTAATATTTCATAAATTTTGAAAGTTTTTAACAAATTAAACTTTTAGCTTCATAGATTTATATTATCGAGTATATTTGAAGTTGTATACTTGTTCTTTCTCCATCAGATAGATTATACTTGTTCTTTCTCCATCAAATAGATTATTTCAAACTTTCGCATATACTTCAGCGGTTTCACATATACTTCAACTTTGGTTCCGATATCTCTCTACCATCCCTCCTATCAACTTTGGTTTTTTTGTATAAATAAAATTTTAAACTGTGGGCTCAGAGCCCAAACTCACTAACCCTTCATGGTCTGTAAGCTTTTCCTTCCTTTATACAATTCAATAGAAAGTCCGTCTCAAAAAACCATACAACTCTCATGCGAATAATAACTATATTATTAAATTGGAGAGAGTTGATGGGCCTTTTCGTCAAATTAAAATCGGAGAGATTTACTCACCCGGCGACCTTATCCCTTCGCCGGTGAGTCAATCTCAGATCTACCCAAAATCAACCAACATGGAGGACGAAGACGAGACTCAATCTCCACGTGATTCCCTCTCACCACCTCCGATTCTGCCTACGAGCGACGACGTCACGGTCGCCTCAGCGACGAAACCGCCTCCCTCCTCCTCCTCCTCTCAACAATCTCCGTTGACTTTAACGGTTCACACTCCCTCCGTTACCGTTACCGTTAACAAAAACGGACGAAGCGGAGGCGGAGGAAGAGACGATTGCTGGAGCGAGGAAGCGACGAAGGTTCTAATCGAGGCGTGGGGGGATCGATTCTCGGAGCCGGGGAAAGGAACGTTGAAGCAGCAACAGTGGCACCAAGTGGCTGAGATCGTGAACGAGAGTGGTGAATGCAAGTACACCAAAACGGATGTTCAGTGTAAGAACAGGATCGATACGGTTAAGAAGAAGTATAAGCAAGAAAAGGCCAAGATTGGGCCTAGTAAATGGGTTTTCTTCAAAAAGCTCGAGGCTTTGATCGGTGGTGGTGGCGGGAAGGCTCCAGCGCGTAGTACTAGTAGCTCGGGGGGTCCAATGAGGTGGCATTTTAGGAAACGAAGTGCTTCCGACACTGACTCTGACTCTGATCCTGAGCCTTCTCCTGAGAGTCTCCCTCCGAAGCGGGTGAAGATGGATGAGTCTGGAGTTGGAGGTGTGGCGAAGGCGATACTTGGGTTCACCGAGGCTTATGAGAAGGCGGAGACTGCGAAGCTTAAGCTGATGTTGGAGTTGGAGAAGGAGAGGATGGAGTTTGCTAAGGAGATGGAGTTGCAGAGGATGCAGTTCTTGAAAACTCAGATGGAGATAAGACAGAACAATCAAGAAGAAGAGAGGAGCAAGCGTGACGGTGATGATGATGATGATCGCAATGTTAAGATTAATGGCGATGTAAGTAGCTGACAATTGAACACAAATGTTTTATGGTAATTTGCTATGATTAAAAAAACTTATTTAGATTGCTGGCTTAGGGTTTGTTGTTGTTGTTGTACTTTGTGGGATATGTAAATGTAGAAGTTTATTGCTGGGGTTCAGACAACTGTGATGACTTTGTTGTTGTTATGTTATCTTGTCTGAATCATGAGTAAGCTTTCTGTTTTCTTAGAATCAGAAACAAAGATACACACTTGTCTTGGTATAAACCTGAAAAGAGACAAAACTTATAAGAATATACTCACCATGTCTTTTAAGTACATTGAGATTAGAGAAACATTAGGAAGAAACTACTTATTGATTAGTCAGCAGCGTCATAATCCATAATTAAAACCTCTTTAATTAAGATAGAGCTAATAATTGACCTCACTAAATATATTCAATGCTTCTCTTTCTCCATCGCCTCTATAAAACCATTCTCCTCGCAGGAGAAATAATGAAAGGTTAAGAGACATTAAAACAAAAACCCAAATAACTTCAAAATATTTTTTTAGACAATATTTTGATCGGATGGGGTTCTTACACAAGCTGTGGGATGACACGGTGGCCGGACCAACTCCAGAAAACGGTCTGGGAAAATTGAGAAAGCATGTTTCATTAGCCACTGTCCAATCTCCTCCTCTCTCCACCGATCAAGTCACAAGAAGCATTGTCGTCACCAAGGGGAATAACAATGTTCGTGGGCTCCGGAAATTGAAGATGGGTCCGGGTCGTGCTCCGGATTCTCCGACCATATCAAGCAGCACCCCGGGAACGCCTCTAACCCGTATTTATTTCTCCTCCTTCCTTTAAAACTAAGATTAATTTACGATACAATTAGGAACTAACCACACGGATCAGATTTAAAAGAAAATTTAATTTGTTTTTTCTTCAAAGAGGAAGTCATTAAAGTTATGCTAGATTATCCATTTTAATTTTTATAACATTCAATCATTCCATAGTTTAGTTTCATTTTTGTCAAAAATAAAATAAAATTCAATCATTCCATAACACATCTATACTTTGCTACTTCCATTGAGACTTGTACGCATGCAGTGTGCATGGTGTAACGGTGTCACGTAATGATAGATTTAGAATACATTTCTTTAACATATCATTGTTTAATTAAAGAATAAATAGCAATTAATATAAATTAGAGAAGAAGAGAATGAATGTTTTTCGGGTGCAATCATATTAACATATGAATGCTAATTATTAGAGATTGAATTCTTGGAGAACGAATGAACTGGTATGTTCAATGAAAAATTACAGAAGAACACAATAAATAAATCAAAATTAAAGAAATTCCTAAAGTTAAGTAAGCAAAATAAAATAAAATTATAGCTTACCAAAAATCGCAATAGATGATAATATCGCAAAATGATAATTACAGTATATCCTTTTTTTCTTTGTAAACTTACAGTATATTTATATCCTCATATATTTAGTATCGCACTTAAAGCCTCATGTTGATAAACGCATTATATGCAGCTGGGACACCATGTGATAATTTTGGACCATTCAGCGCCGATAAAACCCCATCCGCTGGTGAAGCTGATGCCTCAACTTTCACTACTTATGAATGGTTAGTATAATATCTGCATCACTTAATTTCCTCATGGATTCACTTATATATGTTACTACATTACATATAATCCTTTCTGCTATGTGTTTATGCTAAAATACAGGATTGTGATAAACGCATTGGACCGTTGAAGAGAAAGAGAAGAAAGTTCTACGGGTTTTTGTGTGTAAATATTAATAATAACCTATGCATGTAATATGTAAATATTTACTGATACGGTAACTGTTAAATAATGTCTCTTTTAAACAATGATTTAGTATTATATAACAAACCATAAAATTATTACAACTATTACATAAATCAAAAGACAAATACTTGGACCAAGTTGACCATTACAAAACCACAACACAAGACACTGCTACTACCTCCCTCTCAGACAAACAACATGTCTAGACCCCAGGAAATTTGGAACCCAAACCCAACCCCCT
The DNA here is from genome assembly GCA_019706035.1 of Raphanus raphanistrum subsp. raphanistrum. Classification (NCBI taxonomy): domain Eukaryota; kingdom Viridiplantae; phylum Streptophyta; class Magnoliopsida; order Brassicales; family Brassicaceae; genus Raphanus; species Raphanus raphanistrum. The sequence continues at coordinate 704,618 of CM033985.1, read as the reverse complement.
TTTATTTCAACGTTATTTTATTGCTTGGCATACAAGCCAAGTAAGACTCATAGGCTACAAACCAAGAAGCATACATATAGAATCAACGACTTCAAATGAGAGACACACATACATAAGAGACTCTGAACAAGGTCTAGAAAAAGAAAACAAGAAAGTGATAAAATTAAGAAGGAAAAAAAAGGAGAAAAGGTATCTTAGCGCCAAAGCACCAAGAGTTTATTACTGATAGTACATGAGCTGCTGATGCGCCGCAGCTACATTCTGAAAACCACCATCGTACATAGCCGCTGCACTTGCTCCAGCTGCATTGACATGCCTTAGAGAATGCTGAGCCTGAGGGTGCATCTTGGCTAAAGCCAGTTGCCTCTCATAGGCTAAAAGGTCCATTGGGGACAGACCAGGGACTGCCACTGGCACTGGTGGTGGAAGCGGGTTTGAAGCTGTGCCTATTGGAGTTGGCTTGTTTCCCCATGAACACTTCAAATTTATAACATGAATCGGTTTAGGTGAAAATCAGTTGTAAACCAATTTACAGGCAAGGGGGTAGTTAGTACCTTTATCTGTCTGTTAAAGAGGAAAGGCTGAGAGTTGCCCATTTGAATAGCAAGAGCAGCCTCATCATGAGTGTTGTATCTCACAAAACCAAAGCCTTTGTCTCGCTGGACACGGACCTCTTCAATCACTCCAGCGCCAAGTGTATGGAACAGGCGGTGAAGATCAAGCTGAGTTACCTGCAAAAACTAACATCTGTCAGGCCCTGCCAAATCAGGAGCGAGGAGTTCTTTTTAAAATCTGACAACTTACTTCAGGAGCGAGGTTTCCTACATACACAGTGGTATACTGAGGATTGTTTTCAGGAGCTTCTTCGTTTGAGATTGAGATCTCTCTACCATCCTCTGCTCAAGTAGTAAATCAAAGTAAATCTTTTCATCAATCTGATCTTTAAGAGAAAGTAAGAAAAATAACAGAGTTTGCAAAAAGTAATCAGAAGTAAACCTGAAGAGCCGTTTGTGAGTTCAACGACACTTTTTCCATCAGAGCTATGTTTGTCCTCGCCAAAAGTAGCACCTTTTGTCGCCCAGTTGCATCTGATTTGTCTGCTACTTAACCATTTACCTGAGATCAGTTAAAAAGAAACATGAAAATTATACTACTGACAAAACTATATTAAGATATAAATAACTGCTACTAGATATAATCATTCTTACCATTCATTTCATTAATGGCATTTTGAGCATCCTGCAGATAAAATGTAACAATTAAAATCAATCAATTTAAAAACATGAATGGAGCTAAAGCAAACAGTCACCAATGATTTGAAGAAATAGCAAAACCTGCTGATTGCGGAAAGAGACAAACCCAAAGCCTCTTGAGCGTCCAGTTTTCTGGTCCCACATTACTCTTGCATCCCTTCATAAGAAAAAGAATGAAACATCAAAACAAGCTTAATCAATAAGATAAAATTATGTAATCAGTATTGATATAAGAAAAAAAAAGCTTACGAGCAAGTGTTAAAGGCAGAGAAGCTTTCAAACAAAGCTGCATCAGTAACATCTGGACTGAGATCTCCAACAAAAATGTTGAAATGGCCTGCATTCACAATCTCATTAGACTCTCTCAAGGAACAAACAAACAAACAAAAGTGCAATTAGAACTTACTTGATGTGTCTTCCCTTTGACCAGTAGCATACGCCCAGTTAACTTTGATAGGCTGTCCAAACCTGTTAAAATCCAGTATTACAAATCTAGTAGAACGTATAATAAAACAGATTAAACACGAAGTATCAATGGCAGATGCTTACAGATGCCTTCCGTTAAGAGACAAGATAGCCAAACCAGCAGATCGTCGATCAAAGTAGTGAACAAATCCATATGATGACTGACAAAAAAAAGTGAAAACACAAACACTTGAAAAAGTTAGCACAAAAAAAAAAAAACAAAACAGAAAGAAAGTGTGGTCTTGCGAAACACCAACCTTATCCTTTCTGATGAGCTTACAGCTCTCAACCGGACCGGTGCTAGCAAAAATCTCTTGAAGAAGAACCTCAGTGACCTGCGTATGGATGTTGCCAGCATACCTACAACCCCCCCCAAAAGTCGTCATTTACTACAAGAAGAAATCAAAGAAAGAAAACAACTTAAACACTCACACACTGCGGCAAGTAGTGGGATCAAAACCAGGAGGAAGGTTTCCACTTGGTAGAGGCTCCATCTGCACACACAAATGCCCAAAGCTTTAAAAATCACACCTTTTCTACTTGTAATAGAAAGACCAATTTAGACAAATGCCAGAACTTAAAAACACACAGCTTTTCTACTTGTAATAAAAAGACCAATCAAATTACAGAAAAGCCCCATCAAATTAAACAGAATCACTAACTCGAAACCCTAACCCATGATCAAAAGCTCAAAAATCACAGCTTTTCTACTCGAAATCAAAGACCCATCAAAATTAAACCGAATCAATAGCTCGAAACCCTAACCCATGATCAAAAGCTCGAAACTTTTCATGGTACAGAGAGAAAGAGGGCGAATCGGGGATTTACAGAGAAAACCCTAATTTGGAAAGAGGTAGAGAAACCTGAGGAGGAGGAGGAGGTGGAGGAGCCATGAGGCTAGGATGATAGAGAGAGTGGTGTTGTTGCATCAAAGCTTGCTGCATCATTGCTTGTTGTTGCTGCTGCTGCTGCTGTTTGAGCCTCGGATTCTGCATCTTTTTTTTTTCTCACTGCGAGATGAGATGAGATAGAAAATATCTGTTTTGTTTCCCGAGAAAAGACCTCTTTCCTCTTTTTAGCTTAGGGTTCGAAATCAACTAAAAACGAAGAAGCAAAAAAAAAAAAGAAAAAAAAAAGAAAAGGAAAAAAAAAAAGAGAAATAAGAGAGGAGAGAGAAAACAGAAATTGAACGCAATTGTGAATGGATGGAGTAAAGAAAGGGTTGTACGAGACTGGTGACCATATATAGCAGTAGGACGATTTCTCTGATACAGAGAGAGTGTATACTAATTTCACGGGGCTGTTAAGACTAGATTCCCTCACTGACCAATTATAATTATTGGTTCTTTGCGGCCCAGCCCACGGCTCAAACAGAGACGTACACAGTTTAAGTAATTGCAGAGCTACTTGCGTGACTGACCAATAATTAAACAATTGTTGACGGCCCAGCCCAAGTCCTAGATTTACGGGTATATACAAGAAAAATTTGCATATTTGTGAATATTTGTGATTATGGAATTCATCCTTGAAAATTTTGCATATTTGTGATTATGGAATTCATCCTTTCTGAATGACGTGTTTTTAATGTCTGTAGCACCCCTATAATCTAATACTTCAACCTAACATCTAATACATCCTCGAACACTATATCTCATTATTGCTTGTAAAAAGAGAGATTATATTCGCTATCGCCTATCGATATACTATTATTTCGAAAATAACTATCTGATCTTTCTAAAATCTTTTGGTTTCTCTGTAGATACGATCCAATTCCTCTCACAATCTCTCTGGTTTTTTTCAGAACCCTTGCTAAGAAATCATCCCAAATCCATCTATATCTCTTTGATATCTCAGTTGAAATCCTTACTTCGAACAGTCTCATGTCTGTCAATTACGAGTCAAATACTTCACTTTTCACAATAATCGATGCAATAACTCCTCTCTCCTCTCATATTTCATATTATAGTTTTTTAGACTTCTCTGCCGGAATACTTCTTTTCACCGTCGATGCCGAGAACTTCATTTTCTCTGACATAACCTCTCGACAGAATCATTCTAAGTTATAATTATCATTACGAAACTCTTATGCTGTATACATAAAGAAAACAAGGCATAGGGTCATTATCGTCATTTCAAGTGATCAGGAGGTGGGCTTCACATTTAAACCTGTGTTTTTTTCCATGCATGCAAATTACTGAATCTTTGTAGAATTTGTGTGTAAATCGCTTAATTTTATTCGCATCTAGTTCTTTTTTTTCTTTAATATAAATTCGTTAAACTTCCCTGATGTTTTTTAATCCATGTTGTAGTTTTGGGTTAACCTTTTTTGATTGCGTCATCTTGGCTTGTAAGTTGTACTTGATTTTTTATCACGTGTTATCCCTTATATATTATTTTAGGAGCACTAATAAAAAATAACTTTGTCTTCATGTGTGATTTACATGAGTGCCATTTACATTTGGCAACTCCACATGCACTTTCACCACTTAAATCTAAAGACCCTTTATTAACTAGAATAATTACAGGATTTGCCATCATCCATCACATTATAACATTAACTATAATATATGATTCATTGATATTTTCTAACCAAACAAAAAAAACGTTGATAGTCAATGCTATATGATTGTCGATATTTTAGTGATGGAAATAATATTTATATAATGCATACATACATATATATTTTTATATAACACATGTGACCACCGCTAATGTTATATACTTTTATAGTTCCATTTACATTTTTCTCATACATTTACATATATATCATATATCATATTATAAAAGATTTCTTAATAATAACAAAAAATATAATGCATTACTATGAAAATGATGAAACGATAATGCATTCTTTTTGTATGAATACATCTTTTTGATCTGTGATTATAATGTTATCTCGAAATCAAGGTTGATAATTCTATGATCTTTAAACTATGAAAGTAAAAAAAAATAATGCATTACAATGAACGTGTTAAAAAAATATATTGCATTCTTATTTATATGAGTCCAACTTTTTGATCTGTAAATATAATGTCGTCTCTATATCAGTTCAAAATATATTTTTTCTTTTTTACTATAAAAGTGTTAAAATTTCTAATGGTTATAACAATTATAATGCATTCGTTTTGTATGAGTCCAAATTTTTTTAAAAAGTTGATTTAGTGTCGTCTCTATATAAATGTTATATACGTTCACACGTTCATAGTTAATGTAGGCTCTAATTTCATTTGTATCTCAATCAAATTCCTTATTAAAGTTCTTTGTATTAGTATTGGCATTAAAAAAATGTATCAATCAAGGTTATACGATATCTTGATTGATAAAACATTAATGTTTACCGACTTTTCTATATTTTGTTAAACAAGATTTTAGTAACAAAGGCAATCAACATTAATTGCCTGATGATATGCGGTTTGAACATTTGTATTAATTTAGGCACATTTGTACACGATTTTAGTAACCAAAGGCAATCAACATTAATTGCCTAATGATATTAATTTATGCACATTTTTAATAAGACGATTATGGTTAGTAGTATTTATCAAATATTGTGATTGTTTCACGTAAGAAATTTTGATTTCATAATAAATATTTATGTATCATTTATTATCAATGCGTAGTCCATTTACAAAATATAATTAAGAAAAAATTTAGGAAATTTCTATCAGAATACCAGATTTAGGTAAGTCTTATGATACACATGTTTATATGAGCCCAATAATGTTCCAGAAATCGATGCTCTCAGACTGAGGTAATACATTTTTCACATATTTTTTTTAATTAATGTTTTAAATTTCGCAATGTGATATTTTATTTAATTCCTCACTATAGGATTGCGAACGAAGACTTCAACTGGTGACATTATTCACGGCACTATTCACGTTCTTTTCTAAGAACTTGCTGATCAGCATGATCATTTCTTATATTTTTATGCATGGTTTTATTTTTCTATTTCATATGTTTTTTTTAACTTATATTTATTTTTTAAATGAAAACAAATTTGGACTTATATTATATTCACATCATAAGAAATTATATTATTATTTGTTTATTCTTATTAATTCAATTATATGATATATGATCGAAATAAATAATTAAACGAAACCACAATGTACGTAAAAAATATGTGTAGTTTTGATTTTTATGCATTTTAAATCATATTTCTTTTAATAAAATGTGATTATCTCTTAAAATATTCTCATCCCGCGCAAGGCGCGGATGATCACCTAGTATTTGTTATTTGACATAGAGGAACATTTGAGGTGTTTTTGTTGGTTTTTAGTGTTTGTTTTCCGTATACTTTCAGAAAGGTATAAGTGATGGCAGTGGCAGAGCTAACCTAGTATTATGTAGGTCATATGACTCATGTAAATATTTGTAGAAAGCATTTTTACATGTACCTTTTACTCAAAGATCTAATGAGATAAAATTGTTGACCCTTACAAAATATAATTGTTATATAGATTATTAAAAAGAATCATTTTTAGCTCAAATTATTGCATATAACCAAATATTTATAGCTAACACCTATTATATCGACCAAATATTAATATCTTCTAACATTTAAATAAACATGTGACTATACATACATTTAATACTATTTCATTTATTGTAACCTAATTAACAGTTCAAATACGAGCCTATATAAAAAATAAAATATAATCACATCTATTAACGGTTTTAAAAGGTTCCTAAAATATTTATCAATTATATATAGATTTAAACGAGAATCAATACTAGGCCTTTTTTTGAGGTGCCCTTCTGTTTTGAAAATATTTACGGATCTCTGCCACTGCTTAATTTAAAACCTATGCTTTTTATTAAATTCAATATTTTTCATAATTCAATATTTGAATCAACCAAACGAATATTCCCTATTGTCGCTGATTGATAACTGTTTAACAAGATTAACCTATTATTATCGCTATTTAGAGTCTAAAAAGGATGCAATTTCTTCTCATTTTCTTTTCGGATCGGTGATTCACAGTTTTTGTGGAGGACAAGATTTACAAGAGAATACTTTATTGGTTCAATCGGGTTTTTTTTTTTGTAAAATTTCATTGGTATCTTGTGGGGTTTGATTCGGCGGATTCTACAAGACTACGAAGGTGGAAGGCTTGAACAGATATGGCGGTTTTCAGACTAAGAGATAATTTGGGTACCAATGAATTGATTATAAGGGCATTGAGAGGTTAGACAGTGGCTTATGAAGTATGATTTCTCTTTTACAGATCCGGAATGTTCTTATAAATGACTGATATGGATTGCTGATGTTTAAGCGATGAATCAAAATCTAGAAAGCAATCACTTTCAAAATCGAAATCAAGAGGTCGATTTGTTTCTTATGGAAGAAGTTTCTCTGTCATGCCAAACTATTGAGCTTCAGATGCTAATTTCCGGGACCAGGTTTTTCCTATACTTAGTTTTGGATCTTCCATAAATGTTCTTGATCTAATAGTTATACAGGTTAATTGATCTCTGACTTTAAGTATATTTGTTTCTCAAGATAGTTAGAAAAAAAATATGTAGTTCATATTTGTGTATGAGTCTATCCTAAAAGAAATTTTATTTTCTTCTGTTACGATGTTTGCGTTAATGTGTGTTATGCTGTAATTGAGGTTTTTGTGGAAGGGAAAGCTAAATCAAGAGCTTCCATTGTCGATAGACCCGCTTCTCTCAGTGCTCTTTCTATGGCTATGGTATTGTTTCTATAATAGTAAATCATCAAGAACTTGAAGTCCAGTTTATGAAGCTCACTTAGTTTTGTTTCTTTGCTTCAAATGAATTATGTTTCGTTTCTCTTACTTGAATATATTTAGTATCCTGATCTGTTTTTGTTAGGCTTTGCTTTTGTTCAATGTGCTTCATCTATGGCTATAAATAGATTTCTTTCATATGAGCATCGGTCTTTGCTCAGCCTATGAGTAAAGTATCTCTGGTTGGAAGAAATTCAATGGATTTGGAGTTGTTTTTTTATCCATGTGAGAATCAGAGCCTGACATTCTTCGATGGGAGCGGTCCGACAATGTGTCTCTCTTTAGATCAATCAGATTTCCTCCTTTTTGATCTCTGGCGAGGCAAGTTCTTCAGTCCAAAAGCATTTATTATGGGCAAAAGCGATGTTGCTCTGGAGTACAAGGTTATGGAGGATTGTGGCTTACAGAAAAGACGAAAACATCACCAGTGGTTCAATTTCAGGGAGGACTTCCCGTCGGTAGACCAAAACAGATTTGGTTTGTATGTGGTCATCTGTTTGCCACGTAACAAGCTATATTGTTAGCGGTTCTCACGTGTTTTAAAAGCATTTCTGGCCTCTAAAGTTAACCGCTTTGTACTCTCTTTTTTAACACATAACAACTTTGTTACTCATTTCCTGGATTTCTTACAACTGTTTACAACTGTGTCATTGAATATTAATTTTAATTAAATCTTTAGAGAAATTAGTTGTAACAACCAACGGTTTCTCCTATTTCCCTTAAATAATTTTTACATATATTATTCATTCAATAACAACTCATTAATAACACATCAAAAGAAAAATATTTTGATGTCAAAAAAAAAGAAAAATATTTTACCTATAGTTTCTCCCCAATACTAACGTACGTATGTTACCATAATCTAGATGCTTAGAGAATTTGGATCATTATCATTTTATTTTTATAGAAGTAATTTTTTATGGTTTTCAAATATCGTATAAGAATTTTTGTACGACCATGGAATATGTATTAAGAAAAGGAAAAATGACAAAAGCTAATACAAGTGAAATTAGCTGTACATTTATTTATATGAAAACTCAATTCACCACGATAACTGTGGATGTTTCTGTACTACCATTTTTATATATAAACTAAATGATTAATCTTATTAACAAGGTCAAATGGATTTAACGGGTTTGAGATTTGAAAGGGATCAATAAAAAAGAGACGAGTTTAAACAAGAAGGATTTATTTGTTTTAACAATTGTGTATAAAGTTGCTATAATATATAGTTTATATCAGTATAATATCTTTAACAACTAAAATATATAGTCTAAAGAATCACAATTTATTTAATTTATTAAATTTTAAATAATATTACGATATATGAAATGTTTATTAAAATTTTTGGAAATATTATCTATTTTATGAATCTGCCCCTAAAATTTCTAAGTAATTACAAAAATTGTCTGTATTTTTTTCCAGCATTATTTGCAACCAATCAAAAGTCATTATTTTGCAATTACATTAAAGAGTATTTAAGATAATTCAGTTTTTAGCATTTTTGAAAATTTTATTTCCTAAATGTTTACACCATATCTTTCCGAAAAATCTTTCACATTATTAATTATTTGAAAGCATTTATTAAATGAAACCTCAAAATAAATCAAGTTGAAATAACAAATGATTAAATCAACAAAATCATAATACATGTCTGAATTATTTCAACTCCTTAAAAATAGTTTCATTTAAAATAAAAACTAAATCACATAAATTAAATTTAATAAAATTATAGAAAATATTTTGAAACGCACAAATGAATTTTTCAATACAAAAGTGTTGAAGATATAAAATATTTTATTTATACTATTAAACCAGGTGACTCTTTATCATCTATTCATCATCTATACTATTAAAGTAGATGAATGTTTATGAATCTGCCCTGAAATTTGTAAGTAATTACAAAAATTGTATATACTTTTTTTCCAATATTATTTGCAACCAATCAAAAGTCATTATTTTGCAATTATATTAAAGAGTATTTAATATAATTCAGTTCTTAATTTTTTTGAAAATTTTGTTTCTTAAATGTTTATATCATATCTTTCCAAAAATTCTTTCACATTATTAATTATTTGAAAGCATTTATTAAATGAAACCTCAAAATAAATCAAGTTGAAATAAAAAATAATTAAATCAACAAAATCATAATATAGGTCTTAATTATCTCAACTCCTTAAAAAATAGTTTCATTTAAAATTAAAACTAAATCACATAAATTAAATTTAATAAAATTATAGAAAATGTTTTGAAACGCACAAATGAATTTTTCAATACAAGAGTGTTGATGTTATAAAATATTTTATTTAAATTAAAAAAAACAGTGTAAAATAAGTTTAAATTCGGTTTAAATAAATAAAATATATTACAGGTTAGAATTATTTAGAGTCTTCTAAAATATAGTCATATTGAAAATAACAAAAATAATTCATATAAGTAAATTTAATATAAATTTCATAAAAAGTTAAAATATATAATTTATCAAAAATCATAATTTTTGTTATGTAAAATAATTTTCCAACAAAAAATATACCCGCCCTTAAAAAGGGCGGGTCAAAATCTAGTTAGTATGTTATAACCAATCAGAATACTTTCTAAATTTTATTTTATGAATATTTATTGGTCTGTCTACATACATTCTAATGAGGTTAAAATATTATTCTTCTTTTATACTCTTTCATTTGAGTTATATTGATTAACGCTCTGAAAATGAATACCTTATTAAATGATACTAATTCGGGTAAATGGATATTCGAGTCGGGTATGGATCATTTTCGGATATGAAACCTTCAGGTCCTATACATTTTGACCTAATTAGATATTTGAAAATTTTCAGTTTAGGTTTGAGTTAATTCCTTTCGGATATAAGTAGGTTATGATCTATAATTCAAATATTTGGAAAATAATTGGGTAAAAAACTCAAAAAATCCAAAAATCCAAAAAACTCCTGAAGCATGAAAAATACATAAAAACCAAAACAAATAATTGAACAATATTCAAATACCTAAAAATCCCACAAATTTTACCTGAAATTTGATCCAAAAAATAAAAAATACCTAAGATTTTATCTGAATACACAATATATATACATACATATATATATATATATATATATATATATATATTGAAATTTAACCTGAAACTCAAATTAAACTACAGCCAAATCCCCAATCCTTAAACTTAAAATATGTATGTATTACCTAAAGCATATCTGAAATACCCAAATTATATATAATATACACAAAACATTTCAGTTATTTTGGATATATAATCGGGTTTCAGGTAGGACACGTACTCAAACCATGACCTGTAAGTCCAAAAAACTACTCGATATTTACTTTTCCCTGAACCCAGACCGTAGCCAAACCTCTATTTTCATGTCAATTTTGATTCTCTTTTAAACCCAAATAAAATGCACAGACTTAAAAGAGAGTTACATAAGAGTATACATAAAAAGTCTCAAATAAAATACTTCATAAATTATATATCTTTTTAAAAAATTGTTCTTCGACAAAATAAGATTTTGCAACATAAAAATGCACAACAGTCCCAAAATATTAACTCATATGAAAATTTGTTTGTAATCCAAAAAAACCACATTTTCGAAGTGTAGATCAAAATCTAATTTTAAATATCATATAAGAGTATTTCCCACTTATTGTTTAATGAAACTTTTTTGATTACATTCCTCGTGTGTTTTTGTTAAAAAAAAAAGATGACTGTAAACTTAACCATGTATGTTTTTTGAATATTGGGCTTACTAACTCTAGTTTTAACCATATATTACTTTTGAAGTATGTGGCAGTCACTCTTTTGTACATATAAGCATGTACTAGATATTGATCCATACCTGTGCGAGTATTAATTTTACATTAATACACTGATATTTATTTTTCAAAATTAATGCTAATAGTGTTTAAGATGTCATATAATATAACTTATTATATTCAAAAGATCTGGACCGAATCGGGTAATATGGTTATTTTGATACACTATCCGAATCTGTTTTAGACATATTGGTTATTTAGATATATTTAGGTTTTTATACATCAAAACCGAACTCATCCAAATCTTAAAGGATCCAACTCAAAACCTATACATAAATTTATAATATTGAAATGGACCAAATTTTGAAACAAAAAAACAATATCCGAAAGAAACAATTTGTACCTAAATGAATAATCAATGATCAACTTTTTCTATGTGTTTGACTAAATTAAGTAAAATAAAAAAAAGTTTTTTTATTTAGTAAATTATTATATTGAGTGAAAATTTAAGTAACAGTAAAAGTAACACATTTTTATTATTTTAATTTTAAGTTATTATTTTATTCACAAAACATGTCTTTAAATTATGTTTTTAACTATGTAATTTTCCAATGAATTGAAACTAAAATAAAAAAGAAGTTTTAATAAAATAAACTAAACCGAACTTTTAACCATATATAAAATCTAATTATTTATATTTTTGATTTTAAACTGGCACATGTTTATATTGATTAATTAATAAATAAAAAATATGCACTATTACTATTATGGTACTATAATTAATGATGTGAATTATTGTTAAGGTAATATAATTAATGAAATTGTTAAACCAAGTAAAATATGGAAAAAAAATAATGTAATATTGCTATCTATGTTTTCAAACCATTTTAATTTATACTACTATTTATGTTTCCAAATAATCTCAACTAGGTAGTAACCCGCGCCTTGCGCGGGATGAGATGGTTAGATCAGTAATTTTTCGAAAATATTAGAAAGTATATATATATATATATATATAGTTTGGAATTTGGGTTTTGTGTGTTTTTTTTTTGTGTTTAATCTCGGTGGTGCTGATTTTACGGCATAGACGTCACTGAGATAGAAACATATGTAAATCCTTTATTTTAGTGACATGTAAAAATTTACTGGAACATAAGAGTAAACACAAAACATGTTACCTGGCAACTGCGAAAGCATGTAATCATTTATTTTATCCACTTCATCATTTGTGGAAGTGAGAATGGCTCGATGTCTAAACAAATTCTTAACTGTTGAGGTTTGAAAAACTTGTCCATAAACCTCTTTTTCCATAGTCTCAATAGTTTATACATATCACTGGTGTGATTTATCTTACTCTGATTCATTTGCAAGAACATGCGAATAAAGATATAACTATTATTATACAATTTGATTTTCATATGCATGATTTTTGTATAATAACGTACCTTCCTCGTAGGTCATTGACTTGAAACATGTAAGGATTCCACAGAACTTGGCTGTATTCGTTGAACCATGTAAGAAGAACTGATTTTGTGTATAATATCCAATTCGAGTAAGATAAATATTATTAATATCTAATCAAATTATATGTACGTAAATATTTGTGTAATCACACTTATATATTTCTTTGCATAGGTTTTATGTATAAATATTATTAATATATAATCAAATTATTATGTACGTAAATTTTTTTGTGTAATCAAACTTGTTCTATATTTCATTCTTTGCATCTTACTCTCGAACTCATTTTGTTTATCTCTCTATGTCTCTCTCTTTCTCTCTCTCTCTCTCTCTCTCTCTCTCTCTCTCTCTCTCTCTCTCTCTCTCTCTCTCTCTCTCTCTCTCTCTCTCTCTCTCTCTCTCTCTCTCTCTCTCTCTCTCTCTCTCTCTCTCTCTCTCTCTCTCTCTCTCTCATATTTTATCAGTATTGATGAGTGTTTAAAAAAATAAGATTAAGATTTTAACATATTTTTATTTTAAACATAAGAATCGTATTAATGCCCGCACACGGGCATTAATACGATTCTTATGTTTTATGTATAAATATTATTAATATCTAATCAAATGTTTTATGTATTATTAAAACTAAATTTGTTCTTCAGATGTTTTATGTATTATTCATATAAATATGTATTATTCAAATACGATTCATATGTTTTATGTATTACTAAAACTAAATTTGTTCTCCATTCAGTCTTTGTGGTTCAAAACTATAAGCCTTTTAGACATTACACAACCAACTTAACTTTGAGGTTTAAATTATTATCATATACTTTGAAATATGAAATAATAAATCATGCATGTGCGGGCATCGATATGATTTATATATTGCATGTATAGCTATTATTATTAGTGCATAAGTGGATCGTAATTATATTTCACTCTCGTTGTATCTTTGTATCTTACTCATTTAGATTTATCCACATATAAGTCTCTCTCTCTCATTATAAACCTTTTAGTTATTTGAAAAAGATAAAAAGGTAATTACGATCATATCATGCGTGCGGGCATTCATATGATTCATATATTACCCCTTTATATATATTAGTATAAATATAAGTAGATTGTAATTCTATCTCAACCTCTATGTATCATTATGTCTAATTCATATACTACATGTTACGTTATTATTATAAGTGCATAAGTGGATCGTAGTTTTCTTTCTCTCTCTCTCTCTCTCTCTACATGGATGGGAAGGTCAAGTTTAAAACCGTCACAAAAAATTAAATCATAAACACTAAACACTATACCCTAAACCCATGGACAAAGCTTAAACCCATGGGTAAAATTCCAAACACTAAACCCTAAATTCTTGGATATACACTAAACACTAAATCTCTCTCTCTCTCTCTCTCTCTCTCTCTCTCTCTCTCTCTCTCTCTCTCTCTCTCTCTCTCTCTCTCTCTCTCTCTCTCTCTCTCTCTCTCTCTCTCTCTCTCTCTCTCTCTCTCTCTCTCTCTCTCTCTCTCTCTCTCTCTCTCTCTCTCTCTCTCTCGGTATCCCCCTCATCGTAACCTTTTTTTTTTGAGAAATATAAAAATGTAAACATTCTTTTAATTCATTGATTATCTTTTAACTACCACAATTTATATGGGAATGTTTCCTAGTTTAATATTTTATCATGAATTTTTGTTGGGTTAATTACCAACTAATCATAGTTTGCCAATTAATGTACAGTTTTTTAAAATATAAAAAAAACTAATAATAATTTGTGTTAAGTTTTAAAATAAATGAAAAATATTAGTAGCTGCCAAAAGACGAATTTTTTTTAACAATTCTAAAACCGTCACAACAGAGTAAATCATAAACATTAAACACTATACCCTAAACCCTTGGACAAAACTTAAACCCTTGGGTAAAAATCCAAACACTAAACCCTAAATTCTTGGATATACCCTAAACCCTTGGATAAATCCTAAACACTAAACTGTAAACTCTTGGGTATACCCTAAACACTCACTCTCTCTCTCTCTCTCTCTCTCTCTCTCTCTCTCTCTCTCTACATGGATGGGAAGGTCACGTTTTCTTCTCTTTTTTTTTGCAGGGTCTGGTCTGGTGTTGTAAGCCATGTTTTTATTGTTGAAGAAAGAAGAAAGGCTTGTTGCCTTGTTTGTGCATTATCTCTTAGTTTAAAGGAAAGAGCTCACACCTGAAATTCTGAACTATTTATTTATTTCCTTTTTCTTCTATATATATTTTTATTTTTATAAAAATCCTTTCGAGAAAAAGAAATATATTCACAATCTCTCCTTATAAGGAAAAATATATACAACTTACTGCCAAGAATGGAATGAAACCCATTAGTATTATTCATATATGTCTTTCTATATGTAGATTTCAAAATTATATTTACTTTTTCTTTAAGATAATTGATGATGCATTATGTAGTTAGAGTTAGAGCTTTGCAAATCAAACCAATTATGTAAGCAAACCAATTATGTAAGCAACTGATGATTTGGTTTGAGCTGTGCAAATCAAACCAAATCAAACCAATGAAGTAGGTTAAACAAACATATGTGTTTTACAGAATCTGCTCGATATTATTATAATGCAATGTGATCTAAGCCAATGAAGTAGTTAAACAAATGTGTTTTCTTGCACTGTACGTCTATTTAGCTTCTTTCTATAACCTTACTTGACAAAAAAGAGAAGAGAACCCTTTTATTAGTTGAAGCTGTTGTTTCGGTTATTAAACTTCCGCGAAGAAGACACACATAGTTCTTTATTTTTTGCTTCAAAGAATTCATACAACATATAACTTACATACATGAAACATCAGTGTGCACAAATAACCAAACTATAGCATACAAAAAAATACATGACAGTCTATCAAACTTGACTATAATGTTACTGCTTCGTTCAATCCAATTTTGGCTATGCAGAGAAGCAAATGACTCCGAATAGCAGCAAATCATCATAGCAGCAATTGTTTCACCCACTTGCCTTGTCAAAATACACGACTTCCTTTGAATGTTTGATCACAACTTGATTACTAACGTAATGCTTGCGAGAAACAGGGATATAAACATCAGCTCCACGAGCAGCTCGGTTCTACAAAAACATGAAAATTGTAGATAATTATGGTCGACCTATAGAACAACAAAAATAAGTGTAGAGACTATGAAAAACATAAAGTTTATTCTTCGTAAACGTATCAAATATTTTCCTTCTCTCTCTCAATCTTCCATAGTTACTCGGGACTGATGTTTGCTCGTCCCTTAGCTCTCCGTGTTTGCTTGTCCCTTAGCTCTCCCTGTTTGCAAACGGCAAACTCATCCGATTTGGCTCTCGCAACTGAAGTTCAAGCCAGTTGTATGTTCTCCCTAACTTTTGTCCTCCTCGTCTACACTAAGGGCTGCCTCATCGATCTCGAGGTCAAGAACACACGACAGAAGACGGCAAGACTCGAAGGGATAGAACGATGACTCGGATCCTTCCATCGTCGAGAGGTAATGCTTCAAAGTGTTTCTGCTTCGTGGTGGTGAGTTTCGTACGATTTTATCCACATGCTGAGATGGGGATTCAAACCATAAGTTGGAAATGTAGTTGTTTCTAAACGTTTAACGTCAACGCAACACAAAACGAATGTACAAACAAACAGTTCGCGCATGAATGAAAAAAAATTGGTTACGTTTCTTGTAATGGAAGCAAATAAAAAAACAAAGCAAAGAATTAAATGATCCGTTTTTCTTAAACTCTCTCACAGAGTGACACGTGGATCCGAGTATTCTCATGCATTCTCACCAAAATCGTTTAAGGAAAGCCGTAAAAATGCTTCTCCTTTAATATATAGGGGATTTGAACTTCAGTCATTAATAGTACAGATGTTTAATGTGTTATTTGTTCGTTGCCTACTTTCAATGCTCAGACCATTTGTTGATAAATGTTGGCGTAATTGCTTTTATTGTATGTTTATGCTTCAGAAACACGTCTAAATGCATCTTGATTTCTTATTCTTCAAGAACATGCAAAATGTCGACGACTTTAAAAGTCAGTTGAACAGACTTCTGGAAGAAATTGTTGTCAAACAAATAAAAATCGACAGCGCAGCAATGTATTGGACGTCACTTTTGTCAGTAGACCAAGTATGATCGACGTCACAATATAGAGATATATTGTGATTTTACTTGCTGTCCGAAAGAAAAAAACAGTGCGATCTTCATAATGGGTCATAATATATGACGATATAGGTTTGCTTGTTCTAATGCAACCCTTCTTCAGATGCATAATTGCCAACACAACAAAACCAATTAAGTATACAATAATGGTAATATTCGATGAACCTTCTTTAGTTATCCTCTCTAAAGGCAAGCGATTTTAACCCGATCTTGTTTGAGTTATCTTGCACGCTTTCAACTCTTCTTCGTCCACGTGTGTGTCTCATCCATTCGTGCACTTCATAATTGTCCTGATTATCAAAGATCAAAAACACCATAATCGACACTTTTTGCCAAGTAAAGCCTGCACGTTAAAATCATGATGATAACTGTTTTTTTTTAAATATATGTGTTACTAAATATGTATAATAAACAAATCTTCTAACTTATACGTTTTAAATGATTTAAGTCTAATCCATTTAATTTATTTGGAAATTAATTGCAATTTGATTTATAAAATATTCATTTTTTTATTTTATATGTAAACCTAAATTCAACTAATCCTAAGACAATATAGATGAGTAATCTGATTCTGAATGTTACATTTTCTGATAAAGTTTAAGATATGATCATCTTCCTCTAATCACTAATTTAGTTTCTATAGTAGAAAAGAAACAAACCCATAATCGACAAATTTAACTCTTGCTTAAACTTTGATGTTTGTGTTTTTTACTTTAAAACTTTTTGGTATATAAATCTTAACATGTTTACCAAAAAAAAATCTTTTAGTATAAATTTATATAAAACGATTAAAAAAATTCATGTGAACTAATCAGATAGTAGTAGTCTGGCGGTATAAAATCATGTTACAGCTATACATATTCAGTGACCATTCAACCTAATGCGATTTATGTTTATCAGTCAAAACAAAATAAAATGCTCAGCTGGCAACTCCACACAGTGACAACGATCAGTTGGCAGTTTGATCCGCAACAACTTATGCCGACGTGGAATTATAAGGAACAAATCAAAATATTGTACTATTCCCTCTTTTTGATCATTTGAATGTTTTGTTTATGAAGAGTATATGAAAGAGTCGCTGAAATTTTTTTATTTTATAAATCCTATAAATACCTCTGCTTTCTCTTTTTTTTTTTTTTAAGGAGTACCTCTGCTTTCTCAACCTCCTTGATTCCATTAACGATCGAAGATCAAAAGCTTAAAGCAAAACTGCCAAAAAGGTTTTCAACAAAAAAATTGCAAAAAGTTATAAAAATTGTGTTTTTTTCTCTGAACGCTGAAATGAAATCTGGGTATTCTTGGGTTTGATCATTCTTTTATTAGTAAAATGATTTTTTTCTTCTCCAAGCTATTCAACGGCAAAGCGCAAGTAGCAGAGTGGGAGAAAGAGAGATAGCAAAATCATTTTCATACATACGTGTACTTACATAACTTAGTAGATTTATCACCACACAATCAGATTCGGACCAAAAGGTTTGTGTTCTGTCTGAGAATCAGATTCCAGAGAGAGACCAATCTGTTTTTAATCCCAACTTGGTGTTCTTTAATTCACAGAAAGATGTCTGCGAGTTTTATGGCGATCACGAAGTCGTCGGAGACAGAGTTCACGCGTTGCGAGTGTTGCGGTATGACGGAAGAATACACGGCAGCGTATGTAGAGAGCGTACGCAATCTCTACGCCGGGAAACTGATCTGCGGGCTCTGTTCCGAGGCGGTGAGTTACGAGAGTTTCCGGAGACAGATCGGCGTGGATGAGGCCATAGCGATTCACACGAGGGTTTGCGGCGAGTTTTTGTCTTCTCCGTCTCCGGCTGTCGATTTCATATCGGCGATCGGGGAGATGTTCAGGAGAAGATTGGTTCTGGGTTTGCCGAGGGTCGTGACTTCAGCTTTGCCGTCGCCGAGGAGTGTTCCGGCTGTGGACAGTGGCGTGATTTGTGCTGCGGCGGTGATTGGTGGGGCAGGGAGTTGCTTGCCTGCTTTGTCCGGTGGTGTGTAGATTCGAATATTCCGCGAGGAATCAAACTGAGAAGGAAGCGTGTGTGTGAAGGAAGATTAGGAATAAAATATATTATTAAAAATTACAGAAAAGAGGTTAAAAAGAAAAAGAAAAAATCGGGAAATAAAAATATGATGTAAATATAACTGAAAATTAGGACGTCGTTTTGTTGTAATATACTACTGTAATTATTTATGTGGCAGTGTCAATTGTTGATATGAGTGCTTAAATAATGGAAGTTTTGGTGTGGTAACAAGACTGGTTGTTGGAATTTTTTTTTAACGAGATGATTTTAAACTAATTAATTATGGTTGATTTTGGCCATGTTTATCTTGTGTCTGACAAAAAAATCATAATGTTGTTTTAAAAATGGTCAAAACATATTAATTTGTATTTAATTACATACCAAGTACAGTAACAACCGTTACAAAAAAAAAAAAAAAAAAAAAAAAAAAACCAAGTACAGTAACAAAAAATATGTGTAATCCTGAGTGTGCGAACGCCAAAAGAATTATTGATTAGATTGTTGGAGAGCAGGATTGGGATTATGCCGAACATGATCTAATCTAGTCTAGTCTTCAGTAATCGAATTTAATCGAGATTTAAATATTAGAGGAAGATTCTAGGTTCCACTAAGTATTTTTAATTTCTCAAAATACAATTTGGCCGACTTCTACGAAAGAAAAACGTTGTATCACCACAAGGAATAATGCTTCGTAATATGCTTATATAGCTGTATTTTAAATATTTTTATTATTATTGTATTGACAAAGAAATACATATTTTAGTTTTACTTGGGTACGTAGTATTATTTAATATGTACACAAACAGAAATTTGTATACACATCTACAAAGCATCAGCATCATCCTGAGAAGTCCAGGGAGGACGGTTTACTCTCAAAATATATCCGAGTTCGTTTATCTTAGTAGAACACCTTCTAATTGTCATATCAGGGGGTACAATGTCAACATGCTCGAGATGAAACATGTAATCAAGCACTAGCTAGCTCCTTTGATCTCTCTTCGTCATCCACATCGCCAAAGTCCTCAGTAGCATATATATCTCGTCAAACATGTCATGATCGATGGTACGCTCCATAGGACGACATATCCAGTCATCATCACTATCAATCTCCCTTGCTGCATGCGTACAGACAAAAACACACACAACTCTAGTGATCGAAACCAACATCACAAAGAATCAAACGACCAAGGGAAAAATAGAATATAAGGAACGTACATCTACCGGGACTAATGGATCTAGACCGTTGTGGTTGAATCGTGGATTGGACTAATCGATTATTTATTCGGAAGTGGCGATATATGGGCCTTAGTATTAATGGGCTAACTTATTCACCTAATAATGCGATATTATCGTTGTCTACCCACTTGTTTCGTTCTGTCAGCTGTACGGCGTCACGTGGTAGTGCGATTTACTGTATCTCGAAACTATTTGTTTTATCTGATTTTCAACACCCATGCAACGTATCACAGAAGTCATATAAATCGAAATCTTTATAAATTAATAATGTTGGGAGTACATCAAAAATATAATTTTTTATTAATTTATAAAGATTATTAATTTATCGAAATACTAATTGAACCAAAAATCAATTTGGGACTATGAAATTATATTAATTTACAGAGATATTAATTTATAAATTATTAATTTATAGAGGTTATACTGTATATCATTTTTTTGGTGCCTGTTCACAAACTGCAGTTTTACATATATACAGCGATGTACGAAACTACACTAGACACATAATTCGTGCGATTGCAATGAACCTATTGAGGACCAACTGAAAAATTAGAGATAAATAAGAGAGTACTCAAAAAATAATTTTAATGCTTTTAATGTATTTAAATATATTTATATTTTTTCTTTGCAAAAAAGAAAATATATATTTATATTTATAAATGTATTTTAACTACACTGAGTTAATGCATTTTTGAAAAGAAATATATACATACATATAATATAATGCATTTTAACTATTGTAGACATGTAAATTAAACAAATTAACTAGATTTTGACCCGCTCGACTAAGCATGTGCAATTTTTTATCTTTTTATCTTTGTTTGTACTAAATGTTATACATGATTTGCAATGTGTATACTAATATAATATTTTCTAAAAAATAACAATGTGTTTAATTATATAGAATAGGTTTTTTTGCGTTCTATAGTAAAATTATATGACTGATATTTATTGGACAGCATAAGCAAATCCAAAATTTGTATACTTATATTTATGTATAAAATATGTAGAAAATAAATTTTCTGAATTAAAAGTAAGTAAATAGATAAATATAAGTTAGTATGGTATTAGAAATTGATACATTAGTCATAATATTTGTAAGAAAATAGAAATGCTGCTCGCAATTTATTCCATAGAAAATTAGATTTGTATATTGTATCCATAGTTTTCAAAATAGAGAAGGTGTATAAAATAACTATCTTTCTCGACTGTACATGTCAACTTAATTGATTTGTGAGTATAATGTTAATTTTAATTGCTTTTTGGTTAACTTTCTAAATAATATTGTTATCCTAAATATTATGAAGATGCTGAATATATGGTAAATCTGGTTAGCAAGATTTTCAAAAAAGTATAGATTTTTTTTTGAAAGTTTTAATCTGCTAAAATAGCTAGGAATGTTATCTAAACTTGTAATAAGTATTTATTTGTATAAGTGATAATGAATATTTTTAAAATTTATCCGATTCAATGATTGTTTAATATGACATTTCTAAACACAATAATTTATAGTTTATATTGAGTAATTTTATTTTGTCTAGTAAATTAACCATCAAATGTATCATCCATACTTTTGAGAATATAACTCGTATGTCCGCACAAATGTATTTTATTTTTTATAGATAAAAAAATTGTGATAATGTATAATAAAATAGTTGTATATATTATTTAAAATATATGGTGCTATACATTTTATATTTTCAACATTTATCATATTGTACTTACATTGGGGTATTATTTATATGAAAATATATATAACATAATATATTTATAAATATATAAGTAATTCTTTTATGTAACTTTTATTTTTTAGTTATTACTAATAAATATATAATTTTTTAAAAAATATTGTTCATTAAGCTAGTTTTATTAGTTATTTCCAAACACACACATAAATAATAAAATAAGAAAATAACAGTGAATACTATATGTTAGGTTTATTAATTATTGTTGTCATTTTTTAGTTAGAGTTCAATTTTGGAAATACATTAATTAAACATAAAAGACAAAAATCCTAAAAGTTAAATTAATTAATAATTTTAGTGGCATGGCATTGTAAATAATTGTGAAAATTAAAGGATAATTTATATTTGTAATCTCATTTTAATAAAGTAGATTTACTCGCGGCTGTCATATGTTACATGTATTTAAAACTATAGGATTTTTTTGGGTAAAAGAAAAAAAACTATAGGATATGAAACTATAAGATATACATAACATATATGTAATTAAATAATACATTATTTATCATATAACATATTATATTCTCTCGCATATAATTGAATAGATAACAAATGGATCTAGTGGCGAAGCCAGAAAATTCGTTAAGAGGAGTCAATCTAACAAATAAGAAATGTATTTTGTATGGATCAACAAGCTAAACTCATCGATTTTTCTCTAAAAAGTACAAGTAAAGTTGTTGTTTTGACAAAAAAACACATGGGTCATTTGACCCCTTGCTATAACATTGCCTCCGCCACTGAGTGGGTCAATAGGATGTTAAAAACAAAGAAAAAATGGGTCAATAGAGCATGTAAGTGTGATGTTGTCGTAGAAACTTATTTACCTTATCTCTTTCTTGCGCATGAAGTAAATATAAAACGTCACAGCTTATGTCACTAAAACGTCTTCCCAATGAAGCAAACTATAATATATTTAAGAATTCGATGTCATATATATTTAAGAATTCGATATGCCATATACACATTTATACAATGATTATACATAAATGTGGCCGGTTTTGTTCATATTTATTTTCGGCCGGAAGCCACTGCTTCTTATGCTTGTGTCTAGGACCGGCTCTATTGTTTGAATATGCTCAACTCAGGCCAAGACATCCAAGAACATCTATATTATTAAAAGATAAGTACACATATAAATTGCTCCTAAGATTTCAAAGTTATTTACACTATCATGCCATTGAGAATTAAATTAAACTATCTGATTTAATGTTTGTCTTTTTCAGTTGAGTTAATGTGTTGTCCTAATATAAATTAAATTACCTATTTTAATGTTTGTCTTTTTTTAGTTGAGTTAATCTGTTGTCTTAATATAAAATTTAACTTTCTTTCTCTATTAAATCAGTTTCGAAATTATTTATAGTTTTATTAATGATGTCTTTTCAGTTTAATAAATACATTTTCTAATTCTAAATTTACCACATTTAATGATAATAAAAATTGCATACATTATTCAAATTTATTTGTTATATATATGTTTACTTTTATATTTTAAGAATTTTTTTTAAACAATTTAAATGAATTATCCGAACCAAAACATGAACCGAAATTATAAATACCCGAATGAGACTAAAACCTTTCACCCCAAAAACCTAAAACCCAAAGAGACCTGAATCAAACCCGATATAGAAACTGAATCACTTTATTTATTTTCGAAAATTATTTTCCATTGACTTTCTCATCCGTCTAGAGTAATTATAAAAACTAATTGTCAAAATCCAATCTGAAAATTATTGAACACGTAAGCCCATTTATAATAAATTAGCAGTTAGATCAAATATATATTATACTCCCTCCGTTTCATATTATATGTCGTTCTAACCTTATGCACACAGATTAAGAAAACATTTAATTTTACATATTTCCAAAATAAAAACACTATTACCAATACACCTAACCATGTATTAACCAATAGAAAAATAGAAAAGAGAATATTGTCAATAAATTTTGCATTGAAAACCGAAAACGACACTTATTTTGAAACAAAAAATTTCCTCTAGAACGACATATAATTTGAAACGGAGGGAGTATTACATTTCGTTTTCTTACAAATTTTAATATTAATTTTTATATGTCCGCAAATTTGTTAGAAGTCTAACAATTATTTTTTTTACAAATTTTATAACTAATGTATCATGTTTTATAGCATACTAACCGTATTTGTCTATTTTCATACTTATCATTCAAATAATTTGTTTGCTATATATATCTTACACATACATCTAACCATAGATGTTAGATTTGTTTAGGTGATCTCCAGTGTCGGTGATACATTTTACGTTAAACGCAAAAATATAAAATTACTTAATTTAATATGATTACATTTACAAATATAACATTTAGTACACACACAAATTAATATTTAAAATTAAATACCGAGTGAGATTATTTTTTTAACAAATTTATATTAATAGAAATTCCAAATGTTTGGAATTCGAAAGCATTATGACACACACCTATACTATTTTAATTAGGATAATTGAATTTATATAAGAATATTTTATTAAAATCTTAATTTTAATTTTTGTTATAACTGCAAAAAATAGTTTTCGATCTAAATTTATGATCAAATATTACAAATACATCATTTAATACAAATAAAAAACTAAAAACAGAAAATAAATACCCGTGCGGTCGCACGGATCAAGATCTAGTCTTATTTATTTTATTGATATGTTATGCAAAATTACAACTCTGACACTCATATGGGTTGTGTTTAATTCTTTCTGGGTTCATATATATACGTGTGTGTGTGACTTCTGTTTTTATTACGGATCAGTTTGCTCTTGAATTTATATGTGTATAATAATTATTTTAAACGTTAGTACGATAAATAATTAATTTCTCGTTAATTTGGGATTTAAAATTGCATTTGAACTAATGTTTAGCATACTAAACAAAGTTTTCAATCAATCAATAAAGGTTAAATGCTTTTAGTCAAGAAAAAGAAGTTAAATGCGTTTAGTTTGATAAGCAATTTATAATGATATATATAATTATGTAGAAAAAGTATCTATTACATTATATAATTAGTGCACAAAGATTTAAAAAAAACTCACTTCCTTCTTTTTTCTTTTGGCACAAATAGATTTATACTAAAAGGTTTCAGACCCAATCTACCCAGAGATGAGCTTACACAAAAGAAGACAAAAGAGCTCGTTTAACGAGACAGTCTGTTTCTATATTTTTGTTTTGATTGAAATGATAAAAAGAGATAGTGATGAAGTCAGAGGCGATCCGTTGGTTATCGCGTACGATTCCATAGATTTCTTTCAACCGACTTCCTTCTAAAATTTCTATATAATAATTTAAATATATAATTTCAAAATCATTCGACTAATTATAAAAAGACGACAAAATCTAATTGGTTAAATAGTTTCTAATAAAGTTAAAATTTAATTTAGAAATTCAAAATATTTTATATTTTGAAACAATATAAACCTTTCAAAATATCATATAATTTGAAACTGATGGAGTATGATTAAAGTATAAAGACAAATTATGCACTCTCTTGCCAAAGAAAAATCTGCACTATCTAGTCAATAATGTTGTTTATACAAAGAAGAAAAACCAGGTCTATCCCTAAAGTGTTTGAAACAATAAAGAAGAAGGGGGAAATCGGCCAATTCCTACATCAACAAGGACCAACGGTCCCGATCAGTACATCAACATGTTACCTGTGCGAAAACATACATCAACTAGTACAAAATTTAACTTTCATACATGAACTTCAAAAATTTGGTTTTAACATACATTGACTTAATTTCCGTTAGTCAAGCGTTGAGTTGTCGTTAACCTGTAACAGAAAATCGGTCAATACATACATCAATAGGGGCCAATGGTCCTGATTAACACATTAACACTTCACTTGTACGAAAACATACATCAACTAATTCAAAATTTAAATTCAATACATGAACTTTTGAAATCTGGTTTTAAACAAGTCAAATAATAAAACACTTTAAAATAGGTAAATTTTGTTTTATACTTCTTAATAAAAGCTGTCAGATTATTTAGAAAAAATGCAATTAATAAAGTAGTTAAGATGAGAAAACATAAGGAAATAAAAGATGTTATGAATCTGTTGAAAATAGTGTTAGTTATATTTTTTGTACGTTAATTTCAATAAAATAGATTTATCTTATTTCCACTAGTCAAATAATACTAAAGATAAATGGTTTGTCACGTGTTGATTAAGGATGCGACTGGTTTTCTCGTTACCATCTGGAAACGCAGATTTTTATGCTAGTAGCGGTTATTAACTTTAAATACACTAAAAGTATAATTTTTATTTTATAAAAAAAAATCAAAACTATTCAATATAATTTGTAAACATTAATATATACACATATATAGTTATACATATATAAATGTATATAAAATATATACATATATAAATAAAATAAAATATTCTTTTAAAGTTCTAATATAAATATTCAAAATGAAATTTCTTCAAATTATCACTTTCATCTCAAGAAGGCATGTTCATGCTCTCTACATGGGCTCTAAAATTTACTTCCTGTTTCCAAGGTATCTGACCATTAATTAAGTTGGATACTGAAACAAAACATAAGAGTCTGATGTGTGATCCACTTGAGTTCTATGCCAAAGTGTCGTGATAAGCCATATCCCCTTTACCAAAACTGTATATGCTAACAAACCCCACTAAAAATGGTATTGCATCAATCATTCAGACAATGAAAATATTATTTTACAGCAAATGTCACATGCAAGGTCACTGACCCCAAAACTAAAATGTATATGTATATATATATTAGTTTCTCAATGCGTCTCTCTATACATAATCTCTCCATTCTCCTTCTTCTTCTCTCTCAAACCGAATGGATCCTCGCATCGCTGCGACCTCCATGTTCCGGTGGTCTCGTAATCGCCGGAAGATTCATATCCGCCGTAGAAAGTCACAGGTAGTGCGTCTTGGCGGGAATAACAACGTGGTGCCACGTGGCGGATTCTCGTTGAAGAAGATGGTGAGGAAGATGAAGCTGAGATGGTTGAGACTACACTACGTGAGACTGGTGAAGAAGATCAACGGGTTTTATCGTAACTTGGTGAAAGAGTTCTTAGACGCAGGGGCTGAGCTTGAAGCGATTCAGAAGCGAATGGCGGTTGAAGCGGCTTCGTTTGCGGTTCCGGGTTTTGGTTTATCTTTCGCCTCTATGTCAGTTCATGACCGAGCACCACGTCAGTTTACTGGATAGTAATATTGATGATCATATTCATATTAATTTTCATAAGTATTACCTTTGTTGTTGTTGTTGTAATTGTATCTTATAAACTAATTTTTAAATCATTTTGTGATTTCGTATTTCCTGGAATCATGAGACCGCTGTGATTTGACATTGGTATTAGTAGCATATATGGGTTATAAACTGAACAAAGCATAAATATGTTGGTCCGGGGGTTCGAATCTTATAAGAAAACTAAGTTGTTACTGTTTAGTTATACAAAATTTCAGACGAAATTGGAACTGTATCTTAGATCTCATTAGAAGATTAGAAATTGGACTTATCGTTGTTACTGTCCTTTTTTGAGAAATTTGTTGGAATTCGGTTCACATGCTTATGTATTTCAGAATGATATAGTTAATATTTAAAGCAAAGCTATAACATTTTTAGTTGAACAAAAATAATGATTGAGTTACGAAAGATATTTTCTACTTTCTAGTATTAATATTTTGATAAAACAAGAGATTAACAAAAAAAAAAACAATTTACAAACATATGTATATGTATAACTTATATGTCTATACAATCTTTCAAATGTGTGTGCGCGTATATAGTAACGTGATTAGGAGATATCTTGTCAAGGGATTGAGTTAAGGTGCGTACCTTGCTGGAAATGCAATTTGGCATTGAGCTGAATAAAATACTACGGACTACTAACTATCATTATTATTCAGATCTTTATCGATACTGTACACCCATTACATGACAAACTCGTTGGTTCCCTATATAATTTAGAAATTTTTAATCAGATTTTGGACGATTGCTTTATAGAATCTCTATGCTTAAGCAACCAATTTGGATGATTAGTTATTAGTTTTCCAGTTATATATATTGTCACCGACTAAATTATCAGTTGTCAAAAAGTTTTGTTTTAGATTTTACTAATCATTCATTTTAACAGTACTCCCTAATCTTTTTTTTATTCTTCCTTTATCTCTGTTTCGTATATTTTCCTCACAGGAGAGAGAGAAAGCGATAGAAAGAGAAAGCGATAGAGATCTGTAAATTCGGCCGACGGCAAGGGTTCCACAGCCGCCGTCGGTCCGGCCTCTGGTCTACACCATCTTCCAGTCTCTGTAAGTTTCCGTAAGTCTCCGGCGTCGCTCCAATCTCGCGGTGGGCGTTCGGCTTTTGCTCCCGGCGTCGCATCCTTCAAGCGGTGTGCGTTCGGTTCCTGTCTCCGGCGTGGTTTCTTTCCGTTAAAGGAGAACGGCCGGCTCTAGCGTTCGCGTCATTTAGTCTTTTTGTAGTCAACGGCTGTTGTATTAGGGGTTTTTTTTTCGGTTTATAGATCTGTGTTGTTTGGGATTTTCGATGGTTTTGGGTAGTTTGAGATCTCGAGAGACCTTCGATGAAGCTCTCCGCGAAAGTTCAGACGAAGCAAAGATGATTGTAGCTACGGCCTTCGGCGTTTTCCGAGAAGAAGATCAGGCGTGCGCCGAAAAACAAGAGGTTCCGGCGCGGCGGTTTAACGGTGAGGCGTAGTAGTGTTGATCGGGATGGCGAGGGCGTGACGCGTGTCTCCGCGATGCGGGAGATCGAAACGCGTGGATGACTCGTCTCGATTGTGTCGGTCGGGTTGTGGGTATGGGATGTTTGGGCCTTAGAGCCAACTTGGTTTGCTTGTAATTTTCAGTCCATTTGTTTTTTGGGCTTTCGGGTTTTAGAGATGTAATAGAATTTGGGTCTTTGGGCTTTTAATACAACTTTGACGGAGAAAAAAAAAGTACTCCCTCTATTTTTTTATATATGACGTTTTACAATTTTCACACAAAAGGAGACATCTTGCACAATTCCTCTATTATCCCTTTTCATTAATTGACATAAAAACTAAACGAATTGAAATAGTTTGCTGAAAAGAATAATACGAAGGGTAATCTAAGTCATTACAATTATATTTTACATAGTTTTCAGAGAAACGTCATATATAGTAGAACAAAACAATAGTCTTTATGTGCCGTGGAACTCGTGGGACTAGTCGGTTGACCTCGATTGTCGCATCCCACGGTTATCAAAAAGAAAAAAAAAACTAATGTTCGTTGAGTTACTAATTGTTAGCTTTCACTTTTGAATTTAGCCAACAAAGACTGTAATCATAAAGTAAATTAATATGTAGACAGTAACAGTTCCAATAAATGAAATATAATAATATATGTATTGTTGATATTGAGATCTTGTAATGAAAGTGCCTTGAAAAGACTATTTGATCAATTGTAGTTCTGTTATGGATCCTATAAAATTTGCTAGATTAATAATAGCTCGACATATCAGTACTAAGCAATGGGCCCTAACCGTATCATTTCATGATCAGTCTCTGATCATACACCCATTAAAAGGCCCAGAAATGTTTCACCTGATTGTAAAAGACATTCGACCGTTGATTTGATTCAACGGTATTACGTAACGGTAAGATTTACCGGACGTCTCTTAACGCAGGTGGTGTTCGTCTCTGTTCTCCATCTTCACCAGAAAGAAGAGAGTTTCTCAAAGATAGTGCAATAAGCATCTTTTCAAATTCTTTAATTTAGCATGGATTCAAAATAAAATCCGAGCAAAGCGTGGACTTTGCATTTCGACAATGTCGAACAGCCTCGAAACTTCATCACATGGAGGATTATTATATGCTGATTGAGATTTCTGTTGGCTGTTGCATAACATTGGTGGTTCAAGTGTTTAAGAATATGTATTGGTTGTACTCAAATGAATAACTAAACGTAAAATTATGAGATTAAGTATACTCGGTTTCGCATGTACGTTACCTATTACGTGGTTGCCTAACCTAAGGATAAAAGGTTCGAGTTCAACGTGGCTTGGGTCATGGGTGGTAAGGTTCAATTAAGTTTGCAGGCTGACTCTAAACACTTTTGCTTCTAACGTAATCACCTCTAACTATAAGAATAATCCCTCTTTTACACTTTTTCACGAAATGACACTTCTTTTTCATTTAACCAAAAACTATATTTGAAGAAGAAATCCGATACTCGTCGGCTTCTTATTTACACGTGTACATATGAACATATCCTTTAGTCTATATTTGAGAAATGATTTTTACATGTGTCATCACCATATTAATTTTGAAAGAAAAATTATGACATGACACAGTAACATTGATGACATGGTTTGAAATAAATTATGACATGGATATTTACATTTAGTGTTGATTTATATTTAATATAATTTTTAAAAATATGGTAATAACTTATAGATAATTATGACATATTTACATTTAAGGTAAGTTTTTAAAATATGGTAATAATTTATATATCATAATTAATATAACAATAAATAATA
This sequence comes from Raphanus raphanistrum subsp. raphanistrum, assembly GCA_019706035.1. Lineage (NCBI taxonomy): Eukaryota > Viridiplantae > Streptophyta > Magnoliopsida > Brassicales > Brassicaceae > Raphanus > Raphanus raphanistrum. The sequence goes on along the minus strand of CM033985.1, from coordinate 674,223 downwards.
AATTAAATAGAAATATAATAATAATTAAATTTTCGAAATATTATTTAGCTATATTTTATAAGTATATAATTTTTATTACAAAAACAATCTTCAAAATACTATGCATTTTTTAAAAAAAAAAATTCTTTAAATAGTGACATAGACATTTACATTTATTGTTGATTTGTATTTTAGTAAGTTTTTAAAATATGGTAATAACTCATAGATCATCATTAATATAGCAATAAATAATATATTGTTATAAAAAGAAATATAATATTATTTTGCATTTTTAAAAAGTTAATTCTATTTTATAATTATTATTAGTATAACAATTCTTCAAAATTATACAGTTTTTAAATGTAATTTTCTAATCCAATACTATTACTTTATTTTTAATATCCATAAATTTTAGAAAATTATTTAGTTTTATGTTTTGATAATTATACACTTAACAAAATTTTCTCTTACATTTACAAAATTTGATTTAATATATTTTACAAAAAGATATACATATATATTACTAAATATACATTGAATAAAAATATTTTTTTAATTTTAAATTTTAACATATGATTAAATTAAGATTATATATTGTAAGCAAATATAAAATCAAAAATTAACAAAATCAAAAACTAACAAAATTTGTATTTTAAAATAAATTTATATTTTAAAACTTTTATTTCTGCACATGGTGCAGGAAAACACCTAGTGAATATAATATCACATGTGTGTAATAACTAATAAGAATACGACTTTTTGTTTTCTTTTTTTTTTTGACACAAATTGAGATTATAGTAAAGCCCAAAGGCAAATACAGGGCCGAAGTCCGAACATACTTTTACAACCCAAAGCCCAAAAACAAACTTGGGCAATAAACAAAAGGAAATAAGGCCCACGGCCCATTTCAAAAACGGATCCACCGACAGTCGACCTCTACGCCGACACCTGTTCCAAGACTGGTCTGAGATGCCGCCGCCGGGAAAGCTTCCGCCGAAGAAGACGACACCGTTGCAAAGCCCGCGTCTCACCAGTCACACCATGCGCGTCTACTTACGCCATTCACCACTTCACCACCATAGCTTCTTCTCCTCGGGGATAGCGTCGATCGATTTAAAGAGATCGAGATCTAATCCCACATTTTTGAAGTCCCAAAGCTACTCCACTTAAAACCATCTACGATCCGTCGGATAGCAACCTCGAACTCATCGAAAGCTCATCCAACCACTCCTCCATCTCACGAAAACCCTAGAACCACCGTCTCCGACACACGGAGACTCCGAACGTCAACCCGACTCCCCCGAACCAAAAGAAACACCAAACGACTTTTTGTTTTCTTAATTGATGTATTTACCAAAGTTTTGTTTTGTTTTCGACCGAAAGTCAAATACAAAAAGCCAGGTGTTGATATTGATGAGTTGCGACCGTAAGAACACTATATTGTCCGTATATCTATCGGACGACGATGCCTTTAATCACAAGATTCAGGAATGCCCGTTGATTTATGTAGTAGGTAAACGATTCCCACAAGTCACGGAGGCTGAGCCCGACAGTAACGAAATATCCGACCCGAACCCGAACGGGTATCCGAACGCCCACCCCTAGCTGAAACACAGAATCTTCGAAGATGATGAGTCTGTCATCAAAGCTTTTTACTAAGCTGAGAAAGCTCATAGAGGACAGGTCTCAATCAATCAAGAACTTTTCTCTATAAAGTTTTTTTTTTTAAATTGATTGCTATTAGGCTGATTATTAATTATTGATTTATTTTTATATAATTTTTTTACATTTATAAGATATTTTAATTTTTGGGTTTAATTATAAAATTATTTTGATGAATTATTAAAATTAGATATATATATATATATATATATATATATATATATAACAAAAGAAATTAGGCAAATTTGTGAATTTGTATAAATATTATTACTTAAATTAACAGATTTACAACTGATTTACAACTGTTTAAAGTTAAACCGCTAAATGGGATTTTTGAGTACTAATTGGATGACTTGTTAAATCAGATGAGAGCTAATGGTGATCCGTACCTGCAACATTGTGTTGAGACTGCTATCTTGTTGGCTGATATTGGAGCTAACTCCACCGTTGTGATTGCTGGGCTTCTTCATGATACGTTAGACGATTCGTTTATGAGCTATGATTATATCCTCAGAACTTTTGGTTCAGGAGTTGCTGATCTTGTCCAAGGGGTAAGTGGATGTGTCTTCTTGTTTAGTCAGTGTTATAAAAATAGACATAAAAATCAGTGTTATAACTTATAATGATTTTTCTTGAACTTTTTTTTTAAACAGATCGGTCTCAAAAATTGTTTTGCCTAATCTATAATCTCTTACAAATTTACAATGCGCTTTTTCAAGATTGTGTTTAAGATTGAAAGACTCTGGATTTAGTTTTGTCTTCATGTCTTGTTATTGCAGAAGGGTGTCTAACCTTAGCCAGTTAAGTAAAGAGACAGACATGGATGGTTTTGCTAGAAAGCCTTGTTCTTTAATGATTGAGAGACTCTAATTAGGGTTTTGTTTTGTAATTGCATTAGATGTTTTTAATGTCTGAGACTCTTATTAGTGTTTTGTCTTGTTATTATTAGGGATGGCAATCAAAGACCTGGACCGCGGGCCTGGCCCGTAAAGACTTGCTACGGGCCGGGATTGGGCCTCCATTTGATAAGCCCGCAAAATTGCGGGCCTCGCGGGACGGGCTCAAAGCGGGACGGGTTCAAAGCGGGATGGGTTCAAAGTGGGACGGGCCGAAAGCGGGATGGGTTAAAGCGAGAGAGAGAGAGAGAGAGAGAGAGAGAGCTGTTGATGGTGGTTTCATGGTCGATGATGTTTCCGGTCTCCCAAGCGCTTCTGATCTGCACCGGTGGAGTTTCTTCAAGCCATTATAAATGATAATAAAAAATATTTGTTTTGTATAAGCTTAATGTATTGATCTTGTAAGAGTATGCTCGATCATGTGCAAGTTGAAACTCAATTCTTGTCTATGTTTGTTGTTCATGTAGAAACAAGCAATGTAATATTCGATGTCCCGCGGGACGATCTGCAAAGGCCTGTATATTTCGCGGTACGGGATTGGGCAGCTAGTTTGAGGACCGCATCCCGCGCGGGACAGGCCCGCCGTATACCGCCAGAAGCCGAACCCGCAGCGGTTCGGGACGGGATGGGACGGGAAAACCCAATTGCCATCCCTAGTTATTATTGCATTAGGTGTTGTTTAAATGGTAGAGACTCTGATCACTGTTTTGTTTTGTTGTTGCATTAGGTGTCTAAGCTTAGCCAGTTAAGTAAACTTGCTCGAGAAAACAACACCGCGTGTAAAACCGTTGAAGCGGATCGTCTCCACACCATGTTCCTTGCAATAGCAGACGCGAGAGCCGTTCTTATTAAGTTAGCTGATCGGTTGCACAACATGGTGACGCTCTACGCTTTGCCACCTGATGGGAAATAGGCCCAATTCCAGGCCTGCGTACGAAGCCCAACAAGGAGTTGAAGATGTTATTTCCTTTTATGCAAGTGTCGGTTTATTTTATAAAGCCATATAGGATTAGGAAATTATGTGACGTAAGGCATAGAAAAAAAAAGGAATGTGTGATCTGTTATAAAAAGAGATCATAGGTTAAGGTTCAAGGTATCCGATCAAAGAGACAAGAGCAATAAGAAATAAAGAGAGATCAAGAGAGATCAGCAATTAGGAAGAGAGTTTATTGCTTAGGCTTGTGATCTTTATATTTTGTTCTTGAGAAACCTATTGGTATTGAATAAAAGCAAAGACAAGTTTTTGGTATCAAATTTATTCCAAATTCTATAGCACAAAGTTGAGGTTTAAATCCTAACAAGTGGTATCAGAGCAATCCAGGTTTGATTGGAAGTGCTAGCTAGAATTATGGAACCAACTCGGGGAAGATTTGAGATGGAGAAATTTGATGGCAAAGGTGACTTCGGAATGTGGAAGTACAAGATGATGGCTCAGCTGGAGATACAAGGTCTACTTTCGGTTCTTAAGGAAGACTTTACGGTCTTGACAGAATCTGGAAAAGAAGTAGAAGGATCGGATGCAAAGGTTGATCAAAAGAAGGCTGACAAGGATCTTAGAGTAAGAAGTCTGTTGGGAATAAGTTTGAGTGATTCTATTCTAAGGAAGATTATGCATGAAACAACTGCATTGGGGATGTGGAAGGCCCTTGAAAAGAATTATCAAACGAAGTCTCTTCCTAACAGAATCTACTTGAAGAAACAATTCTCCTGCTACAAGATGGAAGAGGACAAGACGATAGAAGAAAACGTGGATATCTTTCTGAAGTTAATTGCAGACTTGGAGAGTCTCAAAGTTACTATATCAGATGAAGATCAAGCAATTCAACTATTGTCGGGACTTCCAGAAGCGTATGAACAGTTGGTTCACACACTCCAATACGGAACGGGGAAAGAAACGCTTACCGTAAACGAAGTTGTAACTTCAGCTTATTCCAAAGAAGCGGAACTTAAGCAGAAAGGATTACTTAACAAGAGTAAACCAGTTTCGGAAGGTTTATATGTGGAGTCACGTGGAAGAAATCAAAAGAGATCAGGGAACGGTAATAACTGGAGAGGAAGATCTAAAAGTAAGGGAAGACAGAAATCTGATGAAAACGACACAAGCTGTTTTATTTGTGGAAAGGAAGGCCATTGGAAACGGGAATGTCCTGATAGGAGAAGGCCTCCGAATTCTGCAAATTTTACAAAGGAGCATGTGCAGCCATTGGTGTTAACAGTTAACAATCGAGATACACGCAAGGAATGGATCATGGATTCAGGTTGTTCATTCCATAGTACACATGACAAAGAAGTCTTGTTTGATTTCAAGGAGTACGACGGGGGAAGTGTATTAATGGCTAATAACACTAAAGGCAGCATCAAAGGAACGGGAAAGATTCAGATTCAAAATCCAGATGGTTCTAAAGTGATACTCAAGGATGTTAAATACATGCCGGAAGTGAGTAGAAATCTGATTTCTTATGGGATGCTAGAAAAATCAGGTTGCAGATATGTAGGACGCGGTTTCAAGGTTCAGTTCTACAAAGACAAGAAGAAAGTAATTTCAGGAAAATACAAAGATGGGTTATACTTTCTTCACGGAACAGTTGTGAAGAGTAAGGTGAATACTCAAAAAGCTGTACGGAAAAGGCGAAAGGTATCTTTCAGTGAGAATCTGATTCAGGGACCAAGTCCGTATGGTTTTATGACGGAAACGACATCAGCTCGAGGTGGAGATTCTTTTTCAACAGAAAAATACGAGTCAAGTGGAGAAGCTGATAATAGGAAGTCACTAGATGTTTTTTCTCTCGTAAGGGATGAAGAAAAAAATAATGATAAAGGATCATCAAAGGAGAATCAAAGGCTTGACGGATTCAAGAAAGATTCAAAATATTGCACTGAAAGTTTTTCAAACTCAGATTATGCAACAAGCTTAGATGAGGATGTATCAACTACAGGGTTTGAGTTCAAAGTTAGTGATGCAGAAGTCAATTCGATCATTACAACAGCAAGGAAGGAAGATGTATCAGACAAAATACATGCTACGGCAAATCATGTAGAGCAGGTTAATGGAAACGCACCTGATGAGAAGTCACAGTTTTGCTGTGAGCTTTTTATTAACCACTAACTGAGGAAAAGCGTCACAGGTAACATCATTATCGAGACACCTCGCACAAGAAGAAATAACAAGTAAGAAACTTTATTTCTTGTCGATAATGAAAAGCACGGAAGGAGCAAGAAAAGTTACCTGTGACGGATAAGACGAGGTGGTGTTTTAGCTCAAGGTGGAGCAGCTGAAACATAAGAAAATTGCTAATAGGTCTCAAGTAAATCGGATGGAAGGTAGGAGAAGTTTTTGAAGTACTACCTGAGAGAACGTCTTAAACATCAAGGATGGTGAAGGGAGACGAGTATCTCAGGTTAGTAGAGGATCACAACGGAATTGCCAAAGGTAAGGTTGATGAGAGAACGTCTAAAACACCAGTAATGGTGAAGGGAGACAAGTATCTCAGGTCACATGACAACGGGATCGTCGAACAAGCACAAGGGAAGTCATCGTCTTTAACAGGTTGAAAGAGGATCGTATACCATCAGAGAAAGCTAGCAAAGGTGGGAAACAAAAGGGATTTGTAAAATTGTTTCTGGGGCAAAGAAACAAAGAGAGTTAAGGACGCTGTAAGATATCAAGCGACAAAGTCTAAGTAAACACATTAAAGAAATTGAAGAACTCACCGAGAATATCTGCAGTAAAACTCGGTGACGTTAATCAAAAGTTTATTGTCGACGAACGCTGAATGGCCATCCATGGTAAATCAGCTGGTTATGAGTGGAGCAGAAGATATCATGTAGTTTGGAGCAGCGACATAACCTCTGAGTTAGAAAGACGAAACAGAGCGAAGTAACCACCGGAGAAGACATACCAGTGGTCGGACTTTGCGGAAGACTGCTTGGATCCAAGAGCGACGGCATATGTTTCACGGGGTGAAACAAAGAGATGGTGAAGCCGGGAAGATTCATTGGCGATTTAAAAACATACAAAGAGATCACCAGGGACGAATCTTAGTAAGGTTGGTGACGGATATCATCAACAGTGCCACCGTCGAGAGCTTTCTAGGTTTCTACGATCTCCCCAAAGATGATGATGCAAGGCTTATGTGAAGATGCTTACAAGCGGATACGGTCCCGTTGCCGGTGGAGTTTCCTGGTATAAGAAACCAGAATCGATGTGGTATGTGCATTAATGCTCATCTCTTGTTTAGCAACAAAAAAAAAAGAGAAAAAAAAAAAAGGGAATCACCGGAGCTGAAGCTATTACCGACGAATTGGGTCACGTCGCCATAACAAAAAATGGAGACTAGCTCTCACGGGAGAAGCTGTAGCGGCGGTTGTTCTAATTACGGAGATCACGGAAAGGTTATGGTGTGAATCGACAAAAGATCAGCGAAACAGGAATAAAAGACATCTTCGGTGGAGTTTGAATTATAATTGATTGGGTCACTGTCTTCATCACGTTCAAGAAGAAGCAACAGAGAGATGATGGTCGTTGCGTTCTCGTCATTGACGAAGGAGGAAGACAAGTGAAAGGGAAATGGGCCTAAGGTGGAGATTGATGGGAAATAGGCCCAATTCCAGGCCTGCGTACGAAGCCCAACAAGGAGTTGAAGATGTTATTTCCTTTTATGCAAGTGTCGGTTTATTTTATAAAGCCATATAGGATTAGGAAATTATGTGACGTAAGGCATAGAAAAAAAAAGGAATGTGTGATCTGTTATAAAAAGAGATCATAGGTTAAGGTTCAAGGTATCCGATCAAAGAGACGAGAGCAATAAGAAATAAAGAGAGATCAAGAGAGATCAGCAATTAGGAAGAGAGTTTATTGCTTAGGCTTGTGATCTTTATATTTTGTTCTTGAGAAACCTATTGGTATTGAATAAAAGCAAAGACAAGTTTTTGGTATCAAATTTATTCCAAATTCTATAGCACAAAGTTGAGGTTTAAATCCTAACACCACCTTTTAAGCAGCAAAGGTTTGCTAAAGAGACGCTGGAGATATTTGCGCCTCTGGCTAATCGATTGGGAATCTCCAGCTGGAAAGTAGAGCTTGAGAATCTCTGTTTCAAGCATCTTCATCCTGACCAGCACCACGAGATGTCAGCCATGCTCGAGGACTCGTTCGACGAAGCTATGATTACTTCCGCGGTTGAGAAGACGGAGCAAGCGCTTGAGGAGGAAGGCGTTTCTTATCATGTTGTCTCTGGACGGCACAAGAGCTTGTATAGTATCTACTGCAAGATGTTGAAGAAAAAGCTAACCATGGATGAGATTCATGACATTCATGGTTTACGTTTGATTGTTGACAATGAGAGATATTGCTACAAGGCTTTAGGAGTGGTTCACAACTTATGGTCTGAAGTTCCTGGAAAGCTAAAAGATTACATCACTCATCCCAAGTTTAATGGGTACAAGTCTTTGCATACCGTAGTGATGGGAGATGGAAGCGTTCCGCTAGAAGTTCAGATACGGACCAAAGAGATGCATTTGCAAGCAGAGTTTGGGTTTGCAGCTCACTGGAGGTACAAGGAAGGTGATTGCAAACACTCGTCGTTTGTGGTTCAGATGGTTGAATGGGCAAGATGGGTTGTGACCTGGCATTGCGAAACCATGAGCAAAGATATCTGCTCTTCCCAGCCCTTGTGTAGTTTCCCTTCTCACGCTGAAGACTGTCCGTTTGCTTATAAGCATAACGGTAACCAAGAAGGACCGGTCTATGTTATTGTAATAGAAAACGACAAGGTTAGTTAGTTAGTTAGTTAGTTAGCTGCTTATAAACATCCTCTCAGCTTCTTCTCCTCTTAATAATTTGCTTAAAAACGCAGATGACTGTGCAAGAGTTCCCGGCTAGCTCCACGGTCTCGGACCTGTTGAGCAGAGCAGGACCAGGGAGCTCGAGATGGTCAATGTATAGCATGCCGGCAAAGGAAGAGCTGAGGCCAAGGCTAAACCAGGTACCTGTAAGTGATCTGAAGTGCAAGCTGAAGATGGGAGATGTGGTGGAGCTGACTCCAGCCATACCTGACGAGTCTCTGACTGAATACAGAGAGGAGATTCAAAGGATGTATGATCGAGGGCTCGCCTTTTCGAGTCCTCACCGTGCAGCTGCTGCTGGCACAATGGTGGGATGGGGAAGCTAACGGATTCTCGTGTTTCTTAGTCACAAACAGGGTACCTTGTTTATATATGTATGTATATAGGTTGTTATATAGTGTAGTTTGCTTCAGAAAGATTTGTTGTACCTTTGTATCTTTGTTGATTCCAAGAAAACAATGTATATATAGGCTACAAAAGAAAACTGCATTTGACATGATGAATGTTTGCAATCTAGTGTTTGATTTGATTGTCTTACATTCTCTGCATCTTGCTTGATACATAACATTGACTACTTATTTGGGTAGTTTAGAGAGAGGGAAAGAGACCCTTTGAGGAGTTTGGCTTGGAAGCTCTGATGTTTGTTGTTGTTGCTGAGATGATTGTGCAGTAGGATCTGTCATTTCTTCATCGTCCTTTGTTTCTTCAGGTTCTGCTGAAGCTGACTTCTTTGGTATAGCGAGCTTTGTCCTGTTTAGGCGGGAGTGGAACACCGAGTCCTGCAATGGATTTTGGCAAAGGGATCATGTTCCTTCTCGCAGCAAGCTGTAGCAGTACCTAAAACCAAACATCTAAACCTAAAACTTCTCAAGTATCAGACACTAGTTACATGACATCTATTTTCAGACAGAAACCTTATCTAACTAAAGACTAGTCCCTTACAAAAAAAAAACTAAAGACTAGTCATAACAAATCAATTTTCAGACAAGAACCTCAATTACAAGGAAACGTCAACAATGCATGTAACGTATAGTTTACCTCTCTTGGAGGAAGCTGTAAGCTAACTTTGGATTGAATAGCGAGCTTCACATTGTCACAGTCAATGGTGGGTTTGCTGGCATGCTCTGAGTAAACCTGAGGTCAACGAGTCACTATTCTTTTCTTTTAGGCCCATTAAAAGTAGCTCTCTCTTAATAGGGCCACTATTCTTTTCTTTTAGGCCCATTTAATGACTGCCGCCATATGCGTATCTTAAATGCCTATATTAGCCTCACCTCCTCCTCCTGAATTGTTCAGCGTTTTGGGGAATTCAAAAATACCATAAATGTCCTCGCCGGATCGTTCCGCCGTCTTCCCCCTCCTGATCGACATCGCTCTGTCCTTCGACGGAGCCATCCTCGGAGTAACCCTAGCGCTAGGCGCCGTCCGCGCTGCCTTCAAGTACGCCTCCACCTCCGCCGCGTTGAATAAGATCAAAGACGCCCCCGAAGTCTCCGTCTCCGATCTCCGATCTCTGATCCCGCCGCCGTCTGGCGACCAATCCGAGACGAGCGATGATCAGCAGCGTATCGTCGTGGTGCGAGGAACGGTCAAAGCTAAGTCTAACAGCAACGTGTTGACCTCTCAGGAGACGGGAGATAAAGCACTTATCATTCATAGATCTCAAACTGTACGTTTTCATTACAGATTATCACACTGTGCTTACAAAAATGCTTTCTTAGCTGCTGTTGTCTTTATATATATAATATGTGTGTAAGAAAAAATGATTGTGAACTAAACTGAACACTAGATTCAAAAATATCAGACAAAAATAAAGTGGTGGTGTATCTTATGATTCATTAGCTAAGATTGCAAGATAGTTTTATAGGAACTTGTACTACATTAGTTTGTACTACATTAGTTGTTCTATTCCAGTTTGGTTCCACTGAGTTAATAGAATAGTCGTTTGATGTCCAAAAAAAATGTGGTGAAAGTCATAGGAACTGCCAATCATTTTTAGTATGTATTAGTAGTTGTTGCTTTATGGAAGAGAAAACTGGTATAATGTTAGTTTGAAGGGAAGACTGTATTGTGGAAGCATTCTAATATAAGTTGATCTTGTTTTGATAACAGTATGTGTATAGTGGATGGAAGACATTGTTTCAGTTGACAAATGGTCACCGGTTTCTTTTGGAAAGATCTTTGCCCAAACAAGGAGCTGACTTTATGAGAATGGTAACAAGACTCTCTTTTTAGCTCTTGTTTTTGACGTTATTTTTATATATTTATTTATTTTTACCGCATGCAGGTCCCTTTTGTTATAGTTGACAACACTCAACCATCATCATCTAGCTTTGTCCTTGTTAACATGGATGGTGCAAGGCAGCCTATTCCGCTTACCACTGTGTATAACCGTTTGCAGCCTATTAATTCATCTCCCTATGCGTTTCTTCAAGCCTTGTTCTTCCCTGAGTATCCCGTGAGTTTTTTTTGTTATTTCTTAAGGACCCGTTGGTATCTTGTTCTTGTCCTAACTTTTGTGTATCCTTTCAAGGTTGGTATGGTTGATGTAGAGAAGATATTACCGCCTGAGAGAGATTTAACAGCTGTTGGCATCTGTAGTTTTAACAATGGAGTTCCTGAGATCAAGTCCTGCCAACATCTTCCTTACTTCTTGTAATATATCTTTTTTTCTTCTTCTTGTTATTGTTGGAGCTTATGGTATCTGCCTCTTATCCAATGTTGCAACATGCTCTCTTGCTGCTGATGTATAAATCTTTTTTAAAATAATCTTTGCAGATCAGAGATGACTAAGGACAAGATGATAATAGACCTTGCGGAGACCACTAGCGTAATATTCTGGGGCGGTCTTATCATGGGATGTTTGTCTGCTGGCATCCTTGGCTTTGCTGCTGTCAGGTACTTAACTAGTGAGCGACATATAGTTTTGGGTTTAGACAGTGTTTTGATTCTAACTCTGGTTTATCTTCAGGGCTTGGAATAGATGGAAACTACGGAACCATGAAGAAAGAGAACAGCAACAGAGACCAGACGAACAGAGACCAGACCAGCCCCTGGTTGCTGATGAGACAGAAGATGAAGATGAGATTCCAGATGGAGCACTGTGTGTGATCTGTGTGACACGAAGGAGAGTTCCTGCATTCATTCCCTGTGGACATGTAGTGTGCTGCAGACAGTGCGCCTTGGCCGTGGAACGTGAGGTTAACCCCAAGTGTCCTGTTTGTCTCCAAAGCATTAGAGGATCTATGCGCGTATATTACTCTTGATGAAATGTTAAAGCTTGTCTCACTTGTGTATTTGATAAGGTAATGCTGCTTGTAAACTTAAAGAGAATCCGAAAATGTTATAACTAACAAAATAGTTTGACAAATGCTATGAAAGTTCCTTCAATATGTAGAGTTGAGATTGCAGATGATGAAAACATAAAAGAGATTTTTAAAAGCAGAAACTTTTGTGAAGAAGCAGTAACAGTTTATAGCCAAGGATGACTTCCCAAGATGGCTCAAGTCTCTGACATGAGAGCTGAGACATGGTGTGTTGATGGATACCCTGAGAATCTGAACGGTGTGTTCTGGAACATGTTGTTACGGTCTGAACCGGAGCTTGGTGTGATCGAGCTCTTTGAGAAACCCTCTCCGTCTCCATTTGCCATTTGAGAAGAACAGAGTGGTGAGTTTGATGATTCTTGGAGCTTCTTCTTTGTATTGAGGAAACGTCCACCAGAGCCTCTAGCTCTCTTCAAAGCATGAAGATGACGAGACTCATGAAGGTACGGCTGCAAAACATAGCAAGCTTTTGTTAACCAAATTGCATTGGCTCTTTAAAAGTGAAAAGATTTGATGATATACTTTACGGCTTTTGATGAGTTTGTTCTGAGCTTCAAGCTTAGCACGATGCTTCCTGCGGCGGAGAATGGCATGGTACTGTTTGGCATTGACGAATATTGGTTCATTCTCTTGAATGTTATGAGGCAATGGCACTCTTGAAGTAACCAAACCCATCATATCTAAATGCGTCAGCGCCTGCAGACAGAAACTTTCCCAATATAACCAACCAACGCCACTTAGATTTAGAATCTTTGAAAAGGAGAAGACTATACTGTAAATTACCGTTGGTTGGGATGCATATTCAGGAGCCAAGAAACTATTGAGATGTGATGTTTCAGCACATTGAAGAGGCCAAGATGGTAGACCACAAGCAGGAGGAAACACAGGCTCTTGAGACACCATTGATGAGGTGTTTGTTGACTTATTATAACCTGCAGGAATCATAACAAGAAGAAAACACTTTACCAGTTATTCCTGTAATGTGACTCTTGTCTGTACAAATCAAAGTTTGTTTAACCTGAGAGAATGGTATTAACAGCAATGCTGCTGGATCCATAACGGTTAGGTTCTCCAAAGCTTGCAGCTTCACCACCGCCTGATTCTCCAGTAGATTGTGTTGAGGAAGAATCTTGATTTTGCAGCTGCAAACTCGAATGCTTCATCATCATCATGTTCTTTGTCAAGCTGAAAGATTGAGATACTTGAGTGTTTGAGCTTTCCCAAGTAGACCGAGATGAAACTTTGCTTTGGAACACTTGCATTTGTCTTCTTAATAAGCTAATGTCCAAACCAAGCAAAAAAAGCCATTTAAAAGTCATTTTGGTCATCATCCACCAAATCGACAAATCTAAGAGATGCATGGATCCACCAAGTTTATAAAAATAGCTTGAAATCCAGATTTCGTGTTGAAGTTTGCCCAAAGATTTGAAAGATCTAAATTTCCTGGAAACCCAATTTTGGTTAAAATTACATAAAAAAGCATAACATGCAAACCAATATGTATACAAAAAGCTTTACAAAGAGAAACTATATTGACAGATGATTAACTCAAAATTGCTGGGTATAAATAGAATAATGAGAAAAATGATAATAGTTTGACAATCTCACTCTATATTTTGACAGATTATTAACTGATTGATTCACTAGAATTTACATAGAAAGCATAACATGCAAACCAATATATATACAAAAAGCTTTCCAAAGAGAAACTATTTTGACAGATTATTGACTCAAATTGCTGGTTATGAATAGAAATCAAATCTCTTTAAACTTACTGATCCAAGCAAACAGAGAGAAAAGTGGGCATAGAGAAAGCAAAGAGATTGTTTTAAGAATTGGTTATAAAATGATTATTTATTTATATTTGATCATCAGAATAAGAAGTACAAATAGAGCAACCAAATCGGTTAACACACTACCAAAGAAATGATGAGAGAGAGAGAGAGAGACCTTCGGTGTCTAGATTTGGAAAAAGATGGAGAGAAAGAGAAGTTAAGTAACAAGCTGGAGATGATGATGATGCATGTCTCCTTCCTCAAAACATGGCTGTTTCTTCTATCTCTCTCTCTTCCTCTGTCTCTGCAAATAAGTGTATTATTGGCTATGGCTTAAAAGACTAAACCTGTCTCTTTTCACCCTTTTTCTTTTGTCTGTTTTTTATCTCTCTTCACATATACCATTTTATAGACACAAATACTTAGCTAAAAATTAACTTGTTGTTCAATTTTCTTTGCAAAGTTAACAACGCTTTGTGTGGTCAATCTTGCTTATCTCTTTATTTTATTTATTTTGTTTAAAACTTATTGTATACGATTTAAATGTATATAACTATATATACATAACATTTTCATAATTCAATGAATGCGACGCATGTATGATTTTGAGTTAAAAATATATAGAAACATTTAAGTAATAATAAATGTTTCAAATTAAAAATATAATTTTTCATACAACGTGTACATAATATATATATATATATATATATATATATAGCACATATATATATATATAGAACATAATGTTAAGACAAAAGAAATATTAAAGAAAAGAAATAATAGTTTTGAAAAGCCTTAATGAAACCAGTTTTCATTGCCACTAATAAATGGTAGCTACACTTGTAAGTTGTAACTAATTTTACTTCACTAGCAGTTCAAAATATGTATGAATTGAAACAATTAATGGTGATATACATAATTTAATAATTTAGTAAACCCAAATATAATTAGCAGTTGTTGAAAAAAAAACTAGCAGTTATTATCATATTCTCAGATACAATTAACTTAAAGTTAGACATTTCTATACAAATTTCACAAGCCATGCTACAATTTTAAATAAGTTATCATTTTTACACAAATAAACATGGTAATAACATATAAGTAGATTTGATTAAGTCATTTTGTGAAATATCAAATGCAATAGGTTCAAAATACTATGATGCCTAAATTGTGGTCCAATTTTCTTATGTTTTTATTTATTTAGTTTATTTATTACGTAATAGTTCAATATTTTCATTTAAATATGTCAATGTATATTTTATATTTTTTTTAAAAAATTGTGATTCGCGTGTGATTTACAGAACCATAGAAAAAGATATAGTAGATACAAAAATAGTGTTGAACAAAATAAGAAAAGATACAAAAATAGTTTTTTAACTCATGTATAACTTAGACAGGATAAAAATGTTTATTCAAATTTGCAGATGATAGTAAAACGACCTTTAAAATAACTAGATCTTCATCCGCACAACCGTACGAATGATAATTTCATTTTTATACATGTAACTATTTGGTTTATATGATTAGTGGTATATAATTTTAATATTTACCATATTATTAATAATGTATTATAACATTTTCAAACACAGCAATATTATAGTTTGTATGCAGTAATTTTTTGTTTTAAATTATATGTGATATTGATATATGGTGTTTTAAACATCTTGTATATATGTTTTCTAATTAGTTTTCAAGTCTTTATCGAGTCTTTCTAGTCTTTTTTGAGTTATTACAGGTATGGAGTTGCATTGGATAGGAGATGGACCAGCTGGAACAAAAGAGGCAGAAAAGAGTGCAATCTGATGATTTTCACGCAGAATAGATTTTTATGGAAACCACTACTATTTCGGGATTTGCCCTAATTATTCTATTTTTCTCTCTCAGCCGCCTGTGACTTTTATATATCATATTTTTATGTTTCTTATTATCATTGTACACTATTCTAGACACAAAAAACCATTGGAGAATTTAGGATTTGAGGATTTTTATTATTGTCAAGGGAGAAGGCTCCATCTCTCTATCCATATAGATGATTACTTTGAACCCTCTTTCTATCTCTTTTATTAACATGCAATATTATTCAGATTTGATCTCTGTGTTTTCTCTTGTTATGATTGAGTAGTCAGCTAGCTTGTCTAGGGTTCTAGGGTGTTAATTTCGTGACCTAAACATAGATAAGTGAATCCATTGATTGTCTTTACTCATAACTGTTCTTATTGTTTGCATTAAACTGATCGCTTAATGTTAGATCATAGGTTTAACATGTTCATTAACCGTGTAATAGGTTGTTAGATCTGTTTTGAATGAGCATTGCATCCCTAATCAGCGAAAGTAGATATTAGGGTGTTTTGTGAACCTATCGGACTTGATCTCTATTGCTTGCAGTCGCTTCTCACCTCAACGACAGTTAGACGGTGATGTCGACTTGCAAAGGGGAGAGTTCCACGGCAGTGGGCTGTTCTACCTTGAGTGATCCGAGTTCTATACCTGTTCTTATTAGCGCTTGAGTAATTGTTCAGCTCACAATTATTGACACCCGATTAAGTAATCCTAGGCTGGCTTCTTTTTAAATTGAATTCTCATTCACATTATTTTACTTGCTTTGCACGTTACAATCAGATCAAAACACCATCATTGTTTTAACTAAGTATTAATCTAATAGAAATAAAGTGTAATAGTTGGTCTCTGTGGATTCGATCCTAAAGTACTACATCGACATACCATTTGATTGTTGTAGTGTGCACATTAGATTCATTGATGTGCGTATACACGTAATATCAGATATCTCTTTTTAAAACATGAACACTAACTAAAACTTTACACTCTGTGATATTTACAGCAAATTCCATTTAAACTTAATATCAACTTAGATATTAATTTACTTAAGAGTATACTTGTATTTTAGGTTTTGAATACATATGTGCTAATCAAATTATTTTATGATTTAAATTTTTGACTGAATAACCCCTATTAAGTGCAATTTATAAAAGGTCCGTTTGATTTACATTATTAAATCAATAATTGTAGTGTGTTATGTTGTTTTTGTCTTTTTGAACCTGCATATTCTCTTTATTAGCTATGTTTTTAGGGTTTTTATGTTGTTTAAAGTGTTAAAACTTTTATTTGCAATTCTTCATTAACATACATCATAATATATAATTAACACTTAAACTACTAATAAACACACAGGAAATAAAAATATTCACATGAAACATATTTTTCAATCATTCATTTGTCATTTATGCTAATGAAAAAAATTGGTACAATACCTATTGTACTTTTGAAATTGCAAAAGATAAAAGATACAAAAACAATTATATTAATTAATAATTTATGAATATGATTTATATAAAAATAAGCTTGATTATATTTTTGTAAACAAAGCATTCATATACTTCTATTATTGAAATATAAAATTAAACCATCCGTTATATTTAATAACAGAAATTGAATACACTTTCAAAATAGCATTTGTACGTTTATTGTTCATATTGATGGCATATTTTCAATCATAAGGTACAAATATTAACAAATCTTAACTATTAGAGATCAAAGATTTAATTGAAAAAATATTATATTAAATTAATATCACAAATACAAAATTATTAGCTATTAGTCTACATATTCTTTTTTTTTTAAGTCCACGGATCTAACTGGTGACCAAAGAATGAAGAGGAATAATGCATTTTTTAATATTCCTTTCTTAATATTCCTAACAAATTTTACCATTTACAAGGAATAATTATTCATTTTAATTCCTTTTCATTCTTTTTATTGTAGAAAATTAAAGAACAAATTTGTTCCTCACTAAATTTGATATGGAATAACTATCCTCATCATTCCCATAATTTTATTCACATCTTTTTTTCCTATTTGTTTCTAATATTCTTAGATCCAGTTAGATCCCACAGTTTTGTGTAATTTTTTAGAAAAACATTGTTGTCTGATTCGTATGCGAAATATATCATCTATTTCGCTAAAATGAGTAAGTGATATTTTACATTTTTAAGTTTGTTTCTATCAACGTTGAAGCTACACATTTTTTAATATAAGTATATACTACTAGGGAAATACTACGCTGTTTCTTTTGAAACTGATATACTACGCTGTTAGTTTACAAAAAAAATAAAAAATAATACTACGCTGTTTCTTAACAAATGTGGAAAATTCTTTAAAATTGTTCATAGTGAAATAGAGGTCGTGTTATTTGATGCATTCTTTTTCTGATATTTTTCTTCCTTGATAACGTTTGTTTTAAAAAAAGCAAAAGTATAAGTGGAAGGTTGTCAACATCTCTTTATGGTGCAATCAACATCACATTTAAGTGAATAATTTTAAAATATTATAATTTTATAGTTGGGGGTAATTGAAATTTATTGCAAGTCAAGCAAAGCAAAGAGCCCTTTTTCAGTTTTCTTGATGCAGTTCCCCCAACACAAGCAACGAATCCTAATTTGGTAGTTTCTGCTACTACATTTACAACTCTGAATAGTCATTACAACAAAAACATAAAATTCAGACAAAATAAAGAAAGTTAATAACGTAAGAGCATTTCTACTTTCGGGTGAATATTGTAGTTGAATAAAAATGACCAAAATATTCAAGTTATTCCATAAATTGAGACACATCATTATAATGTGATACTGTATATAAACTTTTTGTCGTGTATAGAGAAAATAAAAGGCAGTAACCATCATGCTTCCGACGAGGTGACATGTGTCAAACTAAATATCATATCACCGAGGGAATCTAGAAGTCCTTAAAATCAATAATTAGATTTTAACCATGTTTTCAAACTCTAAAATAATACTCGTACAACTATTTGAATAAACGACAAAGTTAACGTGTCAAATCTCCCCTAACCAGGATTCTTGTCTGAAACTCACCACGAAAAGTTTATAGTAATGATTTTATACGAAACTACGAATTATGTAAGACCAACAAAAGACTAAAACATTACGCTTTCAGACCCAATCATAGACGCACTACTTTATTATCTACCAAGTTTTAACACGTATCTGTAAGATTGAACAACACTCGTCGATTTGGAAAAGTAAAAATGCATAATATAAAGAAGAAAAAACATGTTTGCCTACCTAATATTTTTGGTTCTCAACGTATAAAAAAACTCAACACATAGAATGTCATACATCGAAAGATTAGAGTTTAAACAGAGAAACGAGTGAAGAAAGAAATGAGATCAGCACGAATCTAAATCTAAATCTAGTCTAATCAAAACACAAACAAAAAAAAACAATATCACACGTGTTCAATTCTTCTCTCATGGACCATCAAATTTATCAAATCTTTAAAAAGAAAAAAAAAGATTCTGTGCTGGAAATGAATTAAAGTAAATAAATTAAACACCCCAAATCATCAGAAGATTTATGCAAAACCTTGTGCCACCATTCATGGTTTGGTCAAAAGCTAATAAGAATCCCTTCCTTTATATGGCATCTCCTGCAATTCAAAATGAAACATGTAAGCAAAATCTAACCCTTCTGATCGAATCTATAAAAGAAAAAGAATACACAATGGAAGGTAATAGTAAACCGGTTGGTATGGCGACGGCGGCATAAACAAAACCGGTCTCTGCTGACCAACCATCATCTGTTGTGGGTACTGTTTAAAAATTCACATTTAAAAAACTCAGCCTTCCAATAAAAAAGAATCGAGTCAATGGATCTAATAGCAACAAACCTGTGGACTATTAGGAGAATAGTAAGTTTGATTTGGACCAAGCTGCTGAGGTGTATTGTTGTTATACATCATTGGATGTTGTTGTCCAGGGAATGCTGCTCCCATCTACCAATTTCAGTTTATTTATTTTTTGCGAATCAGAAAACATGAAAACAGAGACTTAAGCTCTGATTTAGAGGTAATGAGTAGACAAAAGAGTAAAGAAAGTTACTCCGTATAAAATGTGTATTCCAGGCATAGGCGGAGGGGGAGGGTAATAGAATGATCCGTCCGCAACTGGAGATTGAGGCCGTGTAGTTGTTGGAGATGGTTGGAAACTTTTTGCGTTGGGGTTGGGCTTAAATTCCTGAATCAGACCTTAAGCTCATTAGCAAATACTAACGCCAATTATACTTACTTAAATAATCAAAGCACGGCAAACAAAACCTTAGCATTTGGGTTGAGGCTGGACTTTTCTGAAGAATAAGAACCAATTGAAGAGCTTGGTGATAGCATTGGACGACTTGATGCTGCCGGGGAAGTTGCAGAGTTTTCTGAATTTCCATGCCGCCAATAAGAACTCTCAGGTTTCACTCTGTCAGAAAATCGACTGTGTAGGTTTCCATCAGTGGAACTTTGCCTATCAGCAGCTCTCCATGGATCAGAGGTTGCTGCATCTTCATTAATATCTTGAATGCACATTCAACCAATCAGTTCTAAGTTGTGACAACTGAGTTGTGATGGGTGTAGATAGAAACGATAAGAGCTAAAGTGCAGTTATACATACCTTCAAGACCAGACACTGATTCCACGGACGGCTGTGTTAATACAAATTGAAGGCATTAGAACAATGGAAGTCATGGAGCATTATTAATTCTAAATGCAATCAAAGATTATATGCAATCAAAAGAGGTTAACTTCATTACCTTTTTGTAATGAGAAGCCTCTAGACTTTTGCCGGTTCTCTGCTCACAAAACTGGCTCTTGCTACCTGGAGCAGGAGTATCTTTGGATGGGTGTTCGAACATAGGATGCCGAGCATGCTTATTTGAGTTCAAGCAGCTCTGACCTACACTAGCTAGACTGCCACCCCCCTGTAGGACCAACAAATGAAAAAATCACCGTATATTCTCCTAGAAACTACTACCCGAGAAGAACCCAACCGTACCCATGATTCTTCATAGCCCTTGCCATTGCCAGTTGAAGTAGATTTCATGCCATCAGAAGCAGTTGAATCACCAAAAGTCAAATTATTACGGCAATTCAACAAGATTTCTTCTTCTTCTTCTTCCTCTTCATAACCCGAATCACCAAATCCATTAACCGGACAGACCGAGGAGTATTTAGTTTCCTCGTCAATGTCGAACTTTCCGCTAAGCTGAAGCCCTCTTTCCTGTGTAAGATGATTGCATGCCTGAACCATTAGAAATGGTACGAAAATGAAAGAAAAACCAAGTGACATAAGAAAAAAAGCATCCATAATTCACCTCTGCTACGTGAAGATCTCGGGTATTCTCACCCTCGATCTCTCTTGCAATCCTCAAGGCTTGCTCTTCTAGCTCCATCGTCCGAGGACCTCTCTCTAGTTTTGTGGTGTACAGTTCCTCGTCAAAAGTGCTTGTTACTCCAAACAATGTCTTATTGACCTCAAACTGATTCCAGCCCCTATGATATCATCACGTATAAGACATGTTGTTCAGACAAGAAGAATGTAAATAGTCAAAGCACAGTAACAATCTCTCCCACGGCCTTAAGCTCCAAAACACTCTCTAGCTTGGATGAGTTTCACAACCAAGACTCCATCGCGATACAGTAAAATAAAAAAAAAAGCAAAAGGAAGAAGAGAAATAGAGACACTAAACAGTTGTCTAAATCAGCAAATAAAATATCATAATTAAAAGGGAAAACATCATATTCAAAAGTGACACTACCTCTTCCAAGGGTCATCAAACACATTCTCCAGATCCGAACAATCTGGAACATCTTCATCAGGTACCCAACGTTCGAGCTCTCTTTCCAAATCAACACGATAAGACTGTGATATAGAAGAGTCTGTCAACAGCTCTAAAGGTCTCTCGCACTGAGCTGAATTTGAGGCGTTACTGCTGTATACAGGAAGGTCCTAAAACCAAAACCAACGACAAAGAAGTAATAATGTCAAAACACCAAGTAGTCCCTCTAACATATTGACATGAGCATACAAACTTAATTCCATCCACAAGAAAAGAGTAAACACCTTTGCTATGACTTGCACAACTTCGTTGGCAGGGAGAATGAGTATCTTTGAAGGTGTCTTGCTGACAAGCGAAGAAGAGGGTTTCATTCCCTGTAAACTACCTTCCCTAGTCAAGGATGCCATTTTCAAAACAATTCCTGCAAGTTTCAAGGTAGATTTTGTAAGTTAACAGGTAAAACAGTGACTTCTTGTTACATCTCAAAAGGAACAAAAAGGTCTCCTCACCAAAGTTCTTCTCCACATCAGCAGAAGCATGAAACACGCCACTGTAAACCGACCCATCTTTTAGATGAACTTCAACATGATGCCCGATATGGCAAGTTGCGAGATACTCAAAGGGATCACGAGAAGAGATATCCACACTTCCAGCTTTCCCACCATTCTCTGTATCAACAAAAAAGGGAATATGCATAACGTCAAGTTGATGCTAAAAGTGGTAATATACATATAAATATGTATACAAAAGCAGTACTTTTCAGGGTGTGTGGCTTCATCAGCTGAGCCTTATTCATCCCTCCTGCTCCTGCTTCATGTTCAACTTTTCTGTATGGATATCCATTGGATAGAGGCTGGCTATTCATTGTTGCCTTAACCTGTTCAAACCCTGCAAAGTTAAGTGGACAAAACCAACTACTCAATAAGATGCTAACTGTGTACAATCAATTCACGTTCTTCGAAACTCAGTCTAGATTGCTAAATGTGCTATAAACCCTAACCAAGCAATCGAAGAATCATCATCTCACGTGACTCTATTCACTATTTTACATATATACATCAAACAACAACAACTCCTGAGGCCAATCACCATTATATATATATAGAGAAACCCTAAATCAGGCAAGTCAAAATCACCAATTTTCTCTGCCAAGGGATATTAATTACCTAATAAGCTGAAATCGACAGCGACAATGCTTAGAGGATGACGACGGTGGTGGTTTCCGACGCAGCGAGTTAGGAGGGTTTAGAGAGATGAATCCTGCTGGTCAACAATGAATCTCAGGAGAAGGGAGATGACTAATTTTGATTTTAATGATCTTTCCCCTTTTTCTCGCTCTATTGAGAAAAATTAATAAGAAGAAATCGCTGTATATTCAACGAAGAGGCTGTGATCAGGTGCGGAGGAGCGTATGATTTTGTTATTGGGCCTTTTTCTTCTCATCCGTTCATGCTTATTTGGGCTTGTTATTCGGGCCCCATACCATTTTTTGTATGAAATTATTCCTTTTTCTGGCTCAATTTTATTATTATTAATCGCACATTACAAAGTTATCATAGAATTTAGGGAAAATTCCGTAAAAATATCCGAACTAAATTTTGTTAAGCTTTTTAATACCCAAACTTTTTCACTACCCAGTTTAATACCCCAACTAATTATTTTGTTCATTTTAATAACCAAACTTTTATCATTGTACCCACTTTAATACCCAAACTTTATTTATTTAAATAAAAATACTAATAAGTTTCAAACAAAACTTAATAAAATTTCAAAAATCTAAGAAAAATATATTAAAAAATCTAGTTTTATTTTAAGATTTAGAAAAGAAGGTAGATAAAACATGGAAAATTTATTTTTTAAAAAATAAATGAATTTGAATGATAAAAATAAATTTAGTTTTTTATTTCAGAAAACAAACTAAATACAATATTTAAAACTTAGAAATTTTATTACAAAATTTAATATTTTACACTATTTCGTTATTTTTGTTTCTCAAACACCAAAAAATTTTAGAATTTTCTGAGTTTATTTTGTAAATTTTAGAGATTTTTAAAAACTTTATTTGAAACTTATTAGTATTTTTATTAAAATAAATAAAGTTCGGGTATTAAAGTGGGCACAGTTTTAAAAGTTTGGATATTAAAATAAGCAAAATAATTAGTTGGGATATTAAATTGGGTAGTGAAAAAGTTTGGGTATTAAAAAGCTTAATAAAATTTAGTTAGGGTATTTTTGTGGAATTTTCCCTAGAATCTACAAAATCAATTTTTATACACCTGAAGAAAATTAAAAAATAAATGAATTGTCATTTTTTTTATCAAAGTCTTACACGCAAATTAATTATCAAGCTATTATATTATTATTATTTATTAGAATTGTTATTTATATTAAAAACTGTACTTGATCTTTTCTTTTCTTTGTTGAAACTTATACATCATATTATTCCAATTTTTTTATCTATTTCATATAAATTTTGAGTAAACTATATATAGAAACACCAAAGAAACGACTATCCTGGATATAGTTAAAAAATCAAGATATGAAAAGATTATAAAAACTAAAAGAAAATCACCAGTAATTTTAAAAGACTAATATTTTAAGAGACTGTGATCTAAAATTGATTTGAATGACATCAGATTGTTTGTTTTTAAATTTTGTAAATATGAATTTCTCAGATGTACATGTTAGATAATCAAAGTATGAATAATTTCCACATTTTTTTTTGTGCACCAGAATAATTTCCACATTAAACAAAAAAAAACAACCTTTTACATGAGCTTTTTTGCTTGATGATTTAGAAGTTGTACTTGTAGCTTTTTCTATACAAAATTATTAATCAATTCAAAGGGCTTAAACTTTCAAGGAGAAGAAAAAAGGGAGGAAAGATATTACGAGGTTTAGGTGGGAAACACTTAATAATCTCAACTAGATCTTGATCCGTACGACCGCACGGATATTAATTTTCAGTTTTAGTATCGTTTTATATTGACTAAGCTAGGGATGAGTATTTGGGTATCCACTCGAATTCGGTTAAAATCTATTCGGGTTTGAGATTTTTGAGTTTAAAAAGACTCTAACTCTATTCGGGTATTTATAAACTTTGGTACCGGTTTGATTTGGATCTTTGCGGGTTTGATAACCCGTTTAAACTATTTTAAATTTTTAAATTTATATATCTTTAAATATCATAAAATCTAAAAAAATATAACATGTAAATTTGAGTAATGTAAGCTAAAGTACCTAAAAATTAAAATAGATATTTAAAAAATATTCATTTATATTAAAAATGAAAATAATTACCCGTCCGGTCGGACGGGTCCAGCTCTAGTTAAAAATTAAAATAGGTTTAACTTAAATATTTGGATGACGAATAAATATATATTTTAAGTATTTTTGGTGTTTTGATTATTGTTTATCTACTTTAGATGTTTACTTTTGACTATTTTTATATTTCAAATATTTTAAACAACTTAAAATAGTTTATATCTTAGATATTAACTCGAAAAATAGCTAACATATTGAAGTATATAAATATGATTTAAATAGATTCGAATATCCGAAATATTTCGTTCAGATAAGGTTTAGTTATGGTTCTCTAGATACCAAAATGGTAAATCCGTTTGGATATTATCTAGTTTCGGTTCAAATTTGGTAATACTTTTTTTTCGTTTAGATTTGTTCAATGAAGAGTTGATATTATAATTTCCATGAATTGTTTGTCCAATAAAAATATATTTTCTTTTGAATTTGACACTGATTTAATTGAGAAGTTAATGAAGTGTATTTAATTCAAATTTAATTTAAAAAACACATTAATATAAGTGGAAAAGACAAAGCATTAAAATAGGAAGTATTATTTAATTGTGTATTTAATTCAAATTTAATTTTGGAAAACACATTAATCAAAGTGGAAAAGACAGAATTAAAATAGGAAATAATATTTAATGTCAGTGGCATGGAAGTGTAAATAAAACTGAAAACTAAGGGTTATTTTATATGGGTACTTCTCTTTTAATAATATAGACTAGAGCTGGACCCGTCCGACCGGACGAGTACTTATTTTCATTTTTATATAAATGAATATTATTTAAATATCTATCAGTTTATATTTTTAAATATTTATCATATTTCTAAAATTTATAAACACAACAATCAAATAGGTTATGTGGTGTAAAAATAGTGATCCGTACCCGTTACTAAACATTTGACAAATTAATATTGACCTATTGATAGTTTGAGTAATACTTCTTGTAACATGAAATTGTTTGCCAAATGTAAAAAGAATTTAAATATTTTGATCATATATGGATAATATGGTAAGATTTAGATACGTTAGAAAAAGATATTTGCATAAACATTAAACATTGTTTTACAAGTAATTCAAAGATATTTAAATTTCAGTATTAAATTTTCTTGTTGAAAATAATTAATAGCAACCAAATTGGTTAAACATTTATTTTAGAATTTCTTGAAAAATATATAATCTTAGATAGATTTAATTATATTAAAATAATATTGAGTTACAAATATTCCATCTTGTTCTATAAGTACTTTAAATATATTTTAAATATTAGCATATATAGATTTTATTTTTCAAAATAATTAATGGTAAGTTAAACATATATTTTAGGAATATTCATAATATTGTTTAATATCGAAATTAAACTTGAATTTTGTTCAAAATAATTAATAGTAATGTTATCCAATTTTAATATTGTTAAAATCGATTTCAAATATGAATATTCCTAAAAATCAATTCATTTATTTTAGGAAATATACTAAACACGAAAATTAAGTTGAAAGTGATTTAGGAAATTGTTTAATAAATAAGAAAAGACAATGATTACTTAAATATAGGTTCATTTAATTACTTCAGTGGCATGTCTTTGTAAATAAAAATAAAAACTAAGGGGTAATTTATATTTGTATTTCTATTTTAATAGATTAGATAAGTATTACTACTATGTACTATAACTATTTTATAAGTATTAAAAATGCTAGTGCTTTAGTTGCACGCTCTAATCACTATCATTATAAATCATGGTTTAGAAACTTTAAGAGCAATCATTTTTCTCCCTTTTTCCAGATTTTAAGAAGAAAATATTCTTCATTTGTTGTCACCATGAACATAAACATAAAATGATTAAAGACTAATAATGCAGCCAAGTACGCCGTTAATAGATTAATTAAATAATTAAAGCACCAAAAACACAATTTCGAGAAAGAAAAAAAAGAGAGTTTAGGCATGTGGCACAGAGGATCAGTAGAAGAAACACAGTAGACCACACTTCATGTGCTTAACTTTATTTCCTTTTTTTTTTTTGTCATCTCTTTATTTCCTTTTTTAAGTTGCAGTGTCCAACGAACTCAAATCCCAAATCTCAAAGCTTCTTCCTTTTTTGAGAGAGAGATAGAAGAGAGAGAGAGAGACTGTGTGTTTCATTCATTCTCTCTGTCGCTTGAAGCTGCCTTAAAGACAGAGAGGAGAGAGAGAAACAGTTAATGCGAGATTGATATATACTTTAAAGACTGTTTCTATTTCTTGTCTCATCAAACAGATCTCGTGCCCTGATTTATCGCTTGTGCGTAACGGTCATATATTCTCTCTAACTCAACAGCCGTCAAAACTCCATTTCCCCCACCCCGTTTTGCTTTTGATCTCAGAACTCGTGATGCTGACGTGTATAGCGTGTACGAAGCAGCTTAACACCACCAACAATGGCGGATCTAGACCCCAACAAGAAGAAGACGAAGAAGAAACAGAGACGCCAAGGACCAAACAAGCCACTAAATCGCTGACGTCACAGGTAAAGTATTAATCCATGACTTTTGACTCAAACGGTCTTAATCCATGTTTTTGATGATCTGTAAAATTAACATTTTTTTATTATTCCTCTGTATTGTCAGTTACTCTCTTCTTGTCTTTTTGTTTCAAAAAGCATGTGACTCTTGTTTATACTACTACTGTTCCATTCCACAGCTAAAAGACATGGCGGTAAAGGCTTCAGGAGCGTACAAAAGCTGTAAACCTTGTTCTAAGACATCATCAAACAACCGGAATCATCACTATGCTGATTCGGATGGTGGTGATTTGGATTCTGGGAGGTTTCACTACGCGTACC
The DNA here is from genome assembly GCA_019706035.1 of Raphanus raphanistrum subsp. raphanistrum. Taxonomy (NCBI): domain Eukaryota; kingdom Viridiplantae; phylum Streptophyta; class Magnoliopsida; order Brassicales; family Brassicaceae; genus Raphanus; species Raphanus raphanistrum. The sequence goes on along the minus strand of CM033985.1, from coordinate 646,988 downwards.
AGAGAGCTGGGACCGGGACCGGAACCTCGACTCCTAAGATTTGGGGGAAGGAGATGGAGTCTAGGCTGAAAGGGCTTTCGAGTGAAGAAGGCACACCTACTTCTATGAGTGGAAGGACGGAGTCTGTAGTGTTTGTGGAGGAGGATGAGGCTAAGGAGTGGGTTGCACAAGTTGAGCCTGGCGTTCTCATCACTTTTGTGTCTTTGCCTCAGGGTGGCAATGATCTTAAGAGGATTCGTTTCAGGTAAATTGTTTATTACTCAACAGTCACAATAGGATGCTTCTGCTATCTTATTGTTGATCTGATCTTGAAATTAGAGGATTGTTTTCTAGTGACAGCCACATGAGTAGTAGTAGTACCTTTGTTTATTAGCAGCTTTTGGGTAATTATGAGAACACTTGTGTCCCTCATCAGACTATCTATATCTTGCTGTCCCATCATCCTGTTGGAAAGTAAATATATCCTCACCAGACCATAGATAGGGAGGGCCGGACCTGAGATGTTAGGGGCCATAGGTGATTTAGTAAGGATTTCAATAAATTTTTTAATATTAAATTTGGAAGCTTATATCTATGTAATTTTCTTAAAATAATTAGAGGGCTAAAGGTCAATATTTCACCTGGTTTTGCTCAGGACCGGACTATCCGGTCCTGAGCAATTATAAATTTGAATTTGTCTAGTCATGTCTGGACTTGCCCAACAGGATTTGTATATCTAGCTTGAATGGATTCTTCCTATAGTGCCAGCTACTGAGTTTGTGTGTTACATGCTTGGCCTTTGCGCTAAGCTAATAAGGTGACATTTGAATAAGTTTCTTCTACTTTGTTGCAGTCGTGAGATGTTTGATAAATGGCAAGCTCAAAGATGGTGGACAGAGAATTCCGACAAGGTCATGGAGTTATACAACGTGAAGCAGTTCAATCAGGAGAGCGAGCCACTCCCAACCCCTCCCGCATCTGAAGATGGGGTAATGCTTCCTTCACCAACCCCAACTCTTAGCTTCAATAAATCATTCAATACTAAATAGATTCTTGTGCCAGGGCTCGCAAATACAGTCGGCTAAGAATAGCCCTGTAACTCCACCTATGAACAATGAGCAACCTCGAGGAATGGGATACTCCTCGTCTGACTCTCTTGATCAGCAACCAATCCAAACGCCTAAGCGTTATGACTCTGCTGGTCTTGCTTCAACACCAAAGCTCTCTGGCATCAGTGGGACCAAGACTGAGACATCGTCTATTGATGGTGGTTCTGTAAGAAGTAGCTCAGCAGATGAGGGGTCCGAGGAGGTCTCGGTGAGCAACGCAAGCGACACGGAAACTGAATGGGTGGAACAAGATGAGCCTGGTATCTACATTACAATCAGAGCTTTACCAGATGGTAGCCGTGAGCTTAAACGTGTTCGGTTCAGGTAACATTGTGGTATTATTATTACATGTATGGTATCTTTGTGAACTACATTGAGACAATGTTGTTGTTTGTGTTGTGTAGCCGAGACAAGTTCGGGGAAACACTTGCGAGGGTGTGGTGGGAACAGAACAGAGCGAGGATTCAAAAGCAGTACTTGTGACTTGATAGATTTACTTGACACTTTCTTTTTCTTTATGGGCAAAAACCTACTTTCTTTTCTTTTAAACCTTTGAACAAAAACAAGTGATTAAACAAAGTTTATGCGATTTAATTCATGTTTTGAAACCTACTTGCAGCAATAACAAAATGGATGTATTATGTCTTTTTTTTTTTTGAACAACGAATGTATTATGTCTTTACCATGTATAAAATTGTTTCTATTAGGAAATCACATGAAAAGTTTTTTTTTTTGGGCCACATTTTTTTTTAAAACACTAATTTATTGAAATTGTAACAGAAACATAGTTATGGGATCAGCACATACACCCACCAATAGGTGAAAAGGTAACAAGAACATAAAACAAAGCCAAAAGAAGGTAGGGCTAACCAACAAACATGGTTATTTCAGACCAACTTCCATCATCTTTTCAGCAACTATGGCTTCTTTATCCGAAGGTAACGTAACTATAAGATGCATGCATTCTCAGCTTTGTAAAACTGCACTATGAGATTATGTATAACTAATAACATTATCCATGATTACCATAGCAGCTTGATTCTTCACTGGAGATATATGAATGGTCCAAAAACCAGAGAGTTTATTCCTACAATGAACCTTAAAGATTTCCCATAAACAAGCCAAGAATTGAAGATCTATGTCCCATTAAAAAGCTTCCAATCTATTGAAACTATGAGAACTTACAATTGTTCAATCAATTCAAAAACAAATAACCCAAAATTTGGATTCATAATCTGCTGGCCCACTTGCAATAAATAACCGTAGCTATAGACTTGTCTCCATATCCAACCAAAACATGCCACTGAACTGTGAATGGGCTGTTCAGATGCCTCAGATGCGACTCCACACCACGGACATGCCTAACAAAGCACCAGTTCTCGGGTGGCCACCGCCTTCGACGTGAATAGGCTATCCACGTGCTCCCTGCAATATGTTTGAAGCAATCAAATAAGAGGACCATATTATCGCAAACAACAATTTTTTTTCTCTCTAACTTTGTTGAGAAGTTGCAATAATCTTGAACAAAAACTTCTTACTTCTCCATCAATTTTTATACTTTTTAGGGTCTGATTTACCAAATAATAATGGTTTGACAAACAATAAATTGTAATAATATTGGAAACTTGAGAGTTTGATTCACATTATCAGTTTATTCGGTGTCTTAGATGTTTTGTTTATGTTCATCTTTTGGGCTCCCTATTGTCTTTGTAAAGGGGAAAGTAAAATGAATAAAATTTGTAGTTTCAAGGTATTAAATAGAAAGTATTAGGCCCACGGGATGTTTATGGGTCCTTTCGATGTTTTTATCATCTTACGAATTTATTAGGCTTGAATAACTACTAACCCAACATCACGAGGCCCATCTTAACTTAAGCCTGTTCCGTAACACGCAGATTTATGAAATTTATCCAGGGAAAGTAATCAAATAGACTTTTAAAATCTTCTTTATTCCATTTTACTGGTTGTTGGTCACTGATTTGGTTATTCAAGATGAATTTAAAATATCGCAGGAAATATCCAAAACTCGTAAATGATTTCGTTTATTCATTATAATGTCTTACATGTATTATAAGTTTATCAATTTCTTAATGTGAATTCAAAGCATAATATGAATATGGAGAGGAGGAATCGTTCTCTAGCTTCGTTGAAAATTTGCAAATAAACACCTTTTTATTCTCCATCAATTTTAATACATTTTTTTTTGAAAAGTTCTTTATGAATCGCTGTTCGCTTCTGTATAGATCATATATTCTTCTGCAGGCTGTTTCGTTATAAAGCTTGAAAGAGAGACACACATGATTATCAATTCTCTTGACCATGTAATGCGTCTCGTCCCCACTCCTTATACCATCAACAGTGCCCTAGTTCTGTCTTAAGCCAAAAATCATTGTGTGCAAAGTTGGAAGAGAATCTTATAATACCATATTACCATGTGGTTGGTCGTTTTAGTGTTGGCTTCTTTTGGAATACCCTGTTCTTTTATTTCTCTTTTCTCAGTGAGATTGTTTTGGGGATTTGAGAAAAGAGAGAGACTGATGTTTCCTGAGTGATGTTTCGAGGAAAAGATTGAGTTGTCATTGTTCTTCTTTGAGTTCTGTGTCATCCTTTTCTTTTCTTGGGATCCCCAAACATTTCTTTCATATACTCTCCCGGATTTTCATAAAGAAACATTGGTTCCTGAGCTTGACCTAGCTTTCTTCTACACTAAGAATATGGACCACTTTTTAAACTAACTAAACATTGTTTGAATATAACTTTGGAAGCTTGATTATCTTCTTGATTACTTTGAATTCTAGTTATCTTTTTGTATAGCATTTCACAATAAGTTACTATGACAAAGATGCCAGGAAGAATATAATCGATGGTGTTGTTGACATGTACATATATATGGAAAACTAGAATTTGATATAAGAAAACTGGTCTAGAATCTTAATCAAGTGCCTATTGGTCCTCTCTCACTTACCCTTTTGAGAAATGATTACTCTCTGTGGACTTCTAACTACTTGCCTTAAGTGATTTGGAGTAACTAATACTCCTTTTGTTTCAACTTTTTAATTACCAAAGGTTCAGTAATTGTTTTCTTGTCCTTAATGATATGTGATGGGATCGTAGGAGTCAAATCTACACTAATTAGACTTAGTACTTAGTGTCTCGCAACGATTGGCTAGGGATTATCTTAGAGAAATCCTGAGATATGAGAAGCATATAGACTAGGGGTTCATCAATTAGGGAGTTTAGAATTTGATTAGGCGACACTATCTTTTAAATAATGAAGCCTTTATAAGGGGAAATGATGGGCAATTAGGCTTTTCTTGACCCCATCTTCATTAGGAAATGTTAAAGCTATATATATGTAATGTTAATTTAACTTCAATTCACTTATATATGGAGTATTTATTTAAAATATTTTTGAAGGAGAACCATAAAGTATAATGATTAGGATCAATAAATACCGTAAATGTTTAATCCTTAAACCTAAAATTAACTTGTTGAAATTTTGTTGTGATTTTTTATATATTAGTTACGTCTCTTGAGTTTGAATACAATGGCTTCTCCTTTTACTGCATGCACAAAACTCAGTATGATCATATGAGAAGCTGTCATTTTCTTATAACTGCAGTCTGCAGTCCACATATACGTACAGGCTCTGCAACTCAGAATAGTTTATTTCCTTTTTCCAATACGTAAGGAGAAAAATAAATTAACATGGCATATAAATATAAATCATATATATACAGAGGAATATCGATACAAGATCTCAACTATAAAAAGTGTTCTAAGTGAATATAAGAAAAAATAATTAATGGTTATAAGCATGTTTATGTACTTGCACGTTAAGCACTATCTTGAGAGAATCTATGTATATATAATCTTTTCGTTTGATCTACGACAGGAATACGAGTTTTGAATAATAGATATATACAAGTAAATATCTGTTTTGTTCTGTATTAAAAGGAAAAGAATAGCAAAAGTGTACGAGGATGGGGTCCGGTTAGAAAAGAAGGTGCTACGAGTGGGATGTTTCGTGGATTAGAAGGGACGATCATTTTATACTGCATTTTCGAATTTGTCACAAACAAGTTATTTTGTTTTTTTTGAACAATATAATTAAAAATACTTAAACTTATCAATCAGTGCAATTTATTATATCACCACTTATTTCACCCATGTATTTATATGTTATCTACATATGCTAGTAATATAGAAAGCTAAGAACAAAAAAAAACAATTTTGTTTTAAGCAAAAAAAAAACAATTTTGTAAAAAGGTGGACATAGTTTTTTAAAAAGAAAATGATCCACCTTATTTTTTTATCCTTATTATTATACTCGTTTTGTGTCGTCCCCGTCGAAGAAAACAAATTTCAATTTTAAATCTTAGCCCACGAAGTAATCATTCTGCAAATGAGTATCATTAACTTTTAGAACATGCTTTCATAAAATTTAAATACTATTTATCTTAATTTAGTATATATTTTAACTACAAACATTAGTAAAGTACAATTTACAATTGGAATTTGTTAAATATAAATACGAATATATTTAACGCATGTAAAGTATATTATTTGTATTATAGCAAATTAATTATTTTAATCATTATTATTATGCTAAGATAAGGGTTGGGGCACACGCTAAATTTATATAAAGAAATATTGCGGCTAAAAGAACATTAAATAAACATAGAAGTTCTTCTGTTAACTAACTGTTTTAAAATACCTTTTGGTAGAAGTCACATGCAAAAGGCTGACTAAATTAAATACTTCTCTACCAGACCTTATAAAACTCTTAATGTTTCTTTATTAACCGAAAGCATTATCGTTTATCGCTTACCTATAAATATATTATATATACATATAACATTTGCTAATAAAAACGATGCAGAAGTACAGTGGTACAAATTAAGTGTAGTATACAGGACAAGTATAATTTTGACAGAAAAAATAGTGGGTTTTGATAGAAAAGTAGCGTGGTTTTGATAAAAATAATAATATAAATAAAGTATATTAACATAATGACAAATTATTTTGTTTGTTTATTAATTTTAATATAATTTTATTATATACATATTTTTCTAATGTACATATATGTGCATAGAAATTTAATAAAATTATTTTGAAAAATAAGTTATAAAGATACTGTAAATATTTTTAATATTTTTATTTAAATTAAATTAAGTAAAATCTCTAGTATAGAATTTATATTTTATGTATTTTGTATAGAAGTACACATCGCTATAAATTTTCTGTAAACTACAATAAGATTGTCTGCATTTATTTAGAATGCATAGAAACTATATAAATTTGCTAAAAGATAATTAATTAGATCAGTATAACAATAATATGTATGTGTATTAATCTGTATAACACTATTTAGTAGACATTAAACAAATTCTTATTTTAACTTAAATTCAATGTATTATTATTAATTTTATAACTAGTTTTACTTTTTATCATAGAGAAAAACAATTATTTGAGTTAGTTCAGAAAAAAGTATATATTGAAGAGAGTTGAATCAAAGACGTTTTTTAGGTGTAGAATGAATGTAAATATTTATAATTTTACGTCATTTATTAATAAAATGATACAAATGATTTCAATCACCACTTTCACAATAATTTATTTAAGTGATGCAAAAGAAATTTACATCATTTATAACTAATGCAAAAGTAGAAAATAAATGATGTTAAACCAATGTTTTTGTAGTGTAGTATTTTCCAATAGATTTTTTATACAGAGTTTTAGAATCAAAATATTGTTTAAAAAGTAATAAAATAATAAAAAGTTATTGTCCAATGCGGATTTCACTGGACCGCTGGTTAATATAGCTGCGGTACATTTTAGCAAAGCGTTATCGCTTTTATAGGCACATTCTGTCATTTTAAGTTCGTTTTTTTGTTTTACTGTTTGCACAGAAATCGCAGTTGAAAATAAAAATAGTATGATTTTTATTATATAAAATTTGATTCTTTAAAATTGTTAATTAATATGATTGTGACATATATCAAGCTTAATTCTTCTACATATTATTTTTACAAAACACAATAGTATTTACATTAAAAATATTACCTGAGTATAATAACATCCATAAAAGTTTCTCTTATTAAAAGTGTAAATTAAATAAAACTGTAAGAGCAATCTTATTGTTCTTATAATTAATTAGCTTTACTTTTTAATTGATAATTTGTGTTGAAAATAGTATAAACAAAAAAATAACTACAACTATTTCACCGTATATGATTGTGATATGTGTCAATTAAAAAAATTAGATTGTGTGACATATATTTTCCTTTTTAAACCAAATAAGATTTTTTTTCTTTTTGTAAAATCCTGACTAGAGAAAAATTTAAATTTTTATTTAATAGTAATTTGTACTTCAAAAATTTTAATGATAAACATGATAGAAAAAATATTTAATTGACAAGAAAAATGTAAATATATAAGTGACATTGAAAAAAATAATTTTGAAAATGCCAACTTTTAGAAGTAGTTATTATTATTTGGAAACAACTATTTGATAGTAGTTTTATTTTTCTAAATCCTATACAAATTGTAATTGTATAAAATTATGTAATATTAATTTCTTTTTCTAAAATCCTAAATAGTTGTTTTCCTTTCAAAAAGCTTATTTAATAAAATATTAAATTAGTATATAAGAAAATGTATAATATTGTCATTGACTTGATTGGTATTATTTAACTTTCATTTTTTTATAATTCCAATTTTTATTTTGGGTTGGTTTTAATTTAAACTTTTAGGTATTTTTCTTTAGTCATATGTACAAAGTCGATAACAATTCATTTATGTATCATGATTATAAAATACAAATATTAACTTGGACTTAAGTGTGAAAAGTGAAAACGAGTTTTTAATTATAAAATAAATCTTACATATGCAGAAAAAATCATAAAAACATACCAAAATAATTTATTATTATTTATTTTCATTAAATTAAAACAAATTCTGTTGCAACGCAAATACTCATATTTAGTGGTGCATAAAGTGTGGTTTTCCAAATACCGCTTTGAAATACGTGAATCATGTGTACCCAATCACAACCTATGTATATACTTATATATGTACACGTTTGATTGACGTTGACTTCCCCTGTTGTCCGAAAATAAGCCATTTTCTTGTATTTATTAGCGGATAGTCATAAAGCTTTGCATACATCAAGTACGAATTAACGTGGTAGATCTAATAATTATCAACTAATGCATGCCCTAATAACAATGAGTTTGATTAGCTTATGAAAAGGAAATGATAAACGTGACACAAATTGGGGAACATAGAATGATTTCAAAGCATGACCGTGTGGTGAAAGTTAATAATTACTTTTGGGAAAATAAAATACAAGTTAGAGATTTCAACAATGAAGACAATCAAATTAAGTATGTGAACTCTTTTAGAAGTTAAAATTGCAATAGTATCAAGGTAGTGGCTTGCAACATAATGAATATATCTGTTCATGACGAGTGTCTCAGTGGTGGTGTTGGGTCAAATTATGTGACTGAGCCTCTTAGCCGCATTGCTTGACTATTCATTCTCTATAATCTTTCTTTTGGCCTTTTCTGATTCACATAACACCGTTTAGGCGGTTCACATACAAAGCGAATCCTATGTATATCCCTAGGGTTTACTTTTTTGGTCCCTTTGCCCTAGCTTTTCTCTTCGAAGTTTGACAAACTGTGCCTTCGTTTTAAGTGTATGCGTTACAATTATTGTTTACACAATCATATCTAAAGATAACGTATGTACTTTTCACAGTTTTAAGTTTTGAATTTTTTTGTACTAGCATACATGATCTTTCTTATATATTTAGATTCTAGTCCTTTTCAGCAAAAAAATGTACATCACATATATGTGGAACGTTTAAACGGTCAGAAGCACTTATGATCATATTTCCTCAGAAACCTAAAGTTCTCAAAGTAATGTAAATGACAACAACTTCAATATTTAAACGTTATATATTATCTTTTTCTAGTTACTCATACTGAATAAACTGCTAATTCCAGTTAAAACAGTTTGGTGTATATTACTTAATAATTAGAATAGTATTCACGAATATATAAATTTTAAAAAGAAAAGCTGTAATGGACCCAAGTATCACACTGGATTTGCTGTAATGACTAGACGATTTATATTTTTTGTGTTATGAAATACACGTACAACTTTTGTTTTTAGAAAGAAAAGAAAATTTTGTCATTGGCTTAACCGTTATAAATATTTATAATAGATATAAGCTATAGCAAATATGTGATTAGTTTCTTCTAATCAGCACCGAGCAACCACTCATCTTTAACTATGGCTGAAGTTATGGCCGATGATCAAGGTTTGTAACCGATTGGTTTGTACATATTTATTAGTGTTATGCTAGTGTCACAATTTGATTTCACATTCATGAAATCGTGTGTAAAGCTGTGTAAATGATATAAAGAAGAAAAAAAGCAACGAGTAATCTGATTGGTCTGAATAATGTATATAATAAGAAATAAAGGAGAAAACAAAATGAATTTAACTAGTGAAAATACGAAATAGTAATTAGAAAAATCGTTTCCACTTAAGTCTGAATCTAAAAACAAGATATAAGTTCTATTTTTGTTTTATTAATTTTAGTGCTTGGGTATATTCACTTTTAGTTTTTTTTTTAAAGCTTGACCATTTTTTAAAAGTATAAAATTCATTATTTTTAAAAAATTATAATAAATGTTGACACATTTTTTATAATAACTAAATCAAGTTTTTTCCAAATTATTGATACATGCATGTGTTTCATTATATGCTAATGTATATATATACCAAACTTACAAGTAAATGTCTTTTTCTCCAAATTTTAATGAGAATATTGCTAAAATAATTCATACTTTTTGTGTATTCAATTTGTTAATTTCTTATATTCATTAGATAATCACCCATAGAAAGCTTAAAAACTATTTTCCCACAAAGCTAGGTTAGGAAAAAAAAAACTCACATGGTTAACTAGTTAAAACTTAAAAGTAAGACTTACCAAGTTAATTATTTACGAATAAAAAGTAATAAAAAGTTAAATACAGTAATATATTAAAAAAATGTTGCCAGCAACTATATTCCAGTCTGGCACCTAAGTAAATACTGGTAGGAAAAGTAATAAGACACGTGGCAATGAGTAAACATTTGGCTGATAAGACCCCTCTACTTTCTTCTTCCTCCTCCTCACTCTCAGCTCACAAAGAAGAAACAAAGCGTGCTTCTTCTCTCACTACCCTCTCTCTCTCTCCAACACTATCATTACCTTCTTCCTCTATAAAATCTCATGGACCCTTGGGATAACCAGTACCGTCGCCGAGATCACCGTCACCCTTCCTTCTCCTCCACTCTCCTCGACCAAATCTACCGCTCCACCGACTCCTCCTCCTCCGAAGTCGTCTCCATGAGGAAGAAACAGAACCGCGGCGACGAGAATCGCGTCTGCCTCGAGAAAATCCTCGCTAACCGCCGCAAAACCGCCGACGAGAATCGTGTTTGCCTCGAGAAAATCCTCGTTAACCGCCGCAAAACCGCCGACGATCTCCTCAGATCCAAGCACTCGAGCTCCAGCTCCTCCGACTCGAGCGGATTCTCCTCCTCCGAGTCGGACTCCTTCTACAGGCGAACTCGCTCCTCGCGCTCCTCCCCGCCGGAGATTCACCATCCTCCTCCCAAGCCGATTCGAACCACCACCGTGGAGAGACTCGAACGGCCTAATAATAATAATAATAATAATAATAATAATAATAATAATAAAGTGAAATTGAAGGCGTTGAAGATGTATAGCGATTTGAAGAAAGTGAAACAGCCAATCTCTCCCGGCGGACGTGTCGCCACATTCCTTAACTCTCTCTTCACCACGGGAAACAACACGAAGAAGAAAAATAATAAAACCGCCACGTCATCATCCACCACTTGCTCATCATCCGCGTCTTCCTTCTCTAGATCTTGCTTGAGCAAAACGACGACGTCGTCTAGTGAAAAATCGAAACGGTCTGTTCGATTCTGTCCCGTCAACGACGTCATCCTCGACGAAAAATCAACTCGTGAGAGCCGAGTTATGGAGGAGAATCGTCGCGTGATCGAAGCAGCTAAGGAGCTTATCAGAACTTACCAGAAGAGTAAAGACGTCGTCGTCAACATTGAAGAAGACGATGATGATGATGCTGCGAGTTGCGCGAGCTCCGACCTGTTCGAGTTGGATAATCTATGGGCGATAGGGATCGAGAGGTATCGAGAAGAGCTTCCCGTCTACGAAACAACTCGTCCCGACACGAATCGTATTATCTCCAGATGAAGGAACCATTATTGTTAAAATTAGTTTGCTTAATTACTTACTGGTTTGGGGGTGGATTAATTAATTTGGGATAATACAGTTTTCTGAGTGAGGTTAATTATAATTATCCAGTGTTTTCATAAAATGAGTTTACTTGTGAGTTCTGTATTACTACTAAATTAATTAATGACTAACTAAATAGAAATTCGAAATCTAAGAGGAGCCTGAGATGAGTTTAAAAGCATAATAAAAAATGGTTTTCTATTTTCAACATTTTGGAGCAAATAACTACAACTCTATCATGTACTTTTATTTAATTACCGACCAATCAATTACGAAGTAGACGCCATGAAAAATAAGATGCAATTTTCTCGCTAGCTGGTAAAACTTTTGATGGTTTAACTTCTAAGATCTAACTTATAATAATATACTTTATCAGGGCCGTCTCAAACTTTATTGGGACCCTGTTCAGATTTTTTTAATACATTTTAATAATCAGAAATAATTAATATGCTTCTTGACATATTACAAAAATCTTGTTATTTAATTTTCTTAAAAAATCTAAATGATAATATTCTTTGAATTTTTGATACAAAATTATCAATCGAATCAACTTAACATTTGAAAATTTTAATGCAAAATCATCGACTAAATCACCAAGTTTGATATTTTTTAGCCACTCTTCTAGCTTTTTCAGTTTTTCTTCTGATGTTTATTATATTCACAATCAAAAGTTATAATCTATAAATATAATATAGTATAAAATATGGATAATGGTTAGACCAAAAGTTGTAGACTCTATATTTTTTTTCAAAAAATAGACTCTTTTATTTTTTTCTTGTCGACAGAAAATGTAAGCTAGTTTTCTTTTTTCTGTATTTGCAATCTATTTTGTAAAACAAATTGGTAAAAATTTATATCTTACTTTTTCTATTTATAATTCACTAAATAGTAATAGTTTCCTAAACACAATCAAATTAGAATATTAACTTTCTATACTAGCATTGAATATTAAAAGACACACCAACAACTGTTTTTACTTCCCATAATATAGAATTGATATAAATGCTAATTACTATCTAATTTATTGCATTTTTAGTTGGTTATGTATAAAAATATAAAAAGTGTAATTTATATTTATTGGTTAATAAAAACGAGGACTAAATTTTAAAAATATAGGTATTCTATTTTATATAAATATAGGATTTTAAATTTATAAATATTACTAAAATAAAAACAAAAAATAATGGACCCTCTAAAATTTTGGACCCTGTTCGACCGCTCCAGTTGCACGTGCTAAAAGACGGTCCTGTACTTTATGTTAGAATGATTTAATTATTTTCTTTCGAATTTTAAAATCATATCTTAATTTAAATTTCACTAACCAGTGATCAGTAACCATACTTCCACAATCTCTATCACCCCCCCCCCCTCCCCAACAAAAAAAATAATAAAGGAATTCACTTACCAATGCTTCTGTTGTTTTACTTTCGTGAAAACTACTTTAAATTTAAAATAAATTAATGAGAAAAGTAACTATTTGAGTTGATTTTACTGAATATTAATCATGATTAATAAGATAGGGGACAAGAGTGACAAAGACATGGTCTCAAATGTCATGGACAAGAGTATCCAATAATTTGATTCTCTTTTACCACAATTTGTTTGCTAAATTGACTTGTTTTTGTCCCAAGTGCGACTTTAGAAGATTAGAATTATGTTAGAGGCATGCAATTCTCGTATATATTTATAAGTTACCACCCCTTTCCATAATATTCAAAAAACTAGCCTACTAACGCATGTCAAATTCAACAAATGTTTTTTTTACTATGCATCGTGTATAGCAATAGTTCTAACTTCTAACCACTTCAGTCGGACGCCGAATATGAATTCATCGTACATGTATATAAATAAATAAGGTTTAATAATAGCTTAATCATAGCCTCATGATATGATACACTAACAAAGCGTTAAAACATTGTTAATTTAATAAGTACACTTTCTTTAAGTATAAAACAAGTGAGAAGAGAAAAAGTGATAATCCATTAAAAAAATTTCCTATACAAAGGAAGCATAAGACACACTAGAAACATAGATTGACATCACTGATCAATATGATACCAATCCAGTGACAAAATTAACAACATAGATTTTTGGTCAGCAAATTCATGTTTATCTAACTGTGGCATGCATGAAAACCTCGCTTATGCTAACCATACTAAATAGAATATGTGTCCCGAAAATTAGAGAGCTAACACTCTAAACAATATAATATGTCAAAAATATAATCAAAATGAGAGTTTGTATGTCTTTCTACAGTTTGCAGGTGGACCCTTGTAAGCAAGAAGTTGGTGAACATATCAATCAATAAAAGATATTGGACAGCAACATATCATACGTAAAACTACACCACAAGTTAACGTATATTTAATAATCGAGAACTCTAGGAGCAAACCATGTCCCATAACATCCTGCATGCACGACACGACTCGTCATTCTCATGCACTTACTGTGCCTTAACCCATCAGAATGCAGGCGATGATTGGTGTCTGGTGTATGGTTTTGATACACATCTTGCGATCGATTTGTTCAAACTTCTAACAAAACAATATCGCAGATTTTTATTCTGCGTATATCTTGTTTGTCTGGATGTATCATGCGAGTAAACCCTGTTACATTTGTACATATATTAGACAATTAGGTAGATTTACAAATTTTCAGACCGATGAGACACAAAGCTTCCAATAGCTAGGTTACGTTTGCTTTTCTAGCACGCAATTTTTGTTTTTATTACTCAAAAACTTTAATAATATATTGGAGTTAGATTACTTATCGGATGGTTCATTTATATTAATTAAATGTTACAGTTTTGACAATATCAGTAAAAAAATTTCTTACCAATATATAGTTACTAGTATCAAGAAGTTATGGACTTATAAATCCGAAATTATAATAGTATATATCAATGTTACAAGCTCATTGATTTTAGTACCTTTAAATTTTACGATAAGTGCTTATATAATTAGCATGATTGAGTTTGGATGATGCCACAACCATAGCAGTAAGTGATCATCAACACGTTCATACCAGAATGCTACCATACATATCCTGGTTGTAATTTATATTTATCCTACAATTTAGATAAATGACTAAATGAGGTCGAATAATTTTGGAAAAATCTTTATCATACCAATAGAGTTGAAACACTAAACAGACAATATTAATGGTGAATAAACACGGAAAATAACTCATATGTGTAATGTGTTCGTCAAGCTATTTTCAATCTCAAATACAACAAATTTGAGTCTTAAATGATATGGTTGGTGTGTATTACGATTTACGAACATAACATCTGATATAGCGATGGTTTCTGAGTGTACAAAACCTGATATTTCTGGAGAAAACAAAATGAAAGAGACAGAGTGTGAGTTTTCAATTTAGCGGGCAACGTGGATAGGCAGCTACATACAGAGACCAAAACAAGTGGATATGACTTTTGCCCGAACATGACGGGTGGCCGCTTTATGTCTACTGGTTGTCGCGCGTGCACACGTGTGAACCCTTCTTTTTCGATCCCTATAATAATCTTCTTTCTTCACGTCACCTGTGCTGTGAAATTTTAAGATGTGATTACAAATCTGCTACATTAACTTTTGAGAAATAATATGTCAAATTAATTATTGATAAAAACTTTCAGTTAATTTTGTTTCAAAATTTAGCATAAGAAATTTTAAAAATTTCAAATAAACATAAATTCATAGTATTATATTTGAGGCTTTCTATTTTGTTTTAGAATAATTTTGATGATAGTATTACTTATTTTATCTTTTAAACTCATCTATCTAATCTATTAATTTATGGTCTTATTTTTTTATTTACTGTTGACAAGTTATAGTATGACCACTTAATTAATTACTTAATTTGATATATTTGATAATTTAAATTAAATCTTAATAATCAATAAAAATATTAATAATAAATCAATTTTTAACAATAAATTTGAATTTATTTTAGCTATAACAAAATCTATTGAAAAAATCTTACAAATTCTACCAAACATTTCAAATATTTTTAATAAAATAATGTATTAGTCAATTTCGTAATTAGTAATATAATAATATTTATAATTAGTGTTAATCAAAATTTTGTCATAAAAAAGGAAAACAAAAATTGTGTTATTTTTATAAACTTATCAAAATCTATAAATTTAGAATCATAATTTTTATATATTTTTGAAAAATCATAGTAAGACCATTTAATTAATTACTTAGCGTGGTATACTTGATTATTTATATTAAATATTAATAATCAATAAAATATTAATAATAAATAAATTTTAACAATAACATTTTATTCTGCTCTTAGCTATAACAAAATCTATTAGAAAAAAACTTACAAAATCCTACCAAACATTTTATTTTTAAATAAAATAATACATTAATTATGAGTAATATAATAATATTATAATTAGTGTTCATTAAAATTCTATCATAAAAATATGTTATTTTATAAATTTAATTATAGTCAATGTTGTATTAAAAGATAAATCTCTATTAACTAAATATAAAAAATTATATTAAATTTACAAATTTTTTTTTTTAAGTTTCATGCAAATAAATTTATCACTCATCATTAAAAAATCGTAAATTGTCTAAATTTTTTTTTGCAAAACTAAAATTATTAACATATGTTAAACTATTATTTAAATTATATGTATATATTATATTTTTGTTTAGTTTGAAACTTAAAGCAATATATCATCTAAAATGATTATATACAAATAAAATAGTACATAACTAACATTTAGTTTATGTATTAGTTTAAAAATGTAATTGTTTTGAAATTTTAATAATTATTTTTTATGATTTTATTAATCTTGACGAATATGAAGTATAAACAATATATAACACTAAATGTAAATTATATGTTTAAAAATCTTATGATAATATATCACAGTTACATATTTATAAAATGAAAAATATCCATATGCGGGTTAAAATTCTAGTAATATATTGAATTTTCAAGAAATTGTTCTTCATCTGGAATAAATAAAATATGAATAAAGCCAAAATAAAATATTGTAAAATGCATATAATTGAGTTGTTACTTGTCACCGTAAGTATTTTATTTGATGAATGAGATCAAATATGTTTTTTTGTCGTAATTCAATAGTTTGAAGTTACAATATATTCTGATGTATTAGTCAAAAAAAAAATATTCTGATGTAAACGCTTATATTTGTCAACAAAAAGTTGCTTTAATAATTGCGTTAACAGTATTACAAATAGAAATGTTGAATGATATTTTTGTAAAAGAAAAAGGGGCAAATGTGAAATATGCTAAACCGAAAAAAAAAGGTAAAAAGGAGAATGTTTTGTTGGAGCCCAAGACGATGATTATCACTGACTTGCAGCTTTTGTCTGAAAGATGATACGGCGTCGTATCAACACCACTTCGTTTCACATTCGAGTAGAAAGATTCTTCCATTAATCTCAATATTTTTTAAAAAAAAATTGTTAACTTTCCCAAGTGTAAAAGTCATGAGATCAGACAAAAAAAAAGTTACGAGATAAGTTAGTGCCAGTAATAGTATGTGTACTACTTTATTAGGGTTCTTGTTCCACGATGAAATAAAACAAAATGTCCTCTAATTCAAATTAGTACTGCATTTACAAGGATCCAGAGAAAACATTAGGTTAAATCAATCATATGCACCAACTTTTGGATGAATTAGGAACAAATAATAGTTGTTGTTGTTTGTTGGTCGATCAGTCCAAATTCATCTTTTTGATAAATAAGTCCAAATTCATCTTTATCTGTTTAATTAATATTAAATTTGTCTTTTCTCATATGCCACAAGTAAAATGGAGACAAAGAAAATAATGTTTCAACAACAGAAAAATTTGTTTATCAACTGTGAAGAATAAAGACTAGCAATAGTAGGCGTGGACATTTCAGTTTAATTTTGAGTTTGATTTAGGTTCGGTCTGGTTTAATTTATTTGGGTCTAATAAAATTTCAACCAAAATCAATCTAAATTAGTTTGGTTTGGTTTGCTTACGATTTGGTTTGGTTTTAATTTGATTTTGTTTGCATCTGTTCAATTGAATCAAGTCATTTTTAGTTTCGTTATAATTCTGTTACAAAAGTATAATATATAAAAACATAAAACCTATCAACAGTAAATCATTATTTTTATATTTAAATATAAAATCAAATATCACAATAAAATATACAAAATGTAGTTCAATAATTTTATATTATTTTCTTCAAACCTAATATAAATATTATATGCAATTTTTTTTGGTTTGATGTTAATGTATGAAATTCATATTTTTATTTGTTTTAGTTGTGTTTCGACTATTCATTAAGAAGTAAAATGTATAAATTATGCTTAGTTGTCTAGGTTAAATGGTTAAATATCTAATTTTTAATATTATTAGTATATTTACTTAATTTAAATAAAGAAAACTCCAGTTTTTTTTGTTCGGTTTAAAATTAAACCATTTAAGTTAATAAAACATTTAATCAAGTGGTTTAGACATTTATTATAGTTTAGTTTAGATCGGTTTGGATTCAGTTAGATTTGTTTGGTTTGGTTTGGTTTTGTTTGTTTTTTTCACCTACCCGGCTACCCCGGCCCAAAGCAATAGCAATAGTCAAGCTTAACAGCAACTGTAGCACATGATTCCATCACGTTTACCGACTAATCATACCATGTTACTGTAAGTAAATCCTAAGTTTATCTTTTAGAAATAGGTAAAATAGTCTTTTTTGTTGGCTAGAAAGAAGAAAGTTTCGAAAAATTGCTTGAAATACATTATGTTGGATATTTTCAAAGATATATTTACTGAAAAATATCCTACGTCTGAATATAGGATTTAGTGATTATTGTTTACGATTTAATATTTAGAAGATCTGGGTAGACTTAGAAACATCTATAAATAATTCTTAAACATAACTGATTTAGGAAGATTAATTTTGTCTTTTTTCATAATAAGCTTAGGGGAATTTTTATGTTTACTATATTGTTGGTATCATTAATTATGTTTACCACTACTAAAAAGATATTATCGAAAATGTCTTATTCATTAAGAGGCAAAAGACTCATGTATCCTTACTCTCTCTATATATAATAAATAATTATTTAAATAGAAAAAATAAATAAAATATAAAGAGTAAAATAAAAACAAAAGATAAAAAAACATTTTTATGTTTTCGGATTATACTATTTAAAATCCGAACTTTTTTATAATTTTTTTTTTGAACTTTTGAGATTCTTTTTTTCAATTTTCTTTTTGAAATTCGAAAATTATTTTGGAAACTATTTTAAAAAATTTTAAGTGTTTATTTATATATTTAATAGAATACTAAACTCCATATTCCAAAAACAATACTCAACCCCTCAATTCTAAATTCCAAGTCTAGATTAATTAACCTTAAAATTATAAATATTATTTGTTCTCTTTAAAAGTGAAAATAAAAATAGTTAAGATAAACGTGAAAATAGTATTTTTGGCAGTTTCCTTAATATATTTATCAAAGGGACTATCATTTAAATGTAAACTAGGTGACTCGCCGGCGTCTATGCATGAATATAATTTTTTTTAAGGAACCAAAATGTAATAGTTTTGGGTAATTTTTATCAGTCTTAATTGTATTTGTTTGTGTCCTTCATGTTATTTTAGTTAAAGTAGTATTATTTATGTTAAATTATTATTATTTATAAATTATTTAGTTGCAGTTTATAATTCTTTTTGCAATATATTTTATTAAAAGTTTTATTTACAAATTATTTAGTTGTACTATTATAATTGTTTGTGCAATATATTCAACGTGGCCATAATATTTATTTCTAAAGTTCTAAAATCTAGTGTAAAACTTAATTTTAAATGTGTTAATTATTTTGGATTCAACTTTTACCAATTTTTTCAAACTTCTTAACCAAGTCAATGCTTTTAGTTATTGCATGAATACTGTTCTTTTTCTTCAATTTTGATTTTTATAATTGTAGATTGAGTAGAAGTTGAAAGATATGAGTTTTAAAATTGTCTCATCATCAATTAAAACCATCTCAATAGGAACAACTTCTTTAAAGTATTTTTTTCAAAAACCTCATAATGCTTATTTTGATCTTGCATATATCTAAAGAAGAACAAAAATTTTGGATGGAAGTCATAGAAATTGTGTTCTTACAAAGGAAAGACATAGTTTTATGAATAACAAAGATTTTTTTTTTGAACGATGAATGATTAGCTGATAATTTATATATATGTCGATAGCTTAATAGTTTAGATTCATTAGAATAAATTGCTTATTTATGATTTTGATGCATTCAGATCGTATTGTAATTAAGATTTTACAGTGAAAAGAAAAAGAAAATTGCATAAAACTGTGCGGATATTTTGTAGAAATAAAAAATTGTATAACTACCAAAAGGTATAATCACATAGTTTCTTTTTTTTTTAAGAAAGAAGGTATTTGAAATATATGAGACTTTTGCATTTTAATAGTAAAAATAATGTCTTTTCATAAAAATATGGTTTTATTAATAAAAACTATAATAAAGACGAAAATATATCTAGATATTCTATTTATATGAAATTATTTTTATAACAATTTAGTTATAAAAGAAATGTATTAATAAAAAGAAAAAATAAATAAAAATTAACAATAACAGCTATAATAATAAACTTAATTAGTAGTAAACCACCATAATATGATTTTATTAATAAAAATGAAAATAAAATAGAAATATTTCTAGATATTGCCTTTTATATGAAATTCTTTTTGATAACAATTTGGTTATAAAAGTATGTATTAATAAAAAGAAAATAAAAAGAAAATATTAATAATGGCAATTATTTAATAAACTCAATTTATTAAGGGTATCAGTGCAATAAACTCCGTGAGAGTTAAAGTGAGCATGGTACATAGAAAAATGACTTTTCAAATAATATTATAAAAATTTGGAAAATGATATCAAATTTAAGGTAAAGTTCGAATTCCCTAGAAACTATTATAGGATAACATTAAACAATTTTTTGTTTTCAAATAGCACATAAGAGTTGTTTTCCAAAATATCTCTAACTAAAACTTTATTTTTGATAAATTTATATTTGAGTTCATGTTTATCGATTATTATCTAAGCTTTAATATTTAGAGGACAGAGTTAAAATAAAATCTTAGAATTTGGAATGATTTAATCATTTTATTCTTTAACCTATGTTATTTTAAAGATTTTTCTTATGTGCTTTTTTTCATATTTTTTGTTATTGAGTGATGAGGATCAAGTTTCGTAGACATTATTTGCAAACTAAATTTTCACATTTTGTTTATATGTCTTCTTTAGTATCATTTCACTAAAAAATGACATGTTATACTAGAAATGATGACATCTCTTACAGACATATACACATTTAGCGTTGATTTTTTTTTTTTAGAATATGAGAATATCTCATACATCATTATAAGTAAATCTATTCAAATATGACACTAAATAATATAATAATAGAAATATAAAAATATTTTATAAATTTAAAAATATTATTAATTCTATTTTTAAAATTATAAAAATTTTATTACTAAAAATATTTTCAAATTTCCATAATTTTCTGAAAAAACTATAATAATTTAATCGTAATATCATTAGTTTTCTTTATATATCTACAAAACTTAGGAGTATTTTTTAATTTTAATTTTTGATAATTATAATTTTTTAAATAAAAATCTGTATTTTAACCAAAATATTACAAATATCAATCTAATATTATAATTTTAAATATGTATATATCTATTATTGAATTTAATGTAAAATTAGTGTTTGATCCGTGCATCCGCACGGATGTTTGTTTTAATAGAATAAACATATGAAATTCTTCGCAACATAATAATGAAATGGTTACATAAACAGTTGTCTTTATGGGTGTCCTCGATTTATAATATATTTTTATGATATGTCAACGATTTTCAATTTTCAGTAATTTGTTGATTGGTCATATTATGCTTGAATATAAAATTCATATTGTTAGTAATATTCGTCAATAAATAATTTTAACTATAGTAACCATTTTTGATATATTTGTTTATAAATGAAAACACCAAATAATATGTTTATGTTTATTAATAAATTTATTTTTCCAAAATAAATTTTATTTCTTTTTAATAAGATAGATAGATTTATGTTACATTTGCCAAATAAATTTCACTTTTATTTTTATTTTTAAGAAAATATTAAATTAAAATTTATTTTTTGTATTATTATAACTAAAATATATGTGTCAATTATATTAATCATAAAACTATTTAACATATATTTGAAAATAAATTTATATGTTTTAATAATTGTTTTATGATTTATATTATGTATGCGAAATGAAATAATAATATACATGAATATATAACATTTAAAGTTTGTAGTCTTTTATATGCCAAATAAATTTCACTTTTATGTTTATTTTCGAAAAATATTAAATTATAATTTATTTGTTGTGTTCTTATAATTAAAATTATATGTGTGAATTATATTAATCATAAAATTATTTATAAGTTTTTTTGAAAATAACTCTATATGTTTAATAAAAAAATTTATAATTTATATTTTTATGTGAAATTAATAATAATAATAATAATGTTATATAGGAATGTCAAAGGTGGGCTTGGACCGCGGGCCGAGCCCAAAAGGAGCTGGGGCGGGGCGGGTTTGGGCCGACAAATTGATGACCCGCGATGTTGTGGGCTTGGCGGTTTAGGGACTGTGCGGTTTATGAAATTATGAGTTATGTTTTGATTCAGAAAAAATAATTATGTCTTAAACTTTTCACTCTTGATCATGTATAATAGGACATAACAAATTAGTATGTTTCTAAAGTGGACACGACATATGATATCAGTATATAATCATCAAGCTGAACTAATACCATTTTTTTCCAAATTAACAGGATATGTCGCCATTGGATGCAGATTGAAGTTATCCCGCGGGTCGGCCCGTTAGTACCAGGACTTTAGGCGGGACGGGATTGGGCCGAGGCATTGGAGTACCGCAGTCCGCGCGGGACTGGACCGCAATGAACCGCAAGTCGACGAGCCCGCTACGGTCCGGGACGGGACGGGACGGGACAACCTGTTTGACATTCCTAATGTTATACATGAATATATAACATTTAAAGTTTGTAGTCACATTTAAACAATTTTTTTTTATTTTGTTGTAAAATTTGATATGAGAATAATGGTAAGTCTGATAAGTTTGGTTATAAAAACATCTAACAAAATAAATGATTTCTGGTTTATAATTTAAGTTTGGCAAGTTAAATCTAAAAAACATTTTGTTTGTAGTTAATTATTTAATAGTTATTAATTGATTGGCACAAATTGTAATTATTAGGATGAATAATTTTTATTTTTCAAAAGTGCTCTAGTTTTAATAGTATAGATTAGCCAAATTGTTTATTTTATCTTTAGTTAAACTAAAATTTATATCAAAAAATTTGTAATAAAATAATAAAATCTAAAATATTATCAAAAATTTATTTTTAAATGTAATATAAACTTAAATTTTTTATTGTTGCACTTGGTGTAGGAATAGCTGATCTTGAAGTGTAAAACAAATAAATTTATGCAAATTTAAAATCGGGTCAGGTCCAAAACCGAACTTCGGTTCAATGTTTGTTTGCAGTTTAAATTGATATAATTCGTATAAAAGCCCAAGTCAATCCGGGCTTTAAAGCCCAACATATAATTGTCAAAAGCAGACGTAAACGAAAGAGTAACGTCTTCCTTCTTCAGCAATCTCTCTCTCTCTCTTCATCAATGGCGACAGAGTCCCCGAGCTCTGTTCGTAAAGGTGAGTCTTTGATTCATCTAATCAAATTAGAACAATTGAATCCATACAATTGAATCCATCTCTGAACCGATTCAATTTCGTCTATTTCCAGTTTTTTCTTTTTTGTGATCGTATGATTTTGATTTTGATGATATCTAGGGTTTGTGTTTCGATGACAGTTGTTATACATCTAAGAGCTACTGGAGGCGCTCCTATACTCAAACAATCTAAATTCAAGGTATTCAATCGCTTCACTTTCCACGTTATTTAAGGGAATTTAGGTTTAGGGTTTTTGATCTGTTCTTCCAAACAGCGATGAAGTTTCTTGATTGATAAGTTAGTTTCTTTGTCGTGTAAACAGATTCCAGTAACTGATAAATTTGCTAAAGTGATTGACTTTCTTAGAAGACAGCTTCATTCTGACTCATTGGTAAAACACACAGCTTCTCCTTCTTGTATGTGTGTTTGGATCTTTGGAGTGTGATTGTAACTAGTTATGATGTTTTGTTTGCTTTGTTAAGTTTGTCTATGTGAACAGCGCTTTCTCGCCAAACCCTGATGAATCAATAAACGATCTATACAACGTAAGTGTTTTCACTTCGCACCCATTTGTATCTCTGTTTCTAGTATTATCTTTGAAATGATCTGCCTATTGCTTACGTGGTGCTGGTTTTGGTATTCGCAGAACTTTGGCTTTGATGGTAAACTGGTGGTTAACTATGCCTTCTCAATGGCATGGGGCTAAAGCCAAGAACTACTACACTGTTCTCATGTCAGGTAAGCATATTCTTCCTGTTGTTAGTTCTCTTCCTTCTTCCGCTTTAACTTTTCATTGTGGTTCTTCAGTTCTAGAAGTTTAACCTCAAAAATCTAGGTTCGTATACTGATGATTAGGCAAGTGTGTATTATGAGCGTTGCCATTGAAGTCTTTGAGTTTTTTTGTTTCAGGGTTGTGCTAGATGTTCTGGCTTTGTTGAAAAATGGCTTCCAGATGGGAAGCGGGGGAAACACGTCCTCTTGCCGATTGAGTCATTCCTAGTTTCCTAAAATTTGATGCATCCGTTTCTTGAAAATTTGCAGATAAAATTAACTAAATAAGAATATATTTATATTTTAGTTGTTTTAAAATGAAACCATAGTTTGATCCGCACAACCGTGTTTTTTTCATAATTAGTATCATATATTTTAGATGTGTTACATTAATTCAGTGGTATAATATTGTAAATATTGTGCAAGTTTAATGGTTAGTCTTAATTTGTATTTCTTTTTTAATAGATTAGATATAAATATTTGTACTATTTTTAGAACTTTTTTTAAATAGTTTCTTTCTAATTTGTGGGTTGGCGGAAATCTATCACGGGTATGATTGATTTTTATGTTATCACCCGTAAATACAGCTTTTGCACTGATTTCAGCTGTTAGTTTTCTACAATAATCTCAGAAAATACTAAGAGTTTGCGGTTGCGGATGGATGGAAAAGTAAAACAATTTTTTTCAAAAAACTATATAAATATAAAATAAATTATTTATTTAAAATTTTAAGTTTTGGTGTTGTAGCTTGTATTCTTTTTTAAAAGTATAAATGGTAAATTAAAATGGTTTTAGAAAGAGAAAAAAACTATAGAAAGCATTCACAGCACTTAGAGCATCTTCAAAATCCCAATTATTTTAAGCTTTGTCAAAACTTCAAATATGAGGTTTAAGGGTGTTTCTCTCCAAAAGAAAAACCTTATATTAAACCTTAAAACGTTTTTACTTTACATAATAGTCCTTATGTTTAATAAAACTTAACTAAAAGTATATCTTTTACAATAACTATTAAATGTACAACAAAAATATTACAAGTGAGTTTCTTTATTTTTATTTGTAGATTACGAGTCAAAATATTATGAAAATGAGCATTCTTGTTTATTGTCATTTCAATTTGTAATATGTAGCCAATAAGGCCTGGACAAATGTGTTTCAACATAAAATGTATATCAAGTATCTTAATGATTTTATTTAGGTTTATGTTCGTTTTCATCTATACCAAATGTTAGTATTGTGAAATAATAATTTTTTCATTGGAAACTGCATTAAGAAATTAAAGTTAAAATTATTTTGAGTAAAATTAATTTGTACATTTACTTGTAAAATTATACAAAGGTCTAAATGAATTGTAATATTTTTTAGATTAATAATGGCTATTGATATGGTCCACTATATTCATAATCAGGTTTTTAAATGGATACTCGAAAATATAATATATTCAAAATGTCTAATATCAATTGTGAGAAGTCCTGCAAATCTAGATTTTGACCCGCATTTAAAAAATGGCGGGTATATTTTTGTTGGAAAATCTATTTTACGTAATAAAATTATGATTTTTGGTATATTATATATTTTAAATTTTAATGAACTTTATCTTAAATTTACTTATATGACTTATTTTTTTATTTTAAATATGATTAAATTTTTTAAGACTATAAGTAATTCTAACCCGTAATATGATTTTATTCATTTAACCTAAAGCTAAACTTATTTTACACTGATTTTTTTCTAATTTAAATAAATTATTTTTATATCTTCAACATTATCTGTGCGTTTCAATAAAAATTCTATAATTTTATTAAATTCAGTTTATGTGATTTAGTTTTTATTCTAAATGGAACTGTTTTTTAAAGAGGTAAGATAATTTAGACCCGTATTATGATTTTGTTGATTTAATCATTTGTTATTTCAATTTTTTTGAGGTTTCATTTAATAAATATTTTCAAATAATTAGTAATGTGAAAGATTTTTCGGAAAGATATGGGCAAATATTTAGGAAAACCGGGAGATCTTATTTCTGTTCTATATTATGTTGGTAACAATTAGAGAGAATATTCAATTACAGTGAGTAAATATTCCGATAATATAAGAGTTGAAAAACGATTTTGGTTATTGATATTTTTTTTGTTCATGTGTATTTAAAAGTTACAGGATTTTGGTTATTGAATATTGAAAGCCATTGGTTCAAAATATTAAAGTCTATTTCATTGATTAAAAATTGTAAAGCCCATTTCGTTTTATTGATAGAGAGAACAAAAAGTTAGGCTGTCAATTTATATGAAGACTTTGTTGGGCTTTTAATTAGAGGATTTGATTTAAAAAAAGAAATAAAATGGGATGTTTTGTAATTAATTAAAAAAGTCAGGGGCATATTCATAAACTGCCTTCTGCTTTAATAGTATAGATTAGATTTTGACCCGCCCTAAAAAAGGGCGGGTATATTTTTTGTTGGAAAATTATTTTACGTAATAAAAGTTATGATTTTTGATAAATTATATATTTAACTTTTATGAAATTTATTTTAAATTTACGTATATGACTTATTTTTGTTATTTTTCAATATGACTAAATTTTAGAAGACTCTAAATAATTCTAACCTGTAATATGATTTTATTTATTTAAACGAAGTTAAACTTATTTTAATAATTTAAATAAAATATTTTTTATCTTCAACAATCTTGTATTGAAAAATTCATTTGTGCATTTCAAAACATTTTCTATAATTTTATTAAATTTATTTTATGTGATTTAGTTTTTATTTTAAATAAAACTATTTTTAAGGAGTTGAGATAATTCAGACCCGTATTATGATTTTGTTTATTTAATTATTTGTTATTTCAAACTGATTTTATTTTGAAGTTTCATTTAATAAATGCTTTCAAATAATTAATAATATGAAAGATTTTTTGGAAAGATATGGTGCAAACATTTAGGAAACAAAAATTTCAAAAAGCTAAGAACTGAATTATATCAAATATTTTTAATAAAATTGCAAAATAATGACTTTTGATTGGTTGCAAATATAACTGGAAAAATGTACATACAATTTTTGTAATTACTTAGAAATTTCAGGGACATATTCATAAACAGTCATCTCCTTTAATAGTACGGATATTTTTTTTGTTGGAAAATTATTTTACATAATAAAAATAATGATTTCAATAAATTATCTATTTTAACCTTTTTATGAAATTTATATTAAATTTACTTATATGACTTATTTTGTTATTTTCAATATGACTAAATTTTAGAAGACTCTAAATAATTCTAACCCGTAGTATGATTTTATTTATTTAAACCGAAGTTAAACTTATTTTACACTGATTTTTTTTAAATTTAAATAAAATATTTTATATCTTCAACACTCTTGTATTGAAAAATTAATTTGTGCGTTTCAACACATTTTCTATAATTTTATTAAATTTAGTTTATGTGATTTAGTTTTTATTTTAATTAGAACTATTTTTAAGGAGTTGAGATAATTCAGACCCGTATTATTATTTTGTTGATTTAATCATTTGGTATTTCAACTTATTTTATTTTGAGGTTTCATTTATAAATGCTTAAAATAATTAATAATGTGAAATATTTTTTGGAAAGATATGGTGCAAACATTTAGGAAACAAATTTTTTAAAAAGATTAAGAACTGAATTATATTAAATACTCTTTAATGTAATTACAAAATAATTACTTTTGATTGGTTGCAAATAACACTGAAAAAAATATACATGCAATTTTTGTAATTACTTAGAAATTTCAAGGGCATATTCATAAACAGTCATCTACTTTAATAGTATAGATATAAGAATGCTAGACCAAACATAATCTATAGCATTTCAAGAATGATAAATTTGATTCTCATTACCAATGAATTAGTGAACAAAACAAATCGCTTAAAGGTGTAATTCTCTGGCCTTAAAGGATGTTTCCTTTTTGAGATTTTACGGTAAGATAAAATGTGATTTGTTAACTAATTATATTTGAGATCCAATCAATACACGTTAGTGAGGTGGTGTAGAAATCTTTAGAGTTCTTCTTTTGTGTGTGGTAAAATATATCTTTAGAATTTTAACAGTAACTGGTGTGATTTAAGTTAATCAACATGGTTTGCGGTTAGTTCAATGGATTTTGGATTTCTACAATCTAACATGAGTTGCATCATATGTTATCAAGATAGATAACAGAAACAAAAGACTGAGTTCAAAATGAACACTTTTAAAAATGATTGGAATTTAGTGTACATAGTATAAATATGCCAAAGGAATAACATATCCATAAATTTTAGGTATTAAAGAGTTTATATTTTTATAATTCACTTTCCTTTAAATTTTTCGTAATGATAATCCAACCAAAGTTATAACTAATGTTCCAAATTTAAGGAAAAGAAAAAGTTATAACTAATGTTTACTATAGGGAGTACAACAACATAGATATTCAGAACCATCTTGACTGGGCATGCATAAACCAAGAGTTCCAGATGGGAATTCAGGCGGTCCACATCGACTCCTACATTCCTGGCTGAACATGCACGAGCCTCTGTAGGTACACTCGTCTCCAGGTCCGATTTGTTTTGGGTTCAATGCTATCATTTGCCAAAAAAACAACCAGTATTATTATATTTATACGTTTTAGGTTACATGAAATTACATAATTTTTGTGGACATTTTTTTCTAAATATAGTGAGGCTCGGAACCGAAGAAAATGTTTGCTCTTTTTCTTGATGTTTTTATATTAAGAAAAAACTTGTACTGGAAACGTGTGTAGCAAATTTTTTTTTTTTTTTGAAGACTATGTAGCAAACATTCAAGAGCAAAATGGTATTGAACTGAAAATATTCAAGAGCAAAATGGTGTACCAAATATTCAAGAGCAAAATGGTATTGAACTGAAAATAAGAAGAAAAAAGGTTTACCCTTTGATTGAGAAGCATACAGGAGAAAACATGAGACGAAAAGGGCAGCAAGTTGAAACTTTGTCAAAGCCATTCTTTGAATGATATAAGTTTTGATGTTATGAGTTTTAGATGTTAAAAGAAGGAAGCACATGCCTATATATATTGACTTGGAATCTTAACAATCGTACCAAAAAAGAATTAGCTGACCGTATATAATATATATAGAATATAATATTTCCAATCACAAAAAAGAAGAATAATTCCAATTTTTTTAAAGTATAACTAGACTTTGTTAGTAAATTTTTTAGTATATTACATATATATATATATATATATATATATGTTTTACATGATTAGTAAATTTTTAAGGTTACTCATAAATATAACTGGTTATATAATTATTTCAATACAATAATTGTATAGTTTTAATGCTTTTAATTAATTAATTATTTTAAATCATCATCAATATATGTATTTCTTTTTATTATGTATTTAATTTGTCCTATTGAATTTGATATTGATTACTAAACCAATTTTTTTATGAATGAAACATAATATTTAAAAATTATTTTGTATTTAATTTATTACGATATCGACCCATAATTCAAAGCGCTAGATTTCCTTTCGCAATTTTTTTTGTTTATTTTCTTTTATATAATAACTACTCTATATATAAAAGTTTAAGATAAATTAATCTTTTATACATGTATTATATAGTTTATTAATGTTAAACCCTTCTACTAAAATGTTATATATTTTAGAATAAGGTTTTGTATTTATGAAAATAAAATAACTTATTAATTTAAAATATTTTATCATATTTAGTCCAATATAATGGTTTTATTTTAAAATGATAGATATTCTTATAAAATGGATAAAATAGGATAGAATTGTATTCTTTTCATTTTATAAAATATAACTGAAAACATTTCACTATCAATTACAAAATTATTGAAAGTATTTATATTCAATTTTTACAATTAAGATCTTATTATAATCTTTTCAATTTTTTAGAATTTTTTAAAATATATAATTTAAAAAATAAAAATATCAAAAGATATTATGATTAAACTATTTAGTTTCTCAAAAGTATTAAAGTAGTTAAAAAGATGATATAGTATTAGCATAAAGGAAATACATTTAATATTTTTTTTTAAAAGAAGGTCCAAATAAAAATATCACGCATAAAAGAAATCATGACTTCTATTTTAATAAAATGGGTTTTCCAAAAAATGATCCATATAAAAATATCACACATGAAAGAAATCATGACTTTCTATTTTAATAGAATATATATTTCCATCTTCGAAATGATTTAACACGAGATCATGGAATGAAAATTCGATGAACCTTTGGGAAATTTTAAACTCCCATAAAAAAAAGATATGGTCAAATCTACAGAATCATGTGACGATATTGAATTTTAACGAGAGGGATTTGGTTTCCATAATAGATGAATCATTAGTGTTAATATCCTTGTTTTATTGTGCTAGTTTTTTTTTTCAATAATCTAAGATAGATATTTTTTTTAATCTAGGATATCTTTTGTTTAATCTGGAAGTATATCTGGCCGAAGTCCAAGCTAATCTCTAAGAAAAGATACAATCCACAGGTAGATCTCTTTTCCAAATCTTCTAATGGACTAAAAATATCTTTATAATATTATTTGAGAAGTCACTTTCCTACGTGTTCACGTTAATTTTTATAATGATTGATTACATTGATATCTTTAATAAATTAAAATTATTACATTTAAATACTATTATTAAATTTTTATTTAGTTTCTTTTTAATTTTTTTTTCAAATAACATATATAATAAAAAGGTAACATTAACATTTATAAATTAAAGAAAAAATTTAAAACCGAAAATATATGTATATACAATATGATTTCATTAAAAAGAAAATTCACAAAATAGAAAATTAAATTTAAAAATATTTTTAAATAACATAAAATATACTGTTAAAGTAATAAAATATTTATTTATATCTATATTTTCTTGGATGATATATATATATATGTATTTGTATAAAATGTGCTTCATAATTTTAACAATATAAAATATATATTTTTCAAAGTAATAGAAATATTTTTTATATATCTAACTATTTTCTTAGATAATTACATAAAATAATTAAATAACACAGACTGATATATGTTCTAATTGACTAAAAATAGTTCATAATTAGGTAGTATTACTGAAATATTTTATTTATTTTGCATATATTTGTTTGACTATATCTTTCAATTACAGCAAAACAAATTTAATACACTATATTTTATTTATATAATATGATTTCTAAAATACAATCACAGATTTTTTGTAAACCGTTTATTTCTTTTATGAGTAAGAAAATCAGTCAAGAACAACCTTTTATCCATATTCAAACGACCTAAATATATTGTACATACAAATTTATGGTAATTAAATATGTTATTTATTATTATTTTTTTTGGTGGGCATTAAATATGTTATTTATATAGTATATACAATGCTTCATAAAATCTTTTTTAGCAATTAAGTATTTATAATTATAGAATTGATATAGTAGTTTTATATTACTATGATGTTGGTTATGAATATGTATTGAATGTACTAACAATTATATTGTTTTAACTTTTTAAAACTTATTAAAGACATAAAACTTTTAGCTACAAGTTATTTAAAAGTTAAAAGTTTAAATATTACATACCTTCAAAAATTAAGTAATTTTATTAAAAACTTAATCATGAACATTATATATAACAAATTTTAATACGATTATCAATAAAAAAATATTAAAAATTTATTTTAAATAGTCATATTTATCTTTTTCAAAAAAGAAAAAACTTACAAAAATATTTAACAAAAAACAGATAATGATAAAAACATATTTAAAAAATTACAATAAATATATTGTTACAAAACATTCAGACCCGCAGAATCGCGGATATCCACCTAGTATAACATTAAAAATTTCGCATTTTAGCTATATTTTCTTAAGATTATTAGTATAATATTCGTGATTAGTGGCAATACCATGTTTCACTATGTAGTTTATTCTGAAAATATTAAACAGAAAACAGTCTTCATATTCAACATTTGTAATCTATACAAACCGAAACCGACATGACATTTGATTGTACGTATACATATGAAAATTATATCAATGGTAAAGGAGTTTGAAGAAGGAAGAAGTCGTCTGAGGGTTCTCAGCGACTCGAGCTAGGTTGATTCGTCAATCTAGGGCTTGTTCTTTTGACAAGGTAAATTGTTGGAAGAGAGAGAAAGGGAGCTGGAAAACTTTTTTTTTGTTCGGTCGAAAATTGAAAAACAAGATGGAGATTTGTCGTGTATGGTTTACTATTTCCGGGTTTGGGTTTCGGCCGAAGATAGAAGGATTGGGCCGAGACATATGATTATGTGGAGGTCTAGAAGGAGATTCATCTTCGGATAAGGTCTAAGAAGCTGATGCTCTGCGTTTTTGCTTATCACACAAGAAAAGTGAAGAAAAAAGCCATGTGGAAGGTTGTTGGAGATTCGTGAGCTGTAAGGTCAAGTGGTCAGCGAATCTATCCAATAGAGCAGAGTACATAAGGAGCGCAGAAAAGAAAGCAAGTACGGTACATACCTTAATGTCATAGAGAGAGAGATCTAGAAAGTTCTTTTGAGCGGGTGAGAGAAACACTGGTGAGAAGGGTAGCGTTTATCGTCTTCTTCACATGAGATCTCTGTTGTTTCTTGGGAATTTAGATCTACTGGTGAGTGACGTGAGATTGGGTGAATGATACGAGCTTGGTGATAGATGCTGCTCACGAGACGTACCAAGGCTTCGTTAATAGCCTTGGGAACTCTATTTCTCCGTGTCTTTACTTTTCTGCAAACAAAAACACATACACAAACAGAGAAAAAATCAATATAGAAATAAGGATGACCTATTTGATCAAAAATAAATAAATAAGGATGACCTAAAAAACTTGATCTATACGTTTAAACCACTACAAGATAATAACCAGACATGACCTTCTTGGTTGGAGTTCTTGTCTGGCTTCAGATTCTAATGTGAATATATAACACACAAGCATGAAACTATATAGATCTCCTTTAACAGTTAGGTATCACATTTTGTTTTTTTTTTATATGTTGTTTCTTCTGAAAACTCTAGAAAGAATGTGCAGCAGTGAAATGCATAACATTATTGGCAGGGCAAAATCCTCTTGTACAGCTGACTAGGTGATTTTTCTATGCTCATGCACGGGTATAAATATTTATAAATTAAATACACTATAATAACTGATTGTTATTTAATATAATTTTATATTAATTTATAATTTGTATGCATAATTTATACTAATAATATTATATTATTTTAATTAGACATGATTTTAAATATGTTATATCTAGTCGATTTAATTGTTTTTACAGTCGATTTAGTTATCATTTGGGTATATTGGATTGCATTTATTTCTCTAAATTCAACTATAATATTTTTTACTCAAAATATATTAAAATTTTGATTAACTTTTTTATTTGCATTTAGGTTGGTTGTTGTCTTCCTTAATTTTGCTATAATCTATTATTTTAGATATTGCGTTGATTAGTCGAGTCACTTATATTGTAAGTATATATTGAGTTACATATATTCTTTCAAATTCAAACTGAAATATAATTATTTTTATTTTTTATTGTTTACATGATTGGACTAATAAAATTAAGTATCCAGGCTTGGTTTAGCAAAAATCCAATTGGTAATTAATATATAATATTTTATATATAATTAATTTAAATCAAATTAATTTTATTTATCATTTACTGTGCATGTAGGATCATAATATTTATCAAATTTTATGTTCACTTTGAAAATATATATATATTAGAAAATAAAACGATGATCAAGAGGAAATTACATACATAAGTAACTGATACATTTTGGAAGCTTGTGAAAACATATTAATATTTACAATAATTAAAATATTTTATAAATTAAAATTAATTTTATGTCTTAGATTTATTGAAAGGTAAACTAAAATTTATTTTAAATAATCTAAAAATGAGAATTCATATTTACTTTGGTATTTTGATTATGATTATATTAAACTCAAAAAAAAATGATTATATTAAACTCCACAAACATAGAAACATAAAATTTAAAATAAAATTTAATATTAGAAAAAAATAAAATTGTAAAAATAAAAAATATAATATATTTACCTCGTGAAAGTTAGTCTTATGTTATTTAAAATATTTTATAATTATTTGATTAAAATGATAGTTTTTTAATATCTCTTAAGAATGAGCAGTAAAAAATGTGATTGTATTTGAGAATTTATATCATATAAGTAAAATATAATTTATAGATATTTTTTTGCTGTAATTGAAAGATATTATAGTAGACTAAATACATGAAAAATAAATAAAAAATTTCAATAAAACTAATTATAAATGATTTTTAGTCATCTAAACATATATCAGTTTATGTTACTTAATTACTTTATGTAATCATCTAAGATATTAGATAGATATATCAAAATATTTCTATTACTTTGATAATATATATTTTTATTGTTTAAAATTATGTTTTAAAATAAATAATATTTCTTTTTTAATATAAAGATTATCTTTCTGAAATTTGTCTTTATGAAATCATATTATATACAAATATATATTTTTCATCTAAGAAACAATAGATATAAAGCAATATTTCATTACTACAAAAGTAAATTTTATGTTATTTAAAAATATTTTTAAAATTGAATATTACTATCTTGTGAAATTTCCTTTTTAATGAAATCATATTATATATACATATATTTTCGTCAAATTTATAAATGTTTCTTTTTTAATATATACGTAATATGGAAAATTTAGAAAAGGAAACTAAATAAAAAACAATAATAGTATTTAAATGTAATATTTATAATTCATTAAGGGTATCAATGTAATCACGAAAGTTAATGTGAACGCGACACATGGGAAACTGACTTCTCAAATAATACTATAGAGATTACATCTTTATTCTTGACGTCTGCAGGGAGGTACTTGCTCACCAAAGCCGATGATGATGATTGCTGCATGTGTTTGATCTATTTTGCTGATAAAGTGATGCAACTCATGAGCTTCAAACAATGCTCAAACTTGAGAGTTTTCAGGTAAGATAGTTGGCTGGAATGCTGAGGAGGGATATGTTTGTAGACAGTAACAAGGGGAAAACAGCTTATTCATATCCAAACTATGAGTTTTTGGAAATAACATACCTATAGTTTTTTCTTGTGCGAATACATGCCCAAACTATATAAACTTTAAATTACATACCCGAACTTGTAAAGTCCATGCTAATTCATACATCAACATTAACATTGTTTAATTGTAGTTAATAGCACTAACTAGAATGATTATGTGGCTGATTAGTCAGTTTCACGTATAAATATGACGTATAAAAGAACATAATATAATGGGCTAAATTTAAAATTTTATGGACCAAATATGATAATTATTGTGGTAAAATATTAAATTATTTGGGCCATTGTAAAATGATGTCGTTTTTAAAACTGATATTTATCTTCCTCTTGCAAAATCGACGAGACATGGAAAAAAATAAGGTTAGACGATTAAGGAAGAAAAATATCTAGCTTAGCAAATTGAAGTTCGTCGTCGGTTTCTGGTAGGTGAATCTCATGTTTCATGATGATTTACTCACTCTGTTAGCACTAAATCATCATGAAACAAATTGTTCATCATATGAGGTAGGCGGAGGCAACTGGAGACATCGTCGTAGAAATCAACAAAGAGACATCCCGAAAACGTTTCGATATAGTGAAAAGGCAGTGATTAAAACATCTAGAACAACTAAAAACCCAGGGAGGTTCTTCCATTATTGTCCATATAGATCCGAAGAGGTAACATATAATATCTCGGTTGGTTATATCTGTTTCGAAATGTTTGAGATTGACTTAAGGTTATTTTATGAAGGACAAGTACCATCTTTTAAACTGAACAGACGAGAGTATGGTGGAAGAGATTAAGGATATGAAAGTTATATTAAGTGATGTAAAAGGAGATATATCAGACTTAAAAGGTGCAGTAGTTGGATTTGCTAAGCTAGACATTCTTCTTCCTTAATTGTGTATCCCTATTTTTTCTTTGTCTCGTCGATTTCACAAGAGGAAGATGAATATAGTTTTCAAAACGACACCGTATACCAATGACCCGAACAATTTAATATTTTATCCACAATAATTATCATATTGGGCCCATAAAATTTAAAATTTAGCCCATTATATTATGTTCTTTTATACGTCATATTTGTAAGTGAAACTGACTAATCAACCACATAATCATCTTAATCAGTGTCATTAACTACAATTAAACAGTGTTAATGTTGATGTATGAATTAGCGTTGACTTTATAAGTTTGGGTATGTAATTCAAATTTTGTATATTTCGGGTATGTATTCACGCAAAAAAAAAAGTGTAGATATGCTTTCCCCAAAAATTCATAGTTCGGACATGAATAAGCCATTTTCCCCAGTAACAAGCTCGATTGTTAGAGATGACCGCCTGCTGTACTTAAGAGTAACAAAAGAAGAACAATGTATGGTCCCTTAGAGGTTTTATCTTTTATTGATTCATAAAACTCAAAATATTATTTCGATTAACAAAATAAACAATGGGGTTTTATTTTACCCATCCCCCATGATCAATTAGAACCCTCCATACTTATTGGTACAAAAAAACACAGCGAAATTAAATTGGTACATAGTGTTTAAAACAAAGAAATGAGGGATCAGAGACTCCTATGAGCTTTGACGTGTTTTGGTCATTGTGTGGTTCCTTCTCCCTTAAAGCAACATGGATTCAGGGTTCTCAATGTAGCCTTTGAATGCTTTCAACCATTCAGCTCCAATGGCACCTGCAGATAGCAGAAGATATTAGACTCAGTTTAACTGTTTCATTATGAATGTATGATGATAGATAAACCGAATTACCGTCTACTACGCGATGGTCACAGCTCAGTGTTACAGGCATGTAAGAAGCAAAGTTGAATTCATCTGGACCGTTACCAGGAACAACTCTCTTCTCAGCTGAATCAGATACATAACACTAATCAGTTATTGGATCTTTGGGAAGATAGTAACATGTGCACTCTTCTGTTATGAGAGAGAGAGAGCTTACCAGATCCAACAGCTAGAATGGCGGCTTGAGGGGGATTTACCACTGCACAGAACTGCTTGATTCCAAAAGGTCCTCCCAAGTTAGACACTGTAAATGTCCCTCCCTGTGAAAGAAGACATTATTATCAGCTGTCTTTTTTTCGAAAGATGGATATAATCAGTGAGTATGTGAGTGAACTCTCTTACCTCATAATCTTCTGGCTTTAAGCTGTTCTCTTTTGCTTTTTGAGCCAATGACCGAACTTCTTCTCCAATTGTGGACAGACCTTTCTTGTCTGCGTCCTGGAATCAAGCAATTGATATAATTAAGCAATCTGAAATGTGTGCAGCAGTGAACGGTGGTTATATTGGGTGTGTTTTGCACACCTTCACCACAGGAACATACAGCCCATTTTCTGTCTGCACTGCCACGTTGATGTTTACGTTTCTGAACCTACAAGAGAGAATGGTTAAGATGTCTGCTAAGCCAAAGATATTCAAAAAAGTTTGTCATCGATGTACTTACTGGCGGATGTAATCATCAGTCCACGAACTATTGCATTGAGGAACTTTCCTGAGAGCTAACGCAGCAGCCTGAAACAAATGCAGATGACAAGTTATTTCAGAAGATCTATTGGCTTGATTGCTAGTATACAGACGTACCTTAACAACAAGATCATTGACAGATATCCGTTTCCCACCAGAAGCTTCTTGGAACGAATTGAGTTGACTCCTGAGACTGCATATACAAAAACCGATTTGTCAAGCTTATTCATTGACAATGACTAAACATACATCATCGGAAACTTAATACTTACCCCATAAGTTTATCAACACATGCATCGACGGTTAGGTAATAGTGAGGGATAGTTTGCTTGGAGAATGCCAAACGTGAGGCTGTGACCTGTCATAATTTATACAGTCAAAAGAGTTTTCAGAATCCTTGATCCTCTTGTAACTAACTGCGCAAGGATTATAAAAAGCTTTTACCTTTCGTATCTGGGAATGAGGGATGTCAACATAGTCCAAAGCTGGAACCTTAGAATCAGTGGCCTTGGATTGTTTCGCAATAGCTTCTTTACCACCTGACGCTGAAACCATTAGAAGATCCATTAGGAAAAAATAATACATGAAATAGTGTAAACAGAGGCAAGAAAGGTCTGAAAGAAAAAAGCAAAGGAAAGGAAGCGCCAAGGAGTTACTAATACCTAAATAATCCTCGATATCAGCCTTCACAATCCTTCCTTCAGGACCTGTGCCTTCGATGCTTGAAAGAGGCACCTGAAATATATTTTAAAGAAAATGAGAAGATTAAGAACAAAAATAATATCCTAGACGTTATGAATACTAACATTATTGTCTTCAGCCAACTTTCTTGCAAGAGGGCTAGCAAAGACACGATCTCCTGTTGGAGGTGGGCTAGGCTTCGAAGTCTTTGGTTCAGGAGGCGGTGATGCCTGTTCTACCTTCTCTTGTTTTGGTGGGGGAGGAGCTGGTTCTTCTTTAGGAGGAGTGGCATCAGCAGTAGCTGCTGGGGTGTAATCTTTGAACTTTCCAATGTCCTCTTCATCTTCGACTGTAATAGCAATTACCTACTTGAAGGAAAAATACATTTGACATGATTTACACAGTTCCTATATACATGGAAAAATACATTTCATTCGGGGAATGTGGATCCTAAAATCATTACATTAACTGTACAGAAACCAGAAAATGTTCATACCTCTCCGACTTGAATTTCTTTTGACCCCTCCGCCTTGACAATTTTAGCAAGATAGCCCTCTTCCATGCACTCCATTTCAACGGTGGCTTTGTCCTAAAGCACAGAACAAGTTAAGAGTTATTTCTCAACATGGATATAAAAAATACAAGATGGGGACAATCTAGATAAGCATTACAGTTTCAACTTCACAGAGTACTTCACCAGGAGCAACTTTATCACCTTCTTTTTTCAGCCACCTGGCAATGTTACCCTGAGATTCGGAAAGGTGGCTTATTAGAAACATAAAGACAAAGGGACATAAGTTTTGATCAAAAGAGGTAAAAGGAGGTCCATGCCTCAGTCATTGTTGGCGAGAGAGAAGGCATCCCAATCTCTTGGTGAGCAGGCAGATCTGAAACAAATTTTCAGAAATTTAGGTAAAATGAGCCAATGTAAAGCACTACACAACTATCTTAGGATGGAGTTTGCAGTGAAGCCCTTATAACATTATCAAGTTACATAATTAGCATTTCAAAGGAATGGCTTTTTTCAAGGACAATTATAAATTCGATCTCGCTTATGTAAAACCATATGAATGGCAATGCAAAAGAGATAAATTAGAGAAGGCAAAGATGTATATTAGAACAAGGTGGAAACTACCTGAACCCGACGAAAATCCTCTAACTGATTTCATGGAACTGGCATGCCGGAAAAAAAGAGAAGC
Source organism: Raphanus raphanistrum subsp. raphanistrum (assembly GCA_019706035.1). Lineage (NCBI taxonomy): Eukaryota > Viridiplantae > Streptophyta > Magnoliopsida > Brassicales > Brassicaceae > Raphanus > Raphanus raphanistrum. Next base: position 607,540 of record CM033985.1, on the reverse strand, counting down.
TAATAGTTAGGACAAAAAGATAAGAATGCAAGTAGGCAACAAAGGCTAATGAACATGTGCAACAAAAGAGTAAGAGTAAGAGATGAAACCATGAAAAGTCTTGTCCAAGTCTTGGCCTTCCCATTGTACTGCTTAGTGTTGAAAAACTAATAGACAATGGCACCTATACAAAGACCGAATAAATCTCTACAGTTCAAAATAGGCTCAACGAGAAAGACAGAACTACAGAGAAAAACAGTAAGGACTAACTATGTCTGTGCTACACTTGGTCATCCTCTCTACAGGTGAAAAGCCAAGACGGGCACCGGAAGCATCTGAAGACCAATTAAAAAAAAACATGCTGAAACCACAAGCAGAGAGTCTTAAAGAGCCGACACAAAGGTAAAAGTGGACAAAAATTTCAACTTGAAGAGGAATAACATTACCATCTCTGTTCAGAGGACCCCTATTAGTGCTGGAGAAGTTGCGGATTGATGCAGCGTGCCCTCTCCTCAATAAAATGGAAACATCCTTCAACTATATTAAAAAAAAAAACAAATACCGTTACAAAATCAGATGAACGCAGAATTCAATTCAAAATTCAATTCAATTTCGCAAGCAGACAACACAATAAGGAATGTGAAAATGGAATTGAGAAAAGAGCAACCTTGTTGGACTGATTGAGGATACGTGCCGCGTAAGCCATTTATCGGATGTCTGCTTTAAGCCGATCCGATTTCTCTTTCCCTGTGTGTGCGCTTTGGAAGGAAGGACGAACAATGTTTTGTTTTTTTTTCTGTTGGTACGAGCGACCGATGACTGTTAGGGTTTTTATTTATTTATTTTGTTTCTCTGACTCTCAGGTAAGGTAAAGATTTCTGATTTTACCGAGTAGAAGAGAATCTGTGATCCGAGACAGTGACTGGTGCGTAAGGCGGCTTTATCATCCTACGGTCGAGTTTAAAAGTTGACTACCATTTGACCTTTTTTCTTATCCTACTTGTTATAGGCCCATTAATAGCCCTGTAACGGCCCTGTCGAAATGCTTGTATAATAAATACGACTAGATTTTGATCCGCGCGGACGCGCGGTTATATATTTTTTTATATAAATTTTATATTTTATATATATTAAATAATATATTCATATTACATAGTTGCCTTATTTTGAAAATTGTACTGAACCGGCCTGTCAAACAGTCAGATTGTGACTCCGTGTATCCGTTTTGGTGTTTATTTATTATTCAGACCATATTTTTTAATGGCATTGTGATATATTTTTTGATTGGATATGTGTTGCATCAGTTATATATTAATATTTTTTATAAAAAGATCTAACTATGTATTAATATAAAGTGTAAATATAATTTGTTTTAAAAGAGACCGTATCAATTTAAAATTGTATATATTTTATACATCAGTTAGATATATTTTTTTATTGGATGTGAGTTGCATCAGTTAGATTTTTTTTTATTGAGTGTGTGTTGCATCAAATAGATAAGAAAAAAAAGAACCCAAAAAACAGAACCATTCTTAAACCGTATGATTTAATTGATAAAAAACCGTATGATTTAAAAATAATAATCAATATATGCATATGGACTAAGAGGTGTGTAATATTATAAAATACATGTTCAATAGTGTCATCGTCGTCCAACTAATATTCAAACTATAAAGCTTTTTCATTTATTTTAAATTATATGATATAATCGATTTGTATTTCAAATTAATTATACTTGATTATAGGAAAAGAAATTAAAAATGTTACTTTAAGAATAGATCACGTTTTATTACAACAAATCTCTAAGATTTGATGATAGATCATATATATGGAAATCTTTTAAAAAATCAGTTATAATAAATGTTTAATAACCATTAATCATTAATTATTTATTCTTTATTTTAATTACAGTGGCATGGGATGGTAAATATTGTGGAAAAGTTTGGGTTAAGTACTATATGTACTTCAGTTTTAATAGTTTAGATAGTTTAGATATTGCTAAGTTGGAAACTAGAAGAAGCGGGAAAACAATCTTCTTCTTCTGCTCCGAGTGCGAGTTCTAAGGTATATCTGCGTTTTCTTTCTCCTTATATTGAGAGATTCATGCGAAAGATCAATCATTTTTTCTCAGTGGCAATGGATGATCCTGCAAGTTCTTCGTCTTCTTCAGATGATGATGCTACTGCCCCTGGGTTTTGTCTCTCTACGCTTTTGAACAGATTCCTTCCCGCTCTCATCTTTTATTTTCGTTCTTTGTAAAGGTATTCTGATGCTGATTTGATCATTAAGACTATATCAACAATCAATGATGGAAACGGTGTTTATTTTGATGAGCTTTTCGATTATTCCAAGGCTAAAATCTCTCTCTCTCTCTTTAATAAGAAGTTAAAGGACATAAAAATTACAGACAAAGAGACAGTTTCTTCTACCAATTGAAATTGTCTTCTTCTCTACTCCATTACTAATCATGACAGATATAAATTAGGAGTTATTTGAACAATCAGTTGGTAAACCTCTAAGGTTGTAGAAATAAGTTCTCCGTAAATAATCTACCATCATGTTCTCTTCTTACGATATTATTATCATCACGTCAAGAATATATATGATTACATTTGATTCAAGTTAAAACTGTTATTATTATTTTTAATTTGATCAATTGCAAGAAATAATACGAGAGGTACCACAAAAATTTGAATGGCTGGCTGATAGATTTGAGAGCTGTTTCCAAAATTTACTCAAAACTCAAAAGTTAAACACAAAACTAACCTATGATTTTTTTTGGAAATTTCATTTGTCTTATATACCTTACAAATTCATATTATCCACAAAAATGTCATTAATTTTTTTTTCATTTTCGAAAATAATTTTTTATTTTACTCTCTCAACCTCATCATCTTCAAATATTTACAAGATTGTCATTGTCATCAATAAACCAACCACCATGAACAACCAAATTGAAACTCTTAATGCACATCAAATTGATTATACTCTTTTTTCTCAATTCTTATAAACTAAAATAAACATTTCTTTCACTTTCTCTCCATATTCATCCAAAAACTCAAGATTTTGATTCTATTTTTTATGGTTCATAGAGCCATTGAGACTTCGGGTGCTTGGAAAAGACTTATGTGTGCTAAACAAGTTATCTCACTGGTTGAATTTATGAAATCAGTTTTTTTTTCCAAATATGTTTGTTAGACGATTTTCGTGTAAGTCTTCTGGCAGTAGAAGACTTACACGAAAGTCTTGTGATCAATGCAGAGATTAGTTTTGCAATTGACTTTTATATATGTTTTTAGAGACGACTTCTATGGAAATCGTTCACTTTTCTTTGTTAACAAAAAAATTCAAAAAATATCAGAAAAGACTTCCCAGTAAATCGTCTATGATAAACATGTTAGTTTTACATTTGACTAGATTGTGTCAGAAATTCCTGTAAGTGGTTCAAAAGAAAACTCAATATTTTATTATAATTAGACGATTTCCATGTAAATTATTTCAGGTTATTTTTTCAATTGAAAAATAAAACTTAAATATTTACTTCTGCAAGTTTCGATATTTCTGGGTTCTTGCATTCGGAATGGATCAGTGATTTTGTTCCATCTCCTACTCGAACTTTTAGTAGTTGACCACAATTGCAAAACCAGTAAACCACTCAAGTAAATAGCGTTACTTTCTGATTTGGTTCAGTTTTAGATATGCGGACCAGTTGTTGAGTAAGAGACGTGGATAAGTGATTTATCATCCATCTTTGTGTGCTCTTGATGATATGCCATAAAGCCTCAAAAAGTTGCAGGGAGAGATGATTTCTAAAAGAAATTTAATTCAATAAACAAAGAATATTATAATTATCTATTTCTGTTTGAAAAATAACGTGTAACTTTGTTAAAAAAAAACAAACTAAGAAGAAAATGTTTAAAAAATGGGAATTCGGCAAAAAAAATACTGAACATGGTAAAAATGGCCAAAAGAAACATAGACTTGAGGCTGGCCAAAAAAGCTTGAGCTTTTGTTGACTTTTATCGGTTTATTAAAAAACTTTGATTGACCGACTAGATTAAGATACCGTTAACTAACAGTTAAGACGGTGGTTAATCAACGTTAAATACGATCGTTAAGCAAAACGACGTCGTTTTGAGATGGAATGAAACGATGTCGTTTTACCTATTTTTATTATCAAAAATATGTTGTTTGCGTGGGTCGAATCTGAGAACTCATGGCCAAATGACGAAGTTTCTTGCCACTAGACTACTGTCACTTTTAAGAATATCCATAACAAGTTTTCTTTTAGTGAGTATCAAACAAATCTTGAAAAATCTAAATTTTTTTTAAAAAAATTCCAAAAAATCTTAAAAATTCAAGAAAATTATGAAAATTAAAATTAAAATTGAAATTATAAATATTTTTAAAAAATCAAAACATTAATTTTTTTTATAAAAATTAATGTATCTAAGATCATTTGAGTTTTTTTTATCTTAAATACATTAATAATACTTTTTTATAAATTAATATATTTGAGATAAAATAGAAAAATGATATTTATCACACTACAAATGTTTTTCATTTAATTATTATCATATTTTAGAAAACAAATTTGTGATAATATCATTTGTTTATTGTATCTTAATTACCATTTGTCTATTTTATCTTATATACATTATTCATACTAAAATCTATAGTGTGATAAATATCATTTTTATTTTATATTAAATACGTTAATTTATTTAAAAATATGTTTCAAGTTTTTTAATCATTAAATTTAATTTTTTGCATTTTTGAATTATTTTATATTTTTTAAAAAAATTTTAATGTATTGATTTTTTTTTAAAAACTTATTTGTAATTTTAATTTTATTTTTCAGAATTTTTTGAATTTTTAAGATTTTTTGGAATTTTTTAAAAAAAATTTAGTTTTTTGAGATTTGTTTGATACTGAATAAAAGAAAATATGTTATGGATATTCTTTAAAAGTGACAGTAGTCTAGTGGCAAGAAACCTCGTCATTTGACCATGAATTCTCAGGTTTGATCCACGCGAACAACATATTTTTATTAATAAAAAAGGTAAAACAACGTTGTTTCATTCCATCTCAAAACGACGTCGTTTTACTTAACGATCTTTACAAACATCGTTTAATCATTCTGTAACGGTGTGTTTAATTTGGCGAGTCAATGATAACTTACTGATTAAAGTTTAAAGTCAAATATAGTTCGGTGTTTTTTTTGCCAGCCAATATGTTCGTATTTATTATTGCAATTCGTGTAAAGTTCATGACTTTTTTGGCCGAATTCTCTTTAAAAAATTGAATGATAAGAAATGAACATTTGTTTAATTTATTTTCATCAGAATTATAGAAGAAAATATTACTTCATAAATTTCTTCAAATATGAAAAAATAAAACAGATCAACATGTCAATAAGTTAACCCAAAAAATCAATTTAATTAGTACAAAATCTGAAAACATTGACTTTGTAATGTAGTTCATTCAATTCATAAAGAATTTTTTTTTTGTTTCGTTTTACTATATATGGGGTGAGGGACGAAACTTTCTCATCAAGTTTTGATGACTTTCTCATCAAGTTTTGATTGCTTTTTCATCAAGTTTTATTTGTTTTCTCTCAAAGTCTACATTACTTTTCCTCATAAAAGATTTCTTTCTACTTTTACAGAAGTCTTTAATATCTATCATTCACCAAATTTAATTAGTTACAAATAACAACTGTAATAGAAATGTGTTAAATTATAATATCATACAATAGAGAAGAATGAAGGGAAGAATTAAATCCTTATTACAATAAAATCCTAACATGCTCTTGATAGATGTGTGTGATGGTAGTAAGAATACTAACATTACACATAATGATGTGTCATAAAACCTCAAAGAATTGCAAAGTTTTTGATTTAATAAACAAAAAGTATTGTAACTAATTCGTTTCTGTTTGAAAATACTTTTTAACAAAATAAAAAAACTAATAAAAATATTAAAAAATGGAATAATAAATAAAAATATGTCTAAAATATTATGATCAAAATTATAGAAGAAAATATACTACATAAATTTCTTCAAATATGAAAAGAATAAAATAGATCCACATGTCAATATTTTAACAACAAAAAACAATTTAGTTAATACAAAATCTGAAAACAATGGTTTGTCATACTCATAATGTAAAATATGGTCTAGTTCAATTCATAAAAATATATTGATTGTTTTTCTCATAAAATATAATACGAAATATTATTAAATAGTCATATATATTTCCACTGAATAAATATATATTAATTATTTTGGCATTATCCTCCATAAATCACTAATTAAGGGGTTCAATTTTTTTATAAATACGTTTTTACATAAAAATTTCAAAAAAAAAAAGTTATAAACAAAATTGAAAAGGGGTCCAAAACTATTTTATGTGTGTATATATTGTTTGTTTTCTTCACAAAATGAACAAAATATTACTGACTAAATTATAAAAACAAGAAAAAAATTGAAAACCCTAAATAAACATAAATATTAAAGGGTAAAAAAAAAAGTTTTGCCTAGGCCCCAAACTGTTAACAAAAAAAAACGTTAAGCCGACCCTGGAGGGGACTATATAATGTGTTGTCTAACACCCCCCTCATTCCAACTCAAAATTTGATTGCTCTCTGTCTCCTTCAAAATCGCTCTTTCTCTTCCCATTCGGTTTCAAATCCGAACAAAGAAGAATATTTCAATCACTCTTAAGAAAGTCTTTCACTTTTGCTCTTACTCAACCTCAAGGTTTGGAAATATCTGTTTTTTTTTTTCAATTTTTTCTCTCTCTATGATTGGTTCGTGTAAACCCATACTTTGTCATGGGTCAACCTTACATGAAGAAACTAGTGGCTGAAACACCCTTTATATCTGTACTTAGTCATAACTTGTGTTACTATATGCTTTTATGGAGAGAGATATATGTATGATTTTGGATGGTATCTCTATGATTTTGGATGAACCATTAGCTTTGTTTCTCTCCTGACATTAATATATTAATTCAGATATTAATGCTTGTTTTCCTCTCTATATGGATTCTGAAGTTTGGCTATTATGTTACATGCTTGTATGTACGTTATTTTTTAAGCTATTTGGTTGTCTTTTTAAATCTAAAAGTTGTATTTTTTTGCTCGGTCTGTTTGTTATAGTCATGGCAGGATCGGCACCAGAAGGTAAACAGTTTGATACGCGTCAGTTTGACCAAAGGCTCAATGAAGTGTAAGTTTTTAAGATTTGTACTTTTAATACTTTGTCTACTCTTGTTTTTTTTTTTCTTTTGGTTGTATTTGGCTAATTGGTATCTCTATTTGAGGTGCAGCCTGGAGGGACAGAATGAGTTCTTCACCTCGTATGATGAGGTTCATGAGAGTTTTGATGCCATGGGTTTGCAAGAGAACCTTCTTAGGGGTATCTATGCTTATGGTAAGTGAAGAAGATGGTCTTTTTTCTTTTAATATGAATCTTACTAACATGTTTTTTTTTTGTTTCTTGTTAGCTTTATCTCATAATGTGTTGTGCTCCCTCTCTTGATTTTTTTCTAGGTTTTGAAAAGCCTTCGGCTATTCAGCAAAGAGGAATCGTACCCTTTTGCAACGGTCTTGATGTGATCCAGCAGGCACAGTCCGGTACTGGAAAAACCGCCACGTTCTGCTCTGGTGTCTTGCAGCAGCTTGACATCACCCTTGTCCAGTGCCAAGCTCTAGTCCTGGCTCCCACCAGAGAGCTTGCTCAGCAGATTGAAAAGGTCATGCGTGCTCTAGGAGATTACCTTGGGGTCAAGGTTCATGTCTGTGTTGGTGGAACCAGTGTTCGTGACGATCAGCGTATTCTCCATGCTGGTGTCCATGTTGTTGTTGGAACTCCCGGTCGTGTCTTTGACATGCTCAGAAGAGAATATCTTCCCTCTGACTGCATCAAGATGTTTGTTCTTGATGAAGCTGATGAAATGCTCTCCCGTGGTTTCAAGGATCAGGTTTGAATCTTTTCCTCTTTATTTTTGAACTCTGATCTTGACTTGGTTATAACCAGTGTTCTAAAAGTCGGGTCTAGGCACCAAGTAGGCACCCTACCAGGCGGCAAAAAAAAAAAAAATCTATCTAGGCGCCTAAATAATAAACAATAATCCTCACGCTATTTTTTGAACATTGGTTATAATGTTTTTTCTTTGTGGTGAATTTGCAGATATATGACATATTCCAGCTTCTCCCACCAAAGATTCAGGTAGGAGTGTTCTCAGCTACAATGCCACCGGAAGCTCTCGAGCTCACAAAGAAGTTCATGAGCAAACCAGTGAGAATCTTGGTGAAACGTGACGAACTAACACTTGAAGGTATCAAGCAGTTCTACGTGAACGTGGAGAAAGAAGACTGGAAGCTCGAAACTCTCTGTGACCTCTACGAGACCGTACCCATCACTCAGAGTGTCATCTTCGTCAACACACGTCGCAAGGTGGACTGGCTCACAGAACAAATGAGAAGCCGTGACCACACGGTCTCGGCCACTCACGGAGACATGGACCAAAACACGAGGGACATTATCATGAGAGAGTTCAGGTCTGGTTCTTCTCGTGTTCTCATCACAACTGATCTCTTGGCTCGTGGTATCGATGTGCAGCAAGTGTCTATTGTCATCAACTATGACCTCCCAACTCAGCCTGAGAACTACCTTCACCGTATTGGAAGAAGTGGAAGGTTTGGGAGGAAAGGTATGGCGATTAACTTTGTGACTCGTGATGATGAGAGAATGCTTACTGATATTCAGAACTTCTACAATGTTGTTGTTGCGGAGCTTCCATCAAAAATCGCTGACCTGCTTTGAAGAAAGATAAGAAAACCACCGTTGTTAGCTGGAGAAGAAAGAAAAGTTACTTGTTTTGCAAGCTTCTTATTTTGATTCTTGACCCATCTGTCTTTTAGTATTATTATTCACCAACTCTTTGGAACATGTCTCATCTGAGTATTTTTCATTTTAATCTAATGCAATTTTTTTTTCTTCTGTTCTTGCAATATTTAATCTCTCCTTTCTCAAAAAAAAAATAAAATTAAATATTTCATGCAAAAATCGTCACCATCCTTATTATAAGTCTTTAGTACTGATGCAAATGGTTCAAGAACCGGTTTGGAAAGTTTTTGGTTTTTGAATGTCACTCAATTTTTTTACGCTGAATTTTATCCCAAGCCAAGATGTTTGTTGGATCCAATCAGGATCAACAACATACAAAGATACACGTAATATTATAAAAATAAAAATGCACTCGCAGCAGTGTTACTATCCAACGAGCATCATCAAAGCTCCATATCACAGCCGTAAAGAACAAATTATTATTATTATTATTATTTTTTTTTTTGTAAACTTCTTGCAAAGAACAAATTATTGATTGCAGTGGGAACTGAACAAAACCTCTCTTGTCAGAACATATAATGCCTCAGAAACTTAGAACAACTCACAACACCATTATTTTCATTTAAGCAAAAAAAATAAAAATAACCACCATTATTTTCACCAAACAAACATGATAAAATAAATTAGCTTTCCATTAATCAATTTAACAAGAACAAAAAAATACACAATTATATTCATCACTATTTCAATTTTCAACCATAAAAGTGTTTAATTCATTCCCCTCCCACACTCATCTACTTGCTGTCTTATCTTCACTTTAATTTTTTTTTTTTAAAAGCTTATTGGACCTTAATAAAGGCACAAGCTATTCCTTGTATTAAGCATAGAGAAATAGGGTTTACTGAAACCGAAGGATCCGTTTACTTGGTTCACGAGACTAAAAGGAGGCAGTAAACCTTATGCAGATCCAGTAAACTTTATCAACGTCTGGAGGAGAAATACCTTTTTGTTAAACCTAACCGCACAAGATTCAGCCTGGATGATGAGAAATCAGAAGCAGCAGGTCTCGGAGGTAAACCTAACAGCACCAGATCAAATAAACAATGTTCGAGCTTTGGAAGACAACAGAGAGTACTTTGATAAGATCCCTATTGATCTTGTCGTCAAAATCTTTTCGAAGATGTCGACCAAGTCTATGGCAAAGTGTCGCTGCGTGTCCAAGCTCTGGAGTTCGATAATTCGCAGTCCATATTACAAAGTGTTGTTCCCGACCAAACCTCCAGATCCACCGAGCTTCCTTTTCATCTTGGTCGATCAAGGAAAGTTGTTCTTCTACACGTCACCTCAGCCTAAAACTCTAAATCCAGACGAAGGTTCATCATCTCTTGTAGCCACTCTTCATCATACGATGCCCATCAAAGATAGGATGAAACTGTCTGGCCCTGTCAATGGATTGTTCTGTCAACAACATGTCGGAGATGATTCTATAGTCTTGGTGGTTTCTAGTCCCATCACAGGAGAGTCTGTGATTTTGCCTAAACTGACAACTAAGAAAGTGGATGAGGCAAAAGTCTACTTAGGGTATGATCCAATCGAGAAACAGTTCAAGGTCTTGTCTATAACATGGGTGTGTGGTGAAAAAGATCCTCAGCATCAAGTTCTCACGTTAGAGAATGGAGGTAGAGATCTGTTGTGGAGGAACATAGAATGTTGCATTAATGGTCAAACTGAAATTGGTAGTAAAGGGAAATGCAACATCAATGGTGTTTTGTATTATCCAACAAGAGTGGACAAGAAGAAAATGATAGTTTTCTTTGATGTTAGGTCTGAGAGATTTGATCTTATCTCATGGAGATCATGTAATCTAATAAACTACAAGGGTAAACTAGGTGCGGTTGATAATGATGATGACCACTTTGTGCTGTGGGTTTTAGTGGAACGTGAATGGTCAAAGCATGTCTATGAAAAGTCTCTTCCGTGGAGGACATTACGTGCTTCTTATGGAAACATTGTTGGAGTGTCTGATAGAGATGAAGTTGTGTGCTCCCCAAAGTATGGAGTAAAATCTCCTTTCTACATTTGTTACTACAATCTGAAGAGCAACAGTGTCTTAAGAGTAAGAGTTGAAGGTCCAGGGTTTGAGTGCTTGAAATGGAGTCTGTTATACATGTTTTCAAAATATGTAGAGCATGTGAAGCTGATGTACTAGTGTTTTACTGGATTTTTATGCAGTTTAAAAATCCAGTAAGTGAGTATACACTTTTTTCGGCAACTTGTCTCATCTTCTTCTTTTTATCGGCAACTTGTCTCATCCTCTTCTTCATTCTTCAGTGTTTTGGTAATATGAGTGAGTATACACGTCCTTGGCTGTCGTTTATATAGGGTGGAGATACTTCCACGGAAAAAGAAAAGACTCGGGGGAAGTTAATTTAATAATTGATCATTTGGCTGTCATGTTTAGACTTTCAATACAAAAAGATTCGGGGGAAGTAAATTTAACACTTTTTTTTAGATTACAAAAAAAGTTAATGTAATATATGACCGGTAGCCTTTGCAGTGACCAGTGCAGAAGAATATTACGAACAAATTTTAGTCCCTTGAACGAACATGGCTAATCTTGTCTTCTATGTTGGTTGAGCACAGATCCCTTCTCTTTGAGGCTCTTTATCTCTTTAACTATAAAGAGTTTATATGTCAACAAAAAGTGGAGCATCTCAGAGGAAATGGACAACTGTCAGGTTCTCTGTATGAACAGAAGAATCATCATGATTCGACCAAAAATTGTGGCTGAGGTGGTTCACTGCTTGGAAGCAGAGAGGAGAGCTCGATGAGTTTCAGATCCCTATTGAAGTTTCAGAGTCCTTGTCACAGAAATCGGTCCCTTTTGGCTATGGGTACATCCAGTTTATCGACACGTGAGTCTGAATATAATGCTCACTTAGTGGTGTCTCTGTGATTCTAAACAAGTATTAGCTATTATCAGAGCTGTTGCAGTCGAAGTCTGTGAGGAGCTGTTTAGTCCAGTCCCTCCTCATGAATGCAAGTGGGAGTCATCACCAACTAAGAAAGCTAGATATTCGCTTGAATGCTTTCATGGGGGCTACTCACACTCGTGGGTGGGGTTTATATGTACAGTAATCAACAGGGATGCGATGGTGGCCGCTTATACTAGGGTATATTCAAAGAACCTTGGAGGACTGAGATTGTCATTTTAAGTGATTATTTTTATCTACTCTTTTGTAGATGGATATGCATGCATTGTTGTAAACGGGCATGTTGTATCTCAAGGCTCACAGTTTTCACTCAAGGACGTTGAAGTCATTGTTTCCCAAGTGGATCTAGATGCGGTATCCCTACAGTTATCCTCTGGTTTTACTTTCTGTGATGATGTATATATATATTGTGACTAATTTGTTTAGACAATTGAATTCTTAAGATGGGCTGCAACCAATCTCGGTTATCAATCTTTGGCGGACATAGAAGCTGCTCCACCAACAGCCGAGCTTGAGCCCATTCGTTCTGACTATACTCAGGTAAATAACAAAACTATTTGCGTGCCTATAGCTAAAGCCAACTAAGTATCTATTTAAAAATCTTGAGCTGTGAAAATAGCTTGATGAAGTTGACATGGGAATGACATAGAAGAACATTCAGTCTATGGAAGAATGAGGAAAATATTCCGGTGTGGCCCAGTTTCCATGTTCAAGGTTTGAGTTCTGATATTCAGACAAATGTCATTAAATCATGATATGCACTGAAACTGACTTTTTTGTCCGTAGAATCTATGTTACAAGTGGGGAACAAAGGTAAGCCCAGCAGAAGTAGCTGAGAAAGTGAAGTACTTCTTCAAGTACTATTCGATCAATCGACACAAGATGACTGTCCTTACACCATCCTACCACGCTGAGGTACACTACTACTCTTTGTGATCATGTTAAAAATCTGGTCTCGAGAGAGAACTCATTGTGATTTTTGTTGCAGAGTTACTCCCCAGAGGACAACAGGTTTGATCTGAGGCAGTTTCTGTACAACAGCAAATGGCCATACCAGTTCAAAAAGATCGACGAGATTGTTGACGACTTAAATGGCGAAACTGTTGCTTTCCCGGAAGAAGAAGAAGCAAGCTCCGGCCAAGGAGGAGTCGTAGCAGCAAACTCCGGTGACCCAAGCGCAGGTCTGTAATGATCATCTTTACCTTAACCTCTTATGTTTCAACCCAAAGTGGAAGTTTAGAGTACCAGTAATGAAACTAATAACATCTTTGTGTGTCACTGATTTGTATAAAGTTGGTGTTAGAAACCAACAAAAACAACACTAACTACTACCAGTAGGTTTACTTTTTGAGTGGGACATTGAGTTATCATTTGATCTTGTTAAAAGTTTGCTTCGTACGTTTTAAATTGTTACATAAAAATCTAGTTTCTTTTTATGTGTAAGAATGGTTTTTATATTCTGTAGTTTGAGCGCTTGTTTCTCAATGATGATATTTGACCAAAAAAATGTCATTGTTATTTGAGAGTGCATTTGGTTACTTCCTACATTGTTAATTTATTTATACTCCCTCCGTTCCCGTTCCACAAAGATAGTTTTCCTATATATTTAAAAGTACTTTTGTATTCTTTTGAGAAACATTAACTGTGAATATTTGAATTGATTAAATTTTATTAGTGGATAGTTATTGGAAAGTGTATAGAAAATAATTAGTAAATTAAATTATAAACATTTATTATATCTAATCTATACTATTAAAAGTTCGTTTTTGAAGCTCTAGTGAGCGTCCACATCAGTGACACAAACTTTTCGAAAAAGATGCTACATGTCACTATTTTAAAAAAAAAATATAATATAAGAAATATTACATTAAAATGTCCATAATATATTATTAACATTTCATATTTAAAAGTTGAATAAATAAATTCGAAAATTAGAATAAAAATATATACAATATAAGAAATGGTAGTATTAATTTTTTTACATTTAGTTTTACATTTTTATTATTTCTAAAAAAACTAAATGTAATATTTCCCGAAAGATGCCACCTGACATTATTAAAAAAATAAGTAAATATGAAATATAAAGAAAAGGAATAATAATTAAATGTAAAATATAAGAAATATAAATATCACATAAACATCTATCGTAATATTAAAATTTGATATAAAAGAAATAAAATTAGAATAAGTACATATACAAGATAAAAATAAAAAAATAAGTATATTTTCAATATAAGAAATAGAAAAATTACATCAGACATATATCTGAAAATATGTAGTAAAATAAATAATAATTAAATATAAAATATAAGAAATAGACGTATTACATTAACCATCTATCATAATATTAAAATTTGATATAAAAGCAAAACAACTAAAATAAGTAAATATACAATATAAGAAAAAGTAAAAATAAGTAAATATACAATATAAAAATGTAAAAACTACATTACACACTTATCTTAAAAAATTTATGATTTTACATTTTTATTATTTCCAAATATTTTTATAAGTAAATATACAATGTAAGAAAGATAAGCATACAATATAAAGCAAGAAAATTAGAATAAGTAAATATACAATATAAGAAAAATAAAAAATAAGTAAATTAATATACAATTAAGAAACAGAAATATTACATTAAACATCTATCGTAAATAGAATATTACGATTTGATATAAAATGCCAAACAATTAGAATAAGTAAATACACAATATAAGAAAAATAAATAATAATTAAATAAAAATATAAGAAATGGAAAAACTACATTAAAATCTATCTAAAAATGTATAGTTGTACACTTTTATTATTTCCAAATATTTTTATAAGTAAATAAACATTATAAGAAAAACAATAGTACAATATAAGAAATATAAATACTACATTAAACATATATCATAATATTATCATTTTATATAAAAGAAAGAAAATTAGAATAAGTAAATATACAATATAAAGAAAAAATAAACAATAAGTAAATATACAAAATTAAAAATTTACATTAAACTTCTATCGTAAATAGAAATAAAATTATTACATAAAATATAGTAAAAGCGTCTTCTATACAAAAAAAAATACGTTTGGATAAGTTCACATTTGTGTTACAAAAAAAAGTGTTACAAAAAAAAGGATAAGTTCACATGTAAATAGTGAAGAATCAACTTACATGAAATATTTCTCATATTGCTTCATCACTCAGAGTTTCTTCATCTCTAGGCATAAGTGTCTTGCACATTCTCCAGAAAAATGTAAATATGCAAAAAAAAATATACTCATCGTTCAATTTTGCAGTTATAGCGTTTGCAAAAGAAATATAGAGTAGAAACTGCATTTTGAAAATAAAAATATATTGTTTCCAAACCAGTAAGATGGAGAGATGACAAGTGCAAATTATGGATTTTTTACCATGCACATGACTGTTTTCAGTCTTCTCCTTTCAGCTCATCACACAAATGAGCAAGAATCATTCTTTGCTAAGAACAAAAAGAAAAGAAAACGTAACGAGTTACAACTTTCTGGATTGATGGTAAGCATTATTGAACAATACGAAGAAACCAAGTCCAGATATATCATAAGCAAACACACCAGCCATAAACACACACAAGCAATGGTAAGACAAAACCAAATATTTCATCATGAACAATTGCAACACAAGGCGTGAGGGACACAACCATCTATCATAAATAAACACACCATCCATAAACACAGCCGCGATTAATATTACAAGTTAAAGAGTATACCATATTGATCTTTAAGATGTACACAGAGCAAGATCTTGAAAGCAACAAATGGTGGCGTTGCCAAAACATAATGAAAAGGACACCACTGCCACAAACCGGAACTTTAAAAGTTACAAAATAACATGATGCTAACAAAGAACAAAGGTGATAATCACAAAAGATTTTATAGATGGAGCACACAATGAAACCTACCACGAAAAATCACGGCACGAAACTCCTACAAGGGTATAAATATAAAAATGCAAAAAACAAAACCAAATGATGATAAAAACTTCTACTTTAGACATCGATAAACACGCAAGGATCCAATTTTTAAAGTTGTACATTAACTGATTCATATAATTATCCTATCTTTAGCTATACAAAAGAGAAGTCAAGGCAGCAATTACGAAAAAGAAAGAAAGAAACTGATCACCATAGTTGAAAAAAAACATGAACAAGCTTGAGAGTGAGCAAAAGGGTGAAGGAGAAGAGCAAACTATGCGCTGAAACCGATTCTCTACACCAATATTTCCTTACCCTTAAGTTTCTAATTCAATCAGAGAAACTTTTTTTGACACATCTCACAATTCAAAATTTGATTGTATGAAATTGCTGATTTTTTCGCGGAAAATTTCAGGAAGCAAACACATAAGAAAAGAAAAAAAGTATTTGCTATAAAAAACGGTTTTTCATGTCATCGACGGAGAGTGACTTTCCATGACAAATGCAAATGATGGCAAGCTTAGTTTACGATAATATTATTTTATTTTTTGCATGTGGTTGTGTATAAAAGTGAAAAAACAAATTCGAAAAAACTAAATTAGATTTATATTAAGGATACAACTATTAGTTATATGTTTCTTTGTTAAAAATAATCGAACTGACATAATGTTAGAAACTAAAATTCACTACAAGAAAACGCGTCTATAACAACGACAGGTTACGAGGAAATTATTTTCTCGTAAATTTACGTGGTGTTTACGACGAAGTTACGAAGAAATAAATATTCGTCGTAAAGGAGTTGTAAAGTTACAACGATACCGTTTCATCGTAAAACCAATGTAATTTTACGAGGCTTTTACGTGGAAAGCCCAATTCGTCGTAAACTCATTGTAAGTATACGAGTGATTTGCGACGAATCATGTAACAGTTACTTTTGGTGAAAACGTGTATATAGTGTGGTTTAAAGTAACTAACTCCGTTGTAAAATCATTGTAAATTTACGAGTGATTTACGACGAATCATGTTACCATTTTTTTGGTGGAAACGTGTATATAGTGGGGTTTTAAATTAATTAACTGCGTTGTAAATTCGTTGTAAATAAGATGTAAAAACGATGTAAAACCATAGTAAAGCTTTTCTTTGTAAAATCCATGTTATACCTTCACCTAAGAGATACGAAAATCGTCTATATATATGATCATTTCTCAATTCAAATAAAACACAAACGAAATCAAAGAAAATAAAACCGGGAAAAAGAAAAACAAATGGCTGATGGCTATAATATTTACGAGTTATGAAGTTGGATGTATTCGCATAAAGATGATTCCGGTAGAGTGACGGATGCATTTCTAAGCGGTCTAGAGACATTCATGCACCAGGCGGGCTGTACACCGATCACGCAGGAAAGCGGTAAGATGTTTTGCCCTTGTCGGAAATGCAAGAATTTAATATTGCTCGTAGTGAAACTGTATGGAAGCACTTAATAAACAGAGGATTTACACCACAATATTATATTTGGTATCAACATGGGGAGGGTTATGGTGGAAATGAAGCTAGTAGTAGTGATAATTTTGAGGATGCTGGTAATAGTGAAAAACCGAATCATTTGCATAATGAATCTAGTTATCATCATGAGGAGCAGATGGTAGATCATGATAGGATTCAAGACATGATTACTGATGCATTTTTAGAAACAACTACTACAATAGCTCATGAAACTGAAAATGTAGAAGAACAAAATTTGGATACAAAAAGGTTTTATGAAATGTTAGATGCTGCAAATCAACCAATCTACACTGGTTGTAGAGAAGGTCTCTCTAAATTGTCTGTAGCAGCTAGGATGATGAACATTAAAACGGATCATAATTTACCTGAGAATTGCATGGATGCTTGGGCGGAGTTGTTCAAAGAGTATTTGCCAGAAGACAACGTGTCAGCTGAATCTTATTATGAGATTCAGAAATTTGTTTATAGTCTTGGGTTGCCTTCGGAGATGATAGATGTTTGCATCGACAACTGCATGATCTATTGGAAGGATGATGAGAAGTTAGAAGAGTGTCGATTCTGCAAGAAACCACGATTCAAGCCGCAAGGACGTGGGATGAATAGGGTACCGTACCAAAGGATGTGGTACCTACCAATTAAAGACAGGTTAAAAAGATTATACCAATCGAAGGGGACTGCTGCATGGATGAGGTGACATGCTGAACATGTCCAGAAGGATGGCGAGGTCGCTCACCCATCAGATGCAAGAGCGTGGAAACATTTCAACAAGGTATACCCAGATTTCGCTGAAAATATTCGGAATGTCTATCTTGGGTTATGCACCGATGGATTTAGTCCATTTGGTATGTCTGCGAGACAGTATTCTTTGTGGCCAGTTATTCTTACGCCGTACAACCTGCCGCCGGACATGTGCATGGAACAAGAATTTCTATTCCTGACCATATTAATCCCTGGGCCGAAGCATCCAAAACGGTCGTTGGATGTATTTCTTCAACCACTGATACAGGAGCTAAAGGAGTTGTGGTCAGAAGGGGACGAACTTATGATAGTTCCACGAAAACCAATTTTACGATGCGAGCAGTTCTGCTGTGGACGATAAGTGACTTTCCTGCTTATGGAATGTTGTCTGCCTGGACAACTCATGGAAGGTTATCTTGTCCATATTGTCATGGATCTACGGATGTTTTTCAACTGAAGAATGGTAGAAAGAGTTGTTGGTTTGATTGTCATCGTCGATTTCTTCCCATTGCCCATCCCTACAGAAGAAATAAGACATTGTTTAGGAAAGAAAAAGTTGTCAGAGACAGTCCTCCTCCATATCTCACCGGCCAGCAGATCGAGGAGGACATTGATTATTATGGAGCTCAGGAAACTGTGAAGAAAGGAGGAAACTGGCATCTTCCTGGAAATATGCCTGATGAATATGGGGTATCTCACAATTGGCATAAGAAAAGTATATTTTGGGAGTTACCTTACTGGAAAGATCTTCTTTTACGCCACAACCTGGATGTGATGCATATAGAGAAGAATTTTTTTGACAATATCATGAACACAAGACTGAACATCCCAGGGAAGACAAAAGATAACAAAAAGTCAAGGATGGACATACCCGATATTTGCTCAAGAAGAGAGTTACATATCACGAGCAATGGAAACGTTCTTGTTCCCATCTTTCGATTGTCATCAGAAGCGAAGTCAACTTTGTTTGACTGGGTTGCATCAGAAGTGAAGTTTCCTGATGGTTACGTTTCAAATCTGTCAAGATGTGTTGAACGAGGTCAAAAGTTCTCAGGAATGAAGAGTCATGATTGTCATGTGTTTATGCAACGACTACTTCCATTCGCTTTTGCTGAGCTCCTTCCAACAAATGTACATGAAGCACTTGCAGGTAAATATTAATTAATAATATATATTATGAAATGTTACTAATTTGGGTTACATTTGCAATATACATCGATCAGAGCTTTCTTCAGAGACCTTAGCACACGTACGTTCAAGGAAGAAGTCATCGAACAACTTCATGAGAACATCCCGATCATAATGTGCAACCTAGAGAAGATATTTCCTCCATCATTTTTAACGTCATGGAAGATCTAGTTGTCCACCACCCGTACGAAGCATTACTTCGCGGACCTGTTCACAACGGATGGATGTATCCATATGAGCGCTCTATGAAACATTTGAAGGAGAAAACAAGAAATCTTGCAAAGGTGGAAGGTTCGATTGTGGCTGGAAGTTTGACAGTAGAAACATCTAACTTCACATCATACTACTTTGCTTCAACGGTTCGTACGAGGAAAAGAGTTCCTAGAAGATATGATGATGGTGGAGTACCGCAATCTTATGCAGTAGACGGTGTTCCTGACATTTTCTGCCAAATTGGACGGTTTAGTGGTAAATTGAGAGAAGTATGGTGGTCCAGTGAAGAGGATAAGCATAGTGCCCACACTTATATTCTGTTCAACTGCGAGGATGCTGTGACGCGTTCTTTTGAAAGGTAAATAATATTCGTGTGTATTATATGATATGATGTTAATTAATTATATGATATGATGCATTTGTTTAATTTGCAGCTTGTTTGTATCTCAAGTTGAAGAAGCAATACCAGGAATATCCGCAACCGAGGTGGATGCAAGGAAAGATAAGCACTTTGTCAAGTGGTTAAAAGGACATGTAATATTAACATATTAAGTAATCTTTGGTACTATTATTGATAATGTAAAATTCTAACAGTGATGTATTAATTTGTAGGTTGATTATGACGATCCATATTATCCTGTATGGTTTCATGATTTGATCCAAGGTCCAGTAGAAAAGGTCACCACATCATCTATGTACTTCACACGAGGTTTCACTTTTCATACATATGAGTATGGGAGACATCGGACAACAAGCAACTACGGAATATGTGTGAAAGGTGAAACAGACTTTTACGGGATCTAGCAAGAAATTATTGAAGTGGCATTTCCAGGGTTGTTGAAGCTAAAATGTGTCCTCTTCAAATGCGAGTGGTTCGACCCCGTGGAGAACCGTGGTGTTCGGTTTAACAAATTTGGTGTTGTGGATATCCATTCTGGGAGAAGATATAACAAATTCGAGCATTTCATCTTAGCTTCCCAAGCCGAATAAGTTAGCTTCCTTCCATACCCTCGCCTTCGAAGTTCTGGGATAAATTGGTTAACTGCTATCAAAATTACACCTCGTGGACGGATTGTTGCTGGAGAAGAACCACCTTTGCAAGAAGAAGATGCAATCAATGAAGTTGAGGTACCTGATCAACAAACTGATGAAATTCTATTGATCGACCCAGATAACCGTCAATATGAAGATCTTCCCGAAGATGTAACGGATGAAGCACGTGAAGACGAGTTCGATAGAAGCGATGATGATCATTGTAGTGATGTTGATGAGAACTCAAACGATTCTTCATGATGTAAAATATGTAACAAATGTTAATTTTTATTAGAAGATCTTCTTTTCATATGTGTATCAAATTCTATTTTATATAATATGCATTTACAAAAAAAAAAGGAGTTTATGGTTTGAGTTGGAAAAAGAGGTTGAATGTGTAAAAGATATGATAGTATAGATATGTAAGTTTGGGGTTTAAGGATTTTGATTTTCGGGATTTCACATATTTCGTTGTAAATTCGTTGTAGAAAAAAACGCTGGCCTGGTACTTTCCTCGTAAAGGTTAGCTTCGTCGTAACTTCGTTGTAAACCATGAATCGGAGTTTAGGGATTTGATTTGTGGTTTCATAGTAAATTCGTCGTAAACAAAAAAACGCGGGCCTGGTAAATTTGTCGTAATTTCTGAAAGCACGTGTCCTCGTAAATTTAAACACGGGCCTGGTACTTTCGTCGTAAACCAAAAAAGCGGGCCTGGTACTTTCGTCGTAAACCAAAAAAGCGGGCCTGGTATATTCCTCGTAAATTTACGACGAATTTACGAGGAATGTGTTTTCTATATATATGCAACGCCTCTGAACGAGGCTTCCTCGTTCATTCCTCACAAACCTCTCTCTCTCTCTCTCTCTCTCTCTAAGGTAACTCCTCTCTCTCTCTCTCTCTCTAGTTAGTTTTTTTTTTATAATTAGTTTAGGTGGTTAGTATAGGGAATTAGTTTAGAGAATTAGTTTAGGTGGTTAGTATAGGAAATCTTTTTTTAAAATAATTAGTTAATAGTGTTGTGATTTTTAATTAATCTTTTTTTTAAATAATGTAGATCATGGATCCTAGGAAAAAACCACCACCGACTTATGATGAGATGTTTGGCGACGGTGCCGGGACGTCTTCTTCCGGGGGCCGAACATGTTCTGATGCCGTTCCGGACTCTCAGACATCTCAAAGAGTTTGGAGTCCTCCTCCTCCCGCACCTCAGATGGCTCCACCTCCACCTCCTCCGCATGAGCCCATCCCAGGGCCATGTGTTCATCCAGACTTGCGGGTGCCTCCTCATGCACCATACGCAAGATATACGGTGGAGGTTTTGCTTGCCCAGCCTGGACGGGAGGGTTTGGACGTTTTGGACCCCGATAGAACGCCGTGTACTTATTGGTAAGTACATTTATAATTTAAAATTTTCAAATCATTTTTATATTTTTTAATTAACAAGTTGGTCCAATTTGCAGGTTTGGGGCCAACAACCGTGTTTCCCAGAGCGTTTCACAGACGATGAAGGGATACTTAGACAGAGCTTATCCAAACTGGAGCTTGACTCCAGATCACGTCAAGACCACTTGGTTTAAACAGTTTGCGGTAATTTTTCAATTTTCTTTTTAATATTTAATTTTATTATTTTTATTAATTATTAATTATTAATGGTTTCATAATTTTGTTTGTTTCAGTAAAGGTGGCACTGGTCCTTAGGAATCACCGAAAGGGTGAAAAAGGAATTCGAGGCAAAGACGAAGACCCGCCTTACCAACACGGTCTCGGATTGGAAGGATAAGTGGGAGATCTACGGCTATGACGGGAAGCCCACTAGGGTCACCAAGGATATATGGGATGGCCTCATCGCCTTTTCGAAGCAACTCAGCTCAATCCGGAAGGCTAACTCCTGCTCCGCTTCCCGTAAGACCAAGGATAAAGACGGAAATTTGCCTATGGTTCATACCACCGGGCAAAAACCTCATGCCGGGATCCGTCTCGAAGCTGTAAATTTTAGTTGTAATATTTATTTTATTAATAAATTTGAATTTCAATATTTAATATTTTATTATTGTTTTTTGTAGTTTGAGAAGATCGGAGTCATGCCATCTTTGTCCGAGCTCTTCAAGATGACTCACGCCAAACCGGACGGGACTTTTGTTGATCCTACATCCGAGAAGCTCTTCAACACTGTGGCTGCTCGGATTGATGAGCGGAAGACGCAACTCACCCAGCAGTCTCCAGATGGGTTACCCGTCAAATTGACGACGGAAGAGGTCGACAGGATCTTCGAGGAGGTCAAATTTAAAAGCTAGTTTAAATTAATTTTACTATTTCAACAATATTAACTATTTAATATTACTTTTTGTAGGTCGCTCCAAGAAAGAAGGGCCGGACGGTGGGAATCGGTTCTGTTAACGAAGTCCCAAGGGCGACTTCGTCATACTCTTCGAGACGGGACCAAGAGACTTCTCAGATGCAGGCTCGATTGGATTCCTAGCAGGAGCGTTTAGACTCTCTCGAGAACCTGTTGGATATTATGGCGGTGGGGAACCCGAACATGCAGAGAGCGTTGGCGGCCAGACGAGAAGCTCCCGGGATGCAACAACGGGATCCCGAATCTACCGATCCAGTGGGAGCGGGACCGAGGGGAGCGGGACCGACTACTTTGATGATGTATCGCTCCCGTAGTTTTTTTTTTTATAATTTCGTTTTGTAAAATATTAAAACTTAAATTTTATTTATGAAATATTTATTTTCTAAACAATTGTTTTTCTATTATTTGAAATTTTAATTTTTACAATTTCCAATTTTATTATAAATAATAAATGAAATTAATATAATAAATAAACAAACAATGTAAATTCGTCGTAAAGTTTACAACGAATTTACATCTAAGAAGTCGTAAATACGATGTAAACAATTACATCGAGTTTACAACGACGGACATGTAAAGTCGTCGTAAATTTTACAACGAATTTACATCGAATGTTTACGTGTATTTTACATCGAAATGTTTACAACTCCTTTACGACGAATCTTTACGAGTTAGTTACAACGAGTGTTTACGCGGACATTACGACGAAAGCTTTCCTTCTCGTTTACGACGAAAGCATTTACTCGTAAACGTTACGTGTCGTTTACGACGAATCTTTCTTTACGACGGACGATTAACAACGAAACCCTTTTCGAGGTAAATTCGTCGTAAACCCCCTTTTACAACGAATTTATAACGAAAAGTGTCCTGGTAAATAATATGTTTTCTTGTAGTGATTAGAACAAACTTTAAAAATATGATTCTATTTTTGATTTGTAAAATAATAAAAAAATTGACGTGATAAAAATATAAAATTAATTTACGGGCACGATTCGTTTCCGTCAACGTGGAGATGAGATTATGATTTGGTTTATGTTTTTGGTTATTGACACTTGATTTGGTTAGGTTAATGTGGATATGAGATTGGGATCCGATTTATATTTTTGGTTTTAAATTGACATTTGATTTGGTTAATTTGAAAGACAATTTTCAAAAACAAAAACAAAATGATAGGAAAAAAATTATTTTTAGTCAAAAGAAAAAACATACATTATATCAAATATTTTGATTATTTAATATAAAGTTCCGTTGGAAAATATTTATTAGATCCCATAAAAATTAGAAATAAGAGTTCAAATATATATTAAATTTTCAAAGGTTAAACTATCACAAAAAAATACAAACAAAAAAATACAACTATCATAAAAATGTTTACACAATGTAAAATAAAATAATTTCAAACTCAAAAAATATTCAAATTCTTTATTATGCATACTATAAATATAAAATATTCATAAATTTACAAAAATATATAGTTCAGAATACAACATCCAACGAAATAATTGTATACAAAATATTTGAAAAATTAAAATTATCCGGGCGTAGCCCGGATTAACCCCTAATCTATTAAAATTGAAGTATATTTTAATTTAATCGAGAGTTTTCCTCAATAATAACTATTTCATACCCCTGTTATTAATACTCAGTCGTTTATTACTTTCAATAGTAACCCTTTTATTTGGTGGCCCAACCATTTGCTATACCATTACCTTCAACAGCCCATAAATTCGCATGTTTGGTTATGAATAATAGTGTATATTGGTTTGGGCTTATTATAACTATATGACCAATCATTATTTTTATTATTCTAAACCAAACTGAAGAAACATATGACCAAACAGAAGAAACATAACTGAATTTTGATATTATCTATATTATTAAAACCGAAATACAAATTAGGTTTGTTTGGAAACATAGATAACAATTTTGATGTTTGTTTGAAAATTTGAATAGCAGTTTAAAAAATAAGTTTGTTTGGAAACATAAATATCAGTTTACAAAAAAAGTTTGTTTGGAAACATAAATAGGAGTATAAAAAGATATAATATTGTTTGGAAACATATATAGTAGTATATTAAAAATGAAATAATTTATGTTATAAAAAAAATTTGAAAATTTATTATAATATGAGAAACTATCTATTTGTGTCAACTTTAAAATATATGAAAATGAGTTAATCTAATTATCTAAATATATCATTTGTCTAAAATAATCATAAAACAAAATTTAATATTTATATACATATTTCAAATCAAAATAATAATTTAAAGTTGTTTTATATCAAAAATTGATTTAAAATATACATATATTCAAAAAACTATTTTTACTAAAATATTTTCCAATAACCATTATTAAAATGATTTCAATATATGTGATTATTGAAAATATAATCTGTGATTACTCATATGATAATACGTATAAAATACTATTAATCATATGTTTTATGTGTGTTTAAAGGCAAAAATAGATTGTGAATTAGGGGTGGGCATTCGGGTACCCATTTGGATCAGGTTTAGGTCTTTTTGGGTTTCGGATTTCCGGAGTCAAAGATTTCAGTCCCAATCGTATATTTCTAAATTTTGGTCTGGATTCGATTCGTATCTTTACGGGTTTTTCAGGTTTGGATAACCCATTTAAATTCATTATATATTTTAAATTTCTCAAAATATATAAATAAAATAATATATTACATACAAATTTGAATAACATATATCAGAATATCTGAACTTAACACATAAATTGGTTTGATTTAAATATTTGGAAAGAGATCAATAACTATGTTAAGTATTTTTGGTGATTTGAGTACACTTTAACTATTTTAGATATTTACATTTGACTACTTATATATATTTTCAATTATTTAAACTAACTTATAAGTACCATATATATATTCTGGATGTTTTTATATACATTAAGTCTAAAAATATATATATATAAGTATATAAATCTATTTCGAATACATTCAGGTATCGGAAATACTTCGGATCGGATCGGATTCGGTTTCTGTTTTCTAAATACCAAAATTTTTATATTTAATCAATTTCAGTTCGGATTTTATACTTCTTTTTGGATCGGTTCGATTTTTTAGATTCGAATCTTTTGTCCAACTCTAATATTGACATGAAAATAACATATTTTATAAAAATATACACCTTCACGGGCGTGAAGATCAAAAATCTAATTTTTATTAAATGTGAAAACTTTAGATAATCTTATTTTTGGAAATGGAGATAGTATTATACTATGTGGTTGTACGCGAATTCGCGGAGACATATAATTTTTTTTACTTTGATACATAGTATTTATTATATTTTTGACACGTAATAATTTTTTTTTTGTTTTTCAATATTGAATACAAATTTTATTTGTTATATCTCCTCTAAATAAACAGATTGATATCTTTTGTTATTTTGATTATTTTATTATTTAAAATATAAATGTGACTTTGTAATATTTTATTAGATTTTTATCAACAACTATAGTAAAAATAGTTTATGTATACTTCAATATAATTTTTCTACAGTCTGATTATATGTTATGCAATTTTGATTTCCAAATATCATTAATTTTAATATTAATTAACAATTATAGCTCCCAATAATATTTGCTAATGATATTAATCTGAAAATCTAAGTATAAATAGAAATAAAATAACCAAAAAAAATCATGTAAGTTGATTTTTTTTTCTAAGAACAGAATTAAATAAATAAAAAAAAATTAAAATCATCAATAAATCAAATTTATTTTTAAGTGCATAAAAATAAAATCGTTGAGTCATTGACCATTTGATCTTGTTAAAAGTTTGCTACCTCTTCTCTATCACTTTTTCTTTTTCTTTACTGTTACCTTTTTTTTTTTTTTCATTTTTACCTTTTTAACTTTTCCTACAAAGAATTAAGGAAACATAGTTGGTGCAATGTTTATAAATAAAGTTTTCTTGAAATCAAGTCCCTGGAATCGGGCTGTATTTAAATTCAACTTGCAGAGATAGGTACATCAACAATTCCTTCAAAACGAACGGCTCCGTAGTTCTTCAAAAATACTCTTTTAAGTAGTGGTTGTTACAATGAAACATGATTGGCGCAGTGTCTTTTTTTTTTTTTTGGCATCTAAAGCTCCATATTCTTATTAAGATGATTCCAACCAAGCGGTGTTAATCACCAGCCAAGTTGGGACCTCAGTGTGTACATGGGAAAAGCAAAGACCACGAGACCGTGCACCTTTGGCAGGGCGATCAGCTCGGAGGTTCTTAGAACGAGAAGTAAACAATATGGAGCAAAACATAAACTTTGAACGGAGAACAATAAATTCATCAAACTCAGCCATAAGACTTGGCCATTCTTCTTCTTCCTCAATTAGCTTGACCAGTTGCAAGCAATCCGATACAAACGTCATCGAGTCGTGACCTAGAAGTAACGAGGATTTCATGGCCCATAACAGAGTGTTAAACTCGGCATGTAGGGGGGACAGTACTCGGTTACTAGCAAATGAACCAAATACTGTGATCCCATCCTCCTTCTCCATCACGAAGCCGCCACCATACCTAGCATCATCGTCTTTCCACGATGCATCAAGCTTGCATATCGGCATCGGTATTGGTGGGTCTTGTAAAACCTGAATAGGTGTAGCGTCTTCAGTTACTGGTTCCTCCGGGGCAGCTTGTGCGAGGTTCCAGCTGATAGACTCAGCAGTCGCCGCTTGGATAATCTCCAATGGCAGGGTATCTTTCCCTTCGAAAACCTTGGCGTTTCGCGCTTTCCATAGGAACCAGATGATCCATGGAATCTTAGCTAAGTTCTCCTCGGTACCTTCCTGGCTTTGAACTCTGAAAAGAAGGTAATCAAAGTTACTATAGATGGAAGAGCACGG
This sequence comes from Raphanus raphanistrum subsp. raphanistrum, assembly GCA_019706035.1. NCBI lineage: Eukaryota > Viridiplantae > Streptophyta > Magnoliopsida > Brassicales > Brassicaceae > Raphanus > Raphanus raphanistrum. The sequence continues at coordinate 579,866 of CM033985.1, read as the reverse complement.
GAACTCTCCCAGAGTGGGGGTCATAGCTAACGCCCACGTTTGTGATGCCGACGGGCATTCGAACAGCATGTGGTTGACGGTCTCATCTTCATGTCCACATTTTTGACACGTACGGTCTGAACGGCAATGGCGATCCGTCAGACGACTGCAAACAGGAACACAGTTTGTTAAGGCTTGCCACATGAAGTGCTTAATTTTCCGAGATGTTTTTGTCGACCACACTTGTTTGATTAGCCCGTTTGTGCTAGGCTCTAGGCAGCAGCCATCGTTCTGGTCATTCTCTAACCGAGTCATCGCGTCATAGCCAGTCTTGACGGAGTATGCTCCTGATCTCGTATGGATTCAACAAAAGCTATCAATTTTAAAAGACCTACTGATCCGCAGGCTAAGAATCAACGGGATATCTTCGGGCGTGACTATTGCTCTCAGTGCATCAACGTTCCAAGCTTTGGACGTGCGATCAATGAGTTCAAAAACCAGTAGGTTCGGTTTCTTAATCGGGGCTATGGCAGTCGGTGCTCTAGGTGGGTTTGAGGGAATCCAAGGTTCGTCCCAGACCCTTGTATTATATCCCGAGCCTATAGATTTCCGCAGACCCGACTTCAGGAGCGGCTTGGCTGCCATTAGGCTCCGCCAGACGTAAGATGGTTGGCTAGCTTTCTCGACATCAATCGGATTAGTATTACGGAAATATCTTCCTTTCAAAACCCTGGCTAATAAAGATGATGGGTATTGCACCAGCCTCCACAGTTGCTTGGCCAGCAAGGCTAGATTAAAATTTTTTAGGTCTCTAAAGCCCAAGCCACCTTTATCAACCGGGACACAAATCTTTTTCCATGCAACCCAGTGCAGACCTCGGTTATTTTGTCTAGTACTCCACCAGAATCTTGCTATTGCGCTTGTTAGTTTTTTAATAATGTCTTGCGGGAGAAGAAAGCATGACATTACATAAGATGGAAGAGCTTGCGCAACAGATTTTATGAGAACTTCTTTACCACCCTTTGAAAGTAGCTTTGCGGACCAAGAGTTTAGCCGATTCACAAGCCGTTCTTGGATAAAAGCAAAGACTTGATTCTTTGATCCACATATGTTCTCAGGAAGCCCCAAGTAGACTCTCATACCTCCTTCTCGAGTTATACCCAGCGCTTCCTTTAACTCAATTTTGAGTGCAGTCGGTACCTTACTACCAAAGAAAATCGAAGATTTGGAAACATTTAGCTGCTGGCCCGAAGCTCTGCCGTAGTCCTCAATGATTTTCATAAGCTCTCTACACTGCTGGGTTTCTGCTTTACAGAAGAAGAGGCTGTCATCCGCGAAGAGGAGGTGAGATATTGGTGGGCTATCTCTCGCAATCTTTAGGCCAGTGAGTCTCCCTTCATTCTCCGCACCATGTATCTGGGATATGAGTGCTTCCGTTAAGATAATGAAAAGAAACGGAGAGAGTGGGTCTCCCTGCCGGATACCTCTGGATGGGATGATATTTCCTTTTGGTTCTCCATTGATGAGGACATTGTATGAGAGAGAGGATATACACAAGTGTATCCATGTCTTCTTCCTTTTCAGCCCATCCCACACGTGGGTTTTTGAGCTTTGTTAGCCTGTTACGAGCTCGCCTTTGTTTCGTCTTGGCATGAAAGTACTTGGTATTCCTGTCGCCATCCTTTAACCAAGTAGCTCTACTCTTCTGCCTTCAATAGAGCTCTTCATCTCGAAAGGCCGAGCATAGGTCCCATTTTAGCTGCAGTATTTCGTCATTGGAGATAGTATCATCCAGTTGTGCTTTCTCAAGCTTATCTTTGAGCTCCTCAATGTGCACCACTGAATTTGACGGGTTCGTACGCTTCCATTGAGCAATACCCTTGCGGCATTTTGCGATTCGGTCATGAAGGTCCGGAGGGTGTAGGTTTCCGGGGTCACTCCAACCTCGCAAGATCGTCTCTCTAAAGCCATCTTTATATAGCCATCGCTTGTCGAATTTGAATCCCCTTCGGCCGTTGCCCCTTTTGGATAGGAAGCGAGTGAGGATAGGTCGATGGTCGGATCCCCAAAGGCGAAGATACTCCACATTTGTGTGGGAATACAGATGGTGCCAGTCCTCGTTTCCTACAGCTCTATCCAGCTTGCATTGTACTTTACCAGAACTCCTATTACCCACCCAGGAGAACTGGTTACCCTTGGAGTGAAAATCAATCATCCCACAATTTGCCAGCATCGTTTTGAAGGGTATAAACGAGTTATCCGGTCTCCGTCTCCAACCCTTTTTCTCATGGTTGCCTGTGATATCATTAAAATCTCCCAGCATCAGCCAAGCACCATTTCTCGTGAGGCTCATATTGGTAAGCCTTTCCCACACATTTACACGGCATTCTACTACCGGATCACCATAGACAAAAGTTATGAACACCTTCTGTCCTTCTAAAGTAGCCGCAACATCAATCATACGGTTATCAGAAAAAAGAATCTCAACATCAAAAGAATCCAAATAAAAAAGTGCTAGTCCACCGCTTCTGCCTTCCGGCTCCACAGTGAACAACTTATTATAACCAAACTCAAACTGAAAGTCTTGCAAAAAGAAAAATTATTTTTTGTTTCTTAAAGAAAAAGAAAAGAAGGAGTAAAGCAACGGTGCAGCTCGCGGAGATGCTGCTTTGTCAGGTAGGCTCCAGCTCCCTGACAGTTCCATGCAATTGTACTCATATTCTCTTACTGGGTGGTTTCTGGGACACCACCGAACCTGAAAGAGACAAAGATTTCCTGCTTAGAGCAGAAGGATACACCTCAATGCGAGGGACTTGTTGGGAGGAAGGAGCTGTAGACTTACTGATGTTACTCCCTTTTTTCCTTTTGGGGAGCTACGACCACGAACTGCATTAAGTTTCTTTGAAGCTCTTGTACACTTTGCATCCGGGCTCTTTGGGATAGTTCTCTTCATCACTCCTGCGGGTTTCCGGGATTGTTCAGCCGGTTTCTTCACCTCGTGCCTCTCCTGGGTCTTCTCGAGATGTGGCTTTGCTGCTCTGGTAAGGCTTCTGTCGTCCTCCTTTTGCTTCAATGGCGAGTTCATGAAGGTCTCGTGTGGTTGTTCTTGATACTCAGCACGTTCTGGAGAGAGTTGGGAGAGGGCTTCAATCTGCATTTCATCCACACCAGGAGAGTCTCCGAGTAAATCATCATTGTCAATCATTTCATCATCCATTTCTAGATTCTCAAACTCCTTGACTGATCTTTCGAGGTTTTCCAAATCGGTTTCCGTCAGAACCATTGTATCCAAATTGGTAACATTTTCTATATCCAGTTCCATCTCACTAGTAACCTTACTAGCAGCAGCTCTAGGAGATTGGGTCGTCGGTTTTGGAGCTCCATACCTGGTCTCTTGGATTTAACAAGAGACCTGAAATGATAGTAACGTACTCAGACTAAGAAAATATATTTCTCTTAACAATAGAATAACACATTAAATAAAATAGGAGTTCTTTCAAAACCAACCTAAAAATTCAAGGGAAAATTGCCAAAAGAGAACAAAAAAACAAGGTTGTTGTCCCCTTGGTATAAATCCTTTTTTGACCAATTTTTCTCCTTTTTACCCTTTGAATTTCTGAAAACTAATAAAATAAATAGTTTTGTGAATCAAAAAAAATATTAAAAATATAAACAATTAATAAAACACCTATATACACATGCTGGTATTTTTTGTTTTCTCAAAAAGTTCATAAATAAAAATTTGAAAATACGTTCTACTAAAGGTAGAAAGTGCCTTCTACGGAAAATGGTATAGTAGAAAGCGATTTCTAAAATAAATACGTTCATCTACTATTTCTAGAACGTACATTCTACTATTTATTAATTTTCTATAATATGTGGAATACGCATTCTACTAATCCCAAAGCTTCTACTTTTTGTCCGGAAGCATCTTCTACTTTTATTGAATATTCTAAATTTTGCGGAACGTGTTTTCTAAAGTTTACTCTTCCTTCTACTAAAACTAGAAAGCGTGTTCTGGAATTTTGTCAATCTTCTAAACTTTTAGAAGGCACCTTCTACGGATAAGATTACCTGATTTTTGCGAAAATTAATGAAAATTTCAGTTAAGGAAATATTCTAAAAATCTCCTAAAAATATTCTAACTTCCTAAAACGTGATATTTTCGATTTTGGTTGTCAAAAAAAAAAAAAAAAACGATTCTCACCTTTCTTCTCCATCAATCTATGGTTTCTCCATAGCTTTTCTTTTGATTTTTTTCACAAACTCTTCTTCTCTATGATGCATATCTATACCACATGTGGTTTTTGGAATTTAGCAACTACTGGATGGGTTTTTGCTGCTGATGACAAAGGGGCTAGGCTACAGTTATTGAAATCAAATTCTACTTTAGAGGATTTAAAAAGAATGGTTGTGGAGGATTTTGATATGGAAGAAGATAGCTTAGCCGATTTGGAGTTCAGTTATCTACCTACCGAGTTGATCAATACACCAACTTCTCCACCTGTGATAATTGCAAACGATCGTCAGCTTACGAATTTTGTTGGCTATGTTAAAAACAATGTTTCTACTCAGTTGTGTGTAACATCTAAAGCCAAGGCTCAGAATCCGAATGAAGCAGACTTTGATCTTAACAACTCGCCAGCTGATTCAAGTGCTGATGAAGAGGACAGCAACTCGTTGAACAGAAGGGACGAGTCAGCTCCTGTGTTTGCTGAGACGCAGAGGAAGGAAAAGAAAGAGAAGCCGGAAGCAGTCGAAGTTGATGAGGATGGCTATGATGCTGATACTGTGATCTCTGAAAAAGAGAACATAGATAATATGTCAAAGTATTCTCTGCTCCATGTTGTTAAGAAGGGACAATATTTTGAGAACAAGACTTTGCGGAAGGCGACTTTCGAGATATGTGCAATGAAGCATAACTTTGACTATCAGGTTATCAAAACGGATAGGAAAGTTTGGTATGTTAGATGTGCGGATGATGCATGCAATTGGAGTGTTCGAGCAGAGTGTTTGAAGGATTCTACATTTTTTATGATCAAGAAGTATGTTGGTCAACATACATGCGCACCTTCAAGCAAAAGCAAAGCTGGTAAGACTGCCTCGGCAAAAACTATAGGCAGTCTGATTATGCATAAGTATGAAGGGGTCAAGGAAGGGCCAAAATGTAATGATATCATACATATTATGCGTGGTGATCATGGATGTGAGATCTCCAAATCATTGGCATGGGATGCTCGTGAATATGCGATCAATGCAGTAAGAGGTATTCCAGAGAGAAGCTATGGGAAAATACCAAAATACTTGCACATGCTGCGAGAGGCTAATCCGGGTACACACTTTGCTTATGAGATGGACGGGAAAGGGAGGTTTCGGTACCTGTTTATTGCGTTTGGGCAATCTATACGAGGATTTAATAGTGTCATGAGGCAGGTTATTGTGATCGATGGGACTTTTTTGAAGAATAAATACAAAGGAGTTTTACTCGTTGCAACTGCTCTAGATGGAAATTCTAATTTGTATCCTATTGCATTTGGAGTAGTCGACTCAGAGAATGATCGTTCTTGGCAATGGTTTTTGACACAGCTCAAGGTTCTCATTGCTGATAATCTTCATTTGGCTTTTATTTCTGACAGACATGGGTCCATCGTTAAGGCACTTGAGAAGGTGTATCCCTCTGCTAGACATGGTATCTGTATTCATCATTTGTTGAATAATGTGGTGACACATTATCATGGGAAAGGACTTGTTGGGTTGGTTTCAAAGGCATCAAAGAGTTATAGAGTTGCTGATTTTGAGAAGACATTTGCTAATGTGTGTAATATCAGTCCGGCTATTGGAAAATACCTACGAGATGCTGATGTGCAGAAATGGGCTAGATGTCAATTCCCTGGATACCGATACGACCTAAGGACAACTAACCCTGCTGAATCTATCAACTCTGCTTTGCGTTCACCGAGAGAGTTTCCAATCATTCCTTTGTTGGACAGTATCAGGGAAATGTTGACACGTTGGTTTTATAAGCGTAAGAAACTGATTTCAAGGCATAATCATCCTCTGACCAAAGATGTGGAGAAAAAGATAGCTAGGAGAACCAGGAAATGCGCCACATTTGAAGTTTACCCTGTCAGTGATGGTCGATTACTTGTTAGAGGTGATCTGTTCGACTGCTTGGTTGATTTGGATAGACGGACTTGCTCATGTGGAAAGTACAATCTTTTGAAGATCCCTTGTAGGCACGCAATTAAAGCTGGTTTTTATGTTGGAAGACAGCCACACACATTGACTGATTTTATGTACACAACAGATGCTTGGAGAGAAGCTTATGATGAAAGCATAAATCCTATTGATGTTCCTGAGGATTCTTGGTCTGTACCAGAAGAAGTTAAGAAAGTCATTGTGCTACCACCAGAGACACGAAAATCTGCTGGAAGAAATAGAAAACGCAGATATGAAACTGTTGAAGACAAACTTCGATCATCGCAAACATCGCAAAGGCTCGCACTTGTAGTAGATGTCATAATAGTGGACATAACAGAGCAACTTGCAAAGTACCAATATAGCCAGACCCAAATGGTAAGGATCACTTTATATATCCTCTATTCATTTTCGATTTATATGTGTCTCATATAAGGTTTTTTCTGTTACAGGTTGCTTATCATGGTCAGCTTATTTCGAAGTGGATTCTTATCATGGTTTCAGTTGTATCTTGATTCTAAAACTTTCGACTCTGTTTTCATTTTGATATGCTGTTGTGCGTTGCTATTCTTTTCTTATGGTGTTTTCAGTTTCTGACTCTTGGTTTTTAAGCTAAGTACTTCTCCAATTATATGTGTCTCATCTTTGATTCGTTGAACAAAATTAAAACAAAACACAGAGAAACAACAGTGTGTGTCCGAACCATAGAATATCCATCTTGAGTTAGTAAACGAAATAATTAAAAAACACAGAGAGACAACAAAACAAGCAGAAAGATTTTCATTCTTGGCTTCTTAATCTTCCAAAAATCCATAGAATGGTTCCTAAACAACCCAGCTCAAGAGAATTTTTTTGCTTCCTAACTTCTTCTTCCACTGTCTTCCTGCTCAAGAGAATTTTTTTGCTTCCTAAACAACCCAGCTCAGGAAATACGAATCTGGAAAAATGAAACAAAAAGGGGAAAGAGGGGTCTGGAAGAGATGTGGCGAGAATGGAGAGATTGACAGGAAAGAGGGATCTGGAAAAATGAAAAAAAACGGGTTTTTGTTCTTATATATGTCGGGTAGGTGGTTAATTTTAGGGATCTCGATTGGGTGGGGTTTATTGCTAAAGTGGATCGAATTTTTGTATGTGATAAACATAGTTTGGTGTATAGTCTTATAACATCTACTTTGGTGTTCGAGAAGGGTTTCTCTTAAACATATATATGTCTACATTAGGGTATCTTTAGTGTTTGGTTAGGGTCTTCTTTAGGGTTTCGTTAGTGTTTCGTATCGTTTAGTGTATATTTAGGGTATTGTTTAGGGTATCTTTAGGGTATCGTTTAGGGTATGTTTAGGGTTTAGCATTCTTATAACTAAACAAACCTTAAAAAAAACAGAATAAAAACCAAACTTTTTAGATTAGATTAAACATTCATCCTACATACTTAAAATTAGGAAAACATATGAAAACTTATACATTAGATGAAGCATCCTTGTTCCTAAAAATAAACTAAAACAAGTAGTTCCTGGTCATTCTCACAGAATCTCTTGGTATGTCGAAGATAGACACGCTGGAGGTTTATACTTTGACATCCTCTCAACTAGTTCCTGGTCATTAGCTGCTTCCCAAAGATCCCACAGCACTCTGTGTCGAGCTTCCTGGATGTTATCATCATTCACCAAAGACATCTCCATCCCAAGCGCATGGCACTCGATGAACTTCACAGCATAAACACCACAATCACATGCACTCTGATTCAGAAAACCCATATTCACATAATCAACAGTATATGCACCCACAAGGAAATCCTTCTGCTGGTTTGCCGGCTGAACTGCCTTGACAATACGAGGAATCATATTTGCGAAAGCCTCCACCTCGGAGTAATGTTTTTTACTCGAGCAGTCAAACACATCAATGCTCCGTGTCGCAAAAGAGATGCACAAGGCGATCCAGTGATTCCCACTAACGTGAACAGGGACATACAATCGATCCACATCTAGATTCCATATCTCGTGTGTCGCACCACGTGCTGGAAGGACCCCTCTGCCGTACTGCACTAGCAAATTGTGAAGATTGTATTTCTTTCTACCCCCTCTTAGAAGACTGTACTCTTTCTTAATCATATTGTTGAAGACGGTCGTCATGAAACCAACTCGATAAGGTTTCCATCGATTGAGAGATGTTCTCTCCCGGAATACGAACATGGTGGCGTCAATCTCCTGCATATTTCAATGAGCTTAGCACACGCAATTTATGTAAAACACACTGGAAATTAATATTCTACAAGGTTTACCCAGTTATGCAGCCACTCAAATGGATCCATAAGACGCTTAGCAATCTCATCATCTAAAATAATAGGTCCACAACGTAGAGGTCTGAAACGAAAACATGAATAAAAGCTAATATATGTGAGTTTAAATTTAAAATGGCATTAGTAGAGAACGATCATTGACAGAAGATTTGTTTATGTACTTACGTGGAGGAAGTTGACCACTTAGTTACAGTTTCCCAATCATCTTCGCCTACAAACACCAATGCGGCATCTGGTGCTGTTTCTGCATCCCTTGTGTCATCACGTAAATGGGGTATGGACATGTCAACTGGTCTTGATTTTGTTGAGTTTTCAACTTTAACTTGAGAAAGATCAAAACCATCGACAAACGCATCTTGCTGCAGCTCAAACATGTCTTGTGTACTCAATCCAAAATCAAAGGAATTAGTTTGTACAGCAATTTTTTTTCCAGCCTATTAAAAAAAATATAAACCAAAGGAGAATAAGATAAAATTTATATATAACACAAACAAAGCATTACATTCATGAAGTTCCATTACACAAACATATTACACATTACAAACATATTACACAAATTATCCATTCCATATTACAAAATACTAAAAACTGTTACATAATATTGCACAATGAAAATTAAGTTCCAAGCACGGCATAGCTCCAAAAGCCTACGTCCAGCATCCTAACTCAAGCATCCTAGTTCCAAGTTCTACATTTTCTCTTAGGTAGTACCTTTTTCGCTTGCACAGGTTGATGGCCTTTTCTTTTTGGTGGAACACGACCGCCTTTGCTTTTTGGTGGAGCTTGATCGCCTATGCTCGCTCCTGTCGGGTGATCGCCTTTGCTCGCACATGCAGCTTGATCTCCTTTGAACTTTAGTAGATCTTCTGCAGCTTCGCTCATGCTAGGATCGCTCTCTTCTGCATTCAACATCACTGCATCCCTGATTTGTGACACCTCGGTCTCCAACTTACCCATCCTTTCCGTAAACTTGCTCTCCATATCTTCCATTTTCGTGATGAGCATATCCCCCAAGGAAGTAACAGATGTACGGAGGAGACCCTCAATGAAACTCTTAGTTTCACTATCAATACTCTGTTTCTTTTCAGCTGCTCGCTTACACAGCAACTTCTTCTTTCTTGTCTCCGCTCCTTCATCATGAACCTTTCTCTTGCCTTTTCCTGGAACCTCAACCGTAGGGGTCTCCTCGTCTGCTGCAGCATCAGTATCGTCGCCACTCATACCAGGTTCTGCATCTATATCATCTGTCAAAGCTTCCTCCATTTCAGTCTCTTCAAGTTCTATAACTGGCCACTCCGTCTTGCTCCAATCGAACTTGCTATTGATCCTACTAAGGACAAGGTTCACTCGTTCATCTTCCATCTCACCCTTCCTTGCATAGTCTTCGTGCAGAAAGACATCACCATTGCCAGTCACTGAGATGACCGAGAAGAAGTCACTCTACAAAGAAAACAATTATAACATGAAAAGCTGCAAGAGAATAAATACAACCAAATAAAAGAATATGATAGATATAGATACCTTGTCAGTAAATGAGTCTTCAAGTTTGGTGATGTCTTGATAAGAAACTTTTGCAACTCCTTTCCAATTGCCACACCTTGGACCTCTGAAGCTGCCTGAGAGTTTTGTGCCGCATATTTCTCCAAAATCTGGAATTGCTTCCATAAGCCAAATCTGGATAGCATAGGAGAAACCCTCGAAAATGTAGCTGCCCTTCTTACCCAACTTCTTTGTAGCCTTGTCGATGGAACGCAGCAGAAAATCGTAGGAGTGAAGACCCCAATGGAACTTCCGAAGCTTGTCAAGATCCATCACCAACTTGATATACATATGAGGGATGAACACCTTCTCATTTCTCCCCATCACCACGCCCATTATCACGCACAAGTAAATCAACCTCATCCTATCAATCCGAGTCCAAGTGTGAACTTCTTGTAGATGTACCTTCTTGATGGACTGCAAGCTTATCTTACCATCTGTCTTTAATAGCTCACTCCAAAACCCCCCATCGTTTTTCCATTTCACTACACCACTGCTAGCTTCCCGCGATATCTTTAGACCTGTCACAGCGTGGTACTCCTGAAGCGAAAACCGGAGAGGCGACCTCCCAAAGACAAACCACTTCTCATGCTTCTTCGAGGTAATCAGCTGCCTGCATAAGAAGCTATCCACCAGTTTCGCCGAAAACTTAAGGTTATTTTCCGCAATAGCCATGATGTGAGTGAAAACAGGATCTTTCTTCACATCATCATAGTCTGTAGGCATAGCTATCTTCAGATCCCTGATGAGTTCCATGCGGCAGCAGTTGTTGATCTTCTCGACCTGAGGTTCAAGACCCTCTGCAAACAGTCGCTTAGGTAGCTCTGGCTCCATATCTACAGAGAAAAAAAATTATATTATTCAAAACCTTATACAGACAACTTCACACATTCACAAACAAAATCAATGCACCAAAAATTCAAATTGATAATCATGTACAACTTGTCATATCCAAATGCCATTTTTAAATATCAGAAACCTAAATGAGTTACTTGTCTCTCACCTAATGTAGCTCCAAGAGAGAATCGGCTACAAGGCAGGGCCAAAAAGATAACCACCCCCTAGCTAGCTGCAGAAAACAAATCAGAACAAAGATAAAAAAGCATGAGTATCCGTACAGTTATTGCAACTAAGAAAATGAGTTAACAAATACAACAACAACACTATTATTTCTAACAATCGAATATGCAAAAAGGAACCCGAGGAAGACAAACACATAGCAACAACAACCCTTATCATTTGACCAACAAGCTAAGAGAAAGGTTCTTCTTTACGAGAACAGAGACAACAACTTCACACATACAAAAATAAGGTTACCAAAACCATATCAATTCACATAACTTAAACAAATTCAAATGTCTTCCAATTCACAATGGAAATCTTTCATATAATCTGTTAACAACCATAAAAAGAGACAGTTCAGACATAACACAAGAGATATCAAGACTCAAGCAACAACGACTAAGACAAGCCAAGAACCCGATTCACAAACAAAATCAATATACCAAACTTAAACAAGTAAAGAACCCGATTCCTTCAATCTTTTCACATAATGGTTAACAAAAACATATGAATTCACACAGACAAATGCCACAACGCAACGGATCGAGGAGAAGAAGGAGAAATTATTGATACCTTATATGCTAGCAATGTTGGAGAAAGAGAGAGGCGGAGAGGGTGAAGACAAACTCGATTTCACCAATCACCAATAGAAGCTCCAAATTGCCTTTGACTTCGTCGAGAGAGAGGCTGAGAAAAGTATTACAACATTCAGACAAGAAAGAGACGGGTCAGACATAACAAATCAATGCCAACAACTGTCAAAATCGAAAACAAAAAAAAAAAAACAAAATCAGAGATAGTTTCTAGTTTCTAGGTTTAATCTTAAACAAGTTCAAATGTCTTTCATATAACAACCCATATCAATTCATATAATCTTCACACATACAACAACCCATATCAATTCACAAACTTAAACAAGTTCAAATGTCTTCCAATTCACAAAGGAAATCTTTCATATAATCTGTTAACAACCATAAAAAGAGACAGATCCAATATATGTATAGTTCATCCATGTATCACAATTAACCAATTAACCAGTTCATCCAAGTTCCCATTTGAGTCAAAACAGTAAAAAAAATAAGAGCAATACCGGAGAGAGGCAGAGAGGCGGATGCGGAGAGGCGGAGAGACGGACAGACGGAGAGGCGGAGCGCGGAGAGGCCGAGAGACGGAGACACAGAGGCGCGGAGAGGCGGAGAGGCGGACAGGCGGAGAAAGAGAGAGACGGAGAGGCGGAGAAAGAGAGAGATGGAGAGGGAGAGAGGCGGAGAGACGGAGAGGGAGAGAGGCGGAGAGACGGTTCGCTCAGTCACACCGGAGATAGAGAGAGCCAGAGAGACGGAGATGAAACCGGCGAGAAGCAGAGAGCCGGAGAAAGAGAGGCGGAGAAGCTCGGCGAAGGCGACGGAACCGGAGAGGCGGAGAGAAGCACCAGAGATAGAGAGAGCAGAGGTGGAGAGTCACCGGAGATGGCGACTTAGGGTTTGCTCGCGAAAGACAAAGAGAAGAGAGGCGGAAGAAACGAGAAGAATGAAAATATATTAGGAAGGGTTCATTATTTTTTTTTTAACAGTTTTATTCTTTTTTTTTTTTTTTTGCTTACTAAAAGCTTTTTAAAAACTTTTTTCAATATAATTAATTTATGATTTAATTAATCTCGTTTTATATACTTATTAAATCACTTAATGAAAGGTTAATTTTGGGATTATGAAAAAATTTATACCATTAGGACAACAATGAGATTGATTTATACCAAGGGGACAACAACCTTATTTTTTTGTTCTCTTTTGGCAATTTCCCCAAAATTCAATTCAACCCCAAAACCAACCTCTCTTTTTTCATTACTATTCTTTTTTTTTTGAAACACTGTCATTACTATTCACCATTGAAAATTCCTATCTATTCATATGTTTTTGAAATATTTACAGAATTTTCATTATTAATTAATTTTTTAATTATTTTGAAAATGCTAAAAACACCTATAACACCCTAAATATTTCTTCTTATTTATAATCATGCCATTATCATCAATTCTTCAACCACCATTAACAACCATTTTTGAGCTCTTTATACCTCTATCATTCAATTCTCAACCATTTTTTGTGTTTCTAAACAAACAAATCTTCATTTCCTCTTATCTCCTTTCCATTCTCATCTAAAAAACTCACATAACTTTCGTTTTCATAAGCACAACTTCAAATTTTCGAGTGTTATCTCTTGTGGGTCGTCAAAGTTCCTTCTTTTTGCTCATATTTGGAGTTTGGACGGTGGAAAAGGGTGGAAACGAGTTTCACACCGCAAAAAGGTAACTATTGACATAGTTTTCGTCATATTTCAGATCTGTGTCACGAATGTAGACAATTTTGTACGTCTACGGCTATACGTAGACTTACATTGCGGTCTACAAGTCAACGCACATGTTAATTTTGCAATTGACCAAAATGCTAAAAAACCTATAAAGTAGACTTCCTTGGAAGTCTATGACTTTTCCTTTGATAACAAAAAAAATAGTGCGTAAACTTACCAAGAAGTCTACGTAAAGATGTTAGTTTTTGCATTTGACCGAACTTTTGACTTTTCAAAGTAGATTTCTCAAACAGTCTACAATGTGTAGACTGCTAGTGAAGTCTACAGAAGGTCAGTTTTGCATTTGACCCAAACTTTGACTCCGTTGATTAAATTAGTTTTGTATTTGACTAAAATTTTAAGAAGTTGACCATGATGAAAAAAAGTGTAGATGCTGTCGTACATGCTGCCATACATAAGACAACATGCAAAGCAACAATAAAAGTCATAAGTTCAACACATATGACATAAGCCTATTGCGCACATGCTGCCGTACATGCTGCATATGCTATCTCGCGGTGAGGACAGAGAGATGGATGGGGAATTTTCTGGCGGGCTTAAGTGCAGAGTTAATAGATCCTGCGATGTTGCTAGTCTTTATGTTGTATATGTCACCTTGAAAATGCACTTGTGACAATAGTTTTATGTTTGATAAAATTATAAACGTAGACTTTCAAAGACGTCTACACATGTTAAGCTAACTACATACTCAAACCAAAAATGTGATAGTTTTCTAATTATAAAAGATTATCTTTTACAAATAGTTAAGAACAATTAGTGTTAACTAATACACAATTAAAATAAAAAAATCTTGAAAATATATTATGAATAATACACAAATTCACTTTTTATAGATTTTCAAAAGTAGACGTTCATTTCTGTCAACAATAACGTAGACTTTCTTATCAATTTACAAATGTAGACTCTCATATAGGTCTACAGTTTGGGTTAGTTTTTGCAATAGCAAAATTCACGGGTTACTATCTGTATTTAAAAAATTGTTGTGATTTTATACAAGTAGACTTTGTTTTTGGTCTACATTTTGAAAAGGTTGGTTTTTGCAATTGACCAGAACTAGTCCCAAATTTGACTTTAAAAATTAGACTTCAGAAACAGTCTACAGTTAAAAAGTAGACTTTAAAAACAGTCTACAATTTTTTTTTATTTTTAGAACATGTTAGTTTTTACAATTGACCTAGTTGACTTTCAAAAAATAGACTTACACGAACGTCTACAAATGTGTAGATGTTATATGAAGTCTACGCTTTAATCCGCTGGGTTAGTTTTGCATTTGACCAAAATATAATAGTAGACTTCATATGCAATCTACTTTATTTTTCCTGAGTTCAGTAGACTGAATAAGAAATCTACACTTTTTCTCCATCCTGGTCAACTTTTATAATTTTAGTCAAATACAAAACTAACTTAATTAACGGAGTCAAAGTTTGGGTCAAATACAAAATAAACCTTATGTAGACTTCCATAGCAGTCTACATATTGTAGACTGTTTGAGAAGTCTACTTTGAAAAGTCAAAAGTTCGGTCAAATGCAAAAAACTAACCTCTTTACGTAGACTTCTTGGTAAGTTTACGCGCTATTTTTTTGTTATCAAAGGAAAAGTCGTAGACTTCTAAGGAAGTTTACTTTATAGGTTTTTTAGCATTTTGGTCAATTGCAAAACTAACATGTGCGTTGATTTGTAGACCGCAATGTAAGTCTACGTATAGCCGTAGATGTACAAAGTTGTCTACATTCGTGACACAGATCTGAAATATGACGAAAACTATGTCAATAGTTACCTTTTTGCGGTGTGAAACTCGTTTCCACCTTTTTCCACCGTCCAAACTCCAAATATGAGCAAAAAGAAGGAACTTTGACGACCCACAAGAGATAACACTCGAAAATTTGAAGTTGTGCTTATGAAAATGAAAGTTATGTGAGTTTTTTAGATGAGAATGGAAAGGAAATAAGAGGAAATGAAGATTTGTTTGTTTAGAAACACAAAAAATGGTTGAGAATTGAATGATAGAGGTATAAAGAGCTCAAAAATGGTTGTTAATGGTGGTTGAAGAATTGATGATAATGGCATGGTTATAAATAAGAAGAAATATTTAGGGTGTTATAGGTGTTTTAGCATTTTTAAAATAATTAAAAAATAATTAATAATGAAAATTCTGTAAATATTTCAAAAATATATGAATAGATAGGAAGTTTCAATGGTGAATAGTAATGACAAAAAAAAAGAGGTTGGTTTTGGGATTGACTTGAATTTCTAGGTTATTTTTGAAAGTACTCCTAGATATTTTTCTTATTTTCATATATAAACATACATTAAATCGTAAACTATACATACATACAACTCCTATGAAATGGACATACAAATTGTATAACTTTTATAAACTTATATACTCCCTCTGTTTCGAATTGTAAATAGTTCTAGCAAAAATGTTTGTTTCATTATATAAGTAATTTACATATTTTAATGCACTTTTCATTTATTAAATATTGTGTGACCAATAAAATAATGTTAGGGTTTTTATAATTGGTTGAATTAATTGATTAAATAATATTTTTTAATAAATAACAATTTTTAAATATCCGCGCTTTTAACCGAAACTATTTTACAATTAGAAATAGAGGAGTATAATCTATAAATTACATTATATGTGGACCATCCACCTAATAACTGTATATTTAAGTAATAATGTTTCGGAAAGTATTTTATTGACAATTCCCTTAAGTAAATTCATAATTCTCAAAATAGCAATAATTGTTTGAGAACATCAAAGATAAGTTCACTCGTATGACAAGCATCCTTATATTTATTTATAGGAATGCGAACGAGTCTACAGCTTTCACGTATTATATGACCAAAACGTTAGAATTTTTCTAAATTAGATTCGTTTAAATCGGAACAGTATGTTAAATTAGATATTTTTATTATGTATATATGTAAGAATACTTCTCCTTATCTTGTGAAAAAATAGAATAAAATTCATCTTCTTTCTAAATTTTTAATTCAATATCAATCCATTTCTAAAATCCAAGATGAGTAAATCCCTCCAACTATTGTTCCCCTTCTTACTTATGTTTATCATTCTCTCACTAGGTTTGTATTTGCATCTTAATATATTGCGTTTATTTCTTCTAATAAATTAATTACTATACTTAGATCCTCTAAATTTTATATTTAATATATTGTAAACACCATGTAATAAATTTTTACTATATAAAATATAGTATTAAATTATATTTTTGTATAAAATTCATAAATACCTAGATGGCTAGAAAATATAGAAACTGAGTCAAATATTTTTGGGATTTTTGCTAAACCTAAAAAGATCATCCCTAAAGTATTTTAAAAATTATTTATTATATTTTAGTCAATTTTTAGTTTTTTTCAATGTATAGTCTTTATAGATGATGAAGAAATACCATCACAAAACAATTTTAGATATCTACATTTTATCATATATTTCTCTACATTTTCCTTTCACTCTCAAATATGTTAACAACCATTTTTCATAGTATGGATGAACTATAGTTCTTATGTAAAGTAATGAAATATTTTGAATTAAATGTTTTTATATTTTATAGTTAATATATTGTGCTTTTCCAATATGTACAGTAATTTTTCTTAAAACATCAAAAAATTATATGTAGTATTTATTAATATAAACACAATTCTTAAAAATATTTTTCACAAAAAAAATTTAACATTTTGATCAAATCATATGCTCGTTTCTTGTTTACTGAGAAAAATATCTGTGTCTTTTTCTTTATGATACTTAAAACAAAAATGTATTAAGCAGATTTTTGTTGTTAAATAAGTTCTATATTTCAGAAAAAAATCTATAGTTATTCTTCCATACAAAATTTAAGATTTTTACCTCTAACAGGAACGATGGCAGTTGCGCAAACAAAAAGAAGAAGGTGTACGTATAATGTCCCAGTTGAGACAAGCAAGTCTTGTGATCCACATTGTGCTTCTTTTTGTACAAAGATGTATGGATATGCTGGTATAGCTGTTTGTCAACGGGTGCTTACGGGATTTTGTCAATGCCAAGCTGTTTGCAAGGGTTCTCGATAAGTGTAAGGAATATAATGTCCAACCAAAATTCTATATTGACTTTTTAACAATAAATATCTACATATTTATATTGATATGACAATAAAGTAGTTGCCGCAAAGCCCTTTCTCAAAAAAAATAAAAAAATAAAGTAGTTGCTCGAAAAATGACAATAAAGTATTTTTTTTGACAACTAAAGTATTAAATATATGTTTTAAGATTTGTGGATTTATTTATAATAAATAATAATATGAATTGTAGATAAATGTAGTTGTGAATAACAAGAATGGACTTTTTATAAAATAAATTATCACGGTGTTATTAAATGTAGCTCGAACTTTGTATAAGATAGTAAAAGATTAAGAAGATTTATAAAAGGATAGAGATGCAACCGCAACCATTATTTCAATGTGAGATCATCAACCAACAAGTAAAATTGGTATACATTGTAAAACAAATGATAATTCTAGATTTGATTATTAAAACGGTAAATAAAAATTGAACTACTACATTTATTATTTATGTAAAATTAAAGAATTGGTGTATTAAAATAATAATAAGAATTATTTGGTCATACAAGTTTACATTTTTTGGATCGTATTTGAAAATCTTTTACTTTCGACAAAATGACAAACATTGAGTCTCAAAACGTTAATCATTTATCATTTTAACTTTTTATAATGCTCAATATGATAAACCAAACTATATTAGGGTGATATTTTTGCTGTGAATCATATAGTTCTGCGATTTGAACAAAATCTTCTATCTCTTTCAAAGTTCTTCTCTTAAGTAAATAATTGTAAACATCAATTAATTGTTTATGGCGCTTTCTTATCTCTTCAGACCAATAGAACAAGAAAATGATAAAAATATAGTACAATATTGTATGGATCAAAATATTAGGAATTAAATGTGTACCCTTACTTCAACCAAAATCATATTCAGTGTTAGACCATAATGCACAATATATTGTTTGATTATAATTTTACACATGTTATCCAATATTTTCTCTCCGGTTCAACTCTTCTAAGCTTTCTAAAGGGTAAAATGCATAAAAAGATACATATTATTACTCAAAACATGAATATCCATCAACGAAAATTGATGTATCATCCGTTGCTCATTCAAATTTAAAAACAATTTTTTTAATATCTGTATGGTTTAAAAACAATTTTTTAATATCTGTATGGTTTAAAAACAATTTCAAAAAAAAAAAAAAAAAAATATCTGTATGGTTTCCAACTTAATGGAATTTTATAAATTTTGGTGACAAATAAATATATTTATGTGCAAAGAACACACAACTATTTATTTTATTATATTTAGTATGTTGATATTCTAATATATTAAAATATATTATCATAAACCAATATGTATTTTTCTTATATCACATATAAACATACACTAAACCTTAAATTATGAGAAATTGTCATCATCATTGCTTCGGCTATCGTAGTCGTGATTATGTTAAGTATAGGCGCTTGACCTAGGAGACGGCCTCTCTTCTTCCTCTTCCCCTTGCTCAAGTGAAGGCAGGTCAGTTTAGGCTTGTAGTTTTTTTTGCTAAATTGTAAATATCATTTCAGAAATGAACTGATGAGGTTTACAAGATGTGATTAACAAACTATAAGACCTCTAAAACTTACTTCCAAGGCAAAAAAGGTAAAAAACATGGAAGCAGAAATCAATCGAACTTGAAACCGTTCTACTTTGGGGCGAACAGGACAACAAGTCTCGATACAGACTTCCAGTAGCCAGATGGAAGGTTGAGCCGAGATGGGCTTGAAAGGAGAAACCCGAGAAACTAGAATACAAAGAACACAATGCTAATGGGAAGTGGATTCAACGACTGCCTGTAAAAGTTGCTTTACTCCGAAGGACAGAAACAATCCCGCTCAAGGACTGTCCTCTAGGTCCGGGCTGGGAAAGAACTAAACCCGGATTCCAGAAATAGACATGACAACACATACTACGGATGCTTAATAGCGCTCAACTACCTCAACCGCAATCGCCCTCTAAGCCGGTACAGAGAAAGGGGCAGCATCACCACCTCCCGAGTCTTACTACCTCCTCCAATCGCAAAGTGTTACCCAGAGCTCTAAGAAAACGAAGAATCTCCACAACCCAGCTCGTTTAAACCTGCAATTCCAATCCAAACTAACAAGCCACGCCAACACCAACAACAAAGGAGGGGAGAAGAGCTGAGTTAATGCATCACTCAGTAGCTAATCGCCTAATCTTGACTAAAAAGAGTGACAGAGATGACCCTGTCCCTTCCAGTCCGAGGTCCCGAGACCTCTAGATCAGGCGACGCATACCCAGATAGCCTTTGAAGGTAGAGGCCAAAAGAGATATTTTTTTCCAGTCCGGCAAGAAGATTTAGGTGTCAGGAGTGGAGATGAATGCTTCGGTGGTGAGGAAGATAACGCAGCGGCACAGTCGCTAGAGACACCGCGTCGCAACTCCCTCTCTGCTTTGACGAATCAAACGACATCACCTGCGAAGATGACAACCCGAAACAGAATCACTCACCAACAAACCTTCACGCCGGAGATGGATTTGGATATGGTGGGGTCGGCAAAGCCCTCTCACAGCACCAAAAGGCGCCGGAGAGGCAATCATAGCAAGGGAATAAAAGGTTTGCGATGGTTAGGGTTGAGAGAGAATTGAGGGCGTGTGGTTTCTAATCGCCGTTTTGGATAGGCTATATATATGATCCGATCTTGTTTAGGCTTGTAGTTAAATGCCTATGTTGTGAATTCTTAGCTACATGTACAAAACTGTACTCAACCGCATTCTCTTTGGCTCATTATGTCCAAGGGGTGATAACCATCCAAACCTAACCCTACTGAGGACAAGCGTGAAGGAAGGAAGCAATGTTTTCCTTTAGTTTCACGACCCAAGGAGAACCATAGTTCAGAGTTGACTACCTCTTCTCTATCGCAATTTTCTGTTTTTTCACTGTTACCCTTTTTCTTTTTGCTTTTTAACCTTTTTAACTTCCCCTACAAGGAAACATAGTTGGTGCAATCCCTACTAATAAAAGAGAGCTTTTGAGACTCTATAAGGTATCCACATTATCGGAAAAAAATCTCCAAAAGATGCTACGTGGCATTAAGAAAATAAATAAATAAATACACAATAAAAGAAATGGAAATATAACGTTAAACATCTATCGTAATATTATCAGTTAATATAAAAGCAAGAAAATTAGAATACGTAAATAAACAATATAAAAAATAAAAATAAGTAAATATGCAATTAAAAAATTAAAAAAAAACTAAATTAAATATCTATGTAAAAATGTAAAGTAAAATAAACAATAAAAATATACAATATGAGAAATAAAAATATTATATTAAACACCTATTGTAATATTAGACTAAGTTAAAAAAAATAAACAGTAAAAAGTCTATAATATAAGAAATAAAAAAATTGCATTAAACGTCTAACGTAATATTATGATTTGATATAAAAGCAAAAGAAATTAAAATAAGTAAATATTAATTAAATATCTATCTGAAAATAGTAAAATAAATAATAATTAAATAATATAAGAAATAAAAATGTTTAAACATCTATCATAATATAAGAATAAAAACAAATAATAAATAAATATACAATATAATAAATAGAAAACTACATTAAACATCTATATGAAAAATGTATAGTAAAAAAAATTCTAAGTAAATATTATACAATATAAGAAAATATAAGAAATAAAAATTTTACATTAAACATATATCATAATATTATCATTTGATATAAAAGTAATAAATTTAGAATAAGTAAATATACAAAATAAGAAAAATAAATAATAAGTAAATTTACACTATAAAATTGAAAAACTAAACTCAACATTTGTCTGAAAATTTATAGTAAATATACAATATAAAAATATAGAGAATACATTAAACATCTATTGTTATATTAGATACGTAAATAAACTATATAATAAAAATAAATATTAGTTGTACAGTATAAGAAAGAGAAAAACAATATTAAACATCTATGTGACAAAATTATAGTGAAAAGGGAAGCTTTTGAAGCTCTATAGGGTGTCCACATCATCGGAAAAAAATTATCCAAAAGATGCCATGTGGCATTAAGAAAATAAATAAATAAATACACAATAAAAAAAATGAAAATATAACATTAAACATCTATCGTAATATTATCAGTTAGTATAAAATCAAGAAAATTAGAATAAGTATATATACAATATAAAAATAAAAATAAGTAAATATGCAATTAAAATATATAAAAAACTAAATTGAATATATATATTAAAATGTAAAGTAAAATAAAGAATAAAAATATACAATATGAGAAATAAAAATATTATATTAAACATCTATTGTAATATTAGAATAAGTAAAAAAAATAAACAGTAAACAATCTATAATATAGAAATAAAAAAAAGTACATTAAACGTCTAACGTAATTAGGGGTGTCAAAATGGGTCATGACCCATGGGTTGACCCAATCCAAACTGACCCATTAACCCATATGAACTGTTTATTTTTGATTTAATGGGTTAATGGGTTAGCAGGTTGTTGGGTTAGCAGGTTGTTGGGTTAACAAATTAATGGGTTAATAGGGTAATTGGGTATATTGGGTTGGGTCATCTGACCCATTTAGTTTAATAAATTAAAAAAAAAAAAAGAAATCAAACCTTTCTTCCCAACGCCGACCTCTTTTCTCGATCTCAGAGGCATCTCAAGCTCTCTTCTCTCGATTTGGGTTTCATCCTCTTAAGGGTTCATCCTCTCTCTCAGAGTCTCTCCACCGATCTCTCTCTCAGACCCTCTCTCTCACAGACCCTCTCCACCGATCTCTCTCAAGCTCGTCTCCATCGAATGTAACAAACTCCATCGCGTTTCTTACCACCGATCTCTCTCTCCACCGATCTCTCTCCACTGAT
This sequence comes from Raphanus raphanistrum subsp. raphanistrum, assembly GCA_019706035.1. Lineage (NCBI taxonomy): Eukaryota > Viridiplantae > Streptophyta > Magnoliopsida > Brassicales > Brassicaceae > Raphanus > Raphanus raphanistrum. The sequence continues at coordinate 557,453 of CM033985.1, read as the reverse complement.
CTCTCTCACAAACTCCTTGATGTAAGATTCATCAGAGTTGAGGAAGAAACCAAATCCAAATTCATGTTCGTAGTAATTATATGGTTGGTGATTTTTTTTATTTTTTTCTACAGGAAGAGATAGAGATTGTTGCTCTCACTCTCTCAACCCTTTGAAGCTCCGAAGCTTATCTCCTCTGAAGAATACGCGTCCTCTTGATACCATCTACAGCAACTTCAGTGTGTGTTTATTGCTTTAGCTTTTGTTTGAAGCAGTTTAAAGCATTGTGGAGAATAGTGTTGTTAAGCTTATAGTAGTTTTAGTTGATTTGGTTAGTGTGTCATTCACTTTTAAGACACTAATCTTTGAAATGAAATTCTTTTAATTGTCAGGACCTACAAAAGCTAAAGCAAAACTGATGGTATATGTTTTAGCTACCTTACTGTAAACACGCCGAAGTCAGTAAGCAAAACTGATGGTATATGTTTTGCCTTCTTCTCCTCTCTTTAAAAGCCTTGTGGATTTTGAGATGGTAATGGTGTTTTTGTTTTGTATTTATGCAGGTGGTATCAGATTCCGTCTCGTTTCGTATAACATATTAGCTCAGGTACTCTCTCATATTAACATTATGGTTTTACTATGATAGCTTTAGCTGAGTCCTGTCTTGTATTTTGAGGCTTAGATAAAAAAGACAGTTTCTTTTTTTTTTTTTTAATTCTATTTCGTCTGTGTTATTCCTCTATTGAAGACTCATGTTTCTTTTTAGGTTTATGTGAAGAGCTCCCTTCTCCCACACTCTCCACCTGCCTGCCTCAAGTAAACTATTCTCTCTATATTTCTCAGTCTTGAAGAGTTTCTTGTGTGTGTATCGTATCAAATGACCCCTTGCGTGTAGACAAATATTACTGATCATGATTAGAAACCTAAAAACGGAACTGTTATGGATCCTATCCAAGAACTTTAGCTAGAAACTGGCATCGTCACTATGCTTAGTCTGTTTACAGGTTTCTTCTTCTGTCCGTGATCATTTACAGAGCCAGAAGCATATACTTGGATTGTTGAGAAGGCTGAGAAGGCTGAGAAGAGTGATATTCTGTCTCGCTTTAACCGCTACGTTACTGTTAGGGAAGGTTCGTTCCTCTCTAATGCTTAAGTTTGTCTATTAATATTCAAGTAAAGAACAACACTGATATAAAGATAGGATGTGGTTTATGTTATCTATACTCTCTTTGTGTGAACAACACTGATATAAAGCCGCTTGTGTATTGCTATCTATACTCTCTTTGTGTGAACAACATTGATGTGTGAGCTACTTGAAGTGTGACTGAGCTCTTGTGTTTTGCTAGCTCAGCTGATAGTCTCTCGCTATGTTTCATTAGCTTTGGATCTGTGTTGTCTCTGATTTGGCAGTGATTTTGTATTGGCAGTGATCTTGGATATGGAAAATGAAGCTCTGAAGTTCTGAAGCTCTGAAGTTCTGTTGGCAGTGATCTTGGATATGGAAAATGAAGAATATCGAGAATCAACAGGTACATCTTCTAATACTGCAAAGAGAAGAAAAACATCGGATATGTGGCAATATTTTAGAGTAGAAAAGGATGAGAATGGGGAAGAGAGAGCATATTGTCTGAAATGCTCAAAGAGCTATGCGTATACATCAACAAGTGGAATATGAAGAGCTGAGGGACTATTGTAGCTATTTGAATCCAGATTACAAGTGTTACACTAGAAACACTGCTGCTAGTGATGTTATGAAAACTTGGGAGAAAGAAAAACAGATCTTGAGGTCTGAGCTGGAAAAGATTCCTAGTAGGATATGCTTGACCTCAGATTGTTGGACTTCACTAGCAGGAGATGGGTACATAGCTGTCACGGCACATTATGTTGATGCGAAGTGGGTGCTACATAGCAAGATTTTATCGTTTTGTGAAGTTCTTCCTCCCCATAGTGGTGAAGTCTTAGCTAGTAAAGTCCACGAATGTCTGAGAGAGTGGGGAATAGAGAGAAAGGTGTTCACTTTGACTCTGGATAATGCCACGGCTAATGACAACATGCAAGACGTATTGAGGGATCGGCTTAATCTAGATGATAATTTAGTGTGCAAAGGAGATTTCTTTCATGTCCGGTGTTCTGCCCACATATTGAACCTGATTGTACAAGCTGGTTTGGAAGTCATTAGTCCTGCTTTGTGTAAGATCAGAGAAACAGCGAAGTATTTTAAGGGCTCATTATCTTTGCCATTTGGTTTGTTAGTTTTAAATGAGATTTTTGCAGTGTGGTTAAAAAAAAAGAGATTATTGCAGTGTCTTATTTTCTTATACTTGGTCGTGTTAGACTTCTTTTGACAATTTTGAAACCCATTTAGACTTTTTTTGACACCCATTTAGACGTATTTTATGTTCTATGTTCAAAGCTGCTCTTTACGTTTAACCTGGCTTCAAGTAGAAACAAGGAGAGTAAATTCGGTTGGGTTGATGGGTCAACCATTAACCCATCTGACCCATGTAATTTAATTGGTCATGGGTCAATCCAACCCATTTAATAAATGGATTGGGTTGACCCATGACCCATTAACAATTAACCCATTTGGGTTATGGGTTGGGTTGACCCATTTGATCCATTTTGACACCTCTAAACGTAATATTATGATTTGATATAAAAGCAAAAGAAATTAAAATAAGTAAATATAAACTAAATATCTATCTGAAAATATATAGTAAAATAAATAATAATTAAATATATAATATAAGAAATGAAAATGTTTAAACATCTATCATAATATAATAATAAAAAAAATATACAACATAATAAATAGAAAATTACATTAAACATCTATATGAAAAATGTATAGTAAAACAAATACTAAGTAAATATTATACAATATAAGAAATAAAAATATTACATTAAACATCTATCGTGATATTACCATTTGATATAAAATAAAAAAATTAGCATAAATAAACATACAATATAAGGAAAGATAAATAATAAGTAAATATACAATATAAGAAAATGGAAAAATTACATTAAACATCTATCTGAAAAATATATAGCTTTACATTTTATTATTTTCAAATATTTTTATAAGTAAATTACAATATAAGAAAAAGATACAAGAAATAGAAATATTACATTAAACATCTATCGGTAATATTAAAATAAATAAATATACAATATAAGAAAAAAATAAATAATAATTAAATATACTATATAAGAAATAAAAATGTTACATTAAACATATATCATAATATTATCATTTGATATAAAAGTAGTAAATTTAGAATAAGTAAATATAAAAAATACGAAAAATAAATAATAAGTAAATTTACAATATAAAACTGAAAAACTAAACTCAACATTTGTCTGAAAAATTTATAGTAAATATACAATATAAAAATATAGATAATACACTAAACATCTATTGTTATATTAGATACGTAAATAAACTATATAATAAAAATAAATATTAGTTATATGTACAATATAAGAAAGAAAAAAACTATATTAAACATCTATGTGAAAAAATTATAGTGAAATAAATATACAACATAAGAAACTGAAATATTACATTAAACATATATCGTAATATTACATTTGATATAAAAGTAAGAGAATTAGAAATGAGAAACTATATTAAACATCTATCTAAATTAAACATTGATTTGAAAAATGTATAGTTTTACATTTTTTTTATTTTCAAATATTTTAGATGAAAAACTGTTTATCTCGCTCTCAAACACATCATTATAAATGTTTTGCAATGAAACAAGACTCATCATGAATCATATGACAAAACGAGCTATCGAAGGTGACATAGTCACATGTACACATGTTGGTGAAAGAATATCACTCCCAAAAATCATTTTATCTCCAATAGTCTCAGACCACTAATTCATACTTAATAGAAGACGATTTCTAATAAGAGTATGCAATACAATGATCATAAACAAAGAAAAAACATAGAAATGCAAAAAAAATACCATTATTCAATCCTACTGTTATAGCGTTTGTAAGTGCGACGAAAATATAGAATAAAGACTGCATTTTGGATAAAAATATAATTTTTTCCAAATCAGTAAGATGAAGAGATTGGCTAGAAAAAAATATGAGAATATTACCATGTACATGATTGTTTTCAGTCCTTTTAGTTTATCACAAAAATGAGTAAGAATCATTATTCTCTAAGAACAAAAAGCAAAGAAAACATATTGAGTTACAACTTTTTGGAATAATAAAAAGGAGTAATGAACAATAACTAAGAAATCATGTCAGGTCCTAAAATCGCTATCCCAACGTAAGTAACGGTAAGACACAACTAAATCTATCATAAACAACTGCAACACAAGGAGCAAGTGACACAACCAAACAAACACATCCGGCATAAACACACCACGATTATTAGTTAGATGTGTCTTATTTGTCAAAAATAGTTGATGTGACATATCGTTAGCAGTTAAATTAGAATAAACTTTGAAAATTTATATTTTATAATTTGTAATTTGATTTGTAAAATGATTAGATTCTTTTTATATAAGTTTATAATTTGTAAATAAATAGATAAATTTGACTTGATAAAAATTAATTTATTTTTTAGGTAGAAATAAAAATATTTTAAATATATTTAAATTATTTGTATATTATTGTCTCGCCCGTACGACGGGTTTAATCCTAGTCTTCTTTATATATAAAGAAGAGTTTAATCTCTCCTAGGGGCATGACAGCTATGATCCAGCGTCAAAATTCGTGCTCTCCTGTTGTGACACGTGTCCCACTTCTCCCAAAACGCAGAGCTTCACTGAATTAGTTTCGTGATGGGATTGATAGTGTTTTTGGGCTTGAATTGTGTTGACGCCAAGAATGGAGTTTTAGGTTTGTATCTCTTCTCTGCTCTATGGCGACGTCTGATCTTCATCACCATTCATCTTCTTCGATGGATTCTAGGGTGGTTCTTATTCTGAGCCATTAGGTGAAACTCCAATGGAGGTTATTTGTGTCAAATATACGAGTGGGATCTGTATGTCGGTCTCTTTCGTGTCGTTTGGTTGATTCATCGTTTCTGCCACGTTACGGGAATAACTGCCATTACATCTCTCATTCAATACTTGTTATCTCCCTCTCAAGCTGTGAAATTTCACCTATAAAAAGGTATGTCTTCTTCCCATCAACACCATCGTCACCAAATCGAAACTTTGTTCTAAGTATAATGGCTAACTCATTTACCATTCTTGCTGATCTGAAGTCTGGACATTGTTCATCCACGGCGTCTGTTGGGATTCACGGCGTTAAGTAGCTTTTAAACTAATCGGTATACAAGATCAATTGACGGAGGAGAACCAAGCTTAGATAACGGTGTCACTCTGCCCATTGTTCTTCCACCGTGCAACTGTTTCAACTCTTGGGAAGCAAGGAAAGTTAATCGCTGTGGCGAGTTGATGTCTGAGACTTATACTCAGGCTTAACTACAAACACCAGCAACGTCCTCTCCAATTCTCGGATTCTGTATTGTTGCTTAACTAGGCTGTTAGTGTGAACAAGTAGCTAAGCAGGTGGTCATTCTTGATGAAGGGTCATATATGCTTAGTGTTTGCTTGAAAAAGGGTGGTTTGTTATTGTATATATAAAACTAAAATTTAGGGTAATGGAAAGGGATGAACGTCTTCCCGCTCTTACTACATTTCACGTTCTACCATGTGCTCTATTAGCGAGACTGAGTTGTTGTTTTTTTTGGAATGTTTGCATGAAGCACTAAAGACATCCTTAGAATGTTTTCTTACCAACGTCAATAAGTTAGTTTTCTTTATTTGTCGTTTGTAGATTCTGATCTTTTTCAGTCAATGTCGACTCTTTATTTTAATTCAGCAGGAGAGAAGCATCTGTCGCCGTTGTGTTAGAGAGACATAAAACAGAGCAATACGGTTGTCTTCTACAGCTAATGGAAGACCACAAGAGTCATAACCACTATCGTCAATGATAAACTTCGCACCGTCACCACCTGTCTCCCCTGCGAAGTCGTTCATGAATTCTCATAGATGTTACACCAAGAGTAACCTGATGTCATCAGGATTCATGTTCACTAACCCTTCGACTCAGGTCTCGAGATCATATAATATGTTTTCTAAAATTACTTAGAGACTAATGTAATAAGAAGGTACTTTGAGAAATACCTAAAGACGATGAATCTAATAAGATTGTTATGCTTTTCTCATCTTTTAGCTGTGGTATTAAAGAGGAAGTTAATTCCATACGCAAGGAGACGTTTTAAGAAAAAAAAAAAGTAGTTGACTGGGTTCTTCGCTTTTTGCGTAGGATTCTCAGTTCCTATGAACAACCCATAAATCAACACACAAAGAAGCTGCATTCTCCTACGGCCAATTAAATTGATATAATATGTCAGATGATAATTCAGAATTCATACACTACTCTTCTCCCTGCAACTGGATTTGCATCTACCATATTTTTAACTCAGTTGTATGAGGTAAATAAATATATGACCATCGAAGGTCACCTCGACAATGCATTTTCAGCACTGTTTTCAACCTCCATGCACTCTTCGAACTAAAAACAGAGGATGCTCATCATATGGCTTCGGTTCTATTTTGGTGAAGTCTTTGTTTGGAAAATAGTAATATAACCTTGATTTAAAACTCATCTATGTTTTCTAAGTGATTGTATAGGATCTTCATCTCTGTTGTAACTTAAATGATGAATCTTAATAATTAATCAACTCCCCATAACCACAAAATAAAAACACTAAGTTGTTGACAGAGTTTTTGATTTTCAGATTGAAGGGAAAAACAAAAAATAAAAAAATGAAAAAGTTGGTTGTTTATATGACCTATCAATAAAAATATCTTAAATAATTTCCAAACATACATTATTGGAATAGGTCCTTAATGTTTTGGTTTATACGTTTGCAAGCCATAACAATACAAGTCTTTCCCCTCACTCAAGTTACAAAATGGGAATTATAAAACCAAAGTAGTAGCACATTAACCAAGAAACTGATTGAGTTAGAAGAAGTTTCTTTTTAAAATTAAAAGAAAATTATCATTAGTATACGGGCCTGTTTGTTTCTCTATCTGGATGAACCATTTGGATGAAGATGAGAGTTTTGTTTGTTTAGACACTAAAAGTATAACTCATTCAAAACCGAAAACCGCAAAAACGCGTTTTCCCGCCAAAACCAAAAAATCTTGTTTTTCCGCAAAAACACGTTTTGCCGTCAAACCACAAAAATGTGTGTTTCTCGCCAAAATCACAAAACGCGTTTTTCGCCAAAATCGAAAAATTTTCATTTTCCAGCGAAAACCGAAAAATCTCATTTTCCCGCAAAAACCGCAAAAACATGTTTTCCCGCCAAAACCAAAAAATCTTGCTTTCCCGCAAAAATGCGTTTCCCCGCCAAAACCAAAAAGTCTTGTTTTCCCGTGGAAACCGCAAAAATGCGTTTTCCCGCCAAACCCACAAAATGTGCTTTTCCGTCAAAACCACAAAAATACGTTTTCCTGCCAAAACCGCAAAATCTTATTTTTTTCACCAAAACCGAAAAATCTCGTTTTCCCGCCAAAATGAAAAATATCGTTACTGCAAAAACGTGTTTCCCGCCAAAACCGCAAAAACGTGTTTTCTCGCCAAAACCAAAAATTTGTATTTTCACACCAAAACCAAAAAATGTGTGTTGTCAGCTAAAACCAAAAAATTTTGTTTTCCTGCCTACACCGCAAAAAAAAACTTGTTAATTTTGAAATAATTCTAATGTAAATATATTAAACTAAATAATTAAATGTAATATAGTTAAAAATAATATCATGATTAAACTAACACAAGAGTATTTTGGTAATTTGTTTACTAAACTCATTTGAATGGAAATGAAAATAAAGAAACAAACATATGATTCATTTAGATGATTCATCTAGATGAAATATCTGGATGAACAAACAAACATGTACAAAAATCTGAATGGATCATCTAGATAGATCATATAAATGAATCATCCGAATGGAAATGACAAATGGTGAAACAAACAGCCCCTAACTAGAAATCAATGCTCAAATCAGCTTCTACAGTAAAGATTTTATTTATGTGTTACAAAAAAAGGTAAATAGATTTATAAATGCAATTATGTGCCAACTTGTACATTATTAGTCCCTTAATCATGTCGAAAACGAACATTATGCGAGTTTTTTTAATTCTGACTAGAGTTTTGACCCGCACGTCCGTGCGGGTTTTGATTTTTTTTATTAAAAAAAACTAATATTTGTTTTTCATAATTAATATAATATATTTTAAATGTATCACTATATTCCTAAATGTATATTGGTTATTTGAATATTTTAGGTTTCTATATATCATAATCGAATCCGAACCAAAACGGATAATATGATTACTTTTTGTTATTTGATTTTAGATCATTTTAATTTAGATATAAAATATCTGAACCAAATCGGATAATATAGTTATTTTTGGTACACATATTTGAAATTTTAGATACATTAGTTATTTGGATCTTTTTAAGTTTCAGTACATCAGAATCGAACACACTCGGATCAGAAGAATTCGATTCAAAACTCACGTGGTACACATATTTGTCAACCGTTTCGTTCATACTTTTAAAATATGACCCGTCCGTCTGCAAAAATATTTTTTATATAGTTTTTCATGGACCAAAACAACACTCGAAGGGATGTTATTCTTTCATAAAAAAATAATTTTATATATATATATATATATATATTTTAATATTATATGTAAAATTTACCATATTACATATTGTTTTATTTGACATGTCCACATATGACATTATTATTAATTGTATTTTTAATATATTTAATTCCTTTAGTTGTTTGTTTATATGAATCTATTTGTACACTGTAAAAATTTGGAATATAAATCAAAAACATTATATAAGAATAGAATATACTATATATATATATATATATATATATATATATATATAATATTGTTTATTATGTGTTATAATGGTGAAGCTCTTATTTTATTTTTCATATAATTTCACTATTATAAATCTGTTGGTGGAAGAATGATTATTAACTTCTAAAATACACTAATTAAATTCCTAATTACAGTAAATAAATTCCTAATTACAGTATCTATTTAGTATCTGATTTTATGATTTATTTTGAAAGTTAACCATCAAGGTTTAATGTTTGTTTTGAAGGTTAAGGATTAGAATTTAGGGTTTTTCATTTTTTTGGGTTTGTTAGTAAAGATTATGGTATTTTCGTATAGTTTAGAATATCAAAGCAATTGGTTTATAATAACATATCATGATAAGTAATTGGTGTATGTATTGCTTGATAAGATTATGTAATTTTTATGGTTTAATTTTCAAGGTTTAGTATTCACGATGTACTTTGTAATCATATTATAAAATAATTGTATGCAAACTCTCTTTTTTTTGAACACATAGTATGGAAACTCTAAATTAATAAAATAAGGTATATGAAAGCACTTATGATAGCTATTGTAAATAAGGAAAATAGCATATCCAGGTTGTTTATTTCCCTCAAAATTTGGAAGTTTAGTTCGGTTAATAAATTCGAGCTATTGCCGGTTAAGGCGAGTAAAATTTTGTGAAATGGTTTAATAATGTTTTTAAATTATTGTGTTTAAATCAGTGGCATTAGATCCTCCTATATATTAAAAGAGAAGTACAAACGCCACGTGGCACTCACAGAATCCTTCTCACGAAAATTCTCGCGTTTCTATTGGTCGAATTTTTCTAATTATTCTTTTTGATTTATTTTTTTCATCGACCTTTTAATTGGAAAGTGACATTAATTGTCAAACGCACTAATTATTTCTTGCGCAAGAATCGTAATCAATGTCGACCATTAATCATAGCTTGCAGAAGAATTTTAATAAATGTCGACTAATCATTAAATGTCTTAATGGCATAATACGTTTTATATCTAATTAGGAAACTTATTATTATTAACATACCTTATTTATACTGATTACTTGCGCAAGTCTCGCATCATATAATATGTATAATCGTTTTTAACACTACAAATTTATTATGTTTCCTTTAATCAAACGTAATTTAATTTACATACCTTATTATAACCAATTACTTTCACAAATTTAGCAAGTAATATTCTTGGCGTCATTAATACTTTTCACCATCACTTTATATATATAGAGTTCAATGTCGAGTTCAAGCAACACAACCATTCTTTAGTATCACGCATCTATTGTTTAAGTTTTTTTTTATGTTTTTGATCGTTCTAATTTAAATTATATTTTGTGATCCTGAGCAGGTTTATGATCCAAGGGATGATAATCAATACTTAGCTCACAGACGAACATCGTTACTGGTAATTTATTCGAGACTTTTCTTCTCCAATTATTTTGTTCTCTTGCTCTCCACATTGTCTCTCTATCAATCTTTGAGACGAAAAAAGTTTTTTTTGTCACCAAAAAGACCACAAAACTTCCTCCATCCATTCATGATGCATCTCATCGGATTTGTTCGATCAACTATACAATTTTGTTTTTGTTTCGGGATTGTATACATCTTCAAATCTTTTTGTTATAATCAATGTCACTAAATTTGATGAAACTGATTTTGCAGAGCTGGAGCCTTGGATTTGAGTCTAAGTTTTGGGGTTGAATCTATATGTATTTTATAATATATTTTTTCTTTGTTTTCTTATATGCAGAATTACAATAAACACCATCATTGACGTTTCGTCACAATTCATTGTTGGAACCTCATGATTGTAATTTCTTTTTTGTTGATTTTTTGTAGTTTCTTTTTTGATTTATTGGTTCTATTGGTTGATTTTTTGTAATAGCTCATCAACCAATTTCATGAATGTAGTAACCTCATCAACCAAGCGATTCTATGGGCTGATTTTTTTGTAATTTCTTTTTTGATTTATTTTTCTAATCAAGCTAATAATCGGAAAGTTACATTAATTGTTAATCTCATTAATCATAACTTGCGCAAGAATCTTAATAAATGTCGACCATTTAAATTAATTCCTAATCTCATTAATCATAACTTGCGCAAGAATATTAATAAATGTCGACCATTTATTAAATGTATTAATGGCATAATACGTGTAATATTATAACTTTCTCCCAAAAACGTTTTTATTATGTTTATATTATTAATAAAAACTTGATAATATTAATTAAATTCACTCATTCACTATACATATTTAATATATTTCCTTTAACCAATTGCTCTCATTAATCATAACTTGCTAATTGGAATATTACATTAATTTCTCTCATTAATCATAACTTGCGCAAGAATTACAATAATTCATAATCTCATTAATCATAACTTGCGCAAGAATATTAATAAATGTCGATCATTTACTATATATAAAATATTCACAGTAGAAGAAACGAAGCCACTAACTTTTTATTCTCAACTTTTTATTTTCATATTGTTTTTGTTGTTTTACATCATTAAGCTTTTATATATACATATTTCATCAGAGCTGACTTTTCTTTTGGTTTATATGCAGATGCCCTATTATAACGATTTCACCACGATGCAGGTAAATTTTTTTATCTCTCTATATGATTTGATTAATCGTAGATTTATTTGAATTCTAATTCTTACTTTTTAATATGTTAGAAATGATTGTTTGTTAGAGCTTAGAAAGAGAATAATGCTTTCATATGTATTTTTCTATTGGTTTTTTTCCTCATGTGGATCCATATGTACTTAAATGATCATATCATCCAAAACACGTAAACTACAATGTAAGTTTCATGCTTTGTTACATTCTTTATGTTTTTCAAATAATTATTTGCTTATACATTAAAGAACAAAATCTTTAATCAATATTTTATTATAAAAATTAGTATAACTTTTTATACATATTAGCAACTTTGTACTCAAATATGATTTTATACAATTTATCATATTATAAAATGTATATCTTATAAATTCATATACAGTAGAACCTCTATAAATTAATAATGTTGGGACTTTAAAATTTTATTAATTTATAGAGATATTAATTTACAAAAGTTTCCTTATTTAGATTTTTTTCTATTTTTAAATATTTTTATTTATAAAAAAAAGAAAATATTTTATTTTACCATATGTACATTATTTAAATTTTAGAAATTTGACTTTCATATTGTTTTATTATCTTATTTTGTGTATATTTTTATGTTACATAGAATTGTTAAGTGGTTTTCGGTATAATTTTACCAAATATTATTAAAATATATTGAAATGTTAAGAAAAACAAAGAATTTTCATTGTGAATATAAAACTAACAATATAATATTTAGCTTGTACTTATATAAAAATTATATATAGATAGATTATTAATTTATGATTTTAAGGGGACTATATATTTACATAGAAGTTTTAAAAATATTATTATTTTATTATTTTATCGATTTGTGTTATATTTAACACTAGCCCAATTTGGGACCGGCAAAATTTATTAATTTATAGAGATTATTAATTTATAGAGTATTAATTTATAGAGGTTCTACTGTATATAAACTATATAGTTCTTTTTTGTCATCATAAACTATATAGTTCTATGTCAACTATATTATAAATTGATTGGCTGATTTATTTTTTAAATTTTTTCTTTTTCTAAAAACCTATCCTACGCCATCTCTTTCTCTCATCTCTTTCTCTTTCTTCTTCTCGATTTCACTTTATACTAAAACAAAACTAAACGGAGTAAGGGAAAGTCTCGAACACATATCTACACATTTTTGATAAAACATGCATTGATTATTAATTATTTTCAAGCGCAATTAATATGATCTCTTATGAATCTATTATAAATGTAATTTACGTTATTTATTTGAATAATTCTTGCGAAAGTTTTAAACACATTTATTGATATTTATTGAGAATTTGTTATTCTTGCACAATAGGGTATCACATTAATTCGACTTTTAAATCTTTCTAAATTTTCAAAGTCGTTTTTAATCTTGTTGCCTTATTTTAAATAAATATAACTTGTGCAAAAAGACTAATATTTAATTGAAATCAGTTTATGATATTGTATATTTAATAACTTTATTTATTTTTGCGCAATGTGGTATCACATTAATTGGAATTTTAAATCTTTATAAATTTTCAAAGTCGTTTTTAATCTTGTTGCTTTATTTTAAATAAATCTAACTTGCGCAAAAAGACTAATATTTAATTCAAATCAGCTTATGATACTGTAGATTTATTTACTTTATTTATTCAATTTAAATGTTTATTATGAAAAATTAATATTTCATGCTTTGCCTCCTAAACAGGTATTACACTTTAGTGTTTGCTTACATTTTAGAGTTACAATAGCATACTAATGAGATGAACTCTTTTTTTTGCAGGTCCTGATGTTACAGTCCTCATGTGATATTTTCTCTGGTTCTAGATTTTTCAGGAACTCCCTTGTCTAAAAGAAAAAGCCAAAAAGATCATGACAGTAGCCTTGAGGATCAACACTCTCTTGAAGATTTTTAAAAACATTTATTTCCTATCGTTATGGCTTTGTCTTACTTCTGCATTCTTACTCTGATAAAAATGGATTTGACTTATCATATGTAGCTTGGGATTTTTTTGATTATTGAAAACTTACGTATGTTGCAATGATTTTTGTCACTATCCGCGTTATTCATTATTATTTATTTCAAAGAAAAACACATTTAGTCTTTTTTTTTCTTGTGCTCATGATAATTTTTAAAATAATTGCATTGTAATAATGCACATATTTTAGTAATAATCTGTTAGAAGAGATGAAATTATCTAATTTTCGTTCTAATGACATGTTATTATTTAGTCAATGTATTCGTTATTGTTTTTTAGTTATATTTTTTTATTGGATTATTTTTTGTTTTCAGATCTCAATATATAATAAGGTCATTTTTATAATTATTATTATCATCAGTTAACAATTATATTATTACTTGTTTATTATTTAGTTGTCACAATTTGCCTTGAATGAAAAATATGTCCATATTTATAACATTAATGATTACCAATTAATGATGATTACAACATCACGTAACATATATTCGTCATATTTAATTCACAAGATTGATTGGTAATAAATAAGAATGATTTATGTTAATGCATTAAATTCAAAACATCTATATAGCAATAAAAAGAATGTAATAAATTGTATGAATATATTATTTGATACTAACTTGTCGTGCAATCATATTTAAACACAGTAATAAATATGATACCAAGTTGCGCAAGTAATCCACATTGAAAATAAGGTAAGTTATTAATAAAAAGTTAACAATTTACAAACATGGTAAATTACATTTAAAATCGTGAAGTAAATACTCTTGGAATTCAAATTACTGTTAAAATAATGTTTACATTTTTGTATTTTTCAAAAAAAAAGGTTTACGATGAGGGGAGAGAGAGAGGGAGATTTAGTATTTTGGGTATACCCAAGGATTTACAGTTTAGTGTTTAGGATTTATCCAAGGGTTTAGAGTATATCCAAGAATTTAGGGTTTAGTGTTTTTGGTTTTTTACCCAAGGGTTTAAGTTTTGTCCAAGGGTTTAAGCTTTGTCCAAGGGTTTAGGGTATAGTGTTTATTGTTTATGATTTACTTTTTTGTGACGATTTTAAAATTGTTAAAAAAAATTCTTATTTTCGCAGCTACTAATATTTTTCATTTATTTGAAAAACTTAACACAAATTATTATTATTTTATTTATTATCTTTAAAAGAAGATGTACATTAATTGGCAAACTATGATTAGCTGGTAATTCACCCAAGAATTACAACATTCATCTGTTTGACATGTTATTACAACATTTATCTGTTTGATTTCTAGGAAAGGTGATCTTAGAACATTAAGATACATATTATATCATAAATTGATCTGCAGTAAATATGATATCAACTTGCCAAAGCAATCCGTATTTAATATAAGGTAAGTTATTAAAATTTAAAACCAAATTAACTAAAGGTAAATTATTTAAACAAAGCAATAAATATGATACCAAGTTGCGTAAATAATACACAATGAAAATAAGGTAAGTTATTAATAAAAAAATTAACAAATTACAAATAGGAAAGTAACACAAATTTGAGAGAGAGAGAGAGAGATAGATAGAGAGAGAGAGAGAGAGAGAGAGAGAGAGAGAGAGAGAGAGAGAGAGAGATATTTAGTGTTTTGGGTATACCCAAGGGTTTACGGTTTAGTGTTTAGGATTTATCCGAGGGTTTAGGGTATATCCAAGATTTTAGAGTTTAGTGTTTGGATTTTTACCCAAGGGTTTAAGATTTGTCCAAGGGTTTAGGGTATACTGTTTAGTGTTTATGATTTACTCTTTTGTGACGGTTTTAAAATTGTTAAAAAAATTCATGTTTTGGCAGCTAATAATATTTTCATTTATTTTAAAAACTTAACACAAATTATTATTTTTTATTTATTATCTTTAAAAAATGTTGTACATTATTTGGCAAACTATGATTAGTTGGTAATTCACCTAAGAAAAATTCATGATAAAATATTAAACTAGGAAACATTCCTATATAAATCAAAATTGTGGTAGTTAAAAAAATAATCGGTGAATTAAAAGAATGTTTACATTTTTATATTTTTCAAAAAAAAAGGTTTACGATGAGAGAGAGAGAGAGAGATTTAGTGTTTAACCCACCCGCAGGTTAAACACTAAATCTCTCTATCTCTCTCTCTCTTTCTTTCTCTTAAATAGATACAAAATATTCCGTAATATTTAACCCGCGGATCCCGCGAATTACCTGCAAATTTGGGCGGGGCAGGTTCAGGTATTTTGAATCTTTCATTGCGGGTCATGCGGATCGAAATTATGAGTCAAAAAACTAGGTGACCCGCGGGTTGGCGGGACGGACGGGGTGGGCCGATCCGCAGACCCAACTCTACCCGTATAATTTGAATCTGTACAATGCCCGCAGAGGGTGCGGGCCGGCCAGCTAGTTGTAATTATTGAAAAAAACTCAGGATTAAGATTTATTTGTACTCTAGTTTTAATAGTTTAGATAGTTAAATAAACAATCTAATTAGCTATGTAAGTCGTTGTTTAATATAAGATTAGCTAGCTGTTAACACCTGGTACTAATATATATCTACAGTCTAGGCCTAACCCAACCACAAAAAGGGAGAGAGAGAGAGAAACAAAAAACAGAACAACAATGGGGAAAACACAGTTACTGCTGTCCTTATTGCTCTGCAGCTTTATCATCGATCTTGAAGCTTCACGCCAAGATCTCAACCAACCGTACCGGACCGGTTATCACTTTCAACCTCCCAGTAATTGGATGAATGGTATGTACAGTACCCATCTTGATCTGATATCTATTCATCTATTAACGTCGTTTTATTTTCTGTTGACTCTGTTATGTTCGATGATAATCTGATACGACCAATGATCGATCCCTACTCCAGATCCTAATGGTTAGTTCTCTTTATTAAATTTTATTCATTTTTTTAATATATACTTCTAAAAATCTAAAAATACGTATTTGTTTTTTTTATGTGTAGGACCAATGGTATACAAGGGAATCTACCATCTTTTCTACCAATATAACCCATACGGTGCCGTTTGGGATGTAAGAATCGTGTGGGGTCACTCCACGTCACTTGATTTAGTTAACTGGACCCCACAGCCACCAGCTTTCAGTCCATCTCAACCGTCAGATATCAACGGTTGCTGGTCAGGCTCCGTCACGATTCTACCAAACGGCACACCGGTGATCCTCTACACCGGCATCGACCAAAACAAAAGTCAAGTCCAAAACGCCGCCGTTCCGGTTAACGTCTCCGATCCATATCTCCGAGAATGGTCAAAGTCGTCGGCAAATCCTCTGATGGCTCCGAACGCCGTCAACGGAATCAACCCCGACCGTTTCAGAGATCCGACCACCGCGTGGCTAGGACACGACGGAGGATGGAGAGTCATCGTCGGAAGCTCGACGGACGATCGTCGGGGATTAGCGGTTCTTTACAAGAGCAGAGACTTCTTCAACTGGACGCAAGCGGCGAAGCCTCTTCACCACGAAGACTTAACCGGAATGTGGGAATGTCCTGATTTTTTCCCGGTTTCGCTAACCGGATCGGAAGGTGTGGAAACGTCGTCGTTTGGTGAGGTGAAACACGTGCTGAAAGTGAGTTTCATCGAGACGTGGCATGATTATTACACGATCGGGAGTTACGACCGTGAGAAGGATGTTTACGTACCGGATCTTGGGTTTGTGCAAGATGGTTCGGCTCCGAGGTTGGACTACGGGAAGTTTTATGCCTCGAAAACGTTTTACGATGATGTCAAGAAACGAAGGGTCTTGTGGGGTTGGGTTAATGAGTCTTCACCTGCTAAAGATGATATTGAGAAGGGTTGGTCTGGTCTTCAGGTAACATTTACTTTCCCTAGGTTAATTTCTGACCAATGTTCAAGATATATCTAATAGTTAAGCTTTATAGAAGATTACCCTGTAAGCCATTGTTTAGACCCTGTCTAGATCTAGTTGTAGATAAATTTTTTTTTTTTTTAAATCGTGGAATTTGTCTAAACCGATTTTTAGAACATTGTCTTGAGCATCCGATCCAATGAAATCTAGTAACCGGTTTATTTTCGTAATTTAACAGTCATTTCCAAGAAAAATATGGCTCGGTGAATCTGGAAATGAGCTACTACAATGGCCGATTGAAGAGATTGAGACCTTGCGTGAGTCACAAGTTAAATGGGACAACAAGGTTATTAAGGCAGGATCTACTATCCAAGTTCCTGGAGTCACTGCTGCACAAGTAGGAATCCATCCTTAACCTCCACCAGATTTATAATGATTAATCCACATCTAATAAGAATCGTTCTTTGTTATTTAACAGGCTGATGTTGATGTATCATTCAAAGTGAAGGATTTGGAAAAAGCCGATGTGATTGAACCAAGTTGGACAGACCCTCAAAAGATCTGTAGTCAGGAAGATTTATCGGTTAAATCCGGTTTGGGGCCATTTGGTTTGATGGTTTTGGCATCAAATGACATGGAGGAGTACACATCAGTTTACTTCAGAATCTTTAGATCAAATGATACGAATAAGAAAACTAAGTACGTAGTGTTGATGTGCAGTGACCAAAGCAGGTATATGATCTATATACATGATACATCAATTAAAAGACACATTTAGAGTATCTACATGAACTGCTTTTTTTTTGTTATCAATGCAGATCTTCGTTGAATGAAGAAAATGATAAAACCACGTATGGTGCTTTTGTGGCAATAGACCCTTCACATGAAACAATTTCTCTTAGGACTTTGGTAAGTCTTTTGTGGCAATAGGACTTTGTTGCAATAGAAGCATCAGGCATCATGATGCGTAAATGATGAGTGCTTTTTTCTATGACTTTGTAGATTGATCACTCTATTGTAGAGAGTTATGGTGGAGGAGGCAAGGTATGTATAACTTCGAGAGTGTATCCAAAATTAGCAATTGGAGAAAATGCAAATCTCTTTGTTTTCAACAAAGGAACTCAGAATGTTGATGTCTTGAGCCTAAGTGCTTGGAGCATGAAGTCTGCCCAAATCAATGGCGAGACAGTGCAACCATTCAGCGAGTGCGAAGATTCACACTCACTTAATCAGTCTTGATTCTTCAGTGAAACATATTTCACATTTTTACCGGGGATTAAATAAAAAATTTCAAACTTTGAGCACTCACTACAAAATTTGGGAAATTTGTAGTCTTGTGTATGTTATTCTTACGGAGAGATGAAACAATTTATCCACTGAGGTTAAATAATATTATCCATTCTGTTTAATTGAGGTTAACTAAGTGTCCTTTAAAATTTATTTATTTATATTACAGATATCATTTTACATTTTTAATACTATGTTTGACAATTATTTCGGTTTTATCTTTATTTTTTTAAATTTATCAGTTAAAAATTAATAAAAAATAGTTAAAAGATAAAAGAATATTTTTTACAAGTGGATTTTGACAAATAGATTTTCATAAATACATATTTACATGTTTCTACTTTTGTTCGGTTTATTCGGTTTAATTGGTTATAAACCAAACCATATCCAAATCTTACGTTTTTTATAAAATCATATCCATTCGGTTTATATAGTATAATACCAAAACCAAACCATATTGTCTATTTCGGTTCAGTTCGGTACGGTTTGGTTTTATCATATTAAACATCTCTAATATTAAGTTTAGATATTCTCACATATGTTATTCAAATTTATATGTAATATATTATTTTTTTTATAGATTTCAAGAAATTTAAAGAATATAATGAATTTTAAAAAAAAATTAAAATAGTTTAAATATTATAATGATAAGTGAAATTTCTATAAAAATATCCTCGTTAAATTTTATTAAACTTTTTAATACTCAAATCTTTTTCTATTCAATTTAATACTCTAACTAATTATTTTGTTCATTTTAATACATAAACTTTAAAATTATGTCCATTTTAAAAGGCTGGATATTCAAATGGACATGGTTTTGAAATGAGTAAAATAATTAGTTGGAGTATTAAATTGGGTAGAAAAAATTTTGGGTATTGAAAATTTCAACGAAATTTAATTGGGATAATTTTATGGAATTTCTTCTAAATCTAAATAAATTTATGGGTTTTTGGTATAAAACAAAATAAACCGAAAGCCAACTGTATATAACCCGAATCAAACTAATGTAAATATATATTTAATATGGTAGTTATTTTTTATAAACCGAAACACCGAACAATATCTGGATTAGATAACCCTAATTCTGACTATAGACTGAAAACATAATCTTTTTACTTCAAATTTGAGTTTTAAAAATGCAAAAATTCTATGGTGCATGGCGCGAATAATATTTGGTAATATAGTAAAGTTTGAAAATGTGTCAAAATTCGCCCAAGACGAGCCCAGTTTGGGTTCAGCCCATGGGTCTTAGGCTTAAGTTTAGAAACAAACAAAAAAACTATTCAAGCCCACTGACTGAAATAACGGAAGATTCTGAATACGACATCGTTCCTGTCCAAGCCACGCACAAATATTCTCCGTGCCAATAGAGAGAGACTTGAAAATCAAATCCGAAATAAACAAAAAGGTTGAAGCCGATATCCCCTCTGCAGCAAAAGAGGTTTCGACTCTCTCCCTTTTCTTCTGGGATACTCATTTATGATTTTACCTATTTTTTGAATCTTAAATCCAATCGTCGATCTGCTTAAACTCCGATCAATCCAATTCGAAATTGATTCTTTTGTTGATTCCAAACTTACATAGATCATATGTAAATTGTAATCTTGGATGATTCTTGTTTGTTATATTCCTAGCAAAGTGACGTCGTTTTGCAAATTTTGGGAGTTAGGTAACAGTAAAGTTTGCTGTTTTCTTTGTTATGTAATGATCATTTTTGAGGTTTGTCTTTTGTCTCTTTTACTTCAGAATGTCTGGAAGAGACCGATACCACCGAGAGATTCAAGACCCTTACCATGACCGACGTCGTTTCTCTCCAGAGAGACCATTCCTTCGAGCCCCTCCACCTCCATCATTGCTGGAAGATCTTCAGATACAAGAAGCTGAAATCCGGAGGCTTTTGGGTGATAACCACAGACTAGCTGACGACCGTGTGCTTCTGGAGCGAGAGCTCGGTGCTGCCAAGGAAGAGCTTCACCGTATGAACCTGATGGTCTCTGATCTCCGCGCTGAGCAGGATCTGCAGTCGAGGGAGTTCGGTGAGAAGAGGCATAAACTTGAGGCGGATATTCGTGCGATGGAGTCTTACAAGAAGGAGGCTGCACAGCTTCGTGGCGAAGTTCAGAAGCTGAGTGAGATCAAACGTGACCTGAGTGGAGACGTTCAGATACTTAGGAAAGATTTGGTGAAGTTGCAGTCGGATAACAAGCAGATCCCTGGGTTGAGAGCTGAGGTTGAAGACCTGCAGAAGGAGCTTATGCACGCTAGGTATATTCTTATGCGTGAACATCTGGTTTTCGCTTGTAAATGCTAAAAGGAATTGTTTTGCTTTTGGAACAGAGGGGCTATTGACTATGAGAAGAAGGAAAAGTTTGAGCTTATTGAACAGCGGCAGATAATGGAAAAGAACATGGTTTCTATGGCCCGTGAAGTTGAAAAGCTACGAGCTGAACTTGCTACTGTTGATAGTAGGCCGTGGGGTTTTGGTATGACTCTCCTAGATCTGTCCTGGATAGATTTTTGTACTTCAATTGATGTCGCTAACTGCTGTGGTGTGATGTTATGTGTCCAGGTGGATCATATGGGATGAATCTCGGCGGTATGGATGGAGCTTACCGTGGTTCTTATGGAGAAACCGATGGTTTTCTGGTACTCATGCTTGTATCCTTGTGTAGTTTGATTTTTTTCCTTGTGAACTTGTACTTTGACACGCCTTATTATATTTGCTTGTTTCTTAGGGGTCTTCGGAAAGGGGTCAATATTACAGCCATGGGTCTGGTTCGCAGAAGAAGCCTCGCTTGGATCGTCACTGAATCATAAATAATATTTGGAAAAGAGAAAGGTGAGTCTAAATTGGCCACTTTGAAACACTCCTCTTGTTGTTTTATGGGTATGCATCTACTCTAAATCAAAACCTTAGCTCTTCTGCTCTCTCAATAAGACATTTTAATTAAGTAAGTTAGTTGGCTAAACTATGTCGTATGATTCTATAATTCAGTGATTTGGTTTTTCCTGTTTGATAATAGATATGTCCTATTATCCCTCTTATTCTTCTGCTCGCATCTCTTACTCTCTGACTGTTTGTAAATGATAATCCCTTCTTTTTTTTTTGTGCAAAGTAAATGATAATCCCTCTGATAGAAACCTCAGAGGAGGATGCCCTTGTGCCAGTAAGTTTGAGAAAACATACTGGCACTAACAAAAAAAGGGAAATCTATATGGCATTCCCCTCTTTGTGCTTCAACCCCACACTCCTTCCTTCTTTGTATTTTCATTTATAAAGATCTGGTGAGCTAACCTAACCTAACCTAACCCCTTTCTAAGGGGTTAAAGGCTTTAAATACTTGGTGTAAGGAGAGGTTTGAGAGAATGTAGTTGATTGTGGCCACATTTGTTTGGAAAACTGTCGAGTTGCAATTGCTTGTTTATGGAAGCTAAGAGAGAGAGAGAGAGAGAGAGTTTTACCACGGGTCATTACTTTTATGTGGTGGTGTTATGTAATGTTCTAGTAGATTTAAGGTGTATAAGAGAATCTCAGTTAAGATGAAGTGGAAACTGGAAGCATTGGAAAGCACAACATTATGGGAGGAACAGAGACATTGGTCCTCTATGGCCTTCCAACCATGATAATGATAGATACTGAATGCTAGTGTGCTGACGTGGCTGATGGTTGCTGTGTTGGCAAGGAAGTGAAGTTGTTGATTCATAGAGACGCTTGGCGGTTACTGAACATGGAGAGTATAAATAAAGATCTATGAGTGTTGCTGAGGGGTATCAAAAGATCATAGAGAATTGTTAGGCAAATCAGAGGGTGTCTTCGGTTTTGAAGGCTCAAGGTCTTGTTTGATATCTTGAGATTGTATCAGTTCGTTGAGCAATAATATTGTACGTGGTTGCTTATCAGATCACCAGCTTCTTAGAACGCATTCTGGGATTCACCAGGCACCCTCTTCTGGGACACGTTTGAGGGTCTTCTGGATCAACGTGAATGGGATCTTTCTTTCTGAGCGATCAGTGTCCTTACCCCCTACTGCATCTGGACAGAATATATGTGCTGCCGTGCTGGAAGTGCTTTTCGACTTGGTCAGAGTTGCAGGACTCTACTGCCTACTGACAATCGTCTGATGGATTGGGATAATATACACCTGGGCTCTACCTACTATCAGAAACCTAGCCATCGGAAGAACGGTGATCTCGAGCTGATGCACACCATTTTCTGATGGGTGGCTGAATCTCAGTTTCATAGATTGAATATCACTCCGAACAACATAAAATGAGTTCAGAAGTTAGGAGGCTGGGTGAAGATTATAACTCATGGATGTCAGATGGATATATAGGGACGTTTCATGGAGTTGCTTCATCAGAGACATGGTAGTTAGTCTACAGAGTCATCAGGGTCCTTCATCAGCTTTTAAGACTCCTACATTTGCTATTGGGCGGGTCAACAAGTTATCATGAGGCCGGAATTATCTACCGAGATCCGAGCTCTCTGGAAATATTCAAGCGGGGAGACAGCTCCTAACGACTCTATTAGGACTGCGTTGATGAATTGTGCAGAGTTGCTCCATAAGAGTAGATTGTCTGATGCATAAGTTTATTTCTTATTTTGGAGCTTTCACGATGAGCAGGAGAGAAGAACTTCGTTCAGGTGCAGAGTGGAAAATAAGATGGGATTTGACGGCGGTGCATCCCATGATTAGGTGCTATTTTAGTGGATCCTAGTAGTTGATTGAAGAAAAGCAAGTTTGGAACATTCTTACGGAGAGAGCTATAGTCTCAAAGTACCTTATTATCCTATCATTTACTTACCTTCAGAGGGAGGAATTTTTCGATATATCAAGAGATCGTCAATGGCTTTGTTGTGTATGTTGATGGTACATCAGTTTTTCGGTTTGCACTTTCCAAGGATGTTGATGTGCCTTACAAAAAAGATCTCCCAACGAGTCAGGTATGCGATCTTCCCAAGAAAACCTCGCTTACGAGAAAGTTTATTTATATAAATTCTGGTTGTATCTTTTAGAGGTTAGCTATGTTTTGTTTGGCATATAGGTTCTCATATATGTCGTTAATTTTTTGCATATAACGGATTCATTTTTGTTTCTCTCTGTCCATAATATTATTTTCGCCACATAAATGTTGGATTCTCTTTAGTGATGTGACAATGGAGGTTGAATCAGTCATTTTTTCTAGAGAATTTGTGAGACTTTCCTAGATTTCACATTAGAATGTTGATAGAAACGAATTGCTGGACTGATGGACAAGTTAGCTGTTCTTGAAGATGGTTCTCTGATGTTCCGTGGAAGAAAAGTTCTTTAGAATTGACTGGACGGTACTATCTGAACCATGTGAAGAGTTTCTGGAGGCTGCGAGAGATCTATAGGAATAAAGTCAAAGTTTTGGTAGATGAGAAAAACATAGGATCAGCTCACTTAAGCCTGGAGTTGAGAGCTACTGGTGTAGTTTTAATAGAGGAAAAACTTTGGAGCTTTAGAGGATCAGCTCTCTTAAGCCTGGAGCTGACAGCTACTACTGTAATTTCAAGCTTTCAGGCTGTATATTGATCTGAAAGTAGATCGCTGTAGGTTTGACCAGGATGAAAGGTTGTACCCGATATAAACCTAGATGTAACCTTGTCTACTCCTCTCTTGCTTTTTCAAGGCGCAGACCCAGACGCCATGGTCTTCTAAGGCGAGGCTAGGTCCTAGAGGAAGGCGCCTTAAGTGCAACAAAGGTGCGCATTAAAGTTTCTGGTGCCTACATTTGAGTTGAATCTCGTCAATGCGGCTTTAGGTGTCTTGGGTGCGTTGTTGGTGCTATCTTTGTGGATTGAAGAAGCATATCTTTGATAGTTGAAAGACTCAAATCTGGATGTGAATGGGTCAGGCTCACATGTGCTGCATATTGAGTTTGTGCAGGATAGAGAGAAAGCGTTTGTTATTGCTGTTGAATGAATCAAAGCAGGAGAAGCTGTTGGAAGAGGAGTAATCGTGTGCAGCAGGTGCTTTGCACAGAGTCGAACATGAAGGGACTTCTTTATGGGAACAAGTTGTCTGAACGGTTTTCCACCAAAATCAGACGTGCTATAAGCAGTTCTTGGAACTCTAGTGGAACTGTATTCTCTGCAGAAGTGCAGATCAGCATGTTAAGGTAGATTAGAGTTGTTACTCTGAATCTGCAATATGATTGGTACAGAACTGCAAAGATTCAAGCTTCCAGTAATGAATCTTCTTGGAGCAATACCCGGTACAGGAAGGGATAGTTGTACTCAGGCATTTGATAAGCGTTGACACGAAAAGAATAGTCCTTCAAGCTCCATACCCGTATCACCTCTTAGACATGTGTAGAGTGATTACTCGTCTTTTTGTGTCATGTAGCATTTGTAGGCTTTGCATAATAAATTTCACTATTAAAAAGCTGCTCTGTTTTGGTCTTACATGTTTTAATTATTTTTCTCCCTCGTTTCAGGAAACAAAGCTTGAAAATGACAGACTTCGAGGCCAGTCATCAACTAATTGGAACCGAAAAAAGAAACCAAAATGGTTATGATAGAAACCAGTAAGTCTGTGAAAAACATCATTACATAGTCAACATCTATATGCATTTTATTATCATAATCAACAAGTTGAAAGTTACTTATACATTGCAAGTTATGTTCTGATAAATGATTCATGATCATGACATTTTCTTTCAGGTTGTTAGAACCGGAGGCAACATCTTGGACCTTTTCCCTCTCACCAACGTCTTGGTATCAGGAAATACTCCGTTCCCAATTTCCTCAACCGCACCATCTTTTGTCACACTAATAGGGTACGCAACCAAGTGGACACCGTTCATATCCACGACCTCGTCTCCGCTGTAAATGTCCCACATTTGCTCCCCAATTGTCCTTAACCCTCGGACGCATTCAAGACTCTCTGGCTCCGAGAAAGATAACTCATTCACTGTGATCTGGCCACCTGTATGCTCGTACCAAAGCGACAACCGGTAAGTTCGAATCTCATTGGTGTTGGTTGTATCTGTTTGGTAGCAACCTATTGCAATCTCCGTGTCACGACCACCGTCCATTGATCTCTGGTTTATGTTGGCTGATCCTATTAAAACGTATGCGTCGTCCACTACAAACACATAGAGACAATAATAAGTAAACAATCTTCATTTTTGTTTCAGGTTAGGAGTTGAACCAAACCTATCATGATCTTGGAGTGGACATAGACCATGAATCTCCTGTTCCTCTGTGCGTTCCAGTACTGTGTTTTGGGATGCGGTGACGAAACTGCTTCATACTCTCCATCTCTCTTCTCTTCTCTGTTTGCGAGACAGAAGAAGTTTAAGTAATCTCTCGGATGTATCCCGTCTCCAGTCTCCCGTATCGCCTCTCCTATGATCTTATACATCATTGACATTGTCTCTCTCGTCCAATGAAGCATCTCTTCGACCGTTTCGCTCTCTGGTGGCCCTTCTGGCCACATTGGTATCACTATATACACCGCAAATCTCTCCTTCACGCGTATCTTAGCTGCGATCTTCAACGCTATTTCAACCGGTATCAAGTTTGTGCATCCGCTTCCGTTCTTGCTCTCCCAATGCTCGCAGCTTCCCATAAAATACTGATTCTCAATGTAAATAAACCTCTCTGCTTTTCGAATGGCTGCGACGTAGCCGTCGTGTACACTCCTCTCGACCTGTAAGCCTCTTGGCATCTCCGTCGCGGACACGTGATCTATCGATCTCAGGACTTGAACGTTCCAGTTCCTGTCATCTTCCTCAGTGGTCTCTGGTCCGGTTCTGTTTACTAAGTTTCTTATCCCTGAGGTGTTGACCAAGACTGAAGGGTTACACTGTTTCGTCCACCTCTGTTCAAAGTTCTTCAAAACATCCCATGCTGCAGCCCCGACCACGCACACGTGACAGTCGTGCCACGGCTCTCTTGGTCCGCCTTTACTTAGCTTAGCTCCAGCAAGGCTTGTTTGATAGAAGTCATCACTAGTTCCGAGTGTACGGAACAGAGAATGCTCCTCTGTGTCATATCGACCATCGCAGAGGTCGAAACCGCCGAGGAAGCTCATGATTTCTCGCTCTTTTGTGTTCGTATTCGTTACACGTGTGTCCACTGTGATGGTCTTTTGGTGGTGTGCGAAAGCCGTAGGGAGCTTCTTGTGCGATCTTGGACACAGTCTACAAACAACACTTGTGTCTCTGAAGTAAGCAAGAGCTGTTTGGTCATTTGTTCGCATTACACCTTTGTTCCTGATCATCGGTAGAGAGGACTCGTCGTTCCACAGCATCACTCTCACCGCTACGCCTTCGTGTGCTTTGCGTTTCAGAAGCTCGCCGATTGTTACTCCCACTGCGTGTGGAATCTCTGTCTCTTCATCACGTACGAGAACAAGATTAGGGTTGAATGCCCATCCTGCAATGTAGACTAAGTGCCTAGCGCAATCAATCGCTTTGTAAACATCTTCCCATAGATTTCTTGCGTCACAAGAAACATCATGAACCCTAGGATCAAACGTGGCTTTATGGTGCGCGTCTTGATACAATACAACTCTGCAGTTCGATCTCTGAGGAAAACTCGCGTTCTTAATACCTTGAAAAGGCTCTCCTTCAGGGGTTTTGCACCATCCCGGTTCTAGATAAGCTGGTCTGAACCACATCATACACTTGAGCTTCAAGTTAGGTTTTTTTGATCCACTATTTGTAGTCAATGGGAAGGACCCGTTAACAAGTGCTGTATTAGAAGTTAGAATCTGTTCTGCAGAGATCCGGAATCTTCCGAGAACAGAACAGTGAGTCTTGAGCGTGATTGTGATGGTCGTGTCGGAAACAGGATGTGCGCAGAGGATCTGAAAAGTCTGGTTCCAGACACGGTCGTGTTCTGAGCTTGTTTTAGCAACTTTCTTCTTGTTTAGCTTAATGGTCACGTAAGCTGGTCTTGGCTTAGTACATATACACTGCCAATAAGATAACAAATACCTTATGAGATTTTGAACACAATGTTATCGTTAACGATTCATCATAAACAGTATCATACTTACACTGAAAGGAAATGTGGGAGAGAAAGGTGTTGCGTCGAAGATTGTAAACTCGAGTGTTCCATGGAAGAACTTCTTCTGTTCCTCAAACTCCATCTTTTCCCTTTGTACGAAAATGGATCTTTAAGAGTAAGAGAGAAACGTTTCTGCGATTATGTGTGTTGAAGCTGGGTCAGTTACATGATGCACAAGGATATTTGTCTATGTTAATTTATACACGTGTGTTTGGTTTTTGCTAAAACTTGGAGGATTCTCTAAAGACAGTCTTAAAGAAAACATTCAACAACATATTTTATATGTGTATTAATTTAAAGGTGAAGTGTCTTGGAATACAATTGATCAAAAAAAAAGTGTCTTGGAATACAGATCAAGCATTCCGCTTTGGTTTATCACTGCGAGTTGTAAAAGCAAACTATTTATGTGTATCGAAATATAAGTTTTGGGATAAAGGTGGGAGATATTAAGAAAATGTATGGTGGTCTTGGTAAATTTCACGCGGGGGCGGGGATAAGCCACGTTATGTGGCTGAATCCTTTTTAATTATGTCGAAAGACACTAATCCATGTATGTCTTCTTCTTCTTTTTTCTTGACAATCCATGTATGTCTTTTTTATTATTATTTTTTCGATCAACCACAATCCATGTATGTCAAAACTCAAAAACAAACACTAATCCTTTTTAGCTGAAAGTAACTGAATATTGAAAATGACTCATGATTTTATTTGGTTTATGTTGTAAAAGGTTGACTAGTGATTTTTTAAGCTTCGGAACGAAGAAAATCATCAAACGTATCTGAAATTATACTAAGGACTGAATTAACTTTTTTCTTTTTAAACACTTGACTGAATTATTTTTTTTATGGAGTTTAACAGCAGATTATACATGTATGAAATAGAATAATATAAACTTCTAAAACGGGTATTATGGTCAAGTGATAGTGAACGTTCAGAAGAGGCTTGGGACGCAAATCCATTTCAGGTGGGACGCAAATATATTTCATGTTCGATTCTCCTGCTATGTGAAACTAACTCATATTGTTTGTTCACCTAACATGGATATAGATCCATGTTTTAGGACATATTTAAACGTACTGGATAAAAAATGCATCCGTATGTTTGTGATTTCTCTATATTCAATCAGACTAAAAAATTATCGAAAAAATAATAATGATATAAACTTCTAATTTTTTTTATGAAAATGTTTCTATAATGCAGGTTGTCAGTTGAACAAAGAAAAGAAGGCATGCTATCACAGATTGTTTAACAATTATAATTTTTAGTTGAAAATTAATTCATTCAAAAAAATAAAATTAATATCACCAAAATATATAGTGCCAAAACTCATGAAAGCTCTGTTTGATTAAAATTGGGAAGATTGGTATGGATAATGAATTGCGAAAATGGAGTTAGAGACGCCCAAAGTTTAGTCCCTGAGGGATAAGCATGTCTTAGTCAATTCCAAATCGGTTTTGCATTCACCAAAATCATTTCCATTTGGTGAACAAGGAAGCAACACCGTTGGAGATAGTAGTAACGTGACACCAGAAACTAAGAAGAAAAGAAGAGGTTTTCTTTGCTGCCAAAGGTCTTCAAGTTCTTGAAATACAATGATGCACAAAAGCAACTGTGAAAGAAGAATCATACGAGCTCAGGAAGATGGAGTTAGAAACATTGGTGATTTTAATTGTCACTAATATTTCTTATATATTATAGTTAAGTAAAATTAGTTCCTTTGACTGGCCTGTTTCTGGAAATGTGAATTCAAACTGAAAGGTGTTAGGGATATACATTTGTATTTTAAATCATTTGTCTAAAACTATCAGACTAAAATTTAGGTAAGCTTAAACCATTGTTACTATATTATTCCATCTGGACTCTTTAATTTCATCAGATAAAATATCATGGATTGCTAATGTTTGTTGTAGATACAATCATGTACTTTTAATTAGTCTCGGGTTCAATTTTGGGCTAACGACTGAGTTTCAGCTGTTTAAGGCATGATATTTGCAATGGATATGTGTAACGTTTTGGACCCAAGTGTATTTAAAAATCAAAATATATGTTTGTAAAATCTCAAAAGGACTCAAATTTAGCTAAACCTTTAGGGGATGATATGTCGAGGAAGTAGAGAAGCACGGTACAACAACTGCATGTGTTTTGTTCTGTATGAAAAGAAATATGCAATATAGATGTAACTTCCGTACATGTGATGGTTAGAGATGCTTATTCATGCTTCAGAATTGATTGTAGTGTATTATTATTTTCGGCAATTACAAGATGTCAAGCCTCTTTAATTCCATTAGAAATACTCTGCTTCTTCTCCCTTCCTTTCTTCTTGGAAAAATAACAGCAACAAAATATCACCCTTAGGAAACATTCATACAGAAATAAGCAAAGGTTTAGGCTTTATTTAAAAGTGTTCCTTTGAAATATCTTAGAAATCCTAAACCATTGGAAGAACACACAGCTTCCCATTTTGACGGCGAAAGTATATTACCACTAACGTTTTTTTTTTTTTTTTTGTCACAAATATTACCACTAACGTATTACTAGAATATAACTGCTGGATAAATAATTGTCTAGCGATTATATTACAAGTATGAATTAGATTCCAACAAACAAATACGATTGAAGTATTAACATAATTTCTCATTTTGCTTAGTTGTCAAAGTCAACAACGTGACCCTCGAGAGTTCTTGTTCCAATCTCGTCAAGATGTCGGTCCAAAACTATGAATAACATATATTAAAAGACTATATCATCAAAATCTCCATGTTGAAAGAAAACAATTATCAATATTATTAATTTAACAAACGTACAACAAAACTACCACACACACACCATAAGCCAAATGCAAATGAAAAACATAAAATATAAGAATGCTTGTTTTATTATTACGTCGTCAAATCAAAATATAAAACATCAATAATGCAGAACATAACAACTATACTCAACCGTAGCGTCGAAGCTCGTGAAGTTAGCCCACTTTGTTCGAAGCTCAACGTAGCCTCTAGCAAAGCGGAAAAGTCCACTTCCTCCCACAATTGGCATTTCTCTAACCTCCGACATAATCGGGTTATGACCAAGGATTGTGATCGTGCTTCCGTTGTACTTCCCTGTCATAAAAACAAAATTCATCGCCATTAGGAAACCAAACTCCTTTTGGGCCGCTCCTGCGTAAAACCCTTGCGCCCTGCCGACTAACGTGGAGTTACTCGAAACTTTCGCCGTCAAAGCGTTATCGATAATAGAGACTCCTCCAAAGTTGGTAGTAGAGTTCTTAACTGGTGGCTGGATAATGATGGCCGTTGGGTTTGGACCGCTTGTCTTGTCGTGCCAATAGACTTTGAAATGGGTTAGCTTCTCTTTCCTGTGAAGACCGAGAAGTTTACGATCTATGGTTTTGGCCAAGTTGGAATGAACAACGGCGAGGAGGAAGAGGATTTGGAGGGAGATGAAGAAGATGAGCTTAGCCATGAGTTTTTCTTTTTTTCGGTTGTAGTATTGGTTTGTTATAAGTGATGCATGAACTAAGGAGGT
This sequence comes from Raphanus raphanistrum subsp. raphanistrum, assembly GCA_019706035.1. Taxonomy (NCBI): domain Eukaryota; kingdom Viridiplantae; phylum Streptophyta; class Magnoliopsida; order Brassicales; family Brassicaceae; genus Raphanus; species Raphanus raphanistrum. The sequence goes on along the minus strand of CM033985.1, from coordinate 526,262 downwards.
GTGTGATGTTAATTAAGGAAAATAAAAAACTATATATATTACTATATGTGTCGAGTTTTAGACATGTTTCTAAAGGAAAATAAAAAACTATATATATTACTATATTGTTTATTGTTTTATTAATAAATAACTGTATATGCTTATTATGTTTGTCGATTCGTTTTGATTTTATTGATTTGTTAAAAGACAATATGATTAGGGAATGTGATCATTTTGTTTATAAATTTAAGTAGGTGGAGTAGGTTGATGTGTATTTAATTATTTATGTGTGGAGAGAGAGAGAGAGAGAGAGAGAGAGAGAGAGAGAGAGAGAGAGAGAGAGAGAGAGAGAGAGAGAGAGAGAGAGAGAGAGAGAGAGAGAGAGAGAGAGAGAGAGAGAGAGAGAGAGAGAGAGAGAGAGAGAGAGAGAGAGAGAGAGAGAGAGAGAGAGAGTTACAGAGAGAGAGAATTACAATCTACTTATAAACTTATAATAATAATAGCTACACGGACAATATATGAATCATATTAATCTCGCACATGTGTGTGGACATTCCACTTAGTATATTTAATATTTAAATAACTTATTATATTCCTAAATTACTGTAAAAATCGATAAATTAATATTTTATAAATTAAAAATCCATAAATTAATATTTTATAAATTAAAAAATCCAAAAAATAATATTTTATAAATTAAAAAAATAAGATAAATTAAATAATTTATACAGTCCCTAGTTGTGCTAATGAAAATATATGACACAGCTCAATAAAATAATGAAATGAATGTGAGATGATAGCTTTTTGAAAAAATTATATACATATATGGTCCTAATATAAATATAAATATAAATTATAATTAATATATAAAAAGTTTACATGAGAAAACTTCATATTCATGCATTTTTAATAAGTCCACATAAGTATTTAAAAAATATATAAATTAAACCGGTATTATCTCTATAGTATCATTTAAGAATCCAGTTTCCTACGTGTCACACTCACGTTAACTCTCACACAATAGTTTATTATATTGATACACTTAATGATTTGAAAATATTACATATAATTACTATACTAAAATTGATTTTCCTTTTTTAATAATTTCCGTTAATTAGAAGTTTCCTTTTTGGTTAACATATATAACTTAAAAATTTCTAAATTAAAAAACCGAATTTAAAATAATAGAATATATTTATATATAATTTGATTTAATAAAAAAGTTTAAAATAAATTTTTATCTTAAGAAAAATAAATATTTCCTTTAAAGAAATATCTTAAGCAATATAAATATATTTTCAAAGTAATAAAAATATAAGTTAAATTTACATATTTTCTCAAATAATTACAGAAATTTTTGATTAGATAAATCAAGATAATTTTAGTTGAATAATAATATTTTATAATTAGTGTTATTGAAATGGTTTAATTATTATTATAATATTTGTTGACTAATAATTTTTTATAGTAAAAACTAAAATTTTCTATAAAAATATTTTACTTATATAAATTAATTTCTCAAGAGAAAAATTGTGTTTTTCAAATATGACTCAAAATTTCACGTCAACCCCAAAAGTAACTCATGTTTTTTTCGAAACTTTTTTTGTCCTATACACCCTAAAGTTTAAGTTATTCTCGAAAATGTCACTATTTTTTTTAAATGAGTCTTTTACCTTATCATCTTCATTTTCACCGAATATTTACAATATTGTCATTTCCATCAATACACGAACTATCATGAACAACCAATTTAAAGCTTTTAATGCACCAAAGTTTCAATTTTTACTCTTCATATCTCATTACTTATGCACACATATCACATATCTTTCACTTTCTTTTTAAATTCATCCAAAAAATCAAGATTTTGATTCCAAACTTTGTTAAGGTTTATAAATACACTGATGTTCATGATTTTTGGTCATTAGCGACTTAGTAGCTTTTGTAGTAAAATTATGGGTACTTGGAGAAGTAAAGCAAACCATCTTAAAAGTTCAAGGTATGAAATAAGTTATTAATTCCAAATCTGTTGAAACTTCTGGAAAGAATCTCAGAAGACTTCGATAGATGTGTTCTTCATGAAGAAGACTTTCCAAAAATTCTTTTAACTTACCGAAAAAATTCAAAAGATTTCACATAAAACTTTTTGAGAAGTCTTCTCGATAAATAAGTTAGGTTTGCAATTGAACAAAGTTTGTCATAAATTGTGACTTTTTATAGAAATTTTTTTGAGAAGTCTTCTTGAGAAACTTTTGAAAGTTTTCCCGAAGTTTTCTAACTGTCACAATAAATTTGCGTAGATTATTTTTGCAATTGAAAAAAAAATTGATATTAGTGAAAAGATTTTTTCAAAAGTTTTATCCATGAATACTTCTTAAGTCTTTTCAATTTTATTCTGAGTTTTTGATCAAACATTTGGTTATGGAAGAAGACATTTTTAGAATCAAAGCAGTGCGAGTTAATAATAATTTAATAAGTAAAATATTGTTTACGTTTTCTAGAAGACACATGTTTCTTGCAAGGGGCACGTCGTCGTCGAGTTGAAAGTCTTCCCAATAATCAAGAAACTATAGAGCAATTATATTACAGTCTAGCTGCTGGATAAATAATTGTTTAGATGAACTAAACTTTGATCCGCACACGCAGATGTTTGTTTTTATTTTTGTTTCTAAATAGTTATTTTTTATAATTAGTAAATATATACTTTAATATTTACCATATAACTAATGATATATTATTATATTTTTTTAAATTGTAACGTGAAAAGGTTTGTTGGTCGACATTGATCAAATGCTTGTATTATAGAAAAGATTTGGTGGTTGATATTGACTAAATGATTCAATATATAATAATAATTGGAGTTATCCATGAAAAAAAAATATCAGATTATAAAAGTTAGTTTTTCTTAGTTTTTATGCTCACATTGTAATTTGAAGAGTAACGAACTAATAATATGTTCTTTGTTGAATTTTCATTGACTGAATATACGATAATTTATATAGTTTATGTTTGCCATACAAAGATTATAATTTTATAGTGGAGCAGTATACAATAAGAAGATGCCATTGTATTTTTTGTGTGATTCCAAATTTATAAGAGTTCGGATTGTTTAAAGAAATGTGATGAATGGTTAAGATTGTTAATTAACTCTGGTTTTATTTTAATGTTATTTTTTTGGTAGGCTGCAGGGGAAACATTCCCTACTTTTTATTCATAAATTTTATTTTAATGTTATTGAATTAACGTTTCTTTGGTTAATTAGGTTTAGTTAGTTATTTAAATTAGATTTAAGTGGTCTGATTTAAGTGTAAAATATGGTTCACGCTAATGGCATAAATTTTAATATTTAAGAAAAATTGAAAGTTAATTTCAGTTTGTACTTCAGTTTTGTAAGGCATTTTCTGTGAATTGTTATGGCACAGTTGGTCTTGAAATCCAATTAATGTCCCTACTACAATTTTGGATTCGACTCCTCTCAATAACCCATTTATTAGTATTTTTTTGCAATTAGACAATTTTGTTTATATATTGACCTCATATAATTTTTGGACTAGGTCCGTCCCTGGATACCAACAAACGGTTATACGGCCGTATATGCACCGTTTTTAATTAAACCGTATATTATACCGCTTAGGATGATTTCGATACGCTTTCTAGCTGCGTAGCGTATACATACCGCATAGACGTCCGCACAAGCCGCATTTTAGAACATTAATACAAACAAATGCGATTGAAGTACTAACATAATTTCTCACTTTGCTTAGTTGTCAAAGTCAAGAACGTGACCCTCGAGTTCTTGTTCCAATCTCGTCAAGATGTCGGTCCAAAACCATGAATAACATATATTAAAAGACTATATCATCATAATCTCCATGCTGAAAGAAAACAATCTCAATATTATTAATTTAAAAAAAAAAATATATATATATATATATATATATATATATTATTAGTTTAACAAACGTACAACAAAACTACCACACACACACACACCATAAGCCAAATGAAAAACATAAAATATAAGAAAGCTTGTTTTATTATCACGTCGTCAAATCAAAATATAAAACATCAATAATGCAGAACATAACAACTATACTCAACCGTAGCGTCGGCGCTCGTTAAGTTAACCCAATTTGTTCGAAGCTCAACGTAGCCTCTAGCAAAGCGGAAAAGTCCACTTCCTCCCACGATCGGCATTTCTCTAACCTTCGACATAATCGGGTTATGACCAAGGATTGTGATCGTGCTTCCGTTGTACTTCCCTGTCATAAAAACAAAATTCATCGCCGTTATGAAAGCAAACTCCTTTTGGTCCGCTCCCGCGTAAAACCCTTGCGCCTTGCCAACTAACGTGGAGTTCCTCGAAACTTTGGCCGTCAAAGGGTTATCGATAATAGAGACTCCTCCAAAGTCAGTAGTAGAGTTCTTAACTGGTGGTATGATAATGATGGCCGTTGGGTTTGGACCGCTTGTCTGGTCGTGCCAATAGACTTTGAAATGGGTTAGCTTCTCTTTCCTGTGAAGACCGAGAAGTTTACGATCTATGGTTTTGGCCAAGTTGGAATGAACAAGAGCGAGGAGGAAGAGGATTTGGAGGGAGATGAAGAAAAGGAGCCTAGTCATGAGTTTTTTTTTGTTTTGGTTGTAGTATTGGTTTGTTATAACTTATAAGTGATGCATGATCTAAGGAGGTGTGTTATGTTATTTTATATGTGTCGAGTTTTAGACATGTTTCTAAAGGAAAATAAAAAAACTGTATATATTACTATATTGTTTATTGTTTTATTAATATATAATTGTATATGCTTATATATCTGTGGATTCTTTTTGATTTTATTGATTTGTTAAAAGAACATTGATTAGGGAATGTGATAATTTTGTTTATAAATTTAAGTAGGTGGAGTAGGTTGAAAGGAAATGTAGGAGAAATGTCAACGCAATGTTATCGTCATCTTTAACAACATAATACTTACATTGAAAGGAAATGTAGGAGTGAAAGGTGTTGCGTCGAAGATTGTTATCTCGAGTGTTCCATGGAAGAACTTCTTCTGTTCCTCGAGCTCCATCTTGTCCCCTTGTAAGAAAATGAATCTTTGATAGTCGTATGAGAGAAACGTTTCTGCGATCGTGTGTTGAAGCTGGGTCAGTTGCATTATGCACAAGGATGTGTCAATGTTTATTTATATACATGTGTTTATTTTATTTTTTTTGATCAAAACTTGGAGGATTCTCCAAGGACAATCTTAAAGAAAACATTCAACAACATATTTTATATGTGCTAAGCAAAAAAAAAAGAAACATATTTTATATGTGTATTAATTTAAAGGTAATTAAAGTGTCTTGAGTCTTGACATACAGATCAAGCATTTCGGCTTTGGTTTATCACTACGAGTTGTAAAAGCAAACTATTGAAGTGTATCGAAATATACATGAGTTTTGGGATAAAGGTGGAGAGCGAGATACTAATTTTTAATTATGTGGGATAAAAAAACACTTTAGAGCATCTCTAAATTGGGGTTCTTAATTTTTTTTATTTATTTCTTTTTATCCGATTTTACAAAAAAAAACAAAAAACAACCAATCGTGGGTCATCACGTGTGCGTGGAATCCGCACACAGTGCAAAAGTTACCTCTTACACAAGAGGTGAGAGAGCAAGAGTTTATAAAAAAAAAAGTAAAATTGTGGGCCCATCGCTTAACAACTCTCTTAAGAGCAACATTATTGGTAGGACTAATTTTTGAGTCCTTAGTTTAATTTATTACTATTTTTATGTTAAGAGACAAATGTAAGAGACATTAGCAAAATGACACATTATTGCTGGGACTTTTTGAATCCTTCAAATTCTAAACAGATTGTTTTATGCACATAATGTTAAAAATCTCCGACCAGTTACTCAACTTTCCAGCTTTGGTGAGAAGCAATGTGCTTATGAGAAAGAGTATATAGCTACCAAGAAGTACAAAAAAGAACTGAAATAAACGAAACTCATGAATTAATGAGCTAATGTGTTGTTGTTGCAGGTACCTCCATCTTCTCCAGAAGTTCTTTGGCAGATGGTGCAGAAACAACGATGATGTTACGAGCACCTGGCTTAATAAAACCTTCTTCAACTCCAGTGTCAAATAAAGCAAAAAGAAGAATAGCAACTTGCCTGATAAGCTTCATGGTTCCCTATCAAGTAAGGAGTAGAGAATCTCACCTCATTTACATAGCGGCATGCCAAAACACTTAAGCTCCTTTCATAGAGATTCATTATTGGGTGGTGCGCTCCTCTTTTAGCACTGCACTGCAACGTAAGATGATTTTAAGCAGAGATGCACATTTAAACTTCTCAACACAAACCAAGACTTAAAAGTAGATATCAAAATGGGACAAGAACTATTTATCTTTGCATAAAATTACATCCCCAAACACTTGCCAGGACATGAAAAGAAAACATAAGTAAATAAAACTGAGACAATTACACAATAAAACAGACGGCCAAAATTGAACTATATGAACCTGACGGTCTGGTCATTATGTATTCCAACAAGAAGAAAGTCTCCAAGCTCTCTAGCACGCCTGAGAATCTGTACAGAGCTTCAGAGCATGTGGAATGATCCTGCATTTTACAGAACATATAGACAAAAATAAACTCTTCTTAGATGGCGATTTGAAGTTGCATCTAATGAGACTCTCCTAGATATCAGATCCACTAGTCCAACACAATTCCTCCACCATAAACCAAATCTATCTTTCTCTTCACTATAAACGACTTCAAAGCAAGTAGCAGTTTGGTAAGTTCTGTCACTACAGAGAATAAAAACTCAAACCAAGCTTTATCACTAAAACAAACGATATTTTGATTTAAACAAAAAAATGGAGAGAAGAGATAACAAACCAGTTCATTGCCAAGTTCAATAGCAGTTTCCGCCATTGATTCCGCTCGCCAAGCTCTAATAAAATCGCCGATCTCTGCCATTGATTCCGAGGATGAACGGTTCTGATACCACTGTTACGACTAAAAGAGGGAACTGGGAAAGAGAGGGCAGCGGTGGTGGCCCGAGTGATTACCGTGGGAAAACACACTGATTTCCGTCGAGAGAGAGACTTTCCGTCGAGAGAAGAAGAGATACGTGTTCATAAGGACGTTTGTTAATTATCCTTAACTAAGGAACGTTTGTTCTGATAATAACCAATTTTCTTTTATTTTTAATCCTAATATTACTAAGGACAGGCTTAAGATACACCGATAATGATGTTCTTGAGTTAATGATGGAGGTGCTCTTAGGACCCAATGTAATACGATGTCTTTAGCTGATGACGGAATAATGATTTTTAATTAAGTGCAGAGACACTAATCCATATATGTCAAAACTCAAAACAAACTCTAACCCTTTTTTTTTTGCGCAACACTCTAACCCTTTTAAATTGAAAGTAACTGAATATTGAAAATATATTTGGTTTTTGTTTTAAAGGGATGCCTAGTGACTTGTAAGTTGTATACTTTGGAATGGAGAAAAACATCAATAAAATATTTTTCCAAAAAAAAAAGAAGAAGAAAAACATCATTATTTTATACAAAGGATGAAATATTATTTTTATGGAATTGAATCCCGGATTGTACAAGTACTAGGTGAAGATCCGCGCCTTGTGCGTGGTAAAGTATTTTATAAAAATATATGTTACATATATATAGGAATGGTTGTTCGGGTTCCATTCGGATTCGATTCGGATCTATTCGCTTTTCGAGTTTTTAGGATCAAAGATTTCATCCACATTCAATATTTATAAATTTTGATTCAGATTTTGTTCGAATCTTTGCAGGTTCGATTCACGTTCAGATAATCCATTTGAATTATTTTAAAATTTTAAAAATTCATTTTATACATTAAATTTCTCAAAATCTATAGACAAAATAATATTACATATAAATTTGAATAACATATGTCTTAATACCTAAACTTAGTGTATATATTGGTTATTTGGATAGAGAATCAATATATATTGTAAGTATTTTTGGTGTTTTGAATATACTTAAATTTAGCTATTTTGCACATTTATTTTTGACCATTTGTATATATTTATTTTTAAGTTGTTAACATACTTAAAAATATCTTATATATTTTTTGGATGTTTTTAGTATACATTAAATCTGAAAATAATTAATATATTTAGGTATATAAATATATTTCAGATATATTTAGTTACCCAAAATATTTCAGTTCGGATCAGTTTGAGTTCTCTAGATACCAAATTTTTTAACTTGTTCGGATATTTAATCAATTTTTATGAATTTTTAATATTTTCTGCATTTTTATTTTTATTTATTTTTTAAAATTATTTTAAAAAATAGACACGTCATCAATTTTGAATAGTACCGGTTACGTTTTTGACTTGATGTACAAGTAAGCAGATTAGAGGTTTAATATGCTAAATTTGATAACTTAAGTGTTTAAAGTGCTTGTGAAATACTTTTAGGGTTTAAAGTATAGTGGTTGCCATCTTGAAAATTTGTTAAGCCATTTTCCTTTTTTAATAGTATAGATGTTTTTCTTTTAATATATAGGAGATGAAATATATAGCATATATGAACCTTCTTTTTATTTTTTGTTCAACTGAAGCATATATAAACCTCTAAACTTTTTTTATAACGTGCCGGCTATCAGTTGAATAGAAAAAGGCAAAGGTATCATAAATTGTTAAAAAAATAAAATTAATATCACCAAAATATATAGTACTAAAAATCATGAAAGATCTGGTTAATTAAAATTTCATTATATATTTTTATATTATAAATTTGGAGTTTTAGTTATGGAAAGTAACTTTTATTATAGTTTGTAAATAATAAAAAATACATAACGTTTTCTGCTCAGTGAAAAATAGAACTATGATACAAATAGTTTATAAAAAATAATAATATGATACGTAAGTTTTTAAAACAAATAAATTTATTTATTGTATCCTTTTATAGTTATTCTCATAATTTTTAACAGATATATTAGTGTTAATAAAAACATGACAATAATATAATATTTGAAAAATTATATATAATTTTTTTTATTCTATATATTACTGTGCAGGATTATATAACAGTAACATATATATATATACACTAGTAATGTATTTATTTGGTATGTTATCTACTTTATTATTCTATCTATATGATGTCTGCACTATTACTTTTTTTTTTTTTGTAACGATGTCTGCACTATTACCTAATACATAGGAACTGAGCAAAAATATATAATTTTCTTTTCCAGCCGATACATAAATGTATTATTTATTTATATAAACAAATCTCTTTCTGTAGCTCTTCAACTTCTCTCTCTCACCCCACGCCGCGTGAAACCGAAATGACGAACTACGGCTCCATCCCGACGTCGTCTCATCCATCTCCGCCGATCGATCTCGAGTATATCTCACGCGCCAAACACCGCATCAAATCAGGTCTCGCCACGCGCCGGCCATGGAAAACGATGTTCGATCTCCAATCGATGAACCTCCCGCACGGCTTCTTCGACGCGATCTCGAGGATCAAGACGAACCTCGTCTACTTCAGAGCCAACTACGCCGTCGTCGTCCTCCTAATCCTCTTCCTAAGCCTTCTCTACCATCCGACGTCGCTCCTCGTCTTGGCCGTCCTGGTCGTGTTCTGGATCTTCCTCTACTTCCTCCGCGACGAGCCTCTCGTGGTCTTCGGTCACCAGATCGATGATCGGACGGTCATGATCTGCTTATCGGTTTTGACGATCGGTATGCTTTTGTTCACGCACGCGACGGCGAATATTCTAGGGGCGGTGTTGACGGCTCTAGTGTTGGTTTTGGTCCACGCGGCGGTTAGGAGGAGTGATAATTTGTATCTTGATGAGGATGCTGCGGCGGTGACTGAAGCTTCAGGGCTGACGTCATATCCATAACCGAATCAATTTGTTATTTTATCTTTTTGAATGTTAGTGTGTTTGATTGAGTGGCTTTTGAAAAAATGATCGTTTCTAGTCTGTACAATTTGTTCCTACTCTGTTTATTTCTCTTCTCAATGATAATCTCTTGAAGAAGCGTAACATTTCGATTTTAGTAAGTGATATATGCAGAGAGGATTCAAGAGAACTGATAGTATAGTAATTTGTATTGTGAGTTAAAAAGTTAGAACAAGTGATTTATGAGGCAGGCTATGTGGCAAAATAAATCAATTGGCAATTAGCTTCTGGATGGTCAGAGGTGTTATTCAGAAATGAACTGTGTTTCGATGATAATTTCGAAACAAAAGAAACGTCTAAAACTTTGTGTAGGCACTCAATGAGTAATTTAGTGTATATTGTTAGCTACTTCTCAAGCTTAGAGATTTGTTTTCACTAAAGAAAAGCCATTTCAGTGGATACTTGAACAGCCTTATCAACAGTTTTACTCGCAACTTCCCTCTGATATTCTCTTTTGTTGACCAAAGATTCATCTAATATGGAAAAGAGGGATGATGTTATGTATGTCCTGCTCACAGGAGCCTAAAATTTGATACGCGCTTAATCTGCCCCACCCCCCTTATTTTGGATAGTCTAGCCATTGGTTTAACCCGACCCGAACCGTAAAAGTATCCATCCGGCCAGTCAACACCATATCTTTAAACCCTAAAATGAACACGCGATCTCAATCTGAAAATCTGCTTGTTCCGATGGCGTCTTCTTCTTCTTCGAAAGTGTGCAGATTATCATCAAAGATACAGTCTTTAACCCAGAGGCTAAGCAAGACGAATGTCCACGTCTCCTCCATACCCTCTCCCATTAAATCTTCATTGCCTACTCCCCCTCGTATCATCAATCCTTCTTTTAGGTCATCTTTCTCTCTCTCTCTCTCTCTCCAGTTTTGATTGTATCAATGCCCTCGAATTGGTCTTGATTTTGATGATTGTTACAGAGTACCTGTGGAGCTGAGTAGCTGTGTATCTCTGTTTCCACTACACAGTGCCATTGCATCTTCCAGATTAGTGTCAAGTCTCTCTGCTGAATCCATGAGCTGGGGTTTAGTTCCTCAAGGTCACTCTTCTCTCTCTCATTTAAGAACTTACTTAGTTCATTATCATTTGGCTTCTTCTTCTGGATTAAAGAATGAGGCCTTGTTATATTTGTACCTGAAGTGATATTATCAAAAATATTCCACCTTAATGTCAGAGATTGGATCTTGCATACTTTTACATTCTTGTTTTTACTTGTTATCAGAAGCTTAATTGTGGTAATTGATATTGTTGTCTATGTAGTGGAAGCTTTAGTTTCATTTCATGATTACTAGGTTTCTTACTTGTCATGGAAAGTCTACTTTGTTGTCTTTGTGTATGCGTATGGTTTTCATGTAGTAGCAGCTTTTCTAGTTTCATGATCACTACTAGCTTCCTTACTTGTGGTTGATTGATAATGTTTTCTTTGTGTGTACTTATGGTTTACATATAGTTAGCATATTCATCATCTGAATTGGTCTAGTCAGATTATCATTTTTGAGGCTTATATTTGGATATCAACTTGTTGTCTAGCTTAGTACATATAGAAGTTGACATTTATTGTTTTGTTTTACTCTTGACATTGCAGGTATTTCAATGCCTTTATGACAGTATTTTCATCTTACAAACAAGTTTCCTGGATGAGAAAGTTGTGTCGCTCTTTTTATCTCTCATCGAATCTAAAGGGGTCCTGAATTCAAGACTGGTTTTTTGCTCAAACTCTTATTTTGAGTTGTCTTTTTTTTTTGTTCGTGGGTTTATCAGGAATTGAGTGATCAGTGTAATGTTGCTGGCAAAGATTATACTCTTAGTTTTCATTGAAATGTCTCATCGTTTACCATGAGTCGGTAGTGGTTGGGATTAATAAATTCTTACACATATATTTTTAGATTGACATAAACCATAGAAGAAAATACGAACTAATGTTCAGGAAAATATAAATCAATTCAGATGATCACGAACCTATCAGCGTTCGTTAATGTTTCAGTCCAAGTATACATTTTTGTTTAGTTCTCTATCCGTTAAACAAGTTTGCAATGAAGAAATTAGATTAGGATGAAGGAGAGCAGAGATGAGACACTTGTTCTATTTATAAAATTGAGTATATACGTTTTTCCAATTACATGAAACAAGCATTTGCTCTTGCTTTTTTTTTTTTTTTTTTTTTTTTGTAACACAGCATTTGCTCTTGCTTTTAGTAATTTTTTTTTATCAAAAGCTCTTTTTTATAGAATGAAAAGTCAATCGAAAAGATCATGGGTCATGGGCAAATCAGAGCTCTTTTTTTTTAGACCAGAGCTCTTGTTTTCTTTTTCTTAGACCCTGATTAACTCATATCTCTTAAATAAGATTTTTAGTTTCGGTTAAGAGACGGTTTTTAAATTTTCTTACATTTTAACTAAGAAAAATTAAGAACCGTCTTTTAAATAAAAGATATAAAGACATATTTATTGCAGGGTTCTTGCGATAGAGTTTTATAAGACAAAAAATGTAAAGAAAAAAAAATCAAATTATGAATTAAGAATTTTGGCTAAGAGATCGGGATTAGTCATGTTCTTATAGAATAAAGGCAGTGAGTGTTAATAATGATTTACGTTGTCTACAAGACGCATGTTTCTTGCAAGGGGAAGTCACGTCGTCAAGTTCAAAGTCTTTCCAACAATCAAGTAATTATACTACCACTAACCGATTACAATCAACTGCTGGATAAATAATTGTGTAGCGATTACATTATATGAATTAGATACCAACAACATAATTAATTAACGTTATTTCGCTTAGTTGTCAAAGTCATTAACGTGTCCCTCGAGCCTCGAGAGTTCTTGTTCGGACCACGTCAAGATGTAAGTCCACAACCATGAATAACACATGCTAAAAGATAACATCACCAAAATCTTCTTGTTGAAAGAAAGAAATATCAATATTATTAATTTAACAAACGACATAATCAGTAGAACAAATCCACACGACACACACCATAAGCCAAATGCAAATAAAACATAACATAACAAAGATCTTGTTTTATTATTACGTCGTCGAATTAAATATATAAGCACGTCCAAAAACATCAATAATGCAGAACATAACAACTATATTCAACAGTAGCATCACCGTTCTTGAGATTAAGCCACTTTGTCCGAGCCTCGACATAGCCTCTAGCAAATCTGAAAAGCCCACTTCCTCCAACGATCGGCATTTCTCTGACCTCCGAAAATGGGGTGTTCCGACCAAGAATCGTGATCGTGCTTCCGTTGTACTTCCCTATCTTAAATACAAAGTTCATCGCCATTAGAAAACCCAACTCTTTTTGGGCCGCTCCGGCGTAGAATCCCTGGGCCTGGCCAACTAACGTGGAGTTCGTCGGGACTTTCGTGGTCAAAGCGTTGTCGATCATGGTGATTCCTCCAAAGTAGGTAGTAGAGTTTGTAACCGGTGGCTGGATCATAATGGAGGTTGGGTTTAGACCGCTTAAGATGTCGTGCCAATAGACTTTGAAATGTGTTAGCTTCTCTTTCCTGTGAAGACCGAGAAGTTTCCTATCTATGGTTCTTGCAAAGTTTTCTCCATCATCTCCAGTGGAAGAAACTACGGAAAGGAGGAGGATTTGGAGGGAGATGAAGAAAATGAGCTTAGCCATGAGTTTTTCTTTTTTGGTTTTAGTATAGGTTTGTTATAAATCATGCATGGAACTAAGGAGGTGTGCGATGTTATTTATACATGTCGAGCTGTAGAGATGTTTCTAGAGGAAAATTAAAAAACTGTATATTACTATATTGTTTAGTAATAAATAATTGTATATTTTTTAATATATTTGTGAATTCGTTTCGATTTTATGGATTTGCTAACGAACATTGACTAGGGAATGTGACTGTTTTTGTTTATAAATTTAAATAAGTGGAGGAGGTTGATGTGTATTCATGTGTGATGCGCGTGTATAGTTTAATTTAATTATATCTATATAATCGTTGCTTTTATTCGCTGTCCCTTCGTTTACTTCAAAAATGTGATAATCTGTCGTTGCTTTTTGCCAAATTATCAACCCTTACATACGTTATTTGAATATAAACAAATTAAAGTATTTATTAGCGAGAGGTAGTTCACGAATTTGTCGTGGTTCACCTACTAGCAATGTGGCCGTTTGTAATTGGTGCTTCGGTAGAGAGAAACGAAGATGATTGGTCTAATTTCTTAATTCAATTCATAAGGAAATACCAACGCATGAGACATAATACTACATTATACAGAGTAACATATATTCGTTATTCTTTAGTTTAGGGGAGTGCATGATCAACGCATGAGACATACTACATATACAGAGTAACATATATTCGTTATTCTTGAGTTTAGGGGAGTGCATGAACGTCCATTACGTGAGGACCACTTTAACATTTTACCACCAAACATCTGTCTTTTTCCAGCGAAGTCGGTACTGACTAATTTGGTGACGTCTTTATGGAGAAAGTGTAGTTTTTAAGTACTAACAGTAGTGTTTCTTTTTTATGTGCTACCTCCATTTATGCCTTCGTTTTATGGCATGGGGACCGACATAGGCATCACAAACATGACAAAGATAGAGAGATAAGACACTGTTGCATCCCTGCAATTTGCAGTGAAACTTATGCTTAGTTTTGGAATTGCTTGATTCTCAACTTAGGTTGTTAGTCTGTTGTATATATATATATTGTTATTGTATTTTTCCAAAATAAATAAAAAAAATCTATAAAGTATTGTGTAAATAGTTGATCTGATATGTTTTTAATGTTTTGTAGTTGATATTCTCTGGTGTACTCTGTATTTACGTTTGTGTTATAGTTCTTACATCAACAATTTGGATTAAGTTTAGATCTAATATGTTTTTTAATGTCTTGTAGTTGTTTTAGACATTCATTTGGTTACAGGTTTGGTTCGAGTAAAATCCAATATCCAATATACTGGTGTATGCATGTATATATGGATTGATGTTTTTGGCTTAGTTCAGTTTGAATTTTGGGGTTCGTTTCTTTTTCCAGACCTAACATGGAAAAAATATTTATTTGTGGCACGAAACAATATATGCAAAAAAAAACAATTTATGCATGAAATCCAGTAGTTTACATTGGTATTTTTTTGCCAGTTTACATTGGTATAATATCTTAAAATATGATTCTAAGCAATTAAATATAGTAATTTGAAATAATATAATTATACAACTAAATCTAAGTTTCAAAGATAAAATTGAACTAATTCGAAAATGCCAAATGCTTTCATATTTTTAATGAACATCTCAAAGTTTCTGAAATGAAAATTTCTCTTTATTCTCTTTTATAAGCAAAACACAACAATGAAAAGTAAACTTTAAACCCAAAAGCCTCGTTGACCAAAAAAAAACAAAAGCCTCTTATGAAACTTGTTTTTTAAAATAAATTAGATATTGACCCGTGCGACCGCCGCACGAATATTAAGTTTCCTTCTTAGTTATTCCTTAGCTATAGATAGAATAGATGAAACAATGCTAACTTAGTTTAATATATGAAAATAACAAATTTATTCGTAGTTTGAATGTTTTAGTGTAGTTCTCGACCCAAAATCCTGGCTAGTAAATCTGGTGATCCGTAAGTAATCCGATTAGGATTTAACAAAAAAATTTATTAATTAAAAACATGATAAAATCTGTAAAAAAAACACATAAACTTCACTGACACCGGTTAACCCGGTAAAACTCTATAAAAATTGATAATATTTCACGTGTTTGATAAAATAAACCCCGCTACAAACTATAACATAAAATACCAACTATAACTAAATCTATCAGATAATTAAATAATATTAAATATTAATGGAAAATATCAGACTACGATTCGTGTAAACATTTATGGAAAGAAAAATAATAAGAGTAAGATGTGTTAAATCTATTTTAGTGTTTTAAAATCATGTAGTGTGAATTGACAAATATGTTCATGTAATGTTATTTATTGGATAGTTAATAAGGTTTATTGCTATTGATAATCAATAATATTTTCAAGCGGCAAAAACAAAGGAATAAATTAAGTCGAATTCAAAAATAAATAATTCCCTTATACAAATGCACCCATTTTAAAATTATAAGGAATATAATATAAAATTAAAATGCCATAAATGTAAGAGGATGTCTTTAGAAATAATATTTTAAAAGTGTGGTCAAAATTTGGCATTGAATTTGAAAATATCTTGTTTTTTGTAGATATTGATTGCTAAATGTAAGATATTTGTCTATAATTATTAGTATATTTAGGTTTATTCAAATATATTACTTTATCATATTTTAATATAATAAAGTTGTGAAATTTGAAATTATTGACATGAAAAATAATCAGACAATATGATATAGTTCATGTTCGATATTTTTATACATGTGTAGAAAAAGAAGTACAGAAAATATATGATTCATGTTCACTAAGAATCTACCTTTTATTATAACTATATAATTATTTAAGGCAATTCGTATATATAAATATTTAATACTACAATGATTTTTTATTTTTTGTTAGTTTAAAATAGATCTTTAGGACATGCATTTATTAATCTGTAAAAGACAAAGTAAACTAAAAAATAGATTCATTAATTATCAGTGGCATGACAGTATAAATAAGTTGAAAAACTAAGGGATAATTCATTAGTGTACTACTATTTTAATAATATAGACTAGATCTTGATCCATGCGACCGCACGGATATTAATTTTCAGTTTTAGTTTTTATTTATTTATACTAAATATTGTAGTATATTTTTAATATTTGATCGTTTTATATTGACTAAGCTAGGGGTGGGTATTTGGGTACCCACTCGAATTCGGTTAAAATCTATTCGGGTTTGAGATTTTCGAGTTTAAAAATTCTAGCTCTATTCGAGTATTTATAAATTTTGGTTCCGGTTTGATTCAGATCTTTGCAGGTTTGATAACCCGTTTAGACTATTTTTAAATTTTCAAAATTTGTATCTTTAAATTTCCCTAAATCTAAAAATAAAAATAATAATATATAAATTTGAGTAATGTACCTAAATTTAAAATTAAAAATAAGTTTAACTTGAATATTGGATGGAGAATAAATATATATGCAAAATTAAAAATAGGTCTAACTTGAATATAATGAAGAGTTGATATTATAATTTCCATGAATTATTTGTCTAATAAAAAGTATTTTTTTTAATTTGACATTGATTTAATTGAAAAGTTAATGAAGTGTATTTAATTCAAATTTAATTTTAGAAAACACATTAATGTAAGTAGAAAAGACAAAACATTAAAATAGGAAGTATTATTTAATTGTGTATTTAATTCAAATTTAATTTTGGAAAACATATTAATCAAAGTGAAAAAAACAAATCATTAAAATATGAAGTATTATTTAATGTCAATGGCATAGAAGCGTAAATAACACTGAAAACTAAGGTGCATTTTAAAATTGTACTTCTATTTTAATAAGAGAAATTCTTGGGTTCACCCCTAAAGTGAACATTTAGGTTCACCCAACCAATAGAATTTCGTTATTTCATATTTAGTATCTTTTAAAAAAGGAAACAAAATATTGTCAAGTTTTATTATGTTTTTAAAACAAAAAAATAAATAGAAAATAATAGAAGTTACAAAAAAAAATTTATATTTAAAATACCGTCAACAAAACACTAAATCCTAAACCCTAAATCATAAACTTTAAACCCATGGCAAATCCTTGGATAAAATTTTAAATCTTTGGATTTTAAAAAATATATATATTTTTAGCACATTCAGCAAAACACTAAATCCTAAACTCTAAATATTAAATCCTAAACTCTTAGGTAAACCCTAAATCATTGGGTAAACCCTAAACTCTTGGATAAATCATAAACCTTAGAATTTAGAATTTATCCAAGTGTTTTGTGTTTGGTTGACGGTATTAAAAATATATATATTTTAAATGTATTTTTTGTAATTAATATTATTTTTTAATTATTTTAATTTTAAAAACATAATAAAACTTGACAATATTTTGTTTACTTTTTTAAAACATGCTGAATATGAAATAACGAAATTTTATTGGTTGGATTAACCTAAAGTTCACTCAATGGATGAACCCAATAATTTCTCTTTTAATAATAGAGATTGTTTTTGTTCTTTAATTCTCTCCCAAATTAATTGCTCGATCTTTTTGGAAATATGTAAGCCATAATAATTAACTCCAACACCTATAAATGTGAAAACGTAATAAATTCTCATCAACCAACCAACACATCAACACTTACATCGTATATATAAAGACACCATCACACATTTCTATTTATCCAAAAGCGAACAATCAACAGATACATATATACAGAGAGAAAGATCACAAAAAATATATATATCAAAACATCGAACCATGGAGCAATCAACGAGAGCCCTAATCATAACCATCGTGATAACCTCCATGTTGGTAGGGTTTGGAAGATCAGATCTGAATCAAGACAGAGAAGAGTGTACGAACCAGCTGGTAGTACTTTCACCGTGTCTCACCTACGTGGCTGGAAACGCAAAAGCTCCAACAAAAGATTGTTGTGGAGGTTTTGGTCAGGTTATAACAAAGAGTCAGAAGTGTGTTTGCATATTGGTCAAAGACAAAGATGATCCTAATCTTGGCCTCAAGTTTAATGCAACCCTAGCAGCTCATCTCCCCACCGCTTGTCATATAACGGCTCCTAACATCACCAAGTGTATTTGTAAGTCTCACTCTCTTTGTTTTTAGTTCTTCTTTTTTTTTTATCTAAGTTTGGAGATCACGTACGTATACAAGAAGGGTCATCCATAGTACAATGTACAACTTTATACCAATTATTACTTAATTATATGAATAAATTACTGGTGTTTCAAAATAAAAAATGGTTCCAAACACAAAATATGAAGAATTCTTCATTTAGTTGTTATAAATAAACTATTACGAAGGTCCATGAAGTTTAGTTAGTATATATGTACACTTTTAATTAATTTATTCTACTGTTTTATTATTAGTTTTGTAATAAATTAGATGATTCACTTCAGTTGGTTATACCATATGGAAATGACAGTATAGCTGATGGTATTTAATGAACTTTCCTGAATCACGATTTTATTATTTAAAGTAGTTGTGACTTTTTTTTTGTAGTAGTTGTGACTTGTGATCATTTAAAGTTAATTTAGTTAGATTTTTTTTCTTTTCTTAAACGTGTTGGCATTTGATTCTATGGGAAGCGCTTCTGCATTTATCTCCAAACTCGACATTGGCTAGAGAGTTTGAGAGCTTAGGAAGGATTGAAGCAAGCGCCAACTCCGTACCTCCTTCGCAGAATGTTAAAGGTAACTAAAACTTAAAAAAAACTTGCTCTTTTAAATTAATTATCTGAACATTACTATCTAATTAAGCACACCCTTGAGCAAATCACGTAATTATACATATGATTAGGTCAATAGTTACATATGATTATTGGAGCTGAACCGGTTTCCTTTCGCCGGTTTACTAATTTATTATGAATTGGTTTATTATGGTTTAGTTATATCGATTGTATATATAGGAGTTGTACAGTTGACCGTTGAGTCTAATGAGAATTCTATCTTCTCTAACAAACTCCTTCTCTCTTATCCTCTTCTTTCTCTCTCAAACTCTGAATCGTAATATGGTATCAGAGCCATCGCGCTCATCTTCCGACTGATTCTCCGATCATCTCCGATCATCTTTGCTGGCGATCATCCTCTCCGATGGTTTCAGTGAAGAAAATTCCTCGACGAACGATTCGAACGAGAGCTACTACTAGCTCAGCTCGCAATCCAACTCGGATCTCCTCTCGCGCCGATACAGATGTCGAATCTCCTCCTCCGATACTGACTACTCCAACGATCGGAGCTCCTCCACCGATATCTGTACCGATCTCGACTGATCCAACTCAATCTCCTCTGTATATGCACAACTCCGATCATCCTGGTTTACAACTCGTATCTATTCGCTTAGATGAATCTAACTATGATGATTGGAATGCTGCTATGCGTATTGCCTTAGATGCGAAGAACAAAATAGGATTCATCGATGGTTCATTAACTCGACCTGAGATCTCGGATCCTTCGTTTCGCTTATGGTCAAGATGTAACAGTATGGTTAAATCGTGGATTCTCAACTCGGTTTCTCAACAAATCTATCGTAGTATACTGCGTTTGAATGATGCTACAGATATATGGAAGGATCTTCAAGGCCGTTTTCACATGACTAACCTCCCGAGAACATTCAACTTGACGCAAGAGATACAAGATCTTCGTCAAGGATCTATGTCTCTCTCGGAGTACTATACAAAGCTGAAGACATTATGGGATAATCTGGAGAGTACTGATGAACCAGATCATCCTTGTATTTGTGGAAATGCCGTGAAGATACAACTTAAGGCCGAGCGTGCAAAGATAGTGAAATTTTTGGCAGGCCTAAATGAATCTTATGCAATCATTAGACGCCAAATTATCATGAAGAAAGCTCTACCATCTCTGGCTGAAATCTACAACATTCTTGACCAAGATGACAGCCAAAGAGGGTTCTCTGCTATTGCTCATGCTCAAGCAACATCTCAAGTCTCTGATAACTCCTCTCCTTTGATGGATCAATCGATCTCATATGTGCAGAATGGTCCAAACAAAGGTCGACCTATTTGTTCCTTCTGCAAACGAGTTGGTCACATTGCTGAACGTTGCTACAAGAAGCATGGTTTTCCACCTGGCTTCGTCTCTAAGTACAAGCAAGCTGAGAAAGGTGGTTCCTCTGCCAAGGTTGCTGCTCAGGTTTCTCAATCACCTGCTTCCTCGGCTCCTCCCTCTACGGTTGAGAATATGATTGGAAGTCTCAGCAAAGATCAGATTCAACAGTTCATTGCCTTGTTCAGCTCTCAGCTACAGGCACCTTCAGGTTCTCTTCAAACCGACGCTGTTGAATCTGCTTCTGGTATTTTCTTTTCTCCTGCGACTTACAACTTTGTTGGTATACTTATGGTATCCCAACATCGTCTTTCTAGTCAGACATGAGTGATTGATTCAGGTGCTACACACCATGTTGCCCATGATCGAACTATATTCATATCTCTGAACTCTGCTCTTACAAGCTCAGTTAATCTACCTACTGGCTCTACTATAAAAGTTAGTGGTGTGGGAACTATCAGATTGAATGAACACATTTTACTCCATAATGTGCTCTTCATTCCCTAGTTCAGATTGAATCTTCTCAGTATAAGTTCATTAACTGATGATATTGGTTCTTCTGTGACATTTGATCCCTCTTCTTGCACGATTCAGGATCCTACCAAGGCGTTGACGATTGGTCAGGGTAAAAGATTGGGGAACCTCTATGTCTTAGATACTCAAGCATCACCCACCTCAGTTCTTGCAGTGGTTGATATTGGTACTTGGCATGCGAGGCTTGGTCACCCGTCTTACAAGAAGCTTGATGCAATCTCTGGTGCTCTAGGAACTTCAAGATTGAAGAATAAAGGCAAATCTTTTTGTCATACATGTCATCTCTCAAAGCAAAAGAAGTTGTCTTACACATCTCATAACAATATTTGTAACGACAATTTTGAGCTTTTACATATAGACATTTGGGGTCCATTTTCTGTTGAGACAATTGAAGGATACAGATATTTCTTAACGATTGTGGATGACCATTCCAGAGCAACTTGGATCTATCTGTTACGTACTAAAGATGAAGTCATACAAGTCTTTCCTGCTTTCGTCAAACGAGTTGAGACTAAGTATGGAGTCAGAGTAAAGTCAGTACGATCAGATAATGCAAAAGAGCTACTGTTTACCAAGTTTTATCAGGCTCAAGGCATCACTGCATATCACTCATGCCCTGAAACTCCCGAACAGAACTCAGTAGTCGAACGAAAGCACCAACATATACTGAATGTTGCTCGGTCTTTAATGTTCCAGTCTCATGTTCCACTCTCTCTTTGGGGTGATTGTGTGCTTACAGCAGTTTTTCTCATCAACAGAACTCCTGCAAAGCTTCTCCACAATAAAACTCCATTTGAGGTCCTCACTGGTACGTCTCCTGACTACTCTCAACTAAAGACTTTTGGTTGTCTGTGTTATGGATCAACGTCACCTAAACAGCGTCACAAGTTACTTCCTCGTTCCAGAGCTTGTATATTCTTGGGATATCCTCCTGGTGTCAAGGGATATAAGCTCATGGATTTGGAGAGTAACAAGATTTATATCTCTCGGAATGTTCTGTTTCATGAAGATCTGTTCCCTCTCAAGAAGAATTATGATCTACATGTTCCAGAATGGGTTAACTCACCTTCTGAGCCTCTAGCTACTCTTCCTCATCCTACTCCTACTCCCTCTTCACCAGAAATTCCCCTTTCCACTTCTTCCTCTCCACCAGAAATTTCTAAAAGTCGTGTAAAGAAAGTCCCTCTCCATCTTCAGGACTATCATTGTTACACTCTCTCATCAGAAAACAAACACTCTGTTTCAACTTCCCTTTTATCTTCAAAACTTTCTCCATCTCATCTTGCTTACATAAACTCCATCACTAAAATACCCGTTCCTACTTCTTATGCTGAGGCTCAGCAAGACAAAGAATGGTGTGACGCGGTTGATCTTGAATTTGGTGCTATGGAATCTACTCATACATGGGATGTTACAAGTTTACCAAAAGGAAAGAAGGCAGTGGGGTGTAAGCTTCTATATTCTCTGAAGTTTAACGCTAATGGAACGCTTGACAGAAGGAAAGTGAGACTTGTTGCAAAGGGATATACACAAAAGGAGGGATTAGACTTCAATGAAACGTTTTCCCCTGTTGCCAAGATGGTCACTATCAAGTTATTGCTCAAAATCTCTGCTTCTAAGAGATGGGTTTTGCATCAACTTGATATCTCTAATGCATTTCTCAACGGTGAACTAGAAGAAGAAATATATATGAAGTTCCCTGAGGGATATGCAGATAGACTAACTAGACAGGGGGACACTATCCCTCACGATGCAGCTTTGCGACTTCGACGCTCTATATACGGTCTGAAACAAGCTTCTAGACAGTGGTTCCGGAAGTTCTCTGAATCATTGCTTATGATGGGATTTCAGAAGTGTCATGGAGATCATACGTTGTTTGTCAAGAGTTTTCATGATGAGTTTGTGGTTGTACTGGTATATGTCGACGATATCATCATTGCTAGTACAAGTACAGATGAAGCTTTACGTTTGACAAGTGATCTCAAGAAGTGTTTCAAATTACGTGATCTTGGAGTTTTGAAATATTTCTTGGGACTAGAGATTGCTCGAACATCTGAAGGGATTTCTTTATGTCAGAGGAAGTACGCATTGGACCTTTTGACATCTGAAGGTATGTTGACTTCCCGGACTTCTTCAGTTCCTATGGTACCGAATTTGAAGCTTTCCAAAACTGAGGGGGAGCTTCTTGATACACCGGAACGGTACCGCGGACTTGTAGGACGTCTGATGTATCTTACTATCACTCGCCCTGACATTACCTTTGCGGTAAACAAACTCTGTCAGTTCTCATCCGCTCCACGACTTCCTCACCTTCATGCTGTATATAAAGTTCTTGAATATATACATGGAACTGTTGGTCGTGGTCTCTTTTACTCTGCTGAAGCTGACCTTACTCTCAAAGGATTTGCGGATGCAGATTGGGCTTCTTGTCAAGATAGTCGACGTTCCACTACTGGTTTTACTATGTTCATTGGGTCTTCTTTGATTTCATGGCGGTCTAAGAAGCAACCGACTGTCTCACGGTCCTCTGCAGAGGCTGAATACAGAGCATTGGCGTTAGCAACTTGTGAAAATGATGTGGTTATGTCAGTTACTTCGTGACTTACGCATTCATCATCTCCCAACTCCGGTGCTCTACTCCGACAGTACAGCTGCTCTTTACATTGCTATTAATCCAGTATTCCACGAACGGACGAAGCATATTGAGCTTGATTGTCATACAGTTCGTGAGAAGCTCGATAAAGGTCTTCTTCGCACTCTACATGTTCGGACAGTAGACCAAGTAGCAGATATATTAACTAAACCATTGTTTCCCCATCAATTCCGGCATCTCTTGTCCAAGATGAGCTTGATTGACATACATAGCTCATCTTGAGGGGGACTATTGGAGCTGAACCGGTTTCCTTTCGCCGGTTTACTAATTTATTATGAATTGGTTTATTATGGTTTAGTTATATCGATTGTATATATAGGAGTTGTACAGTTGACCGTTGAGTCTAATGAGAATTCTATCTTCTCTAACAAACTCCTTCTCTCTTATCCTCTTCTTTCTCTCTCAAACTCTGAATCGTAATAATGATCAAATGTACTGATTCTATAATTCTGCTTTTTGGGGGTATCTATATGAAGATGGGACAGAAGGAGGAAAAGCTGAATCAGTGAAGAGTGATGGAGAGAAGAAAAAGAAGAGTTGGTTGGCCGTTGAGCTTTTAATATTTGCTCTTTTCTCTCATCTTCTTTTTGTTATATCTTCTTTCACTCCTTCCTCCTTTATTTAACGTTATTTTGCTTTCAATATCTTATATAGTACTTTATAATGTTCTTAGTTACATAAAAAAATATTGTATGCATATGATCTTATGCATGTACATGATTGAAAAAAATTAATGGCTTAAGTGTTTGTAATAACTAAAAATAGCTTTTAAATTTTCCTCTTAAAGTTGTAGTAAGCTTTTTTCTTATTAATCATACTGTTTAAAATTATTTTAGGAACTTATTACAACTTATACTTAATTGAAGGTTGCTCAAAAAAATACTTAATTGAAGTTCATTATAATTTCATGCAAATAATATTTGGGCTCCCCATTGAGGATTTACAAAACTGAGTGACCAGCCCGCTAAGACTACGGTTCAGTGTTAATGACACAGCCCAAACTTGTCCCACCATAACAAATTAGCTTAAAGAAACTGAAATATATATTATTGAAAACAATTAAAAAATTGAAACAATAAAAATGCTGATTTAATAAAGAAAACATATAAACTTGTAAACAAATCCAAAAGCTTCTAAACAATATTGTATTCAAATTTTCATATTAATTAACTAAAAAGAAATGCGTATGTTCAATTATAAAAAAAAATATCATCCTACTCTATATATAATACATATAAATGTTTATAGAATTATCGAATTATAGACAGAAGACTTGAGATTTACAAATCCACCAAAAAATGTCAACAAAAAAACTATAACAATTGATGACTTTCCTAACAAAGATTCACAACACCAGCAAGAGATGGTCATTTCTGTTCTTCTTACTCTTTGATAATCATACAAGTTTCTTTAGTTAAGCAACCAACAGGTCTATAATCTGCAAGTGTACTTTCTCACGGAGCCTGATGGCTCAGCAGTTGGACTAATAAAGTTATTAATTACCAGATCGTAACGCTCTACTCTTCCTGACCATGAACCAATAAATGATAAAAGTGGTAAACATATCTTTGACATATCCTCGCTAGGTTCGTTTCTTGAAACGTTACATACGTAACCAACCTTTCACATAGAATCATCAGAATCTTCTGATTCACTTCTCTCCTGCTCAACTTGTGCTGGAGCATTATGATTATTATTATTAGTCCCTGCCTCAGGAGCTTCTTCAGGCTTTTCAACAGGTGTAGCAGCAGGTGAAGAAGTGGAAGAGACTTTCTTATTTGTATTCTCCTCCGCAACTGTCTCCTCTTGCTGCTCATTTCCCTACACACCAACAAGTTCATGTAAAATAATAAACTGGAACTACATTGAAATCAAATTTAATTAACCAATCATCAGACTTAAAAAAAAAAAAGAAGAAGAAAATTTACGTTTTCGACAGTTCTGCCACTCAAGATGTTCAGCAAGTCCCTCTCAACGCGCTGTACAAGCTCCGGCTGCAACAACAATTTTGACATTGTTAAGAAACCCATCTAGTAATGACGCAACAATGTGTTTGAGAAAATGCAAAGTTTACATTAAGATCAGGCTCTCGACGAAATCTTCTCTTACGAGCATCCTTCATAGGAGGAGTTAGACCATGTCTGTATTCAACTGTATTAGGCGCAGGATCACCCTGCTCCCTAACCATGATCATCTGTGCATCATATATGGCCAAATAAAAAAGGCAGATTTTGAGTAGTAATGCACAACGACCAAAAGTGGGAGTAAAAATTTTGAGATTTTAACCTGGCCAATGTCAGCAGTTTTGACAAGTGCAGAGCCATCATAAGTTTTAAAAGACTCAACAACAGCAGGAAGGTCGAGCAGAGAAGCCGGGAACTCTTCGTTTCCAATCACAAACGTCCCGCTTCTCCCATCCTCTGCACACACACAAAGTCACACACACCCTTCAAAATCCAAAAGACCAGATTCAAGAACGATGCCACAAGAATGGCTTTCAGGCTTTATCTGATAAAATAAAACATTGTATTTACACAAATCAAGTTCCTCTAAAGAGATGCTGTTAAAATTGATATTCTAGACACACTTCAATTCTTGAAACAGATTCAAGAATGTTCTATATGAAACATTCAAGAACGCATTAGAGACATAACCTTTAAAGAAAGAAAAAAAGGTTGAAACTTTGGAGGATTAAATCCAATTTAATGAGCTGAAAGAGAGACAAAACTCAAACCTGAAAAGCATAAATCTAAAGGGATGTCGTCGGAAGTAGAAGAAGCCTCGTCGCTCAAAAGGCGATCGATTCGCTCTGAAACAGACTGTGGAACCCTAAGTATGAACTGTTCCTCCATCTTTACCAACGGGGCGTGGCGAGACAAGAATCTATTGAACCCACCAAGGCTCTCTCTATCTTTGTTATGTAAGAAAAATCATAAGAGAGAGACATCATTATAAACCTTTCTAGAAGAATCAGAATGCTCTTCTATGGTTTTACTATTTTTCCCCTTAAGTTTTAAGATTTTAGATTCTCACCCAAATAGTTTCCTGTGATCGCAGAAAACCCACCAATGTTGCTATCTATATCATTAATGTAATCCTCTATATATATATATTTATAAATAGCATTATGAAACTAAAACTAGACTCCCATAAACTTTAGAGGAAGTTAATTTATGGAAACTGGAAACCATAATTAAATCTTTGAGGGGGTATATTTATAAAAAACAGGGAGTTTGAGGCTCAAAACAGCATTTTAAAAGGTTATGGGGGTTAAAGTGTAAAACAATATATTTATATATAACCCTAATTCTCTCTGACCGCAACGCTTTCTCTCCTTTAAGTTCTCTCGCCGCCGTTCATCATCACCGTCCTTCGTTCTCCGGTAAGTCTTTCCTCCCCCACCCGTATATACCCTTCATCGTGCACACGGCTCCCTAGTAGATTGTAGCTCCTTTGATCGTCGATGAATTGTAATAAAGTCTGTATTTTTATATCTCGATTTTTAAGGATTGAATCGCACTGTAGACGAAAGTTGTCGCCTTTATGCGATGAAATCTGAGCTGATTTAGTCTCCATCTGAAACTGTTTGGGATCTCAGTTAGTTAGTTAGTATTGGTCTCTTTGATACGTTTTTTTAGTTTTTCCAATTGTAACAAAAGATGGATCTTGTCAAGGCTCTAGAGATTCTTCATCTGCACCTCGTCTTTCGTCATCCATCTCTTCTTCATCTGCACCCCGTTTGCGTTTGTGGTCTCTCGTTTCTTTAACAACAAACCATTGTTTGGTTTGGTTTAGGTTTAAAGGCTTTGGCGCAATGAGGGGAAGGAGCTACACTCCGTCACCACCACCAAGAGGTTATGGAAGGAGAGGTCGATCCCCAAGCCCTAGAGGTGGCCGATATGGAGGAGGAGGAGGAGGAGCTCGCAGCAGAGACCTTCCCACCAGTCTTTTGGTTCGCAATCTCCGCCATGATTGCAGGTACTTCTCTTATCTTCCCCTTCACCTAGCAAATGTAATTGTTTGCACACCCTTTTAAGCATATATCTAGGCATGCTTTTCTTTTTTATCTTCTGTGCTATCTTGATGATTATGTTTGGTTTCCATCGTTCATGAATAAACCTTCTTCTTTGTATTCTTGACATTCACCCTGATCTCTATTCTTTTTCTTTTTTTGGCTTTTAGAAAATTCAACTTGTCTTCTTACGTCTCTCATATTTTTTCTTCAGGCAAGATGATCTCAGGAGGGCATTTGAGCAGTTCGGCCCTCTCAAGGACATTTACTTACCAAGGGACTATTATACTGGGTGAGCATCACTAGTCCTTTATTTTTACTCGTTCTAATTAGATAAATTCTCTATTTTTTTAACATCCTCTTTACGACCTTTCTTGAATCTTTTTTTACTATGAATATATAAGGCCTTGTGAGTATCTTCTAATATAGGCTGGCTGATTTCCTAAACTAAAACTAGGCTCCATCTTTTCATAGTTTTCTGTAACATGCGCTCTTCATTTGAAGTTTTAAGGCACTAGTTTAAGATGTCTTTCAATAAAAGAAAGAGAATCAGATTGAATTTAGTACCTGTTGAGGCTTCATAGTCTTTTTTAGTCGCTTAAGGATAAGGATACAATGTTGATATGTTCCATGTGTGTGAACACACTATGAGTGTGTTAATTGAACTTGTTGAGGTTTAACAGTGGAATTTAAAGAATTGAAGACATCAAAGAGATAAGTAGACTTCTTATGAAGATGTTCTGTATGATAGTGAAGAGTAAGAGTTGAAGTTGAAGTTGAGTTTGTATTCAATATGAAGATGAATTCAAGTCTTCATGAAGACTTCTTTATACTGAAACTTTGCGAAGTTAGCAGGCAAGTGCTTGCTTATTTCATGTTTTATCTTGCGATAACTTCTGCTGCAGGGGATCATATCGCCAACTGTCCCTCAACAGGCTTGTTGTAAAGTGGTGCATCTTCATTTTTGTATGTTCGGTTCCTAATCTGAGATTCTTCTGTTGTGTCAAATGCAGAAATCCGCGAGGGTTTGGTTTTGTTCAGTTTGTGGATCCTGCCGATGCTGCTGAGGCGAAATATCACATGGATGGTTATGTTCTTCATGGACGTGAGTTGACTGTTGTGTTTGCAGAAGAGAACAGGAAGAAGCCTACTGAAATGAGAGCTAGGGAGCGTGGTGGAGTAAGGTGCATGGAGCTTTTCTCTTTTTGAACTTTTCTGTTTATCATCAAAGTAGAGAGATCCTAACAACCCTTATCTTTTTGTGTCCGTAGGAGGCGTAGCCCCCCTAGGTATTCTCGTTCTCCTCCCCGTCGACGTGGTAGATCTCGGTCAAGGAGTGGTGATTATTATTCTCCTCCCCGAAGACATCACCCAAGGTTTCCACATGTTCTGTCTGAACTCCATTACACATCTCTGTGTGGATAAGTAACCATTCTCCACTCGAGTATCATCTCTGTGCTGACCATCTCTCTATTCGTCGCAGGTCTATCTCTCCCAGGGAAGCACGATATGACAGGGGGAGGTCATACTCGCGCTCACCCGCCTACAATGGCTCAAAGGGTCGCAGTGTAACTCCAGCCAGAGGTAAGAGCCGCAGCATTAGCCGTAGTCCGAGAAGAAGCATAAGCCGTAGCCCAAGGAGAAGCATAAGCCGTAGCCCAAGGAGAAGCATAAGCCGTAGCCGTAGCCCCATTGGAGACAGGAGCCCGAGCCCTAGGAGAAGCATAAGCCGTAGCCCGAGAGGAAACAGGAGTCCAAGCCCTAGGAGAAGCAGGAGCTACACACCTGAACAGGCCAGAAGCCGCAGCCCACCGCGTGGGGAGCAATACGAAGACCGTTCACCAAGCCAGTGATTGATTGTCTTCACTCTTTGGATATCCATCTCTGTGTTATGGTTGTCTCTCTTTTTCTTAGCTTAAGACATTTGTGATGATTTGAAAAGATGAGATCTATCATCTATGTAGGATCGAACCTTGGCTTTAATGCTTTGTGATCCATGGAGTCTTATGAGAACCTGTTAGTGTAACTGTGTCCTCTTTTAAGATTAAGTCTTTACGAGTTGCAACATTTGAGTCTTTGGACTATATGTTATGTTGGTTTGAATCAGAATCTTGGTTGGTACTTTTGTAGTACGCGGAGAATGTATCTACCGAAAATTCTTGGCTGTTGGCTCAGTTCCAACTGGAATCTCGGTTTAGATGGTTAGATTTTGCAGGAGTGTACCATGGTGATGTTGATGCTGCAGCGGAATCTAAGTCTGAACGTTCTAAGAGATAGTTGGAGTCGAACACTTGCTATTACAAACGTTCTTCAAAGCCATCAGACTGATTATCTTCACCGAACCTGGTCCAATGTAAGGGCCAAAGAAAATGTCTATATATGCAAAATACTTGAGTTTTGACCAAAGGGAACATATACAAACTGTGTAGTTGTATTTTCGTTCTTTTAACATTCTATATTATTTATTCGGGGGGTTAAATTGTAGATATCAATTCTTAGAGCCGTGTTCAGTGGGAAAGGGCCAAGATGAGTAAATTTGGCTTCTCAGTAGAGACAAAGACTGTGGTCCGAATCTTCAGTAGTTTGATTTAGACCTTTTTTTTTGTTTTTTAGGGAAGAAAACAAAAAAAAGAGTCTTTCTCATATTTTGGCAGTTGGAGCTATCTTGTCCACGAGATCTACCCACCACCATTAAACTCTTTTAAGTACCAAAAAGTTAATGAGTTGAGATAGAGAAAGAAGAGATGTGGAAGAGCATAGGAGAACTGAGTAGCGAGGACTATGTGAAAGCTGGATTGAGTGTGGAAGACGCTAAAAGATTTGAGAAATTGGTAAGAGATGTGATTTCAAGGGTCAAAGGGATTGACCCAATAGTTCAGTGGAAGGCTTTGGTGGATGAGAGTGTACTCAAGCCATGGCATCCTCATCCTCTGCACCAGCTTCTCTATTACTCTATCTATTCAAACTGGGATTCCTCTATCCATGGCCCTCCTCTCTATTGGTTCCCTTCTCCGTACGTCTCTTGATCCCTCTCTCTCTCTCTGTCAAATAAACTTTATTTTAGTTCGTGGAATTTGTCTGTAAGGCACACCAGCTTGTCTGAGTTGCTGAGTGTCTGGCTGTTTCTTCTTTGACTGTGTTTAGATCCCTGTCAAAGTCCACAAACTTAGGAAGGCTAATGGAAACTCACGGGCCAAGGCTTCTTGGTGCTTCATATAAAAATTCTATAGAAAGTTTTGAGCTATTCAGGAGATTCTCAGTTGAACACCCTGATGTAAGCAAGCATTTGCGTTGAACATTAAAGAACAGAAAGCTCTGCTTTGGTCTACTGTTATGGTTTTTTTGTTTTTCAGGTTTATTGGTCTATCGTTATAGATGAGCTTTCACTTGTGTATCACACTCCTCCGTGGTGCATCCTTGAGAAATCAAGACCTGAAGGGACATGGCTTCCTGATGCAGTTCTCAACATTGCTGAGTGTTGTCTGATGCCTTCAAGCCATCCCCAAAGGGAAGACGATAGTTTAGCTGTTGTATGGCGAGACGAAGGCTTTGATGATTCTCCTGTCAATCAAATGACATTCAAACAACTCCGCCAGCGAGTAATGTAAGTATCATGAATGTCTTTTACTGATCATACTGTTCCATTGATCTTTTGGATAACATAAATACTTTATATACACAGGTTGGTGGCAAATGCGATAAGTGGAAGCTTTGCAAAGGGTGACACGATTGCAATAGATATGACAATGACAGTCGATGCAGTGATTATCTATCTTGCAATCATATTAGCTGGTTGTATTGTTGTCTCCATCGCAGACAGCTTTGCAGCTAAAGAAATTGCAACAAGGTTGAAAATCTCCAAGGCAAAAGGCATTTTCACTCAGGTTTGTGTTAAAGTCTTTATATATATATTCAGCTTACCGTTTCAGATATAATAAGATGATTCATTGTTCATATTCTTTTTCTCAGGATCATGTACTCAGAGGAGGGCGGAGATATCCTTTATACAGGTGGCTAATCTTAAAACTCCATGAACCAACAACATAAACTAAACTGAAAACTTGTCTTTCTCTATCTTTGTTTTCTATGCTAGTCGGGTGGTTGAAGCTGGTCCATCAAAGATCATTGTCCTCCCAGCTTCAGGGACTGAACTGTGCGTTCAGTTAAGAGATCAGGACATACAGTGGAAGGATTTTCTGTCCAAAGCGAGGTAAGTTTTGCTTACATCTCTACTTAAAAGAGTGTATATAACAAGAACATGGATCCAATTTGTCTTTGCAGTGGAGAGAACAAGTATCGCCCCATCTATCTACCTGTAAACTCTGTGATTAATATTCTCTTCTCATCTGGAACTACAGGTAAAGACATTTTTGTTATTAATATGGTTAGAGCATCTGTTGATCAGTTTGTTTTTTTTTTTTTATAAACTAGGTGAACCGAAAGCTATACCGTGGACACAGCACTCGCCAATCCGTAGTGCTTGTGATGGATGGGCTCATCTTGATGTCAAAGTGGGTAACACATATTGTTGGCCTACGAATCTTGGATGGGTGATGGGACCAACTCTTATATTTTCTTGCTTTCTAACCGGTACAACGCTTGCGCTCTATCACGGGTCTCCCCTCGGCCGCGGTTTTGGAAAGTTTGTTCAGGAAAAGACACCACCTCCAATTTGTTGTCTCCTTTTGTAAACATTTTATCAAACCCCACACCTTAACTGTCCTTTGATATTACTTCAGGATGCTGGAGTTACGGTTCTTGGTACTGTTCCAAGCTTGGTGAAGACATGGAAGAGGACAAACTGTATGGAAGGCCTTAACTGGACAAAGATAAAGTAATTAACACCAAACCTGTGA
This sequence comes from Raphanus raphanistrum subsp. raphanistrum, assembly GCA_019706035.1. Classification (NCBI taxonomy): domain Eukaryota; kingdom Viridiplantae; phylum Streptophyta; class Magnoliopsida; order Brassicales; family Brassicaceae; genus Raphanus; species Raphanus raphanistrum. Next base: position 493,586 of record CM033985.1, on the reverse strand, counting down.
CTTATATGTTATGTTTTTTCCTGAGAAGATTTGAGTCAGATGTTGTGTGTTTTTTTTAGATATTTCGCCACTACAGGGGAAGCTTCCAATGTTGATGATGTTCTCTGGCTTTCTTCTAAAGCTTACTACAAACCTGTGATCGAAGTTTGTGGAGGTACAGAACTCGCTTCTTCCTACATCATTGGAAGCCCGCTTCAGCCTCAGGCGTTTGGAGCGTTTAGCACACCCTCCATGACTACTAGAATCATCATCTTTGACGAAAACGGCGTCCCTTATGTAACAAACTGATACTTTTTGACATTTCTGGAGTGTTTTCTTAAGTGTTGCGCAGAGATTGATTTGAATCTGTTTTTGTGCAGCCGGATGATCAACCGTGTACTGGAGAAGTTGGTTTGTTCCCGCAGCACTTTGGGGCCACGGATAGACTTCTGAACGCAGACCATGAGGAAGTGTACTTCAAGGGAATGCCAATGTATAAAGAAACAGTGAGTAGTTTAGTAAAGGACTTGTGTATTCACAGCTAAACCAAATTGTAGACTGAGCATCACTTAAACTGTTTCCTCTGTTGTGTTCTGCAGCGACTTAGAAGACATGGTGACATCTTAAAGAGAACTGTAGGAGGATATTTCACTGTTCAAGGCAGAGCTGATGATACCATGAACCTTGGAGGAATCAAGGTAAACTACGTTGTGTTATATACATCTTGTTTCCTCAAAAGTTCTTAATCTTCGTTTTGCTCATTTATATAACATAGACAAGTTCTATTGAGATCGAACGAGTGTGTGATCAAGCCGATGAATGCCTCTCTGAGACTGCTGCAGTCAGCATAACGCCGCCTAACGGTGGTCCAGAGCTACTGGCCATATTCGCAGTCTTGAAAGAAGGGTTCAAGAAACAGAGCGAAGAAGAGCTCAAGAGAAAATTCTCAAGAGCCATTCAAAAAGATCTTAATCCTCTCTTCAAGGTAAGTAATAGCTTTGGATGGTTTCAGCAAATTCGAAGTACAAAGAGTTTTCTTCTTCTTAATAATGGATTTTTTTTCTTTGCAAAAATTTGCAGGTGAGTTTCGTGAAGATTGTGGCTGAGTTTCCAAGAACAGCTTCCAACAAGTTACTGAGAAGAGTCTTGAGAGATCAAATGAATCAAGAAATACGATCCGTAAGGAGTCGAATATAAAGCTATGGAGAGCAGAGATACTATTGGAAAACGTTGGTGTTTTATTGAATATGATCCTATTAATAAATAAGATAACAATTATGTTGCAAGAGACCTCTCCTGTTGCTTTTGGGGTAGAAAGTCCTACCAGAGCTTTGACTTGAGATGCAAGAAAGAAATGATTCCATTTAATCATCAATTTAATTGCCCTTGCGATATTCATTTAATAAAAGGAAGGATATAAGGGGGTGTGGAGGGGATTGAGCTTTGAAGGTAAGTGACTATCACTAGAACACTTGGAGAGTGATCTTTGTAGTTGATGTTAAACTTTGAAACTAAGCCACCGTGAATCACAATATTAACTCACATGCATGGAAGGGTTTTATGAAAACTTGTTGAGTTAATATCCTTTTGAAGTGCTGTTGCACTTGTGGCATTGGCTTAGCTGCTTAGAGGAAGTATCATACAATTGATCCTAGTCTCCACAAAAAGTGATTGAGTGGTATCCTAGTTTGTTGCTGAATTTGTTTTCCATCTTGCTAAACTCGCTCGACATCTCTTGAGTGTAATATGGAAGTGGCGTCATTAAGATGTTTCCTCTTTGGCTTTTTGCTTGGACATTCTCTCTGATGCCACACCAGATTTCTTCCTCTTTTTCTTATCAGAATGTGCCTTATGTGAGGGGTAAAACTCACACAAAAATTTTAGATTAGGTTTTATGTTTAGGAAAGGTTAGGGAAAGATAACGTGGGCTGAATCCCGTAATAACTTATAGAATGAATTGGATTTGTATTGATAACGTGGTAAAGAATGGTTACAAAGAGATGTTTCTCTTGATGAATATTGAGATTACAAGAGTATTACGATGAGAATGTTTTGATGAATATTGAGTAAAGAAATGAGTTGAATCGGATCCCTTCTTAGTCTTCGACCCTCTCCTTTTATAGCCTTGGACTTCTTTAAGTTGTCTCCAACTGACCTCCGAGATTTTCTCCACTTGAGATGGAATCCGCAACAGCTTCCCCTTGACCGGGTCCTGCGCTTCTTCTTGTTATGACGTGAGCTTCCTCTTCGTCGTGACCTCCTTAGTTAGGATCCTTAACTTTCAGCCTTCGGCTCTAGCTTAGCTTTCTTTAGACTCCGAACTCGTGATGGGTTTATCGCGACCCATCATCATCTTTTATTATTGAATAATCAGCTACCGGGCCATATTCGGGCCCAACAGTTGCCCCCAACTCTCGAGATGAGGTTTCGTTATTCTCGGGAGCTAGACCTAGCCGCCCAAGCTAGATTCTCTTGTTGAGATCATGATTACTAGCTATCTCAACCGCATTTATTCTTATCCGATCAGACGGCTGTAATCTATCTTTAATTAAATCGACGGCTTTAGATTAAAGCGAGTTTGAAATTCAATTTTCGACTTTCGAGACGTGATGGGATATAAAGCTGAGAGAATTAACTACTTGTCTCTCCACTTCCTCCACGCCTCTCGACGGTTTCCAAGGTAATTCACCCTCTTTCCTTTATTTTACCGTTTTTTGTCATTATTTTTTTTTTATCCGCTTCTCGATCAATCTAGTTCTTCATCTTGAACTTCTCTCTGAGATTCTGCCTTAGATCGATTCTCTTCTTTTGCTTCCTATTTTCCTTTTCCTTCCCTATCATGAGTCGAAAAGAAGGTTCCGGCGAAGTTCAGATCTCAGCCTCCGGCGCCCGTATTATGAAGGTCAAACGGGAAGCTGGTGAGAAGATGACGGAAGCCAAGAATAAAAAGAGCAAAGACTCGATCGGAGCACGAGTTAAGAGGATGAAGAAGAAAGGCGGCAAGAGCGCCTCCTCCGGTCCTCACTTTCCTTCCCTCTTGAAGGGTCAAGACGTTGTCAATCTTGCCGTTCAAGCTCACGGCAAGAGCGATCTAGTTAGAGCTTGTGTTGAAAACGAGAACCCCGAGACCGCTCCGGAGGGTTGGTTCTGCGTTCATGAAAAATATATCTCCAAGTGCCACCTTAGATTTCCTCTTCCCACCCTTTTGCTGGATCTCTTAGATCATTACCAGCTAGCTCTTCCTCAACTTTGCCCGTCGGTCATCCGAGTAATAAACGGGTTCATCACTAGAGCCAAGGAGGAAAGAGTTATCGTTGGGCTATCTGAGTTAATGAGTCTCTTCTCGATAAAGGAGAGCACTTCCAAGGATGGCGGGAGCGGTACCTACTATCTCCCCTGTCGTCCAGGGCTAGGCATTTTCAAGTTCTCGGCCAGTGATGATGACTGGCGCAAGAAGTATTTTTATGTCAAGATTGACCCTTCGACGGTTCCTGTAGGCCGTGACCTCAAGAACTCATGGTCTGATATTTTCGGTTAGGATTTTAGGGATATGCTCACATGTTTGCCTTTGTTTGTCATGTTATGCTAATTGTCTTTTGACTCCTTTTGCAGAAATCAAAGATCCTGTCAAGTTATCTAGCAAACTCACCAGAGCTCTCTACAGGAAGCTACAGCATAGCCCTAACACTTGGGTAGCTTACACTACTTCGAGAGTTGGATCAGCTAGGTTCCCTGAACGATACCAGGCATCCTTCCCTGATTCAGTGACGGTTGCTGGTTTAGAAGGTATCATTTTATTCGCAATTCATGATTTTTACTATCCGAATTTGTCTTATGCGATTAATGAATCTTTTTCATGTCTTAGTTTCTGAAGGTGATTCCGTTCTCGAAGTTTCCTCCGGAGCAAGTACTTCCTCGAAGACTCAATCACAGAAGATGCCAATTCAACCTTCCTTCCGTTCCAGGGGTAGATCGACCAAGGCTGCCAGCTCTTCTAGAGGGAGTGACAAGAACCAGGGAGGATCCTTCCTTGACTCTGTGAAGGAGGTTCTTGATGAAGGAGGCTCTGCTCCTGCTAAAGGTGTTGGCTCTTCGGAGCCTAAGGTTCAGGAAGTTGGCCTTCCCTCCGAGGTCCCGATGACTGAGGCTGATCCTCAAATAGTGAGGGATCCTCCGGAGTCTGAGCCCCCGAGGAACAAGAGGTCCCGAACTGACCAGGTTGACAGACCTTCGAAGTCTTCCTCCTCCTCCTCTAGAGGAGGAACCGTTGGCTGGAACTTTGCTCATTCGAAGCCTGGATCGGTTTTGGACGATCCGTGGGGCTTGGCTACTCTGATGAGGCACATGAAGAGTCCCGGGTGTTCCCTCCCCTCGATCTCCAATCTCACGCACAAGGATGAGTACGTCGATATTGCTCATCACATGGGTCAGGTATGAAGTTTATTTCATCTTTCAGCTTTTTCTTTGGAAGATTTTGCTAAATCGTTTTCCGTTTTCTGCAGCTGGCTGGTGCTATTAACAGAACTCAGTTCAAGTTTGAGGACGCTGTACACAATGCCCCTAGTGCTGAGGAATTAGCCCAGGTCAATGAATTGGTCAAGGCCAACAAGACTGAGCTCAACCAGACTCGGGCTCTGATCTCGGATCTCCAAGCCGAGGTGAAGAGACTTGGCTCTAAGTGTGATGCTCAGCAAGGGACGATCGAGAGCCAGCTGATTGACCTCTAGGTGAAAAATAGGAAGATTGGGGAGTTGGATGCTGCTCGGAAGATAGCCGAGTATCAAGTCAAGAAGCTGATTTCCACATCTCAGAATAGCCAGAAGAACAAGGAAGCTGAGGTCAGGCTAGCCGTCCGGAGAGGAAAGAAGGAGGTAGCCGAAGCCTACAACAAGATTCTGGTTATTGTCAAAGAGAAGTTCTCCAAGAAGAAGGATGAAGTCGACCTCCTGGTTCATGCTCAAGAGATTCAAGCCAACACCGAGCTCCTGAAAGACATACTGGATGGCGAGATTAAGAGTACTCAAGACGAGTATGATAACTTGGTGGCACTAATGCCGGAAGCTGTTGCGGCATACGAGAAGGCTCAGGTTTCGGACTTCTCGATCGGCAAGCTCCCTCTTCCCCAACTCTCTGAGAGCTCAGGTACTTTTGAGATTAATATGTTTAATCTCTCCTTTTCTGGAGAGTTCGGTTCTAATTTGGGATTGGTGGGTTCTTACTCAGCCCCAGTCGAAACCGCCTCTGGAGGTAGCGACAAGGAGATGGAGTAGGAGGTTCCTGAGGAGAAAGATCCAGCTGGCAAGGGAGCTGAGAAGAACTCGGATGACAAGGAAGTTTAAGAGCTGAGGCTCTTTCATGTTTTCTAGGATTTCTGCCCGATGGGCTTTGTTTTCATTTGTTTCTCAAACTTATAGTTTGAGGAGGCTTTTAAACCTTTATCTGTTGCACTTCGAATCTTCGTTAGCCTGGGGAGGCTTTTAAACCCTTGTTTAATTTTCAAACTTGGTTTTCGTTTCATTTTGAGTTTTTGGCTTTAGTCGTGAAATATGACGACTTGATCATAATCGAACCTTACGATAAGTCTGGAAGACTTTGGTCGTTTTTAGTTCCTTAAGAGGATTTCTTGGAGTATCGGGATTAGCTTAGGGTTTTTAGGAACCTAGGTTTAATCTGGACACCTTAGGCGGGGGTTCTTGGGAACCTGAACTTGTTTGTGGGATTTTAAGACCCGTTGAGACTTGCTTAGGATTTTAAGACCTTTGTGATTTGATGAGGATTTTAAGACCTCGAAGATTTAATAAGGATTTTAAGACCTTAGAGATTTGATAAGGATTTTAAGACCTTGGAGATTTGGTAAGGATTTTAAGACTTTGGAGATTTGGTAAGGATTTTAAGACCTTAGGTCCAGGTTCGTCGAGACCTGACATTGCTTGAAGGATTTTAAGACCTTTTAGATTGTTAAGGATTTTAAGACCTTAGATCCAGGTTTGTAGGGACCTGAGCTAATCCGAAGGGTTTTTAGGACCCTAGGTCCATGTTTGCAGGGACCTATTTTGTTAAAGAATTAAGATATCGAGAATAATTTCTTTATTGATAATTGGATACATGGTATCATAGTAATCATACAATTGCTGTATTATAACGATCATACACTTGCTGTGTGGGCTATGTGATTTTAATCAGACATATGCCTCCTTTGGTTGTAGTGATCGAAGTGTTGAAATGAGGTTGGGGCTGTACTCATGACGGAGTTGCCTACGTACCCAGTCAAGGGATCAAGCCTAACGTAGTTCAGGAATTTTAGGTACCTAATGATAATATCTCTTAAGATTCGTGGCATTCCACGATCTGATTTCAGGTACCCCGGTTCGCACCTTTCGGAGCTTGTACACGCCAGGTCGTACTACATGGATGATCTGATAGGGACCTTCCCAGTTAGTTCCTAACTTCCCGGCATTTGGTTCTTTGGTTCCTTCGAAAACTTTCCTAAGTACTAGGTCACCTACAGCGAACTGCCGGAGCCTGACTTTGGAATTGTATTGTCGTGCCATTGCTTGCTGATAGTTCTGAATACGAATCAAAGCTCGGTCCCGTCTTTCCTCGATTAGATAGAGGCTGTCGGTTAGGAGCTGATCACTGCGGGATTGGACGTACAGAGTTCCCGGCGGAGGCTACCAGCAATGGTTTCAGCTGGAACGACAGCTTCCATCCCATATGCTAAGGAGAAAGGAGTTTATTCTGTAGCTTTTCGTGGGGTGGTCCGACATGCCCAAAGTACTTCAAGTAACTTCTCTGACCAGAGTTCCTTCTGGGTTCCGAGGCGTTTCTTGAGGTTTGCTAATACTGATTTATTAGCAGCCTCCGCCTGTCCGTTACCTTGAGGTCGGCGAGGTGATGAGAAGGTTAGGCGAATATTCCACTTGTCACAAAATATTTTGAAATCGTGGGATATGAACTGTCCTCCATTGTCAGTTACGATTTCGTATGGGACGCCGTGTCTACACACGATTTCTTTCTATACGAATTGCTCGACCTCGACCCTGGTTACCTGTTGGAAAGCTTCAGCTTCTATCCATTTCGTGAAGTAGTCTGTTAGGACTAAAAGGAAGCGTAGCTTCTTCTTTCCACTTCCTGAAGCTACTAGTGGTCCCACGATATCCATGGACCATCTCATAAATGGATAAGGGGCGGATATGTTAGACAGCTTCTCCGCAGGTTGGTGTATAATCGGTGCATGCCTCTGGCATTTGTCGCATGAAGAGGAATAGGCCTCACAGTCTGCAATAATGGTAGGCCAGAAATATCCTTGTCTTTTGATTCTGATGGCCAGAGCTCTTCCTCCAGAGTGGTTCCCGCAGGAACCGTCGTGCATTTCCTTCATGAGTCTCATAGCAACGAGGCCATGGACGCATTTTAGGTAAGGTCCGGAAATGCTTCGTTTGAGGAGGACATATTCAGTTACGCAATTTCTCGCGCTTAATGCTTTGAGCTTTCGAGCCTCCCATTTATTGGGTGGAGTATTTCCCTCCAGGATGTATTGCGTGATTGGAATTCTCCAATCCTCTCTTCCTACAACTTTGTTATGAAGAGACGAGGGAGGTTCCTGTTCGGGACCTGGTTTCGTGGTGCCCCCGGAGGTATTGGTAGGATTGGGCTCCAAGGAGTCTGAATTCCGAGGAATACCTCCAGATGAATTTTGGAGAGCTGTACGGCTTCTGGTTTTAACTCTGCAGATGAATGGGTCTGAGTCGGTGCCCCCGGGGGTATTCTTGAGATCATGCTCTAAGGAGTCTGAATCTCGAGGAATATCTTCCATGACTTGGATTGTGTTCCCGGAGGTATGCTTTTTAGAGCTGCATATTCTGGTTTTTGGAAACCAAAATGTTGTGAAAACCTGGGTAGCTACCGTTTCAGGGCAGGTACCTTCGAGTTGCGCTGTTAGTTTGCTCTCTTTCTCAGCTTTAGTAGCTATGTCGATGCTTGGTTTCTCGATTCCTTCTACGGGTATAATCCGTTTTACGAGGGGGTCTGACGTGGAAGCTAAAGCAGCCAACGCATCTGCTGAGGAGTTCTCTCCTCGTGGGATTCTTGTTAGCTCGAATTTGTCGAACTGCCTAGTGAGGTTCTGGACGACTTCGAGATATGCCCCCATTCTTTCGTCCCTCGTCTCATATTCTCCGTGAAACTGGCTAGCTACTAGCTGTGAATCACTATAAGCATTTAGCTCTCGGATTCCGAGGCTTAGGGCGAGATTCAACCCTGCGATTAGTGCTTCATATTCAGCTTCGTTGTTTGAGGCGCTAAATCCGAGCCTATATGACTGCTCAATGGTTTCTCCTGCTGAAGAAGTTAGCCTTAGACCGATACCGGAGCCCTGTTTTGATGAGGCTCCGTCGACGTATAGGCTCCACTTCGGAGATTCCATTTCGGAGTCTAACTGCTCGGATGTTAGTTCAATGATAAAGTCGGCAAGGACCTGAGCTTTCGCTGCTGCTCGAGGTCTATACTCAATATCATATTCGCTGAGCTCTATGGCCCATTTAGCCAATCGCCCTGACTGGCTAGGGCTGTGCAATATCATTCGTAATGGTTGTGAGGTCATTACAACGATCGAGTGCGATTGGAAGTAAGGTCGCAATTTTCTGGCAGCTGTTACGACTGCTAGAGCTAGTTTTTCCATTGCAGGGTACCTGGTTTTTGCGTCTATCAAACTCTTACTGGTGTAATAGACAGGTCTCTATTCGTTTTGTTCCTCTCGTACTAGAACGCCGCTGACTGCAGCAGTTGATACAGCGAGGTATAGGTACAATGGCTCTCCTACTACTGGTTTAGATAGGATCGGAGGTTCGGAGAGATAAGCTTTCAATTGCTTGAAGGCTTCCTCACATTTCTCGTCCCATAAGAATTTCTTATTATTTCTTAGAAGCTTGTAGAATGGGAGACATTTATCGGTGGACTTGGATATGAATCGATTCAATGCCGCGATTCGTCCAGTCAATCTCTGTACCTCTCTGTTCGTCTTAGGTGACGGCATTTCTAGGAAGGTTGCTATCTGCTGCGGGTTAGCTTCAATGCCTCTTTCGGTTACGAGATAGCCTAGGAACTCGCCTGAGGGTACCCCGAAAGTACATTTAGTGGGATTGAGCTTCATATCGTATTTGTTAAGGATATCGAAGCATTCCCTTAAGTGGGAGATATGATCTTCTCCAGCTGAGGATTTGACTAGCATGTCGTCGATATAGACCTCCATGGTTTTTCCAAGTTGTCCAGCAAACATCTTATTTACTAGCCTCTGATAGGTAGCTCCTGCGTTTTTTAATCCGAATGGCATAACCTTATAACAATAGGTTCCTCGTTCGGTTATGAATGCAGTTTTCTCCTGGTCCTCAGGATCCATCATTATTTGGTTGTATCCTGAGAAGGCATCCATGAAGGATAGGAGTCGATGGCCAGCTGTTGCTTCAACCAGGCGGTCGATGTGAGGTAACGGGAAGCTATCTTTAGGACAAGCTTTGTTTAGGTCTGTGAAGTCTACACAGATTCTCCATTTCCCGTTTTTCTTCTTTACCACTACTGGGTTAGCTAACCAATCGGGGTAATGTACCTCTCGAATGGACCCAGCTTTCGTAAGTCGGTCAACTTCGTCGTTAACAGCTTGAGCCTTTTCGAGGCCTAGCTTACGACGCTTCTGTTTGATCGGTTTGAAAGTAGGGTCAACTTTTAGCTTATGGGTGGTGACGTTCGGATCTATTCCTTTCATGTCACTGGTGGACCATGCAAAGGTTTTGACATTGCTTTTCAAAAAATCAATGAGCTCCTTTTTTGTCTCAGGAGGTAGCTCGGACCCGATGCTCACCTGTCTTTCAGGATCTGAGTCGTCGATGCAAACTTTTTCGGTTAGGTTCCTGGGAGGACCTCGAATATTTTGTTGCATTTCGCGACCCTCCTGGATCTGTAATTGCTATTGGGGGGACTTTTTGAGGATTTCGAATCCTCCCAAATAGCAGATCCTGGATATCTTCTGGCTACCATGTACGGTAACTATCCCTTCGGGTGTTGGGAATTTTACGCACTGATGGTACGTTGAGGCTACTGCCTTCATTTTGTGAATCCAGGGTCTTCCCAAAATCGCGTGGAACGGGGAAGGTCTATCGATGACTACTAAATTGGTCATTTTCATTATTCTGCCAGCTATGACTGGGAGCTTGATAGTTCCCAATGAGGTAGCTGTTTCTCCGGAGAAGCCTACGAGGTTAGCTTTTTGGCTAATTATTTCGTAGTCGTCTATTTCCATCCCTTTTAAGGTGTTATAGAAAATGAGGTCGACAGAGCTTCCTGTGTCTATCATGAGCTTAGGAACCTCGTATCCTGCGATGTTCAGGGTGACAATCAACGCATCATCGTGAGGACTCTCAAGATTTGAGGTCTCGCTTTCCCAGAAAGAAATCTTAGTATTGGACTCAGGGTTAGGAGGCTTAGGTCCAGTGTTAGACACAGCCTTCCGTACGTGATTCTTAATGGAATTGACGGAGTCTTGACATATGTCTGATCCTCCAAGGATACAGTCCACCCTCGAGTCGGGGCTCGATTGAGGGGAGGGTTTGCTCAAGAGAGCTTCGACTTGTAAACTTTTTCCTTGGGGAAATTTCCCAAGAATCATGTCGACTCTTTTCTTGGGAGCTGGAGGTGGCGAATCGGTCTCCTTCTCAGGTGACCTTTCGCGTTTCGGGAAGTGTCCCTGGAACCTCTTTTCTGGTAAGGTGATGGCTTTTTAAGGTCCACACCCTTTATTTCTCCAGCTGCGAATTTAGCTGCCAGCTGGCGTTGGAGGTCCCAACATTCCTCGGTTGGGTGTCCTTCGCGATCGTGATAAGAGCAACGTTTGCCTTTATCGAAGCCTTTTGACCAGGGAGTTTTGTTTGCTGCTGCAACAGGTTTCTCTTACTTGTCTTCCTCGATTGCGTAGGAATGTTCTCCCTGAGTCTGATTATTTCGAGGGTTACCCTTTTTATGAGGTCCCTTAGTCTCAGAGGATTCACCTTTCGAATGATTCTGAGGTTTCTTGTGGAGTTTATCCAGTGCAGCTGTCTCCTCCTCCAAAATAATATATTTGGTGGCTCTATGAAGAGCGTCATCGATAGTTGGAGGAGCATTGAGTGTTAGCTCTGACCAGAATTTCGATCTATATAACAGACCTCTCCTAAGGGCCTCGATGGCGACTAGGTCGTTAGGATTCGAGAGCTTAGTTCTTATTGCCTTGAATTTCTCAATGTAGACTCGTAATGAGTCTCCCATTCCTTGACTGACCTTCCAAAGGTCGGCCTCAGAGGCTTGCTTCCGGATATGGGTTGAGTATTGCTTCATGAAGGCGTTGGTTAATTGATCGAAATTGTCTATCGAGGCTGGCTCGAGACCGGAGAACCACTCAAGGGCTGTTCCGACCAAATTTTCGGCGAATGTCCTACAGTAACATGCTTCACATTCTTCCTGTGTGAAATGGGCTTTAACAATTGCCAATCGGAAAGCTCTCAAATAGGCTTTCGGGTCGGAGGTCCCATCATACTCAGGAATTCTGATTTTTCGGGTATCTCTTATGTGAGAGCTGGCAATTCTGTCCGTGAATGGAGTTCCACGGGTTTCCTCGATTAAGCTATCGATTTCGGGAGCTGAACTCGTAGCTTTATGGACTTGAGCTCCCAATTTCTGGAGAGCCGCGTGAGTTCGCTCTATATATCTACGGATAGCTTCAGGTCCTTCAAACGGAAGGACGTTTGGATCGTTCGCAGGTACCCGACGGGCAGGTTCCTGACGGAATCGAGTTGGCTCATCCTCCCATGCGGTTGGTGGGCTAAGTCGCTCGCCATTTCTTGGGTTATCGGAATCTATCCTTTGATAACCGTCCCCATTTGGGATCGAGCTTCTAGTTTGATAAACCGAAGCTGACGCTCTGCCCCCAGATGGGAAGGATATTCCTGCTCCGGACCTAGGATCAGGCGGCGGAGGAGGTAAACGAGTACTCCTGTCAGTAACCTGACCGGGTGTGGAGCTAGTTGTCGCTATGTTACTTCCCATAGCACTGGCGTTAGGTGGATTAAACACGGGAGCTGTTCCAGTATGAGGTGTCTAGAAAGCAAATCCGCGTCCTTCCGGGGCAGTGCTATCAGGGGAAAAGTTTAAACGTGCTCGGGGAAATGAGGGATCGGTTAATCGATCATGAAAGATGACCCCCGGAGCTTGACGTTGCGGTGGTTGGGTTGTTGCGTTTAGAGATTTAGTTATCTCTTCGAATCGTTGTTGACGTACAGTCAGCTGATGCATCGTGCGCTCACTTTCCTGAGCTCTGTCTACTAATTGTATCATCATCTGGCGGATCTCAGAGAGCTGAGCCTCCGTTTGATTCGGAATGGCTTGCTGCTGAGGATTCTCGGTGATCGGGAGCCCGGAAGTGTTTCCACCTGATGACCTCGGGTTAGTAACTCCGGTTGTAGTTTGGCTCGTTCGAGCATCAGCCGGAAGCTGTTGCCCAGATCGTTGGTCGCCATGTTGAGGCTCTGTGATTACGAGACTAGAGCCTCCGTCGTTCAGTGAGCCATCGCTCTGAATCGGGAGGTTTAGGTCAGACGGGTTTGTTGTCTGATCGGTAGGGTTCATCCTCAAGTTAGAGTAAGGGATTCGATTGTTTCTTCCCCACAGACGGCGCCAATTGTGAGGGGTAAAACTCACACCAAGATTTTAGATCAGGTTTTATGTTTAGCAAAGGTTAGGGAAAGATAACGTGGGCTGAATCCCGTAATAACTTATAGAATGAATTGGATTTGTATTGATAACGTGGTAAAGAATGGTTACAAAGAGATGTTTCTCTTGATGAATATTGAGATTACAAGAGTATTACGATGAGAATGTTTTGATGAATATTGAGTAAAGAAATGATTTGAATCGGATCCCTTCTTAGTCTTCGACTCTCTCCTTTTATAGCCTTGAACTTCTTTAAGTTGTCTCCAACTGACCTCCGAGATTTTCTCCACTTGAGATGGAATCCGCAACAGCTTCCCCTTGACCGGGTCCTGCGCTTGTTCTTGTTATGACGTGAGCTTCCTCTTCGTCGTGACCTCCTTAGTTAGGATCCTTAGCTTTCAGCCTTCGGCTCTAGCTTAGCTTTCTTTAGACTCCGAACTCGTGATGGGCTTATCGCGACCCATCATCATCTTTTATTATCGAATAATCAGCTACCGGGCCATATTCGGACCCAACACCTTACGCTCAACATCTTTCTCATGCATGTCGTACGGACTCTCAATTCTTATGATTTGCATCTTTCACAAGAGCACCCCAATGTCTCTTTCCAAAGTTTGTGTGTTACACAAAACCCAAAGGGAGAGTTTTGGTCTTGTGAGAGCCACGTTCATTCTTCTAGCATCCGCATTACAGTAGGCACCAAGCGAAAATAGTTTGAAAACAAATAAGTGAAGATGATAAAGTATACCTTTTTCTGTATGCGGGTTCTGGTCATTTAGAAGCTCTGGACTTCGAAGAAGCTTTCTCTTTGGCTTAAGCATCTTATCCATATGTGTTGAAAACATATTTAGATATGTGGGAGCACTAATTCTTCTATAATACACACAACCATTATATTTTTGAGATATGGATATTTTGGACTTGCACTAATTTGACACTATGGACTATCAAAATAAAAAAAATTAAATACAAAAGTAATGAAATAGATGAATTTGAAAATAATAGATAGTAAATGTTATCAGAGCAAAGAAGATCTCATAGCACATACCAAATTTCCTTGGCGAACTTGATTTGAGATGTCAAATTGTGGCCAAGAATAACAACTCTTGTCAAGAAGCTCCGGCTCTATTTTGATGAGAGCTAAACCATGCAATATATGATATTTCACCACTATCTCAGTCAACTATACATAATTGTGAAGAACTATTTCCATTTATACAAATAAAAAAGAAATGAATAGTGAAAATTTGAACAATGAACTATACATCAAAATCTACCGGTACCTCTTTTATAGAATTGTAGTATATGCAACTTTGAGCCAATTTTTTTAAAAAAAGACAAATTTTATTTTCATTTTTTATTAGAAAATTTCCGTAGTTTAAATGAAAAAATTCTTCTAATGTTCTCTATGAATTTATGTCACCCCTTTTCATATATTTTCTCTGTTTTTATTATTTTTATTTCAATTTTTTTTTATAATTTCTATCAGTTGCGATCCCATTTTATTTTATTTTATTTTATTACTGTTGGTAACAATATTATTTATAGTTTTTTTGATCAACTATTACTTATAGTTTTTATAGTATAGTATGTCCCCCCTCCCACCATAAAAGTTTGGTCTAGCTCCACCACTGGTTTAAAAATAGTATGTATACTAGGTGATAATCCGCGCCTTGTGCGGAATGTGATTATTAGTTTTTTTATTTAAAAAAAAACATTAATCTGGATATCAGTTTAGTTTTAGATTGGTTTTTAATCACTTAAGACATGCTAAATCACCATGATGTTGCTGAATAATTAGAATAAGAACTCGTCTAATGCTTGCTTGTATATTATTTTTAGAGCAACTTCAAATTATTCACATCAACTTCAATTTTTTTATCCAAAGTACTGAGATCTAGCTTATCATAAGATAGTTTGAGTATTTGAGTCTTGAACCTTGAATCTTGGATCTAAAAAATCACACATTGCTAAATGATACTATACCAGGGGCGGGCGCAGAAAATAATTTAACATGGAGCACAATATATATTTGTATCATTTTATCATATATATATATATACACAAAATGATTGTTATTAATTTAATTATTCATCAAAAACTTGGTCTCAAGATTATCATTATCTAATTATAATCCTTATTTCACTATAAGATCAAAGATATGAACACATCACATCACATGTAAAAGTTTTCTTTCACACATCAATCTATTCCTACTAATCATATGAAGATAATGTTTTAGATGTTTTTACATATAAGTATTAGTAGTAGTAAATAAGCTAAATAGCATGATCGAAAGTGATGGAGAAAACTTTATTTTCTAAACTTCAAACTTCGCTCCTTCGGATAATCCAAAATATTTATATTAGTAGTTAAAAAGGACCTTAAATTATATAAACGAAAAATATAACAAATGACACATTTGTTTTTATTAATCGCATCTATCTTATTAAATCAGAAACATTACAACTTCTTCTAGGTGGATTTTAAAGGTGGACCTCATATATTTAAATTAAATGTCTTATTCCTTATATATAATATGTACTATAGTCTAACTTTGCATTGATGTATTTCCTTAAATACAATTCCTCTTTTTCCATATTCCATATATGGTTTTCACATTTATTACATGTCGATTTAAATAAAATAGATACTAAGAATACTAAAAATATTAATAATACTAGAATTACCCTATACAATTCATTTTAAATTGATTAGTATACTTTCATTGACCATATTGATTTTATTAGTACGAATAATATTAAGTAGATAACCCATAGACACATACATAAAGATATTATATACTTTAACTACGTTGGGCCTAATCTACTTTCTAAAACAAATAACACATAGCTTTATATATTGTATAGAATATAGTAATATTTTAGTAATATTGTATAGTATTATACATATACAATAATACTAAAAACAAACCAGACTGAAATGTAATATATATCAAAAATGCTTTGAACCATTACACACAAAATATATTAGACCTCAGAGATAAAATTCACATTGAAATTATGTAATAATCATTTAAAAAATTAAACTTCGTAACGTACAAAAAAACATAAGTTGTATATCAAATTTTGTGTTACAATAAAAAGACACAATTCGCGCTTGCAAAGTGTTATTTTTACATACGAAAGACAGTTTTGATATTGTTCTTTAAACACAAAATTGAATTATACAAACTCGATACTACATAAAACTAAAAAATATAGAATACATTTTAAAAATAAAACCTGTGCGGGTGCGCATGGTCTTTACGAAAATCGTAGATATGTTTATATAATATATAAATATATTATGTTACACATATTTCATATAAATAATACCCCAGTGTAAGTTTTGTATGATAAATGTTGAAAATACAAAATATATAGCATTATATATTTTAAATAATATATATAAAAAATCTACTTTACGTTATCATAAAATTTAAAAATCAAATTTAGTAACTAAACACATTGCTTATTTAAACACATTAGTACACATTGTTGTTTAACAAAATTTTATATTAATATACATTTGCAATCATGTATAACATTTACTACAAACAAAGATAAAAAAAAAAATTGTCTCCCGCTCGGTCGAGCGGGTCATGATCTAGTTGATCATTAATCAAACAACATAGTGATTAATAGAAATAATGACATTCTTGCTCTTGGAATCGGAACCAGAATCTTCGAAGCTCTTGGAATTACAAAGAATCGTGATTCTTGAAACAAGTGTTATAATGAACGAAGAAAGTCCTTTTTTGTTAATTTCGTTTATTTAAATAAGCTAAATTATTGAGAATATATTTGTAACTAGTATTGCGGCCATGCGCACGGGTCAATGTCTTCTAAATTATATGATCATGAAATTCTAAAAACTATAATAATTTATTTATACAGATTGTTATTTTTTTTGAACCACTATAAATTGTTGCTTCGGTTTTCGTTATGGGCTGTATATTGGTTTGGACTCTTTGTATTCAATGCCCAATGGGCCTATGAATGAAACTAAAATGTTGACAAAAAATGGAAAAAAAGAAAACCAAAATTAAAGAAAAGAAACCTAAAGGGGGAGTTGAGTTCGTTTGGATCTGGTTTTACATGAAAAGTGAAACCACGGGAAACGAGTCGTACAGAGAGAGAGAGAAAGAAGAATCTTCCGATCACTCTTCCTCCGACAATAGTCTTTGCCTTTATGATTGGAATCGTGCTTCCCTCGCGGTTCCGAGCTTCATAGTGTCTTCACGATTCATTCAAAGTAGTGAGTTTGTTTGAGTGGGAGAAAAGGATGTGGACCAATGTTTTCAGAATTGTAAGTCATTCTCTCTTTTATTCTAAACCTCTTCTTCTTCATACTAAAAGCCTTTCACTTTCACTTTCACTTTGAGAGAAAAGAAATGATTTTGATAACCTTGTACTACTACTACTAATTCCACAGGGAGGTCTACATAATGTTTCTTGGTTTCAGTTTCTTCCTAGTGAAGCTGAGCTCAATCCTAGATCTGATACAAGGTTCTATCTTTTGTTCTTTTAATTCAATTGGGAGTTTTAGTGAGTACTAATCTGTTGCTGTAACTAACTCTGTGGAGTGAGTTGTAGAGGTGAGCAGAATGATGTAGCGACATATCTTGTGCTTTCATCTCATCTTCGGTTGCAGAAGGAAGGCTTTCTTACCACATGGACCAATTCTTTTGTTGGACCTTGGGATCCTTCTCAAGGTTTATACAACCCTGGTAACTATATACCTAAACACCACACTCTCTTGTACTCACCCCATTCTTACTAAGTTTTTAGCTGCATATCTGATGATCATTTACTATTTAGATGAAAAGATCAAGCTTTGGCTTTTTCTTCCTGGGCGTCATTCATCAATCACTGATAAAGCTCAGGCTGCTGTCTCAAAACTTAGAGGTACTATTTTCCTAATGCTTAACTGATCCTTTTTTTTTTTCTAAATCTCTATTCTGGTTCTTATGACTTTTTCTGTTTTGTTTCTTTTGTTAAAAGTTGTTGCGTCAGGAATCTGGGTAGCACCTGGGGACTCTGAGGAGATATCAGTTGCCTTTTCACAGTCTTTACGTAATTGCATTGAAAGGTTTTAGTTTCTTATGGTTTCCAGATATAATTGTTGGATTAGGGACATAATTGAGTTGAGATATCTCAAACCAGATATATTTGTTGGATTAGGGACATAATTGAGTTGAGATATCTCATTTTAAGTTGTTTTATATTGCGACAGAGCGTTAAGTGGACTTTCCTACATGAGATTTGGAGACGTGTTTTCAAAAGTCAGCCCTCAAAGTGAAGAATATTTGAGGTACCCTTCCATATCTACCACTAAAGCAGTAGTCGCTTAGCTTGATATATAGGAGCTTGCAAGACCTTGGTTTCCTGATTGTAATTTCTGAAATCAAAACAAGTATATGATTAGGTGTGTGGCTAATGCTCCTTGGTTCTTTATGCAGGAGGGGCCGGCTTACTGTTGAATTCGTATTTGCTGCTACTGAAGAGGCGGTTTTCGTACATGTCATTGTTTCTGCCAAGTCCGTAAAAAACATACTTTTCATATATGTTCCATTAGTGTGTCTTATAGTTGCATTGTGAAACTAACATTGGTTTTAACACGTGAAGGAATGTCCGGACACTTTCAAGTGGCGATGCTGAGAGGCTGTCAAGGAGTTCTTTAAAAAACTCTAGTTATAGGCTTCCAGGTTAGTCATTTCTTCAATCATCACCTGCGATGCTAAACATTTGTTACTTGTCTATGATAACTGAAAAGAAGTTGATGAAACTACTACCAGATGTTTCTTGGCCTATTCCTGATTTGTACTGATATATATGCTACTGAAGAATTTAGAGATGCGATTTTTGAACTCAATATTCAGTGCATTCGACTCTGTAAAGAAGCTCGTGTAGTATAGTGCCATCTAAGTTCCTCGAGCAGAGTCATAGAATCTCTCTTCTTTTTTGGAATGGCACAAGAGCTTATCGCTATTTCTTTTCCTTCTGGGGTTCTCCAACAGTGGAGATAATAGATTGTGCTAGATGTAACTCTTTGAAGAAAAAATTGTTGAATTGAGACCTGAAATGAATCGTGTGTCTTCTCCACATGTTTCTAGAAAGATAGGAGCTTTTCTTCTTTGATCGTTACACTTCTCACGGGCTTTATGTTATTCCAACCAGTGATTGTTTCTCCTCATGGAATGCGGGGTAGCCTCACTGGATTCTGTCCCAATGACCTTGTCAAGCAAGTTTATTTCAGGTGCAATTCAGATCTTTGCTATCCAGTGTCCCACTAGACGTTTTTTTTTTAAAATATGCATAGCTATTAATCTGATCAACCCATTCTTTGTCAGCTAAGATTAGATTATTGTTCTCATACAGTTCTGGAAACTTAAGGTCTTCAAGTGGATATATTGGTCTCCCTCCTCATGCTGGTGGTGGGTCCCGTCTGATAAATGGCGATCACTGCTACGTGGAAGTAACACTTGGTTGCTGCCAAAATATAAATGACAACACAAGTCAAACTAATTCAACATTGCCCTACAATCAGTGTCCTGAACCATCAGTTGGGAGTAAAGATCACCGGAAAGGACAACCAGATAGATTATCGACGTGTGAGAAAAAGTTCATATATCCAGCTGAGGCAGTACTTGTGCCAATCTTACAGTCGGCATTTGCTAAATTTTCTTTGAAAAGGTAAAATGTCAAGGTGAAGAAGTTATTTAGAATTTTATGGATGGTTAACGGTGAGATCCGAATTGGCTAATTATGGACGATTTATATCGCTGCTGTTTAATTTGTCTACCATTTTGTCAGGGTGTGCTTGTATGTATTCAGAAAATTGACTTTGTAGGATCATAGTGAGAGAGGTTTCAGGAATTGGTTAAGACACGCGTTACAGAGCGTCAACTTGAAATAGATGTAATACTTGTTATCTTTCCCCAGCTTGGAGCTGATGCAAGGTGAAATCATACTTGCAGATTTTGGCTTCAAAACTGGATAGGACCATCTCTGGCAGGCTCATCGTTATTTATGCACTGGTGAGTTCTTTTCTTCTATTTCGGATACATTCTGAACATCAAAGGGAACTCATAGAGGTCTGAAATGCAATCCTCATGATTCGCAGCTCCATAGGAGTGAGATCTGTTGCATTTCTAAGTTTTCGAATATTAAGATTGACCATTCCCTTTTCATTATAGTAGTCTGTTCATGATCCCTGAACATTTATAGTCTATGTTATGCAGGGCTGGTGATTTTGACTTCTTTGGAGCGTCTGGAAATAAGAGTGATGGGTTCTATGAAAAAAATGGCTATAATAGCAGTGGCAGTAGCGGTAATAGCAGCATTAGTTCAACAAGTAGTGATTCTAGCGGCAGTGGTTGGAGAATGACTTCAAGAACTGGTGACCTTGATGCGGATGCAGATTCTTTGACTTGTAATGATGATCACCCAAAAATGGTATGGCTTTTATCTGTGGCAAGGGTAGAGATGAATAGTACTGATAACCAGTCAGTAACATAACATCCTTTGCAGGGTTCCAAGCGGCCGCGAACAGGGATGGCAGAGTCATTCGGTCAAGTAGGTACTGTCTCTAATGCACATATTCAAGAAGCATATACGTGAGGATTGCGTTCTACTAAAACTAATAAGCTGATGTTCCAGGCACTGCGAATGATCAATTTGGTTGGGATTGGGATGATGAGGATGATGATGATAGAGGAGTTGGCATGGATATCCAAGCACTTCTTTCAGAGTTTGGAGACTTTGGTGACTTCTTTGAGAACGATGCGTTACCTTTTGGGGAGGTAATTTCCGTCTTCTGTTATACTTATCCTTTATTATAATAAAGCAACTATTACTTGCGTTCCCTATGCTGGTGAATGATATTCCGCTCCTGTATTGGTTCAAAAATCTAGACTGTATCTCATAGAGGTTTGGGTGGATGGTTATGCCTTTTATTGTGTTTTGGTCATGTTGCCTTTGGTGTTCAATCCTTACCTAACAAAGCACCTTATATGTTTGTGTAGCCACCGGGAACAGCAGAGTCGCATTCCCTCATACTTCCTTCAGAATCTGCTGATGTAGGTTCTAGTCCAATGGATATGATGGATGTATCAGACCAGATAGTGTTGCCCGTTGGGTTTTCGTCTTTTGAGAGCTTTAATCCTGCTCCCCCTATCATTGATGAAAGCCTTATCAAAAGTCAAGAAGTCCTCAACAACAGTGTCATTTCAGCTCCTTCAAATCAAATGTCAAGCTCTTCTAATAGTGAGTTCGATCACTTGATGAAAGCAGAAGCTATGATGACCTTTGCTCCTGAGTATGGAGCTGTGGAAGCACCTATTAGCGAGATTTCCTTGACGTCTTTCAAAAGCCCATATCTTCCCAAGTCTTTTGAGAGCTTTAAAGCGGAGAGTTCAAATTCAAGAACCAGTAACTATGTTTATGGACCCACACCACCTGCCACTGATTCTGATGGAGCAGTCGATAAGATTTTGCTTGGATCAAAAGCATACATTGGTAACAATGATGGGAGAACTTTGTACACTAAGGTAGAGGGCAGAAAGGACCAATATGATAAGCTACCTACTTCAATTAGTGACAACAACAGTAAAAAGGAGGGTGTTTCTCAGTTAAAATATTCAAACTACAATGCTGCTAGTGCTGTTAAGACCGTGCAGGGGAAAAAGACTGACGGTATATCTGCTGTTGTTAGTACTTTATTATCTTCAAAGACCTTACTGGCAACAGACGTGGGAAGCGTTATGTTCCAAGCCTTCATGTATAGGATGCGGCACAAAGCTTTTTCTTCGAAGCACAGTTCACCTGTTAGCCTGAGTAGGCTTAGTGGAAACTTCTTCCTGAACCAGGTGCCAAATGAGCCTAGTAGTCTGACGGACAACGTATCTGCAAGGAACGAAATATATAAGAAAGAAGTACCTACTAGAATAGCTGGAGATTTCGATGGAGGAATGTTAGATAGCCACATGAGTGCACCAGTTGGCGTGTGGCGGACTGTTTCAGTCCCAAAAACAGCAAAACCTGCTAGTTCGCCAAACATTGAAGCAGGCTCATCATTGCCCCATAGTTCATTCAGCGAAAACAGCTTACTTTCTTATGGACAAAGGCAGCCATTGCAGGAGCTTCTAGATGGAATAGCGCTACTTGTACAGCAAGCTACTTCGTTCGTTGATTTAGCTCTGGATTCAGATTGTGGGGACGGACCTTATGGTTGGCTTGCACTGGAAGAGTTATGGAGACGGGAGCTGTCGTGTGGACCCTCTGCTGGCCATGCAGGCTGTGGGGGAACTTTGGCGTCCTGCCATTCTTTGGATATTGCTGGTGTCAAGCTAGTTGACCCACTCTCTGCTGAGGTAACTTATAAATCTTTGAGCTTGTTCATATTTATCCTGCTGCAACTTCTTTTCTTCTCTGTGGGACTGCTGGTTATTTATATGGTACAGGATGTTCTGCCGGTTTAAACCTGATTCTGGAGATTTGTTTTCCTTTCCAGGTTTTTCCTTCCTCTGTCATTACACTACTGCAATCTGACATCAAGACAGCTCTGAAATCCGCATTTGGTCAGTCAGATGGTCCATTATATGTCACAGATTGGTGCAAGGGCCGAAATCAATCAATGGATGGAGTATCTATTTCCGAGGGATCTACTGCTGAGTCAGTCCTGAGTGAAGGTAGCACATGAATTTTGACTATTTTTCGGTCTCACACGCTGGCTATCATCTCGTTGAACTCCCTATTGTTTTTACTGTGGTTGTTGGTTCTGTTATTAATGAAAATCTTTGCATACAAGCAGTGTCAAATGCAATAGATGGTGGGAAAGGAGAGGAGTCTGCTCAGAGCCAAGATATATACAGTTCAGAGTTACTCCGACCAACACTTTTTGTTCTTCCATCACCCTCTATACTTGTTGGGTATGTATGCCGATGTCTGCTCTATTAGTAGTCCGAGTGTAAATGTTCTCAATAGAATGTGGTCGTTATCAAGATCCCCTTGTGATCGGGTTATTTCCTGAATTATTCATGATTTCGTTCTGTTAGGATTGTTACATTCTACATTACTGGTGATTTTGAGCTCTCGTTACTTATGCGTCCATCCTCTGTGACAGGTACCAAGATGACTGGCTTAAGGTTTCAACCAACTCCTTGCCACATTGGGAAAAGGCCCCTTTCGAGCCATATGCTCTGCCGAAAAATGTGAGTAATTAAGGATTATGCCTGAGAGATTTGCTTTTGTTTTCCTCAATTTAGGCCCATTTGTACTCTTGACCACTAAGATTCCTGTGATTGTTTTTTGCTACCTTTCGCAGATGAACTATACTGTTGTATGCCCGGATATAGATCCTTTAACCAGTGCTGCTGCGGATTTCTTCCAACAACTTGGAACTGGTGAGTCAACGAATTTATATAGAGATTATAACTCAAACATACACGAATTTGTTTCTGCCAAAACCCAAAAGACTTTTCCTGGGAAAAAAAATTCTGACATTTTCTCATCATTGTTTTCTGATGAACCTTTTATTGCATAGTTTATGAGACGTGCAGACTGGGAACCCATTTGCCACAGATCCTGGGAAATCAAATGGAAAGTGACGCTGGAAGACTATCCTCATCAGGATTTGTTCTGCTTGATTGCCCTCAGTCGATGAAGATTGAAAGCAATAACACTTCGCTTCTGGGATCTCTCAGTGATTATTTTCTGTCTTTGTCGAATGGGTGGAACGTGAGTAGCTATCTGAAGTCTTTATCAAAAGCGCTGAAAGGTCTTAAGCTTGGGTCTTGTCTTTACACAAACCAGAAAGAAGGATCAGCTAGTCCATGCATGGTAAGTATGAGTTAAAATATACAGATGTTAACTGGGACAAGTATTTATTTATTTTCTCACTTCTACCAAAGTGTAGCTGTTGATACTTGTTGGCTTCTACTTTTCTTTCAGGTAGTGTACATAGTGTGTCCATTTCCCGACCCTTCGGCAGTTTTAAGGACAGTCGTTGAATCGTCTATTGCACTTGGATCAGGGATACAGCCAGATAGAGACAGGAGATCGTTACTTAATAGTCAGGTTACAAGGGCGTTTGGTAGTTCTGCTGCTGTAGACGAAGCATCAATATCTCACATTCCAGTGCTTTCGGGGTTTAGTGTCCCCAAGCTAGTTCTACAAGTAGTATCTGTTGATTCTATTTTCCGGATAACAAGCCCAAGCTTTAATGAGCTCGTCATCCTCAAGGATACTGCTTTTTCTGTCTACAATAAAGCTCGGAGAATTTCTCGAGGCATGCCTAGTGATGCATTTCTCTCATCATCATTATCCAACAGATCCTCTTCAGCCTTGGCATCAGTGAACTCTATGTCAGGAATCTGGAAAGACTGCGTCAGTTCGCGAATGACAGGTTCTACACATCCAAGAGATGGTGAACTTGATGGTAGCATTAGAACGAGTAGTTGGGATAGTAGCTGGCAAATAACAAGGTCTGGAGGATTAAGCTGCGACTCAAACAGAAATGGAGATTTTTACATTAATGACGAAATTTTCTATCTATTTGAACCGCTTTTCATCCTTTCTGAGCCTGGTTCCGTGGATCGTGGAGTTTCACCTACTTTCCGCGGCTTAGGAACCGAGTCTTCAAAGCCAATACCTGAAGATGGTGGGAGAGGTTCAATGGAAGGTATAACATCAGGATCTAGCTCCCAGGGGGATGCATCCCAGGTTGAAGGAAAGGCTATTCCAAGTTTACATTGCTGCTACGGTTGGACAGAGGACTGGAGATGGCTTGTAAGCATCTGGACGGACGCCAGGGGTGAATTGCTTGACACACATATATTTCCCTTTGGTGGAATCAGCAGTAGACAGGATACGAAAGGGTTGCAGTGTCTTTTTGTTCAAGTTCTGCAGCAGGGATGTCAAATATTACAGGCATGTTCCTCCCCTGACAATGGATCTTTCAAACCCAGGGATTTTGTCATTACACGCATAGGGAGTTTCTTTGAGCTTGAGTACTTAGGTAAACTAGCTTCTTTTACCTTTACATATACTCTTAATCCAAACGGAAGTAGAGCTCTGCTTGTTTCATAACCCTGGTATTTTTTTGTCTACTTGCAACTTATATATAACAGAGTGGCAAAAGGCAATTTACTCAGCTGGAGGTCCTGAGATTAAGAAGTGGCCTATTCAACTTCGACGTTCTGCACCTTCTGGCATAGCCACCAATAGCAACGGATCTTCCTTGCAACAGCATGATCTGAGTCTGATTCAAGAGAGAGCCTCGTCAACAAGCACACTCTACGGCTCTCACTCAAAACCATCCACCTTTGTGAAAGGCGGTATGGGGCACTCTGCTGGAAGAAAGCAAACAATGGGTGGACAAACCATTTCTGGTACTCCAAGGGGTTTGTTTCAGTGGGTTCACAGCATCAGTTTTGCTTCTGTTTCACTTGATCATTCTCTGCATTTTGTTCTTCCGGCTGAGTTGGTATCTCCTGGTTAGTTTCTTACTGTTCTCCTCATTTCATACAATTTTAAATTTTCTTTAGAAAAGGAGCAAGCTACTGACTTGCATGTTTATTTGCGCAATTACGCCAGGAGGTGGCCAGAGCAGTACTGGTATGAGTTCAGCAAATTACATTGAAGGTTTCACTCCAGTCAAGTCTCTTGGGTCAACGGCTTTCTCTTACATGATGATACCATCACCCAACATGCGCTTTCTTCACCCAAGTCCTCTTCAGCTTCCTACATGTTTAACTGCCGAGTCACCTCCACTTGCTCACCTTCTTCACAGCAAAGGCTTTGCAATCCCCTTGTCTACCGGATTTGTTGTTTCGAAAGCAGTGCCTTCCATGAGAAAAGACTCGAGAATAAACATGAAAGAAGAATGGCCAGCAGTTCTCTCTGTAAGTCTCATAGACTATTATGGTGGTTATGACAACGCTCATGACAAAGTTCTTCAAGGAATCATGAAGCAAGGCGGTGGAGGGACCAAAGAAACTAGAGATTTTGAGGTTGAAAGCCATCTTATCCTCGAGTCAGTTGCAGCAGAACTCCATGCTCTGTCGTGGATGACTGTTAGTCCAGCATATCTGGATAGGCGGACTGCATTGCCATCTCACTGTGATGTGGTTCTCAGACTGTGTCGTCTGCTTCATTTTGCGGATAAAGAACGCACCAGGCTACCAGATAAGTCAGGAGTTTGAAACAATGCAGGAGCACTTAAGTTCATTGTCAATGAGTAGTCTGTCAAGACGCTTAGGTTTATCGGGCTAGTTCACCAGTGCTATACATTATAAAGTAGGAAGAAGTGGTGTAGATCTACTAGATGTAGTCCAGGTTTTTTTATCCGGGGATTATGAAACCTGTAAAAAATATTAGCATTTACGGCTTGCTCTACTTGTTATGATTCACTTTTAGGTGCATAGGTTAGTTTCCTTATAGCCCCTTGTATTTGTAATTTAATCATTCCTCTGTAAAGTCGACACAATATTATTAATATTGGTTTCTCAGGAAAATCTTCCTCTTGAAGAAATATTTTTGGGGCTAAACGTAATAGTTTTCTCTTGATAAATCACATAATGAATCCTGCCTGTTGTATGAGTTTTGCAGCTGAAGATTCTGACAACAGACTTGGTTCTCAACTACTCGGTCGCCTTAAGAGGCTAACGCACGGCGTTTGGTCTTTGCACCTCATATTTGTGATTCAGATTAGGTTTCAACTCTACTGAGTAGCTACATGTATGGATGGATTACTACAATGTGCTTCAGATTAGGTTTCAACTCTACTGAATAGCTACATGTATGGATGGATCACTACAACTAAATTGTCTCGTTCATTCGTTATATATCAATTTACTGTGGGGTCACCTTTAGCTTTCTTTCTGTGGTGTCACATGGAACCTTAAGGCAATATAACACCATGATGATGATGATGTCGGTTTCATAGTGCCCCACACATCCATCCAAATACAGCTCATCACATCATTGATTCCACCAACTCATAGATAATTCCAATGTATCCCCTCTCTCTTATTGAATCTTTCTGTGTGAACCCAAATCAATGCAATATGATATTTTGTACATTGAGTTATGTGATGCCTTTCATGGATTTGTGGATAGTTTGTATGATAAAACGAATCCATAAACAATGAAAAATGATGATGATACATACAAAGCACACATAGAAACGGATGGTAAAATTAAGAATACTACAACACTCTATAGCTTTAGAATCAAACCACACGCACAAATCATTAACAAAAACAACAGAATTAATAAAGGGGAAAAAATGAATGATAAATGGTTGATTTTGGCTCAAAAGAGAAGACCAGATGCCAAAGCAACAACAGATGCAAACAATGCTGGTACGAACATAGTAGCATCAGAAGTTGGGCTTGGAGCTGGAGCTTCCACTGTGGCAGCCGCCACTTGTCCTACGGCTGAGAAAGCCACAGCAACGATCATGAAAACAACCATCATCTTCATTGCCTCCATTGCTTCTCTTTGATTGTACGAAGAAGAACAAGAAAAAATTAAAAGAAAGAAAGATTATGTTCTTCTTTAGTGTGTATGTGTTTGTGCTATGATGATAATAGCTGCGGGGATGGAATTGTGTCTATTTATACAACAACTGAAGGAGACTTACACAGCTGGCAAATTGGCTGTCTCTTGGCCCAAACCACATTTTTCTCCTTTATTCATTTCCAACCTCACAACCGAAATCCAAAAATATTTTTTTTTATAGTTAATTTGCGTGTGAACGTTCACATGACTAGTTCAAAAACTTACATCAATTATTTTTATTTCTAATTACTTTTGCTTTTTAACACTAAACAAATTTAAAGTTATAGATTAGCTATTAATTAGCCGTTATACGATTAGCTATTAATTAGCCTATAAACTGAAGCATGGGGATAAATTGCTCCCAGTGGCTGCGTTGAAGAAGCTAATAGACAAGGGTATTCGAAATAAGCTTAGCATCATGAAAATGAAGGGGGGTTAAAGGAATGGAAGGTGGATTGCAGTATTGGTTTAGTACAAGAGTTTGAGTACAGTTTTGTAGTAGTTTGTGATTAAAGAGTAGAAAAGTATTAGCTAATGATACACTTGATGGTATAAAGATTTTTTGATGAATAAAATGTAACAATCATTAAAAAAAATTATCCTATTACTACTTAGTAATTTTAAAAAACTTAGTTCTAATTACTATCGTTAGAACACTAGATTTTTTTTTAAGACAAAATGAATTATTTTTACAAAAAAACTTACAGTAACATATTTGTTGCAGAATTTGTCTTCATTGAAACTATTGTTTCCTTCAAGAATCACTATATAATATATTTCATTTCATTAAAGGGTCAACTAGCCGTTTTAGTGTTTCCTTGAAATGTTTCGTACCAACGTTCACCCGAAACTATGAAAATGACCAACTATCCCGTTACAAAAAAGATTTATTAATTTTAAGAGAACTGTTTAATTTTATATGTCTTCGTATGATCATTGCAATACTGAATTCTTTTTCTTTCCTTTTTTGCCTCAAACTAAAAACTAGCTGGAATAGATTAAAAGAATCAAACATACAATTATGCATAATCATATGCCTAAGGCTGGACTGTTTCTGTGGACCCGGAAACCACATAACAAATGAAGTCTTAGCTATTTTTCGGTTTCAAAATTAAAACAACATATAAAACTCTCCTTTGTTTTTAATGAATTAGGGGTAACGGTTGAAGTCGAACAAAACTTAGGTTCACCCCCTGTGGTGAACCTCTACATTCACCCACCAATAAGATTTAGTTATTTAAGATTTGATATCTTTTAAAAAAGGAAATTAAATAATAAGAATTTAATAAAACAAAATTATGTTTTTAGATAAATAAAAAATAATGGTAATTATCAAAAAAAAAATTTGTTTAATATTGATAAATATGTCGACAAATACTAAACCCTAAACCCTAAATTCTAAATACTAAACCCTAAACCCTTGGAGAAAGCATGAACCCTTGCAAATCATATACCCTAAACCCTTAAATTTAAACCAAACCCTAAATCATAAACTAAAACCTAAACCCTAAACCCTAAATCTTAAACCATAATATTAAACCCTAAATTCTAAACACGAAACCCTAAACCCAAACTCCTGGACAAATATTAAATCTTTAATTGTAAACCATAAACCATTTTGAAATTTAGGATTTAGAGTTTTAGGGTTTAGGATTTAGTTTATGATTTAGGGTTTGGTTTAAATTTAAAGGTTTAGGGTATAGGATTTGCCCAAGGGTTCAGGCTTTCCCCAAGGGTTTAGGGTTTAGTATTTAGAATTTAGGGTTTAGGGTTTAGGGTTTAGTATTTATTGACAGATTTATCAATATTAAACAGAAAAACTTTTTTTTATAATTACTACTATTTTTTATTTATCTGAAAATATAATTTTATTTCATTAAATTCTTATTATTTAGTTTTCTTTTTTAAAAGATATCATATCTTAAATAACTAAATCCTATTGGTGGGTGAATGTAGAGGTTCATCACAGGGGTGAACCTAAGTCTTGTCCATTGAAGTCTCACCAAATAATTTTAGAAAGGGCCCCAACGAGAAAGTCAGATTCAAATTTTCTTATGTTAGTTTTTAAAGTAAAAGATAAAACTGTTCTGACCAGTACCAATGAGTTCCAAGTTGGAACATTTGAACTTTGAAATTTAGTGGACCGTTGGTGGGATTCAAATATAGTTAGTTACTTAGTTCAAAAATCTGTCATGCCAACTTTGTTCTCTCTTACTCTTTCTTGGTAAGTAATAGAAAAACATATGTAACTATTCTTTTTATCAACATATGCAACTATTAAAAATGATTATTGTAGTTTAAATAAATTTGAAAAGAGAACAACTCTTTTTGAACATTTTCTTGCATGATTTTTTTTTTTTTTACAAAAAGAACTATTGGCCGTTTGGAACTTCAGAAATATATGTAGAGCACTAGAGCCATGTATATATATATTTTTCTGGTCAAAGAGCCACGTTTATATATGTTTAAGAAAATGTTGTGCTATGTATTAGTGACCAATGTATTTTGCTTATATTGTACCAAATAACAAGTATATACTTTTTGCATTTGAGCTCTACATCTTATCTCATTGATGTTGGGAGTTCTACATCTTATCTATTTGAGCTCTACATCTTATCTCATCTTATCTCATTTGAGCTCTACATCTTATCTCATTGATGTTGGGAGTTCTATCTTCCTCTTTTGACTGTGCTATTAGTAAAAGGAGAAGTACCGTACGTTTTTACTTTTATGAGTTTATTTAAGAATGCTAGTACTAGTAGGAGTCCTATGGTGTTAACCTTTTTCTAGTCTTTTGAAATCAGTGACGTCTGAATGAATTATGTGAAGGACAGAAGGATGAACAATTCGTCAGTTTCAGATTAAATATAATGTAAAACTCACTGGGCCTTAAAGCAGGCTAGCAGCCTAAACATTTAATATAACTTACAAAATTATGAATCTAATTTCTTAAGAATATAGAAATTTATAATATTAATTATGAAATTAGTTGATTTTAAATCATGTTCTCCAGATTTAAGCTAATTTTTCTTATTTGTTATGTTTCAATAATTTTAGTTAGCATATAGTTCTGCTTATATTTGTCATATTTTTAGTTAAGTCATTATTTTAATATAATTAAAATTAAAATTTTGATTATTTAGAACATAAATTTAATATTTATTTGTTAGTATAGCTTTTCTTCCGTTTTTGTGATAGCTCATGAATTAGTTGAGAAAATGAAAAAATATAACAATCAAATTCTTGCGTTTATTTATTTAGACGTATATATATATAATAAATTGAATATACAAAAAATTGTTTTCCAAAGTCCATGTTATTTCCCTTAATTTCATGAATAGAAAACCAGTCTTATATTACAATTGTAATTTTCTACGTACAAGTAACTAATTGTAAATTATGTTATTGATGACTATACTATTAAAGCAGAATCTCCAAAGTCCGTGTTATTTCCTTTAATTCATAAATAGAAAATCAGTATTATATTACAACTGTAATTTTCTATGTACGAGTAACTAATTGTAAATTATGTTATTGATAACTATACTATTTAAAGTTAAAACAGAATCTCTAACAGGATTATATCTTTTATCTTTAAGTTACTTACAATAGCATGCCACTATTATATCTATAGTTAACAACACTAATTTTTAATATAATTACTATATATCATGATTTCTACTCTCATCGAAATTAGCTTTAACTATGTTATTTTATATCCTACTTATATTTCCCTTGCTATATTTACAGGATCCACGTGATTTAAGAACAACATGATACTTATTTAAACTTTTCAATATTAATTATTATACACAATATATATTTCATATACTAATGTTGTAAAATAATACATTAGATGTATTACCACCTTTTTGTTAACATGTGAGAAGATACATTTTCTTTTAGATAATCCTTATCCATTTAGTTATATGTATTTCAATAACTAAGTAATTAGAAAAAGTTTATCCAATCACAAACTTTAAAAAAAAACTCAATAAGTTAATATTTTACTATGTTTGAACTTTTGGGAAAACACTTAAATAAGCATAACAATATCGTTGAGGTATTTTATATTTTAATTCATAATTATAAAAATTCACATAGATTCAGTTATATATTTACTAAACACCTATAAAAATATTTAGTTATATGATCACATATAAGAATTTTTACCTAAAAATTCCAATAAATTTTGACATAGAAGATTTCAGTAGAATATTCCTTGATACTATTTTAGGAAATATGTTATTTCATATATATAGGAGAATCCATAGATCAAAATTTAATATCATTTGTTACTAGAAATCTATGGATCATTTAAATTTAAATTTAACAAAATTCTGAATCTGCACTATTGAAATATAAATACTGATCTTAAAATAAAATTTAAATTTCTGATATTAGTATAAATTTAAAATTTCATTTATAAAATTAAATTATTAAATTATTTATAAATTTATATTTTGTAATTTCTATCATTAACATATTTTTATTTTAATTAATATTTACATAAATAAATTTTACAGAAAGCGTTATAATATATAAATATTTATAAAATAATTAAATAAGTATATCAATTAATAAACATAGGTAAATAACTTAATATAGAAAAACTTTATAACTATAAATTAAAATTTTGTAGAATAGTTATAGATAAAATAACAAAACATACATATTTACTGATTCACATATCTAGATTGAAAAATCGTATTAGATCTTAAAATTAAATTGAAATAAACTGTTTGAGTTTTAAATTATGTGGCTCTTAAATGAAATGTGTTTAAATAGAGTGATGTTATTTATTTTAAAATCCATAAAGTGTATTTGATGTGTTTTATCAGATTTTATATAAAATAATCCTACTATATAATCTACCACGGAAAATATATTCTTATAAAAGGTATATTTATTTTATTATTTTATTTAAGAATCAAGTGGTATATTTTATATACTGCTTTGGATTAAGAATTATGATATCTTTAGCACCAAAATTGATATTTATTTGATATTCAATTATAAATTAATATCATAAAACTTGGACAGCAAATAAAATATAGACTATAAACATAATTCTACATATATTGTTGTTATCGTAAAGTAATATTGTTTCAATCATAAAAGTTAAAAATAGATTATTTTAGTTTACCTTAAATTTTTACTATTATTAATTATAAAAATCAATAGAAATTCACTTTTACACATCCCAAATCAGTAAAATAACAAATTTAAAATATTACTAAATGTTTTATAAATAATTGGATTATTAAATAATCAGATGTTCATATATTTAAATTTGCGACTGGTAAAAAACGGAAATTTTTTGTTATTCGAAATGTTTTTGTTTCGCCACCAAACTTTTTTAATCATTTAAGATGACATATAGGCAAAGCAGGGTTTGGAGAGATGATTTTGAAACATTTGAATAGGGCATCCACTTTACGGGGTCCCCAATTTACAAAAATTATACGTTTTTCAAAATATTTGTTTCTATACATATATACACATTTGCTCAAACAAATACATATATACACATATAATGCAAATGTAAAATAAGTAAAAAGCAATATATATTTTTATCATGCATAAATTTAAAAATAATATATTATCGGTTATTAGCATTTAAAATGAATAGATTTAAAATAAAGAAAATATATCATTTTTATAAATTTATAGAAACTAATATTAATTCTTTAAATACAATTATAATTGAAAAAAATCTCAGAATGATTAAAATTATTTTAAATTTTAAATATAAATAAAAATATTTTTTCTATTTTTGAATAGGACCTCCAAAATCTCAGGACCAGTCCTAGATGTAAGTAATTTGATGTTGTTTATGTTTTTCTGATGAATATTAATGAAATATAATGTCACATGTTACAAAAAGTCGAATTGTTTTTCCAAAACGAGACAAAATTGAAGATTTTGATAACTAATGAATAAAAGAAAAAGAAAACATAATGAATATAGAGAGTGTATAAAGAGACCTTCCAAAAAATATATTTATTTTTGTTTTTCTATTTTTTAAAATGCAATTAAAATTATATATATATTGATAAAAAAACTTTGTTATATAAATATTTTGATAACAGAAATAATAAATTATTAGCCTGCTCTTTGTATTAATGATGATCATTACGTTTCTCAGAACAGCCTAATATGATTTTTTTTCTTTCCAAAAGTTGATGTTACTCCTATTAAGTATTAACTGAAAAAATAGAAAGGCGATTTTATATTATAGTTATAATTTTCTATGAGTAAGTAGTTGTAAATCGTATTAGTAGTATAATTATAGTCGATTAAGTTTAAACCTTAAATAGAGATATATCTAAAATAAAACTATTATAAATGGAATATTTGTTTTATTATTTTATTTAGTAACCAAGAGGTGTATGATACCCTCAGTAATATATATATATATATATATTTCTTTTATAAATTAATATCATAGAATTTGGCCAACAAATAAAAATTGTTGTAGATCATAAATATGATTCTTACATATATTATGTTGTTATCGTAAAAAAATATTTTTCAATCATATAAATTAAAAATTAATTATCTTTACATTTACCTTAACTTTTACTATCGTCATTATCAAAATTCACTCTTATACATCCCAAATCAGTAAAAAACAAATTTAAAATATTACTAAGTTATTTATAAATTAATACTTAAGAGATTTAAATAATCAAAGTTTTATATATTTATGTCCACTACTGGTAAAAGGTAAGATTTTGTTATTGGGAGATTTTTTTTTTTGCCACCATAACTTTTTGTCATTTAAGATGAAATGTATATAATTTCATGTTGTCTTCTCAGGAATATGAATGAAATTTAATGCCACATCTTATGAAAGGTTACATTGTTTTTCTAAAACAGTGACTAAATTAAAGATCTCGGTGACTGATAAATAAAAAATAAAATATAAAACATAAAAATTACGTTTGTGTTTCTGTTTTGAGAAATTAGAACGCACACCAAAAAACTTATGTGTTATTAGCCATATACCAATTTATACTATTTGCGAACTGTATATAATCCATATTTACTCTGCTACTCCTATAGTCGTACTCATACCAATGAATTCCCATCGAACATCAAGGCAAATCTTAATTAAGATATGATAAGATTTTATTGACTGATACGTATTTGTGCAAATCTTTTTTGTTAGACGAAAGCTTATACCTCTAAAATCTAAATCTTTCCAAAATTCAAAATATCCATCTTTCTTCGTCTTTCATCTATTTTCTTTTAGCTTAGTCTCCAGTTTCCACACGAATAACCCTAAAAATTAATCTGGAAAAATAAAACTAGAGAACGACTACAAGCGTCAGCGCCACCTTATCCTATCTCTGCTTTGTTTGTTTCTTCTTATTTATCTATATTATTAAAGCAGAATCCCTATTAGGATTCTACCCATAGTTTTGCTAGATATTTACAAGCACGCCATTACTTATTTTTTAAATATTCATTTAATTAAATTCTATCGTAAAACTGAACATTTAGAAACTAATAATCCCTAATTATATGGAGGCGGCTCCTTTTCTTCTGCCTTCTTCTTTGCTCTCTTTTTTCCATTAATATATAGAAGAGATCTGAAACAACTCCTCCGATGGGAACCTGC
Source organism: Raphanus raphanistrum subsp. raphanistrum (assembly GCA_019706035.1). Lineage (NCBI taxonomy): Eukaryota > Viridiplantae > Streptophyta > Magnoliopsida > Brassicales > Brassicaceae > Raphanus > Raphanus raphanistrum. The sequence continues at coordinate 458,678 of CM033985.1, read as the reverse complement.
AGTCATGGCGTTAAAAATTATGGCCTATAGATCATTAAAGTCACTTTTTCTCTACAATAATCCCATAGATCAGACGAAATATCATCAAGGATCAAAAACAGCTGATTTTAAAGAAAATAAAGATATAAATTAAAAACTCTGTTGAATGGCTTTATGGAATTGGGACATCTAAGAAAGAGGTGAAGTGATCAAGAGGTTAACTGATTTCGATTCTAGATCATCTTATTATGGATTATGATCTTATGAAATTTATGTCATGGAAACATCAAAGTAGTTTTGATTGTTTAATATTATGGATCTCGAAAGATTTTGATTAAATCTTGGTTTACTATTTTTGACTGGTTTTTTTATTTTCTCATTATGCAGAAATTAGATATTTGATCTTTACAGGGTTATTCCTTAATGCTCTAGAAACATTTTCTGAATCTCTCCTCCGCCAACACCTACTACACTGCTTCCACAGTTTCCAGAAGTCTTCACACTCTTTCTTAGCCAGAAACGGCCAAGCCGCAGATGCTTTCGTTGCAAGTTTGCAACCATCAGTAGAAGTTTGTGCTTCTTCCTCTAAACCTCCATGCCACCACTGTCAAAATAACCTGAAGTAATGAAAAAAATGCCTCATCAACCTTTGTCTCTTGATTTTTATCAGCTTAGACCGTTAGATAAAGAGAGAGCTCCATTAAGCTGAAACCAGTTTATTGGGATAAATTCAGGACTACACCCAACTGGACTATGGTCTGTGGTGAAAAACTCAGAACAAGTTCTTTTGAGTAAGTTCACAACTTGCTTTGGCCTTTAGCCACAATTAACAAAAGCTTTCAAGAATGTATGATTATGAATTTGTCTTGTGGATACACAGATTGGACAAAGAGATGATTGGGTTGCTATTTGGATACACAATGCAAAGCTCAAAGAACGAAGAACGAAAGTGCAAGACTTCATCCCCAAGGAAACATCTTATTGAAGCTAAAAGACTTCAGAACTTTACCGTTTTCTTGAAAGCCCTTAACGCAAGCGCCGATCAAATCTGCTCCGCTTTGGAAAAAGCTAAGCCAAGATCAGCTCGAATCGGTCTGTTGTGGACCTTATCTGATTATAAACCTTTCTATTGTTTCAGGGGAAGGGTTTTCTACAGCAACCAGAAGCATTGGTGAAGATGGTGCTGACTAAAGAAGAAGAGTTAAAGTTGTGTAGCTACAAAGAAGTAGTAGATGAGCTTGGCTCTGCTGAGAAATTTCTGAAGGCGCTTTTGTTAGTGAAATAATGCTTTATAGAGACGTTTGAAGATGAAGAAGCTCATCTCAGAAACTCCTTCCCAATGCTTGAGGTAATATTCATTTGTTAATTCTTGCATTACAAGATAGGTGATTAATACAAAGTACATAATTAGGAAGCTTGCAAAGAGTTTAAGTCAAGCACGTTATTCATGAAGCTTTTAGTAGCTGTCTTTAAAACTGAGAACATGATGAACGTAGGAACCATATGTGGTGGCCCAAAAGCCTTCAAGTTTGATGCTCTGCTTAAGCTCTCTGATATTAAGTACACAGAGGATAAGGCAACTCAACTCCACTTTGTCGTGCAAGAGATATCCTGTGATATTATATATTGATTGATTTGAGTTATATAGAAACTACATTTAATTTTTGATTTTTTATTAGTACTTTTCTGTAATATAGCAACTGATTTGTTAGATATCTAAATGATTTTCTTTATTTGTGATTTTTATTAGGTATTTCGTGGCTATAGACGTAAAATCAAATGTTGATACTAATCGATTTAGACATTTATTATAAATAATATTCCCATAACTAATACTAAATTAATATGTATTTTTAGAATTTTGTAATAATTATAGATGATTTGAGATTATACTTGCCTCAAATATAGAAAGCTTATGCTCATACGTTTATTTTAGTATAAATTTTTATATTTGATTTTTATATTTAAAACAAAATAAAGTTTTGTAATTCACATAATAACTTATATGGAATTTTAAATCAAATGTTGAACTCAAGCTAAAAATCATTAATACTTTTAAACCAAAATAATTAAAACGAAAGTTGTTATCCCGCGCTTTCAAAGCGCGGGTCAAAATCTAGTATTAACTTAAAATCTCTCCAGTCACTGAAAGGTTTCATTTTTTCAATGTTGTTTCTTGTGTGAATGTAAATATTGAATCTTTAACTATTTTTTGTTTTGTTTCTCTATCGCTATGGTGCTCTCAAGAAAAAAGTGAGATAGCTCTGACACTTCTGTTTGTAGTTGTAATAAAGAAGAAAACTTGATTTATTTATCAGCTTTGGTAGTGGATTGTTTGATGTTATTCCTAAACACGATTTTGATTCTTTTTCCGAGTTAGTCTGAAGAAAAGGTTTTTAATTTATCTCTTAACTATGAGTTTGCTGTTAAACAAATGATCAATTGATGAAGAGGTTAAGCATTATGATACAGAGAAAATTGTGATGAAGAGTAAATAGGTTAAGTTTGAAGTTGAGATCTATGTAGTAAAAACAAACATTGAGATACGCATATCAACGCGTTGAACAAATATTTTGAAAACCACAAGCTGAGATACAACATTTTAATGGCAGAAAAAAATGGAGTATGTGTCCAAAGTAGACAAGCTAAAATCACAGATGACCAGAGACATCCTAAATAAGCAAATGGAAGAGCTTATTTGTTAGCCATATAAATATTATATTAAATGTCTAACAATCTAAGAGCATCATTATTGGGATAACCCTTAATATGATCTCTTAGCTAATATATATATACTAGTGATATTCCGGCGCTACGTGCCGGATTTGTATGTTTTTTTTCTTACTTAAATTTATAATTTATTATATGATCTTAATAAAGAAAATATGTAAAATAAAATTATGCAAAAAATAATATTTTCTGATCTTTTTATAATGATTAGCGACCGTAATATATAATTTTGTTAGAAGTTATTTAATTCAAAGTAAAATAGAATATGTAGTTGTTAATAATCAATTTAATAAAAATAGAATAAAAATTAATAGTCGTAAAAAAGTTTGTCATAGACTGAGCTTTCTTTCAAGAAATGTTTAAAAATGTTAAACCTGAGAAAATTGATTAACGCATGTAGAAGGACCACTGAGAAAGGAAATGATGCATAAGAAAACTGCTACTTTAAAAGTAAGCAATCATTAACTGGTAAACTGAAATAAGAAATCGGTGTACCTTCCCATTAATCAACAACATATCAACCCCAATATCTTTCTCTTTTCTTAACATTTCAAGCTTGCCAAATTGTTGTAGTCTAGTTTGAACATCTCTACACTGATTTGTCTTTAACTCCGAGTAATGAAACTGGAAATTAGACAATGATTGAATTGGAAAAAGTAAAGGGAATATCGTCTGAACTCTCACACCATCTATACATATACAATGAAACTAAGAAAGCAGGAACTAAAGAAAGCATTCAATAGGAGATGGTGGGATGAATGTGATTTCTGGATTGATTATATGAATGATTACGTCGATTGCGTTAAAGAAGGAGAATTGCAGAGGCTATATTCTCCATCGTCAACATCAAATACAAAAAAATCCTATAAACCAATGTTTTGAAACCCGACCCGGGTACTCAATCAAATGATTTACCTAATCACTGGATCATTGGATTAACCGCAGATGAATTGCGGGTTAATAAATAAATTAGTTTTATTATATAATAATATATTAGCTATGAAAACAAATATATCTTGACTAATACAAAAGTTTAAGAATTTTAAATGTACATACAAAATATTAAGAAATAGTTTAGACTATTTAAAAAAGTTGTAACATAAGAATTATGACATCTAAAAAAATCAAGACGTTTTCCAATCCAAAATAAACCAGAATTAAAACATTTTGTAATAAATTGTCAATAACAAAAATAAACTAACACCAGATCACATCAACTAAAAATTATCTATTGGTTCAATCAGTGCAGCAATAAAATTCAAACTCGATTTCTATTGGGTCACAGATTTATCAGTTCATTTACGGATCTGGGTTATATTCAAAACACTCTTATAAACGCTTGGACATGTATCAAGAAAAGTTTAACCTCCCCTTCCTCCATTTATTTCACAATTAATACCAAAATTCATTAAATTTAAGTTGAGAAAATATTTTAATTATTAAAAAGAAAAGTTTAACCTCCCCTCCTCCCATTTATTTCACAACTAATACCAAAATTCATTAAATTTAAGTTGAGAAAATATTTTAATTATTAAAAAGAAAATGCCACATGTCATTATTCCCCCCCAAGGAGAGAAAAAAACCAACTTTATTAGTTAAGATATATTTAAAAAACAATAAAACATAAAAAAAAGAGGAAAGAAAGAGAGCAAGAGAGCGAGAAAAGAATAAGAAGTTGCTGCTGCTGTGACACGTGCAGTAAAACATGTTATTTATATCTCTTAAATAAGACACATCCTTTGTGTCTTTTTACTTTTTCTTTTTTTTTTTAATCCTACGGAACACCTTAAGGTTTCCCGATAAAGATGGTCTAACATTACCATCAAATATGTTTTTAATCCCAAGTAACTCATCTTTTTTTCATGTATATATTATATTAGCTATCTAACAATTTGACATAACCAACAAATACATATATCTAAACTTTACTCGCATCTACGTTTCATGTCATAGCTATGATCTTAACTTCTTATGTTATTGAAGAATGTGATAAATAATTCTAACAAGGTTTATGCTCGTGTAATTTATTTCTTAACCATGTATTGAGATATGTAACCGCTAACAATATATTTAGCAGCCTATCACTCTTGTTAGCTAGTCGGTAACATACTTGCACGTCCAAAAATATAGAATCACTTTCGCTAGGGTTTAGCTTAGAGTTAATGGGATTACTGTCAAGCGTTTGATGTGCTTGGGTTGATGAATTCTCATTTAGGATTTTAAGGTTTAGTGTGAATCCTTTGAGGACTTGGGTTGAGGATTTAGAATTTTGCGTTTAGGGTTTAGAGCTCATGTGTATAGTTTCAAGCGTTCATGTGCTTGGGTTGACGGTTTACCATTTAGGATTTAAAGTATAGTGTCAATCCGGTGAAAGTTGGGTTGGGGGTTTACAATTCTGGTTTTAGAGATTACAGTTTATAGATTTACTATCAAGCGTTTATGTGCTTGGGTTGATGGTTTACCATTTATGGTTTATCGGTGTAGTATCAAGTGTTGGTTTAATATAAATATGGTGATGTTAGCAAGTTTGACAAACAACCCCACGATTTAGTGTTAAGTAAGCATGGGTGTTCGGTGGCACGTTCGGTATCGGTCCGGGTGATTAGAATTTTTGGATTTTCGGAGTTATGCTTAGAAGTACCATTCGATATTTACTAATTATCGGATCAGATTCGGTTCGGTTCCTTCCGGGTTCGATTCGGATCAGATCTAACCAATGTTTAAAATCGTTCAAAAATATATTTTTTTAAACCTCAAAAAGTGACAAATTTTTGTTTCAAAATATATAATTTTTTTACAAATCTAATTAAATATTAGATAAACTAACTAAATTAACTAAAAATAATTTAAAATAACAAATAAAACAGACTACAAAATATTTTGAATAGTCAAAAATATCTAAATCACCTTAAAATATATCAAAACATTAACATATTTAACTAATTTCGGATCGGTTCGGGTTATAACCAAACACCAAAATACTAAGTCCATAAGTCCCATTCAGATATTTTTGTATAACAGTTCGGATTCGGTTTCGGTTTTTCCGGTTCGGGTTTAGGTAGGTACTTCGGGTTGAGGTAAAAACGCTCAGGCCTAGTATTAAGATAATCGTTAACAAAATAATTGTCCGGCTAACCATTATTCATAGCAAATCGATGAATTACTTGGATAGAAAACCGAATCACTTATATATTCTTCGTCTTTTGCTTCTATACACAAGTACATATTATGGTAACCGCTAATAATGTATTTAGCAGACCTATCACTCTTGTTAGCTAGTCAGTAACATATTTGTGTGTGTCCTAATTTCTATTTACACATTTTTGTGTAAGTAGAAAACACAAATCTTTAAACTTGATTCGTTTTGGGCATTTGCCGCTTGCGTCAGAAATTGTGTGGCGGATAAGTTATCTGAAGACGACAATGTTCAAGTTTAGTTTACCGATGAAATCAATAATATCTTTTTTTTTTGTCAACTTTTTCCATTACTTGGAAAAGCCCAATGGGCACATGATTACAAGCAGAACAAACTCTAACTATTACAATATATTACAAAGTCTAAAATGAAGCCCAAAATTAAAGATAAACATTATATGCATGCGTGACACGATGTGGGACACGTGGCCTCGAAATTGGGTACAAGGAAACAGGTCGACAGTTTCGCCGGAGAACCACCGGACCGTTCAGAACCCTTTCCCTTGGCGTTTGAATCTGCTTGCAAGATCCTCCTTTCTGTAACCGCCGTTGATTGATGGTGATTGTCTTCAATCCGTAGCATTGAAACCCAGTGAGAAGCTTTAACGGGAATAGTTGCAGCGCCTCGTCAGAACACTATCCAAAAGGAAGCTCCGACTAATCTGACTCCGCTTCAATTCACCATGGCTTCATCAACAAATCTGAATCCTCACCTTTCAAGGAGACTCCGCTCAACAACTCTAAGAAGCGAAGATTGATTCCTATCCAGATAATAATTCAAGCATAGCTAGCTAGAAAGTAGAAAAACCTCCATCAATCAGTCGGGATAGAGAAATTAAACAACAGAAAGAGAGTTGAAACTAAACCCAAGACTTGAGATAAAAGAAATCATGAGAAACAGCTCAATCTTGGATCGAAAACACAACAAAATCGGATAAACCGAAGAAGAAAATCGCCTAAGCGAAAGATAACATCCGCTAAACGGAAATTAAAAGTCGATCCTAAGATCGAAATATATTACACCAAAAAAGGGACTTTAAATCTCTTCCCCCTCTGAAAGATTAGAATTTGATAAGAGGGGAAGAAGAGAGCAATTTCTCTCTCTAGAAACGTGAGAGAGAGAGTCCCTGCGCTTCGAGGATGAAATCAATAATATCTAAACTATTATTTTAACATTTTACCAAAAAAAAAAAAATATCTACACTATGTAAAATCTAAATTAATATTTTTGCTGCCTACAAACCCTACGTATCTATAACCTGGGAAGTCCGCTCGACAAATGGTGAGGATAGTTCAGTCATCAACCATATACCAAGCTCTACAACTTTTTGGATTTCTCACTGTTTTTGGCAAAATCTTATTTTGGGTTTCTTTCATTGTTTTTGACCCAATTTATTTTTCTGTTCTTTTTAATACAATAAAAATTATTTATTTTTTGATAAACAGTTTTTGATTTATAAATAATTTGATTTTAATTTTTTGAGAACATAAAAATAACTTATTATACTGATTTTTGAATTAATATTTATGTATTAATAAATATATGTTGTCATATGGAAGGAAATCAGCTTTGTCATCAGCGCATGGTACTAAATCTTTACTGTCTTAACCCAAAGATTTTCTCGCCAGAACTAGAGAGATTTTGTCTATCCAGTAAACACGGTGTGACACACGTGCCGCAATATTATTTGTTATTATCCATAAAACACAACAGATTAAGATTTTTTTAATTTCTAGAAGTCCATCTAACCGTCCATTTACAATTAAAACCAGCAAATAGGGTAAAATGGTGAGCGTCGCAGTAAAGACCAGAGAGGGGTAAGTAAGCAAAGCAATCTCATTTTATTTCTTGTGTGTTGTATTTAAAGAAGATAGAAGGAAAACAAAAGACAGTGTTAGATATCTTCTTATTTGTTAGGTTGATTCTTGTGTTGTAGAAGTTAAAACCTTTTTGAGTTTAAACTGCAGATCTTGAGGTTAGTGAGTCTTGTTTCTGCTGATTGGTCTTCTTTATCTTTAGTTTGTTTCAGTTGATTGCTAGAAATCAGATAGATGTTTTACCCTTTTTGTGTGCATTTAATGTACTGAGGAAGGCTTAAACTTTTGTTAATGTTTGTTGTGATTCTTTTGGTTGTTTAATTCTGGAAGTGTGTTTTTAATGTGTGAGTCATATCTCTTTGTAAGGTTGGTGTTGATGGAAGAAGTGAAAGGACAAAGAGGAAATGGAACCACAGAAGCAGATTTTGTGTTGCAATGGGGGGAGAGAAAAAGAGTTAGATGCATGAAAGTCAAGAAAGATCAGAGCCTCACGTCAAGTGATGGTTTGTCTAAGCACAAACTCATCATGCCCCGAGCTGGAGGCTCCCCTTCTCGACATCTTAACCGTCCAAACAAGTAAAAGCTGTTCTCTCTTGGAGTGCGTTATTTTTTAATTTATTTAATGTTTTGTCTCTCTGTGGTGTGATAGGATCATAGATTCTCCAGGTAATGTGAGGAGATCGCTTGTGGCATCACCTGAGAAGGAAGATAGATACTACACAACGAGGGGTTCTGTGGGTACAGATGAGAGTGGAAAAGTAGCTGTGAAGGAAACCAATAAGGATGAGTGGCCAAAGCTGTTTATAACTTTGTCAAATAAAGAGAAGGAAGAAGATTTCATGGCTATGAAAGGGTGCAAGCTGCCTCAAAGACCCAAGAAACGAGCCAAATTGGTTCAGAAGGCATTGCATGTGAGAGTCCCTTTTTTGTTGTGTTCTTCATAATCTCTTACTTGGTAATGCAAACAAATCTCATATGGGTAAAATGTATTGTCTAACGCAGATAGGGAGTCCAGGTACTTGGTTGTCAGATCTGTGCAAAGAAAGGTATGAAGTAAGAGAGAAGAAGACTCCAAAGAAGGTATACGATTGTCTGTTTTTTTTTCCTTTCTTGTCTCTTTCCACAATAAACTAACACTTTAGTTCCGTTGTGAATGCATTTGATAATATCATGTTTTCTTTTTTTTTGTGTGAAGCGGCCAAGTGGATTGAAGGCAATGGGAAGCATGGAAAGCGATTCAGAGTGAAGAGCGATAGACTTGAGAAATGTTCAAGAATTTGGTGATTGGAATAGAAAATGGATTTGTTTAATTTTTTCATTACATTTTGAGATGCTTATCTTCATTATACATGTCTAAAACTAATCTATAGCTTTCCTGATAAAAAAATCTCTTTTCTTACCTCTTTTAACTGTTCAAAATTTTGTTGATTCTGCGATTAGACAATTCATGTAAACATAGCTACATGGATGAGAAGAGATTCTTCAACCTCTATTTAGAAATGGACGAGGGGATCAATAAAGACAGATTATATTAGAAATGGAAACTAAATCTGCTCACAGATTAGTGTATGAATATTACAACACACCAACCAAAACTGCAGGCTACTACCACAACCAATTACCAACCGCTTTACCTAACAAAAGTCCCCAAGTCTTTTTTAAGAAATAGTCATTCTACATTTGATTAATCTGTACTCGTCACAATACCTACAAATGTACATTTGATGCAATGCTACTGAGCCATGTCTGCAAGTGCTTTCTTGTATTCCTCTGAGCTGCTAGCTTTGTGACGCCGATCAGGAAAACAACCAACCAACACATTTCATCCCAAGAACTCCCAAGATTCACCAGATACAATGGCCAGCTACCGGATCACATGCGGTTAAGGAGAGCCAAGTTTGAATGATTTGACCAGGATGAAGCAATTCTTGCAGAACAGTCTCTATGTAATCTACCGTCTCTAATGTTCACCTGATAGCGGGTAACAAGTCTTTAACATTGAGACATGAGCCGGTCTGGTTCCTCAAAACAACTGCAAGCGCTAATGGGAGAGGGAGAGAGAGCGCCATCTATCTGCCTATAAGGGAACTCTATAAAGCTTCAAGGACAATGGAGGCTTTTGTAAAGACTGAAAGAACAAAAGGTGCTTCCTCCCCTGGGTGTATAGTGGTCGGAACAATAGTATAGCCCTTGGGATCAGGATCAAGAACCATTTCGCATGATATCTCCCGGGAATTCACATAGTCTGTTCCACCAACAGATTCATGAAGAAATATGTTGTAAGCAGCTCGATGTCCACGAGTTTTAAGAATCCTCATTCCAATATAGAACAGCTGCGAATCATGGCTCGATTGGTAGTTACGAAACCCAGGAGTTGTTCTTGAGAAACCTACGCCCTGTTAAGTAATCATTTTATCAGAGATGATAGGAATTACATAAGAATGAAGAACAAAAGGTTCCCATCAAGAAAATATCAAGTACCTGAGTTAAAGTGATGAAAACATGAATGGGCAAAGATGCATCAGAACCAGTAGCCCTCAGCCGGAATTGTGGATTTTGATGCCATGAGCTATAATCTTGGCAGCCACCAGCACTGTAGTTTCGCCATTGGCCATGGACTGAATGGCGCATCTCACGAGGGTAGACCCGGCAAACATATATTGATCTGAAATGAATCTGAAAATCTTGCCAAGACATCCAGAATATACCTTCGTTTGACTGTTGAACAGAAATGCACATGATCAGTATGCAAAACATACTTTAATGAAAGGAAGTAGAAGCATGATAGAAATTACCTGTGGAACATGCTTCAGCTTGTGCTTCATCCTATCACTCCACTCTGGGGATGAGTCTGACCAGGGACCATTCCACTCAACTTCATTGGCCCATGGATTTCGAATCTGAACAAGTCTGTGCCCATCAACCTCTCTCACCTGAAGACAAAAGACAATTTTCTTGAACGAGTTCCCCTATAATCAAGCATATCACAAACACAACCAAAGCAAGATGGCATACCTGTAAGACGGAGTAAGCATGCCCTTGCACAATGCCACTGGAGGATACATGTACATCAGATCCTGATGGACTTCCAGCACCAAGTAAAAAACCTTCTTGCTTAAAGCGTAACAATTGAGACCATAATCTGCCACTTGCAAGATCAATTTGTGCTTGAGCACTCCTCAAGTCAATCTCTTCACCAGCACCTCCAGTTAGGTCAACAAGAGCGTCCTGGACCAGTCCCCCCTCCAGTGCCTCATAAGAACCATGGAGCTTGGCGTATGCTTTCTCCACTATGGAGACCCAGAGTTCATTGTGTTTTTTGCTAGTGGCGAAGGCTGGTTTGCCAGGTGATTCACATGGAATCCAGTCATCGATAACAACGGGAACCCACTCACCCTGCAAGTTGAAAGCAATTTAACTTGAATGGCTGTATGGATATCATAGAGAAAGCTACAAGAAACGATCATCACGAGACCAAGGCAGCATGATACCAACCTGAATACAAAAACGAACAGTGTAGATTCCTTCCTCGTTGTATTCAGGAGTAATGATCACTTCAGATATTTGTGAGACTTCAGTAAGAACTGCAACAGCGCTTAAAAACCAACAATCGCCCAAACGCCCCTATAGAACAAGTTAAACCAATCATACAGATAAATCTCTGGGATCATTCTGAATCAAATCTAACTGGAAGAATTTGGTCAAGAATAATAGTTTGTGCATCAGAAAGATGTATGTGACATATTAAAAATGTTTTAGGTGATCAAACCTGACAAACATCTGATGGATTTGCAGCCCCAGAGAACAAGCAGGGATGGGAATCACTACCGTTCTCTTTCACAATGGAATCAGGTCTCATCCATTCAGAAACAACCTGACAAGTTCAAAAAAGGTTAGAGTGACGTTCAAGTTGTTGATTTTTAGTCTACCATGAGTCCAAAAATAATTACATAGAGAGGAAATAGTCAAAACCAATAACAAAAGGAGAAAAAAAATTCACAATTCCTACCTGCAATTTTGAAGGGGGGTTCTGTGTATCCACGAATAAAGAGCGATCATTTGGAGGAAACTCCTGGTCAGTAAATTGCTTATCGCCACGTGCAGAGAGAGCTTCTTTGACAGCCAACTCAACTGAACGCATTCTTTGATTTATTTCTTCTTGTGTCTCCATCCTGGATTTCCTGTGTCTTCTAGAAAACGAATCGGCACTGAATAGAAAGTCCCGACCTGATCTTCTTTTCCTCCCACTGGAAAATTGTCCATCCCAGTCTACATCATCCCTATCATAGAGATCCACATCGGCAGGATCACTATCCCAACCATCAACCTGGTAAAATAGGGAAGAACACAAGGGAGAATCAGTATGAGCTTAAACATTGCCCATGCCAACATTCAACAAAAGGAAACATACTCTGGGTGGTGAAGCCGTCCATTGCCAGTTGTCATCATTCAAATCAATCATGTCTAAGTCAGCCATGCCAATGGCTGAATGCAAAGAAGCGGCCTCATCTTCAGTTAAGCATTTCCCCCATAGGAAAACATCCATTATATGCATCTTTGACTCAGCTCCATCACTATCTGATCTGCCGAATGCATCGACATCTATAGGTGGCTTAACACCCAACCAAACTTCAGCGCCTTGTTCCCAAATGGCACTACCAGTAGTTAAAGGTAACCCAGTCTGGTAGCCATCAAACCCACCATCTAAGTAACAAGTAGCCTCCCCCGCATCAGCGTCAACAGTGATAGTCACTGTATGCCACCTGAGATGGAAACCACAGATATATAAAATTGACTGAAGAACATGAGAAATATGTATCACAAAAGTCATGTAATAAAATTGGACAGTATGGAGACTGAGAGTAAAAAAGACAAACCTTCCATCAGTTATGCTAGTTGCACCAATATACCACTCTCTGGCAACGGTTGACTGCCTCTCACCTTTAGTGATCAACCTAAGCCCAACTAGGCCAGCCTCAATTCCTTGCTCAGAACCAGCAACCAGAACCTCCCAACACACTTTCTTTTGATATTCAGTGCCAAAAAGGCATACAGGTCCGGAATCCGGTTGGATCAATGCTGTAATGGAAAAGCTAATCTTCTGACTCTGGCAGACACTTGCGTCCATTTGGCCGCAATGTTTACCACTTATCATTGGTTCATCGTCAAGAACACAAACAGCACCAGCAATTCGGGTCTGGTAATAACTTGTATTAGCTACCATTCCAGTAATCAGTATCTTTAGAATGTACACTTACAGAATATAAATAAAAAATTACCAGCTGTGCACGTCGTTCTAATTGAGCTGTGCGTATCCTATGTGCAATCCCCGATACTCTCTCTCTTGCAAAGGAATCCTCAAGGACAGAATCACCCCCAACAGCACGTATAGCGGCTGCCATAGCTGCTGCTTCTCTGCTGCCAGCATTAGGCATAGATGGAATAAGGGAAGCTTCAATTTCCTTCCATTTGCGCTCTTCCTTCTCCAAAAGAGCTTTCCTTCTTTCTTTACCTCTCCCTTCTTCTTCACGTCTCTGCATGAGGATTTCCTCTTCCATCTCTTTCTCTCTCAGATAACTATGTTTACAATACAGAACACCATAAGCAACAAGTGCAAGGGTTCAGCTTCATTACACAATATTTTGCTTAATTAAAAGACACATGTACCTCTCTTGGATAATTTCAAATTGTCTTCTATCTTCTGGCTTCCATTTACTGATTTTTCTGGCACTTAAGTCAGAGAACCCAATGCTGTCTAAGAAGAGTTTCAAGCGTACCTCATCCTACAACATTGTGATAATCTTTTGTTATAAACAAAAATAAAAGGAGTATATATGGAAAATTAAGAATCAGGGCTCACCTGAACTTTCTCTGCCTTAGCTGTCAAACCTAACAATAGCAATAAATAACCACCAAACTTGTCCCACATGTACACCCATTCTGTATCAATTGCCTCTTCTAGTGCCAAAACCCTTGCATGAGCACACATGTCTCTTCTGTAATCCACATTTGTAGGTGGTTCATGGCGGAATCTTTTTCTGCATTGCATTCTGTAGAAGAAGGATCCAGCAACTCTTTCTTCATTCCTGAGACGATCCCTTAATTTCATGACATCATCTCTAGGAAGCACTAAGTTCCCTGCTTTATCACGCATTGCAGAGGGGTCCCCAACCAGAAGAGCTGCAGAGCTGGCGGACCTTTGGGGAGCTGAATACGTGCCGGATAAAGCATTTCTCGTCTGTCATTAACAAGTTGCAAAAAGCGTAAGAAATTATGCATCCCATAGAGCTATATTGCATGGGAATGTGTTAATTTAAGACCACCAACAGAATATCAACATATATTTTCAAGAGAAAACTAAGAAAGATATCAGAATTTAACGTACTTTAGTGGCAGATCGAGAGATAGCTTGCACAACAGTATCCTTGCTGAGAAAACGTACAGCAACCTCCATCATCTGGACACCATCAGACAGAATTAGCAAAGAGTACACAACATATACATTAATATATATATGGAGAATGAATTACCAACCGATATTATTTAAATAAATCAAACAAGAAGAACACAAACCTCAAGAGTCAAACACGGACGAGAAACAGCAAACCCAAATGCTACTACAAGGGTGATAGCTGATACAGCAGCACCAGCAAACGGAGGATATATTATCAGACTAGCAACAACACCCCACCCTTCAGTTGCCAATGCAATTCCATAAAGTACGAGAAACGCAGCACTGAAGAAATCCCAAGCAATACAAAACAATACGAAAGTTCATCAGTTTAATTTTTATTGGTTATTATTTCAGAATCGCAGCAGAGAACATAACAACAACAGAATTGACTGAACATACCTGACATTCTTTCCACTATCCGCGTGAGCATCATAGACATACACTGGTAGTACCCTTGGAGAATATACCACTATTGGTGGGGATAGAAGAACCTACGAGGAGAAAAAAGTTAGCACATCTTTCGAATAAATGAACAGGAGAAGCCACAATTCTGTTGAGCTCTTTGCAGAAGGTTAATGAACTCACAGCTAATGCTCTTCCAGCCAACAGAAACAAGAAGGTAAAATAACCAACAGATGCTCCAGCAAATGCTTTATCTGAGAAATAAACATGTACAGAATTCTTGTATCAGTAGGGTAGGTCTCACCTCTACGAAGAGTTTAACATTAGAGATGGGAATCCTCACCTTGAAACCGTCCAACAAGGAATGCTGCCAAACCCAAAAGAAGGGCAAGAAAACAGACAAATGATGTCTGTTTCCGGGTCAAATAGAAATTGTTTGACGCCCATAGATGGATAACACCAATAGCTACCACTATAAGGAGAAGAACTAAGAGAAAAGACACGCCTATCTGTTATAGTTGAAACACAAAACATGTATCAGATACATAAACTTCAGCCAAAAACATTGAGAATTGTGTGAGTCACTTTAAACTTACCGTCCATGGTTTGACTACAATAATAACAGCTGATATCGCACCAAAAAGAAGAAGAAGACCTATAGAAACGAAAACATATACACCTCGAGACAGTATCCAACAATCGTCCTTCCTGCAGAGAACCACAAAACAATTAAAAAGGCTATTTCAGTGAAACTGAGAGTTGGGTCTAATAGGCAACGAGAAGAAATAGACATGCACCATTTAAGCATCCCACAGCATAGTGAGAGAAGGGCCGGAATGCATGCAAGTGGAAGCAAGGCCGCCAGAAAATCGTTATTTGTGGGCAACTGATCATCTCTAGATTTCACAACCTCCAAATACGATGTTCCACAAAATGCCACAAGAACAACTAGACAGTAGATAAAAAGGCACGTGAAGATTACTTAGAGGAAAAAGAAAGCCCACACAATACAGATTAAACAAGCAGAAACACAAATTACCTGAGAATATTACGAGACAGACAGCAGAAGAGTGGGAGAACCTATATGTTGCAAACCATGAGACTATTGGAAGAACGGCAGTAACTACTAGGGAAACTCCAGATGCCATCGCCCAACCGATGTATACAGAAGATGTATACGGTGACGTGAAGTTGTTTTCTGTGGCACTGAATAGTTTGTACTTCAAATCATCCAAAGGTTTAGCAGATATAATCGCACCAAGAGCAATTACAGATCCCACAAACACCACAACACAAATCCAAAGAATAAATCCCTAAAATGGAAAGAAACTTTATTTAGAAATATTTATCTTGCAAAGAGAGAAACTAGCCAAATGAAAAATAGACAGACCTTCATCCTCGGAAATCGTGAATCTCTTGCCTGATCCCCGCATGATAACTGTGGAACCCAAAACTGATACCCATTATGCATCCATATGGGAACAGCAATAGATAGGCATGCTGCCATGAGGGGTACAGTCAACGATAATCCCAAAAGTACTGACGATTTACTGCAAAAGTGAAGCAGTCACGAATTTTGTAATCAGAACATCAAAATGGGACCGTGTGAGAAAAGTTAGTAGCAGTTCATTAGATGAAATAATCCCTAGTACCTCAAGAAAGAGAGTGATAATCCAACTAATGTGCTCAGCAGCCAGGCAACAAAGCCATACTAAAAACATAGAAAGAGACGCTATTTAGAGTACATAATGACATAAACATCACATGGTATATCTGCATTGCGCGCAACCAGTACTATGAACATGCCAAACTAACGAGACAAGCCATACCTTGCGAGATTTTGATGTCAGTGCCATTTCTTCAACTTGAAGCGACCGAAGAAAAGCCATTACGGAACAGACAACAGGTGACAAGAGGAGCACCGAGAAACCAAATTCGAACTACAATTAGGTAACAAGTGAGTTAGCAAAGATACAAATAACCTTCATAAATGTAAAAAGCACCAACTTGAGAAAGAGTGGAACTCACCTGCTGATGACTGGAATTTATAATTGTTATGGTCTTAGGTCGAAAAATGGCTACAATGATTGTTTCAAGAATAAATACAAGACTGAAGAGGCCCCATGCTCTTTCTGGTGTGCCGGCTACATGGTGTAGAACAAGTCTGGACAGCTTAAGCCACTTCTCGAGCCCCCGGAGCCTCAACTCTTCAGATAGAGAAATCTGATGTGGAAGAGTATTGTCAACACTGTTTGAGTCAATGATTGCAATATCAGTGTTATCGCGGTGATCTCTATCTGCATCCAAACTACTCCTCTGAAGTAATGCCAATATGCTTGGATCCAACTTTTTCTCCTTCAACATTACAGCAAAGTCAGGGTCCAGCCCCTTGTTCTGCAACAGATTAGTCAGTTCAAGATCACCTTCTTTTGCTTTCTTTTTAAGCATCGAGGCTATCCTAGGATCGTTTAACTGATCTTGAAAAGCAAGAGCCAGATTCAGATCCAAAATTTGCTCGTTTGCAGAATTCGATGTGCTAGATTCATAACCTTGGCTGTCAATACCACTGCTTGAACAAACGACCAGAGCATTATTCGGATCAGAAACTTTATCCAGTGAATAAGACGTTCCTGCTTCAGGCTCTTGGATCACAGAACGACATGAGCTACTACGTACACCTAAGCTTGGTCTTCCACTTTCTACGCTTTTGTCGCTATTGATACACTCCTGAGAGCTGCCTGTACGAGATAGAGTGTCAGCCATACACGATTCTGTGGTACGATTAGCCTCGTTAGTACAACCAGCTTGGCCTGCATCAATATTACTACTTCTTTTAATACTTGAGCCACAACCGTCTGAAGAACTTGAAGAACTGCTCTGCTCTTTTCTTCGAAAACCTTCTCTCAAGCGGATCACTGTACTCTGTAAGGCATCTCTTCTTGCAGCTGATGGGTCTGTTATCGACAGATGACGGGAAACTGCAGCACCTGATAGAACCGATGCTACAAAAATGTAACTAATACAATGCCCTAGGTACCTGCAACAACAGAGTACATAATCGATTACATACCTTGTAGGGAACAAACTTTAACCTTCAAAATAAGTAATAATTTCTTTTAGCTCAGAAACAAACCAGTAGTGTATGCCAAAGCATATTAGGAAAATTCGAGAAGTGCCAGCAACAAAAAGTGCCAGAACGCGGTTTTGAAGAAGCTTAAACCCATACAAGCATGCCCCAATATTCCAGTCTACATTAAAAAAAAATATTAAGCATCAGCATGAGTTAGAAATAATCCAACAGCAAGCTTTCTCCTCCAAGTTATATGTAACAAAATTTCTCTATGTACCAAGAACGATAACTGCAGCTGATGTAATGCCTCCAAGCCAACGTGATTCCCTAGCTGTGAGACCATAAAGGACCGAGTAGGCAAGGAGAACTATGAGTGATCCAAGGTACAGGAGGCCAAGATGTGAAGCCCTGCAAATATTTCAAAAAAGAAAAGAAAATGTTTAAATTATATACAAGGGGGAAAACAGGTAGGCAACGAACTGCACCAGATTAAGGGGAAAAAAATAGAACTTACCTACTGGTTTGCCGGGGATATAATTCATTGGGGTCAGGTGGTTCGGGCAAACAAGCCACAGGGCCTATCTCTATACAATCTGAATAAGCAAATTTGTATGCCCTTCTTACATACTCATCCACATCTAACCCGTTTCCTGTATTGAATAATTCAACAACTTAGATTGAGGCTGACATGTTAATCAACATGGAGGTTTGCCAAAATGATTATATCAAAATTGCATATAACTGAGAAACCATGTAAGGAGTGCGAAAGCTTTTACCATTAAAGACCATGCGGCAGATAAAGAGCATGTTAATTGCCAACGCTATAGCCGAGACACCGAAAAAGAAACCAGAAGGAGAATATTGCTGAGATGCATGCGCACCAGCCGTAACATAGACAGCACAAAGTTCATACGCACAGAGTAAGGCAACGCCAAGAAGGAGAAGTAAAGCGACAGCTCCTGTTTAGCCACACGGAGAAAGAAACAAGTTCAAAACTTTCATTCACTGTAAGTACTAACTAAACCAGCCTAGGAAGAGTCACCAGTACAAGAAAGTCAGAAAGAAAAGGACTGCAAACGTACTTGAACTTTGCCACTTTGTCCTCCACCAAAGCATGATGGAGTAGAAAGCCAGTAAAAGCGCTGTTCCAGCCATTATAATCGCAAGTCCAATGATATGTCGATCCAATATAACAATCAGCCAGCAACCCCAAGCAATCAAGATTGCAATAGGGGACACCACCACAATCCAAGCAACAAGAGATAGGAAACCACACAGCGCATCCAGCTGAGGACCTTGCAATACTTTCGGCCATTTTCTAGCAAAGATCCAGCTGCCAATATAGAAAAACATTTGACTCAACTCCGGTTTTAGCTTAATACTAGATAGAAAAGGTAACTCTATGGAGTATCTATCAACAATTAAATAGATTTGTTACCTATAAAGCCGCCATGGACGCCAATTAACAGACCAGAGAATCCAAAAGGAACCGGAACCGAAAAGAGTGAAGAGGGCACCCGAAATAACACAAGCCAGTAAGACTCCTCGCTCATCCCCTTCCATGGCTTCTTCTCCCACACCTACAAGGGCAAGCATGCAACTCTGATATCAAAATTCCATCAAAGGGTAACTCAAAATCGAAGCTTAAAGGGGGGGAATCCATACCTATTAGATACTGTGGAGTGGCATGACGGTGAAATCGAAGCAGAAAGGTCGAAACTTTACAGCTCCCTCAAGCGAAAGGAGACATCTTTGGTACAGATTAGGGTTTCTCTTGCTCCAAAATCGAGCTGTAAAGTAGGAGGATAAGCAAGAAACTAAGACTAGGGGTGGGTTCTCACTGTTGCAGCACAAAGTCAGTTCCTTTAAGGGGTTTTCTCACTTGCTTTTTTTTGAATAAATCTCAGAGAATTTTTCTCAGGTTTTTGGGGGAAATGGATGGCGAGCGAGAAGGTGAGATTAAAACCCTACCCCTTCCTTACAATGTGTGTGAACCGTAAAAAAGCTACAACCTTTATCTCTCTCTCTCTTTCTACTCAGAAACGAGTCTTGTGTAGTGAGAGAAAGTGCCTGTGGAAAAACAAAACAATTAATATAATAAATTAATTGAAAAGGTATGGCTCTGTCCGAACAAACGCTAGCCGCGCGTGTAAAATCGGGGACCAATGAGCTATCGCGTGACGGATACGCACTGAGTTTTAATTGGTCACTGAGAATGGAATGATTTTCAGCATTTTTTTAGCGATATTATTAAGATTTATAAAACGGAAAACAAAACGTAGTGTAGTTCTTTAATTACCGATCCATTAATATCTATAATTATTTTAGGACATTTTTAAAATAAAATTAGACACGCAATACCGGATGCACAAAACCAACAGGTTTAGAAGGGTGTATTCAACCGAGAGTTTTAGGTGATTTATATTAAAATGACAAATCCACTGTTATTTAAACATGAATTTTAAAAACTCATTTAAAATCTACTGTTATTGAACTTGACATTTCGTAAAGTACTCTGAAATCCACTGTTATTGAAAATATTTTAAGTTGTGGAGTTTTAAAGTTTTGAGGTGATTTTAGGGTATTTGGGTGAAGTTTCTTAGTTAAAAAAAATAAAACTCAAATCTCATGGTTTTAGGTGATATTCTAGAGTAGTTTAACAAAAATCACCTAAATCTCTCAACTTATTAAAATCATCTAAAACTCCGTTAAAAATCAAATCACATCAAATGTTAAATTGAATACATCCCCTTATTTTCATGTAAAAAAAAGTATTGTGATTTGTATGTTCAAATGATAAAATAGTACCTAATATCATGTCATATGACACAATTACTTAAATAATTAGTTAATTACAGCTAAATCTATTGAGGTTATACGCTCAAAGCTCATAACCAGGAAAAGGATGTGGAATACCAATGTCTCTGTCACAAGATTTAAAACATTCATCTGTATAGTATATTCTAAAATTAGAATTTTAAATAATTTTGTCTTCATATTTTCATTAAATCCCATATTTAAGCCGATGAAGTCAAAGATTGTCTACTGAACCCAGAAGACCATATTGATTTTCAACTGCAGTCCATTATCACTTTGTAGACCCATCTCTCTCCAAATGTGAAATCAAATTTAACAACAAAAAGCAAATGAGAGAACAAAAATAATATTATATTTTTATTATAAAAAATTCTTATTGTCAAAAAGGTAATTAGGGAGTAGGTTACGAATATTAATTCACTCATTCAGGCAAATGTTAAATTTAACTTTCCAATTGAGAAACTTGTTGATATAAGAGCACTAAGAGAACATGTTCTAACATTTGTTCTAAGTAGGCCTGGGCGCGGATCGGATATCCGGGGTTTTGAAGGTATTTGTGATTTGCTTCGAATGTTACGGATATCTAATTTTCCGATTTGCTTTGCTTCGGAAAAATACGGATATTCGGAAAAACGGATATCCGAAAAATAAATAGATATTTGCGGATATTTACGGATACTTACGGATATCTCATTTGTTTTGATTATTACAAATAATCTTAAAAATTTAATACAAATTTGTTTTGTAAAATACTTTTTTGCTTAAAAGATATAGTGAATCTACATATTTTGTAAATTTTTAAACTTAGTTAACAATTATAATAAACAAAACTTAAGAAAAATATTATAATTGTCATAAATATTTTTTCTTCTTTTTATGTAATACTTTTATATAAGTAATAATGTTAATAGAATCTGTCAAATCATATGATAAGAATAATAATTATATAATTTTATATATCTAAAACTTTAAATATAATCAAAATATACATGTATTTATATATTGACGGATCAGATCGGATATTCGCTTCCCAAAATTTTAGTATTTGTGATTTGCTTCGATTTTAACGGATATTGGGTTTTAATATTTGCTTTGCTTCGAAAGCTTACGGATATTCGGAATTTTCGGATCGAATAGCAACGGATAACGAATCGAATCAAATTTAACGGATAAAATGCCCAGCCCTAGTTCTAAGTGTGTCATCATCTAGGTGGTATAATTTTTAAAAAGAAAATTAAAAATAAATAACTAATCAAATATTATATTGAGAGCATGTGTGAGGGCAATACCATTGCTGATGCTCTAAGTGAGAAAGAAAGATAACTCGTTTGAACAAATCACAGTACAAAATAGACAAAGTAAAATTCACTAAAGACAAAAGTTTCTAAACTTTCAAAGAAACTTGGGCTACACCTTCCTCTTTCCCATCCACTTACATGGAGAAGATGAAACAAACAAAACTAACTATTACATTACTTTTACCATCCCTAAAACTACCCAAGAAGGTGAGATGAGTTAATGTGTGTAGAAACAAACACAGCGTATTCACAAGACTAGAGAACCCCCATAGACGAGGTAGTGCATTATTGGTGCCTAGTTTATATATGGACACTTCTCATTTTTACCGGGACCTCCATAGTAGAAGTAATGACCCCAATCATCATTGTTTTCGGGTTGAACATTGTAACAGTTAGACAGTTCGGTGAATGTTCCGAATCTTATAGGTGCCTTAAGGTTATTTGAGGAATCAGCCACCTAAATGTACTCCTGAGGTAACTTGATTTGCTAAAGCTTTTTTTCGGAATCTACCACGGCCCATTTGTGTTGAAATGTGGTGGCCATCTGATTGTGAGTTCACTGCTTCTCCTCCCCATTCAATCATCATGCACGTTTTGTTAAGTAGAATAAGATCTAGAAAAGATGGCCAATATCCTTAAACCAAGCCGTTTCCAAACTGCACCCACCAATGTCCCTCTTTTGGATCCTGTGACAAAGTATAACACTTAACAGACCATTTCAACATCACCATAGGCTCACATGTAGAAAAATAACAAGAAGCAATATACCAAACCCGGAAAGAATACACACAAATCCTCACATTTTCTTAGATGTTTATTACCAAAGAAATTACAAGGGCTTAATTACCTGCCAGCCAGCTTTGATACTGTTAAAATTCTCGTCCGAATGTGACAACCTGAACTCCTTCTGCTGTTGTATCTTTGGCTCCCACACATTTTATAGTTGCCTTAGCTCCATAATACGTATTACCTTCCACATAAGCTATTGCATGCTGCAATTCGAGACACCAAAACATTTTTTTAAAAACATATATATACACGTATGTCTATATAGTGCACGCACATGGTGCATTGACGTGATGTCATGCTTTGAGATTACACTGGTTTCCTATGTAAGCAAATAGTTATGTGGTAGCTGAAGATATACCTTTGTATACTTGAATTAAGACTGATACATCCACACACTTATCCTAACTGATGAGATCTTGGTTGGTGTTATCAAAATATAAAGGTAATCAATGGAGATGATTAACCAAGAGGTGTTGATTAATGTTTAATTTTAGAGTTAACTTTTAAGCCCCAGGCCCCCAGCTGATATCGTGTTTATCCATTATTCATTTACCTCACCAAATCCTTGCATCTGCAAAAGTGAACAATAATGATTTAAGTGGTTGTTGGGAGAATTTTTTTATAGGATATGATGAAAGGAGTTCAAAGGAGTAGCAATGGCATTATGAAGAATGATCAAAGACACTTTGATTAATGCATGCACAAGAGAGGAGGTGGAACCACAAGCTTTTCTTAACATTTTTTTCTTCTCTTCTTTTCTTATACCACTCCATTATTGTCTTCACAATGCAAACTTTAAACACTTTTAAGATTTATAGATTCTCCTATATTTCAATTTATTTATAAGTAGTTGAGAAATAGTTTACGAAAAATGGAAACATTTGAAATGATGGGGAAAATTGTTACAAAGTGTCATGATTTGTGCTTTTAATTCCAAACAGAGAATCCACGTGTAATTGGCAGGTCATATGTTAATATTGTGTATGCATTTCTACATGTAAAGACACAGTAGAGTAGCGATTTATGTGTGACATGATGGGGTATGATCATGTGAATGGATGTAAGCGTTTGTCTTGAGGGAAAGACTATTGAGACATGTGACTTTTTCCTTGTTGTTTTTTCTTCTTACTTTTTTTTCCTGGTGAATCATAGACACTAATGCAAGATATGAAACTTTTGAATCCTAAATTGACGTGTTGCTATCATAATTGACACAAAATGTCAAGCATGTGTTCTTCTTTTTGTTTTACACTAAAAGTCATGCACTGTGTGATAGATTCTCCTAGATGTAAATTTTCAAACAATGTTACAAACTAACATGTTGGGCCAAAAGTCTAAGCACAATCAGTTGACCCAGTCCGCCCCATATGGAAGATCATGGCATTGCCTTCAGAAAGCAGCAACTGGAGACATGGTGGTCTATACTAGGGAGAGATTGATTTTCCGCGTTTTATAACCAGTATGAAACTGTGAAATGATTTTAAAACAATGTCGTCTCTAGAATCTAATAACCAGTATGAATCTAAACAATTCTATTTCTCTGTAGATGAACAACCAATACATCACATGTGTCAAGAACTCATTAGTTCATGCTGGCATATCAATCCAAAAAGCAAAACAAGAGGAATCGTCCTCGAAACCCACACATGTTCCCGTCTATCAAGAGTTCTAGACTTGTGTTTCTGAGAAACCTCTGCTACTGCCGGTTCCATGACCACAATCTCAGTGTCCAAAAAACGATCAGCTTTGTGGTTTTATTAGGAAATGAAGAATCAATACTAGATGTTAGAAAAGCAAACCATTTTTGAAACATCTAAAACGAAATCAATCTACCATGCATTCAAGACTTTATGTTCTTAATTAGGAAATGAAGAATCAACAGTAGTGTTAAAAAAGAAAAGCAAACCATTTTTGAAACATCTAACACGACATCAATCTATTAGAAAGAACACAACCAAATGCTCAAAGAAGAAGAACATCAAATTGAAACTGGAAACTTTATTGACTTTGTATGATCTGTCTTTTATATTCTGAACATCCAAGAAGCGTAATCATATACACCAACAACAATAAAAAAAAAAGATTATAACTTTTCTCAATAAACAGAGGCATCATCATCATCATCACCTAATCAATCAGCTTAGAAAAGTCAATCATAATGGGAGTACGGACTGTAATAGTCATCAAACGAGGAAGAAGAAGATCGATCATCATCATCAGAATCATAAACACGATGATTCTGATAGAGATTATGCTCAAAAGCAAGTCGATCTTCATCATCAGCATCATCAGACAAAGAAGAAGAAGAGGAGGATTGAGATTCGTTGTGGTAGGTGTAGGAGTAGAAGGAATCATCAGGAGGGAGACACATAAAAGTCCATAAACATAGAACCAAACGACTCAACTGGTACATCGGGTAGCAAACGGCCATGTCCACAAGCTGCCGCGTGTTGATCCTCTGCGACGACGGTATCCTCCACATCAGCTGCCATGTCTCCGTTGAGACGTCGGCGATCGCCACAACCGCCGCGCTGTTGAACACCATAGCCACGAAAAGACTCTCTCTTTCTCTCTTTTTGGTTTAGTCGTCGATTTGACTTTTCTTGCGTTGGTTTGTACTAAAGAGAGAAAGACTTTTAAATGTTTTTATTACGCAACTAAACAGAAAGAGATATGTTTTGTTTATTCAATGTCGACCATAAAGTTGTTATCTTTGTAACTACAATCTAGGTCTTCGGGTCTGGTTCACGGGTTCGGATCGGTATTTTTTTAGATTTTTTTCTTTTTGGTAAAAATGTTCTTTAGATTTTTGATAATTAAATCTAATTAGATAATCAAAAATCCTTATTTCATATAGATCGGTTCTTTTCGGATCCTTGAGTACATTGTCAATTTAAATGTAACTAGATTTTGACCAGCTATTAAAAGGACGAGATTATTTTCGAATGATATATATTTTTATTTTTGATTGCGTATATATTTTTAAATGTTACACATGAAATGTTATATTCAGTGTTCTGTAACCCGGTCTGTACCCGCAGTTAAATCGATAACAACGATGACTCTATATAATCTGATTAAACTCTATTTAAAAATTCTATTAAACCCGCAATTTTGTTGTAATCTTTTATATTGGTAAAATTTATCTTATTATTATATTTTTGGTCAGCATTATTATACAAATTAACTATTGTCATTCAACCGGCCTTATACTTGATAATAAATTAAATTTTTAAAAATATTTACTATCAATATATATATATATATATATTACCTTATGAAATTATTTATTAGTTTATATGTCGTACTTTAATATTTGTTTTAATAAGTTAAAATATGTTGTAAAATTCATGCATTTATTTTATTATGTTATTTTATAATTTAGAAAATAGTTAATAGATGGATTAAGTTACTTTATATTTATTACTTGATGTAGCAATTTAATTAAGAATATAAATTATGTATATATAAATACTATAGAATTTTATTTCTTTGTATATAAATAAAAAATGAATTAAAACTCATTTTTTAAACTACAGTTAGTTATTTATTATGACTTTTATGATTTAAAAATAAATACTGAAAAGAAATGTGTATTTAAATTTTAAATAAAAGATATTATTATGATGTAATCTTAGTAAAATATATTTACGAATATATTTTTAAAGATCTTGTTTTGAAAACATTAAAATATTAGATATAGTATATATTTAATAATAATTAAGTTAGTTATAAGAGAAATAATAGGAAATTAAATAAATGTAATGGTCCAACCTCTACTATTTGTAAGTAGATACAAAATTCTTCTGTTTTAATAGTATTGATTTTTTGCTGCGTAATGGATTTCCGTCGGTTTGAATATTTAGGATTTGAAAAAGATTCGAAATATCCGGAATAGACTGAACACCCAAAAATAAAATACAAATATCCCCAAAAAATAAGTAAAAGAGATATGTTTTGTTATTCAACGGGGGTAATTGGTTCGACTTTAACATGTGACTTTATCTTTAATTTTCATTTACAACCATATAACTTACCAATCATGTTTTATCTATTTTTTTAAACTAAAGCCAAAACTTTAAAAATACGACTACAAGAACCTTATTTTCTATTGCAAAAAATAGTGTTGTAGGAATATCTTTATTTTTTATTTTTTCTTCTCGTTTAATTTTTATATATATATTAGATGCAGCTACATCAAAATATTCTACAGTAAATTCTCTGCAACTACGGTTTAACCAATCTCCCCCAATGTAACGTGGAAAAAGTGGTTCAGACACTCTTAGAGCGGAGAAGACTGCGTGAGGTTGGTTTCACAGAGCAGCGTCCACCTCCCGCTTTCAACGTTAGAAGGATTAGGGGCCGGTGCCTCCAGGGCCCACTATGACCCAATAAGCCGACTTCAATTGGACCATCATCTTTAAAAAAAAAAAAAGAAAAAAACGTGGAAAAAAAGTCGTGTACAAGGAGAATTATTTGAAAGTTGGAACCTTTTAGTTCTAAAGCCCAAAAGTCAAAAGCTTTCTGAGAAGAGCTAGATCCCGTAGTTCTGTTACTTCTGTTATAAGTCCGGCCCATTACTTGTCTTGATATTCAGCACCAGAGGAGAGACAAAGATAGAGGGCACTGAAGCAGCAAGTGGTCATATGAAGTGCAAAGAAGATAAGGGCATCGTTAGACGTTTTCAGACCCGTAACAATGGCTCTGTCTCATTCCACGATTGTTTCACACAGTAGTTGTCTTCCTATGTGTAGATACTCAAAGCTTCGTCTTCTTAGCTCACCTCCTTCTTTGCCACTTCATTTCAATAATAACGTCAAGAGGTTAGAGTCTTTTCATCTTCCACCACCAGCTGCAGCTGCTGCTTCGTCCTACTTTCCAATCGATGTTGAGTATCTCCAGCGAGAGTTCTCTGGCCATGGAGCTACTTTTGAGGATATCGGTATATATTTTTCGAACTTTTAATTGTCTGATATTCGAATGTGAAGAAGCTTACAAACTTTGATGTGCTGATTAGGTGAGACATGTGTTGCCAAACTGAAACTGGACAATGGTAGTTCAGCCAATGTGATGCTAACACGTGGTGTGGTGACATCGTACAAAGTCAAAGTCTGGCACGGAGGCAAAGTGGAGCTTCTCCACACATGGGTGGACCACGAACAAGAAGAAGAAGTAGTGATAAGAGGAGGTGTTTCATCTGCATTTAGCTCATCAGACGAAACTGACGAGTGGAGTCTCCATGGGATCACTGGAGATTCAGAGAATTGTGTTCAAGTGGAACTGAGAAGAAGTGACAAGAAGATGAAAGAGATTGAGATGAAACAGATTATAACTCTTAGAGGAGACACACTAAGTATTGAGCTTTGTGTGACAAACAAAGGAGTTTCACCAGTTAGTATTAAAGGCGGTTCACTTGTGAGTTATTTGACAGTGAGCACACCAGAAGCTACATATGCAGTTGGGTTGGAAGGTTCAGATTTTGTTGAGAAGACTCCTTTTCTTCCTCGTTTCGGTTTGGTTCAAGGCGAAGAGGAAGAAGAAGATGGTCAATATGGGTTGAGTGGGGAAGAAGAGAGCAACTACAAACAGTTGAGTGAAGAGATGAGTAGGATTTACACACTTGCTCCAAGTAGCTTCACTATAATTGACAGGGTAAAATAATATACATTAAGTAGATCTTCATTTAAAATTTTTCTTTTGTGGATTTAGTGAACTAAAATGATGTTTAACTTTTGTCAGGGAAGAAGGAACTCAGTGGTAGTGGGGAGAGAAGGGTTTGAAGAAGTGTATATGTACAGCCCTGGTTCAAAACTTGAGAGTTACACAAAGTCTGCTTATGTCTGTATTGGACCATCTTCATTGCTAAAACCAATCTCTTTGGATCCTGGTTGTGTTTGGAGAGGTGTGTTGCATCTTCACAATCCTAATTCTTGAGGGTTTTCATGAGCTGACTTTATTATAAAAAGTCTGTAAGAGTAAAACAATTTTTAACAGACTTTCTTACCAAGAAAAGTGAAAATTAAACTGCGCTCAACAAAATATTTGGTGGTATGTGTAGACATGTAATAATTCTTGGCAAAATTGGACACAACAAATGAAAATATAAGCCTACAGCTAATGCATGAGCCAACTCAATAGGCCACTAGAGAGACCACCAAAGAAACAGAAAAGTTTCAACATTTTGGGATAAAAGTTTACACCTGAAAAGGTAGAGGCAATTCTACAGAAAAGCATTCAATTCGTACACAAAAAAGCAACCTTTATACTAGTACTGTTGATCCGGTTGGTCAGGGCCACTGAGTTTGGTTGGTTCTTATTAGGTCATAATAACAAACATACCCTCAAATAAATAAAATTAACAGAGAAAATAAAAGAGAGGAGAAAATTAACAACACATACGACTACGAGGCTACGACTTTTGATCTATTCTCTCTGTCTCTCAAATCAGAAAAAAAAAGTATCTGCCTTTTTACAAAATTTCTGCTTCTTTTTTCATCGCTTAAAAGGGAATTTTTATTCTCTTTCAGTTTATAGCATTACCATTGCTTTGACTCTTTTGTCAGTTTCCTCTATAAATCTGTGTGCATATTTATGCTTCTTCGATTCTCTTAAAAGAGCCGACCTTTAATTTTTACACTTCTCAAAGTTGGTAGCTTTATTATTCCATTCTGGGCAATGGGCTAAGAAGTTTGTTTCTCCATTGATGATAAACTGTTTCAAAGACCTAATTCATGCTTTCATGACTGTTTTGCTTTGTAAGTTTCCTTTTTATCATTCTGTTTTTTTTTTCTGTTTCTTTGATCAAAAAAAAAATTATGTTTTTCTGTAAGCACTTATCTGACATATAAGCGGCAAGTTGGGGGTATAACCACCTCACAAGTCTTTGTAAATACTCTTTTGTTTCAGCCACTAGTGACGATGATAGTCATGTAGATGGTCATGGGAATGATTCTACAGAAGAAGATGATGTAGTAGTGGATGCAAAGGAAAACGAAATTCAAACTGGTGGTGATACTCTGACTCTGACAAGTAGTCTCAGAAAGGTGGAATTGGATTCCAGTTCAAAGAAGAAGAAGAAGAAGAAGGTACAATGGGTGGATGTGATGGGGATAAAGGACCTTGCTGAGATTCGTGAATTCGAACCCTGGTATGCTCTCTCTTTCAACTGGATTAATTATTTTTGTTTGAGATTCTCATATTTGTTTAAGGACTAGTCAGAATTTGGTCATAGCGCTTCTTTGTAATGGAATCATATTCTTCACTCTTTTGGTTGGTTTCTGCTATACATCATGAACAATGATTTTTTTCTTAACTAGTTCAAAGCACTACGTTTCTATTTTTTATTTTTTATTTTTATGGAGAATTTAATGGATTTTGTATTATCTATCTTTTTTTTCATTGCAGTGAAGATGATGATATTGACCGGCGGACGAACTGTGTGTGTGTTATCCTATGATCTGTTCATTTTAGTTTTACTGGAAGATCCAAGACCAGCATTTGAATCTCATATACATAGAGAGGTACACATAGAGAGATGATCTGCATTTGTGTTCTTCTTCTTCTAGAGATGCTAATTAGTATACATCTTTAACTGTATTTGTTTCTTCAACCATTCAATGAAAGTCCTTCCTCATTTAAAATTTATCAAAAACTTAGCGTTCACTATGATGTCCCTCAGTATCTACTTATGCAAGTTAGTTCATATGAGTTGGGGTCAAGTGTCTACATGACAACTTTAATTGGTTTGTAACTTTAGCAGCTTGTTGTCCTTTGACACAGGCAGCTCTTTTTTTTTTTTACATTTTGTAAATTATAATAGTAATACTTTTATGTGTATAGTTGTTGGCATAACAGAGAAAGAGATTATCAGAGCTGAGAAAAATGCTGGTTTCATTAGCAGTAGATTGAGGGAGATTCAGGTGAGTGCCTCTTGAAACCTTCTTTAAAAGTATTGTTTTGTGTTGCTACACCAAAAAGTAATGTATTTTGGCTCTCTGAACTGTGTAAGTAGATGTAATACTATTTGAGAAAGAAAGAACAGAAAGCTCAACAGGAGAAGGATTGCAATTTCTTAATATTAACTTGTATCTCTAATTGATGGAGTAGGAATGGTAAAAATATGAGAAAGCATTACAGAGGTTTGAGTCCGTGTTAGGTTATAAACCAACACCAGATGAAGCATCAGTTGCAAGTTACAATGTTGCTTGTTGGTTGCTACTCAAAGCTTAATAAGGTAAATAATCTTTCTTCAGATACTGCATTTTGACTTACAAAGTTATATAAGAATTGTGTTGGCATCTCTATTATTCAGATTCATCTAGTTCATTACTTTTTATTTAAATTTTCCATTTTGATCATTCATAGTGTCAAATTAGTGCAACGGCCAAAATACTCATATCTCAGAAATATCATAGTTGTGTATATTATAGAAGAACTAATTGTTCCCACACGTCTAATTATGTTTTTCAGCACATACTGATAAGATGATTAAGCTAGAAAAGCAAATATTAATAAGCCAAATATATTGAGATGCTACAAGTTGTTGGAGTAATCAAATATATTGAGATGCTACAAGTTACAGTAATTCTAATCTTTTTTACTTTTAATTTTATGTGGTTATATTTTCTAATTATAATGCATGTTTTACTTTGGTTTGTTAATATACTATAATATATAATTATTCATTTTTCGTCACAGAGTAATTCTGGAGGGCCTATGATGAATATGAATGGCGAAGTAATTGCAACTGTGAGGTTGTAAGTAGAAACACATACTTGAACATAACCATTGAAAGGATTGAATTTTTCATTCA
Organism: Raphanus raphanistrum subsp. raphanistrum; assembly: GCA_019706035.1. Taxonomy (NCBI): domain Eukaryota; kingdom Viridiplantae; phylum Streptophyta; class Magnoliopsida; order Brassicales; family Brassicaceae; genus Raphanus; species Raphanus raphanistrum. Next base: position 427,314 of record CM033985.1, on the reverse strand, counting down.
TTTCGACATTGTATGCAAGTGCTTAACATTTGAAAAGTATTTTAATATTATTTATTATGTTTAAGAGCAAGATGTTTATTGACAATTTCTTTTAGTTATTGGTTTTATGTTTCCACTTGAATTGCTTTTAAGTAATGGATGCATGATGATTTTAAATTTATAATATTATGTTAATGTTTCCTTTTGTTATTCCTATTACCAGTATTTAGAAAATACGTTTTGCATTTTTTATAAATATGACGTATAATTTTGTTTTAACTTCAGTTGATATGAATGTCTATGCCACAATCGTCTCTTATTGAGGGCCGATCCATCTTGGTTAAATCACATCCGCTTTCTTCAAGTCATTCACTTTAAACGACACCTCAGTACCAAAAAATCAATTATAATGAAGTCAAAATTAAAGATAGGTTGTTAACCATTAATCTGGTCGAGGTTAAGCATCAATTCATACATGTGCAGCACTGACATAATGAACTTGGAGAATAGACCATGCCTTAAGATCCTTGTTGTACCATTTGACTTGTGTTTCACGCAAGGTCTCAAACTCTTCAATCGGCCAATGGAAATGATTGTCATGTTTCAATCTCCCTGAAGACCAGACCAACCCTTCGCAATATCTGTCTGTCCCATATATATTGATACAGCCTGGAAATCAGACCATATAAATTGATGAACTGAGATTCAACCTGAAAACAAGAAGATAATTTTTTTTTGAGTTTTTATGAGTTTTTATGAAGCAAAACTGAAACAAATGGAAGATGAATAAGATGCTAATGATATGAAGAATAAATCAGAGTAAATAAACAAAGATAAGTGATAGATATGGTGGAATCAAGCTGCTGGATGTGTATCACTCTCAGCTTGATCAAATGATGGATTGAAGTGGATTTGCGGATGAAGGTTTGATTAACCAGATGGGATGATGGACAAAACGGATTGAATAGACACCACAAAGCTCTGTGAAAGGAGACTTTGATAAGCCTGGTTGCTCAAGAGCTGCTTCTCATTCAAACAATAGTTTTAAGAAAACTAGAAAACTGCATTTTCATTCATAAAATTCAAGGGTGATTATTACAAAGACAACTACTGAGCTTATATAGGCTCGACTTTGGGACATTCTAACAGTCTAAAATTGACTAAAGGAAACAAATAAAATTGAAATAAAAGTCTTGGAAGCAAAGGCTTTGATGGCTCCATGAAACTAGCCTTTAACTTGATTTGTTGCCTTTGAAGAGAGATGATCTTGTATCTTGATATCTTCTTGAACCTGGATGGTTTAAGGGGATAAGTGAGCTTCCTGGGAATCTTCTTTACTGTCTGGAATGAGCTGAAGTCGTGCCTGATCTGAAGAGAAAGAGCTGTTGGAGCTTTATTGTAAGAATCTCCAAATAAGGCAGTTTTGGTGTAAGTGTGGATCCTCCTGATCCAATGGGGGCTGGTGCATTGTAGAAGCTCGTGGAACTCTTCTTGGACACATATAATGTCTCCTGGACGTCCTGGTTTAGTCCTGATGTCTTCTGGTCGGATTGAAATTGCTTGAAAATGATCAAACCGAAAGATTGTCCAATCTTTCCATAAATAGCTCCGGTTTGATTTAAATGAGTCTTCATTGAACCAACTGATCTCCTGGGTTTTGGTGTAGCTAAGGACTTCTTGAGTAATTCCTGATTGGTTGAAATGATCTCCTGGACGCCAATGTCTGGTTTGAAGCTGATTGAACCGGTTAGCTTCCAATTGAGGCAAGTGTATGACTGGTTTGACCAGTTCTGGAAAATTGGATGTAATTTCTGATTTCTGTGGTCATTTCTCCTGATATTGGGCTTTCTGGAAAGATGAGAGATCCCTCTTGAATCCTATGATTGGTTTTGGTTCAGGCCGCTTCTTCATTGGGCTTGAATCTCCTTCAAAAGTCGGGTACTCGCAGATGGACTGGCTGTGAAACTTCCGGTTTGTAAAATTCATAACTTCTTCCTCCGTGAAGCTTTTCTTGTAATTCCAAGCCTCAGTGAATCCGTCATGAGTTGGTCTTCTAGGAAAATTGGATTCATGACAAAAGAACCTCTGGTTGTTGAGATATTCGCCTGGGATTGGACCTCTATCGCTGGTACCTCCAAAGTGGTCGGTTTGGACTGTTTGGTTGACCTCTGGTTCAACCACTGGTTTGATGGCCGCATCATATATGAAGCTAAGGAAACAAAAAAAGGAGCAAGACCAGCTGTGTAGTTCCATGTTGAAGGATCTTGTGCTTCTCCATGAAGTAAGTTTTAGATTCCGTCTGTTGGTCCTAGAGTCTTTCTTGGCTTTAGATATGAATCTTGTTCAAATCTTATTTAAAGTAGAATTTTCAAGTTTCGAATCTCAACTTTAAATAAGATTTGAACAAGATTCGATTCAATTCATTTTCTTTAAGTAGTAGATCTCTACTGATTTCTTTGAAATCTTTCGAGATTAAGTTGAAGTCTTGTTCTTACCCGTCATCACGGTGGTTGCAATCGAAAAATGAATAGTAGATATAGCGGAAACAAAAGAAAAACACAAAAAGTTGTAGAAATTAATTGGATGACAGCTATAAAAATTTGCAAAAAAGGAGAGGACGAAGACAAATTATAATTGTGTCATCCATTAAAGGAAAAATAACAAAAAAAATATTCTAGCTTATCTATTTCAGTGTCCATCAAACTTTCATAACTATGTTTATGAATCATTTGATATATACATATTTATCTGAAAACTGAATAAATATTCAAACTAATCTTTTGATTAATTTCTGGTTAACTGATTTGACGCTAAAGCCAAATCATATGCAAATGTTTACACCCGGAGAAGTTCCAATCAAGGTTTTTTTTTTATCTAAACGACTCTAAACCAAAGAAAACTGAAATATTTGGCAATTCAGTTAGGAGATTTAAATAAATTCATAACTTTTAAAAAAAAATTTAGTTTTTTGGTTCGATTTGAAAATCGGTTAATTTAGTTTTCAAAAAAAAAGAGACCAAATTGTATTTGATCAGTGGCGGAGCTACGATATTGGCAGTGATAGAACCGTATTTTATAAACTACGGATTACTGAATATTGTAAAGAATAAAAATGGTAAAACTATACCAAAGATTAAGAAAAGGATGATACAATAGCAGAAGCGAGATATTATCTCTTTTTAACTCAAAATACGTCCCATAGTGCGACGGTTCGATAACGTAATGAGTCCCAGGATACAACTGCAAACAATCTTCTGAATTTGCGTCACTCTATCAGAAGCCTGGCGAAACTGGTTTTGTGTTGCACTCTCAGACACAAAAGAAAAAAATAAAACATAACTATTCAAGAGAATTTTGTCGTTGCTCATATCAATGTGTTCGTGTGTTGATCACAATATGGAGAGTAGTGGGTTTTATAAGCTTTTCCAAAAGCAAAGACCATAAAACGTTATGACATTGATTCCTGTAATTAATATGAATCAACCATTATGACATTGTCAAAACAACCATAATGACATAGTCAAAAAACGTTTTTTGATATAAAGAAAAGATATTTATGATTTCTTTTAATTACTAAATAATTTAAGACAATCACTAAATTGATTTGAATTCGGTTACAATAACAAAAGGACGGTTATAGTCCGTTGACCAAATTTCAAACTTAATTCCAAATTTAATTTGGTTAACTCGGTTTTGTGCACACACATTTCAACCGCTATATCTTTCCAGAAATATACTATAGTATATTCATACTTCTCCATATATAAACAAGAGGATTCACACCTCATATTTTATGTTGGACATTTACTAGTTTTTAAACATAGTCAAATATTCAAGCTTAGAAGCTTTCCAAGTCAATGACTTTGGACCAACATTTCTTATTCAAACGAACTTTGTTTTTGACATATTAATACACTACTTCATAGTGTTTGTCAATAATTCAGTTATCCGACGAACGTCTTCGCCCGGAAAACTTACCGAAAATGGTCTAAAACCATCTCGTCAAAAAACGAGTTCCAACAGGCAGGTGGGTCAATTGATTCATGTGAATTTTTATCAAAAAAACATTTACATGTATAATTCTTTAGAAACTAGGTAAAGTTTGTAAAAAATCCAAAATGACCCCTATAATACTGTATATGCTGATTTTGAAGTTGAACCCTCTAAAAGTTTTTCCTACCTCTGCTGGACTGCTACTGATATTGATCTTATCTAAAAGTTTTCAAAACTGTAATCAATCTAAACCAAAATTTAACAGAATTTTGAAAACTTCGGTAGAAAGTTTAAAGACGAACTAACTGAAAACCAAACCAACTTTTTTCTATCGATTTTTGTAAAATTATAGCCAAATCAAACAAACCGGATCTCGAACTAACCGAACCAGCATGCATAGTTTTTGATACATCGGCCAAAAAAGATGCAAAATATTTAACAAAGCAAATAACATGTCAATAGGGCCCACATGTCAAAGGGTTATGGGTTGGAAGCCCAAATAAAAATCAAAGCCGAGAAGGAAAATAATAAAACGAGAAAGACATAACATAAGTTTGCAATCTCGGTTATCTCCCGCCTATAAAAGCAGTATCGACATAGGAATAGGATTGATCTGAAGGGAGGGTGAGAGAGCCGAGGATTGGCAAAGGCTGAGCAGGAAGGATTTGATTCGATCATTGCCTGAGGTACTTACTCACTGTGTGCGTGTGTGATATTGATTTGATGAAAGCTGTAGTATCTTGTTTTTTTTCCCGATAGCTAGGTGCATATCCAAGACGTGGAAAAGGACAATTGATTCCCGAACCTTCCAGAAACAACAGTTGATCCGTCGTAGAAGGCAATCAGGGGATGCAGATGATGTCCTTTTTGTGCATTCTTGATTATAGTGATTACGAAGATGGAAGGATGAGAATTGTGTTGGGGCAAGTAATTTGCACGGTCATGCTCCCTTTTCGTGTCATCCAGGTTTGCCATGGTAGTTGTGACGGTCTGCTATGCCTCACCCATTTTTTTCACACCAAATTTTGTGATCAACCCCGTAACTGGATGGCATCATAGTTTTCCACTCTCTAGATTCCAACAGTTGTGCGTCGAGTGTTTCGATAAAGGAGACTATAGCACTTGTCGTCCTAAGATTGGATTCGGTAAAGACAAACTCAGGGGCACATACAAGCCCGTTTGGCTATACAATTCATCGGAATTTGGACTAGACAATGTTACTACTTGTGAAGTGTTTGATTTTGGGACCAACGCTTGGAGGTACCTTCTCCCTGCTTCTCCCTATCGGATAAGTGATTACCATTTTCCCCTGTATTTAGATGGCTCTCTCTATTGGTTCACTGAATGTGAAGAAACCAAGGTATTATCTTTCTGCCTTCAAACCGAAACTTTTCAAATTATCTCTAAAACTCCCTTTACCCATCTACTACGTAAACCTAGTGACTTCATCATGTCCGTCCTTGATAACCGCTTGTGTGTCTCCAAATATACATGGCCCAAACAAGTCATATGGTCGCTCTTGTTAGATGATTCTTCTTCAGGTGGTACATGGGAGAAATTTTGTTGCATAAATGTCATGAGAACTTATATTTGGTTTGGGGCACTCGACTTCGCACTGGAACCAGTAGCAATTCTGGACACGAATAAGTTATTACTTGATGGTTTTGGAAGCTTGATTCCAATGGGGGCACTGGTGATGTATGATCTCCATACTAAATCTCTTTCTTTATTCTACACACCCACCACCCTCGGACAATGTGTTTGTTATTTCCCAAGCTTACTCACTGCTTTACCAAATTAAATTATGGGGAATTGGGCTCTATAGCCATGAAAAAAGTTAATTAGCAGACTAGCGTTTTTACCTAACGGAAGGATATACGCCGTTATAAATATATAATATTACTATGATATCCTCTTAAACTTACCGGCTGACCTGATAGGAAAAATAATAAAAAAGAAAATTAATTTTTACAACGAAGTAACTCGTGTCCTTCCCCATTCCACACAAACTCTCTCATCTTTCATCCTCTCCCGTTTCTCCCTCTCGATAATCCCCACAGCAATTCCCCTTTCGATAATCCCCATTCCGTTCGCCGGTGCATGTAATCAGAGACTACGTTATCTCCGTCGTTCTCTCTTCCAAGTCGTGTGGTGGTTCTTTTGGGTTTAGGTCTCGGCGGAGGGGAGTAAAACCACCGGTGGTTGTCTATTCCATTTTAATTGCTTCCTGCCGCTTAGCTCTCACACTTCTGTAAGTTATTGTCGTTGTCTCCTTCTCCTCTGTTAAAGTTATTGTCGTTGTCTCATTCTCCTCTGTTTGTTGGATTGCAATTTTCCGATCTGCTCAAAATTAGGATTTGCCGTTGTCTCAAAATATGACTCCCCAAAGAGAATTAGGGTTTGCGTGTTCCCGGGTTGTTTGAGGGCTTTTTGAATTTGATTTGTTTCATGTCGATGCTGTAAAATATGTGGGATAGTAAGTCATACGAAATCTTTGTAGAATTTTTTAACTTTGAAATGGTATGTGAATACACATGGTATGAATTTTAAGTTCTAGTTTCTACTTCAAATGAAATAGTATTCGTAAACCTATCAACCATGTGACATAGTATGGAAACATTTTTACAAGTATGCTTCCTAGAACTGGTGGTTGTGTGTCGTTTTCTTAGTAGGGTCTTAAACAACGGTTTGGTACTGTTTCAACTACGGTTTGATTTTCTTTTTTTTTGAAATGGTATGTTACTACACATAGTATGAATTTTAAGTTCTGGTTTCTACTTCAAATAAAATAGTATTCGTAAACCTATCAACCATGTGATATAGTATGGAAACAATAAATGGTGCATGGGAGGATGAGGACCTTGCGTTGTTGAGTGCGTCACAGTTTGGCCAAGTACTGAGGATGGGGTCCCATACCTTCTCCGTTATGTTTCTTCATTACATTCTTTCACGCCAGTTGGTAACGAGAAGGACTTCGAACTTTGGTGGCTTTTCGTTGGGAAGTCAATACGTTATGCTATTCAAGACTTCGCACTTGTGATCGGATTCAATTGTTGACCAATAGTGGACGTCCACCTTAAGTCGAAGGGTAAAGGGCAGCGGGGGAAGGGAAGTTCTAACTCCAAGTCCTCGGCCTCATCACCGTCAATATGGGATGTTCTGTTTGGAAAAGAGGATAAGCCCACCACCAGTTGGATAATTGACCGCCTTGTCAAGGGGAAAAAATACAAGGACCTGTAACCCGTCTGTGATTGTCCTTGTTGGTGCTTGTGGAAGATATTTTGTGGGGAAATACCGGATTATCGTCTTACTATCATGCACATTATCGTCCAGGTGACCCGAGAATTATGGAGATGTTTTGTATCTACATTTCTATACCATTTAATATATATGAAATGGAAATTGTACTATACTTTATTATGTATGCTTGACTAATTATGTATGCTTTAATATGAGAAGTTTTTGTACGTGTTTGGAATTAAATTTAGTATACACAATAACACACTACCCTTGTTTATCTTTGGATTTGGGTTGATATTTCCAGATTAGGGTATAATATTAAAAATCACCAAAACTAATCGTCTGTTATACTGTTGATATTTGGGATTTGGGTTGACATTTCCTACTTAGGGTTTAGTTTTGATAATTGAGTTCGGGTATGTCAAGTACTATACTTGATTATGCTATGCTTGACTAATACACACTATTTCTATACTATTCTATGTGTAAAATATAGTATGGAAATCATGTTAACTTTAAAAGAGTAAATTTCCTATGAAACCATGTTTATTAGAATATTCGCACAAGAACTTACCTCCTTCTTGCTTCAAACGAGTGGATCTTTAACTTCCTTCACTTTGTTACTTCTGAGTGTCTTCACATAGATTACAGTGATTATTATATGGAATACACCATTTATGGTTTGCTTTCACTTCATCATTTGAGATTAGCGGTATTAATTTCCACCACTCGTGTACCCCTCTACAGTAATAATATCATCAGTAAATCTACTTTTCTACGTGGTTTTTCCCTCCTCTTTAATCTGCAAGAGCTGTAGCCCACAATTACAAATTTATTGCACTAACTACATCATCGCCTCTCCCCAACCGCACATTTCAACGTCTATTTTCGTGATTATATTAGTAAATTATAAACAATAAAGCTATTCTATTTTTGTCATGAAAAATAAAATCTATTCTCATGTAAAATAGATCCTTCATAACATGCTGTTTCATTCCATGTGTTCCTTACAGATGTCATATACGCTTCGTGTAATTAAATGCCCCAAAAAGAACCACGTCTCATACTTCTGTAAATGTAACTCGCAACTTGTTAAGCGAAGGGGTAGAACCGGCTTGATTGAGACCAAAAAGCCAAACACTAAATTATGTCAAAATCATGTCTATTTGTTTAATTTCACTCTGAAATATGGCTATTACGCCAATAAGCCCTTAAATTATGTCTCTATATTTGTTGTTGTATTTTTCATTTTCTTTTAACCGTTGTAGTTTCAACATTTTTTTAAGTGCTGTAGTTCAAATTCTTTAGAAGAATTACAGGACAGAGAGACCAGATCAAACTATAACCGTATCCTTCATGAGAAAACTGAATTTTTGAACTGCAGGAATAGAGCACATGTACAACCACGACAATCAACGGAAATTGCAATCAAATATTTATAAGCAAAAGAGAATCAGTGTCATAGAGTGAGAACTTAGCATTTTTATTAAGTTTTAATGGCATTCTCAACAATGTAACACATAACAAAATACTGAGTTAATAGTTTAGATGTTACATTAGTAAACCAAAAGGTTCGCAGATGCTTAATAGATTTTTAAGTAATGATTTCTACAACAGGTAAACGAGTGATTTGAATCAAGGCCTAAATAACCTACTCGTTAGCTCTTACACACCTTCTTGTTTATCATTTCTCAAGGCAAGTCTGGAGAATATTCTTCTTGATAGCTTGTTTGGTTCGCCTAGAAAGTGTACAGAAACCTGCCAAACCGAGTCTGATACCAAGCAGAGTAAGGCATCCTCATCAGATCGGAATGGGTATGTTCTACTTCTACATAACTCGGATAGTATTTCATAACAAAAATTGCATATTCTCTAAACCAAAACAATCTTTACCTTTTCAGACTCGGTATGGGCAGAAGAAACAAGTGTATGGTTGAAAGGCGAGTAAAAATATTATCGAATAAATCAGCTTTAGGATATTATTGAAGAACATATGCTGTTACGTGTTTCACAAGAATGCAAATGTGTGATCTGGTACAAGAGAGTGACACGACCATCGGTAACCACGAGATTCCCATCGTCTGAGATGAATTGGATGGGTCTTTGAGTCGTTGGTCGGCGTTTTGAACATAATTCTGTCTTGGCCGAAACAGAGTCACTACAAGAAAACGCATGCCTAACGACCAAAGATTACGACTACAAATAGGTGGTCGTAAATTCCGGACCGCTTTACGATTAAGTTACGACGAAGTAAATATTAGTCGTAAAGTCGACGTAAAGTTACAACTAAAAGTCCGAGTCGTACTTTAGTCGTAAAGTTACATCTAATTTACGACTAAAACTTTCTGTAGTCGTAAATTAGATGTACCTTTACGACTAACTTACAACTAAATGTTTTACATCTAATTAACGACTAAAGGAGTTATAAATTAGTTGTAATATTACGACTTAGGTACATCAAAAGTTCTTTACATCTAATGAACAACTGATTTACGAGAACAAAGTTGCAATTTGGTAGTTAAGTTATAATTTAAACGTAAATTAGTTGTAACATTGTACGTACCAAAATCGAAATTTCTCTATAAATATGATCTTCTCCCTCATTCTTAAGATGCACAAAAAAAAAACCAAAAGAGAAAAAAAAAAACGGGAAATAGTTAAAAAAATGTCAGAAAATATTTATGCGCTTCGGAGTTGGATGTATGCGCATAAAGATTCAACAGGAAAAGTAACAGACGAATTTCTGAACGGAGCAGAGATATTCATGTACCAGGCCGGACAGACGCCTCTCACAAAGGAAACGGGTAAAATGTTCTGTCCATGTCGTAAATGCAAAAATACGAAGTTTGCTGCTAGTGAAACCGTTTGGAAACATATAGTAAATAGAGGATTTACTCCACATTACTATATTTGGTTTAACCATGGAGAGGGTGATAATAGGAATGAAGCTAGTGGTAGTAATCATGTTGAAAATGTTCGTAACAGAGATGAACAGCATTTGCCTTCTGAAAGTGTTATTCAAGAAAATCATATGTTAGATCATGATAGAATGCATGATATGGTTACTGATGCATTTCGTGAAACAACATCAGTAATAGAGGAGGTTGAAAATGTAGAGGGGCCTAATTTAGATGCAAAAAGATTTTATGAAATGCTAGCAGCAGCAAATGAGCCAATCTACGAAGGTTGTAGAGAAGGTCTTTCTAAATTATCTTTGGCAGCTAGGATGATGAATATCAAAACTGATCATAACTTACCTGAAGTTTGTATGGATGCATGGGCTGAGTTGTTTAAAGAGTATTTGCCTGAAGATAACTTGTGTGCTGAATCTTATTATGAGATTCAGAAACTTGTTCATAGTCTTGGCTTACCTTCGGAGATGATTGATGTGTGTATAGACAACTGTATGATATACTGGGGAAAAGATGCAGAATTGTTAGAGTGTAAATTTTGCAAGAAGCCAAGATATAAACCGCAAGGACGTGGACGAAATAGGGTGCCGTACCAGCGGATGTGGTACTTACCAATCAAGGATAGACTCAAGAGATTATATCAATCTGAAAAGACGGCAGCGTCGATGAGATGGCATGCAGAACATGATCAGAAGGAAGGAGAGATCAATCATCCCTCTGATGCCAAAGCGTGGAAACATTTGAATAATGTCTATCCTGATTTTGCAAGCAACCCCCGCAACGTTTATCTTGGGCTCTGCACAGATGGCTTTAGTCCATTTGGAATGTCTGGAAGACAATACTCTCTCTGGCCAGTCTTCTTGACGCCATACAACCTTCCACCAGAGATGTGTATGGAAAAGGAATTGCTTTTCATGAGTATATTGATACCTGGACCCAAACATCCCAAAAGATCCCTTGATGTTTTTCTACAACCTTTGATTGAAGAATTGAAGGAATTGTGGTCAACAGGCGTGCAGACATATGATTGTTCAACGAGAACAAACTTTACAATGCGAGCAGTTCTACTGTGGACTATTAGTGATTTTCCTGCATATGGGATGTTGTCGGGCTGGACGACGCATGGGAGGCTATCTTGTCCATATTGTATGGGAAGCACAGACGCATTTCAGTTGAAGCATGGTAGGAAGACGTCCTGGTTTGATTGTCATCGGAGATTTCTTCCCATTAACCATCCGTACCGAAGGAACAAGAAACACTTTCGGTCAAAAAGGATAGTAAGGGACACCGCTCCACCATATTTATCTGGAGAGGAAATCGAGAAGGATATTGATTACTATGGTGGACAAAGCACAGTTGTCAAAGGCGGTAATTGGCATAATCCTCCGAATATGCCTAATGGTTACGGGACTCAGCATAATTGGCACAAGAAGAGTATATTTTGGGAACTTCCATATTGGAAAGATCTGCTGCTGCGCCACAATCTGGACGTGATGCATATAGAGAAGAACTTCTTTGACAACATCATGAATACGTTGTTGAACGTCCCTGGGAAGACAAAAGATAACAAGAACTCAAGGTTGGATTTACCTGCATTATGTTCTCGGATTGAACTGCATATTATGAACGATGGGAGAATTCCAGTTCCCATTTTCAGATTGTCAGCACAAGCAAAAGCTGCGTTGTTCAAGTGGGTGGCGTCAGATGTGAAGTTTTCTGATGGATATGTTTCAAATCTATCAAGATGTGTTGATCATCAGGGACAAAAGTTTTCAGGAATGAAGAGTCATGACTGTCATGTTTTTATGCAACGACTTCTGCCATTTGCACTTGCGGAGTTGGTTCCAAAAGAGGTTCACGAAGCACTTGCAGGTAACAAATAATTAAAGTTATTATTTCTTCTTGTTGGAAAAAAACTTATGATTGTAAATTATGTGTAGGCATCGGAGCTTTTTTCAGAGATCTTAGTGCACGCACCTTAACTGTAGACGTCATCACACAACTTGATGCGAATATCCGGATCTTGATGTGTAATTTGGAGAAAATTTTTCCTCCGTCCTTTTTTGACGTCATGGAACATCTGGTTATCCACCTTCCGTATGAGGCAATGCTACGTGGACCTGTTCATAATGGATGGATGTATCCTTACGAACGAGCTATGAAATATTTGAAAGGCAAAGCAAAAAATCTGGCAAGGGTGGAAGGTTCAATAGTTGCTGGGAGTTTGAATGAGGAAACATCTCACTTTACGTCCTACTACTTTGCGTCACAAGTCCGGACCAAAAAAAGAATACGAGCAGATATGATGATGGTGGTGTTATGCCGACATATATTGTTGAAGATGTTCCAGACATATTTACTCAGATTGGACGTCTTGGTGGAAAACTAAAAGAAGTTTGGTGGTCAAGTTCTGAAGACGCACATAGTGCCCACACATATATACTTCTTAACTGCGAGGAGATTGAATCATTTGAAAGGTAATTGAAATTATTATTTCTGTTAAATTTTACCACACATATATAACACTTAATGATAATTTTCTTTTAAAACAGCGATTTTGTTGCCCAAGTCGAAGAAGCTATACCAGGAATATCAACTGCTGATCTCAACAAAAGGAAAGACCAACACTTTGTGAAATGGTTAAAAACGCAGGTACGTCGTGTATCTAATTAATTAACATGAAAATTAATTATATGATTGGTTAAGTCTTTATACAAATAAATGTTGATGTTCCAGGTTGATTATGATGATCAATTTTATCCTCAATGGTTTCACGAATTGATACAAGGTCCGGTCGGTAAGGTCACCATTGCATCTATGTATTTCACAAGAGGATACACTTTTCACACTTACGAATATGGAAGTCGACGAGCAACAATGAACTATGGAGTATGTGTGAAAGGTGAAACAGATTTCTATGGAATCTTAAAAGAGATCATCGAAGTGGAGTTCCCCGGTGTAGTGAAGCTGAAATGCGTGCTCTTCAAATGTGATTGGTTTGACCCCACAGTCAATAGAGGTGTTCGATATAGCAAGTTTGGTGTTGTTGATATAAATGCTTCACGGAGGTACAACAAATTTGAACCCTACATATTGGCTTCTCAAGCAGATCAGGTTTGTTTTGTTCCATACCCGAAGATCAGACAATCTGGAATATCTTGGTTAGCCGCTATAAAAGTTACACCTCGGGGCAGAGTTATGAATGATGACCCACCGCCATTACAAGAAGATGCAGTAAATGAAGTTGAAGTACCCGAACAAGTAGAAGATGATATCTTACTTATTGATCCGCATAATCCGGGATACGAAGAACTTCTAGACGATGCAACGAATGAAGCAAATGAAGATGAATTTGAAGAAAATGATGAAGCGGATGATGTTTCTGATGACGAGTGTCAAGTTCCATTATGTTAGAACGTTTTTTTTTTCATTATGTTAGAACGTTTGTGTTTAACTTTATATTGTAATGTTATGATAATTATATATATATGATTTTTGGAGTATGAAAGAGTATTAAACTTATGATGTTTATCTATGATGTTTGGGGTTTGGGATTTTGAGTTTAGGGTTTAGGGTTTAGGGTTTAGGGTTTAGGGTTTAGGACTTAAGTACGACCACTTTACGACACTATGATGTTTGAGGGTTTGGGGTTTCGGGTTTAGGGTATAACGAAGCTAATTAGTCGTAAGTACGACCCATGTACGACTACATTACCTTTTAGTCCTAAAGTAGTCGTACATGTACGACTCATGTACGACTAAGTCCACCATTAGTCCCTTTTTGGTCGTACAATTACGACCAACGTACGACTACCATGTCAAATGTGCCCCTATTTTACGACTATTGCGTATTAAGTTGGTCGTAAACGTACGACCAGTGTACGTCTAAATTATATTTAGTCTTTAATTAGTCGTAAAATTACGACTAATGTACTACTATTCGTCCCTCTTTAGTCGTAATTGTACGACCAATGTACGACCAACACCAAATCTCTATATAAACTTCTCACCGCGAAGCCATTTCGTTGCTCATCCCATTCTCACTCCCCTCTCTCTTACAACCTCAGAGCTTCTCCCTCTCTAGGTAATTTTTTTTTTGTTTTAGTTATAGGTGGTTAATTAGATTAGGTTTGGAATTTAGTTAGGTTATTAGATTAAGTTTGGAATTAGTTAGGATGATATTAAAATGTGTTTATAATTTTTTTAATTAATTATTTGAATTGTTTTTAATTTTTAATTTTTAATATTTTTTCAGATTGACGATCTTATATGGCTACTACCGGTAGAAAGAGACTTAGGAACCGTGGCGGGAGGACTTCTTATGGGAGTACCTTTCTCGGCCAGACGGATCCATCAGCTTCTACCTCCCGCACCCCCGAAACTGTCCCCGAAAGCCAAATTCCTAGCGTCCCGTATGTGCCCCAGGCGGATCCACATGCATACTATCCGCAGCCTTACGTCGACCCAACTACATACTTTACTTTTGAGGAGGGTCGTGATCATCAGCAGCCTCATGATCAGCAGCCTCATGATCAGCAGCCACAACATCCACAACAACCTCCACAGCCGGCTCCAGAGCAAGTTCCATACGAGGCTCCAGAGGAGGCTCCTGCAGTTCCTGGTCTTCATCCAGATTTGATGGTGCCACCGGATGCACCTTATGCAAGATATTCTGTGGAAGACATTCTCAGGATGCCAGGACGAGAAGGTTTACCCGTCCTCGATCCATATCTACGATCCGGCACGACTTGGTAATTAATTTTAAATTATTTTAAAATTTAAAATTTACATTTAATATTTATAATTATATATTTAAATTCTTTAAATTTTTGTAGGTTTAAAGCGGACAATGATGTGGGCCAGAGCGTTGGGGACATCATCAGAGGAAACTTTCGGATTGCCCATCCTAATTGGACTCTTACACCGAACCACGTTCGCATTACTTGGTTCAAGTGCTTCGCGGTTAGTTTTCAATTAAATTTATTTATTTTTGTTTAAAATTTTAAATAATTTGGCTAATTAATATTTGTTATTATTTTTTGTAGCAAAAATGGCATTGGTCCACTGGGATCAATGAGACGGTGAAGAAAGAGTTCAACAACAAGGCAATGCACCGTCTCAAAAACATTGTTGGCGACTGGAAGGAGAAGTGGAAGTATATCGGGGATGATGCAAAACAAACGTACCTCAGCAATGACGTTTGGACTGGCTTGAAGGCTTATTGGCTTTTGCCTAAGTCAGTCCAAAGGTCTCTTAAGTGCTCGGCCGCCCGGCTAACCCGTGATGCTCAAGGTAACCTGCCAATACCTCATACTTCCGGACAGACTCCATATGCCAAAAGGGCATTGCAAATTGTAAGTTTTAGATTTTTTCTTAATTTTCATTAAATACATATATATTATATATATAAATATATATATATATAATATATTGTTGTTGTTTTAAAATATAGGCTGCCAAAGAAGGAGCGCCGCCGACTCTCGGCCGACTGTACAAGGAGACCCACTCCCATGCCGATGGCCAATTCGTACATCCACGAGCAGAGCAGATCTACAACGATGTAGAAGCTCGGATTCAGGAGGTCCAGACTCAGCGGACGCAACAAAACCCGGATGGTCCACCGGTCCAGCTTTCGGCCATCGAACAAGACCGGATTTTCGAGCAGGTAAAATATTCGACCTTTTTAAGTTATATATACATGCATATATATTTATTTTACATGTGTACTAATAATATCTATTTATAAATTATATATAGGTTGCTCCGAAGAGAAGGGGACGTATAATTGGGATCGGGAGTGTGAATGATGTTCCCATGGCGAGAGCTGAACACGCTGCTCAAAGGGAAGAAGACTCCTCGGTCCGGAGGGAGTTGGAAACTGCGAACCAGAAGTTAGCCGACCACAACGGGATGTTTAAGTCGATGGCAAACATGTTCGATATGCTTCTAGAGACAACTCCAAACGTCGACCCGTCGGTTACAGCATCGTGGAGGAACCTGCGTCCGACCTTCGTCCCCAACCCGACTCCGGAAGAGCAGGAAGATTTGACTCGGCGTGCCGAGGAGAGGAGTTCGGAGCTTTTTTATGATCTTAATGCTTAGTTTTCGGTTTTAGTTATTTTGTATTTTGAAAACTTTGAATTTATGAATGTTATATTATTATGCTTTTATGAATTAAAATGAAATTCGTAAAATATTTTATTTTTTTAAAAAATCTTTTTTTTTGTAAAATTGAATTATTAAAATAAATTTTAGTATTTAAAATCGAATTATTAAAATAACAGATTCGATGTAAGTTAGTCGTTATATTACGACTAATTTACTTCTGCTTGAAAAAGAATTTACGACTACTTTACAACTAATATATAACATCTACTTTACGACTAAACCTTTACGACCCGTTTACGACTCTATTTATTACATCTGATTTACGACCAATATCATTAATCGTAATGGTACGACTC
This sequence comes from Raphanus raphanistrum subsp. raphanistrum, assembly GCA_019706035.1. Classification (NCBI taxonomy): domain Eukaryota; kingdom Viridiplantae; phylum Streptophyta; class Magnoliopsida; order Brassicales; family Brassicaceae; genus Raphanus; species Raphanus raphanistrum. The sequence goes on along the minus strand of CM033985.1, from coordinate 410,727 downwards.
CTTTACGACTAATACTATTAGTCGTAACATTACGACCAATTCCCAACCAATTAGTGATTACGACCAGCGTATTACGACCAATCGTTTTTAGTTGTTCATTGGTCGTAATACCCATTTTACGACCAAGGTACAACTAAACCCGTAGTCGTTAAAGACCTGTTTTCTTGTAGTGAGTATGCAAGAAATGAGAGTGCCATTAACGCCATCAAGTCCTTGTTTGGATTTACCAAGAAATGGTTCACCACACAAAGTTGATATCTTTTTGATGTGATATGTTCATAGCTTTTCCTCTTGGCTACACATATATATACCTGTGAATTTCTTTTACCATTTTCCAGTAATTTTGTATTTGTATTCATCATAGGAATGAATATAAATTTTCAAATGATTATCATCTTCTCAGTTAATATTCAGTCTCTTGTTGTGACAGGACATGTAGTGTAATGGTTTGTGTTAAGTGTATCCATCATCAACCTAGATTCAGATCTGGTGATGTGCGTGCATGTGTTAGTTGCAAACTACATACATGATCACAGAAAACAGTTTTTATATTCATATGACTGATTCAAAATTTCGATTCACACGGCACCACTCAACCAGTCGAGTTCAAAATTAAGCCATACTTAATGTTAAATAAACTCATGATGCATTCTATTTGATCAGACACAAAAGCATTGTTAAGTAAACTGCCACAAAAGCCGTGATGGATAGTCTACACGATTGAGAAGCTTATTCAGAGCAAAACACACAAACTAAGCTTATTCGGAGCAAAACACACAAACTAATCCTCCATCAGCATGATACTAGCGAAAGCAGGCCAATTCTTGGCACGAGTGTTGGTTCGGTCAAAGTCTGGTTCTACTTGATTGAAGTATTCTTTAGCAGCAGCTAGGCTTTTAGTCTTAGCAATGAGATCAACAAAAAAGGCAAGCTCCGAAGGAGAAAATTCCATCTTCTTTTTATCCATCCATTCAAAGATCTATCAACAAAAACAAAATAACCAAAAAAATAAAATAAAATCTCAAAGGAAAGAATGAGAAAAAACTATGAATTCAATGATAGAACCTCCAAGGCATATTCAAATTTGCCGTCTCTGTTAAGCTGTTTTGCCAACTCGACGATATCTTCCTTGGTAACACCCTTATTCTCTTCATCCCTTGTGATGTAATCTAAGGTCTCAGTGAAAAGAAGCTGCAGCTTCCCGAAAATACAACTCTTTGCATTCTCAGCAGAACAAGAAGAAGTAGTGATCTGCCTGTCAGCAGAAGAAGAAGAAGAAAACGGAGCCACCACTATTCTCATCTCTCTCTTCCAGACATGATGGAGAGAACCTGATGCAATACATCGTCGCAAATTAAACATTTTCCCTAAACCCTAATTTTCGATAAACCCAACCCTATCCTCTCTCTCTCTCTATTTATATTTATATTATTTAACTTCTAGTTTGGGCTGTACGTGCGTGCGTATCTGGGTCCATCCAATAAGTTCCGGAGCCGGGTCGTCGGAGTCATACCCGCACGTTATGCTTTTCCCCTCTAGATTAGATTCCCTCTCGTGCAAAACCCCATGACCTTGGGAGAGAGGTCTTGATCACGTTGGTAATGTTAGCTCACATCACATCTCTACTCTTAGTGGTTCTAAGCATAATTCTCTTACCTTCTTGCTTGATCCTAACCGAGTCAAATGTAGACAATCGTGGCTATGCTATCTATTTCTTCAGGGGTTTGATTCCTTATAGCAAGAGATATTTGTTTTTAAATAGTCATATTATATACTTGCCTATATGCCCAACTTCAGGTTTGATTTAAGAGTGGTAATGTCAATCCGGATTTTTCCCTTGCATGCTTCATCTTGGAATACAGGTAATCATCACTTATGTTATCTACGGTTGTGTGTTTTTCTTTTGTTCTTAGAGCTTTGATTCAAATTTTCTGAAAGTATATATTCAGAGCTTCAACCAACTCCACTGCAGCTAAAACAGGACCATTAACTCTTTCACCTAAAAGCATCTAAAAAAAATAAAAGAGAGACTTGTTAACTTAAGGCACTAAGGTTTGGTTGTCACAGGCGAAAAGATTGAATCCTCTTAATGCGTGAATCAAACCTGTCATAGTCCACCATATATAATGCAGATGAGCGCATGCTGGAGTCAGAACCTGCCCACAATGCCAAGCCTTGTGCACACGAGCTAGACCTTGAACATGAAGTTATCCAGTAGTGGTTAATAACTGTTTCATTTTTATCTTTTGATGCCTATGTTGCTAAAATTAAGAAAGATGGACTACATAATTATTGTTTTGGAGGAAAGAAGGATAAGAGAAAAGTAGAGATGAAAACACACAAACAAACTAATTCCACCAACTCTCAAATTAAACGTTCTTGCGAATGCGACGAACACGCCTTGGTCTTTCTTGACACAAAGAGTTTTTCCTATCATATTCAAAGACCCTCATCATAATACTAATGAAAGCAGGAAAATTCTTGGCTTGGGTGTTGCTATCGTCAAAGACTGGTTCTACTTTATTGAAGTAAACTTTAGCCGCATGTAAGCCTTTAGTCTGAGCAATGAGATCAACGTAAACAGCAAGCTCCGAAGGAAAAAATTCCATCTTTTTCTTTTTATCCATCCACTCAAAGATCTATCAACAACAACAAATAAACAAAATCAAATCAAATCTCAAGGAAAACAAGAGGAAAAAAAAACCCGATGAATCAATGACAGAATTACCTCGTAAGCATGTTCAAATTTGCCGTCTTTGTTAAGCTGTTTTGCCCAGTCGACGAGATCTTCCTTGGTAAGAGGAACACCCTTCTTCTCTTCCTCCCTTATGATGAAATCTAAGGTCTCGCCGACAAAAGGCTGCAGCCTCCCGAAAATACAGCTCTTCTCAGCAACATCAGGATAAGTCATAATAAACGCAGGAGTAGTGATCTGCCTGTTGGGGTTCTCAGCAGCATAAGAAGAAGAAGAAAACGGAACCACCACCATTCTCGTCTCTCTCTTCCATAGATGGATCAGAGAACCTGATGCAATACGACGTCTCAAATTAAACATTTTCCACTAAACCCTAATTTTCGACAAACCCTATCTTCTATATTTATATTTATCTCTTAGTTTGGGTTTTTTCCTAAGAGATAAATTTGAAAGTTCGTGATTTAAAGCAACTTATCGTTGCGACTCCAACACACTACGCCGTCTCAAGCATCGACGGTTCTTCACAGATTCGGTTCTACAGTTATCCCATAATGTTCGTTGTTGCCAAAACTACTGTGCAAGAGTGTGGAGGCGTCAGATTTGCTCGTTATTACGTCAACGTTGCGCCTCCATCACATTACACCATCTCAAACATCAATAGTTCTTCACAGAGTATCGACCTTCATAGCGGAGCTGTTACACAGAGACCCACCCACCCCAAAGCTTTTTACCTCTTATCCGATGTTTGCTCACACACACTCTGGTTGATCGAGAGTGATGATTGTTTGCTTAGGTCTTCGGTTACAACTTGTTGGGCTCGACATGGTAATGTTGAGTTCCGAGGTTTGGACCCAATTAAACCTTCAGCATTGTCATCAAACCTCATTTCTCCAAGCGCCTCTCGGGAGGTGAAGCTAGAGCTTGAGATTCACCTAGTCTCTTCGGTAAGCCTTATCGGGTTCAAAGTTGATCGTACTTGTTTCAGCACCAAATCAAGTCATATAGGACTTCGTTCTCTTGATATTGTCTACGGATCTGGAGCTTCTCACCTAAAGTTCTTGCCAATCATCAGTGCGACCTCTCCACATAGGTGTTTCAACGTCGTTTATGACTATCAATTGTTCTTTCGAACAATAGCCATGAGATCAAAAGTGAAGCTTCTCTTTGGGTTTCTTCATTTCGCTGAACGTGACTCGCCCCTATATGGTTCTATTTCTAGTTGTTATTTATGGTTTTCTAGCTTCTTTCTACCGTCGAGCAGAGCTCCGGAATTTTATGTTTCAGTTGTAAACGTCGCTCTTTGAGCCTTCTTAATATGAATTTGTGTTACAAAAAAAAATGACAATTTTCTCTAAATCAAATGGAGAAGAAGACAATTTGTTACATAAGAGACGTAATTAACTTGTCAGCAGATGGATGCCCCAAGGCATTGATTTCTTTTACTTTATTTTGCCAAGCTCTTGAAGTAAAAGAAAGAACAAAAAAAAGAAAGCAAACGGTTTATAAAAATTAACAAAGAGGAACTACATAACTATTGTTTTGGGCGAGAGATTAAAACAAGGATAACAGAAAAGTAGAGATGAAAACACACACAAACAAACTAATTCCACCAACTCTCGAATTAAACGTTCTTGCGAATGCGACGAACACGCCTTGGCCTTTCTTGACACAAAGAGTTTTTCCTATCATATTCAAGGATCCTCACCACAATAGTAACATAAGCAGGCGCATTCTTGGCAAGGTTGTTGCTTCCGTCAAAGACTGGTTCTACTTTATTGAAGTATTCTTGAGCCACATCTATGCCTTTAGTCTGACAAATGAGACCAACGTAAACAGCAAGCTCCCAAGGAGAAAATTCCATCTTCTTCTTTTTATCCATCCACTCAAAGATCTATCAACAACACACATAATAACCAAAATAAAAATCAAATCAAATCTCAAGCAAAGAATTAATTGAAAAAAAACACTATGAATTCAATGACAGAACCTCGTAGGCATGTTCAAATTTGCCATCCTTTTTAAGCTGTTTAGCCCATTTGACGAGATCTTCTTTGGTAACAGAAACACCCTTCTTCTCTTCCTCCCTTGTGATGAAATCTAAGGTCTCACCGACAAAAGGCTGCAGCTTCCCGAAAATACAGCTCTTCTCAGCAACAGCAGGAGAAGTCATAATAAACGCAGGAGTAGTGATCTGCCTGTTGGGGTTCTCAGCAGCATAAGAAGAAGAAGAAAACGGAACCACCACCATTCTCGTCTCTCTCTTCCATAGATGGATCAGAGAACCTGATGCAATACGACGTCTCAAATTAAACATTTTCCACTAAACCCTAATTTTCGACAAACCCTATCTTCTATATTTATATTTATCTCTTAGTTTGGGTTTTTTCCTAACAGCCTTGGCCCGATTTCAGATACTATCTGTTTTATTTTTAATAATCTGCGAATCAAATGAATAAAATGTGTCTTGTTTTTTTCATATAAATAAAAAAAAGACTACACACTGATAGATAGGGGGGGGGAAACCCAAACCGAACCGAACCGAACCAACCAAACCTAAGTTAAACCGAACCGAACCAAACCGTACTCTTTATGTAATTCAATTGGTTCATGTTTTACTCAATCCGAACATTTTGGTTTGGTTTGGGTTTAAACCGAACCAAACCGAACCAAACCGACAATCCAATATATATAGTAAAAATATATATGATATATATATATATGTATTAACATATTGTAAATTTTAGTTAAAGTTTCGTTTTTCATTTTTTCATAACTTCCATATATTGAAAAAAAAATTATAAATACGATTCAAATAATACTATTATATATAAAATTATGTAGCATAAGTTTTTATATTCTTACTCTATCGTTTATGAATTGATCATAATTTAATAAAAGTATAAAACTGATGCCTTCATATTTTATAACCAATCCGAACTACACCGAACCAAATTAGACCATAATAATGTAAACCGAACTAAATCAAAATCAAACCGAACTGAACCGAACCCAAACCAAAGTTACTTTGGTTTTAATTGGTTTGAGCTTTATAAAACCCAAATTACCCAAACCAAACCGAACCCGAAGTGTTCAAGACTTGTGTTTCTGAGAAACCTCTCAGCTCAGCTACCGGATTCATGACGATAAATCTCAATGTCCAAAAACGACCATCCACCTTAATGGTTTTATTAGGAAACGAGAACCAACACTAGATGTTCAAAACGCAAACCTTTTTGAATCATCTAACATAAAGTCAACTTATTAGTTTAGAGAAAGAAGAACAACATTAAACTGAATTTGGAAACTTTATTTTGTATTTTGAAGCATAATTATATACAGCATGTGAAGAAGCTTACAGACTTTGATGTGATTAGGTGAGACGCCAAACTGAAACCGGACAATATTGGAAGTTCAGCCAATGAGATGTCGGCACGTTGTATGGTAACATCGTACAAAGTCAAAGTCTGGCACGGAGGCAAAGTGGAGCTTGTCCACACATGGGAGGAGCAAGAACAAGAAGTAGTGATAAGAAGAGGTGTTTCATCTGCATTTAGCTCATCCGATTTTTCTGATGAGAGTGATATTGACATTAATGAATGGAATCTCCATGGGATCACTGGATATTCAAATGAGTGTGTTCAAGTGGAAAGAAGAAGTGACAAGAAAATGATATCTTGCAGCCCACGCGAGCGGCTAATGTCGCGAAACTCGAGCTCTCTTCGAAGCTTCCATGCTTTGTTCGAGTGTGCAAGCTTGTTTGGACCTAAAGCGAGCAAAGCAGAGATTATGGAGAGCCTAAAGAATCTGAGAAGCCATTTAAACTTGCTAATGAAGTTTAGGGAAGCAGAGCCGAGTTTCTGGTTTACGAAGCTGTTCAACTCTTGTCAAAATTGGCTGATCTGTTGCAATTCAGCGGCTAAGCGATAGGGTTTGTTGACGGACCAGGAAGATGGAAATCACCGCCAGTGCAAGGAGATTCTTGGCGACATAGACAACGATCTCAAGAGTCTAACGCAAAGCATAAGACTTCTAGCCATATCTTTCGAGGAAATCGCTCTTCTCAAATCACTTGACGCCCTCGAAAAGACGCTCACCAAGAACGGTAACACTTCATGATATTGAGTTGAGGAACACCGAGAGCGAGCCAGGGAAGATTATAAATACGTATCCCCAGCATTGCAGAGGAGTCGGGGATGGTAAATTTTAGTGCGGGCCAAGAAGGAGAAGAGATTCAAATCGACAAAAGTGAGGTTGTGTTGAGTTTGAGTGCATTAGGTTTTTGTGTGGAGAAAATGGGGAAAGAGGCAAGAGAGTTGAAGAGAGGTTGTGCAATCAGAGAATCCTTCAAACCACGTTAACATGCATGAGACCTCTTGCAAAATACCTTCTTTATACATATATAAATGTAATTTCTATTGATAACACAAATGGCGTGTGTAAGAAGGAAACATTGGTGTTTTTATATTTGTTTACCTTCTTTTTTCTTGCTAATAAGTTTGGAAGACTAAACTAAAGTGGTGGTATACATGGGAGCTTTCAGGCATTACGTCGAACAGCTTCTATTTTCAGGCCAAGAGATACGGCGTTACGGTGTGTCGTTCAATTGATCTGCAGGTTTTTTTTTTCTTAAAGGAAAAAAAAAGAGCCCTACCGGATTCGAACCAGTGACCAATTGATCTGCAGTCAACCGCTCTACCACTGAGCTAAGGACTCTTGTTGTATGAAAACTACAAATGAACATATATATATAATAATCACTTCCTCATCTTCTCACCGATGTGGGACTTGTTCCTTTACATCATTATTAATGTTCTTTGGGCTGCTATATACACAGGGCCCAAGTCATTTGTTTTTCACACTTCGGGTTTTAATTGGTCCAACAGTCTCAATACAATTTCAAGCACCGTTCGAACACACGAAAGGAAAACGGTTTAAGAAATGATTCCCATGGTGCATATAGAAAACACAACAAAAAGGAAAAAAACATGGTTCCAGATCAAAACAGTTCAATAGTTTCCAACTAAACCACCCATCTTCGTAAGCTGATGAGCTCACAAGGAGTCACGTGAGAAGTCTCGCCGAAGAAGAGACATCCAAATACATAGTTGAAAATTCTCTGGCCTTCACGATCCCTTTCCCATCTATGGTTTCCATGTCGTAGGTGCAAGCCCTCATGCAGTCAGGACAGTATGTAACCTGTGTAGTAGCATAGACTATCATGGATAAAGCAAGTTGCGTTTCCAGAAAGCTTTTCTTGTTAACACGTATAAAAGGAAAAAGGAAGGTGAGACGTACCTCCAAGATTTTTGGCTGGAAGGAGCTGTCGATCATCACATCTGCTCCGTACATGGCCCTAGATTTGTCAGATTTCATTTCCGGATGCACAAGAGCTGCCGCCTGCCGTATCAATTGCTGCACACCGACCGTTTTTCTTATCATATTCAAAGACCCTCATCATAATACTAAAGAAGAATACTTCAATAAAGTAGAACCAGTCTTTGACCGAACCAACACCCGTGCCAAGAATTTTCCTGTAGGATGTTGAAAATGAATTGTCATATTAGGAACTAGGAAGTTTGAGTCCGTATCAGGGTCTAGAATCATCTATTTATTCATACGAAATTTCAGCTCACACGACATATTTTAAAATCATTACTCACTTGACTCCTCTATCTCCTTTAGTATCCATATCCTGAAACAATAGTAGAAAAAAGAATCAGAGTAAGAGACATGATGAATTAGGTGGATCTTCATCAGAGATCATTTAATGACTATATATTGTTACATATTTGGCTAATAAATTATTACATAATACATTTTGTTTATATTATAAATCCATATTATACTACATAATCATTTTTAATAAAGCGTATATAACATTTCTTACCATTTCATGAAAATCACTTTAGTATTTTGTAAATATAAATAAATAATTTTAAAACATTAATAATGAGATATACAATTAAAAAATCTATTTTATTAAAATATGAATATAACCTATTGATAAAATGTTATGTCCAACTATGTATTTCATGTATTTAAGAAACTATTCTATCAAATTAAATTAATATTAAATATAAATATAATTATAATAAAAAAAAAAGGTTAAAACACAAAATACACCCGTTCTTTTTAACGGTGGATCAGAATCTAATTAGCTCTTAATTCTGCATTAGTTTAGTGAAACTAACAACTTTTGGCCTAATAGTTTTATATACTCTTCAAAGGATTAAGGTTCATTAAAGTCTCTACAATCCTTATAAATATACTAGAATTTGATCCGCGCTTTAAAAAACGCTGGATTTGTTCTTTTTTTAAATTTTATAAAATTTGTTAATTATAAGATTATGTGTTGTTATATAAGATAATATAAATACATTTAAAATTGTGTTGACTTTTTGCGTTTGAAAATAATCATAGATGTAATGCTATAAAAAGTTGTATATTTATATTTATAGAAAATAATTTTTAAGAAGTAATTTGACAAAAAAGAAGTTAATTATTTTATAAAATATTATATAAATTTTTTAATTTATTCTAAATTTTTACATTTACAAACATAATACTAAAGATATTTCTAATTGCATATTTTAATATTAGTCTTTGCATTTTAGTTTTTAATAAAAATTTAAATAATTTTTAATTACTTAGATGCATATATTTGTTCCAACCTTAGAAAAACATAACTATAAGGGTCGTAAAAATGAAATTTTATGATTTTGTTATTCCAAGAATTTGAAAAATACACTACAAAAAGACACATCACTAAATTTATATAAAAATAAGGGATATTTGTTTTAATATTTTTTTACCTGCAAAATTAAGTATATAATTGTATAAATAACTAATTAACATTTATGATTAGACCCTTACCGAAATAAATGCTACAGCCAATTAACATTTATGATTTTTTTATTTGCAAAGAAATTTTTTTCGTATTAAAGATAAATATATTTGTTACCATAAATATAGTGATATCTCCTTGTTCTTCTCACCCACAAATTTATATTTTCCTTATTAAAAGTATACTATTAAAACGTCATTGAATCTAATTGGCTGAATAAATAATTGTCAAAAATAGTTAAAATATTTTTTAAATGATAATGGCATAACTTTGTAAATAAATTCAATAATCAAGGGCATAATCCTATGAAAGATTATGCTTTAATAGTATAGATTCAGAATTAGTTTAATAACCAAAAGATCCGATCTAGTACAAAGGTTAATTCGAGAAATTGAAGAAAGATTTTTGATAATCTGGGTTCGAAGTCCGGCCACGAAAAGATTTTTTCCGTTTCTTTTTTTTGTGTGTCCAGATGGGGGTTATCAGATCCTAGAAATATTTTAAATTAGATCTTAGTTTTGTATTAATGAACTTAACAATTTTCGGCCAATAGTTTTATATAGTGTTTAAAGGATTTAGGCCCATTAAGTCTCTATAATCTTTATAAATATATCTAAATAAAACCAATAACCATAAGATCTGCTGTAGCACTAAGGTTAATTCGAGGATTTGAAATAAATTCTGATAATCCAGGTTCGAAGCCCGGCAGCGGATATATTTTTGTATCTTTTTCTTTTCGCTTAAACCAGTAGTAAGACATCTATATATATATATATATATATATATATATATATATATATATATATATATATATATATATATACTATACTAAAAGGAAAATAAGGTCATCAACTAGAGTGTCCAAGTATGCAAATTAATTCCAGCCAATAAAATGGTCTTAAGATGCCATGTCAGCTTAGCCAAAAAAATCTAACCTAGCGATAGCGCTTCCTTCCTCTTATTCGACGTCTTTCCAGTGTCTCTATCCAACTTCTCGGCCGTTCAAAGTTTTCTTCCATCATCTACCATTAATTTGACATATTATTGCTTTTTTCGAAACACTAGCATTCACATCATGAATCTCTCTTCGACTTCTACTTTCTTACCCTATCGTATTCGTCTGTATAAGATGGTTCCAGAATTGAAGAATTTCTATTGAGGGCGACCAAAAGTGAGCTGTAGTCTATCTAATAGATCCTACCCGAAAAAAAACTGCAGAGAGGTTTCAAGCAAAGATTCAACAACACACATCACTGATGTGTATATATATATTTGTTGGTCTACAATCGCGTTCTGAGTTGCAAATTCATTGCTTTTATTGCAATCTTAACTCTATAGACCTAAGTTATGATCTGATATTGAATCCGATTTATCCCTATGCAAAGCCTGTGTATCCACTTTTATATAAAGGTTAGCCTTCTTCTGTTCAATAGCATCTTCTCAGTCTGTGAAATCATCAAAGTTAATCTGTTTTCTGTGAAATGGCGAACTCATCAATCCTCCTTTCTGATTTGAAGTTTGAACTCCAGATTCTGGAAAGCCAAGAATATATTTGTATATATATATTTGTTGGTCTACAATCGCGTTCTGAGTTGCAAATTCATTGCTTTTATTGCAATCTTAACTCTATAGACCTAAGTTATGATCTGATATTGAATCCGATTTATCCCTATGCAAAGCCTGTGTATCCACTTTTATATAAAGGTTAGCCTTCTTCTGTTCAATAGCATCTTCTCAGTCTGTGAAATCATCAAAGTTAATCTGTTTTCTGTGAAATGGCGAACTCATCAATCCTCCTTTCTGATTTGAAGTTTGAACTCCAGATTCTGGAAAGCCAAGAACATCAAACACTGTGGCAAGCTGACGGGAATGGATATGATCCTACTGGATGCAAAGGTTGTTCTAATCTTAAACTCATGTTCATAATTTTATTCAACTTTTCCAGTGGGTTAAATCCTCATTATCAAGTTTCTTTTTTCGGATCTTTGTTGGATATATTTTTGAACAAGTAATTTTGAAATCGTCTATTTGATTATTCAGTCTATTTCACATATGTTTCAGAATTTAGTTCTTAGTTTTTTTTTCTGTAAACTTGGTTATCAGCATTTCTTCTGTGTTCATAAGCTAAAGCTATGACCTTATGTGTATATGTAGCTCTGACAAGATGTGTATCTTGCTTAATCTTGCCGCCTAGTGTGTGCATATCTTCTCAGTTATTTTGCAGGTTTTAATTTGAAATTTCTTTTTGGTCTGTTTTTACATTTTTATCACTTACTAATGAATGCAAAATATGTTTACTAAAACTGATTCAAGAATGTCAGGAGCCACCTTCAATGCAGACATGCCGAGGTTGCAAATAGAGAACTTTTACTACACTCTTGAGGATGTTCTGTCTGAAGAGATCAAGTCGAAAGAGAGTGTGACTTGGTCTGTGGATAGACCAAACACTATCTTCGGCTTCTCTCCGTATAACTTGATGAACATTGTGGGGACTCTCGGCGTCTACGCAGCCATCTGCAAGCACGAAGGGTCTAATTTGGTTTTCCTGGGAGCAAGAAGGCGTTGGGAAGGTTTCACGACGGCGTCGGAGGCTGATCTGATCGCTGAGCAGCAGATTTGGGCTGCGGTTGATCCTTACGCCAAGTGGAAGCGTTTAACTGCAGCAAGGGGAAGATTCTTGCTGAGCAGTTTGGGATCAAGGAGTATGGATTCAAGGAAGGGAAGAATGTGGGGTGGTGGAGATGATGAAAGGGAAAGAGAGGGTTTGGGAGGAGATGGTGAAGGTCAGTTGCAGGAGAAGAAGCTTGATGAGGTTGGTGTGTGGTGGTTTGCTGTCGTTGTGCTTGGTGTTGAAGGAATGATTGATAGTATGAACAATAGCAAAGAGAATGGCTTTCTTGGTTTCAATAACTCCAACAACTCTTTTATCTCTTGGATTGACAAGTACAAGGCTTTCAAGATTGTGCCTTGATTCATCTTCTACATAACATACGCTTTGATGTTACTCTGTTCTTTGTTTCATGTTTATGTTTCTATCAAAATCTCAGTTCTTTGTTGGTTTCTATGTTTTTCTTTTCCTTATGTTCTCATCACCACCTGTAAATTATTTTATATCAAAGTTAACGTTATGTTTTTGTATGCCATGTGAGTTACTGTACTTGGGTTGAGTCCGGCAGCAGTAGATCACGTGTAGGTTTAACAACAACAGATGAGGGGGAGAAAATAAAAACTGATGAGAGGCAAGAACTGAGAGATAATCTTGGAAAGAAGAGATAAATATTTAAAGCATTGAAACAGGGGACAAAGCGTTGATAGAAGGAAAAAAAAATTAGAGGCTGACATGGAAACAATGAAGGAAAATCTTTATACAAATCTGAACATAAAATTTTCAAATAGTTTGATAGGATCTGATATCTGATGAAAGCACGGTAAGGTCTATACAGCCCACTAAAATTATGACCTGATCCTGCCACTTAAAGTCACTTTCAGTGAGTTTTTCAGTGTATGGACTTATAACATTATAGTGAGCTTAGCTTGGGCTCACATACAAATGAAAATATATATATATATATATGTTTGAGTTGTTTTGTTGCTGTCGTAGTGATTCCTATTATAACTGTTTTTGAGATTATTTTGTGATTGTCTCTCTCCGAAACACAGAGCTAACATTTTTCAGAATTTAAACAGATTTAAAAAGAGAGGATTTGGGGCAATAATAGCGATGTCAACAACATGGATGCGTTATGGTATCATAGAACATATCAAATTGACTCGGAAAGTGATTGCTGAAGCCAAACGTCGTTTGATAATCAACTGAAGATACATAAGCGGAAGACATGTTTTTACACGGTTAGTGAACATTTAACCAATTGCTAAGAAGCAAGGGACAATCAGGTGGTGGATACGATGCACAATCTGAACAACCTCCAGGAAGGTTGTCTTTTTAAAAAATTGAAAATCAAATGTAAAGAAGAGGAACTAGCTGTGGCCAAAACCAGCATTAATCAAGTTTTGTAACACGGAACTCCTAGGATTGGATTGAAATCAAGTAGCATTTATTTTGTAAAAAGAGACTGATTCAGTTGTTATATTTGGTTTTATTGTAGAAAGAGAGATTGTCCATGTGAACTTTGGCTTGATTGATGAAGGAAAATGGGTCTTCCAAGCCAGGATTACTGAAAAATTAATATAGTATAGACAATTTATTCATTGATGAAGGAAAATGGCTGCGTTGAAACATTTCTAAGCAAAAGATCAAGATTATTAGACACAAGTTTAGTAAGATCATATTCATATACCAGATCACAAGTTTAGTATAGTATAGATTATAACATAGTTTCATTAAAACCATCTCAACAGTTGAATAATGAAAGTTTAGTTAATCATAAAGAAATTAAATTCATTGATGAAGGAAAATTTATTCATTGTTTAAGTTACCAATCTATTACGAATAAACAATCAGAAACTTTTGGTATAAACTTTTGCTAATTACTTTGTATCTGGGTTGAAACTTTTGCTAATTCATGAGAAAGAAGGTAAATCAATTTACGCAATTAATCTTTATACATTTCATTTATTTATACCAACGAAAATAAAAATAATAAACAGCATCACCAATTTCACTAAATCTAAGTAAGGTAAAATGATGTGTCTTTGTGTTTTCTAAAATAAATAACTAATTAAGATATTGAGGATTTTATACTTTAGGAAGTCTCCCACATTTACGTATATGCAAATATCATTTTTATAAAGGACAATAGGTTTACTTAGGCCATCTAATTTTATTACGCTGGAGATCTCCAACACCTTTCTCAAACCAAAAGCTTCTCACAGATTCCCCAGATTCCCCTTGTTCAGGAAACTGGTATTGTTTAAGTTATTTTTGTATTCGAAATATGAGTGTACTCTGGTTTTCTAAATACATGAGAATCCTTTTTTTCCTGTGTTCTAGAAAAAACGTTTTCGAAATAGCCATATGATACAAAAGAGTATGTGGTGTTTGAGGCTTTAACTCATTAGTAGATTCTGGTTTCTAACGAGAGGTAGAGACTTATTTAGTTATCTTTTGGTTTAAGCAAAAGGGCTAATAGTTTTGTGGAGTTATTTTTTTATTGATATTTCAAGCCAAAACAAATATTCCTAGACTATTCAAGAGATAGAGATTCAGTGTACGAATTATTTGGATGATCATTGTTTTACTCACATCTGTTATTCATTTATGATTTTCTGTTTTATCATATGTGTTTTGTGTATAAAGTAAGAAAAAATTGATTTCACCTTTTATACATTAACTAAATTTCATTGATGTAATTTTAATTTAACAATAATATTAAATATTATCAAAATTTATAGAAGTGTAAAAAAATAATGATGTATTACATTTTTAATAGAAAAAACAATGTTTTATTTCTACTTATATGAATAGTATGTATAAATTAATGATTTATGAAAATGAAACTATATGTTTAAAAAATCATAAACGAAACACTGTAATATTACACTAAAAATCATAAATTTAGTAAAACCAAAGTTCAGAGTTTAAATCTGCCAAAAACGGAAAATGGCCGAAAATTAAAAATATGTTGGAGGGAGAGTTCGTACCCTGGTCCAGGCGTCTGCACGAAGGATACTCCTATGTTGAATGAGATATCAGGGAAAAATTTTAGAGGTTTGTAAATATCTTCGGCCAAAGTATATAAACATCTAACTATGTAAATAAATATGTTTCATTTAATAAATGAAGATGACTGAGGCTTTGAAGAAACAAAATATTTAAATAATCATTATTTAAATAATCATTATAAAAATTGAGTAAACCACGTTTGTTTGGAATATTCTGGATAGCACGGTTTTTTAAAAATCACATCTATTCGGTATATTATGGATTACCAAATTAAAACCACTTTTTAATCTCGGTTAGATTCGTTTATAATTGGTTTGTTTTTACCGGATTGAGCACCTCTAAATAATTCACCGACTTTCTCATTGCTTTGAGAAATACAACACTTTCATTCCAAACACAAACATTAAAATATATGATCCGGAAATAAACTATCAACACATTTTTCTGCGCGTAGCGCGGAGAAAGAATCTAGTATTTATAAAGTGAATAAATATGTTGAAAAGAGACGATCTTTGCTCTTGCTTCTTGGATATAAATTGACCTTGAAAAAAAAACTTTGTAATAAGCATCCTAATGACTAATGAGTGTTTAAGCACCGTTTTAGATGATCCTGATTGATCCATAACCCTGCAAAAACTAACGCTGCAAATTGAGTTAACGAGTTTATTACAGAGACTTTGGTTTCTTATTACATACGGTTAGCCCACTGAAAAAAACATTACAGGAAACAAGATACTCTGAAGTAACTCAGAACAATAACAAAAAGAGAAAAAATATGTATACAACATATAGGGAATCTCCATTCCTGTATTTATAATTTTTGGTTTACAATGTGAACCAGACCTCATCAAGGCGCTTGCTACCACCACCACCGAGATCTCTAGTTCATGGCAATCCAAAACGTGAATATGTTTTGTTGGTTTTTGATGTATAGGCTCTGCTTGTATCTAAAGATCATTGATTGACTCAAGAGGTATGTAAAAAATAATAACTATAACAAGGATCAAGAAAGTGGAGACTTACATACTCTGTTGTTATTGCTGGATTTTCCTGAATTCTGTAAGAACTGGGTGGATATTCTCAAAGGCTGTCTACGTCTCTTCTCTTTTCTGATAGTGTAATTCATCAGATGACCCCAAATATTTTTAATGACAAAAATGTGTGAAATCATTCAGAGAGAATGTAAAAGATTATTTGTTTTACCTTGGCTCCGGTTATAACAATCTTTCCAGACACAAAAAATAAGGAGTACTATCTTTGGTTGTTTACTTTCATCCTATATATCAGTCCTGGGAATAGTTCAGGCTCGTACTGGAGAGAGAGAGAGAGAGAGAGATGCGAACCATCAGACATATTATCTCCATTTTATACAACTAGAAATGCTATACAATTCGTGAGGTTATCACTTACACTTGAGAGTACGCAAGACCTTCAAGCCTAATGGGGAATTTGACATCACAAGACCCTACAATGTTCTGAATCTTGAAATCCTGCAGTACGTTAACAGCAATTTCATTACAAGACTTGTATTCATGGTTTCTTCTTTCATTGGAAAAATATACAGCGTATACTGGATCCGAACCAGAGATATATATATCTATGAGTATCTTGAATTGTGCAGGAAAGCGAAGCTTTTGAACAATCCGAGCGTACTGGGAAAAGAAAAACAAAACAAAAAAGTAACTGAAATTATTTTAAAGAACTCAGGACAGTATGAGAGGAGATTGTTTTACCTTTCTTGCAGCCAGCTTTGAAAGTTGTTCACTCTTAGCTCCTGTACACACCTAAAAAAGTAGACAGCATAGAAGCTACGTTGCATAAGAGAACATGGAAGATCGATCAATAAGAGAAAAAAAAAGGTGACCAAATATGCTATGAAGCCAATGTAACAATACCATTTTCCCAGAAGCAAAGATCAACGCTGTGGTCTTTGGCTCTCTAATCCTCATAATTACCGCTGGAAAATTTAAACACAAGGATGAATAGGATTTATTTAGAGTATACAAACAAAACTAGTTTGAACTTCCTACAGCCAATAAGGTTTAGAAAGAAAGAAAAAATGAAAACTTTGCATAAGTGTAACCCAAAAATGAATCATTTTATAAATGAATACAGAGATGTAGAAAACTAGTGGCTCTCAAAGGTAGACAACAGTCGAATTCATTAATTGTTTAAGCTTCAACAGTCGAATTCATTGATTGTATCACAAGGGCTTTGATTATTGAACTCTATACGCTACATTTTGATATAGCTTCGATCGCGCTAATACATATGCCTGAATATGAACGATTATTGGGTGAAGTTCCAAATCTTGTAAACCGTCAATATCAGCAAACCACATCCAACAAAAATGGTCGTGTAATTCTTTTTTTTTAAATGGTAGTTTTCTATATCTTATCATTCAAATCTTTTTTTTTATCATCTATCTTATTAAAACAGAAACATTCTAACTTCTTCTAATTGGATTTTAAAGTTGGACATCACATTATTATTCTTACCCTAACCTTTCATTTAAATATTTTTTTAGAGAGTTCAATATCAAGCACATATCTTTTAACTCCACCGTAATTAATATTATCCTATCATTTAACTCCACCGTAATTATCATTTAACATCACCTCTTTTTATCTATTCTTTCATTTAACATCAACTCCATTGAACTTTCATATGAACGTAAATCATTTGACTATAATTTAACTCCACCGCAAATTATTTACAAAATATCTAAATCATTTGACTATCATTTAACACCACCGTATATATTATATAATAGTACAAATATAACAACCCCTCTCTTTTATTATAGTCAAATGAATACAACAAATGTCTCCAATATAAATATTACACGAGTCTGAATTCTTAAAAATAAATATATAAATAACTAGAAATAAAAATAAATGTTACACATGTTATTAAAAATATAAACGAGTCCAAAACATGTCATTGCCCAGTTTTAACTATCTTGATCCAATTATCTCCCAAACCAATGGATTGAATTAACCAAATAATTTAACAACATTATTCAACCACATCAGTACTTTTTGTTGAAACTCAATACTAAAGATATCATAATGTTTTTTTCTTGATGCTCAAATAATGAATATACACTAAATAGAAACATCAATTTATACTTTAAAAATAATCAATTATGGGAAAACCCCTTCACCAAGTTAAAAATATATTCTTATTTCAATAATAGAAACATCAATTCAAACTTTTAAAAAATCGATTAAGAGTTTACTATACCTAAAATCTCGGTGGCAATCAAATATTCACAATCAAATTTATAGATTTGAAATATCGTAAATATGGAAAACCACCTTTCTCCAAGATTAATCTACTATACCAAAAATCTCGGTTTCATGGGATTTTGTATTTATGTATATCTAACTTAATAGGTAACTTGACGTATTATGGGATTTCAATAACAGAAACATCAATTTTAACTTAAAAAAAAATCAATTATGAGTCTACTAGCCTAAAAATAAATTAAAGAAAAGGAAAATAAGATGTAGCTATTTTTTCTCTCTCTTTCCTCGATAATTTGTTATTACTAATAGGCTTATTAATTCTATATGGACATGGACATTTATAATGAAACTAGGTGTTTTCCTGCACCATGTGCAGTAAAAGAATTTTATTAATATTATAAATTTTCTTTTTTCTTATCAATATTTAAATATAAATTTTATTTAACTGAACACTAAAATTAAGATAAAAACAATTTTATTTATTTTGAATTATATTTAAGAATGTGCATGTATATATTTAAAATTATAATCTTAGGTAGATTATTCTATTTATTTATTTTAATTACATATATTAGATAAATATGTAAAACTGCATAATTGTGAAAAATTAAAATTAAACAATATTTATAAAATCTGTAGATATATATAAGAAACTAATGATTTTACGATTTAATTGGATTTTATGATTTAATTTTTATAATTTTCTAAAAATATATATATTTTGAAATATTTTTTAATTTAAATGATATTTCGAAATTTGAAATGTCATAATTGAATATATTTATTTTAATGATGATTTATGAGTTACTACCATATTTTTAAAAAGTCCAAAAATATAAATCGACAATAAAAGTAATATATGAGTTATTACCATATTTTAAAAAGTTTACCAAAAATATAAATTAACATTATATATTATTGTCCATGTCATATTAATATATAAGACATGTCATGAATTTTAGTAGTCATGTCACAATTAATAACCTAGGTGTTTCTTGCACCATGTGTAGTGATGAATTTTTTAAAAGTTGAATTTTATATTTTAAAATGCAATTTATTAATATTATATATTTTATTATTTTGACCAATAATTAATATAAATATCATTAATTAAGCATAAATTTAAGAGAAAATATTTTTTTTATTTTAAATTATATTTAAGAATATATATGTATTTATATAAAGTTAAAATCTTAGATAAAAAATTATTTATTTCATTTGGTTAAATGTATTAAATCAACTTGTACAAAACTACTAAAAACCATATAAAATTTTATAGTTATCAAAAACTAAAACTAAATAATATTTATATAATTTGTAGATATCTAAAAGAAACTAATGATATTACGATTTTTTTTTTAAATTTAGAAAATTTAGAAAATTTTAGATAATAAATTTTTTATAATTATAAAAATAAAATTATATAATATTTCGAAATTCAAAATGTCATATTTGAATATATTTATTTTAGTGATGATTTATGAGTTATTACCATATTCTACAAAGTTTACCAAAAATATAAATCAATATTAAATGTAATATATGAGTTATTGCCATATTCTAAAAAGATTTCCAAAAATATATATCAACATTAAATGTAATTGTCCATGTCATATTTAACCATATGACATGTTATCAATCTTAATTGCCACGTCACAATTGTTTTTGTGAAAACGATTGTAGAAAAGACACGTGGCAAATCACTTCGCAAATAATGTCTAGGGAATTTTTCTTTCTTGGGCATAATAGTTATTTTGTCAATAAATATAAAACAAAAAGATTGTATATTTTTATTGCACTTAACTTTCTAAAAAAAACACATTGTCATTTTTAATTTATTGAATTTTTTGCATACACATTCAAAATACTATTCTTCTAATAAAAATTTGAATCTATAATTGTTTTTGGATTAATACAGATTCATTTAAATTATTTTACTAAACATAAAACATTTATGTATCCGCACGGTTAATCTTTCTTGCTATTTTTTTCCATTAAATTTTCTGTTTATCTATCTTATAATAATTAATAACTATTTTATTAAAATTATAATGAAGACTTCAGTTTTGTTCGTCTAAATCGTATTGGTTAATATTAGATTAGTGTCTTCATCTTATGTCTATATCTATAATACACTATTATGTTAGTCCAAATCGTATTGGTTACTATTAGATTAGTGGTTCACAATACATCTGTAATACACTGTTATTTTAATCCAAATCGTACTGGTTAATATTATATTAATGTTTGCACCATACAATTATATCTCTAATACACCAATGAAAAACTATTAATACAAAAAACAGTTTTCATTGTTTTTAAACAATACGTTTTGGACAAACTCGAAATTATATAAAACTACATTATGTGAAATAGACAAACTTTAAATTGTATTGAATACTATAGAATATATGTTATTTGTTAAAAAAAAATAAAACCCGCGCATCTAGTTCAAATCTTAATTAATAAACATTGTTGTATTGTAACCAAACAATTATTTTAGTAAAAGATAACAAGACTGCCGGTGGTCAAAAGAGACATATAACCGATGATTTGTTTCAGAGTCATTAATTAGCTTAGTTCACTCCTCATAGGTTCCTATTACCCTTTGGCGGCCCAGCCTTTTTACCCTGCTGCGACTTACTTCTTGAGACTTCAATTCTTTTGAAATTTCCCAACACTTGTGTTCCGTTTGTGTCCCCTTAATTAAAAAAAAAACAGCGATGAGATGAAAAAAAAAACAAGGAATGAACATCGACTTCTGTTAAGAGTTAATAGAAGTGAAAAGATGAATTTTCAAGAGGGTGGTCACTTACTGGGAAAAGTTCGGGCCATAGTGGTCGTGGTGTACGTAGCAGCGAGTAAGAGAAGAATCAAAGTGACCAAGTATACAACCTGACGTGTTCCTTTCATTATTGTCTTTTGTTTATTGTTGAGATCTTATTCTGAGAGAGAGATAGAGGTAATGACGCTATATAAGCTCAGGGGCTAATCTCTACTTATATAGACATTGGAATTTGGTTAAGTGTTCATATAGTTTTATAGTATAAAAATGAAATTCGTCAAAGCTTCACCTCACCACACCACACCTTGGAATGAAAATTTCGTTTGTTTTTACAATAATTAAGTACTAACTTTTTATGAATCCAACTAATCTTCACGCGTATACAAGACAGCAACGCGTTCATGTAATAAACAAAGCATAGGAACAACTCTAAATTATACTTATCTTCCCTGAGAAGATCATGTTTTAAACAAGCCGCATGCAGTCGGTCAAAAAGAAACAAAACCATTCACATGCAATGGTGATGAACGTTGAGATATGTTTCTACTAATTTTCACTAACTGCAATTACTTACCATGACAAGTAAGCTCCACCAATTTCACCAAGAAAAAATTGGCAAATTGGGCAAATCGCAAGTTTGAAATTAGGGAATTGGGCGACCTCAAGTTTAAATTAGCCAATTGGGCAACTTTTTGCATTTGCCCATGTAAACTTATGTCTAAATATCCTTTGGGACCTTTGTCAGATTCATTATTTACATCTTTGCCATTTCAACTAAAATATATCTAAAATAAAATTTGTCACATCACCTCTCTCATTCTTTAATTTGTCACACCACCTCTCTCATTTTTTTTCTCTTTCCTTCTTTTTCTCTCTCCTTCTTTTCCACACCACCAACCATCATCTACGAAAATCATCTCTCTCTCCTTCTTTTCCTCTCATCTTCTTTTTCTCTCTCATTCTTTTCTACACCACCACCTTTACAGTTAAATTAACTGAAGAAGAAAAATCATTTTTTCTTTAACTGAAGAATAAGAAACCATTACGCTCATGTACACTCCAAGCCCTTGTTTATGAAATTTATACATATGACACCTAAATGTAATATTTATACACTAAAAATGATTAAAATGAATGCTTAATATCATACAAAAATACTATATATCATTTATTAATTATTAAAAGTATAAATACTAAAAATGTTTATTAAAATTTAAAAATTGATTTCTTAAAAGTAATCTAATGGGAAAAATTATCTAGGTTAGATTTCGATTTTATTGAAATTTATTGTAACTGTATTACATATTACATTCTCTTAATTGTTTGGTTTTTAAAAAAATATTTCATTATATTTCATTATCTTTTAATTGTTTAAATTATATTTCATTATTTTTTAATAATTTAGTTTTTAAAAAATCTTTGAATAATACAAGATAATATAATGTCTATTTTCTATTAAAACATCTTATATCCATCTAAAATTCTAGTTTTCATGGCTGTGATTTTATTGAGAAAAACTAAACAATTAATAGAAAATGTCTTTTTTCTATTGAAAAATTATCTAGACTTTATTTCGATTTTATTGATTTTTTTTGTAACTGTATTATATATTTCATAATAAAAATATGATGTATTTTTTTTAAAGAAATCTTTCATTATATTTCATTTTAGATGTCTTTAATGTCAATTATTTGTTGTTTAATCTTTAATTGTTTATTTTTTTAATTGTTTAGCTTTTTATTATAAAAAACATTTAATTGTTTAGTTTTTTTATTATAAGATGTATTTCACTTATTTATTTCAACATTTCATTTCTAAACAATCTTAAATTTTATATGAAAAATTATGTTGTCTAAATGAATGTGCTTCACATATATGAAAACACAATTAAACTAATATGTTAATTTATTTTATTGAATTTAATGAAAATATTTTGGTATATCAGCTTTTACAAATGAAATGTTGTTATAAATTATTTCATTGTTTTTACCACCTTTTAGTTAATTAGATCATCTATAATGAGATTGACAAAATTTTAGATTATAATACCAATAGGTTATTAGCAAATTATTTAAATTTTATATAGAGTAAAATGTGAGTTCTAAATAATTAACGTATAACTGTTTTGGAGAGCACTGTGCTCTCGTTGTATTCGTAGATGTATTTAAATTTTATACTTAATATGTATTTAAACTCTCCAATGCAATAAGGGATATAAACAAAAGGTATTCATAGATGTTATGTATTCGTACACCGATGTATTCGTATACCTTAAATATATGTATACTTATGTATACATATACTTGTGTATTCGTACACCTTAAGTATTCGATGGGTTATGTTGGTATTCGTATATTTTATGTATTTGTACACCTTATGTATACTTATGTATATGTACACCTTATGTATTTGTACATCTTAAGTATTAGATGGGTTATGTTGATATTCGTACACCTTATGTATTCGTACACCTTCTGTATACCTTAGGTATTCGTACACCTTAGGTATTTGTACACCTAAGGTATTCGTACACCTTATGTATACTTATGTATACATACACCTTATATATTCGTACACCTTAGATATTCGTACATCTTATGTATACGTATACTTATTTCTTGAGTTATAGTGAATTAGATTGTATTAAACGTTAGGCATAGGGTTCCGGATTTACCCAAGGGTTCCAGATTGTTTCGGATTCTCGATTTACCCAATGGTTATGGATTTACCCAAGGTTTCCGGATTTAGGATTCAAGGTTTAGAGTTTAGGATTTTAGGTTTAGTGTTTTGTTAATGATTTTTAATATTTAAGATAAATGTAGACAAATTTGTTCTTCCTACCATTTTGACAAAAAATGAAAGATCCATGTAGCTTTCCAAGTTTATTAAATTTACCCAGATTTATGAAAATTACCCATAAATTTATATAGTTTTATGAATAATTTATCATTTATTTGGGTAAATTTCATAAATATGAAAGTTTTTTTTATGGGTCAAAATGTATAATTTATTCGGATTCTGGATTTATCCAAGGGTTCCGGATTTAGGATTCATGGTTTAGAGTTTAGGAGTTTATGTTTAGTGTTTTGTTGATGATTTTAAATATTTAAGATAAGAAGTTTATGCGAGAGAATTTGGTCAAACTCAGGTTGAATCTTAACTTCTTAAGACATAAAAATCACTAGATACTTGACATGGAGGCACCAAATTATCCTATATTTTTTGGACTTAATCTTAGTGTACCCCTAGAGTAAACCTTAAGGTTCACCAACCAATAGAAATCACTCATTTCACAATTGATATCTTTTAAAAAAGTAAACAAAATATTGTCGAGTTATATTACATTTTCAAAATAAAAATATTAAAAAATAAAAATAATAATATATGCAAAAAAAAAGATTTTTAATAAGATTTTAATTTCGTCAACAAAACACTAAACTCTAAACTCTAAATCCTAAACCCTTGGATAAATACTAAACTCTAAATTAAAAACAATAAACCATAATAGTATTTTTAAGATTTAATGTTTTAGTGTTTAGTGTTTTTGATTTAGAATTTAGGATTATCCAATTGTTTATGATTTATCCAAGGGTTTAGGGTTTAGAATTTAGGGTTTAGGGTTTAGAGTTTAAAATTATCCAAGGGTTTAGGGTATACCCAAGGGTTTAGGATTTAGGATTTAGGGTTTAGGTTTTAGAATTTAGGGTTTAGGGTTTAGAGTTTAAAATTATCCAAGGGTTTAGGGTATACCCAAGGGTTTAGGGTTTAGGATTTAGGGTTTAGGGTTTAGTGTTTTTTGACGATATTAAAAATAGTTTTCAAAAATTCATTTTTTTAACGGCTATTATTTTTATTTGTTTTTATTTTATTTATTTTAAAAACGTAATATAACTTGACAATATTTTCTTTTCTTTTTTAAAAAATATTAATTATGAAATACTTGATTCCTATTGGTTGGGTGAACCTAAATGTTCACTCTAGGGGTGAACCTAAGGATAACTCTATTTTTGGGGGTGAAATAGCACTATAGCGGATATCTTTTTCAATAGATTATAAGCACGGCTCTACCTATGACTAATCAAGAACTTGAGATGATTGGAAATCTGCAGGTTGTACTCAATATGAGATTATATTGGTTCTAGCAAGTAGATATGATCCTTGAAAATTAAAGTTATTAGATCAGTTCATCGTGAAAGGTGTAGGGTTTGTCATTTTATTAACAAATTTGTCATTTCATTAACAATTTTTGTCATTTTATAAACATAAAAATTATAACGAATGCACTTTGCTGCCAGATCCCAATTTGTCATTTTATTTTTGGGAAAAAAATGTAGCATTTCGTGAGTGTTTCTATTTTTGGCAAAAACAAAAAGTGTGAGATCAATTTTGACCCAAAAAAATGTAAGATTCACGTAGGTTTCCAAATTTATTAAATTTACCCAACTATATTAAAATTAAATGTAGACAAATTTGTTTTCCTGCCATTTTGGCAAAAAATGAAGGATCTATGAAGGTTTCCAAGTTTATTAAATTTACTCAGATTTATGATAATTATCCATAAATTTACATAATTTTATGAATTATCATTTATTTGGGTAGATTTCATAAATATGAAAGTTTCTTTTATGAGTTAAAATGTATAATTTATTGGGTAACTTTCATAAATTTTAGAGTTTACATCGATTTTATATTAATTCGTATAGATTTATGTTGACTTTATATATGAAAAAATATGTATTATATTAAAAGTAGTTGTTCATATATGATTTTTAAATATTAAATATGATCCAAAAGTTTAATGAATAAAGAATGTTTATGGGGTCCACAAAAGTTAGTTGTTAAAAGTTAGTGGGAAAAAAATTATTTTTTATAGGTAAAGTGGATTTTGGGTCCCACGAAATTACTTTTCCAGCTTGCCAAGTTTAATAGGCAAAAAGGTTAAAAATGTCATAAGTTTATTCTCTCTCTACTAGGTTGCCCAATTGCCTAATATAAACTTGAGGTGACCCATTTTCCTAATTCAAACTTAAAAGTTGCCCATTCCCCTAATTGACCCTTTCACCAAACAAAATACGGAACTAAACATGTCACAAAGAAAACCACATAGCGACTTGTAGAACTCCCCCCAAAAAGTATTGAAAACACATAAACATGTCACAAATTTGAGTTTGTTATCCAAAAGGGTAGTAAAGCTAGAGTTCAACCAAAATCCTAGAACCTTTATTATGTGCAGACAGAAAATAAACAGCTTATGGTAGTAGAACCCTTGGTTGTTTCATCGGAATTTCCTATCTTGAGAACCAGGTGGCTAAGCTTCCATGGCATCGAGCATGCTCCTATCACCATCATCATCATCACGGTTTCCATGGCTGTTCTCATATCCCTGCCTGCTGCTTGTAGAAGAAGAAGAACCACCACCACTACCACCATTTGTTTCAGGTAGCTGATACCTACAGACAGGGCATGAGCTATGAAGCTCAAGCCATGGGAGCAAGCAGTGAGGATGAAACCTGTGGTTACACGGCATCTGTTTCCCCAAAGCTCCAACCTCAAAATCATCCAAACACACAGAACACTGCATACCCGCCGCCTCTTGGATTATCACACTAGCCAAAGCCTCAACAGCATCTCTCCGAGCTGGAGGCGTTCCGTATCTGTTGGGATCAGTCTCAGTCAAACGCTCAAGCATCGCTTCAAATTCAGGACCGATGAAGTACTCGCTGAGAGAACCAGGAACAGCAGGAGGCAGAGTGTCGGAAACAGCAGAGCTCGGGACAGCCACAATCTGATTGTAGGTATTGGTGACGATCACGCGTCCTCTCTCTCTACCAGCAGCAGCGGCAGGTGCAAGAGTTAAACCAGCACGTGTTCCTTGGAGCAGCTGGTCAATGGAAACAGAACGTCTTCCTCTTCTCCTAAGCATCTCTTGGAGATGAGATTCCATATAGTCCTCTCGGTGATTCTCAGTCTCAACAATAGTCTGGTTCCTTGGGGAGTTGTTGGTCATTTCCATCAACAATGAAGCCCAGACAGGAATGTCTGGTCTCCAAACATTGGCGTATCGTTCTTGTTCCTCCTGCTGCGTCTCTTCAAGGAAGCAGCGGCTTTGACAAAAGGGGCATTTGATGATGTCAGCTGCTGGAGTTACTCTTTGAGAACAGGTGCGGCACCAGTACCTCGTCGTTTCTTCTGCCATACTGTTCAAATCCAAAACAAAAGAAGTCAGCTTTTGAACAACCAAAAACAAAACAGCAAATCTCGTTGTAAGACAACGGTTACATCAAAACCCTAGATAGAGCCAATCAGATAGTAAACCCATTTACCCAACTTACAGATAGGATTTGAGAGCAACGAAGGGAGAAACCAAAGAGAAACGAAAGATATGTTTTTTTTTTGCCTTCTACTTGCGAATCAATCGTGTAATCTAATCTCTTACATTAAAGCAACCCTCCAAGCCCCATGAGATTAATAAATAGGAACAACCATCATAACTCGAAACAAGTTAATGCAAGAGAAAGAAAGTAATCACCTTTCTTTCTTTCTTTCTTTAAACCCTTCGCCGGTGGAGAGGAGAGTCCAGTCCTGTCCTCTTCAGCAAGCAAACAAACAAACAAACGAGAAATATAGAGAGAGCGATAAGGACGGAGTTAGGTTCTTGTATGATTCTTCTAGATCCTTCCTTCTTTCTGCCCCCTTTTATTTGTCTCTCTAGTGTGTCTATCATTAAGTTGTTACTCAGCTAACTACTAATTAATTAATTATTGGATCAGCTGATTAATTTTATTTTTAACCCAAGCTCGTGTGCTGTTTCGAAAAGAATAGATATTTATTGGTTGAGCTTTTACTAATTGTCTTCAACTCACAGTAAAAAAAGACGAATAAAGATCATCACTTGTTTATAACACAATAATTTGATAGTGAGACTGATCTAATTAAACTAGTCACTTCACAAAACTCTTCAGATATGACAACATATGGAGGTTTAACAAATAAATTCAACTAATAAAAGGAGATTCAACTCACTTAGGGGAAGCAAAGTTTCAAAACTCACCTGAGAGGTAAGATTAATTGGAGAGACAGAGAGGTAATGTTGTTATATAGAGAAGGCCTACTCTCCCAGTTATATAGACAATGAGATCATCTGGTAAAGAGCGCTCATGTAGTAGAATATTAAATTTGAATTTGTTAAGGCCGCACCACCCTTTGTTTGAAAGTTCCCTTGCTTCTACACTAGCTTTTATGAATTTTCAACTACAATTTTAACGCGTAGACGAAAGCACAGTAACGAGACAAATGGAATTAACAAAGAAGGAACAACTATAGATTATATTCCTGGAGAAAGACATGTTTTAAGCAAACTAATCAAACATTAAACAAAAACTTTTTCTTCAAGTAATCGTCTGTTGTTATATTTCTATCAATTTTGTGACCGCTCTAATTAGCCACATTGTTTTGTTATTTCACCTTGTGCACCATTAACCATCAATTTCATCAACCGAAGAAGACTGAACTAAACTGACAAATAGAAAAAAACACAAAGCGACTTGCAGAATTCTCCAAAAGGTAGATAAGTCTTGAGAAACCATAAAAAAAAAAAACATCACAAAACGATAGAGGTAAGTAGCCACTCAACCAAGTAAAGACAAAAGTCACAAAGAAGATCTTATTTAAGTTGGTCTCGTGATCTCTTATGGGATTTTTCTATCTAGTGAGAACCAGGGTGGGGCTTGGCTAAACAGCCATGGGATCCTCCTCCTCCTCCTCCTGGTCGCTGTTCTCAGATCCCTGGCTGCTGCTTGTAGTAGAAGACCCATCACCACCACCATTTGTCTCATCCTCCGCAGTGGGTAGCTGACACCTACAAACCGGACAGGAGCTATGAAGCTGAAGCCAGTAGAGCAAGCAGTAACTGTGAAAGAAGTGCTCACAAGGCATCTGTTTCCCAACAGTCCCCATCTCGAGATCATCCAAACAAACCAAACACTGCATCCCCGGGACTAGGATGATCACATCAGCCAAAGCCTCAACAGCATCTCTCCGAGCCGGAGGCGTTCCATACCTCCTGGGATCAGTCTCGGTCAAATCCTCGAGCATGGCTTCGAACTCAGGACCGATGAAGTACTCGCTGAGAGAGCCATCAACGGGAGGCAGAGTGTCGGAAACAGCAGAGCTCGGGACAGCCACAATCTGATTGTAGGTATTGGTGACGATCACGCGTCCTCTCTCTCTACCAGCATCATCAGCAGCAGCAGGAGGTGGGTTGTTGTTGTTGTTAGTAGAGTCGTCGTCAGCAGTAGCAGGGGCAAGGGTTAAGCCAGTACGTATGCCCTGAAGCAGCTGGTCGATGGAAACGGGACGTCTTCCTCTTCTCCTGAGAATCTCTTGAAGCTGTGAATCCATGTCGGTGGTGGTTCCGTTCCTTGCGGAGTTTTTCATCATCTGGATGAAGATGGGAGCCAAGACTGTATCCATTGGTCTGTAAACATTGTTCTCCTCCTCTTCATGCCTGTTTTCCATGTCTGCTGATGATTCCTACCCTTCAAATCCCACAAAAAAAAAAGACAAAAGGACTCAGCTTTTTTTTTAAACCAAAACACTCAGTTGTGAAGACAAAACCCTAGAGCTAATCAGATCAAAACCCATTTCTCAAAACTCACAGACTAAATCCAAATAATGTTATGTGGAATTTGAGCAACAACTTCTAAAGGAAAAGAAACAGAAAGATGGCTTTTTTATCATTATTATTCCTTTGAATCCTGAATCTAATCTCTTACACTAAAGCAAGCCCCAAGTAATCTCGAATCAAAACAATGAAACAACAAAATGCAAGAGAAAGTAAGCACCTTTCTTTCTTTCTTTTGCGTCGAGAGTCCTCTTCGACAACAAAACAGACGAGAAATATGGAGAGCGATAGGGGTGAATGAAGTTTAGGGTTTGTATTTATACTACTAGGACAGGGAACGAGGAGGAGGAGGAGAATTCTAGATCCTTCCTTCCTTCTACCTTTTACTATTTGTCTTTACTCTACTGTTAAGTGTTAACTAATCAACTGATCTATTAATTTACTAAACTAATTACATCACCTGATCTATTAATTAATTAATTAAACGAGTTAGATATCAGCCGATCCCAATAATTAACTATCCCTTTTTTTTTTAGCTCGTGGGCCTATTCGAAAAGAATACATTAGTTATTGGTTGGGCTTTTTACTACACGTTATTATTTTATTCGAGCCCTCGGAATTTAAAAAAAATAGGAAAAAAGAAGTGTGGCTGAAGAAAATCGAGCACCTGTCTCCACGGCCACAATGTGGGATTCTAACCACTAAACTACAGCCACTTTGTTGATTTGTATCTCTTTCTTTATACTATATACAAATTAACATATTAAGCAATCTCTATTATTAAAAGAGAAGTACAAAAGAGAAATACCCCCTTAATTATACCATTTATTTACATTATAAAGTCACTGAAAATTTATTAAACCTATATTTAAGTATACTTGTCTTTTTCCAATTTAAATAATAGACTTAAGCATTTAATATATTTCTTAATTTAAATAACAGATTTTCTTAATCAAATCTTTACGAAAATAGATTTTCCAATATATTTCGTTTAATATATTAAATATTTTTTAATATTTATTAGTATAAATAATAAAATAAAAAATCACACATCATAATCAATTTATATAACATATAAGTCTAATTAGTTATAAATATTGGATTTGTTTATATGATACACTGTGATATAATAGACGATAAAAATCACAAAATATAATTATTCAACGTAATAAATAAAAATTTATGTTTTAAAATGTTATATTAATAATTATGTCATACATTTTAATTTACAAAAATATATATACATATATATATATTAAAAGGGGAGTACCAATATAAATTACCCCTTACTTTTCACAATTATTTACAATGGCATGCCACTGAGGTTATTAATTAATTTATATTCTATGATTCTTTGTCTTTTATGTTTAATTAGTGCATTTCCTAAATAGAATTCTAGTTAAAAAATATAACAACAATAATTAACAAACGTAACATATAGTATTCATTGTTTTTTTCTTATTTTATTATTTATGTGTGTGTTTGGAAATAATTAATAAACATAGCTTTAAATAGTTAATGAACAATATTATTTTCAAATTTATGTAATTATAATTTTATTATTTATAATAAATAAAAAATAAAAGTCACATAAAAAGAATCATTTATATAATATATAAATATATTATCTTACATATATTTTCATATAAATAATACCCCAATGTAAGTTGAGTATGATATGTTGAAAATATAAAATATATAGCACCATATATTTTAAATAATATATACAACAATTTTGTTATACATTATCATAAAATTTTGATCCACAAAAATAAAAATATGTTTGTGCATATATACGGGTCATATTCTAAAAAGTATGGATGATATCATTGATGGTTTACCAGACAAAATAAAATTACTCAGTATAAACTATAAATCATTGTGTTTAGAAATGTCCTATTAAAAAATATTTAATCAGGTAACTTTTAAAAATATATATTATCACTTATAAAAATAAATACTTATTACAAATTTAGATCATGTTCCTAGCCATTTTAGTTAATTAAAATTTTCAAAAAAATCTATACTTTTTTTTTTGAAAATCTTTTTAACCAAGTTTAAATCCATATATTCAGTATTTTCATAATCTTTAGTATAACAATATTATTTAGAAAGACCAAGAAGCAATTAAAATTAAACATTATACTCATTGTAAATCATGTAAACATGTAAAACAAAGATAAAAATGAAAATTGACACCTGCTCGATACGTTAAACATTATATTAGTCAGCAGCATGCAATATCATGTTCTCAGAGTCGTGTTTTGTTTGGGGTTCAGAAACGTCCGGTCTTTCAAGGTGATCTTATTGTCCTTATTGCTTTTCGAATTCTCATTTCATTTTTATCAACCAATGGAATTTCTCTTCAGCCTTCTACGTTTTACTCCTAAACAATCGACATAATCATATGGTTGCTAGGCAGGCAAGATACGAGAAAAGAAGGTGAAATGGACTTGGTTGGTTGTGCTCTGCTGTGAGGAATCTGGAAAGTGGAAGTTTCTCAAGCATTTAGATAGATTTTTGTAAATTTAATGGACAGATCATGGTTAGGAAAGAAGTCTAGCATTTTAGATACTCGCACTATGTTGTTTCTTATCAGATAATTAGAACTGAATTCTATCTCTGAGCCAGTAACTTCAATGGAGCACTCTGGAACTAAGTAAGCAGCTCTGTATGTTTCTGATCCTTATTTGTAAAGTTCATACCAACACTCTACACAAGTGTTTAGCCGAGACCTCCACAGTTAAAGCTATTACAACCTGTGACTCTGCAAATTTAAGTCTACGCTCTTGGAGGGTATCTTATTGGTAAGTTCATCACTCTTTAAATCATAAGTAGTTTTCCTTCCCATGCACATTCGTTAATGCTTTGATCAATTGATATGTCTCTAGCTTGAAGCTTTTGTTTCCTCATATAGCATTTGTGATAATGTCACTTGCCTCTTGTTAGGGAATCCTTCTGCTTATTATCTTTATAAGTGGACTGTGTTGTATGGCGGGTATCGACACACACTGACTTAGATTCGATAGAGACTCCTCAAGAGCAGTCACATCTTTGCCCCTTTCAAATGGGGATTGTTACATTCATTTCTTGAAGAAGTGTGCATGTGATTATGAAAAACTTTGTATTAGTATATCATATTCACTTATTTGTTTTTTTTGTCTTCATCGAAAAGGTCTGTAAACACTTGTCATAATTGAGAACGTAGAAGAAAAAAAAACAGATTTTGAAGTCTAGTGTGTGTGTGTGTGCGTGTTTTAATTTACTTTTACCGTTACTGTTTGGTCATTCATCTATCTCATGCACATGCATACACAAATGATGGACCCCATGAGAAGTGTATTTATTATTTTTTTTTTTTGCTAAAATTTGTGAGTGTATTTATTGTTGCAGAGCCTTAACTACAAAGGGCCGTATATGTCTCGCGAGTTGCGATCCATTACCCATCACTACCAACTTACTTTCTTCACCAACAAACCAGGCTAGTGAAATGTGAAACGAGAGATGAACTATAGATTTTAGACATGTATTTATTGTTTTTCAGAAGGAAGATTTAGAGTTGTGTGGTACAGGATGGGGTTTTGAGAGATGAGAAAGGAGAGGTGAAGTGGGATGGGACGTGCCAAACATCCTATGTTTAGGTCTCTTCTAGAACCAAGAGGCTGCCGCAATATTTGCGGATACTGAATTGTTGAGACAATTCTGATAATGAAAAAGGAAAATTTGAAAGTGAATCTAAAATGCTAATCAAGGTGTTAGAGAATCCTCAAGAAGGGCCCAAAAACTACATACTTTCACAGTGAGGTGCTTGGCACTACAAGAAGATGGTTTAACCTAGATACTTATTCATTAGAAGGATGACAAGCTAACTAATGTGCTGATGCATTCGCTAATTAAGCTATATCATTTCGTATGTACCAACTTATCTTGGATAATACTCATGTAGGTAAACTTAATCGTAGACATGCATGGATTAAAAAACTCTATGTATTAGATATTATTATTACGCTTTTATTAACATTATGGTTTGTCGAGTTTAGAAACAAAAATAACAAGAACAGAAAAGATTATTGTCCATGTCAACTTCTGGAGTAGAGAGCCTTCATGCACATCCCTTTTTCTGAATGAAATATACATATTACTTTGAAACAAAACATTGAATAGCTGATATATTTTTGTTTAATTAGAGTTAAAATAACTAATGACCTTTAAGGAAGTGTAGAGTATTTTCACCCTGCTGCTGTATTTGAATTCAAAGTCACCCTATTGGTATCGATCTATCTTTAGTAGTTATTGTTTTTTTTTTCCTTTGTACTGATGTTTTTATGCAGTACATGTTTACTGCATCTATGTATGATCAGTTTGGTCACAGACTTTTATTGGAATAAAATGATTAAGAGTTAAAAAAATCATCTTAGGAAAGAAAATCATGCGACGCAAAGAAAAAAAATTCATCATAGATTCATAGAAACTATATAAGAAACAAAATTCACCCATGATATGCTTATTTCCTGGGGAAAAGAATTAAAATTTTACAAACTGTATTTTTGAAAATTAGGAAAGTTAACACTATTCAATAATCAATTATTCACATATATATAACATATATTATATCCGTTCATGAGATAAAAAAAAAGTTAATTGACATTACGTAATATTGAATACTAACTTTTTTTGAGAAAGAATATTCTATAGTACGTTGCATAGATATTCGGGTCAACCTTGTGTTCATCCATTGGTCTATGTTGGCGTTTTTCTCCAAAACATGATAATATTGTTTTAAGTTCATCTCTTCTCTCTAGTTTATTTTTTTTTCTGGTTAAAAATTATGTACAGTTTTATAGCTAATGAAAGGTTGATAACTTAATATATTTGTAATATGGGCATTTTTAAAACAGAAAAAACAAGAAAATGAAAGAGACGTTGAAGAGACTTTTACTCTAACCATAGACGATAACAAGTGAGATTGCGTTGTCCATTGATGGATCCATCGTGGCAGGTGGCCTCTTTCATTGCATTTTATACTTTTTATGCTGCAAAGTATCCAATTATTTGGGTTAGATTTAGAAGTTTAAAACATGTTGTGATATCATTTGACTCTGCAGATAATTTTTCAGACTACTACACAGAACAATCTTTTCATTTGAATCAAATAGCATGCACTTAAGTTATTCTAATTAATAGAGTTAATAACATTTACATAGTCTAACCTATAGAACTAATTACGTTTTGGATGTAGCTTAATCAATGCCAATGAAAATAAAAACAAATAGCATAATTGATAACACGGAGAATTTTCCAAAACATATCATTGCATGTTAAAATTAACTATCAAGAAAAGTATAGCATAATTTGGAAGCGGAATTCCAAAAACAGAGAACATGCTAACTCTAAACTTATAATAATGTTTATAAAAAGGTATAAGACAAACTACTATTATCATCATGAAATGTTATGCTTCATGTTATTGTCACATGGGAGTTTCATCAGTAGTGTTGTATTTCATTTATTTTTTTGTATAAACAACAAAATTAAGGAAAAAATAAATCAAGAATGAAATATATTGCTCGTTTTTATATCCCTTTGTTGTTGTACAGTGATATGAATTATTCTGAATTTACATTTGATGGTGATGAAATTAACCATACTACTAGAAGAAACAAGTATATTACATTTCGTAAGCTAGAGCTATTAGTAATACACACACTAGCATTTTTACTAAATAAATCACATTGATGGAAATTAGTCAATCAGCAGCACATATATATTGTGTGGTTAACGATTTGTTTTTCTTTTACACTGAATGTGATCAGAATGCATATCATATGTTTTACTAATAATTTATGTAACACATACTAATAATTGGTATTTGTTATTAATAGTGTATCTTATAAAATCTAATATCTCACGTGGATAATCAGTATTTGTTAATGATAATATATTCTATTAAAAATATCAAAAGGATACTATTTTAAAAATGATTATTTTCGGTATTAGTGATATATTACTATTTGGCGATTTATAAAAATCTAAACTATGACTTTAAATTTGTTTATACAAATTAAAATATAACTCTAAAACTACTCTAAACTTATAATAATGTTTATAAGAAGGTATAAGACAACTACTATTATCATCATGTAAATCATAATATATACTAATAAGCGGTATTTGTTATTAATAGCGTATCTTATAAAAATCTAAATCTTACCTAGACAATCTGTATTTGTTAATGAAAAATATTCTATGGAAAATATTAAAAGGAAACTTTTCTAAAAATTATTAGTTTCGATATTAGTGATATATTACTATTTGGTGATTTATAAAAATTAAAACATAACTCTAAAATAAGCTCTAAATTAATTATTTTGGAAAAGGGGAAATAAAGTTTGCTAAATATTGACAATTTGGATGAACTCATCTACAGCCGTTAAAACCTGATTAAGATTAAAAAAATCACCAATGACAGTCAAAGTAGCATCATTTTCATCACCACTGTTCAAGTTAAAAAGGGTGAATAGTAATTAATTTATTATAATAGTAGTTAACTTAAATAATTAATTTTTTTCCATTTGGTGATATTGACAAATGTTACATTCATTTACAATGTGTATATAATGGCACCTGCAGCGATTTTGATAATGAAAGAACATTCTCTCCAAGTTTTCTTGTCTTCTAAAAAGTAAAAGATAATCCCTAGATTTTCGCCATTGATGAGCTCTGACCCCTTCAGTCTTACTACTTCCTCCTCTGTTTCCTCTGTTCAAGATCAAGATTTGGTTTAATGGAGAGGAGAAGATCGAAACCGGTTAAGAATCTACCGGAGACAATCCATTCATTGCTCGGTACGAAGTCTCATTTGACATCAGCTTGGGTCAAATCTGTCTGCAACATCGTCAAGAACGTTTCCTCCTCTGAGATTGCTTCGACGTCGAAGGAAGAAGACGACTCTGCTTTCATCCAAGTACAGAGCATCAGAGGTCTTCTCTCGGATTCCTTTTCTTTTTTAGAGATTTTTTTTTTCTTTCTTTGGATTTTTGTTCTTCAATTTATTTTATTTTCTTCTGAATAAATTTCTTGTTCTCTTGTGAAAAATTAAAATCCTTTGGTGAAAATCACCTACTACATGCAACGAATATCAACCGTTGGATTAGCTGTTCTCATACTGTGGCGATCATCCAACGGCTATTTGATTATTCGTCCTAACACAAAATTGTAGAATATGAATGGGTCCAATATTCTAGAGAGTCAAGAGTTCAATCGCATAACGATAGTAATAGTCAAGAAAGATTTGCCAAACCATGGTTTATTATATAGAATTAATTGTGAGAATATATGTTTTATTAGAATATTTTAGTTCTGATTATTTATTTATGCTCTGTGTCCTCTGCTTGGTTACAGATAAACTCTCTGCATTAACAGTTGAAGCAAATGAGCAGAACAAACGAAGAAGGCAGATTCTTAACGAGTTTTTGGACCTTAAAGGGAACATTCGCGTGTTTTGCCGAGTGAAACCCTTAGACTCCAAAAACTTGAGAGCACCGGTTGCTTCGGATACAAGAAACGTTATCATCAAGTTAACAGAAAGCAAGAGGAAAACCTACAACTTCGACAGAGTCTTCCAACCTGATTCATCGCAAGGTTAGGTGGCTCTTCTGATCTTCTTTGAGACATTTCCACTGTGACGTTGCTTACACGGCTTTCTTATACATGAAAGTGTTGTTGATGATACTATTCAAAATGTGCAGATGATGTTTTCTTAGAGATTGAACCGGTAATCAAATCGGTTATAGATGGCTACAACGCTTGCATTTTTGCTTATGGACAAACTGGTACTGGAAAAACATTCACAATGGTAAGTACTAAGAAGCATCTCTTTGATTTCACTACTTGTTTCTTGAATATCTTTGAGTTGATATATAAAATTTGCAGGAGGGTCTTCCGGAATCACCAGGCATCGTTCCTAGAGCGATCAAGGGATTGTTCAAACAAGTGGAGAGCAGCAATCATAAGTTTGTAATCAAATTTAGTATGCTTGAGATTTACATGGGGAATCTCAGAGACTTGCTTGTTTCTCAAGCAACTAAACCCATTAGTCCAATACCTCCAAGGTAAATAGTATGATGTGCAGAGAATCTTGACTGAAGGATCTTAGACTAAATGACTCAGTAAGTTTTGTTTCTATGTTTCAGTCTGCTGATACACACAGACTCAAAGGGAGAGATAGACATAGATAACTTGGTGACTCTTAAAGTGAGTGACTTTGATCAAGTCTTCAAGTTATACAAAATAGGTTGTCGAAACAGAGCAACTGCCTCCACTAACTCTAACTCTGCATCCAGCAGATCACACTGGTGCGAAACTTAATGTTATTTGCTGTATGTTGCTGTTACACATCATGTTGTCTGATCTTATATCATGAAAACAGTATGATCCGAGTATCGATTACTTGTGCTGGAGCTCCTGAGAGACGGCGCGAAACAAACAAGATTTGGCTAGTGGATCTTGGAGGAAGCGAGCGTGTGTTGAAAACTAAAGCCACTGGTCGCCGTTTCGATGAAGGCAAAGCCATTAATCTCTCTCTATCTGCTTTAGGAGATGTCATCAACTCTCTCCAATGCAAGAATCCTCACATTCCTTACAGGAACAGCAAGCTCACACAAGTTCTGAAAGACTCTCTCGGTAACCAACATCTTGATCTTAACTGAAATGTTGTGTTCTCTTCTTGAAGTTTGGTTCTTGATTTTTTTTTCAGGGCAAGACTCTAAGACGTTGATGCTTGTTCATGTCAGCCGGAAAGAAGATGATCTTTGCGAAACCATATGCTCTTTAAATTTCGCAACTAGGGCAAAGAACATCCATTTAGGGCATGACGAATCAAAGGTAAATAACTTGCATAACACGTCAACTAGCTTTATAGTGTTTACACTTTCTGATGGGTTAAATATTCTTTCACAGGACGAACAAGAGAAAAAGGAGGCAGTGATGATGAATCTGCAGAAGATGATGGAAAAGATAGAGCAAGAACGTGAGTCAACGTTAAAAGAGATCAGATCTTTAAACGAGACATTAGAGAAACTCACTGGTAAGCCTCATGTTAGTGAAGAAGCAGAAGTAGATGAGATAAGAGAAGAGATTCAAGTTACTCCAAAGTTAAAGAGAAACAAATCAAGACGTGCTTCAGATGTTTTCCCTAGCTTCATGAGACCGACAGCTAGTAGCAGCAGAAGGATATCAGGGACAGATTTCAGCCTAATCTCTCATGGTCCTGGCCTTAAGTCTAGAAGGAACTCAATGATATCTGTCCGAGCTGAGTCCGTGTGTCTTCCTGTGAAGAAGAAGGGATATGATTCTGTGTGTGACTCATCAGAGAGGAGCGTTTCCAAGTCTACTTGTGTCATGCGTCGGAATACAGTAGATGATACAGCAACGGTTGATAGTCAGGACATTTCTGAATGTGATATCAAGTTGGTCGTGTCTGAGCACAAGCCAAAGGTACAGAAGATGGGCCCCGGATATGCTAAAAAATCTAGTTCTTCAAAGATGGGTGGAACAGAGTTTTCAAGGGTTAACAGTTGGCTTCATTCACAATCCGCAAGCAGGAGTTACTTGGTTGACAAGAAACAACTTTCTGCGACCCCTTCCCCGGTTAAAGCATGCAGTCTAAGCAGAAACAGGTCGTTGGAAAAGTCATCTGTGAAACTGGAAGACATAGAAGAGTCCAAAGCAGAGGAGATCAAACCTACACCGATGCTTATAGATCTATTTGAGCTGCAATGTCTCTGTTCTTCCGAAACAGAGGATCAGATTCTGTCCAAATACCCAAATCCTGGCGACGAAGGACTTAGCCAACATATAGACAATAACGTACGGGAGCAAGGTTCACTTAAGCCAAAATCTCAGAGAGGTTTGGCGTTCCAGGAGGATATAGCTCCACCATTGCTTACACCACAAGTACTATTGGGCGAGGAGAGAGGTAAACTTATTTGGATTCAAGTTTGTACAGACGCAAACGCTTTTGTGTTCTTTTGTTATCTTTCTGAGATATTCCGTTTTGGTTGCAGGAAGAGCTCAAACGTTTATGCAGAAGCTTCAGGCATTATGCTTATGCATAGTTCTGGTACTAGGGTTTATTGATGTGGTGTATGGTAATGACTTCTTCAATGGGTTAACGAAGTAAAGACAGAGAACCGCAGGAAGTCTTGGTCCCCAAGAAAATGATGGAAGTTTAGATATCTCAATAGAGATTGTGAATGTATTATTTCTTAGTTTCAAAAAAAAAAAAAAAAAAAAAATGTATTATTTCTTAAAAACCGGTCAATGATTCTGAGTAAAAGACAAATCAGAAAAGCCTGTCATGTCTTGTTTTATGGGGTAATGTCAAAAGGTTTTATGTCTTTTAGAGGAAATTTTGTCTCCTAGCGTCAGTTTTTTTATGCATTTTTATCAGGAGTCAATGAGGCGTCAGGGATATTCATTGATGTAGGAATCTAGTTGGTCTCGTCTTTTTGTTTTTGGTTGATCTATTAGAAAAAACTCTCTGTTTCAGATGATGTTGGTTTAGGCTCTCTCATGAGATTTTTGGTCAAGAAATGGTGGTCACTTTTCATTTACTATTCTTCTGTTTTTTTTCAATCCTAGCCTCACTGAACAATAGTTTCTTCTGTGAAATGAAGAAGCAAATCTTGATCTGTGATTGTGGTTAATGATAGTGTGTGAAAGAAGTTGCACTGGTTGTATACAAATTACACACTTAAATTTAGTAAAAGGGTTGATTAGCAAACTAATAATACACCTTTACTTTTGGAGTAGTTAATTAACTTAGGTGTAGCTTGTAGTCAATGGCAAGCCCTTGACGCAGCACAGAGGATAGTGTTGAGGGGTATGTTGTTCTAGTCCCTTAAAGATTTTTTCTGGTGATAGAACGCCAACATACAACTCTCCGCGATCTCCTTTCCCAGTTCTATTTGCAAGGAAACATAGATTCTTTTGCAAGGTACTGTCATCATATTTTACGCTTCAAATCTGACTCAATTTTCTATATGTCAAAAATGGTGAGGCAACAAACATCTCAAAATGAAGAGACGAGAAATTTCATACATATTTTTTTTGTGGGAAAAACTATAGAAATTAATTCATCAAAACAAGTATAGTATTCTGAAAGATATAATTTCGGACATCCTTTTCCAAAAGAAATTTAAAATTATTTCTTGTTAGGCGCTAACAACATTTTTTCCGATTTCGCTCAATTTTCTTGTTGGCAACCCCTAAAGTATCTTTTGAGTTATTCTCACAAAAAAATTGTATAAACGTTTCAGTCGGACAGAATTGCATTGTATCCAAAACATGACATAAAATCATAACTATGTTTTATTCATATGGGAAATAAAGCTTAGCTATAGGAGCCCCTACTAAACCCTGCACAAGAACGGACTCATCAAGACTCTGAAATTAGCAAAAAAATCTCAAAAGAATATGGGAAGAAACAAATTCTAGAAAAATGGTAAGCTCAAAATAGATAAGAGTAAAAAAAAAGAGAGATAGAGTCGTAGAGGTCAA
Organism: Raphanus raphanistrum subsp. raphanistrum; assembly: GCA_019706035.1. Lineage (NCBI taxonomy): Eukaryota > Viridiplantae > Streptophyta > Magnoliopsida > Brassicales > Brassicaceae > Raphanus > Raphanus raphanistrum. The sequence goes on along the minus strand of CM033985.1, from coordinate 369,347 downwards.
AACTGAATAGTCCTAATATGGACGACAGGGGGAACGTAATGAGAGGACCTAAAGAAACGAGAAAACAAGAAACTGTATTTGAACAAACTATAAAAACGTCATTTAACAATTGAAGAACAATAAAATCAAAATTCAAACCCTAAAAACATAATAAAACCCCAAAACAAACTAACCCATTCGTTTTCTAACACTTGAAAAACAAAAAAAAAAGTTACAAGGTTCATTGTTAATGAAGGGTGGGGTTAAACTATGGGCCGTGTGCCTATGTCTCGCGATGGTGACCGTCGTGATGGTCCAAGCGGAGGATCCTTACTTTCATCACGTGTGGAACGTGACGTACGGAACCGCATCTCCTCTCGGTGTTCCACAACAAGTCATTCTCATCAACGGTCAATTCCCTGGTCCTAACCTCAACTCAACTTCTAACAACAACATTATCGTTAATGTCTTCAACAACCTAGACGAGCCTTTCCTGATTACATGGTACTTTTATTCATAATAAACCGTGATCCTTATTTTCCTACCATAGCTAGAGATGTCCATTTAGATAATTCACTTTGATTATTTCCTATATTAAGAGAATCAAAGCGAATTAAAATGGTGAAAAGTTAGAAAAGGTTTTCAAATGTGCAAATTTTTATGTTATTCATCACCAGTAATATAGCTCCTTTTGATTCAAAGTTCTAATGCTACCAATAAGGAGCTTACAATTTAGGTTTTATTTGGAAACAAATTATATATAGGAATGGAATCCAGCATAGGAAGAACTCATGGCAAGCAGGGACTGCTGGAACAATGTGTCCTATCCCACCGGGTACGAACTTCACATATCATTTCCAGCCAAAAGATCAGATCGGTAGCTACTTCTACTACCCTACCACGGCAATGCATCGTGCCGCGGGTGCCTTTGGTGGCCTCCGTGTGAACAGTCGTCTTCTTATCCCGGTCCCATATGCTGATCCTGAAGATGACTACACTGTCCTTATCAACGATTGGTACACCAAAAGCCACACTCAGCTCAAGAATTTCCTAGACAGTGGCCGTACTATTGGCCGTCCAGACGGCATTCTCATCAACGGTAAGGCCGGGAAAGGCGATGGCTCTGACCAACCTCTTTTCACATTGAAGCAAGGGAAAACCTATAGAGTTAGGATATGTAACGTGGGTCTCAAGGCATCTCTCAACTTTAGGATTCAGAACCACAAAATGAAGCTTGTTGAGATGGAAGGCTCACACGTTCTACAGAATGATTATGACTCGCTTGACGTACATGTTGGTCAATGCTTTGGCGTGATCCTTACGGCCAACCAAGAACCTAAAGATTACTATATGGTGGCTTCCACAAGGTTTTTGAAAAACGCTTTGACTACCACAGGGCTCCTCCGCTACGAGGGAGGCAAAGGTCTCGCCTCTTCTCAATTACCCGCGGCCCCTGTTGGTTGGGCTTGGTCTTTGAACCAGTTCCGCTCTTTCAGGTGGAACTTGACAGCCAGCGCAGCTAGACCTAACCCACAAGGCTCTTACCATTACGGAAAGATTAACATCACTCGCACCATTAAGCTCGTGAACACTCAGGGCAAGGTCGACAGCAAGCTCAGGTACGCTTTGAACGGAGTCTCGCACATAGACCCCGAGACCCCTTTGAAACTCGCTGAGTACTTCGGTGTTACCGATAAGGTTTTCAAGTACGACAGCATCTCCGACAACCCTACCTCTGATCAGATCAAGAACATAAAGATAGAACCCAATGTTCTCAACGTCACTCACCGCAACTTTATCGAAGTCGTATTCGAGAACCACGAGAGGAGCGTCCAGTCTTGGCATTTGGATGGCTACTCCTTCTTCGCTGTAGCGTAAGTGACACTCTACATCCTTTTTCTTGAGTTATACGTAAACAAAATAAAAACCCCTAATTTTAGATCAATTTACAAATCCTAATATCAGTTTCTTTCAATGAACAAAAAGGGTTGAACCAGGGACATGGACACCAGAAAAGAGGAAGAACTACAACCTTCTAGACGCAGTGAGCCGACACACAATCCAAGTCTACCCCAAGTGTTGGGCTGCAATATTGCTCACATTCGACAACTGTGGAATGTGGAACATTAGGTCTGAGAATTCCGAGAGACGGTACTTAGGACAGCAACTCTACGCAAGTGTCTTGTCGCCGGAAAAATCCCTCAGGGACGAATACAACATGCCGGAGTCAAGCCTTCAATGTGGTCTTGTCAAGGATAAACCTAAGATTAACCCTTATGCCGGAGCCTAATTTATTTTCTTTTATACTTTTATTTAACAAACAAAAGGAGTTTGGCTTTTCTTTTGTTGGAGCCAGTTTCCAACTGAACGGATTAACTTTATGTTTTTGGGGTCTTTTAATTATTTAATTAAAGTTATTAATATAACTAAGACGATATCCATGCTATGTACATGAATTAAAATGTATGTATGTTCATCACTTCAGTTTGTCGTCGTCTTCTTATCTATCGGATGCGTTAACTAGTCTTTGACAATTTAATTAATTTAACTAATCAAATGAGCATAAATGATATCTGTTTTTTTTCTACATAGCTAATGATAAGTATATTATTTTTTATTACATTACCTTTTTTCCTTTCTTGACCAACCTAACTACTAATATTGAGTTTATTAGAAGTGATTTGTTTAAGTGTCTTCATCACAATCATTCTAACAAATAAATGATGACATATCCTACGAAAAATAATGATACGGATCCTATATAATTATGATATGGCTTAAAACAATTATAATATAAAGTTTCAATTATATAAATTTAAATATAAAACAATAAATATATGGTAGTTACCATAATTAAAAAAAATATAAACATAATAACTTAAATATTAGATAAAAATTGTTATAAACTTACACATTATACAAATTAATAAAATATATTCATTTATTTTATTAGTATTTTATATATTTTAATGTTTCTAACGAGAACCATCGATATATGATAAAATTGTAGTGAGATATTGTACTATCACTATATTTTTATAAATAATATAATATTATTTTTCAAAAGTTATTACATGATGTTAAGATTTTTGCAACATGATCAATTTATAATCTTTATGTCATATCAAATATAAATATTTATATAAATATTTATACTTTGGTGGAAATCTAAATGATTAAAGCTATAATTAAGTGTATTATTCAATTAAAGGATAAACCTAATCAAGTTTCTAAATTATTGAATTGCATTTAAAATTAATTGCAGTAAAATAATTTAATTGAGTGATTAGCATTCGATTAATTAGGTTTAATAAGTATCTTTTACAAGTTAAACATTCTTAACTAAAACCAAAAGGGTATAAAACTATTATTTCCAAAAATGAAAATTAATTTATTAAATTAAACTAATTTAAATAAAATCAAGTTAGGAAAATTTAAAAAAAAATACATGTGATTACTTTCTACTTTTAAAAATAAATTTAAAACTTAAAATTAAATGTAATAAAGACATATATTAAAGTAAATAAAAATATTTTTAACAGTTATTATTTTTGTGCATGGTGCAGGAAATTATTTAGTTCATGTTATAATCAAAGGAATTAAAACACGCTTATATTTTTATCAAAATATTTACTACTAAAAAAGAGAAATTTGGAAAAATATTTGGTTGTTAGACCATTTGATTAACTAATAATATTTTTGCTCTTACCTTATTTATCTCTAACTATCTTAAACTATTAAAACTGAAGTACAATTAGTATTTAATCCTAATTTTTCCCTAATATTTACAACAGACTGCCACTGGCCTAAAAATTGTGGTTTTAAAATTTCCTAAACCACCTTAAAAAAATTGACGTCCCGACCATATCAAAGTCTCAACCTTTAACCCCAAATCGAAGCCATACATCCCGGTGGTTTGGTCTTTCTACCTTTACGCAATTCGCACTTATCATCCCACCGACTGGACTATCTTTAGGGGTTTTGGTTTTGGTGAAAATTTATTATGAGTTGTTTGAAGAATCCCTAATTTCATGCGAAGTGATTGCTTTCAATTTTTTTTTGATTGAGCAACTCCAGCGATAGCACGGTGGTGATGGAAAATAAAAATTCTGTCCGACGGCTCAATCAAAATTTTAATATAAGACAGCAGCGCAGCCACTTGAATTTTTGAGCTTGCGAAAGTCAATCATTTCACATGGTTAAAGGTTAGTCTCCTTCTCTCTCGTGAAGTTGTGTCTTCACTTTTGAAAGGATTTACCTTTCTCTATTGGGCGGCTGATCATATGCGGTCAACAAGGCCAATGAGTTTTCCTGAAGATCCTTTGCGAACCCCATGACTGGTATGTTTGAATTTACTGGTTTTATTTAGAAAACATGGAATGGTCTAATCTTTGATTACTCTATCTGACGTTAAAAATTTTGATTCTTAAGCTTGTGTTTTTCCAAGTTAGCTCTCAACCCCCTTCATTTGCTCTATTTCAACATGAGCTAGACACAACAAGTTAACGTGTATTTGTTGGTGCAACTGAGAATAACTTGAAAAACTCTGTTACTCTGTTTTCCTCTGTTTCATAAAAGGAGCGGAGCGGAGCCGTAAATGCCATCATGCTGCTCGATATCTTCCTGCAGCCAACAGCTACTCTGTACATTGATTTTTTTTCCATTCCAGTTCCACAATTTTGCTTGGAAGTTTGAAGCTCTGTCTCAGTCATCATGTCAGTTTTAAGTTTCTCATCTCAAGTCAACTAAAGCTCACTCTTCTTCATCTTTAAGGGAATCTTCCTAATTGATAAGAATATGTATCTCATTTATTTAACCTTTCTCTCTTTAGCTTAGTAAGTTGATGGGTTGAGTACTTAAGTGGTATTGAGTTTGAGTTACTTTGTCACCATCTGTGTTCCCCCGGTGGCTTTTATATTTTTATCGAATAAAATTTGAATTTTATAATCAATTTTAAATCAAAATATTTATAGTAAAATTTAATAAAACCACGTATATGCGTAAAACTCTACTCCCAAACGAAATGAATAAAAGCAAACTTAGTAGAAAAAAACATAATCTTATAATTTATAAATGGATGCTAAATAAGTTGAACATGATGCACCAATATCAAAAGTCAATAACGTATAAATCTATAACAAGAAAATAAATATAAGTTGTTAAAAGTGAAATATATAATTATGAAGAACAAATACCCGCACGGGAGTGCGGGTCAAAGGCTAGTAACAGATTATTACTAATAACTATGGGGCTGTTTGTTTCACCATCTGTAATCTCCATTCAAATGATCCATTTGTATGGTTCATTTACATGATCCATTCAGATTTTACGAGATGTTTGTTTGTTCATTTAAGTGACTCATCTAGATGAATCATCTAAATGGATCTTATGTTTGTTTGTCCATCCAAATGACTCATCTAAATGAATCATCTAAACAAATTACTAAAATACCTTTGTTTGATTTAACCACTACTTGATATTAATTTCAACTATAATAACTTTAATTATTTAATCTAATATATTTATAACATAATTATTTTTAAATTAACATTTTGGTGGGAAAACGCGTTTCGGCAGAAAACCATATTTTGCGGTTTTGCAATTTTGGCGGAAAACGCGTTTTTACGGCTTTCAAAACCGCGTTTTTGCTGTTTTGGCGGGGAAACTGGGTTTTAGCGGTTTTGGCGGGAAAACGCGTTTTACGGGTTTGGCAGGAAACCATGTTTTTGCGGATTTGCGGTTTTGGTGGGAAAACGCGTTTTTGGAGTTTTGACGGGAAACACGTTTTTGCGGTTTTGGCGGAAAATCGCGTTTTGTGGTTTTGGCGGGAAACCAGATTTTAGCGGTTTTGGCGGAAAACGCGTTTTACGGGTTTGGCGGGAAACCATGTTTTTCGGATTTGCGGTTTTGGCGGGAAAATGCGTTTTTACGCTTTTGGCGGAAAACGCGTTTTAGGAGTTTTAACGGGAAGACGCGTTTTTGCGGTTTTGGCGGAAAACCGTGTTTTTGCAGTTTTGGCGGAAAGCCGGGTTTTAGCGGTTTTGGCGGGAAACACGTTTTTGGAATTTTGACGGGAAAACGCGTTTTTCGGTTTTGGCGGGAAAACGCGTTTTTGCGGTTTTGGCGGAAAAAAAGTTTTTGTGCTTTTGCCAATTTTTACGTGGGACAAAATGATATTAATGTTCTAGATAAAAGAATATTCGGACAATTATGTTTTTAGATAATTTGGTTTATAAATAATATTTTAAGATATTTGGCTGCCAAAAAATAAATATAACTAATATTTGTAGGTTTCTAATTTGTATTTTTAAAATGTGGGTCCCATTCAGTTTTTGGTTTGAATCCGGTTTGGTTTTTTTATTCCAAATTGTGTTTATAAACATAATATAACATAAAATTATATATATATATATATAATGTCAATTTCAATCTGAACTTTATGTCTAATTTCTTTTTCTTTTCTGAACTATGTATTAGTGTGTATTCTATATTGAACTAAACAAAAAATGAAAAATAATACATGAACTTTATACGTTGTATCTTTTCATTCTCGAATTTTACAGTAATGCATATTTCATACTGAAATAAATAAAAATTCAAAATTACTACATAGACAATCAAAATTTTGATTTTTTATATATTGACCGTCAAAAATGTTTGTTATCCGTTAATTTATCAAAACTATGTCATTTGGATAAATTATATAAAATTAAACATTTAAAAATACAATATAAACTCTCAAAATCGTATATATATATATATATTAATCGTCAAATGGTTAGTCATTCTTTAATTTATCAAATGATTTTATTTTGGTTAAATTGTAAAAATTAAAATTTTGGGAGGTTTGAACTCTCATACTAGTGGAAAAGTAAGAACATATTAACTTTAAAACAAAATAACATTCTTGTATAAATTGTGTGAACATTAACTTATATATATGTTTTAGTTTAATCAAATAGATTCTATCAGATTTTGATTCTTCTAGTTTCATCAAATAAATCTATAATTATTTATCCTTTTAATTTATATTTAAAAAATTGTTTTATTGATGTCTTGGATATTTCCATTGTTTTATCTTCATATTTGCATGCATTTTGATCATCTAGAATAGGATTTAGGCTTGTTTAGGTTGCATTTTGCATACATAAGTCTTTATCAGGTGTTGGAGTACCATATGGATCATTTGGGATGCATTGGGGGACTCAAAAGAGGCAAAAGGACTGATTTAGAGTCGGCCAAAGCCACAGCGGCCTCACCCCAGCGAGTCCCGTCGGTCGCTGCGACTTCATCGCCTGGAGCGGCCTCACCCCAGCGACTCCCACCACCCGCTGCGACTCGCCAGCCTGGAGCGGCTTCATCCCAGCGGCCCGTGCTGCTCGCTCGTCTTTTCTGGAGCGACCCGTCCCAGCGGTCCGTCCTGGTCGCTGCGGATCATCAGCTGGAGCGTCTTCGGAGCAGCGAGGAGACCAGCTCGCTCGTCTCATCTGCAGCGGCCACCCGGAGCGACCCCGCCTGGTCGCTCCACACCCGCTCCATCTCGAAGTTAAACATTTTTCAGGGGCTTTTTAGTCATTTGTATGCACGTTTTTCTGTTCTAAAACCTAAGTTTAAGTATTGTGTAAGCCACCAGAGGCTAATCTATCTTTTGTTACTTGGTAAACATCAAAAACTATTGGAGATTTCATCTTTTGGATCATTGATTCTCTTGTTCTTATTTTATTTCTTGTTGATTTCTGTTATTTCATCTCTGTTTATGATCAATCTGAAATTCAATATGAGTTTAAGAATGATCATGAACCTTAGTGAGTAATTCACCATTGAATTCATGGGTTAGGAAGATTTAGGGTGATTAAGTTAGTTCTAGGATGTTTTAGTATAAATCAAACCTTATTCCTTGCCTAGGAGAGTATTCATAATGCATCTGTTGAGTTGGCCTCTCAAAAGTTGATCTTTAGACATCTCCCACCCACAAGGTGTTCGATGATATGTCTGAGTCAACTCTCCTAAGCTCTTAACACACTTTACCAAAGACATTTGTTGTTAAGGGTGTTAAGATAGCCAATAGACTTGTTTGTTAATGATTGCTTTTATATTATTCAGCCAAAGACATTTGATGTCTGAAATATGTTAGCAAATGAGCATTCATCTAGGCATAGAGTTTGTTTAAGATTGTGTCTAAGCTTAAGGTTGATTAGTTTGATTGATTGTTGCCATCCTTAGTTCGAAGCTTGATCACCCAAGGTCTAAATTCCTATACCCATGAGTTCTCCTTTCTCATAAAAGAAAGTTCATTGATTTACTGTTTTTATTGTTTAGTTATTGCATTTTAGGTTCTAGAAATCATCAAATCATCGATTGCACTTAAATTAAGGAAGTACTTGCATTCTTGGTGCTTTGAATCTATTGGAAGTGGTTCGACATTTCACTCATATTACAACATTTGTTTTAGGAGCCTTGAAACTCCTAACATCAAATTGGCGCCGTTGCCAAACTCCGAGTTGATTTAAACATTGAGAATTAGTCACTTGCTTGAGACTAAGTCATTTTTCTTTTTACTGTTTACTGATTCTACATTTTCATCCCTCTTTTCATTTCAGGTGTATGAACTTGAGGAGCAAGGGCACATCAGACCTAGTTCCACTTGTACCTGACATCAGAGCACTTGAAAGGGGTATATCCAGACAGAGAAGAGCTCAGCAGGACATCGATATGGATCCACCTGCAAACGGTCAAGGGGTTAACCCTCAGCCCCCTCCGCGACCTGCTCGACCGATTGGTACCTATGACCGTCCCAACATCAATGGTCATAGTCTTGGCATTAGAGCCCCAGCTGTGGAGGCTAACAACTTTGAGGTCAAACCAGGACTCCTCAACGTGATCGAGAACAACAAGTATCATGGCTTGGCTGTAGAAGACCCATTTGATCACTTGGACAAGTTTGACAGGTACTGTGGTTTGTCAAAGACCAATGGTGTGTCCGAGGATGCCCCTTCAAACTCAAGCTATTCCATTTCTCTCTGGGAGATAAGGCACGTCAGTGGGAGAAGTCTCTACCTAGCGACTCCATCACCACCTGGGATGACTGCAAGAGAGCATTCTTGGAGAAATTCTTCTCTACTTCAAGAACTGCTAAGCTAAGAAACGAGATATCCAGTTTCCAGCAGAAGAACTTAGAAGGCTTCAGTGAAGCTTGGGAGAGATTCAAGGGCTACCAAGCTCAGTGTCCACACCATGGTTTCTCCAAAGAGAGCTTGCTGAGCACCTTCTACAGGGGTGCACTTCCTAAGTATAGATCCAGATTGGATACTGCAAGTAATGGATTCTTCTTGGGGAGAACTGAAGCAGATGCAGAGGAGCTGGTTGACAACATGGTGAAGAGTGACGCAGTCTACAGTGGAGACCATGACAGAGGAGATAGAACTGATGATAAGCAGACGAGGAAAGAGTTAAAGGCTTTGCAGGATAAGATCGACATTCTGATTGCTGATAAGGCTACACAAGAGCAGCTGAACTTCGTTGGTAACCCAGCACAAGAAGCACCTCCTGGTGCTAATGAAGTTGATGGTTTGGAGGGTCAAGAAGAACTGTGCTTCATCAACAACAATGGCAGTTGGTACAAGAAGGAGCCCAATTTTCAGTACAACAACTACCAACAGCGATCTTATCCAAACAACCAGCAGAATGGTTACCAGCCTAGGAGCAACCAGCAAGGCAACTCTCAGCCTCAGCAGAATCCTCCTCCTGGTTTTCCCAACAAAGGAAACCCATCTTCTCAGCAGCAAGCTCATCCTTCTAGTTCTGCTCCTCCAGCCAGCTGCACAGATATCCTACTAAAACAAATCTTGGAGTCTCAAACTAGAAGTGAAAAGCATGTTGGCTATGAACTCAAGAATCTCCACAACAAGATTGATGGTAGCTACAATGAGCTCAACAACAAGTTCAAGGCCTTGGAGAACCAGTTTGCTTCTTTGACTACTCACCAAAACCGCCAGCAAGGTTCTCTACCTGGAAAACCTGAGCAAAACCCCAAAGAAACAATGAAGGCTGTTACCCTTAGGAGTGGCAAGCAGTTGCCTCCTCCAACTCTCACCAAGGATGCTGAGAAACAAGGTGGGGGGGGGGTAGCCATCAACATTGATGATGAGGTTGTGATTGTGGATGAGAAGATCAATGATGAGATCTTAGAGAAGATTGTGGAAGCCAAAGGCAAAGGAAAGGTGGGAGAAGAGAAGCAAACAGTGAAAGATGGTCAAGCTGCTGCTCCAGCAACTGAGAATCCTTTTGTTCCCCCTCCTTATGAGCCTAAACTTCCATTCCCTGGAAGGTTCAAGAAGCAGCTGCTGGAGAAGTACAAAGCCTTGTTTGAAAAGCAGATGAGTGAAGTTCAGATTACAATGCCCATCATTGATACTTTCATGCTGGTTCCTCAATACAGCAAGTTCCTTAAAGATGCTGTAGCTGCAAAGAAGAAGGAGATGCAAGGTATGATGATCCTCACTCATGAGTGTAATGCCATCATTCAGAGACTTGATGTTCCAAAGAAACTAGAGGACCCAGGATGCTTCACACTGCCTTGTGCTCTTGGACCTATGGTTTTTGAGAGATGTCTCTGCGATTTGGGAGCTAGTGTCAGCTTGATGCCTTTGTCAGTTGCAAAGAAGCTTGGTTTCACTCAGTACAAGAAGTGTAGACTCTCATTGGTGTTGGCTGATCGTTCAGTAAAGTACCCTGTTGGCATCTTGGAAGACCTTCCTCTTATGGTCGGAAACTGTGAAATCCCTACAGATTTTGTGGTACTTGAGATGGGTGAAGAAGCTCAAGATCCCTTAATCCTTGGGAGACCTTTCTTAGCTACAGCTGGAGCTATTGTGAATGTGAAAGAAGGCAAGATTGATCTCCACTTGGGTAAAAGGCATGTTCTCCACTTTGACATCAAGGAGGTTATGAAGAAACCAACTGTGCAAGGGCAAATCTTCTACATTGAAGAGATGGATGCTCTGGCTGATGAACTCCTTGAAGAGCTGTCTCTAGAAGATCCTCTACAGCTGGCTTTGACAGTGGAGAAAGAGGCTGAAGTGATTGAGAACCTGGAGAGTACTGCCTATGGGATGATGCTGGATTCACACAAGGGGTTTGAGAGTAAGGATCAGTACGAAGAGCTGCCACAAGTGGTCCATCAAGTAGCTTCAGTGACTCAACAAGAGAACACCCAGCATGATGACTGGAGCGAGCTTAAGGCGCCCAAGGTGGAGCTCAAACCACTCCCCCATGGTGTAAGGTATGCATTCCTTGGCCCTAATGAGACCTATCCTGTCATTGTGAGTAGTGAACTTACTGAACCTGAGCTTGCTGAACTTTTGAAAACACTTAAAAGATTTAGAAAAGCAATAGGTTACTCCCTTGATGATATCAAAGGGATCTCACCCACTTTGTGCATGCATAGGATACATCTTGAGGATGAATCAATGACTTCTATCGAGCATCAAAGAAGGTTAAATCCTAACCTGAAGGATGTTGTAAAGAAGGAGATTCTTAAACTCTTAGATGCTGGTGTGATTTACCCTATTTCAGATTCTAAATGGGTATCTCCTGTGCATGTGGTTCCAAAGAAGGGTGGGATCACTGTGGTGAAAAATGATAAGGATAAATTAATACCCACAAGAACCATCACAGGACATAGAATGTGCATTGATTACCGAAAACTGAACTCTGCATCTAGAAATGATCATTTTCCATTGCCATTTATTGATCAGATGCTTGAGAGACTTGCAAATCATCCATTCTATTGTTTTCTTGACGGGTATTCAGGGTTCTTCCAAATACCCATACATCCCAATGATCAAGAGAAAACGACATTCACATGCCCCTATGGTACCTTTGCTTATCGAAGGATGCCATTTGGGCTGTGCAATGCTCCAGCCACCTTCCAAAGGTGCATGATGTCAATTTTCTCTGATCTTATTGAGGATGTTGTGGAGGTGTTTATGGATGACTTCTCTGTCTACGGATCTTCGTTTTCTGCTTGTTTGTCTAATTTGTGCAGGGTCCTACAGAGATGTGAAGATACCAACCTTGTGCTCAACTGAGAGAAGTGTCACTTCATGGTTAAGGAAGGGATTGTTCTTGGACACAAGATATCAGAGAAGGGGATTGAGGTAGACAAAGCAAAGATTGATGTGATGGTCAGTTTGGCTCCCCCAAAGACAGTGAAAGACATCAGGAGCTTCTTGGGGCATGCTGGTTTCTATAGAAGGTTCATTCAGGACTTCTCCAAGATCGCCAGGCCACTCACTAGACTGTTATGCAAAGAAGAGATCTTCCTCTTTGGTAAGGAATGTCTAGAAGCTTTCAAGAAGTTGAAGAATGAGCTTGCAAATGCTCCCATTGTCCAGCCACCAGATTGGAGTCTACCCTTTGAGATCATGTGTGATGCTAGTGACTATGCTGTGGGAGCTGTCTTGGGCCAGAAGAAAGATGGCAAGACTCATGTGATCTACTATGCGAGCCAAACCTTGAATGATGCTCAGATGAAGTATGCCACGACTGAGAAGGAGAGGCTAGCCATTGTATTTGCATTTGAGAAGTTCAGGAGCTATTTGGTGGGGTCTAAAGTCATTGTCTACACAGATCATGCAGCTTTGAGACACCTTTTGGCAAGAAAGATGCAAAACCGAGGCTTTTGAGATGGATCCTTTTGCTCCAAGAGTTTGATTTGGAGATTAGAGACAAGCCTGGAGTTGAAAATGGTGTAGCTGATCACTTGTCTAGACTGAAAATAGAATGTGGTGTTCCTATTGATGAGGGACTTCCAGAAGAGCAGATCATGGCTATTGGAGCAGTGATGGCAGCTTGTGAGACTGGTAGAAAGCTTGAAGAGGTTAAAGCTACTGAAGAGAAGGAACCTTGGTATGCTGATTTGGTGAACTACTTAGCCACAGGAAAAGAACCTTTGAATCTTGTGGGCTATGCCAAGAAGAAGTTCTTCAAGGATGTGAAGAGATACTATTGGGACGAGCCTTACCTCTACATTCTCTGCAAGGATCAGCTCTACAGAAGAGTGGTTGCCAATGAAGAAGTTGAAGGGATCCTTACACACTGTCATGGATCATCTTATGGAGGTCACTTTGCCACCTTCAAGACTGTTGCAAAAGTGCTACAAGCAGGATTCTGGTGGCCACACATGTTCAAAGATACACAAGATTTTGTTTTGAGGTGTGATTCATGCCAAAGAAGAGGAAACATTACCAAGAGGAATGAGATGCCTCAGAATCCTATTCTTGAAGTTGAAGTGTTTGACGTGTGGGGTATTGACTTCATGGGACCATTCCCATCATCTCATGGCAACAAATACATCCTTGTGGCTGTTGATTATGTTTCAAAATGGGTGGAAGCCATAGCAAGTCCCACCAATGATGCCAAGGTGGTAACCAAGATGTTCAAGAGTGTCATCTTTCCAAGGTTTGGAGTCCCAAGGGTTGTGATCAGTGATGGAGGCTCCCACTTCATCAACAAACTGATTGAAGGGCTTCTCAAGAAGAAGGGTGTGAAGCACAAGGTAGCAACTCCTTACCACCCTCAGACAAGTGGTCAGGTTGAGGTTTCTAACAGAGAGATCAAGTCCATTTTGGAGAAGATTGTGGGGATTACAAGGAAGGATTGGTCTACTAAGCTTGATGATGCATTTTGGGCTTATAGGATAGCTTACAAGACACCCTTGGGAACACACCTTTCAACCTTGTGTATGGGAAATCTTGTCATCTGCCAGTGGAGCTTGAGTACAAGGCACTATGGGCAGTGAAGTTGCTGAACTTTGACATCAAGAGTGCCAAGGAGAAGAGACTCTTTCAGCTCCATGAACTTGATGAGATAAGGATGGATGCTTTTGAGAATTCAAGGATCTACAAGGAAAAGACCAAGGCTTTCCACGACAAGAGCATTCTGAAGAGAGAGTTCCAGGAAGGAGACCAAGTTCTTCTTTACAACTCTAGGCTAAAGTTGTTTCCAGGAAAGCTCAAGTCAAGGTGGTCCGGTCCATTCAAGGTCAAGGAGATCAGACCTTATGGAGCTATTGTTTTGTGGGGTACTGATGGAAGAGACTTCACAGTCAACAGGCAAAGAGTTAAGCTCTATATGGCCACATCACCAAAGGAAGATGAAGTCTCAACTCCACTTTCTGATCTCACCCCGGCCTAACCCCAAAGGAGGTAAAGTCAAGCTAGAGACTTAAAACAAGCTCACTTGGGAGGAAATCCCATGTCTATCCTCGCATATATTGCATTTATATTCTTGTTTTCAATATTTTCATCTTGTTTTCATCTTAAAAAAAAAAAAAAAAAAAATGTCGTGAACAGTGTTGCAGGTGCAGAGCGACCTAGGGACAGCGGGTAGCACAGGCCGCTCCGGCCCGCAGCGACTCCCACGCAGCGACTCGAGCCGGTCGCTCGTTATTTTTGCAGCGACCATGCGGAGCGAGTAAGGCCGGTCGCTGTGGCCTCCCGGTTCAGGTAAGTGTTCTAATTTTAATCCTGGTTCACTCCAATTGAACCGATCCTACCCACCCTAACCGGACCAACCCGACCCTAGACCTACCCAACCCTCCCCCACGACATCTTCTTCCTCACTCTCATCCCTCACCCAACTCACAAACTCTCTCAAGCTCTCACCACTCCAAACCCCATATCTCACTCATTCCTTCACCAAATCACTTCATTCTTTCACTCAAATCCAAGCTTTCGCCCCTGTAGACTAATTCCACACACCTATTCACCTTTTCCATCCATCCAAAGCAAGGTATTGTGTTCTTGAAACCAATTTCGTAAGTCCATGAACCCTAGATTTTCAAAATCAAATTTTGGGCTTTTTCTTGCTTGATTGTGGTGAAATTGACTAGGGAAAGCTTATATATTATGTTGAGTTGTTGATTCCATGGTGAATTTGAGTTGAAATTGAACTTTTGCAAATTAGGGTTCATGGATTTGGGGATTTTCGAATTGGGTCCTAATTGAGTGTGTTTGTGGTTGGGTTTGCTTGATAAGTTGTTTTGAAGTATGAGCTCAAACCCTTTTGACTCTAGAATCACTTTGTTCATCTTAACTTTCATTTTATGAGATTTTGAAAAGTGTGATTCTTGCTTCATTCAACTCACTCCTCTCCAAGTTTGTCTTGTGTTCAGGTACAATGACTAAGACAACCAAGACGGCAAAGGAGATTAAGGAGCAGGCCGCTCGAGGGAAAGCACCCGCGTCTGGCTCTGGAACACAGTTGACACAGAGGCAAGCAGCGGCATCGGAAAAGAAAAAGTTGGCAGCGGAGAAGAGAGCGGGAAAAAGTGTAGCAGTCCCTGAGATTGAAGAGAGCGACTCTGAAAGTGCAGATGAGCCTGCTCCACCAAAGAAAGCCAAAACGTCTAAGGGAAAAGGAGTTGTGGTTGAAAGGGACAGAGAAAAGAAGCCAACTGTTGAGCAACTCTATGACGTTCTGAAGAATGAGATGACTTGGTCGCCAACGAGGTTTGCAGATGTTGAGTTGCTGCGACAGCTGGGTCTTGAAGCTGATATTGAGGCAATGCTGGTTCGTTTGAAGATGCCCAAGCTTCACACCATGGCATATCCTCTCTACAAAGATGTCTCCTGCCAGTTCCTCTCCTCCCTCTTTGTCACTATTCACAAAACTAAGCACGCAAGGGAAGGATGGGGAAAGATCGAATTCACGGTGCATGGGAGAAACTACACCATGAGCTTCAAGGAAATCGAGCGAGTGATGGGTTTTCCGGATTTGCAGTACTCTTTCCCTGAAAAAACCGACGAACTCCCCCAGAAGCTTTGGAAGCTGATCAGTGGTAACGAACGCTCTACTGGCAGAGACAAGAACTCTCATATCAGACATCCCGCAGTGCGTTATCTACACAGGCTACTGGTCCATATCTTCTACCCACGAAAGGAAATTGGCACCATCACTGATGAAGACATGTACCTCTTCTTCCCAGCCATTAAGCCCTACGCCACACACACGCATCTCCCTTTCTCCATGGAGCTCTACAGAGAGGTTGGATGGGTCAGGTTCTTTGTGGGACGTCTTCGGCACTACAGAGATTGGGCCTGGACCACCGGTGACTCCTCACTAAAAATTGGGATTGGGAGTTTGATCACACCATTGCTTGAGTTCAAGGGTATCTCGTTGGGAAATGACGCGACAGCACCTATCTTCTTGGATGCTCCCTACTTGAGGCAAGCCACTTACTTTAGTGGGAGATACAAGGGTGACTACGTCTACTACTACAAGATCGGGGGCAAAAAGGCCGAGGTGGTCCTCCCAAACAGAGAGCTGACAAGCCTAACTGGACCCTGCGGTGTCAGCTTCATCATTCCTACGGGTGCTCTCCTTGGTGAGCATGGATCCCTTGACCCCATCGGTTCTTGCACGGAAGCAGAAGAGAATACTGGAAGAGCTATGCCAGAAGCTGATACAGTGGAAGATGAGGATGTTGAGCCAGTCTATGGGCAGCGCCGCTACACATTCACACCATATTCCGGAACCCTTCCCCCTGGTGCCCTTCGCGACGCCCACGATCATATCAGTAGGCTCCAGAGATGGAACAAGGCTCAGGATAGGACGATTGAGAAGCTCAAGAAGAAGTGCAAGGAAATGAGCAAGACTGCAAAGCGGAAAGCGAAGTCAACATCAAAGATCTTGAGAAAGATAGCTGATGTCTTGACTAGGGGAGGTATTGCGGGATGTAGCAGAGCGGACTTTGAGTTCCCAGACGACCCAGTACCCCAGCCTCCACCAAACCCCTCAGCCCTTAGCTTCCCTCTCACCCAAAGGCAGCAACAGCGTCGCTGGAGAAACCCACCCATCCTCCCCTCTTCCTCGGGCAACAAATCGCCCTCCCTTGCTGATTCTGAGGAGGAGATCGAGATCGAAGAGATCTCTAGCCAGCCACGATTCGAGGAGCACAGCACCATGCCAGGCGGCTACTACACCACGTTTCCACCTGACACCGATGAGTACAGGGCATCTGCCTCTACTCTCTACCCATAGGAGGTACTCTGTAACCTTCTCTTGTATATACTAGCTTTTCTTTGTTTTTTAGGATTTATTTTTGGTATCTCTTTCAGCTTAATAACACAGAGACTGTGTGACTTAAGTTTGGGGGGAGGTACCAAGTATTTTACCTTGTTTGCTTTGATGGTCTTGCATTGAGTCTTGCATTTCACATACCTATTTGCATAGAAAAGCCAAAAAAAAAATTGAAAAATTTAAAAAAAAAAAATCATTTAGTTTGCATCATTTGCACTTTTAGGAGAGTCTAGAGCATATAGGTTGCATTCATTTGCATTGGGAGCAATGATTTAAAATGCCTTGTAGAGAGCACTGTCTAGCCTCGCTTAGTTCATGCGCCTCTCTCGAAAACCTTGTAAGTTTCGTGCCTTGAAAACTCTCCCTGAAACTCAATCTCTTAAGCCAACTACAACTTTAAATGAACTGAATGAACTTAATTTCTTGCTTATGGTCTCTTGTGTGCTAAGTCATGGATATACACACTAGAGTTGTCGCGCCTTTTATGCCAATCTTTTTGACAATCTCTAGTGGCAGTCCACTCCCTAAAACCCTCTCCTCCTTTTAAGCCTTCATTTGATTGTTGAGTGAGGCCTTTTTCGGAAAGTCTTACATGTGCATAATCTTGAGAGTATTGGGAACGACAATGCTCAGTCTTCATTCTTGCTAGATTGTACACTATTGTCTAGCTATAGGTGGGGAGGTGAGTGTTGTGAAGTTTGACTTGGGAATTTGAAGGTTGAAAGAAAATGATTGAACTCTTGTGCTTAATTGTCTCTTTGGGAATTGTATAAAACCTCTAGCTCAAATTGTGAAAGTCTTGGCCCCAAAAAAAAAAAAAAAAAAAAACAGCAAAAAAAAAAAAAAATTATATATATAAAAAAAAAAGAGAGAATAAAGAAAGGGGGCTAGCAAAGTGTGAATGAGCTAAGAGGTTGTGTTTTAAGAGTTTAGATATTTCCCTTGATTGAAGAGTTTGTGGTTTTGTTCTTGAAATTTTTGGGTGAGAGATGTGAGTGGGGTGTAACTTTGGGAATAATTGAGTCACTTGTATGTTTGAAAAAGGGTAGAACAATGAAGATTGAGCATTGTATGCATTAGTTGATCCCTTTCTTAGATATATTATGTGCAATGTCAAGGTTACTTGTTTTGAGAGTGAACCCCCATGAAGATAATGAGCTTTGAACCCCTTGATCACTAGAACAAAAAGCCTTCCCTTACCCAAATGACTTGGACCAATTGACCATTTGCATAGAGCTCACTTGTTGTATTGCTTAATGAATGTGAGAGTTGGCTAAGCTGAATGTGTGAATGAATAATGTTGAGTTAAGATAGGCCTAGAGAAGCTAGAGGATAATAAAGGAGAGTGTGCTTGTGCTGAATTCTTATGTTGAAGCGAGTGCTTGTGTGTTTCTCTTGGCTATGAGCTCCCACTTTCAAACCTCTTCCCCTATGAGTCCTAGAAAGTTCACTTGAGGACAAGTAAAGGACAAGTTTGGGGGAGTTGATGTCTTGGATATTTCCATTGTTTTATCTTCATATTTGCATGCATTTTGATCATCTAGAATAGGATTTAGGCTTGTTTAGGTTGCATTTTGCATACATAAGTCTTTATCAGGTGTTGGAGTACCATATGGAGCATTTGGGATGCATTGGGGACTCAAAAGAGGCAAAAGGACTGATTTAGAGTCGGCCAAAGCCACAGCGGCCTCACCCCAGCGAGTCCCGTCGGTCGCTGCGACTTCATCGCCTGGAGCGGCCTCACCCCAGCGACTCCCACCACCCGCTGCGACTCGCCAGCCTGGAGCGGCTTCATCCCAGCGGCCCGTGCTGCTCGCTCGTCTTTTCTGGAGCGACCCGTTCCAGCGGTCCGTCCTGGTCGCTGCGGATCATCAGCTGGAGCGTCTTCGGAGCAGCGAGGAGACCAGCTCGCTCGTCTCATCTGCAGCGGCCACCCGGAGCGACCCCGCCTGGTCGCTCCACACCCGCTCCATCTCGAAGTTAAACATTTTTCAGGGGCTTTTTAGTCATTTGTATGCACGTTTTTCTGTTCTAAAACCTAAGTTTAAGTATTGTGTAAGCCACCAGAGGCTAATCTATCTTTTGTTACTTGGTAAACATCAAAAACTATTGGAGATTTCATCTTTTGGATCATTGATTCTCTTGTTCTTATTTTATTTCTTGTTGATTTCTGTTATTTCATCTCTGTTTATGATCAATCTGAAATTCAATATGAGTTTAAGAATGATCATGAACCTTAGTGAGTAATTCACCATTGAATTCATGGGTTAAGAAGATTTAGGGTGATTAAGTTAGTTCTAGGATGTTTTAGTATAAATCAAATCTTATTCCTTGCCTAGGAGAGTATTCATAATGCATCTGTTGAGTTGGCCTCTCAAAAGTTGATCTTTAGACATCTCCCACCCACAAGGTGTTCGATGATATGTCTGAGTCAACTCTCATAAGCTCTTAACACACTTTACCAAAGACATTTGTTGTTAAGGGTGTTAAGATAGCCAATAGACTTGTTTGTTAATGATTGCTTTTATATTATTCAGCCAAAGACATTTGATGTCTGAAATATGTTAGCAAATGAGCATTCATCTAGGCATAGAGTTTGTTTAAGATTGTGTCTAAGCTTAAGGTTGATTAGTTTGATTGATTGTTGCCATCCTTAGTTCGAAGCTTGATCACCCAAGGTCTAAATTCCTATACCCATGAGTTCTCCTTTCTCATAAAAGAAAGTTCATTGATTTACTGTTTTTATTGTTTAGTTATTGCATTTTAGGTTCTAGAAATCATCAAATCATCGATTGCACTTAGATTAAGGAAGTACTTGCATTCTTGGTGCTTTGAATCTCTTGGAAGTGGTTCGACATTTCACTCATATTACAACATTTGTTTTAGGAGCCTTGAAACTCCTAACATCATTTATCTATAATTATTTATCTCTTTTAATTTATATTTAAAACAATTATTTTATAAATTTGAATTAATTATTATTAATATATATATATATATATTTACTTTATAGTATTCCCAAAACTGAAATATATTGTAAATTTTTAGAATTTTTTGTTGTTTATGTATATAAAGTTACATTTTAAATATAATTAAATTTATTTTAGAAAAAAAATATTTAAATGTTTAATAATATTAATAAAGTAGTAATTTAAACTAATAACACTTTTGATAATTTAACTTTTGGAAATGAAGAGGCATAACGTATAAATTTATATAATTTATTTTTATTTTTATTTTTATTTTGTCCAATATTTTTATAAAATATACACTAATAGACTCTAATACAAAGTTCAAAGTTCCAGAAGAAAAAAAAAAAACACGACGCGCCTAGAGTATCATAATTGAGTGATCACGTTCGGACAGGCCACGTAGTATCGAACTATCGATATCGGGCCGGAATCAATAGGGCTATCACTAGGCCTAGAGTATCATCACAAAATATCATAATCACCGTACTAAAATATTCAATCATATACAGAAGTTGCATGGGATCATCGTGTATGGAAATAAATGGATTGAAATACAATAGCGTGATCCGCTTTGTAAAAGGAAAACATCAAATAATTTGTCGGAAAATTATATATATACATACATATATGTATATATGGAAATAGCCAAATAGATTAGGGACATATTGATATCACAGGTTTGAGAGTGGAGCTGACAAGGATCTTGACGTGAACGTGCATGTCGCGTGCAACACTGATGAAGTGAAACGGTAAAAAGGGATTTATTTGTTTTCTTATTTACTTTTTCCACTGGTCTATTTGATCTTCAACCATGAATATATACCAACTAGCATGTTTAGCTAGTATAATAGTTTTGAACAAAAGGAAAGTTAGTACAATGGTTAGGGATGATTTGTTGATCAGAAAGAAACTAAACTAGTATTATCTTCTAAAATGCATAAAATCTAATTGCTTAAGTCTAAAAAGATAATTAATTAGGAACAGAAAGAATGTTCGTACGAGTTATATTAATTATAGAAATGGCAGTGGAGATTAGGAAGGAAATGTCTTATTCCAGTATGTCCCATCCAACGTGGCAGCAAAAGAAACACAAAATAAATAATTTGATAAACTGAAAGAACAAATCAAAGTGAGAAAAAGGCAGAAATGTCAGCCTTTCGTCCAATCTTTTGGGTTAAACTTCCTGCCTTCTCCCCCTCCCTCATTTATTTCATTGCGTGCTTCTTCTCATTTCTTATTTCATATTTCATATTTCTTTTTATTTATTTCCTTTTTAACATTACTTTCTGTTGAAGTATTATTGTTTGAATAATCAATAGTCTTTTTATTCGGGTTAATCATAATGTTAGTGTGAAAGCATCTTTAGTGAGAATCGTAAACCAAAATTTCTCAAATGTATGTATACAAAAGAAATATTTTATTAATATATATATATACTTTATTACTTTAAAAAAATTTGTGAAAACTTCTATTATTTATTTATTGATGATGTTGCTTTAAGAGCATTTTTAACTCATTGTTGTTTTTGTTTTTATTATAGTATTTAGAGGTAATTTTATTTTGATCCATTGCTATTTCTTGTAAAATAGAAATTGTTATTTTTCTTCTATATTTAAGGGAAAAACTATTAATCTTAATTTTTTATTCTATATTTTGAAAATTGCTATTATAAAAGAATATATTGGAGTAAAACTCTATCTTTTTAACATTAAAAGCTGGTACATATCTTTTAAAAAACTCAATCTCTTTAACGTTAAAAGCTGGTAAATATCTTTTAACGTCGACCACTCTGACTATATGATTCGTTGTTTCGCGTAGGATCTAAAGTGAAGCTTGGATTTTTTCACTCCTTCAAACACATCTATGTTTTCTCTTGTTGTAGTATTTTTCATTCATCATTTTTTCGTGGAGTTGAACTTCGGATGTAAGCGACTAAATTTATAGGGCCTTTATTTTAATATAATAGTTTTTGTGACAAAAAACTCTATTTCTATTATTAAGATTTTTTATTTTAGAGGATAATATAACAAAATACACTGAAGACGGTTCAAGTAATAATATGAACTTTGATCTTTTCTGGTTATTCCTATAGTAAACTGTTGTCGTAGTACTTTTCATTCATCGTTTATTCTTGGAGTTGAACTCCGGATGCAAACGATTAAATCCATAGGGCTTTTATTTTAATATAATAGTTTTTGTGACAAAAAACTATATTTCTATTATAAAGATTTTTTATTTTAGAGGAGAATATAGCAAAATACACTGAAAATGATCTAAGTAATGATATGAACTTTGATCTTTTCTGGTTATTCCTATAGTAAAGCTGGTACATATCTGTGTGTTGGTGTTATCTCTTACAGCGTACTTATTATAGCCACTACTCACCAGAACTTTAAATACCAGCTAAAAGACTTTTAATAATCCAAATTCTAATAGTTTAACTAGATTAGGACCCGCCCTAAAGGGCGGAAATTAATTTGTCAAATTTCAATTAATAATATATGGTATATATAATATGTGTATATAATATTATATATATTTTGTGTAACATATATATATATATATACATATTAGACATATATATAATATTTTAGTAAATATATATAAAATTTAATAGTGTTATAATTTGTGTTGTATTTGTTATTAGTTTGTATTTAATCTTCTTTCATTTTTAGTATAATAATTTGCCTTGTCACACCTTTTACCTTTTAACTTATACACATAGTTATGCCTTTTTCAAAAAAAAACTTATACACATAGTCTCGTAAAATTTAATATATAAAAAACATATTTAAAAAATCTACTGACCATATGCCACCATTATTTGGTTGTTTGAACAAAAAAAATCATGTTCTTGCATAACTGTGTATGTTGTGATATGATGTAGGTGAAGAGTAAATATATGGAAGTAAAGTTAGTATTACGAACATGAGCCTATGTTGGTCTATGCCACAATTATTTGGTTTTTGGAAGATCAATGAGCATAAGCATACACGGTCTTTGTATGCTTACATTGTAAATGAGTCGGATATTTTTTCTCTTATGTTTGGAATGATATGGAACTCGTTGATTTAAGAGTGATTCAGTTTTATATCTATCTTATTAAAGTAGAAGTACTTTAAGTTTCTTTTTGGTAATAGGGATAGGAATCTTTAAAAAAAATTTTTGTTTGGTAACAAAGATAGTAGAGAATTTTGTATTTTCCTTATTTAAATGATAGATTTAAGTATTTAATGTCTTTTCCTAATTTAAATAATAGATTTGTTTAATAGAATGAATCTTAACCAAAATAAATTTCCTTATAGATTTTTTGTTAACATTTAATATTTTTTATTAATAAAAATAATTAAATAAAAATCGCACATCAAAATCAATTTATATATCATATAAATAAAATATAAAATATTTTATTTATAAATTGTTAGTATAACACTTTTATAATATAAGTCCAATTAGTTATAAATATTAGATTTTTATATGATACACTCTGATATAATAGACGATTAAATTCACATAATATAATTATTTAAAGTAATAAATAAAATTTTTGTTTTAAAATGTTATATATATATATATATGTATTATCATTAGAACAAAGAAAAAATTGAAGTGAAAGCAAATATTTATACGGCCACGGGTTAAACTATAGAAATAAATAACAATGGCGTAAGATATTTTTTAACAAATTTATTTTAATTTCAAATATGTTTATATCTTTTATGTATTTATAAATTATTTTATTTGTTATTAAGAATGCTAAGATTTTGGAATTGGAAAAAATTATAACCCATTTCTATATTATTTTAATTAGGAATTTAAAATTTATATCAAAATATTTTTTTAAACTTTTAATTTTTATTATAACTACAACCGTTAATTTTCAATCTGAATTTATGTTTAAATATTACAAATATATCATTTATAAATAAAAAACTAAAAACATAAAATAAATACCCGCCCACATCATTTATAAATAAAAAAATAAAAACATAAAATAAATACCCGCTCGGTTGGGCGGGTCAAGATCTAGTGATCTAATTATATTAAGAGATTAACCAAAAATATTATAAAAGTGTTACTGGTTACGTTTAACTAATCTATGTTGGTTAAGATTTGGTTTAATTTAAGTTGGTAGGTTGCATTGTATAAGAGGCATGATATATTCTAGCAACAACTATGAAAGAGTCCAAAATTTAAATGAAAACTTCAAATAGTAGATAATCCCTAAATTAATAGATTAGATAATTTTCTGGCGGGTAAAATAGTCGAATGTATATTAAACAAATACTATATATTGGTGAGATTAAATTGATTTACGTGGATGGATGAATGTAATGTTTAGTCAAAACATATATCATAATAATTGAAAAGACTTGTCATAAGGAAGTATCTAATAATATTTTTAGTGCAAACAAATACGTATGGGATCGATATGTGTTATCCAGATAAAAAGCACATCCATCTCCTTTGTCCTTATTGATGACTGCTCTTCTTCTACCAGCTCCTAATTGTTATTCATTTAATGTAGACGCTGTTTATTTTTATTACTTATGTTTTTTTAGCTTTGTATTAAGCTGATTTGACTAAACTTGAGAGATCTCCCATCCGTTTAGTACAACTTGGCTATTTCAAACACAATTAACGAACCTGGTATTCTTATGGTTTGATTTTTTTTGGAGAATTTCAATTTTACCATAAATTTGATACCACTCTCCAAATTTATAATCATTTTCATAAATACCTTAAATTTGTAGTAAAAAAATAAATTGACACTCCTAAATCATTTACAAATGTTTTTAAAATAATTTATAAAACATTTATAAAAGTTTATAAATCCAACCTCACCTACTAAATAATAAATCCTAAAATAATCAATAATTCATAAACCTAAATGTTAGAATATTTTTATTAGGTGTACTTTGAAGAGACTAATCAACTTATGGTATATATTTTAAACAAATTTTCTTGTTTTATATAATTGGTGTTATTATTTTCTTTTACAAAGTCAATAATGTGTTTGAATGAATTATAAACGAAGAGAGAACAAAATAAATAAAAAGAGTTAAAGCAAAAGGAATGAACCATTCAAGAACAATTTTAAGCCAATATGATACATAAGTAGTTCAAAAAAAAAAAGCCAATATGATACATACACCAACCGTTAAAACAGTTTAAATCTTGAACTTTGAAAGCATTTTTTTCCTTGGTGGAATTATGCATGTAAGATTTTATATTAAAAAGGATATGTAAATGCATTTATCATGCGATCAGATGCTTTGTATTTATGGTACAAAAAGAAATGAGGAAGTGAGCAATAAAGTCTCCAATCCTATAATAGATGCTTTGTACATTTACTACATATATACACAGTATGAGAGAGAGAGAGAGAGAGAGAGAGAGAGAGAGAGAGAGAGAGAGAGAGAGAGAGAGAGAGTCCTTTCACTTGAAGGGTCATGGAGAGATCTTTTTTTGCAGCATTTCCATTTTGGTAAATCCAATAAGTGAAAAGGTGTAATAATTAGCAATTTGGGGGTTAGCTTTTCGATTTTGCAAGCAAAGCTACTTCTCTTTTGTTTTGTACATCCCGAGTCACTCAAACGATGGTATAATATCTACGAAAATAAATTAGTATTAATTAACAACTATCCAAATAGTTTGAAATGTCTTTGTTGTAAATGTAGATTTTGTTATAATAAGTTGTGCCATGTGAATTTTAGTTGCTTTTATGTAGGTTTCTATTTTTGACGTTTTTGCATTTTTTTCACCGATTTATATGTGTATTAAACTTCGTATTAAAACAAATATTATCCGAGAAAAAATTATCCACTGAGTATTATGTTGCTTAACTTTGAAATTTAAATGATGAATTACAAAGTTTTTTACATTTTTAAAAAAATTACAAAGAATTCTACAATACTGGTCAGTTGTAAAAAATCTTTTTATTTTCCTTAACTGTTTTTATTTTTTAAAAATCTCGTAATTTGGCATACTCGAGATGAGAATCTTAACGAGAGTTCCCATTTTACGCACCTGAAAATTGAAACCTATGAACATAATTCCTGCAAACGCATCAATTAACACAGTGGGCCATCTTCACGATCCACCGCACAAATATAAATATACATACATAGATAACTATATAATATCTTGTCGACGAAGACGTGTGAATGGAGAAAATATAAATTATACGGCTGATGTAAAACTGTTTTAAACTTTTATTAATGTATATATTTGTAGCGATACATTTAACTAGTAACTTTATCCTTCTCGCCTTCAACATTTTTAGTGCACGTTTATAAATAAATGAAAGAGCTTGGCTGCATAGATATAAAACCAACACCAAGCTTTTTTTTTTTTGAACAACTACCAACACCAAGCTACATTTATATTAACCGAACTAAAACCAAGTCTTAGTTTTTACTTTTAGAGTATACAGTTGAAACACGAAATGAAAATTAGTTATAGCGTTGCAAAGTTATTAGAGTAGTTTCAATGTTGTGGTTTATGGATTTAATATGACGTCATAAAAAAGGTATAAATTACATGCATATATTTGAAAGATTAGTTCATATATTTCGGGTTGGTTGTCTAGCTTTCCAAGTGTTGCGTCTGTCCTGATTGGAGGCCTGTCTTTGTCTCGTTTGGCTGTCTCTTTGAAGCCTCCGGTAGTCTAAGGCTTTGGTCTTTTTCCTTTCCTGCTTTGCTTAGAACTTTCAGTAACTAAAGACATCAAGTTTAGAATTTGTTTGTGTATGTTCCTTTTTAGCTGCCCGAGTGTGTGGGTTTTAGGTTTTAGTCTCCTTTTTTTGGGATTTAAGTGTTGATGATATTTCTTTGTTCATTCAGCTTATGTAATAGTCTTTTGTGCTCTATTCTTTGAATGAATTTTAATTTTGGAAAAAAAAAAAGTTCCTATAACTTTTTGACTCGAAACATATAAGTTACATTAACAAAACTGTTATTTTTTTAATATACAATTAACCCTAAAACCGGCTTGAGGATTCTCATGGACCCTTGAATTGCTTGGTCGGTCCATCTTGATCTCCATCCATATATTTTATGTTAAATAAGATATGCGTGTACACACATATGCTAAAGCTAGTGTTGATTTTATTTAAGATAAAAATATTAAAATAATGCAAGCAATATACCTTCAGGTCAAGAGAAATGATATTTATTATTACCCATTGAAAAAGACTCATTTGATCGAGAGAGAAAAAGAATCTATCATATGAACCAAAAAAGCATCTTTCTATCTTATCAAATGCTTGCTTCTTTCAAATCCTCTAGCTCCTCCTCCGAAGATGCCACCACCGAGAATAATCCTCCTCCTCCTCCTCCGTTATGCCTCGCCTCATCCTCAGCCGCAACATCCGCTGCTCATCACCTCCGTCGTCTACTATTCACAGCTGCTGATTTCATCTCTCAGTCAAACGTCTCCGCCTCTCAAAACTTACTCTCAATCCTCTCCACAAACTCTTCCCCTTACGGCGATTCCACGGAGCGGCTCGTCCATCTCTTCACCAAAGCCTTGTCCGTACGGATCGGCTTGTCTGAAAACACTGCCACGTGGACAACGAACGAAATGACTAGCTCCACGGTTTTCACAAGCAGTGTATGCAAAGAACAGTTCTTGTTTCGAACCAAGAACAACAACAACTCCGATCTCGAGTCTTGTTACTATCTTTGGCTGAACCAACTAACACCGTTTATTCGGTTCAGCCATTTAACGGCGAACCAAGCGATCCTCGACGCGACGGAGACAAACAACGGTAACGGTGCTTTGCATATACTCGACTTAGATATATCACAAGGACTTCAATGGCCTCCACTGATGCAAGCCCTAGCCGAGAGATCATCATCAAACCCTAGCAGTAGTACTCCACCTCCTTCTCTCCGCATAACCGGATGTGGTCGAGACGTAACCGTATTAAACCAAACCGGAGACCGGCTAACCCGGTTTGCTAACTCTCTTGGTCTTCAGTTTCAGTTTCACACGCTTGTGACCGTTGAAGAAGACCTCGCCGGACTTTTGCTACAGATCCGATTGTTAGCTCTCTCGGCCGTACAAGGAGAGACCATCGCCGTCAACTGCGTCCACTTCCTTCACAGATTCTTTAACGAAGATCACGGAGACATGTTCGGTCACTTTTTGTCGGCGATCAAGAGCCTAAACCCTAGAATCGTGACAATGGCGGAGAGAGAAGCGAACCATGGAGATCCTTCGTTCTTGACTAGATTCTCAGAGGCTGTGGATCATTACATGGCGATATTTGATTCGTTGGAAGCGACTTTGCCGCCAAACAGTAGAGAGAGGCTAACCCTAGAGCAACGGTGGTTTGGGAAGGAGATTTTGGATGTTGTGGCGGCGGAAGCGGCGGAAAGAAAGCAAAGACATCGGAGGTTTGAGGTTTGGGAAGAGATGATGAAGAGACATGGCTTTGTTAACGTGCCGATAGGAAGCTTTGCTTTGTCACAAGCTAAGCTTCTTCTTAGACTCCATTATCCTTCAGAAGGTTATAATCTTCAGTTTCTCAACGATTCTTTGTTTCTTGGATGGAAAAATCGTCTTCTCTTCTCCGTTTCATCGTGGAAATGATTTAGTAGAGAGAGAGAGAGAGAGAAAAATATCTGATAATTTTTGGTGTTAGGGCAAACAAAAAATATAATTTTACAGATGACGACGGAGGATGGTGGCTCCGGCGATGATTGTCGACGGTGGAGGAATCTTGGGATGTGTGTCCTTTTTTGTTTCTTGGGGAGCTGAAACAGAGAGACAACCTAATCTTTTGTGTTCAACCTACTAATATCTATTTTTTCAAACTCAATCTTAGGTGTATCGGTTAAACATATATAATCCCATTTGTCTCTTTTCCTTTTCATTTTTATTTGATTATTTTAGTTGATCCACTCGTATATTAGTTGCATTTTGAGATTTATTATATGCATCCACTGATCAGATTCGAATGTAATTTATATTTTCTATATTAATATATGATGATGATAAGTTTAATGGGTATTGTTCAAAAGAAAGTTTGTAATGGTAGGTGAGAGTTATATTTAACTAATTGGTTGAAATTGTCCGATTTAAAATTAGTCACGTCATAGTTATAAATTTAAAGACCTTAAAATTTGTGGAAATGGCCTTATATTTGGACTCAACCGGTTTAATAATATAATCAGCACGAAAGAGTTGTTAATCTGTCTCTTCAATCTTTTGAGAGATTCCACTTTCGCATGCTCTTTTTAATTTGTTTTGTAATTATATATATGACCGCCCTCTTTGTTGCACAAGTCTGTGCCTCGACTTTTTAAAGTTTTCGATTAGAATGGAACATTGTAGTTTTTACTAGTCCTTCGGACCATCTATTCTTCTTTATTTTCATCTCCGTACTTTTTCTTTAAAATAGAAAATTTCTATATAATAGATAAATTTTTTCGAATATATCTGTATAATAGAATTCTTCTATTAATAAAAGAATATAGAGATATATTATTTCAACTTTTAAATATAGAGATAAAAATTAATATTCCTCTATATTTAAAAAAAAAAATTATCGTAAAGATATACATTAATTGGAGTTAATCTATCTTTATAATAGAAATGTTTATTTTAGAAGAAAATATACAAGCATACATTGGAAATACTTTTAGTCACTCCAAACAGTCAAAATACACGAGAAAAATAAAACTATCAATAATCCATCGTGCCTCAGAAAAGAACTTTTAAGTCAAATTTGAAGCAGTTGACCATTCTGAGTTGACTTTAATATATGTTTAGTAGATGGTTCCAATACACAGCTCCTTAATTAAGAGTCAAAATGTTTCCGTTAAGAAGAATAGGGATAACTGTTAATCTCGATGTCCGGAGCACAGATAATTTTTTGATGTTTTTCATTTATACTTCTATAAAAATCCAAACAAGTTTTGGTGGTATCTATTGACAATTTCACATTTTCAAAAGTTCTTACGTTGTTTTATATAATTACTGTATCAATTTAATTAAAAGTAAAACATGGTTAATTTAAGATAGTTTGCTCGCGTTTAATAATACCGAATAATAATAATAATACCGACTTCTTCTTTTTTCAAATCTTCTCATTTATTCTTCGAGTTTTCGGATTTTACGGACTTAGCGATCATGATTTGCATCATTGCAGGATGCATTTTCTGCTATCCAATTGTCTCCAGTAATTAACCTTTTGTGGAAACCATTTTTGGAGAAGGTTATGAAGCCAAGATTTCTCTTGGTAACTAAAAGAGAGAGCATTCGGTCACAAGTTGATTTCTCATGATGTGTATGAACCTGTATAATGTGTATGGAAGTTGTTATGGTGCATATCATTGCGTTTTCCATATAGTATAAGCGATTATTGAAAAACTAAATGGAGGAGAATGTACACCAAACGACCAAACCTATGGATAGAAAGATACTACAAAGTATCATCGTACTCCAGGTTAAAAGACCATGCGTCTTTATGGTTTTCAGTTTATGATTTGCACATATTTACAAATCTATTTGAAAAGATTTCTATATGTTTTGTTGATAAGATGAAAACAACTCATAGAATCTTACCAATTAAAGTGGATATAAATATATAAATTTTTTTTTAAAGTTGGACTATATATTCATTAAATAAAGTAATATAGATTTATATATCACTAGTTGTATAGTCATATGAAAGACCGAAGCCAACTCTCTTTTACGTCGACGAAAGCCTATCCGACCAAATTAAAGTTAAACTAACTACTAATATCTACCACTAATTAGTATCATAATCCTTGCTTGGACAACTAAGAAACCACCATTTGGATGCCAAAAGAGAAGCGATCTGATTAATTAATTATTAGAATTAGTGTCGATTGACAAAAGAAATCTTAAAAGGAATAATCAAACAGCCACTGGTTTCCTCTTGTTTCCCGAAAATTCTTTTTCATTGTCGAGTTTTTAAATGTCGTCAATTCCAAGAAAGGTACTGATCGCTAATTTATCAATAAAGTTGTTAGTACCACTTAAGCTTATACTGGGAGAGAGTAGATTAATGGGGTAAAAAAAGGAATGTGTCTTTGGGGAAGAAACAGGTAATGAAAACCCTAAAAGGTGCCGATTTGTCGGGTGAAACAAAAGCATCAAAGTTGTCAAAAATAAAACAAAAGGGTGTGTTTATTTATACTTATGTTAGATGCTGTACTAAATTTTAGTTAATATGAAAATGTGTTTCTCTTTAGTAAATACTAAATAATCATGCTAATAGATTTTAATTAATGAAACACAAACACACAAGTCGTAGTTCATTGGTATCTCCTACGTCTCTCGTGTCTTGTTGCCTCCTTCTCTTCCCGTTGTTTCATACCCTTTTGTTCACTCTTTGCCCTAGCACATTTATTCATTTATATACATAAGACGAAGACATTGCGCACATATCTATACACCCGCATACGCGTCTAGATATGTCTGAATTCAAAATGCAATGATAGGATTAATTTAGATCCGATCTTTGTGATCAACCATATACACGAACACGAGTCCATGCACTATGGTTGAGATAGATTTCCATTACTACTTTCTATTTGATCCATCTTGTTTTTTTTTTTTTTTTTGCCAAGATGGCTCAGACTTAGGTCTTTTGTAAAACTTTTGATCATTTATGATATTTACAGTTTAGCAAAAAAAAAACATATATACTAAGGAAATTAACGAGAACCTGTTTACTTCACTTATACCGGCATTTCTCTGTGCATCATGCATATATAGCTACCATGCTTATATGTAGATTCGTTATTAATATCTATTTTATTGATTAGTACATGTTCCAAGGTACCTATATTACCTTACAAATTATAAGGATTGGAAAGAAAAAACATACAGTATTTCTCAAAAAAAAAGCCATACAGTATGTAGTGTTAGTGATAATGTTATTTAATATTTTAACATCAGTATGTAGTAAGGAATTAATAATACATATATCATAATATGGACTGAACAAAAACATTATTATCCCTACAAATTCCACACTTTTTCTCAGGTAAGTATATATATCAAACATCAAATAATTATGACAAGACGGTGAGATTTAATATGTAACGAAGATGACGTGCGTCGTCATGAGCTGAAAGACAATTTTGCGTGTGGATAGAATCCAAAACTTCACCCAACAAATTAAGTAGCATATATATAAATAAATAATAAAATTTGTAAATATTTCAAAGAGAAAAAGGAGAGGAAATGGATTTAGGGTTTTAGGTGAAAAATAAATATTTCATATGCCTACTGACAGAAGCAATCCCTCATGCTCTTCTACACACCCACTCTCTTTTTACTTCCATCCATCAGTCTCAATCTTTTTTTTCGTCTTGACTTTTTTTACCTTTTTTTGTTCATATAAGTTTACGAATTTTAATATGTAAGGTCAAATGATTTTCCCTGCTAAATAAACTTGGTTCCTTCTCATATTATTTACGTTTGAATAAATATCTGCCATAAAATTGAAATATAACTAACTACGTACGTACAGTATATGTATTAAGCTTACAAGAATTTTGTTTTTTTATATATATTTTTAAGATTCTATGTTACTATTTAAGAGATGTGACTGGAATAAAGTTATGTCTTGATGGAAAATAAAATACGACTTGGTAGAATACAGATTAGAATATTGTAAACGATAATAAGGGATTGTAAAGGAGAAGACAATACTCTGGTTTCCGGGTGTTTGGTTTCGTAGACCGACACGTGATGTTAATTCAGGTTCCATTTGTCGTTAATCTGCAGATAACTGACTGCCTTCTTTGATTTAATTAAATCAGAAATAGTTATCTTGTTTATTAGTAATTAACGAACTATTAATCAGTTTGACTATTTAATTAATCATAAGTCAAATCTTAAAAGCAATCACCAGATTTCAAGTGAATGCTGCCATCTGCCAAAGCTAACACATAGGCACTTTGAGATATAAGACTAGAACGAATCAAATTAAAAAAATCTATACTTGAGTTAACGACTTTTTTTCTTTGGACAATGAAACTTAAATAGTTTACATTTATATTCTGTTCAAATATGAAACAATTTTTTTTTGCTATGTTTATATTATTAAAAATGCCATTGAATTTCTTAGACTTTTAATTTTTTTTGTGACAAATAAATTCAATTTAAATGGCCGAAATGATGGCTCAACTAGATAGCTTTTCACTCGAAAGAAATGAGAAATATATTTTTGTAAAAACATAAAATAGTTTTTGTAAAAACATTAGATCGAATATTGTGAACGCTTCCAATGATCTTCTTTATCTAATAGCTACCATTTGGACGGGATTTTCTTCGTAAACTTAAATTGTCAAAAAGAAAAAATATTTAATGTTATCTATTATTAAAATAAAATAGTTTAAATTTGTCTCTCGATCTATTTTGATGTCTAAAAATAATAGATGTATTGTAATTTTTTTGATAATTAGGTTATTTTTTAATATTATATGAAAATCGATTTATATAGATTGTTGATTACATATTTAGAAAAATTTAAGGAATCTCTCTCAGTTAATATTGAAAATTTTGAAGTAATATGAAATGTAGATGATATTTGTTGTACATTTTAGATAAAATGTACTTGTATACTTTGTGAAATTTATTTTTATTTGCAAAACATTATTAAAGTAATAAATTAATTTAATATTTTACATGATATGAATGTATGTCATATTAAAAAAATTACACAGTACTTAAAGTAATTAAAATAGGCTTTTACAAAAATCAAATGGTAATATTTAGAATACTTCTGAGTTAAAAATTAATGATAGTGTATCCTGGAATACTTTTAGAACATGCTAACAGTTAGTTGCATTTTTGCAAGAAAAGAATGTAGAATTTTCAAAAAAAAAAAACTGAATAGGAAATAGTTTAGAAATTAAATATGTATAACTATAAAAAATGTTTTTAATACGACCCGAACATTAAACCGAACTACTTTCACAACATTGGGTTATTGGATCGACCGCATGCGAATGGCAAATTAATAAATAAATTAATTTTCTTATATTATAAAATATTACATATTAAATACATAAGAAATATTTTATGTTTAAAAAATATAAAAATAATTAAATTTAGTTTTTATTTTTTTCATCTCACATATACAATATCAAAAAATAATTTAAACTATTTATAATTTTGGAATATTTAATAAAAGATATCATGAATTAAAATCCATAAGTATTTAAATCTATAATTTGAATAATAAAATTAAACCTAACTACTTTTTTAGAGTACAAAACCTAATTTAAAAAAGTAATTAAAAACTAATAAAATAAACAAAAAATCATCTATTGGATCAACCATGGTTCAGTCGGTAACCAGTTTTTGGATTTTAACGGATTTGTGTGAGTTTTATCAGGTTTTTAGATATTGATTTTTATAAAATTTAAATTGGATTATATATCAGGTCACCGAATTTACCGGTTTCCTCGTAGATCCTTTTCGGATTTTAAAACACTAACGACAACTAATTTAATGTGTAAAATCCATTTTTGTTATCTATTTTTAGTTGAAAAATGATAATTACCCCCAACACAAAAAATATTCTTAGAATACTTTAACAGTTGGTAAAATTTCTATAAATATGGAATACAGAATTTTCACACGAAATAGAAATTGTTTAGATATTATCCAAATCTATGTTTTTCCGAATATTCTATATTTGTTATGCATATATTGATAAAAGTCATTTTCAGATCTGGAAAAGATATTAAGGAAACAAAGTAAACAACGATTCCAGAATTTTCTTACTACTTAATTTGCTTTCATTAGATATTTAAGTATGCACCAAGATGTGATCTTGTACTAATTTTATACTATGGTTTCAAAAAGTGTAACAAAATTATAGTGTAAACTATATACTATCTTAAAAACCGGTTTACTATTGTACGATGTACATATATTACTCATACGTATATATTAATCTTAATAAACTATTTAGCTACTCTGGTTTATATCAGATTTTAATATTTACTCTGGTTTAGATTAGTTTCACAAATTTATTTATAAACTTTACACTAACACACAAACAGGTTATAGTATACTGACACACAATCCGGTTATACCAAAATTAAAACTTTTAAATATTCTAACAATCAGTTGTATTTTTATGGAACGTAAAGTTTTCAAAAATATTGAATAAGAAATTGTTATCCATTTCCAAACCAATACCCATTTTGACAAACCAATCGTATATGGAAAAAATCAAATATATGATTTAGTTAGATCTTATTAATGGATTAGTTTTTTTATTGACAACGTAATGGATTAGTTAGTTTTACATATTAATAAGATTGATGACTAGATCCAAATTTAAATAACAATCTTTATATAGTAGATAAAATTATGATTCTAAATTAATAGATTAGACTAGAGTTTGATCCGCCCATTTAAAGAGCGGGCAAAAAAAATTTTTCATCATCCGATGTATTGATCTTCTGCTTTTGTTAAATGTCTGAAATTATTATCAATCTTAAAAGTTTGCATTTCGATGATTTGGACCCGCCCTTATAAAGACGGAATTGTTTTCGAGTGGTATAATTTTTTTTTATTTTTGATTACATACATACTTTTAAATATTACACATGAAGTGTTATATTCAGTGTTCTGTAACATGATTTAGACCCGTAGTTAAACCGATAACATCAATGACTCTATATGTAATCTGGTTAAACTCTATTTAAAAGTTCTATTAACCCCGCAATTTTGATTGCGTACATACTTTTAAATGTTACACATCAAGTGTCATATTCAATATTCTGTAATCCGGTCTGGATCCGCAGCTAAACCGATAACATCGATGACTCTATATGTAATCTGGTTAAACTCCATTTAAAAGTTCTGTTAAACCCGTAATTTTATTGTAATATTTTATACTGGTTAATTATTTTATTATTATAACATATGGTTAGCATTATTATATAAATTAACTATTGTCATTCAACCCGCCTTATACTTGATAAATAAATTAAAATTTTAAAAATATTTAATATAAATATATATATATTAACTTATGAAATTATTTATTAGTTTATATATCGTACTTTAATATTTATTTTAATGAGTTGAAATATGTTCTAAAATTCATGAAATTTATTTTATTATGTTATTTTATAATTTAGAAAATAGTTAATAGATGGATTAAGTTACTTTATAGAATTTATTAGTTTATATATCGTACTATAGAATTTTATTTCTTAGTATACAAATAAAAAAAATGAATTAAAAATCGTTTTTAACTACAATAGTTATTAATTAGGGAAATTTTGGAGAAATACCCTTATTTAAGATTTTATTTTGAAAATTACACCATTATATAAACTTTTTGAAAAATACACTTTCATATATATGAATTTACGAAACTATCCATTCTGAATATTCTTTTTTATTATCAGCACTATGTCATTATAATTTATTAAATATTAAAATTAACAGTTTCAACAAGAACATTTTTTAAAAAAAAGAAAAGAAATATCTATAATATCTACACAATATCTTTTTAACATATCTAAATTTTTATTTAATTTTGAAAAAGAACAAGTGAACGTCGTCAATCTCCTCTTCTTCTTTTTGATATTTTGTTCTCCATTTTTCTTTCTCTTTTCTTTTTGTCCTACAAACATTTTTCTTTTTCTAGTTTCATCTTTATTCTCCTTCTCAAGAGAGGATTGTTAATTTTTCACCAATCCTTTTTAAGTCTAATTTGATTTCGTAAAAAGTAATTTGTTTTTCCTTCTTCGTGATTTCACCCAATATATGTATGTTCTTTTTTTTTTTTGAAGAAAAATAGGTTTACGTTCTTCATTAGAGCTAGACCTTATAAATGATTTGGTTTTGTTTATTTTTTAGAAGACTTTAGTGAAACCTTTTCCTACTTTAGGCTAGTAACTTCCATTAGGAGATCCTGATTTCTTTTTGGTCTCTTTAACAATTTATTTCTACATGTTCTTATACTGAAAGATCTGCTTGCCTTTCCAAATTCTCCTAGTGTATCCACTTAAGAAACACTGTCAAAACTTGAATCAGTCATGCATGCACTCTAGTTAATATCATATTCAATCGATGCATACACTCTAATTTCTAATAACAAACATTAATTCAGGAATGAGACAGACAGTTCCGTGAAACAATGGTTTTGGAATATAATTCTAGAAAGTAAGAGAAACGTTGCAGAGACAATGAGATAAAGTTATTGATCGTAGTCTTTTAGTTGGTTGCTTTGACTTGTGTTGGGTGAATATATAAAAGGAATTGTAGATTCAGTTCCGAAGACATTCCGGATTTCCACTTTTTAATTCTTCGTTCTTGAATGATGATAATGTGTTAGGTGTTAAATTATCTGTTCTTGAAAAATGTGAAGTGATGATAACTTATGTTTCCGGTTTCAAATTATTCTGAAATATTAGTCTCTAATAACACATATATTTTTTTTAGCTTCCAAAAACTCTGCACAAAAAATTAGAAAAACACATAATGATATGTGTGTTATTTCAATTTATCCCACACAGATTTATCTTAAACATATACTAGATTTTCACCCGCCCAACCGGGCGGGTTTTTGTTTTCATTTATGTTTATATAATTGTTTTATTGTCATTTTCAAAGTTATTGTATCATGAGATAAATGTAGATAGTTTTAAAAAATTAAAATTTTAGCTTTATATATTTATACGATCGAGTAAATAATTAAACATTATGTTTTTGTTAAATTTGGGGAATAAACTATATAGTTTTTTTAAAAATTGGTTTAAGGTAGTATAGATTAATGATTCTGGTTAATTTTAAAAAATTCTAATTTTTAAAGTTAATTAACATCGAAAAATATTGAAATAATTTTTTAAGTTAATTAATAATTAAGGATAATATCACAGAAATTCAAGGCAACAATCTATGGTATTAAAATAAATGCTTGGAATATTCTATATTTTTGTTCAATATCGATAATGATATGTATTATATCAAAGATAATATTTCTTTTTTAATTAAAGGAAAATCTATCTATCTTTTAAAAGTAGATTTGTTTTTGATTAGTTATAACTGAACAGGAGTTGATATTTATTTAATTTGAATATTAATAAAATAAATGAAGATATTATTCTAAAATTTAGAAGAACATTAACGATGGAAGAATTTCTATTCACATATGAAGTTCACATATGTTCAGAGTTTCAAAATGTATAAATGTGCTTTCAAAATTATTCACATATGTTCAGAGCTGGTAATTAGCAAATAATCTTTATGAGATCATAAAAAAACTAAAACAACGAAACTATCAAGTGACCAGAAGAAAGTTCTGAAAATCATGGGAAACTGATCACGCCATGTACACCAAGAAGCAACGAAGTTGTTGCTTTAAAACAAAATGCTTCAGACTTGATGACTTATAATTGAAGTTCTGCAAATAAAGTGAAACTGATCACGCCATGTACACAAAGAAAGAACGAAGGTGTTGCTTTAAAATGAATTGCTAGACTTTGATGAATTATAGTATAATAATGATTGTAGATGTTCATTCGTACCTCTCTGTTTTTTTTTCATGATTTTTTTGTTAGGTTTGTTAATTACAGTTTGGTTTTGGATAGTAGTCGATTAATTATAGTTTTATTTTGGTCTAGGAGAAAATATGGTGATTAGTAATGTCAGATGAAATAATATGAAGATTAAAAACACAATTTGACCAACTCTAGTAAGTAGTCCAAAATTAAAAATATCACACATGAATGAGAAGTCATGACTTCTCTTTTAATAGAATAGATAATTATATTATTATCATTATAATTTCAAATATATATTGTAATTACTTAAATTCTAATCTGGTTAAAAATGTCTTTTCACATTTAATAAAGTGTATTTTTCAAAAAATTAAAAAGAAAATATAATTTTCAAATTTGAAACTGTTAATAGAGTATTTTTCAAATTATCTCTATTAATTATGACTTTTATGATTTAAAAGTAAATATTAAAAAGAAATGTATATTTACATTTTAAATAAAAGATTTTAAAAGATATTATTAAGATGTAATCTTAGTAAAAGATACTTAAGAATATGTTTTTAAAGATCTTATTTTGAAAATATTAAAATAATAGATTAAATATGATATATATTTAATAATAATTAAATTAGTTGCAAGAGAAAAAATAGGAGGTTAAATAAATAAAATAATAGATTAAATTATATTATTAATATTATAAAAAATGCAATGTATATGAAATGTCACGTCAAATTTTTAATAGATATATTTATATTAATTAAATCGATTTTTTTGGCACATATGTAGGAATTTGTTGTATGTCCAGTAGATGTATCATGATTAATAGATATTTGTTACATTAAAAACATTATATGATAATAACTAATAAATTTATTTTAGTTGGACTGTTGTAATTTTTTTGTATTTCAAATTATAGTCGATAAAAATTTCTCTTTGTTATAAACCACTTGATGGTCGACCCATATTTATTATGACGGTCCATTTGTACTTGTATATATAGAACCTTTTGAGTTAATGAATAAAGTATCCATTTCATAAATCTCTAGTTTCACAACACGTTATCAGCACGAGTTGCTCCCTAAACCCTAGAAGCTAGCTGATGGCCACAATAACCATAATTCCGCCGCAACTTCAAACCCTTCGTTCTCTACAACCGTAAGGATCCAGACGACGAGTAATATATCAAATTGAAGCCCTCGACGAGACGAATCCAACGCCGCAAACTTCACATCGATCTGATCTCAGACGCGCCTTCACGCTCCACTTCAATACGCGCCGCCAATTGCTCAAAAACCCTAATTCTGGCGCAACTTCAAATCGATATTTCTCTCAAACCGTAAGGAACCAGACGACGATCCATATATCAAATGGAAGCCCTTGACGAGACGTATCCAGCGACGGAATCCCTGTGTCAGTCCGAACTCAGACGCGCCCTCACGCTCAGCCACAGTACGCGCCGTCAGCTGTCCGAAAAAAAATAAAACAATAACCAGTCCACAGCTCTCTTCCTCTCTCTTTTTGGTGGTCCGGTTTCAGATCTTCTCAAACATAGGTAAACTAATCTGAAACTCTAAAAGAAACTCACACATCGAATTTGGACTTTGTGTTAAAGATTATGACAATTAAAATCTTGCAAAACCCCTAACAACTTAGATTAATAAGTCCAAACCCATCCATGAGTAAATCGGAGCTCTTAAACCAAAAGTTCGATCAAGAGATTGTTAAATCAAAAATCACAGCCTAAATGGTTTGCTGAATCTCGAAAACCTCTTTGATCTGAATGATCAAATCGATAAAACCTAGAAATCGATCAATCCCCTTTAAAATCTAAATCTGATTGATTTCATCAAAAAAAAAAAAAAAAAACTCTAATATTTGATTAACTTGAAATTCGATTGTCTACTTGATTGTTTGATAGAAAATTTCGAAAATATAAAATTTCCATTTATAGAAAGTTTCGAAAATAGAAAGTTTACATTTATAGAAAGTTTCGAAAATATAAAGTTTCCATTTATAGAAAATTCCGAAAATATAAAGTTTACTTTTATAGAAAGTTTTCATTTTTAGAAAGTTTTCATTTTTAGAAAGTTTCATTTTATAGAAATTTCTTTTTCTGGAATTTCTTTTTATCGAATTTTATGGAAAACTTCTCTGATTCATTGATCATCTAGAAATGTTTTCTAATATTGCATCATAAAATGGTATCCCTAAAAGGCCTTGAAACTTTTTGTTTGAAAATCATTAAAAAGGGGCCTTGAAAACCCTAAATCCGAATTGATTAAAGGTGTATGATTGATTTTCATGTTTGTTTGAATC
This sequence comes from Raphanus raphanistrum subsp. raphanistrum, assembly GCA_019706035.1. NCBI lineage: Eukaryota > Viridiplantae > Streptophyta > Magnoliopsida > Brassicales > Brassicaceae > Raphanus > Raphanus raphanistrum. The sequence continues at coordinate 328,479 of CM033985.1, read as the reverse complement.
AATTAAGTGTTGATTCACATCTTAGTCGTGTGACTTTGAATTAATATTGCTAGAAGTAATCATCTGAAATGGTTGTGTGATCTATTGCATCATAACTTCGATTACTTTGCTTGCATCAATACTTATTAAAAAAAAAAAAAATTCTTTTTTTTGGTGCGTGTGATAAGAAGTATTGATATGAATAATAAAATTTTCTAAAAAGATTACTTAACATAAATTAAGACCTGTTTTGGATAATGTGATTTCAGATGTCGAATTTCGAAACTTCAGATTATACTACCCTAAAATCGTTATGGAGATAATTGATTGAAAATGGCAAAAGAACACTTCAGTAGTCCTGATGTCAAGAGGACTCGGACAGTGTATTAATCAAGGAAATTATGTAACTGAAAGTGAAAAAAAAATAAAAATAAAGCCATAACAATTATGTGCTAAGGATCTGAGAGAGTAGCATGAAAATACTAGGGATCCTTATGACCTCTGGTCAAAACAAAACTTCAGATTCTCAATGGTATTATGGCAAAAGGCCATGGATGAATGAAAGATTCTCAGGTTCTAGGATTTTGAATCCGTGGACAAATATCATTCTGCTCAAATGAGAATCACCTATAGTTTTAAACTATGTGCTGAAGTGGTAACAGAAAATGACTTATTTTATATGACCTATTCCACATTTCATTCAAAGGATATGTTGTTATCACATAAGTCTAAAGGTTTCACGACCTATAAAGACTTATTATCATGCCTATTGGCAGCCGAGAAAAGAAAGCAGAAAATTCGAGATACCATCAACTGATTGATAAAATTCAGTAAACATACATTGAGAAACAAGACAGTGATATGAAACCTCCTGAAAACATTGAGGATGAAAATGATATATAAGAAAAATCTGAGGAAGCCGTATGGAAAATATAAATTGTGAGGTTGGCTTACACATTGATTAAAGAATCAAAGATTCAGACATTCTGATTTCATGTTTTATGTTTTGATTTGATTTGCTTGTCATTTATGAAATTTATAGCAATAATAAAAGTTGATTCTGGTCTTATATTATCTTGCTTGATTTGCTTGATAATTCCTTGATTGATAAATGACAAATGAAAATTTAGAATATGAGTATAGTAATTAAAATTATCCGACCAAATGCATTGCCTAAAAAGGGCATGAATTATTCACCCAAATAAAAGACCAATTTGAGTTATAAAGTTTTGAAAATGAATGGTTTCCACATTGAACCAATGAGCAAAGAAAAAAAAAGTTCCTTCAAGATTATAAATAAAAACTGCCCAAGGCATAGAAATGGTCGAGATTGTACTCCCGGCTGATCTAAACTATGCTAAAAGATCAGTATGATAAAGGCAAAAGGCCTAGGTAACCAGATAGGTTGACCACGAAATTTTATACACTTTATGGCATGACTGGACTAGCCATCCAGGTCTTTAAAATTGATGCAAAGATTGATATCGAAAAAGGCACAAAAGAGTTATCCCATAGAATCTCACGTTGTGTAACATGTACACAAGGGAAACTCAATAGGCTATAATGTTCCAAGCATCTAAAAGATTTATAGCATGTTCATGAGGGGGAGAAATGACACTCCCGTTGTCCATGAACAACACTAAAAATTCGAGTGACATGGTCTATGACCATGATAGAACTTGGCCGAATTCTTTGTGATACAAAGATCACTAGCTAATGCTTGGGAACACATGGATTTACATGTAATAAAAATATGCATCAGGCCATATAAAGTGAGCATAGATATTCCCATCTAAGAATGATAAAGGGTCATGATCCAGACATAGACCATCCTAAGAGATTATGTTTAGACCACCACAATAATATGTGCCGTCTAGGATGGAACCTCATAAGAAGATGAGATAAAATTGGGAATATATGTTGGATATGAGAATGTCTTCCTCCCACAATTTTATAAGAGACCTTGAGCCAAAATATGGGTGATCAGATTAAGGCTAGGTTTACGGATTACATGATGAATCCGACTATCCAACATCAGGGGGAGAAAGAAATAAGCTGGTACAAGTATAAAGAGAAATGGAATGGTATTAACCATCCTTGTCTTGGCAAGATCCTCGGACCAGAGAATATGATTTAAGACGTCCAAAGAAAGATCATACAAAGCTAGCTAAAAGAATGCCAGACAGATTAGACCCGAAAAGAAAAGAAAAAGAATGACTAAGTCATACCAGCTTAAGCACCACGAAATTAATGTCCTATAAGAGACATAATCAAGTTGCTATAAAGTCTAAAGATAGACCAATATGTTCCATAAGATAAGGAACCTCGGAAATAAAAAGAAAGGTGCATAGAAATGACATATCCGAGGTCATAAGAGAAACCAGACCAGACATTGAGATAAGGCTGCGCAGCTAAACATCTAAGATACCAGACCATGTAGTTTGGGACGCCAAACTGCAAGGTAAATGAAGGTTCTTAGTAAGAATGAAATCTCTAATCGATTAGTTCATGTCTGGAACACAATGGAACACTATAAAAGAAGTGTCGACACATAAAAGATAAAGATGCATAAGGAAATAGCACTTGAGTTTAAAAGATATAAGCGAGGATCAGAACCCACGAGAATACAAGAATGCATTCATAGACTAAAGGAAACCGTGGGGGTTCAAAGAAAGATTCAAAGAATCTATAAAAGAGATGGGTGTATTGGCCATATATATAGAAACACCATCTGATAAGATAAAACCAGTGAAAAATAGGTCATGTGTGGGAAAAGAAAAGAAATCGTGAGATATGGACTAAGGTGTTCATATTCCTATTTAAAGTATTCAAGGAATGGCTTGATTACACAAGGATACTCACAGAGACCAAAGGAACAGATTATAAGGAGATATACTCCTATGTGGTGGATGCTACTACAAATTCGAAAAGGTCTGGATATAAGTAAGAAAGAAATGTAGTAAGTAGCATATTGATCACTGGATAAAGAAATGATAAAAGTATCAAAAAGATGAGAAAAGAAATTCTCATAGAATAGTTTTGTTCCTAAGCTATTCATGGACTGAAACAAGGCAGCTGCAAATGATATGAAAGACTAAGAAAATACTTAGTACAATCAGTCCATAAATACTTACAAGAGATATTATAATTCCTTGTGTATATGATTATACAAAACCAGCCCAAAGAGGAATGGATTGGTTCAGGCAAATTATAAACCATTGCTGCACATTAGCCAACGAAATTCTATCAGTAGTTGGTCGATATATCAATATGAACCGACCAGATCGACCATATCGACCAGCATATGTAATACGGCTAAAGGGAAAATCGACCAGCATATGGTAGTACATAAAACGTATGGTCAAGGACCATCCAAACAGAGTATATGGGACTACTAGATGTCTATACATCCGTAAAGAAAGAAAGAAAAGAACCAATCATGTCCAAGTTTGGTCGAGGTTTATGGTCCGACCAAGTTCCACCAAAGTATAAGGTGGACCACACCATATAATTGCAGTATCATATCCGGACCATATCTTTATATCATGCTGCAATACCTTAGCCATATATGAGTATATTGGCGTGTGATGACAAGGTCTATGACTTAACATGTATGTTTTCGAAAACATAGCATTGTCTACGACAAAATGAAAGAAGTCATGAGACATCATCCAAAGATAGTGACCAAAAGAATGTCTGAATCAATAATAAAATGAAAGTATCCACGGTATGGCAAAGCCATGAGACTAGAGGAACCGTGGGACATGAGAGGACCTGCAGGAAAGATTTAATCGCAGGATAGAGGTACATCCAAGTACCGGTCGAGTACTATCCGAGTACTGATTGAGCATCATCCATTCGACCATAACATGAAGACATTGTCGAGTGGTCAGCATCAAAGGAGCACGTCTTGACCATGTCCAAATGAAGTTCCAGAAGGCCGGCGAAATTACAAAGTATTACAAGAAGCTCATCGACCAGATAGGAATGCATCGTCCAAAGATCTTCAGTGATCCATTCATCAGGGGAGTTTCATGTGTTGTACTCTTTTTCCTTATCCAAGGTTTTGTCCCACTGGGTTTTTCTGGAAAAGTTTTAATGAGACAACATTAAGCATGTTACGAACTCTTATCAGATGTGTCGACCAAGGGGGAGTGTTATAAACCACTTGATGGTCGACCCATATTTATTATGACGGTCTATTTGTACTTGTATATATAGAACCTTTTGAGTTAATGAATAAAGTATCCCTTTCATAAATCTCTAGTTTCACAACACTTTTTTTTTAATAGTATTGATTATTGTTGATTACTCTATAACGAGAACTGAGTTGTTGGAGTACACCTAAGTTAAAAAAAAAAATCAAAGATCGCTGCCATCCAAAGAGCCGATCCCACTGCGAGGGTTTCTACAATTAGGGATGGAGAAAATTGGGAAAGTGAGTCATGGGGGAGTTATCAAATTGTGCTTTGGGTCGTTTGTAGTTATTATTTGTGGAGTGGATCGCGACACTATTTGACCTTATCAGGGATGAGTTGATGAAATCTGAGACCTCAGATCTTTGTGTATGGGTTCAGATGAACGATTCAAAATATATTAAATCAATTTGTATAAAATTAATAAAGATTGATATAAAAAATTTAATAATTATCAGAGAGTAAAATTAAACAGCATTTTTAAAATTCGTAGATATATAAAATAAACTAATAATATTACGATTAAAAATTATATATTTTTAATTATTGTAAAAGATTTTAAAATCTTTTTAGTAATAAATTGTATAATTATTTAAAATATAGAAATCAGTAATATTTCAAAATTTATAAAATATAATTATATTTGTATTATTATATTATATTATTTAGTGTCATATTTTAAATATTTACTTTAGTGATAGTGTTCAATTTACAACCATATTCTAAAGAGTTTACTAAAAATATTAATAAACATTAAATTTAATTATCTATGTCGTATTTAATTATAAACATCTTATTATTATAGCATGTTATGTCATATTAATTTAGTGAAAATGATTGTACATAAGATACTGTATGTGTCAAAATCAATTTGCAATAATTTACCAAAAATATTAATAAGCATTAAATTTAATTGGTGATGACTTGCTTGGACCTGGAGCGGTGAAAATTAACCCTACTGATGGGTTTATAATTGGATCCCCTGAGAAAACAGCTGAGGGAAATGCTGCTGGAATGCTTGACAGAAGTGATATCGAGCCTGCTCTTCCACCTGTTGGACCTGTGTCAGGTGGATCACAACGGCTGAGAATGAACCATTAATGGAGGATAAGCAGGAGGAGAAGAAGCCATATATTACTCAACGTCACTGCTTAAGAACCTAAGCTCAAATTGGACAAGTGACAACCTCAACTCTATCCCATCTCTGTTTTTTTTTTAATGTTTTCACTACATTTCGTTTAGCATGATTTTGTTTTTAATGGTTTATGTTCTTACACTTTTCCACAGATGTTACATTCTACGCATACTCATGTTAACCTTATACTAAATATGACGACAAGATAGCCACTTATAACTAGATTTCCATAATGACAGTCATAAACATGCTTCTTATAAACCAAGAACATACGGAGAAGTAATGTACACGTTACTTCGAACCTACGAATCTTCAACTAAGTTTATAACTCTGAAATTAATGTCAATGCATGCAAGCTGCCTAACTCTACTCTTTCACTTGAGTTTTAATTTTATATATCTTCTTTTAATTTTACTATCTTCTTATTCTAAATAAAAAAGGAAGGAACTAACGACATATAAGGGTAGAAAACACATGTAACCGCTTAGACCAGAGTAGTAGATGTCCTTGACACTAAAATCATGAAAGCCCCAAAAGCTGGAGCCAAGGCTTCAGAAGAAGCAATAAAAATGTGGAAATAACACAGATTCTCTGGCTAAGTAATAGATTTATCTGCTTCTCTTTATGAATTAGAATGGACATGGTTCAGGACTTCAGGTTGATAAGTGTCGTATGATTTTGCAGCCTAATCGTTGCAGCACAAACCCAAGACCCATGGACCTTAGCTAAAGATGTATTGCCACTGCTCTCCTATTTTGCTCCCTTTACAATATGCCATCAGTATTTACAGGTATGTGTCCATACGAAAAAGTTTTACAGTGTATTTGGTCTACATGTCAAGAATGGTTTTGTTTTTAATGGTCTTTTGTCTTAGACTTTTCCAACAAATGTTTTTTTCTTAACAATTGTTACATTCTCAAGTAAATTAATAATTATTCCTCAAGTACTTCCCTTATCCTAATACACAATATGTCGATGCTTTAGCAAGTTATGAGTAAAGCTCCAGTATAAAAGCTATATACATGCTTCGTAGAAAAATAAAAGTCATACCAAAACATGATGCACAATATATACTATTGTTAATATATATGGTACTGATAATTTAGTTTTAGGTTTCAATTTCTGATAATTTAGTTTTAGGTTTCAATTTTCGTATAAAAGGTAATTTGTCTTATGAATTTTGTATAATACAAGAGACCTTTTGAGATTTCCTTGATTTAAAAATTATTTACAACAATACTATTACTATTTATTAAAATCATATATCATTTTGTTCAAATTTAATAAAATTGTAAATTATATATAAAATCATATATCATTTTGTTCAAATTAATAAAATTGTAAATTATAAAAATTAAAAATATGTTTAAGTCAATGTTTTAAAAATTTAAGCATACATTGTACCAAACTGCTTTAGTCATTGGATTATTGGGTCGGCTGCGAGTAAAATGTATGACAATTGTTTAATCAATTCAATATATAATTATACATATCAATATTAAAATACAATAAAAGTCATATTAAAAATTTAGTGAAATTTTAAATAATTTTTTTTTCACATAAAATATAAAAATAATTAAACAGTTGGAGCTACCACATATAATAAAAATTACAGTAAAACTAAAATGGCTAAGTATTTAAATATTTAATGAAAACATTGAAATTATATTTTAATTATTTTTTAAATATCTTAAATATTTAAGATATAGATAAATTTTTTTATTTTAAATTAAAAATAACACGTTAAATCAAATTGGATTACATATCGATCACTTTTTGACTAAACTGGTAGCATCGGGTTTTAGCTATTTTGCGAGTTTATTGAAGTTTTAAATAATGGTTATTTCTTAAAACCCAAACTGAATTATATATCGGGTTAATAGATTTATCGGTTCGACCGCGAGTATAGATTAAATATGGGTCTGGATTGAGTCTTAGAAATGCAATTTTAAATGCAGAAGGTTAAATAAACATCATATCATGCACTTTATAATACTGTTAAAAGAATTTCGGAACATAAAATCCCGCGGTTTCAAACCGCGGGTCAAAATCTAGTTAATAATTATTCCTCAAGTACTTCCCTTATCCTAATACACAATATGTCGATGCTCTAGCAAGTTATGAGTAAAGCTCCAGTATAAAAGCTATATACATGCTTCGTAGAAAAATAAAAGTCATACCAAAACATGATGCATAAGTAGCTTCCAACCTAATGAACATGCCAAATGCTTCATCCACTAACTCTACCACAAATCACGACACAAATATTCACTCACCAATCCCAACAACCAACTAATAAACATGAAAAATTCTATTAGAAATGTGGTAGTTTAGATAATTTCCCTAAGATTATATACAATATATATGGGTACTTATTTTTATTTTTGAATTAAAAAAAATTATGAGTTAATTTTTTTTTGGAATACACAATATAAACTATTTTAAAATAATGATAATTATCAAATCAATGAAATTTATTTTTTAATTTATGTTTAAATATAATATTATCAAATTTATTTATCATTAATGGTAAGAGATACAACAACCACTTTAAATTTTTAGTTTTAATGTGTGATCTCAGAGACAAAAATCCTATTCACAAGTAATTGTATAGATTTAATAAATAATTAAAATAGAAATAAAATAATGTTTTAATGTTAAACTATACTTTTAAATTCGCTGAATTTTGTAAAAAATATTTCAAAATTTGTAACAATGATTTTCCATAACCTACTTGTAAATAGTTATTCAAGTTGTCTGAAAATCTTATCCAACACAAATACTCTTTGCCTTTATCCATTTACTAAATAAAATATCACTTTTCTTTCAAAAATCATTTATTAAAATATAATATTTTATATAATAAAGTTTATAAAAGCCAATAAAATGAATTTATTCCACTTTTAACAACTTAAAGTTTTAGCTCAAACTAAATCAAACATATTTATTATAGAAAAAACAAACAAATTTTAAAACAAAAATCGAAAATAAATTTAAAAATATTTCCACATTTTAATTAGAAGCACAGATGAAATCTAATATACACTCCCTCCATTTATTTTGGTTGTTGTTTTAGATTTTTTTTTTGTCAGCATCGTTTTAGATTTTAAATTTTTATTTTATTTTAAATATCGTTTTATGTTATTAATGCATTTTATATGATAATTTTGTCAATTTTACCCCTATTCTTTCTGCTTATTAATTAATATAACTAAATAAAATCATGTATTAACTAGGGGCAAAAATGTTACAAAAAAAACTAGAGGCAAAACATTAGATTTAATGGTTTTCTTAATTTGTGAGAAAATCTATATTGACAAATAAAATGAAATGGAGGGAATATTATATTAGGTGTTTTCTTGCATCATATGCAATAATTAAAAATAATAATTTAAAATTATATTTTAAACTAAAATTTATTAATATTTTATATTTTATTATTTTATCAATATTTTAATATAATTTGGTTTAACTGTACATAGAATTTAAATGAAGTATTTTACAAAAATTATATTCAAGAATAAATATTTATATATTTGAAATTATAATATTATATATTTTTATCTATTTATTTTGGTTAAATTATATTAAATTAACTTGTATAAAGTTTTAAAAAAATATTTTTGATATAAAAACTGTATAGTTATCGAAAGTAAAACTAAATATTATTTCCCAAATTTGCATATATAAAAAAGAAACTAATGATGTTACAATTGAAAAGGTATAATTTTGTTTCAAAAAATTATAATTTAAAAATAAAATTCTTGTATTAATAAAAATTATATAATTATAAATTTAATGTGATATTTAAATAAATTTTGTTTAATAATGATATATTAGTTATTACCTTATTTTGAGAAATTTACCGAAAATATATATCAACATTAAATATAATTGCATATCTCATTTTATCATTAATCATATCATCATTTCTAGTCTAATGTATATTTTCGTAATTTTTAGTGAATCAAAAATAACATGAGTAATCAATTTACAAATAATGTCTGGAGAATGTAAAGCCTAAAAAGTATACAAATTATTGCAAAAAACATAATTTTCATTAATAGAACTTTTGCAAACAAAAACTAATTATGCACTTTTAAAACGCTGATCAAAAATTAGTTATGTAATTAATTTTACATTTTTGATATTAATTTAACCGCAAGCAACCACACTTAAATTTAACTTACAATCAAAGTTTCATTAATGATGTATAATTTATTAGTTTATTATCATATTTTGAAAAACTTATCAAAAATATTAATCAATATTAAATATTATTATTCAGATCACAATTAACCATGGTTTATTATCATTTTAATGTGTCTTTTCAAATTTTTTTTAGCGAGCTAAAAATGACAAACAAAATGCGAGAAATCACTTTATAAAGCATTCAGAGAATGTAAAGCTTCGAAAGTACATAAATTGCTGCAAAAAACATAATTTTCATTAATAAAACTTTTGCAAAAAAACTAATTTTGAACTTTTAAAAAGCTGATAATTCTACATTTTTGATATTAATTTAACCGCAAGCCACCACACTTAAATTTAATTTACAATCGAATTTTCATTAAAAAAAAAAGTCAAACAAATCACACATTCTACTGAATCATTTTTGTGAACGAATATATAATTTATAGTACAATACATAAACAGGTAAGACGACGAGCTTTCTCAATGGCGTTGGGGCGTGTGGAACTCCCAACCATCATAGCATCCAAGCTCACACCCATCAAAACACAACGTGAGCCACGGTCTCTGCTCGCAGATTGTAGCTGTGACCGTCTCCCTTCGACCAGCAAACCGTGTCTGTCCCAATCCGAGCCAATGGAGACCCGCAAATGACGGTTTACTTAGCCATCTCAGTGCTCCAGTCGTCAAGCTCACACAGTTATGGACATTGAGCTTCCTCAACTGTTTGTTTCCTCCCTCTGTTTGTCTTTCCCTTGTAGCCAGCAACTCTATCGAAGAATCTGTCACGTGGAAGCAACTCCTGAGGCTTAGCTCTGTTAAAGCCTTGCAATACCGCGTGATTGTGTGGATGGCTCGGTCTGAGATTCCTGGCATGTGACCAAGATCAAGCGTTGATAATGTTTTACTGATTGTTCCTCCACTGTTCAACAGATAAGAGATTCCTCTGTCACTGACTCTCTTACAGCCGCGGAAGGATAGTTGCATGATGGGAACATCTGACTTACCGAGTGCAACCATGCCACTATCGGTTACATCAGCTCCTGCGAGATTCAGAGAGGTTAACTTCCGGAGTGCAGAGACAGTGTTGAGGCAAGAATCAGATATACTTTTGCAGCTGCCTAAGTCGAGCAGCTCAAGATTGGTACACAACCCCAGTTTCTTCACGGCTTCGCTGGTTATGAGAGGGCACGTGGAGAGTCTGACCTCTTGAAGAGAACAAGAAGATCCTGTGACATCATGGAATGCCAAATCAGACAAGAGGAAGGCACCTCGTACTTCAAACCTTTTCAGGTTCCGGCATGAGTGAAGGAGCGATGCAAAGCCAGCGTCACTGACTTTTGGAAACCCACCAAGCCTAACCGACTCTAAACCTCTGCAAGCCTCGGAAAGAAGAAATATACCCATGTCGTTAATTCTCTTGAACGAGATCTTGCGGTTGTAACAAGTTCGAACTAGAGAGAGGGTTGTGAGTTGGTGGCAATAACCAAGAGACTGAAGCCCAGTGTAGGTCAAGTCATTGTCCGGAAATGGCTCTTTTTCAGGACGGTCTTCAAGGTCCAGTTTAATAAGTTGAGGAAGAGAAGCTGTGATAGCTATGATAAGCCTGTCAGATATCAGATCCAGGACAAGAGAGAGGCTTTGCAAAGTAAAAGAAGGGGAAGGAGGCTTAGATAAACAAGTTGCAGTGACTTTGAATCTGTTCATGAGAAGAATAGCCTCGGACTCAAGCAAAGGCTGTAACCTTAGAGATTTGAGGGTTTCAGGCAAGGAGAACCTAACAGAGTGGAAAGCGGTGGCATCAACAAGGATACCTCGGATATTAAGTTGCAGAGACTGCAAAGCATGACAAGAATAATAAAACCCAATTTCAATTTTTCACACTTTCTCAGCTTCTTCTGACCAATGTGCCTTTTTAACAAATTACCTCCAGATACGGACACCCGTTAAGCAATTGAGTCAGGTTAGCTTGAAAAACAACAGGTGGATCCAAATCTGCCATTTCCAGGGTAAGAACCCTGCAATAACAAATTAGTTACTCACTGTCACACTTCGAATAAAATATAGCTTAAAACTATACTTGTTGTCAAGAAAAGATATCATCATAACACGTAAAAAAGGCTTGACACCACAGGCTAGATAATTAGCATGATGTTGGATTCAATTCTATTAGTGAAATGAGGATCAGAAACTGAACCAATGCAGTGGATGCGCTAGATAGATGATAATCTCTATCTTTACCGGAGATTGGGGCAGAGGGTGGCGATGGAAGAGAGGACGGTGGAACTAAGAAGTGAACACCTGAGCAAGTGAAGTTCCTGGAGGTGTGGCCCGATGACCCCACGCACAGCAGCGACGCTGAGTCGGAGACAGTTGAGCGTTAGGCTCCTGAGCCCGATGCAGCCACGCAACACGTGGTTCAGAGTTTCCTCCTCCGGCGAGAAACCCTACCAAATACAACCTCGATCAGTTTCCGATAGTAAATTACGGAGTGGAGAAATCGTCGAATCGGGGGACACTCACAGATAGATCGAGAGCGGTTAGCGAAGGGAGGACGTCGGAGACGACGGCGGAGCGGAGCGCGGTGGAAACGCACGCGACGGAGCAGAGATTCTCGAGATCTAAACGTTTCAGTATCTCCTCCGCTAACACAGATTTCGCCACTTCCTCCATCGTCAATGATTTCTCTCTCTTTCTCTCTATCTCTATGATTCAAATTCAATCCAGTTCTTCACAAGAATCTTCTTTCCCTTTTGACAAGATTAAAGAGACGGAGACGAGAGGGTGTTTGGACGCAGAATTTATCATATCCTTACCAACTTGTCCCGGTTATTAACGACCGGTTTACAACTAGAATGTCAGACAAGTAGAACCCGGTTTGTGCTATTTAATACATATTGCGCAGATATTTATTTTCATGTTTATATATATATATATATATATATATATTTGTTTTATTTAATTGGTATATATTTTTAAGATTATTCATATATTTAAATGTTTAAATCACTATTTCAACTACAATAATTTTATAGTTATCAGACTGTTAATTAACTAATTATTTCAAATAATCACACACATATATATATATCTCTATAATATTATTTGAGAAGTCAGTTTCCTATGTGTCGTGTTCACGTTAACTCTTACGATGGTTGATTACATCGATACCCTTAATGAATTAAAAATATTACATTTCATACCTATTATTTTTTAAGTTTCCTTTTTGAAATTTTCCATATAACATATATATTAAAAAAGGAAAATTTTAAAATTTTAAAAATCGAATTTAAAAAACGAAAATATATGTATATATTATAGGATTTCATTAAAAAGGAAATTTCACAAGATAGTAGTATTCTATTTTAAAAATATTTTTAAATAACATAAATTATAATTTTGAAGTAATAAATACTTATTTTATATCTATTGTTTCTTAGATGAAAATATATATATTTGTATCTAATGTGACAAATTTCAGAAAGATAATCTTGATATTAGAAAAAAATATTATTTATTTTAAAACATAATTTTAAATAATAAAAATATATATCTATCTATGATATAATTTGAGAAGTCGGTTTCTTATGTGTTGTGCTCACGTTATTTTTCACGATAGTTGATTACACTGATACCTTTAATGAATTAAAAATATTACATTTAAATACTATTATTTTTTTAGTGTTTTTTTACATTTTCCATATAACATATATATTAAAAAGGAAAAAAATATAAATTTAAAACCGAAATATATGTATATATAATATGATTTCATTAAAAAGGGAAATTTCACAAGATACTAATATTCTAATTTAAAAATATTTTTAAATAACATAAAATATACTTTTGAAGTAATAAAATACTTACTTTATATTTATTGTTTCTTAGATGAATATATATATATATATATATATATATATATATATATATATATATATTTATTTATTTGTATATAATGTGATTTTATAAAAATAAAATTACAGAAAGATAATTTTGATATTAAAAAAATATTATTTATCATAAAACATAATTTTAAACAATAAAAAATATATATTTTCAAAGTAATATAAATATTTTGATATATCTATCTAATTTATTAGATGATTATATAAAATAATTAAGTAACATAAACTAATCAACCGTATATCTAAAATAATAGATTATATTAAAATTAAAGAAGACAACAACAAACCTAAATGAAAATAAGAAAATTAATCAAATTTTTAATATATTTAAAATAAAAATATTATAGTTGAATGCAGTCCAATATACCTAAATGATAACTAAATCCACTAGATATAACATATGTAAAATCATATTTCGATTTAAAGTAATTCAATATTATTAATGTAAATTATGCATAAAATTATAAATTAAATTTAAAATTAAAATATATAGCAATCAACTATTATATTATATTTATTTTATAAATATTTATATCCGTGCATGAGCACGGGAAAATCACCTAGTATATATATATATGTGTTTGATTTTTCCTATTAAATTTGATTTTGATGATTTAAAATGACATACTTCAGAATTATTTTATATTTAATATATTATAATCCCGATCCGTAATTCAAAGTACTAGATTTTTTTGAAAATTTTGTTTTGTTTATTCAGTTTATATAATAAATAATTGTATATATAAAAGTTTAAGAAAATTTAATTTTTATACATGTATTATATAGTTTATTAATGTTAAATCATTCTACCAACATATTATATTTTAGAATAAATGTTTTGTATTTATGAAAATAAAATATACTAACTTATCAATTTAAAATAATTTTATCATATTTAGTTCAATATAATAGTTTTAATTGAAATGATAGATTTGTTAGAAATTACATACTTCAGAATTATTTTGTATTTAATTTATTATGATTCCGGCTCGTAATTCAAAGTGGTATATTTCTTTAAGTAATTTGTTTTGCTTATTCAGTTTTTATAATAGATTATTGTATATATAAAATTTTAAGATAAATTAATTTTTTATACATGTTATATAATTAAACATAAATGGATATTGCTTTCCAACAAAATCTTTTTAAAAACTTTGTAAAATGTAATTTTGAAAAGTAATCATTTTAAGTGGCTATTATCATTACAATATTTTATATAATTTTTTTTGTTTATAAATAAAAACTAAATTAAATTAAAATTTCTAATTTTATTTTATTAGGGGTGGGACGGATCGGGTATATGGAGTAGATTATGATACCCGGATCCGGATCCACCGGATCCGGATCTACCGGATCCGTGAAATTGCTATCCGGATCCGGATTCGTGCCTTCCGGATATCCGAACTAAAATCCGAATACATGCGGATACCCGGATCCAAATCTTTTTTAAAACATAGATTAAATTAAAAATTAGCTAATTAATCATTTATTTAGTCTATTTAAAATTATTTAAGAAAAAATATAATTGAAAATTATTGAAATTTAATAAAATTTAAATTTTAGTTATTTTATATATAAAATATATATTGTATACATATATAAATATAATTATATTTTAAATATATAATAGGTCCGGATCCGGATACCCGGATCTAAAATTTCACTATTCGGATCTGTATATGGGTCTGCCGGATCCGTAGAAACACTACCTGTACCCGGGTTCCCGGATATCCATTTTTCGGACCGGCGGAGCGGATACCGGATCGGATCGCGAATCCGGATTTTAATTCCCAGACAATAACTAAAATTTAAATTAATCAATATTCGAAAAATAAATTTTGAAAATATTCTGAAAAGACTCTTCAAAGATTTTGTTAGAATTTTCTTAAATAAATATTTATTTTAAATAAAAATGAAGATATTAAATGATATTATAGTAAAATTATGTGTATTTTATAAATCTTCTAAATAATGGTCCAACTTAAAATATCACACATGAAATGAAGTTGTGACTTCTATTTTAATATAATAGATTCACGGTTTATCTTATATATTAAAACAGAAGTCACAACCTTGATTCATGTGTGATATTTTAGAAAATGGACATTCACTAGAAATCAATTATCATTCATTTATTTCTAATAATATTGTTTCATAATATTTTATTCCTAATATAACAATAGACTCCTATAAAATCGGATTGGTTAACAAACACATATTTGATTCCTTAGTAAACACATTATAATTAAAAAAAAAATCTAACAAATCTTTTAAAAAGATTTTAACAAGATCTTTTATTTTCAAAAATTCTGTGTAAATATTTTAATAATTCGTAATTAGTTTAAAAAGTTTATGATACATTAATATATTTTATAAAATGTAGAATAAAAAATTTAACTAAATAAGATAAATTATATTGAAATATTAAATTTATATATTTTATTTTCAGAAGCATTTATGTTCAAAATATAATATGTGTGATTTTTTTTTTAAATTGACCTTCATTAGAAATCAGTTATAATTCATTTATTACTAATAATATAACTTAATAATATCAAGTCTGTTCCTAATACTATGGTATAAAATTATGTTTTAACAGTATACCTTCAAATCTAACAGACTAAAAACATATATCAATAGTATTTGTTTAATATTCAATAGTTTAGTTTGTGTTACAAAAAAATGAAAACAAAATTCAATAGTTTAGTTTACATATTTATAAATAAAATATGAAGTGTTTAAATACTAATGTATATGAATATGAAATCATTGCATTAAAATACAACTATGTTACTAAAATTATAATTATTTATTCTTATGACATGTAATCCGTAACTATTCAATAACATATGGTTTAAATACAAAATAATTCAGATATCTGTTGAATTAAATATATTTTCATATATCTAATATTCAAACACAAATCTAGAAGAATAAATATATAATAAAAACTACAAATAGAAACGATGGTATAAATTTGAGTTTTAGGTGATAAGTATGTAAACTATAACATTTTGAAAATGAAAATGATATATATTCATTTCAAAATATGGTTAATGTTTATAACTTATACCACTAATGATATAAAAATAAAATTTTGACATATATATGAAACAAAACGAAAGTCGAGATCTAGTGAATTGAATTAATACGATAGTAGGGATCTGCGGTTGGATTCATATGGTTTGTCTGGATTATAAATTACAGAAAGTGCGGGTTTTAATTTTTCTTTTCTTGTATCTTTATTATTATTATATAAGATATTATTTAAGAAGTCACTTTTCTATGTGTCACATTCACATTAATTCTTACGATGGCTATTTACAGAGATACCCTTAATGAATTTAAAATAGTAAATTTAAATACTATTATGGATTTTTAATTTAATTTCCTTTTCAAAGTTTTCCAAATAACATATATAATAAAAGGAAACATCTATAAAGTTTTAAAAAGAATATAAAACGAAAATATAAGTATAAATAATATGATTTCATTAAAAAGGTAAGTTCACAAAATAGTAATGTTCCATTTAAAACATATTTTTAAAATAACTTAAAAATTCTTTTGAAGTAATAAATACATTATTTGTATACTTTCTTAGATGAAAAATATATTTGTATTTTCTTAGATGAAAAAATATAAATGTGATCATAAAAAAGTTCACACAGATAATCTTGATATTAGAAAAAGAAACATTATTTATTTTAATAAAATTAAAAAAATATATATTTTTTTTTTAATTTATAGAAACTTTTTTATATATCTATCTATTTTCTTAAATTATTGCATAAAATAATTATTAAAATAGTTTATTTTCTTAATATATAGTTTTCTTTTTAATTTAATGTCTAAACTTGTGGAACTTAATATAACCATAATAAAAAATACCCAAGCAAATCTGAATTCTCATTTGTAAAATTATTTAAAATATATTTCAGTTTACCATTCAATAAATTTAAGGCATAAAATTATTTAGAATTTATAAAAATATTTTGATTATTATAAATATTTATATGTGTTCACGAGATTTTAAAAATTTATCAGTTCCTTATGTATGTAATACCTTCCTATTGAGCATCGCTTTATTTTTCTAATATATATATATTTTTAAACAACATATAATTTGATAAATATTAAGTACACTTATTATGGTCTATTTATTTTGTAAGTATTTATATCGTGCATGAGCACGGGATAATCACCTAGTTATAGATTGTTTGATGATATTTTTAAACATGTACATTGAAACCTCTACAAATTAATAATGTTGGAAATACATCAAAATTATAAATTTTTATTAATTTAAAGAGATTATTAATTTATCGATATAGTAATTGAATCAAAAACTCAATTTGAGACTATAAAATTATATTATTTTATAAAAACTTTTAGTATATATTAATTTATAGATTATTAATTTAAAGAGGTTATACTGTAGGTTATTTGGATATTTCTAACCTTTCGCGAACCTACCCGGATACAGAAGGATCCAAATCGTCTTCGTCCATAAATTTATAATATCCGAATGAAGCTTAACTTAAAAAAAAAAGAAATCAATATAAAAAAATGGATTCGTACTTGAATGTATACTTGAATGTCCATATCTGACTGATTATGTAAACATATATTTTTTTAATTGATTTGAATTTTTATCACGAATGAAAAAATTTCATTCAAATCTATGAAATTATTATTGTTAATACGTAAAATAAATGATGTGAATTATTATCGTAAATACAATTAATGAAGTAATTAGAAAGATCAAAAAATATAATAAAATATTTTAAGATATGTAAGCTTTATTTAACATTTTGTAATAAATGCGGTCAAACTAATTAATAATACAATAAAAAGGTTGTTCAAATTAGTTAAAAAAATGAATGAAAATCTATAAGAACACACTTAAAAATAGGCAAATGATATTTTATATTGTTTTAATAGAATAGATAGATAAACTCAAAGATTAATATGCATTACAAATAATAATTAAGCTGGTGAGTACAAGTTTTCTGCATATCTTGTATACTATTGTTTATCAATGCTGAAAAAGATGAAAAGAAAGGTCTACATATAAAGTTTTTTTCTCTGGTTTGTTGAAGGTTAGCGATTTAATGTTTAACACCAAAGTTAGCCAACAGACGTTCCATGATCCACTTGTAGACCTCTGTACCATCCGGTATCACATGATCAGTCTTCGGTTTATCATTCTGGCCCATAAGCCCATGATTCTGGTTAATACATGGTTCAACATTGTCGCCCATAAACCCATGATTCTGGTTAACCCATGGTTCAGCATTCTGGTCCATAAACCCATGATTCTGGTTAACCCATGGTTCAGCATTCTGGCCCATCAACCCATGATTCTGGTTAACCCATGGTTCAGCATTCTGGCCCATCAACCCATGATTCTGGTTAATCCATGGTTCAGCATTCTGGCCCATCAACCCATGAGTCTGGTTAACCGGTAAACTCGGCATCTTCGACAGTCCGGTCTTATAGAGATGCGTCACATCAACTCCTGAGTTCAAGGAAGAAGGGAAGGGCCTCATGTCTTGAGTGGCCGAAGCAGAAGGATAAGCGAAAGGCCTCATGTTTTGAGTAGCCAAAGCAGAAGGATAAGCCAAAGGCCTCTTGTCTCGAGCGGCCGAGGAGGAAGAAAAAGGTGGCCTGCCTAAACGAGCGGGCACTGATGAACGGGGACGATTCTTTGGACCAGAACTGCTGCTACTACGTGGACCTGGTTCAGGGTGCACGTGTCTCCCATTGTATGAAACTACCAATATTTTCACATCGTCTGCTGCTCTCTCCACATGCTTCTTCACATTGCACCCACTGTATGAGCATCTGTAGTAACTCCTGCGGTTACCATTTATGCCAAAATATTATTTTTCACAAACGACTGACTAGATATGGAGTGAGCAACAGTATCATGCTAAAGAGTTTCTCAGAACCACACTGCATATCAAATATTTGAGCTGAAAGTATAAGTGAAAGATACCAACCTTGGATTTGGATTCGCTTTGACAATTTTCTGACCGTATTTTCTCCAGCGATAACCATCGCAAGGTTGGTCTTCTTCCGTCTCCATACGAATTATGACGCTTGGGTCCTTGCTTGTTATTCCGGCTGTAATCATGTCTGATGCCTCGTATTTCCTGTTAAAGAATTATATATGTAGTTTATGTTAATGTAATTAGCTAAGATGTTAAGTATATTAATATTGATTGATCTATAAGATGTTAAATTGAGGACCTTCTCTTTGGAGACGAAGGTTTGATTTCTAGTTCACCAGCAATGTCATCATCTTCCTGGCTCTCGCTCTCATCATCCAGCGGGAAGGACAATAGCTTGCTGAAATCAGGGTCATCAGCTAATTCAGATTCAAAAGAAGCGACTAAAGGAGCACCAATTGGATCAACTTGAGATTCATGAGATGGGATATAAGCAGAATTTCCCGTAACTGGAACCATCATATAAGACCCTGATACGCATGTAAAAGAAAAAAAAACTTACAAAAACATTTGGAAAATAAAATATGGAAGCATGAGACACAAGCAACTCTATATATTACCTTCCTGAGGAGGCAGATCAAAGTGCATCGGCTGATAAGGAACATTATTGTTGAATATCATCGTCGCTGCATGGTCGTCACCAGGATTTTCCACCGTCTCTGGAGGCCAGTCATTGGGGAATGAAAACGGAGAGATAAGCTGGCAAAAATAAGGTACCCAAAGACAATAACAGTTAGGATTTCGAATTGAGATATTTCCCCCGACAAATTATTATATTACTTCAACAAAGATTACTACCAAGGCGTTACAGCCATACGACAACAACATTCGAGCAATCATGCATATCAAAAGTTATATACAAACATGATGCTAACAAAAACCTCCACAACAACATCAACCAGAAGAAGAACCGTTCTCACAGATGAAAGATCTAAAGAAAATATACTTTTATCACTCACTCATGCATATAGTTCGTAATTGGCCGTGAAAACCACTCCCTCTGTCCCATTTTATAATTGATTAAAAAAGGGTGAATCAAACACTCATAAATGCTCTACTTTTAATAAAAATGTTATTTAACATTTGATTAAAAACATTATAATCAATAGCAAAATCTGGTGCAAAATATTTATAGCCATCGACAAGGAAAAAATTGAAATCATTTTAAATAATGTGGAACATATTTTGGGTCTTTTTTTTTGAGCAACCATATCTTGGGTCTTAAGCAAACAAAAAAACATATATTGGGTCAGAGAGAATATAAAATATAAAAAAGATATGGAAACATACGTAACTATTCCTAAGTACTTTAATATTCAAATATCTATCATATGATAATAAATCATGCATTATCAAACAATCATATAAAAACATTGTTACCTGTGAAGGAGACTGCAACATCACAGATGGGCTCAATCCGGGAGAGATTTCATCGACACCAAGAACAGTTTTTTTGTTCTTGAATAGAGCAGATGGCCTCAGGTTCTCTATTCTGAGCGGTGGAATGTTACGTCCTACTCTTGCAGATACTCTTTCGACCAGACTGGGTTTTTTTTCAGACTGATTGGTTGGAAGGAAGGTGTTGCTGATTGGATTTAGACCATTGTCAGTTTGGTCCGGCATCGCAACTATCTCTCCTAAGATAGGACTAGGAAGTGGAGTCCAATGCGACACCATGTCCATGAAGTTTCCATCACTATAATCACTCATCTTTTTATATGGAGATGTAAAGAAACATACACACAAAACAAAGAGATCAAAAACGAAATCTGATATCAAATTTATGAAAATATTTACCAAAAACAATGTATAGGAGATGTAAAAGAGAAACCTTTTTCTTCGGAGAGGGAAAACTAGCACGGAACGAAGACGATACAGAAGGAATGGATGTGATGCATATGAAGGATTCGATTAAGTTTTATATAATAAAACTCATAATCTTTTTTTTGTCTGCTACCTATATTCATTTCCTTTTTTTGCAACAATTTTATTCAGTCAAAGTTGCATCCTCCATATGTCAAAATGCATGAAGATATTTTTTATTACCTTTTCTATCGGTTTTAGTTTTTGGGAGGAAAGGTTCAGTTAATATTAAAGTTATACCGACCGGCAAACTATTGAAATTGAACCGAAATATACGCTTTTCAAAAAACCAAAAATGATTAAAAAAAAGGTAATAAAAAGAACTGGGATATGCATTATTTATAAAAACCAAAATGATAAGTGTTAGAAATCTTTTCATGCAAAAAAATCCATCTCTTTTCTCTGTATTTTTATTACCAAGGAATGTGTTAAAATGGTTAAAAATAAATCCAGTAAAATTTTATGTGTTTTAATGATATTATGAATATCTTAATTTTGTAAACATGATTGAGTTTTTATTTATATATAACAAAATAAAATAAACTATAGAAACATTGAACTATTATTTTCCAAAACCGAATTAAATCATGTTTGAAAATAATTGTTTAGTGTAAATCATTTAGTTGTTAAATTTATAATAATTATCACTATAACCTGAACGTCATTTTTGTGTGCAAAAACCAGAGCATCAGTCTAGTAGATGTTATTTGTGATTAAATTAGTTATAATAGCATCATAATTTAACATTTACTGATTGTTTATTATTAAAACCATTTTGAATATTTTTTTACTTAATTTTAATTAATTGTAAATAAAGTGACAAACCGATTTAAATTATATATGTTAGTACCATAAATTTACTTTTATTAATCGTCTGAATTTTTATATAACTATAAGTTATACAAATATTAAAATATTTTTTAGATTGTGTAGATATTATTAATATTTGTTAAAATATAATCACTATTAATGTAAAATATTTAAACTAGACAAAGTATCATGATGATTATATATTTATTTATACTACAAATTTTGGAAAACAATTAGTAGATTACACACATAGTTCAATGCAATTTATTTGTAAGTTTTATTTAATTTTGTTAGAGCATCATAAATATTTTAATGTTCTTAAAACTCACTGAATTTGTTAAAAATTCAATCGTATATAGTACAATTTATAGAAAACACTAATTAAAATTATGATTTTTTCAATATTTTTAGCTGAAAATTAATATATCAGTTTAATGTTAAGGTTCAACCGATCGAATCTTCTTTAACCAAAGCATTTTGGTTAAATTTTATTTTGGTTTTAGTGGTTAGCATAGACAATGAAGTAATATAAATAGACTAAAAAAACTGTTGACTGAGAAACATGGCAAGTGCATGAAACTGAGAGGAAAATATTTTTCCACAATCAGCCATGAGTACACCTAAAATTCAATTCACCCGCAAACCAAATAATTAATACATTAAAAACTCTAAATTAGTTTTATCAGATTATAATATTTTTAAATTTATCAATTTAAAACAAATTTCTTTTGTTTTATATTTTATAAAATAAAATTATTTACTTTCAAGATCTTACATATTCAATAAAATTTAATATTTATCTTTCATCTATTTTTATTAATGGAATAGTTGATGTTTTAGAGTATTAGAAATACATTATCCTAAATATAGATGAGTTTTAGATGTAATTCTACCAAAAAGAACTAAAATATTTAAAAATAAACTATTTTATTTTGAATAAAATATATTATTTAATTTCTGTTTATATAAATATTATATAGTAATTATAAATTTATAATTTTAATAGAACCATACACTTTTATTTTTCTAAATGTTATTATTTTTATCTTATTAAACTATGTTATATTTAAAGTGACATAGATTAAGATTAATTTTATTAATATGTTTATTAAATTTTCGATGGTTAGTTTATTGAATATTTCTATAGATATTAGAACTATTTTTTATAAATATATCTTGAATGCTTTATTTCCATGAAAAAGGGTTATATGCAAGTTATATGAATTTTCAGAAGTTTATAGATCAAGGTTTATGTTTTTAGGATGATGGGACATCTTGTGCTAATTGATTTTTTTTTTTCAATGCGGGTATTGTTTTAGGTGAATACGTGGAATACATCCATGGTATATTATATATAACTATGATAATTCCACATGCTGCATGATTTTATAAAAATAAATTTCAATATTGTTTTGGTAATATATAGTAAATCTCAGATTTTTAAATATTTTTTAATTAAATTTATGAAAAATTTACCAAAAAATGTATATGAGATGCAAAGGAGAAACCTTTTTCTTCAGAGAAGAAAAACTAGGCTCGAACAAAGACGATATAGAAAGAATGGATATGATGCATACGAAGGATTCGACGGAGTTTTATATAATAGAACTCATTATAATTTTTTGTGTCGGCTACTTATATTCAGTTCCTTTTTTCGCAACAATTTTATATTATCAAACTTGCCTCTTCCATATGTCAAAATGCATGAAGATACTTTTATTACCTTTTCTATCGCTTTTAGTTTTTGTGAGGATAAATTATTGAAACTGAACCGAAATATACGCTCCTAAAAACTCCAAAAATGATAAAAGAGGTAATAAAAAGAACTGGGAATATGTTAAGTGTTATAAAAGCCAAAATGATAAGTGTTAGGAATCTTTTCATGCAAAAAATTCAATCTCCCTTGTCTTATTTTTACTACCAAGGAATATGTTAAAAATGGTTAAAAACAAATCCAATAAAATTTTATGTGTTTTAATGATATTATGAATATCTTAGTTTTGTAAACATGATTGATTTTTTATTTTATATATAACAAAATAAAATAAACTATGGAAACATTGAACTATTATTTTCCAAAACCGAGTTAAATCATGTTTGAAATAATTGTTTAGTGTAAATCATTTAGTTGTTAAATTTATAATAATTTATCACTATAACCTGAACTTCAATTTTTTATGCAAAAACCAGAACATCAGTTTAGTAGATGTTATTTGTCATTAAGTTTCGTATATCATAATTTAACATTTACTGATAGTTTATTATTAATAAAATAATTTTAAATATTAATTTTACTTAATTTTAATTAATTTTTTAAAAAGCGATATATTTGTCAAAAAAATAACTATTAATTTATTATAAACAGATTTATATTAAATATGCTAGTATAACATATTTAAACTAGACAAAGTATAACATTTACAACCCCGGCGTATTTCGGATGCTTCATGATTATATATTTATTTATACTATAAAATGTTGGAAAAGAATAACTAGATTACACATATAATTCAATCAAATTTATTGTAAGTTTTTATTTTATTTTTAGAGCATCATAAATATTCTAATGTTCTTGAAACTCACTGTATTTGTTAAGTTCAATCCAATATAGTATAATTTATATAAAATACTAATTTTTATATAGTATAATTTATATAAAATACTAATTAAAATTATTTTTAAAAAAATATTTTTAGCTGAAAAGTAGGAAATCAGTTTAATGTAAAGGTTCAACCAATTGAATTTCTTTAACCAAAGCATTTTGGTTAAATTTTATTTTGGTTTTAGTGGTTAGCATAGACATTGAAGTAACATAAATATATTAAAAAAACTGTTGACTAAAAACATGGCAAGTGCATGAAACTGAGAGGATATAATTCACTTTCAATTAGTTTCACCGGATTATAATATTTTTTTAATTTATCAGTTTAAATAAAATTTTATTTATACTTAGCTTTCATCTATTTTATTCTTGGAATAGTTGATGTTTTTAGAGTATTAGAAATACATATCCTAAAATATAGATGAGTTTTAGCTGTAATTCTACCAAAAGCACTAAAATATATTAAAATAATTCAAAAACTATTTTATTTTGAATAAATATATTATTAAAATTTATGTTTATATAAATAATATATAATAATTATATTTATAATATTAATACAGCCATATAATTCTATTTTCTAAATGTTATTATTTTTATCTTATTAAACTATGCTATATTTAAAGTGACATAAATTAGAATTAATTTTATTAATATGTTTATTAATTTGTCTACTGTTAATTTATTGATTATTTCTGTAGATATTAGAACTTTTCTTTTTTGCAAATATATCTTAGACCCTTTCTTTCCACGAAAAAGGGTTATATGCAAGTTATATGAATTTGCAGAAGTTTATAGATCTAGGTTTATGTTTATCTGTGATGGATTCTTAGAAATTATTTTAATACACCATTTCATTTATATAATTAGTTGTATGTTAGGATTATGGGACATCCTGTGCTAATTAAAATATTTTTTTTTTGTCAAAGCAGGTATGGTTTTTTTAGGTGAATACATGGAAAACTACATCCATGGTATATTATATATATATAACTATGATAATTCCACATACTGCATGAATTTAATTTTATAAAAACTAAATATGCAATATATTTTGTTTGTAATATAAGTTTTTAAATATTTTATTTATTATTAAATAATTAAACTTTTGGTTGTTATAAGTGGGGGATAAAGGAAATAAACATTTTATTATCAGTGAAATTTTAGTATTATTATTGAAAAATACTTTACCAAAAATCAATTATTATATTATTTTCAAAAACGATAAAAAATTATATATTTTGATAGAAATTTTTTTATTTTTTTCAAAAAAATCAATCTCTTCAATAGATTTTCAAATTTTCATTTATATTGATTCTTGGAGGATCTTTAATTTCATAAAATTCATCACCAACTATAAAGACTAGGGAACAAAAAAAACTAGTTTGTAGTTAAATTTTAACTTGAATTTCAAATATGATCTAAAATAAAAAAATTTAATAATAAGTTTACATACTATATTTGTTTATAAAAAGTTTGCGAATACTGTTACAAGGTTCAACAAATGTTATTATGATATAAAATGCCCATAAATATTAATTTAACTAAAAACTTAATTACAAAATTTAGTTATTTATGAAAAGTATTTTTTTTTGTGACAATTTTTTTAAAATAGTCTATTCTGGAGAATTACTCTATATATTATTCTAGTTTGGTTTCATTCTCTTTTCCAAAATAAAGTAAGATTAAAGTTAAACATAAATATATTTTGGAGTTACTATAGGATTAAACAATAGAATAATATATATTTGATTATTCCAAGTAACAAGATAATAAAATAATAGACGCCATTGTTAGCTCGAATAACTTCAATGTCTACTATCTCTTGTTTTCAATCTGACCTTTTAGCTCAAGCTTCTGATATATACACACTGACACCAAGAACATGGAACAAAGTAATATGAGCATCCGCTTCATAGATTCTTTTTTTTTTTGCTAAATAAAAATATAATGCTTCATAGATTCTTCCGTCTTAAGGAATCAACAGTTTCGTTTTCCAAGCTCTTTGAACATGTCCATCACTTGAATCATTGTTGGCCGCTTAAACGGTTGATCATCCAAGCATTGAGATGCGATCTACAAGTAATGAAACAGCTCAACATCGCCTGATGCGTGGGTCACAAGCACCGGATAAAGAATATCTATGCCTCTTTTCTCTCTATAGAGCTGTTTCGCCCACCCGAAGAGGTTATTTGTCTTCTCCAAACTCCGCTAGATCGG
This sequence comes from Raphanus raphanistrum subsp. raphanistrum, assembly GCA_019706035.1. Taxonomy (NCBI): domain Eukaryota; kingdom Viridiplantae; phylum Streptophyta; class Magnoliopsida; order Brassicales; family Brassicaceae; genus Raphanus; species Raphanus raphanistrum. The sequence goes on along the minus strand of CM033985.1, from coordinate 301,567 downwards.
TAAGTTTCTTACCAGAAAGAAGCGCAAGAAGTTTAACTCAGTAAACTGTAAACATCCCCTTTGGCCGTACACTGAAAACTCTGGTAATATTCTAGCCGAACATATCCTGGAGTACCTGCAAAGTTTGCTAACTAGCATGGGCATTCCAAAGTCCGAGTCAGATGCTGCCATTTTCTAGCAGATCATGTTTTAGAGCAATTTTTGCATGTGGGTTTGTCGTCTTGCCAACCCGGAGATGGTCAGGTCTCAGGTGATCCGAAAGTTCATTCAACTCCAGTTATTTACGGGGTTTGTATTTTCCCCATATTAATTTAACAGTTGTACATCACATTCATGCAAAATAAAAAGAAACTTATAACAAAGGTAATGTAAAGGTCAATAAATGTAAATAAAAACCTACACGATGAACAAAGAAACTATACAATTCATCCCATTATATGATATAGTCGATTCTGAATATCACAAGGTTTGCTAAGACCTAATGATACAAAGTAGAGATCTCACAATACATGTCGTATATATGTTACACTCGATTTCTCTTTGATTAGTATATGATAAAGAGGTGTTACTTTGGCGAGAACGATTCAAAACTAAATAAAGAGGTCTTATTATACGATCATGCTTTCCTCCGTTCTAATCATTTTGACATCAAAAATAAAAAGGAAGAAAAGAGGAAAAAGCCTTTACCAAAATGGTCACAAACCCCAAAATCAATGGCCATTTGCCGCACCAACCTCCTTGTCTTTTCTCCGCTCGTTGATCATCGATCTCCTACGACTCATTTCATCTCTGCAAGTGCAAGCCACAACCAACAAACAGATAAATATGGAATTCAGATTGTTTCAAACATTTCTATTATGTTTTCTTTTTCTTGAATACCTGAGAAAAGTCCAGATGGAGTCGTAATGAAGAAGGCCAAGCACTTTCCTTTTCTTCCCTTTGTGACTTACTTCACCTCGTTTTACGACAGGTAATTGCTTCACACCTCTTGCCTCCATTAACTCTTTGGCCACACCAACCGTCGTGTCTGGATAACAAGTTAGCAAACTTCGTTCTTGGCCTCGGTATGTTATTTTCTTAGTACACACAGAAGAAACCGGACATGTGTTCTCCTGCAAGAGACAAAAGAGTTCATTCAATTCAACTTGAAAACATAAACAAAAGAGGGGGTTTAATACGTTTAACTACTTACATCTAAGATTGTAGACACCTTACTAGACAAGTAACGTCTGATGTCTCCTTGTGTTAGGATTCCAGCTAGAAACTCATCCTCATCGACCACTATAAGGCAGTTCTGGTGGCTGTCTTTAAGGATCTTTCTTGCTTCTCTTAGACTTGTTCCCAGAGAAACCTTCACGTAGTTCTTTGACATAACCCGAAAAGCCTTCAACTCTTCCAGTATAGTTTCTTCATCCAAGAAAGATTTGTGGTCTGGGTTCTCTATGACGGAAAGCTCAAGGGAGTTTGTATTATCCGTGTGTCTCCAAACGCCTTCAGGAGTTTTACGATCGGAAGGTGAAAGAGAAGAGTATCCTCTTCCTGTGCTACGACCCTCAGTTGAATCACTCTCTTTGCCTTGGTTTGCCACAGAGGGAACCCATATTGCTAAACCAACCGCCCCCTATTAGAAGAAACCCACCGAGAGATCAGATCAAGAACAAAGTAGAAACATGATGAAAATTTGATCTCCGATTAAAAAAACAATGATATTATAGCGTACATATGATAGCTGGTCATTTCATAGTTTCAATAAAGGCTTTACTGCTCGATCAATTTAACAATCCAATTCGGAAAGAATTTGTTACATAAGCACCAGAGAGAAAACTGAAAGTGAAAACGTATGTTTACCATGAGAGGAAGCAAAATTCTATAATCTTTTGTTAGCTCGAACAACAGTAATACTGATGTTAAGGGGACTGAGCACATGGAAGCTAGTGTCGCTGCCATACCAACCTGCATCACATAAAATGACGGCATCTTGATGAGTCAAAATAATTACCAACCGAGTTTTTCATTCTTAAATTTAGAAAAAGCTACATTGAAGTAAGGGACTGCGACAAAGCGAATACAGTACCAGAGCGTAAGCTTGTGGTTGAGCAACAGCAGCGTTACCAGGAATAGCTCTGTTAATAATCTCAGCAGCCGAACCTCCAAACACAGCACCAACAGCAGCACCAATCATCAAACTTGGTGCGTATAGACCGCCTACAAGCCCAGAGCCTTTGCACAAAGCTGTAGCCACAACTTTTGCTGCGGCTAACTGAGCTAATAGCCAAATTCCAGGAGCTGAAGCACTCTTTCCAGTATGCAGGATTTCTTCAACATTTGTAAACCCCCAATACAAAATTCCGGGGTACTTGAGAGCAATCATCCCAGCTCCAAGCCCACCTAATGCAGGGCAGACAATAGCAGGAAGACCAAATTTGTCTTTGATGAACTCGAATGACTTGGTAAACCAGGTGACCAGACGAGAAAAAACAACGCTGACAGCACCGCACAGCATGCCTAATATCAGGTACAGAGGGAGCTCTGGAGACAAGTGAAAACATGTTTGGAAACTTATAAGCAGTTGCTAGCGGAACCAAATTAATAAGATACCAAGACTCTCTATGTATGATACATCACCTATCTATCAGGATACTAAATCATAAGCTACTACAAAAATTATAACTAACTGAACTATTTCAAATTGAGCTTAAAAAGTAATAGAAATATACCAGCAGCGGACTTGAGGTCGTACGAGGGGACAGTGAAAGCTGATTGAGTCCCAAGCAAGGCATTTGACACAGTCGATGATATAACAGAGGCCAAAATTATCATTGCAGTGGTAAATGGAGGGGAGTTCTCGGCACGTAGAGGTCTTAAAACAGTCTCAATAGCAAAGAAACAACCCGCCACAGCTGCATTGAAACCTGTAACCAGAAAGATAGATCGGGCAAATCAGATTTGCAACCATGAACGAAAGGGTAGCAACCGGTGGTGAGTAGAAAAAATAATTGCAGTGCCTGTCTCACTGCTCTCATATATAATAAGAAACAACCGGTGCTTTCAGCATTACGCATTTTAATTAATTAATACCAGCAAAGTGGTGAGAGAGCTCTCATTTTCAATTTCAAAATAACCATAAGTAAACCATTTTCAAAATGGTTTGTCTAATGCTAGACCCTAAGATTCATAGACACATTTGTAGGCTACGTACAAAATTCTGGAACCAAGAGAGTGAGCTAAAAGAACGAAGGGCCATGCAGATATAGCCAAAACGATCTCAGGAACCTAGTACGAACATTTATCGATCAAACTCACCACAGTAAAGCCAGTGTTAAGTAGCAATATACTAGAGTGAGGTGAGCTATGCTGCTGCTCCATGCATTAACATATCAATTATATACAAATTTAGAAGAAGCATAGTCTAATAATACCAGATGCAATCCCAGAAGCGGCACCAGCTGCGGTGAGAGCTATTCTCCTTTCTCTATTGTTTTCCATCATCAGTGCAAAACCATTGGCACATGACTTCCCAATGTCGACACTAGGTCCCTCAGGACCCAGAGAACATCCTGTACCAAGTGTGACAGCAGCCTGAATAGCTTTAATCACGGGAAATATACCAGCGAGTAAATCAACGCCTTGTCTCTGACTCTGAGAAGAAGTGGACTGCCTAATTTGATCTAAGATCTCAAGCAAACCATGCATCATCCCAACGATAACACCCCCAGTGACAGGAATCAAAAGAATCCGATGCCAAGTATCGGCTAGTCTCTGTAGACGAAGCCAAGCAGCACCCTCGTTTGGAGTACCAGCCCATGCCCATTCATGAATCACATGAACCTAACACAATAAAACACACTAATCAAATTTAAGATTCAAAATTAGATCGAGAGATCTGAGATAGCAAGTACATACCCCTTTGTTGAAGCCTGCGACGCAAATTCCAGCGGCGACACCGATAAGGCATCCGATGAGAAGGAGAGCCCACTCAGGCGGAGCACTATCTCCCAGCACGTCGTTTCCGTCATCAAAACCGTACTCATCGTCGTTCCGGTAATCTCGATCATCGACGCCATCTTCTTCTCCGGGGAGCACACCAGAAGAGAGCGGGGAAGAAGAGGAAGGATGGTGGTGGTGCTCTCTATCGACTCTGACGTTCTCCAACCGTTTTAAGCTTATACGACGGCCGGAGAGAGAGAATCTCCGATCCAGATGTTTGAAGAGATCTCTAACTCCTCCTCCGGTGGAATTTCGGATTGCCGGAGACTGAGATTCGACATCGAGATCAGTGTCTCCTCCGCGAATGGCGGCTTCGTCGTCGTCAGCGGATCGCAAGAGATGCCTGTCCTCGGCTCCTCCCGATGACATTATCTAATTAGTAGTAGTAGCCTCAGTTTACCAACACATCATCATCATCCCAGAGCCAGTCGCCGTGATTATTCACGAACTCTCTGAGTACGTCTCCGGGATGATTATATAATCTACAGCCTCAGAGATTCTTCGCCGGTTGTCTTTCAGATTCGATCGGCTTTCAGATTTGCAGTCTTGATGACGAAACACGCGGCATGCGTCGTTAGAGAAAGCGTTAGGTAGAGGATCCAAGTCAGCGCTTATGGGCCTTTATTGGGCTTCGTTGTTTATTTGATGAGATTTTCTGTTTTTAAATCAAAAATGTCGATATGTCCGAGTGGTTAAGGAGACAGACTTGAAATCTGTTGGGCTTCGCCCGCGCAGGTTCGAACCCTGCTGTCGACGATATTTTTTTCTTTTTTTGCTAGTTCATTCTTTTGAAACAATGCCGTATTAGCTTATATACAACACTGCGATGCTCTAAACTTGTTTGAGAAAGGAATATGAACATAATGAAATGAGACCAGCTATATTTGTTTAATTGATACCACACTGTAAAAAAAATAAAACAGAAAAACTAGGATCTTGTATATCTTTTTAACTTTGAAATAAGATGAACATAATGCCCTTTCTCTACCATGTCCTTAACTACCTCGTGAGCCTCTAAAAGTTTCCCTGCGTTCCGCAGATTGTTCACCAGCGTACTATACACCACAAGGTTAGGGTTACACCCTCTTGACTCCATCTCCTTGAGCAACAACCGTGCCTCTTTGAACTTCCCGGCCATACAAAACCCACGGATCATGGAGTTGTAAGTAAAAACATTCGGAAGCTGCCCCTTTAGAGTCATCTCTCTGAACATCTCCTCGGCTTTCTCTAGCTCCCCACCTGATATATACCCTGCGATCACAACAGTATAGCACACAACATCTGGTGTGCGTCCAGCTTTCACCATTTCGTCCATAAAGTACTTGCAAGCTTCTAACTTCCCAGCCCGGCCCAGCCCGTCTATCAGAGTGGTGAAATGGATCACACTGGGCTCAACTCCCACTTCCCTCATATGGTTCAGCAGGTTAAGAGCCGCGAGAGGCTTATTCCCTGTTGCCAAATGGTGGAGGAGGATGTTGTACGTGTGCAAATCCGGAGAAAACCCATCTTTAACCATTTCATCAAGCAATCTGTAAAGCTTATCCGTTTTGCCTAACCTAAAGCTTGCAAACATTACAACGTTGTAGGTCAGAAGATCCGGCGAGAACCCGTCTTCTAACATCTGCTCGTAGACCCACTCGATCAGCTTGTACTGTTTCACCCCTAGCAAAGAATGCAAGATCGCGTTGTAAGAGTGTTTGAAAGGTCTGTAGCTAAAAGCTTTGGATTTGATGAACTGCTCCACGACTTCTCTCGCAAGTCCTGCTTCGCCGCAAGTGCATATCAACAGATTAAACGTCCTAGCCGTTGTCGGGTAACCGTCTTTAATCATCTCGTCGACGAGCCTGCACATGGCTTTATACTCACCACACTCTGCAAAGATCTTCATAAGTAGATGATAAGAGTTAGCCGTGTGCTTGAAAGACGCTTGTCCACCACACCAAACGAAGAACTTGTAAGCTAGCTTAGCACACCTTGTCTTGTTATCAAAGCTCAGTCTTTTCAAGATCCCAAGGAGCACCTCTCTCACTAAAAGCCCTGAGATGGGTACATTCAACTCATCTAAAGCTGACTTCGTATTGGAACCGGGACAGTCTTGCTTTAAAGTATCGAGAACAAGAGACGCACTGAGCTTAGTACTCTCCAGAAACCTCTTCCTAACAGAGACTCTCTCATTTTCCTCGGCAAACCCACAATCCATCTCCGAAGTTTCCCATGTGATCTTCAAAGTCTCTTCATCACCATTGATGCGATTAGTACCGCAGAATCTCCTCGAGGTTAGAAGAAAGCGAGAAGCTTTGCGGACAATGTTTGTGCCCGAATGAGTTACAGAGTTCATATCAAAGGGCAACCCAGTCTAAGTTTCTACGAATCCCATCTCAAATAGACGATTACGGAGAAGAGCTGGGAGTTACCTTTGACGACGAAGGAGATGAAATCAAAGGGTAGAACGGTAAATTAGACGAACTCAGTTCCCCTCGGTAGTCTGGTTCTTGCTCTTTCTTACAGAACAGAAGAGGAGATCCGCCGATGGGTTTTTAGTGAGGATCCGACCCGAGTTTATGGGCTCGTATTGAAAACTGGGCTTGGCCCATGATATTGTCAACGTGCCACCCACTTCTTTTTTGGCGCTGACGATTCGATTTGTAATTTGAACAAAAAATCTAGATATTTATAATTCTATGAAGCAAAACAAATATTAATATACAATATATGTAAGAGATATAGTATATCTTTGAGAATAATTATTTGATTCGTTATATACATATATACATATATTTAAAGAATTATATATATAAGTTATATATATTATATTGTATATAAGTTTTTTATTATTTTTATTTACTAAATTTACTAAATTATTTATTAGAGTGTTAACAATTAAATAACATTTTTAATATAATATTATTATTTTATATATTTTTTTAGAATTTTTTTTTTATTTTCTAATTTTTCATTTATTTTAATAGATTTAATCGGATATTCGGTCAAAAATCTAAAAGAAAATAGATATTCGAACAAAGAATATCCAGATGACTATAGATCAAATCGGATATTAGGAATACCTTTAAAAATCCAGGTGACTATTAGGTGCATACCCCTAGTTATACGTACACGTTTGTTTATTTTAGCTCACATTTTGGTTTATCTTTTTTTTGGTTAGTTGACCTGAGAACTAAAAAGCAGCGTCCGGCGATGCTACCACCGGTGGAGAGTCTTCCAATCACGGCGGAAGAGAGACATCTTTCTTTAGGTGACGTTATTTCTCTTTCGATGCAAAATCTAATAGCGTTTGTTTCTAGTCAACGTCCATGGTTGGAGTTTCTAGCATTAGGTTCTGTGGACCGTCCTACCTCTTTCTCTTCCGCGGTCTCGCGCTCAAAAGTCAACCTTCGCCATTTCGTGGTTAACTACTCTCTCGCAGAGCCGGCCCTAGACACAAGCAGAAGAAGCAATGGCTTCCGGCCGGTAATTAATATCAATAAAACCGGCCACGATTTTTCAAAAGTTCCCTTGGGTGTAGTGGTTAAATAGTCACTGTCCATGACTATCCATACCTGAGTTCGAATCACCCTCCCATCATATTAATTTTTTCGGCCATTTTTTTTCATTTTGGCTTCTAGCCTTTAAATTCCTAGGACCGGCTCTGCTCTCTCGTGACCGCCGCTTCGGTCATACTCTTCTTGGTTAGTGATCCGACGGCTCTTATCACCGTTGCCTCTTTTGCTATCATGTGGTTGCTCTTGTGCTTTTGTAGGGACCATCCTTTGGTCTTGTATGGTCGACAAGTTAGTGACCGGGTGATCTTCTTTGGATTGATCGTCGGCTCGCTCTGGGGGTTGTGGCTCACGCATTGCTTCTTGAGTCTGTTTCTTGGGATCGTGACAGGTGTCTTGCTTTGTTTGGTACATGCCGTTCTACGTAATCCAGGCGACCTCTTTGTACAAGAAGAAGAAGTTGCTGCTCCTTCGAATTTTCTACATTGGAGCTGACAAAATTTGTGCTTATGTTCACTTTTGTACTACGTATACTTTTTGGTTGGTGTACTGTAATCTATTTGATCTCTTTTTTTGATGTCACTGTGTGTAATCTATTTGATCATATGAAATAAACCATAATTTCTATGAATGAACAATAGCATACAATTTTAAACCAAAGATTTTCAGTTCATTCTGCATAGTAGTTAAATCAACTTCAAAAGGTTACATAAAAAAAAAAAAAAATATCTTTGCTCTTGTAGAATGATATACATTCACTCGGCCAAAGGCCTTAGTAATATTGCTCAGCTAGAAAATTATGCATGGATCCATTAATTAGGCTTGAAGTTGCACTATCATCATCCTTTATATAGGCTAGAGGCTTTCACAGTCGCTTGCTTCTTTTATGTAACGTACGGTTCATAGCACCATAGCCTCATAGATCCACTAATTAGTCATCCACCACAATGTATTAACCATTATGGTTTCGACCCAATTATTATCTCTTTCGGATTTAGACAGTAATAGTTTTTGTGGACATAATCTACCAAGTATATATATTCGTTTGATAAACTTAACATAGTATACATTAAAAGTTATAATATATGGTATATTTCAAGTTTTTATAAAATTTTGAGAGATTTAGATCTAATTTAGATGCATTGGTGTTTTTCACTTCTGAATCAGCTCTAACACACACACACACCAACATATCTATAAGATTATTTTTAATACAAGGAAATTTTGGGTTGAACCCTGGTTTTAGCTGAAACTCATAATCTTCCAGACCCGAAACCCCAACATGGAATATTGATTTATCTCATTCAATCATGTAACTTCTAAACTTTTTTTTTGCATTTTTATATTGATTAATAAAAAAATTGATGGTTATTTACAAAGAGATTTAAGAGAAGCTTAAGAAAAAACAGACACTAACTTGACAGTAAAAAACCAAAAAAAATCATGTCATCTTGTGTAGACATCAAACCATCTTCGAAGTAAACCTGCTAGCTTATGATTCCCGACATATTTCAGAGATGAAATCCTGTTACGTATGGATGCCCGATCAGTGTCTTTGTAGTCAAACAAGGTCCTTGGTGCCGACATGAGTTGCGCTCTTCCAAATCAGATACACTGACGAGTGAAAAAAACATTCTCAGAAGGATAGCATCAAGCTTAGGACGATTCAGTCTCAGGAGAGAGGCGATCGTAATCGACCAGTCTGTATCAGCAGAAGCTCCCAATATATTGGTTGTGAGAGTAGATAGTATAGGTGATAGGACAGACAAAAAATAAGTGGTCCCAACTTTCGTCTCTTTCTCCACAAAAAACACATCTTTGAGTAATTCCCAACTCCTCGTACGAACTCCAATAGAGAGTCTATCTCGAATCGCCAGCCATACAGTGAAATCTTGGCGAGGAACTCTCGAGTATACCAAACCAACTGATACCACGATACCTCCTGACATATGATCCTTATCTGGTCCCAGGTTCTTGCAGATGAGAAATGATCTTTATATACATCCTCATCATGCCTCCACATAACCACATCCCTGCCAAAAGACACATCCAGCCGTCGAGCATTCTCAATTATATCATAAGTAACCGGAGAGACTCTCCTGCCTCGACTTCTCATTTGTCATTCTCCATTCTCACAAACATCAGCAACTAATGCTTGGCGAGGTACCCCAAGATAACGAGGCCCAAGCTCTCATGTTTTATCAATAATTCTTCTCGTCCCTAACCAGTCATCAACCCAAAAATAGCTTGATTCACCATTTCGAATTTCAGTCCGCGAGAAAGAAGAAGCCAATGGTCGTAGTTTAACTTCTAAACTTTTCTTGTGGTGTTTGTTCATCTGAGCTAACACCACTTGGTATGATAGGCTTTTATTAATCGATATATACATAAAAGGGTGTTTATGTTCAAATACAAAACTTATTCACATTGTAATACCGAAACAAATCTATCAACTTGTTATATTTAAAATTTTGCCGAAAATGACTAAATATATATTCAACATCTCTATTACTAGTTATCTATTAAATATTTAGATTTAAATTAGTTGCATTATCTCACCCAAAATGAAATCAACTTTACTAGAAATTTCAAAATATATATATACAGACTATATCTTATTCAGATACAAAATTAATCTCTTGACTAACTTTTTCGATATCGACAAATTCTATATTTATATTTTGAAATATTGCCAAAATATTAACATATATTCAACCCTTTAACACAATTTTGAAAGATTTAAAATTAAATTAGTCGTATTTTTGTTTCAAATGAAATTATCTTTACTAACAAATTAGATATATATGCATGAGTCTAAATCTTTTGGTCAAATACAAAAATTAATCATTTGACCAATTTTTCGATAACGACAAAAAAGTTATAATTATATTTCAAAAATTTACCAAAACCATTAAAATGTATTCAATATTTCCATTATTATTCATAGATTTTTATTTAAAAATAATTTATTTGTATGAAGACTAAGTAAAATAGGAATGAAGTAATTCTAACTTTGGTGGAGAGAAACCTGTATAAATACTAGTCCCTGATATTAGATTTGTAGAAAACATTGCATTGCTTTCCCTTAAATTAAACCCCAAACATGCAAGTTTATATATTTGTATGAGAAAACAATTTAAAAAAAAAAAATCTTTTCAACCTTCTTGTCACCAAAAACAACATGTCGACCGATGAGACTTTAACTGATTCCCAACTTCAACTGGTTCCCGTTTATGGCTCTTCTTCAGAAAACATGAGCGACGGCGAATCCTTTCGTACGGCTTTGTACATTGATCTTGTCGAATACCCTGATCTTTTCTGGGACATACTCCCTGATTTTCTCAAAAAAATTGGCAAAACTCTGAAGTGAGTTTTGCATTTTTCCTCCCTCTATTTTTTTTTTTTTGTGTGTGTGTTTATACTAAAGAATTATTTTATAATGTGCATCTGACTGAAGGTTTCCTACTGTGTGCGGAGAGAGTCTGGATCTGCATCAGCTTTTCGTGGAGGTCACTAAAAGAGGTGGTCTTCAAATGGTATATCTCTACATCATCTTAGTTTCATAATTAGCATTCTGCCAATTGAACATCAAGTTTTAAAGCGTTTGTTGTTTCATTTAATATATATACGTAATACAAGTATATGTGTCTTTGAAATCCTGGTGTGATTGATTCTAGGTGATCATGAATCGTAAGGCCAAAGAGGTGATTAGCAAATTTAACTTGAAGAAACCATTGACCAACGCAGCATATGTTGTAAAGAGGCATTATCTGAGGATGCTCTTTGAATTCGAACATGTGTATTTCTTCGACCAACCACTTTCTTCATTCTGGGAGAGAGGTCTGATAATAATCACAATACTACTAATAATATTTTTTAATTTATTTTACTCTGAGATTAACAACCTTTTTTGTTTTTTTTTTTCACAGAAGAAGATGTGAAGCGCCTTGTCGAGAACGGTGTACAGGACAAAGGTAATCAACTTTCAGGCATACAACTTGGCTCCAGGATTGAAGGGATCATCGATGGGAAGTTTGAAACGGGCTATCTTGTGACCATGAAGATGGGATCACAGGAGCTCACAGGAGTGCTTTACCACTCTGCTCCTCCCGAAACTCCTCGAAGACGCAAGAAGAAAGCAAAACTGTCTCATGTGAATTCTTTGCTCCCTAAGGTCAACATAAGCGGTTATAACTTCTTCTTCGCTGAGGAGTACAAGAGGCTTAAGGCTGCGTACGCTGGGCAGGAACGTTCCCTCGTCAAGGAGATCGCGAATAAGTGGAGGAACCTCTCTCCATCTGATAGAGAGGTAACAAGTAAATAAAACATAAGTAATGATATTTATTTTAATGGGTTTTTATTTTCTTGAATGATTTTATGAAAATAGGTTTATCAAGAAAAAGGGGCTAAGGATAAAGAGAGATACAAGACACAGATGGCTGCGTACATATCCTTCATTAATATTGGTGCGGCGGGAAGTGTTGTTGCGACTGATGATGCTGGGGCTGAGGCTGAAGCTCAAGCTGAGGATGAGGCCGAGGAGGGTCTCTAGTCTGTCTTATCTGCTTTATTTTTCAGTATTTTATAATTTAATAATAAGTTGTAGAGTTGGCCATAGATTTACATGCGTGTAATCTTTGCCAACTTTTACATGGGTTGTTGTCTTTCTTTGTTCTTGTTTTTCTCTGTTTTGCAACTTTTGTGTCTGTCTCTCTGTTTTTATGTTTCCATTTGACAACTTTTAATTAAATCATAAGTTATTTTACTTTCTTAGTATGTTATTTCTGCAATTTTTCTTATAATTTTCTGTTAACATCATTTTAATTTTATTAAGGTACGGCATTGGCCATAAAATAATAAGTCCGGAATTAAAATGGGTACTATAATTAATAAATGCATAACAAAAAAGAATGAATACGAATATAATAAAGCTTATGAAATCAGTGGATTAGAGATTTTATTTTCTTGAAAATATCTAAAACCATATCCAGATCATTCCTATTTAAGAGATTTCTATGATAGTATAAGAATGTTATATTTTCTTCCATTTATAGAAAAAAATCTATTTTTCCTTTATACTTAGAAATAAATATAACAGTCCTGTAGAATAGAAGAAATATAGCATTGAATACATTGAAACAAAATCCTATCTCTGTTTTGTCCTATCTTAGATATGAGCTGGAAATGTTGTAAGCGATTAAAAATATTAACTTATAATTTCTGTTAATATCAGTTTAATTTAAAACTAAATATTGACCCATCCGATTGGACGGATGGATATTTATTTTATGTTTTTAGTTTTTTTTGTTTATATTAAATGATATATTTTAATATTTAAATATAAATTTAAATTGAAAATTAATCTTTGCAGTTATACTAAAAATTAAAATTAAAATTTTAATAAATATTCTGATATAAATTTTAAAAATTTTAATTAAAATAATATGGAAGTGGGTCATAATTTTTTCCAATTCCAAAATCTTAGCATCCCTTAAAAACAAAGAAAATAAATTTATAAATACATAAAATATATAAACATATTTGAAACTATAGTTTCTATTAAAATAAATTTGTTAAAAAAAAATAGTCGTGCAACGTTTTTGTTTATTTCTAGAGTTTGACCCGGGACTGTATAAATATTTGCTTTCACTTTAATTTTTTTTTTTACTAATGGTATACTATATATCTATTTCTTAAGTTAAAATGTATTACATAATTGTTAATATAACATTTTAAAACATAAAAAAAATATTTATTACTTTAAAATAATTATATTTTGTGATTTTAATCGTCTATTATATCAGAGTGCATCATATAAAATCATATATTTATAACTAATTGGACTTATATTATGAAAGAATTATACTAATTATATATGAATAAATTATTTTATATTTTATTTATATGTTATATAAATTGATGATGTGTGATTTTTTTATTTTTTTATTTATTAGTAAAATATTTAATATGAAAATACGAAATATATTAAGAAATCTATTTTGGTTAATATTTGATCAAGAAAATCTATTATTTAAATTAAGAAAAGACATCAACGCTTAGATATATTATTTAAATTAGGAAATGGCAAGCATAATTAAATATAAGTTCAATAAATATCTCAATAGTAAAACTAAGGTTTTTTTTTATTTTGTACTTCTCTTTTAATAATATAGATATTTGCCAAACTGACCTAAAAATTAACTTAAAAGGCAAAAATATACATCAAATTCAATCAAATGCAAAAGTGAACCAAAACCGTAGTGAAATTATAACCATCATCTTGTAACCAAACAAAAAACATGTAATCATTTTTACGATTAACCCAGTAAAATATTCTCAAGTTAGTGAAGTCTTCTATGTTTATCATGTAATTATAAATTATATAAATTTAGATTTACTAAAATTGAATTATATTCAACATAGATGAATGAATATAGATTATAAGTCATGATTGCCATTGGTTTAGGATTTGGTAATATGTGTTTTAGTACTGTTTGTATTTTTAGGGTCAGATTTTAGAATCTTAAAAAAAATTGACGTATATGTGTAATTTTGTAAATATTAAAAACTTTATAAAATCTTATCTTTAATGAAATGTTTCTTACTATTTAGTTAGTTATTTGATTCTAGAGTTCAAGAGACTTATTGGGAAAACTTCTAAAATATGATGCATTTAGAAGAATTCTTGTGAAGTCTTCTAAGATATTTAATCTAGTGAATTTTATGTTAGAAGGCTTTCCAAAAAAGTCTTTCGAACCAAAAATATTTAAACTAATTGGCATTTTAGTCTTTTTATATAAAGAAAATTTATGCATTTTATCTTTTCTTTTTAAATGACTATGTAATGTTTCTTATTCTCAAACTCTTCAACTTCTTTCTAATCTCTTTGAACGTGAAGACAACAAATTTTATATAAATTTCTCATTTTCATGGTTTTCATCTTTCACTCTTTTAAAAGTAGATCTATAAATATTAGATATATATTTTGTGTGTGTTTATATGTTAAATTCCAAAAATATAGATTCAACCTAATATGATTGTTTTACCTATTATTTAAGCATAAAAGCTCTATTTTGAAGCTGTTTCTGGTTTTGAAGCTATTTTTAACTTTTTGTTATGCATGTTTTTCAGATTTGAGAACAATATCAGACTTTGGAATTTTTTAACAGATTTCTCCACAAGAGTTTTCTCGAAGTCTCCTCGAGAAATTTACTATGCAAATAGCCAAAATTGTTAAGTTTATTTATTCACAATTATCTTTTTGTGGTTTTGTATGTTAAATCTAAAAAAGTTATAGATTCAACTTAATGTGCTTATTTCATATTATTTCAGCTTAAAATATTGTTTATAATGGTTTCTCTTTCTTTCAAAAAAGTAAGATTTATATCACTAATTTTTTATATATTCATGTATTGTGTGTGTTAAACCAAATAAAATATAAATTCAAAATAATTGTGATTATAGAATTTTATTATTATTTTAGTTGAAAAGGCTCGAGTTTCAAATAATATAAAGTATTTTTTTGGTTTGTAAGTTAGATTCAAATAAAAGTATATAATAAATTTATTGTGATTGTTTTATTCTTATTTAAGCTTACAAGTTTTTTTTGAAAACTTTCTCTCATTGAAATCATTTTAACTATGCATGTTTTTCAAATTTGAAGAATATATATTAGAATTTGTAGCAGACTTCTTGAATGGCTTTTCGACAGGCTTTTCAAGCAGACTTCTTGGGAAACTTCACACAAATTAAGAGCAAATAAAAATTTGAGAAAGAACCTTAGATTTTAAGTGAAATTTGACCACAAATTGGAAGTTGTTGAAAATTTTAGTTTTCTCTTAGGATTAGGAGACTCTTGTTTTGATAGTTTATATAGTAATGTAAATAATCTACCCACTTTATTTCCAGTCTATTAAAAAATATTTATCTAATGCTTAATTCTTTCATTCAAATCGTTGTAATAAAAAATTATCGTTTTCTGTGTAAATATTTTGTTAAGATTATGATTGTGCAACCTAAAGGGAGACTTATAATAATACAACTAGATTTTGACCCGCGCTTTTAAAGCGCGGGTTTTGTTTTCTAAATAAAATCTAACTAAGAAGATATATACCAACTAACAATGCATTGATATGGCTTCGGATCCGAAGCCATGACAAAGTACATATTTAGCATTTGTCGAATTTAGATTCTACCGAAACCTGATTGGATACCCAAAGCACCTGAAATGTTTGTGTATTAGATAGATTTGGATATTTCGGATATGTTTTCGTACTACAAATATTTTTAAGTTTCAGGTTTTGGTTTTGGTTATAATTTCAGACGTCATGTAAATTTTCAAAATTTAAAAATATATTTTGGATATTTAAATGAAATTTTGTTTTTTTAAGTTTCAGGGTCTCGGTTATGGTTATAATATTTTTTGTGTTTCATGTATTTTTAAAGTTTTTTGGTACTTCGAATCTTTTTTGGTTCCTAAATATTTGAACAGATATAGACTCGTTAGGTATCCAAACAGTACATGTAGTTACATGTATTTTAATTATTGATCCAAATCTGAAAGGGACCAACACGAACCAAAAGAAAAATTGAATACCTACTTAGGTCTAAATGTTTAGGATCCGAAAGATCCATACACGAAAGAAACTGATTTGTACCAGACTCAGTGACCCGAATGCCTGTGCATTTTATAAAAGTTACATTTATTGTGTTTGGTGAAACTTAAGATTACTTGAAAATATTTTGGTTAATTTAATAGTGTATATTTGTAATATTTTTAATAGTTTTTAAACTTATATTAAATAAAAAATTTAGTGTACATATTTTAAATAAAAATAATTTAAATAAATAAATAAATATTTGAATTAAATACATATTTCTAAATTTAATATCTGGTATATAAATATTACGGTTTTATGAAAATTGAGAAAGATCTTGATAAGATTATATGATACCTAAAATATTAGAGAAAGATCTTGATAAGATTATATGATACTAATAACCATATGATTTTATCTAGTTGTTATAGTAAAGGATAGTTATAATATTTGGTCATATATTATAGGTTGGACTAAAAATGAAAAGGTGTAACAAAAAGAAATTATTAAAAATGTTAATCAAAGAGAAGCTATGATGTATATAATGTTCGTAGATATATATTTCAAAAATATCAACATATATATATTCAAAAGAGTTTTTTCATTTTAAGAAACAGAGTTCAATCAATGAGAAGAATGAGATGAATTGTTGCATAGTTGGTGGCACTAAATAACAATATAGTTTTGGTATTGGAATTCATTACTCACGTTTTGGTTATGGACTCATGACACACGTTTTGATTAGATGATAATTTAGTATAGCAGAGTTATATATAAATATTTGGTGTATCGTAGTATATATGTCTAGTAATAAATATGAACATTGATTACTGTATAATTAGATAAATATAAGGTAACTGATATTTGTATAGTTAAATAAATATAAGATAATACCAAAAATAATCATTAGTTAATGAATATGTCCAACAACCTTGTATAAGTAGATTTTTTCAGAATGTTTCTCTTTTAATAGTATAGATTGGAAATATTTCTTTTATATACATAAAATTGATAGCACTGTTTTACAAAATTATAAAAAATGGTGGTTTCTTAAAAGTGAATCACGCATCATATCCAAAATCTTTCTTTTATTAGTTAGAGAATATTTAGGTAGATAGATAATTAATGATAATTTTATATAGATAGTTATTAAAATTCAGTGGTATGTAGTTATAATTACTTAGAAAGAATTAGGATTAATTACTAAATGATATCAATTAAAACAGAGTGATTTAGAAATATTGTAAAACGACAGTAATTGAGCCCAGTGGCATTGGTTTGGAATGTGTAAATCTCAGTGATTTAGTTAAGGTATGTGATGGTCAAATATTAATTGTATTCAACCGAAAAGATTGGTTAAGCGATTTTATTGGTGTACGCAATGGGTTAGTTAATGTCTAAAACCGCTGTGTTTTGATCAGTGGCATATCATTGTAATATTTGTGCAAAACTAATGGCTAAGTACTATTTGTACTTCAGTTTTAATAGTTTAGATATTTTCGTTGACTTGTCAATTTAGCACGCCGTCAGCAATTTAACAGAAAAAAATAACATCGTTAAATGTTGGTGTTAAGTGAAACGACGTCGTTTTGAAGTGAGATGAAACGACGTCGTTTTACATGATTTGAAAATAAAATCAAGTCGACCAGTGGGTTTGAACCCAGGTTATTTGGATCAAATAACAAGGTACTTTACCACTAGGCTAGTGGCTCAATCAATGAAGTTACTAACACATTTAATTATATTTGGTACTGATTGAATATAAAAAAAATTATCTAAAAACTTAAAAAGATTTTTAAAATTTATAAAAACTGAAAAATTAATTCCAAAAAAAGAAAATTTTCATTTTTCGGATTATAAAAAAAATTGAAAAAAAATCAAAAAAAAATCGAAAAAAATTCCAAAAATTTATAAATATTTCAAATCTGAAAACATATAATCAGAAACTATAAAAAATAATTTATTATTATAAATTATTTTTTATAGTTTCTGATTATATTTTTTCAGATTTGAAAATTTTTATCACTTTTTTTTGAATTTTGTTTTCGAATTATTTTATTTTTTCAATTTTTCTTTTAATAATTTGAAAAATAAAAATTTTATTTTTGGGAATATTTTTTTAAAATAATAAAATAAAAAAAAAAATTTATAGATTCGGATCATTTTCATATTCGAATTTATTTTTATAACATTTTTTTTGCTATTTTGGATTTTTTTTTTTTCAAAATTTTTAATCCTAAAATGAATTTTTTTTTTTAATTTGTTTTTAAAAATGAAAGTTTTGGAAGATTTTTGATTTTTAAAAGGAAAAATAAAATTTTGTTTTTAATTTCAGTTTCAAAATTAATTTTATAGAAAAATTCTTTATTTTTCAAATTTTTGGAATTTTAAAGACCTTTTAAAATTTTAGAGAATTTTTTATATTCAAAATCAATACCAAATAAAATCAATACCAAATAAAACTAAACGTGTTTGTTCCTACATTGAATGAACCACTAGCCTAGTGGTAAAATACCTTGTTATTTGATCCAAACAACCTGGGTTTGAACCTCGGTGTCTACCTGTTTTTATTTTCAAATCATGTACAATGAAACGACGTCGTTTCACTTAACGCTAACAGTTAACGCTGTCTTAACTCTCGTTTAACAGTGTGCTAATTTGGTTAGTCAATCGTAAGTTTCTTAATAATCTAAACTAGATCTTAACCCGCCCGACTGGACGGGTCTTTATTTTTCTGATATATATACATTCTCCTATTAACAAAAAGTTAATATGTACAACTTGTACTACTTTAGTTTAGTATCCTAAACAATATTCGTCACTATATATGAAAACTTAGTAGGTAAATTTATAGGAGTAGTTTGGGTATCAAAAGGAGATATTATTTTATATTTAATAGATAGATCTATAGGAGTCGATCAAGGCAATATCTCAGTCATGCCAATATCTCAATAACTAAATTAATTATGATACATGAGAATATTCTCATATTATGCTTCAGAATTCGGCATAAATATTAATGGATTTATTGTATAACGAAAGTCTGTTTTTTTTTTGTCAATCACGCAAGTAAGATTTGGTTGATATTTGTGTGCTATTATGTGGAAATATCTTTGAGAAAATAAAGTTTTGCTAAATCAAGATTTGAATATAATCACAGTAATATATTTAATAAAATACATTTATGGTTAGAAAATATATTTTGCTTGCAAAGCAAATAACGAAACTAATAAACGGATGTAAAAAAACAGGATGGGAAAATTTGATCATCAATATGTTTGCTTGGGCAATTTTATAGAAAATGATGAAAACAGGATGTGTTTTTATGTTTATACGCAAATGATGAAAAAAACAGGATGTGTTCATGTTTAAGCTCTAGATCATTGGACCGGCGAGCATTATTAATATTTTCTAACATGGTTATTTGATTAAACACTAATTTTATTATCTGCTAATTTGATTCGACATCTCTATATATTAGTCTAGGAAAGGTATCTCTGTTGTTCGATGAATGAGGAAGATGACTTACATTCTTTGTTTGAACATTCTTTGTGCCATCTTTGTTTTCTGTTTTTCTTTGGATAAAATAAATGTGTAAACAATAGATACTCTAACAAATTAACAATTGGACTTAGGGCATGATTGGTTTCTCCGCTACTACCCGTAAATGCAGCTTTTGCGGTTCGCAGCGGTTGTTGGCGTTTCGAAACAATCATAGAAAACGCTCAAATCGCTTCAAACCGCTCTGAACCTCCTAAAATCAAAAACTGGTTTCAGCTAGCATTTGCGGTTGCGTGAGGATATTTTTTTTAAACAAAATAAATAAAAATAATATTAAAAATATCCAATAAATTTTTTAAATTGAAATAATAGAAATTGTAAAATGTATGCATATTATATTTTAGTTTATATTATAAATTTTTCAAACCAAAATATCTTCTATAAATTTTTAAAATTTAATAATATGATTTTATAAATATAATTTTTTTATTTATTATATTTTTATAATTATATAAAATATAAATATTGTTAATTTATTATTTAACAGATGTTGCATTTGGTAGTTTACCAATCATAAGAGTTCCGCAAACGCAACAATTATAACCGCTGTACCAGTCGTACAAATCTTTAGAAAACGCTTGACATCGTAACCATCTGCACCCGTAAACTCCCGCAACCCAAACGCAACCGCTGCGGTTAAACCAGTCAAACCCTTAAATTATCAGTAACTTACATTTTGCATTTTATTTTTACTTAATCTTCAGAATTATTGTGACTTTTAATATTCCACTAGATCTTGACCCGCCCAACCGGGCGGGTATTTATTTTGTGTTTTTAGTTTTTTTATTTATAAATGATATATTTGTAATATTTAAACATAAATTTAGATTGAAAATTAACATTTTTAGTTATAATAAAAATTAAAAGTTTAAAAAAATATTTTGATATAAATTTTTAATTCCTAACTAAAATAATATAGAGATGGGTCATAATTTTTTCCAATTACAAAATCTTAGCATTATTAATAAAAAATAAAATAATTTATAAATATATAAAATATATAAACATATTTGAAATTAAAATAACTTTGTTAAAAAAAATCTTACGCCATTATTGTTTATTTCTATAGTTTGACCCGTGACCGTATAAATATTTACTTTCACTTCAATTTTTTTCTTTGTTCTAATGATAATATATATATATATATATATATATATGTGTGTGTGTGTGTGTAAATTAATATGTATTACATAATTGTTAGTATAACATTTTAAAACAAAATTTTTATTTATTACTTTAAATAATTATATTATGTGATTTTAATCGTCTATTATATCACAGTGTATCATATAAAAATCTAATATTTATAACTAATTGGACTTATATTATAAAAGTGTTATACTAACAATTTATAAATAAAATATCTTATATTTTATTTATATGATATATAAATTGATTTTGATGTGTGGTTTTTATTTTATTATTTTTATTAATAAGTATTGAAAAATATTTAATGTTAACAAAAAATCTATAAGAAAATCTATTTTGGTTAAGATTCATTCTATTAAAGAAATCTATTATTTAAATTAGGAAAATACATTAAATACTTAAATCTATCATTTAAATAAGGAAAATACAAAATTCTCTACTATCTTTGTTATCAAACCAAATTTAATTTTTTTAAAGATTCTTATCCCTATTACCAAACAAAAGGTTAAAGTACTTCTACTTTAATAAGATAGATAGTTGACACAATTCAACATAACAAATATAACAATAAGTTTATCCATTAAGAGTTTTAAACCAAAGTTCACATAATTCACAAAAAAAAATATTAAAATAAGTTAACTTTGTTGAACTTCTCCCTCGCGAGTTCTTCCCAATAATTCTATATCATCACTATTTCGCGGGTCTTACGATATGTGGCGGCCCGTGGTTAGTTCGATTATTAATTTAAAAAAATAAAATAAAAAAATCAAACAGTAAAAAAAGTATAATAATTTTTTTTTAAACCTTCCCATAGAATTCAATGATGGAGATGCTCTAACAATAATACAAGTTTCAAAGCAAACAAAAACATAAAATAAATTCATAACACGATAATATAAGTTCCAAAGCATAAAAAACATAATAATAGATATAGATAAATAGTAGACTTTGGTTATTTGCATTATCAACCACAAAATTCCAAAAGTTACTTTTTACCAACTATTCTTGGTAGAATACACGTAACTAAAGTATCATATGCAAAAATATACAATAAAACAAATTATCAAAAATAGAACATCATATTTAAATTAAATTAAAATACATTAGCAAACATAGAACATCATCTATAGTAGTCTTTTCGAAGGAAGTCTTGTTTCGTAAATATTGGCTTATATTTGTTTTTGAAGATTTCTACAGATTTTTTCTCTAATAAATATATTAGTTTTATAATTGTCTGAAATTTTGCAAAAGTCTGAAATTTTTTATAGAAGTCTTCTTGCATGAAATCTCTAAAGTGTCGCAAAAAATCTATGTAGATTACTTTTGAAATTTAAGTCAATTTTTATGTGCATTTAGAGTTTGAAGTTCATTGTTCGTTATTGTTAGTGAAATGATGATAATTGGTGATATTGTAAATAATTGATGAAAATAAAAATGATTGAGTAAAATAATTATTTCTAAAAAAATAGTGATATTTTGTGAATAACTTGAACTTCTCGATTAATAGGGTAAAGAAAATTTCAAAAAAAAGAGAGTTAATTTTGCTCAAGTTTTAGTTCGTTTTCACACAAAAAAGTCATCTATATTATTAAAGTTGTAGTACAAAATGGAGATGTTTGGAAACAAGGATAAGATTCTTAATGAAATGTGTTTGGAAGCAAGTATAATTTTCACTTAAGTTAATAATCAAAAAAATCGTGGCCCATTAAACTGCAAAACAATATGTTTAAACTATCCTTAATTATATATCAAAAATCGTGGCCGTCAAGTATAACTATATCTTTTTTTTTTTTGAAACTGAATAACAGAACCTCACCGTGTTTAAAAAAATATAACCACACCTCACCATGTTAAAACAAAACATGGGTACGGTTACAATACGATTAATATATTTTAATTTCACTAATATATGAATGAAATTGTTTCTACCTTAACATTTTATTCGTGGCCGATCAGGATGTATCTATATTATTAAACTGAAGTACATTTTAGATTTGTTTGGAAACAAGAATAGTACTATACTTCTATATTGTTTGTAAACATAGATAGCATTTAAAAAAAATAAAAAATTTATATTATTAAAACTGAAGTACATCTATCTTATTAAAACTCAAGTACAAAATCGAAGTGTTTAGAGATTTGAATATGACTATTAAAAAAATTTGGAGTGTTCGGAAACATGGATTGTAGTCTTTTTAAAAAAAAAATTATTTTTGTTTGGAAACAAGGATAGTAATATTAAGCAAAAAGTAATGGACTTGTGTTATTAAGCCCATTATAAAAAAAATATTGTCAATATATATAAGAAAAATACAATTCAAAACCCAATTTGAAATATCAACTCAAATTATGGTTTTTTATATCTATCTTATTAAAACTCAAGTACAAAATCGAAGTGTTTGGAGATTTGAATATGACTATTAAAAAAATTTGGAGTGTTTGAAAACATGGATTGTAGTCTTTTAAAAGAAAATTTAATTTTGTTTGGAAACAAGGATAGTAATATTAAGCAAAAAAATAATGAACTTGTGTTATTAAGCCCATTATAAAAAAATATTGGCAATATATATAAGAAAAATACAATTCAAAACCCAATTTGAAATACCAACTCAAATTATGGTTTTTTATATCTATCTTATTAAAACTCAAGTACAAAATCGAAGTGTTTGCAGATTTGAATATAACTATTAAAAAAATCTGGAGTGTTTGGAAACATGTATTTTAGTCTTTTAAAAGAAAAATTAATTTTGTTTGGAAACAAGGATAGTAATATTAAGCAAAAAAAGTAATGGACTTGTGTTATTAAGCCCATTATAAAAAAATATTGGCAATATATATAAGAAAAATACAATTCAAACCCCAATTTGAAATACCAACTCAAATTATGGTTTTTTATATTTCATATTGTTTTAAAAATATAATATATGTAATTATTTTTATGATAGTACGTATAAAATACTATTAATTATATGATTACTTATATGATGGTACACATAAAATACGATTAACTATATGATGACAATATACAATATATAATAATGACTAAGGATGGGTTTTCGGGTATCCATATGAGTTTTGGTTCTGATCGGTTTGTGTTTCGAGTTTTCGGGGTCAAAGAGTTCAGCCCTATTAGGATTTTCTAAATTTTGGTTTGAGTTCGATTTGGATCTTTGCGGGTTTGGTTCAAGTTTGGATAATCCATTTCAATTATTTTTAAATAAGATATATATATTTTAAATTTCTCAAAATCTATAAATAAAATAATATATTACCTATAAATTTGAATAACATATGTAAGGTACTAAGCTTAACATATTAATTGGCTTGATTTAAAATTTTGGATACGGAATAAATAATTATTTGAAGTATTTTTGGTGATTTGAGTATACTTTAACTATTTCAGATATTTACTTTTGACAATCTATATATATTTTCATGTATTTAAACCAATTTAAAAGTATCATTCTTGATGTTTTATATATGTTACATCTAAAAATAATTAATATATTTAAGTATATAAATCTATTTTTATATAAATTCGGATACCCGAATACTTCGATTCGGATCAGATTTGGTTCTCTAAATAACAAAACGTTGAAAATTTTGAATTTTTAATCAATTTATGTTCGGGTTTGGTATTATATGTTCGGATCAATATCGATCATGTTTCTCGGATTCATTTTGCCAAACTCTAATAATTACATGAAAAAAAAATATTAATATATTTTCAAAATATACATCTGCGCAGGCGCGCGGATCAAAATCTATAATCATTTATTTTAACAACAAGCCAAATAAATTTGTTGATTGGAGAGAGAATAAAACAAATTGAGAGAAACACATAGTTTACCAAAGACACTACATATATCAAATTTATTATAAAGAAAATTTTACTAAGATAAATACATTCAATAATTACAAACAAATAATATATTTCATATTAATGAAAAATAATACCCGCGCTTTCGAAGCGCGGGTCAAAATCTAGTTTAATTTATAAAGGCATGGCGTTAGCCATAGAATAATACGTACCGCATAAAAATGGGTACAAATGTACAATAATGAAATGCATAGCCAAAAAATTGAAGTTTCTGAAATCAAATGGATTAGAGATTTCAATGTTTCATGAAAATATAGAGAAACCAAGCACTTAAGCATACTAGCTTTCTCACTATCGAATTTTTATCTCTTTTACCATTGTGTTTATCGAATTTAATCTCTGACTAGGAAATATAAATGTTGCAAAGCGAAAGAGACAAGGGAAAGAAGGATAACAGATTATGTAGCTTGCGATACAAGTCAAACATATACAGACACACTGAAACAGAAATTGAAAAAAAAAGAATCAGCCAAAGAAGCTAGGATCATAGCCATTGCTAGAGGTGGCCAAGACGTAGTAAGCAACGATGTGACCAATAGAACCCCAAGCAAGAACATCCACGATGTTGAATCCAACTGGATCGTTCGACTTCAAGAGGCTAACGTACTCCTTGGCACGATCATCTCCGGCTTCGAAGTGGGGTTTACCGTTCTGCTCCGGCACCTGTTTGGCCACGTTCTCTCTCTGGAAGTTGAAGAAGACGAACCGGCCTAGGAAGAGGGAGAGACCGGTGCTGAGGCTTATGACCACGGATGGGCTGAGCTCGGCTTTCACGACGGCGGACGAGGAAGATCTTCTCCCGGAGGTGGTGGATAGTTTGGGTAAGGCGGAGGAGGAACCACCGAGGCGGAGGGGACGGAGGCCGTGGAAGGAGATGGAGTTTGGGTTTTGGTGGGAGAATGCGGCGGTGGTTGCGGGTGTGAGGAAAGCAGATGCGCTTGTCGCCATGTTATCTTCTTTTTCTTCTTCTTCTTTGGAGAGAATGAGTGGTTTTGGATTTATGATCTTAAGCTTTGGAGGAGAGACAGATACAAGACTTTTGTGTTGTGTTGTGAGGATATCATCAATTTCGGGTTTATGATGTGGCATTCTCTCGTTGGTTCCTTTTGGATTATGAGATTTCCGACCAATAATTTTTGTTACAGCTCCTCCTAGTTTAGATGTTTTTCATAAATCTCCGCTAAGTTTCTTTTGTTACAATTTAATCCACAAGGACAGTGCGAAAATTAGCGTGGGTATTTGGAGGACCAATCCGGTTTCTGATTTTCGGATTTTCTTTAGATTTAATAACATTTTCAAAAACCGGTAAAATCCAATATTTTTTTTTTGGGTTTTAATCGGTGTTTGGCTCCAAAATATTGTTTTATATTTAGTTAAACCCAAAAACTAGATAAAATTTTTATAAAACAAAGACAAAAAAAACTGAAAAAATGTTTTTGTCTTGATTCTTTTCGGTTCTACTGTAATTTTTGGAAAGTAAAATTAAAGAATAAAAAAAAATGAAACTAGATAACAAAAATCAATCTATATACATTATCTTCGATAAACAAAAGCAAAACACATTCAATAAAATATATCAAACTAAGTATTTGAGTTAATTATTTATATAATAGATGTTTAGACATTCAATAAAATTTTAGAGTATTTTGAATACTTATTCAAGATTGAATTTGGGGTTTGATATTAATATTTTTTTGGAATTTTTAAATTTTTATTTTTTTCTAGATATTCATACCCCTCTGATTCATACTTGTTTACTTCGCCTAACGTTTACTTTAATTTGATTTATTCCACATATACATCTCCTTAGAAGACCATGCTTTATTTAAGTTCAATTTTAATCCACACAGTTTATAATCCGTCCAAATACAACAACAGGATCAAACCAACAGTCTCTTGCTGGTCTGGCCAGGGTAAAAAGTTTATGCAAACTCAAGCTGAACTTCAAATCTTATGTACAAAGTACAAAGATACATGAACCGCAACACTCATAAAAAGAAAAATATAACTAACTAAATCGTCTCTCCTTGCCATCATATATTCCTATTACTTGTACAACACATCACTTACACCACTAGATATTCTGTTTCTTATTTTTACTTTTTACAGGACGTTGAAGCACTCACGTGGATAAGCTCTTTTATTCTTCTGATAGCTCGAATGATTTTATAGATATGAATCAAGGTAGGAGTAGTTGTGGTGCCGACCATACTCAAGGAGACTGCCGTAAGTGCGGTCCCAAACACCGATGAAGAGCGCTTCCGTGTCAGGGCTGAAGGACATTCCCGAGATCTCCCCAAAGAAATCAATCTCTTGCTCTGTTTCATACCCTTTTGAGACATCGTAGACATGGACAAAGTCAGCCGGCTCAGCCATGGCCATGTACTTCCCATCAGATGTGTAGCGGATGGAACGGATTGCACCAAGGTTACCCCTCAGGACAGCAACAGATTTAGAGAGGTTACGAACGTCCCAAACCCGGCAGGTCTTGTCTTGGTTACCTGTGGAGAAAGTGACACCATCTGGGTGCCATGCCGATGCAAAGGAGAAGTCCAAGTGTCCTGCTACCGTTCCCAGTGTCTGTCAGGAAATTTCAAACTGAGTTAGAAGAAAAGCGAATTTTATTTTAAAAGACTTGAAACATAGAGATAGTGTCTCTCTGCATGCACCTTTCCAGTGTTTGGGTCTACGAGAAGGCCCTCGGGGTTGTCTCCCACAATCGTCAATAGTTTACCATCAGGACTCAGAGATGTGTGCTGACAATAAAAATGTAAAACTTACTGCAACAAAGAAAAAGTCAAGAATGAAGAAACAAGAAGGGGACTTACATTGACTGGCCAAGGAAAGCGAAAATAGTTAACAAGCTGATATCTCTCCATATCAAAATCTCTGAGTCCACAATCATTATTTGAGGCTGTGAAATGAAGCGCACCACTGCATACAGACAGACAGACAGACAGACAGACAGACAGACAGACGCCGAAAAAGGTATGTTAGAAGCTGGAAGTTGGCAAAAACTACATGAAGCAAGTACCTGGGTTTGTTATAGATCTCAATTGCATTAGTGATAGCATTATCATCATAAGTTGTCCTCCAGCAAAAGCTCACACCAGGTCTATCAAGATGCTGCATCAATTATCAATGTGGAAAACAGATGAAGTTCCACTTCATCCATGCTTCCTAAAAAACTCTATAGAGCTTACCTTGCATATAATTTCTCCTTGGAATCCGCCAGCAACTAAAAATTTATCTTTCACAGCAAGTGTACTCACTTGAGTCTTTGTAAATCCCTCCAACAAACTTCCAGGATGTTTCTGCAACCCACACAACCACCTACCATTAGCTGATGTAGATTAATTTTTATAGAAGAATCTGGAAGAAGAACATTCTAACCTCGGAAGGGGAAACATGACCTTGAACATTGAGAACTTCATGCTTTCGAGATGTCAAAGTAGAATAGTGGTTCACCAAAAAATTTGACATAAGGTAGACATCGTGCTTAGATGTTGCCCATACCAAATTTCTCAACTACAAATACAAAAGATAACTTGACTTTTTTTACATGTCTCCACGTAACAGCTTTGAATGAATGAATAACAAAGAAAGAGGCTATGCTCTTGATGATAAACCTGGAAATGAATAATACTTGATTTGATAGATCTTGAGTTCCGCCAGAAATCATAAAAAAGAGCCCCTTTCTGTGTGACCATGCAATCCTGAGGAGATGATTAAAGCAAATGAATGAGAGGATATGACAACAAGTTGAAAGAATAAGGGTGAGAGAGAATGAGGGAGGAAGACTTTTTTACTTTCTTGGAGGAATCACCAGAAGTAGGGACATTTTCATAGTTTCTGTACTGTTCAAATCTAGTTTGTCTGTATTGGTCTCTGGTAATGATGAGCCTGCCCCAAGGAATGCCCTGGATGTCTTTCCCTTTCCGAGCTTGAGCAGCTGAAGTATCACCTATTTTGTTGTTCTGTAACCCCCACACAGCATAAGAGTAAAGCGATTGCAAAGAAAAAAAACACTCAATAGGGATTAGAATAATTACAGAGTAGTCAAACTCGTCGACATCAGAGTCCCATGCATCCCCATGAAAACCATCATCTAAACCGTCATGAGCCTCTTGCATTTGATCACCAACATGGTTCATGTAGGGTGCAGGATCCTCAGGTTGGATATTGGACATTTTTATTGTGTTGGATTATAAAGAGGCACCTGCATATACGTGGAAGATCACCTTTATTTAAAGAAGCTACAAGTTGAACAACAATCTCAAAAATAGAGAGTCCTAACAGGTGAAGAACAATGTATAAAAGAGACAGCATCTTAGATTTGAGACTTGAGGAGACCATAATTTATCTGCTTGTGTTGCACTTAAAATCTAGCCTATAAATAATACTCAGCGATCCAAAAAGCAAAGCAGCACTAAAAAGCAAGATCAAGCATGCGAGAGACGTCTACACAAAGATTTAAAACGGCCTTCTAAAATATACAGCTCAGACACACTCAAAAGAGTTCAGTTTCAGCAAGCAGCAAAAGGAAACCAAAGTGAAAACAATACAAAGCAATCGTAATATCGAATATAGAAGAACTAAGGAGCACAAACTCAGTAACACTCACAAAAGGATTGGATTGCGAGAGAGAGAGAGAGAGAGTCCAGGAAACAAGAACAAGGAGAGAGACAGAGAGAGGGCCCGAGATTTATCTTCCTCCTCCTTCACCAGTCCCTACCAACGTAAAATGACGGTCCCAATTTTTTCACAGACCCTACCATTTTACCCTTCCATTATTAAAATTGGCTCAGACTATTGAGGGACTGATTTGTCTTTACCCCATGCCCTTTCTGAAGAGTGGTAAGTTGCAATCATTATGTAACTAAGATCTTGCCAATGTAAAACTCTTCATATTCACAAATCCATTATTACAAGATTCCTAACTACTAATAGATATTAGTATTATTATAGTCGTGTTCAGTCTCCTTTCATGTGTATCAAATATAGAAAAAGATTTTACATTATCTCTCATTATATTTTTGTTTATTCTAGTGTAGTTTCTTCTCCACACTAGATTACAACATAAGGGTTTCAAAATCAGCTTGATTACACTCTCAACTCTACATTATCAACCACAAGATCTCCACCATCATAAGATTTTATATGTCCCTCCCTATCTTCTTCTTTTTTATTAACTTAAAAGAGTGGAAGTAGGTGGGCCTATGAGAAAGAAAGAAAGAAAAAAGTTGTGACCCAAGTTAGACGAGGAAGGAGATAAAAAGCAACTAACGTGTTTCTTCTTCTTCTTCTTGTAATCTGTTCTCTCTCTCTCTGTATGTGCAGACGTTTGGAACTGTATTTATGCAAAACTCAGCAGAAGTTTTTCTCTTATCGCTTTTCTAACAGAACAATCTTCTTCTCTGCATAAAACAGAACCAATTTGTGGGTGTTAGCTCATGGCATTCTTGTTCACCATAGCAGAGACAAGGCAACAGGGTACTTACGTGAAGTTGGGACTCTCTTATACTTTCCAGCATTTCAGTTATTTCCATCTGCTTCATCACTGTCGCGTGTAAAGCCTGCAACCACCACTTGAAAATGTCAAACTCCATACTGCAACTATGCAGAGTTTGTGAGAAACAAAAAAAAAGCATATTATTACCCTCTTTGTTTTCTCGAGATCAAACTCAACCGATTTGATTCTGTCTAGAGAATCTATCAGCATTCTCTCCTTCTCTGCCGGAATTTCAACCGGTTTGTTCCTGATTTCCTCATACTTTTTCTCGAGTTTCTGAATACGCTCCAAACACGGGACAATCCGGTCTTTCATTGTGGTCTCCGTAGTTGGAGTGAGAGTGCTTGAACTTGAGGGAGTAATGGTATGCTTCTTTCTCGAAAGCTCAAACGGGATATAACGGAAAACTGCTGCTAGTTTCAGCAACAACGAAAGTATCCTTCTGGCTATGTTCTCAGGTTTTATGCTGTCAAGTGTTCCCTTTAAACTCAGTGTTGTTTGATCGAGTTCGAGCATTTGATAATGGGATTCCCTTTCTTGGCCTCTTCGGTTAGTAGGTTTGTTAGGTATGGCAAACTTGTCATCGCAACTAAAATAGCCGTTAGCATCCGATGTCCTAGCCTGCGTAGATCACATTGTTCTGGTCAGTACTAAGAAACTAGAGTGGACTATGACACAAATGTACCCAAAAAATAACTCACATCCTCATAAGCAGAGGCTGAGCACGTTCTTCCAGTTAGAGAAGTAGGACCGTCAGAACAAGATACAGATTCTGCTGCCGAACTATCAGCTTGCATAGCCTACAATTCAAAATTGCTTTGGTCATATTAACCGGAAAGAAAGGTTGTAGAACAAACAGGGATATTGGCTTGATAGCGGCTATTTACCTTAGATGGATGTATACTAATGTAGGATGAAGAATTCTGCGGGTCACTCAGCTTCCTGGTAATTTGCCTAAAGAGTGATGATTCTCCATGGTAGATGAGCTAATAATAAAGGCACATGTCTAAAGTGAGCTTCATGTCCAGGCTAAAAAGTTGCCAAGGAAAGAAAACCGTCCGAAAATTTAATAGCAATTAATAATAGGATCCAGATATTATTTACCTTCATTATTTCAGGATCATTCCAGGGTCCTTTATTAGATCGAAGACACCCTCCCTCGCCAAAGCAAGAGCACGAACCTCCGAGGAAGTCTGGCAATTGACTACAAAGCACAGAACATTTGGATAACCATCTGGTAAGTAGTGGCGGCTACAAATGATATCAGAAATTTCTCAAGGTGTAGTATGCAAGGAAAGAAAACTACCTTGAATCAATGACTTCGTATAATTTAGATAAAGATTTGGGTTCTAGTACCTGCAGCAGCAGAAATAAGATGATGTACACATGGCAATAGTTGACCAAAGAGAAAACTAGGGTGAGAGCTGTACATGTATCTTTGCGATGGTTTTTGCATCAAGAAACTTCTGAGCAGCAGGCCAAAGCATCTTCTTGAAACCTGTTCCAGCATTTACAATGTACATTCTGTGCAGCGTCTGCAAAAATAATATGTAACTTGCAACAATCCGGTATGTATGCAAAGACGATATTAAGATGTAAACTGAGAAACTCAAGTACCTCAGGGTAGTAACTGTTGTCTATCTTTGCCATGGCAGCCACAAGATTTGCACCTGTTGATGTAAAATTCTTCATTCCCTGTGTTTAAAGTGACACTAGACAGCTAAGAATTTGGAAGCACTAAAAGAGCAATACCAAAACTGTAGCAATATTTTAAATAAGTACCAGTCCTTGCACATCGAGTATTGTAGTGGAGGAATAGATACGGCGCTTTGCTGCAATGGAGCATGCAGGGAATTTCTCAAGGAGAGCTCTCTCAAACTCTTGCACATGGTATTTTAGATATCTATCAATGGTGGTGATACGCATAAGCTTAGAGGGATGAGCTTTTCCAAGTCTTTCAATGTAGACAGGTCTTCCATCCTTGTCAACTCCATGATAGCCTTGAGGATAGTACTGCAGAACTTCTTCCAGCTCTTCGAAATCAAAATCCTAGCATTCACATACACAGAAGTAAATAAATACAAGAGCTTGATATGGAAGCTGGTGTCAAACTTAACTCAGTGAATCGTTACCTCTAGTATGGTGTCTGTCCCATATTCTTTTCTCCATCTAAGCATTTCTTCCCACATCTGGATGGTTTTCTCAATGTTAAGATCCCTAGCCTTCAAAAATCTACATATATAAAAAAAAAAAAGATTAATGAGCTGGCTGGACAACCCACTTAGGTAGCTAGCAAAGAAGGAGAAACAAACAAACCTGAGAAGAGTATGGTAGTCATCATGTGTTGGAGGTAACAAGTCTCTGTGGAGAAGGTGACGGCGAAACTGAAGCACAAGGGTCTCCTCTTTTTCATCACGTACATCTTCAATGGGGACTGGAGGAATCCGATAGTCAATCTTCCTTTTGCCTCTTTTCTTCAAAGAATGAGTGAACTTGGTTGAAGCGTGAAGAGCCTTCTTCTTAAAATTGCCCATCTTAGAGGAGATGCGGCGTCTTTCATCTTCTTCAGAGAATTCAAAGTCTGATCTTCTCTCCCTGATTTCGTCGTACTCTTCAATGCCTTCAAATAGGCAAGTCAAAAGTAAGTATCTTTAAGAAAAAGAATGGCCAAAACATGATGAGCCATAAATCTTTTGGAACAGAACAGAACTTTACCTGACATGTTCTATCTTATTAAGTAAAACTGTAAAAGGGGAAAGCTTATTGTTGATGCAAAGCTGATTGAGAGGACATGCAATCACTCATGAGGAAAACAAGACCTGGAAAAACAAAAGGCAAGGAAGGGTTATGAGAAATGAAACCGAGAATCATCTTTCTTGGCTTTTCAAATTTTTTAAAAAAAAAACATTATTTCTTTCTTAACACGGAAATAAGCAGCAACGAAAAAAACTTGCTTGTAGGGAACAAAAGAAAGGCCAAAACATGAGAGAGACATAAGAAGCAAAATTTACCAGACATATGAATTAAGTAAAAGGGGAAAGCTTGTTGTTCTTGAAGCAAAGGTGATTCAGAGGACATGCATGTAAGTTAAAGGACCAACACTCTTGAAGAAAACAAACAAACAAACCTGGGAGAAAAAGAAGGCAAAGGTTAATCACAAAGTATGAGAAACGAAACTAATGGAATCGTCATTTCAATTTATTTAATAAATTGTCGATCAAACTTTCATGTGATGGGCATATAATATCCCCCTCCCTCCCTCCCTCCCTCCCTTAAACACGGACATCAACACCAAAACAGAGATTCCCCGTGCCGTGAACATAATAAGAAAAAGAAAAGAGAGAGAGAGAATAGTAGTAACATGAAACGAGAAAATGAACCTTTTAAGTTCTTGTCGAAGATGGGGTTTAGCAGACCAAAGAGAGAGTAAAGAAAGGGCTGCAGATCTGGTCTTATAAGTGGTTGTTGGCTTATGAACACATTCACCCGAGCCGAGATCAA
The DNA here is from genome assembly GCA_019706035.1 of Raphanus raphanistrum subsp. raphanistrum. Classification (NCBI taxonomy): domain Eukaryota; kingdom Viridiplantae; phylum Streptophyta; class Magnoliopsida; order Brassicales; family Brassicaceae; genus Raphanus; species Raphanus raphanistrum. Next base: position 267,883 of record CM033985.1, on the reverse strand, counting down.
GTGTCTTTTCTACACCTCTGTCTTCTTCTCCTAAAAAACAGAGAAAAATAAACGCATCACTGGAGCTGCTGCTGCCCATAAATGCCAATCTCGAAACTTAAAAAGAAAATATATAAAAAACGAAACCGTAAAAAGATGAGAAGACTAGTAGTAGTAGTTATATCATCGAAGACCACTAATGATTCTCACCGACATTTTATTCAAATAATAAATCGAAGCAATGCAGATTGAATGAATACAATACGAATCTCAAAACTAGGAAGAAAAAAAGGGGAGGGGGGCAAAATGAAAACAGGGACAAGTATCAGCTCTGAAACTTACCACGTTTTACGATCTCTTCCGATTCCAATACACCCTTTTAAAACCAATCTTCTGATGGACTCTCCCAACGTTTAAATTAAGAAACGGAAACACCAGAATACAGGAACTTTCAACGGGATTTTAAAAAAAAAGCAAGAAAGGCTGCCTTGCCTTCGATGATAGAAAAGGATTAGAAGATGCGGATAGAGATAGAGAGAGAGAGAGAGGACAAGATCTCGCGTCTTCTTCTTCTTCTTCTTTTAGTCTTGAGTTTCGCTTACTTAATTATTACTAGATCTTGACCCGTCCGACCGGACGGGTATTAAATTTTTGATTAATTTTTGTATTCTCTCAATAGTAAATGATGTAGTTTTAATATTTGACTGTTTACATCGATTAAGTTAGGAGTTTATATTTGGGATTGTACTCTCATTCGATTAAACTCTATTTGTGTTTCGGTTTTTTGCGACTGTGTGAGTGTTTATATATGTTTGAATGTCTTTCAGATTAAAATGAAGTTTTAAAAAGCATTGATTATATGTCATTTTATTATTTAGTATTTTTTGGTGGCATCAATTTATATGTGAGTGTTTATATATGTTTGAATGTTATTAAAAATAAAATGAAGTTTTAAAAAGCATTTATTATATGTCATTTTATTATTTAGTATTTTTTTGTGGCATCGATTTAACATGTAAAGGATATTTAGTATTCATTACAACAATCGAACAAATATTAATAAATTTTGAAAAATTTGTAAAATAAAAGATATTTGAAAAATTATTATCTATCTTAATAAAAAAATTAGCTTAGGATATTTAGATTTATAACATTGGTAATATACATAATGGTTTGGGTTAATTATATGAATAATTCGTGGCCCTAATATTAGCCCAATATCGAACCCATTATCCTCTCTTTTTTTCCGGGAAACCTAACAGACGTAACTTGATTTTCTTCTAACCTCGAAACTGTCGGTTGCTCTCTCTCTCTCTCTCTCTCTCTCTCTCGGTTTTTGCAAAGAGTAGAACCAGATAATAAGAAGTTAAGATCGGGGTTGTTTTTTTAACAAAAGAGGTTCTGCAAGAAAGCAGATCCAAAATATTGTTTGAAGAAGTGAGAATCGAGGGTACCAAATCAAAGAAAAACCCAAAAAATCGACCCTTCCAACTTACCAGATCCACGGAAGAGCTCACCTTCTTCGATCTCTTCAGGTGAATCTGTATAGCTCTATTATTCAGATTACGTAGATTAAAGATCGATCTTTACACAAGTCTAATTTCATAAATGTATTTCCTGTACAATCTGAAAGCTTGATGTTAATAACGATGACTTTGGTCTCCGTGTCTGATTCAACTTTTCGGATCTGTTTGTTAAAGTTCAAAAGTCCAAGTATTACGAAAATTGCTTATGACAATTTGATTTTCTTTCTGAATCGGATACTTTTTCATGTGGTTTCACTTTTGTTTCAGAGGGCACGACTACATTCCTCACAAGCAGAAGGAATAATTTATCCACTACATATTTTCTAGAAATTATCAGGTACGATTGAAAGAGAGACCTTTTGCTTTATTGTTTTAATTTAGTATTTGCTTACTTGAGTAAAAGCTAGATTAGAATGATTCAAGATATGAAAGTATACAATTATTCTGTAGTATGTGGAGTGGGAAATTTTAAGGCAGAGCTTGATTCAGAAGAAACACATGGGAAAGAGACATAACAGTATGCAATACAGAAGCAAGTAAGTACATAAGTAATAGATTTTATAAAATTGTAGTAATTAGGCTTGGAACTGAAACTGGTAGGTAGGATATGAACCCGGAGTTTGTTTGATAGTGTTGTTAGAAATATGGTACTTTATGATGCCATTGTTGATTGATTGTTTTATGTGTTTAGGCTACAAAATTTTCCAACAAATTTTATCAAATTCGGAAGCAGTAGCACATTGAAAAGAAAACAAAAGAAAAAAATAGTAAACTTGTAGATTCAAAAATCCCAAATTGTAAACAATTTAAAAATCTTCACTCCTTTTCTTTATTTCACTAATGGGCATCCTCAGATCACATCCGAAAGTAGAGCTTCAAGACCTACAATATTCTTAACGTTAGAAACAAATAGTCTTAGTGGATAAAATATAAAATAAATACCTCTTCATGCTCCATTCACTTCTAGGTTGTTGAAAACTTGTTTAAAGACAACATTCATAGTTTTTCGCTGAGGCTTGCCATCTTTGTCTACAATCAAAATTTTCAATCCTTTCTTTGATGTCACCCTGGAAATTGCCACGTATAGCTGTCCGTGTGAAAACACAGGTCTTGGTAGAAAGAGACCAACTTCAGATAGTGATTGACCTTGACTTTTATTTATTGTCATTGCAAAAGCCACAGCTATAGGCAATTGTCTTCTACGCATTTTAAATGGTAACCTGGTGTCTGATGGTTGAATCAATATTCTCGGAATGTAAACAATTTCCCCAACCTTCTCTCCAGTTAATATCCGAGCTCCGACCATAAAATCCATGAGTTCTGTGATTTGAAGTCTTGTTCCATTCATTAAGCCTACAGTGGGTTGAATGTTTCGTAGAACCATAACAGGACAGCCGATCTTGAGACGAAGACTATGGTTTGGCAAACCAGAAACCTTGATCTTATTCAGAAAATCAGAATCCAATGCTTCATTATTAACAGAACTTGTATCAGAAGGTTCAATGCTATCTGCACTTAGGTAGATCTTTTCTTCACCTGCAATAATCGAAGACAAAACTTAGTTCATCATTTTACATGTGAAAATACACAAATTGCGCAGAATAGAGTATGTAATTTCACCTTCCATCTTATCCAACATATACTCGTTAATCATATTGACATCTTCATTAGTTGGACAGAGGATCGCTCTTTGCTGGAAAAACTTAGGATCTTTGTTCACTTGTAGAGAAACAAAATCGCCATAGACAGCTTTGCTAATAGCTTCAATAGGTTCTTCAGCATCTAGAATCAAGAATTCAGAAGGAATTTCTATCTCTACTTCCCCATCGTTTGGTTCATTAACTTTACCATCACCAATATTTAATATCCACTCTGAAAACTCTTTAAGCTCATCTGCTTCTTCTGGCGATAAAGATCCAGATAACAATCTCATGTTCTTTGTGAGCTTTAGTACTCTGCAGTGTTCCCAAAGGTATGATGAATTCAGTGCCGCCATCACAATTTCAGCTCTCCCTGCTCCATTTATAACAGGGAGAACTTGCCTAAAATCACCTCCAAATACAACCACCTTTCCACCAAATGGGTTTTGGCTATCCTCTCCAAATACAACCACCTTTGTCAATATCGTCTGTGTTGGGAAGCTTCGACGTGGGATGCAAAAACAGCAAGATATGGGCGTGTGGAAGGCCACGTTTCTGAAACTCAATAGTATACATAGCTGTAAAAAAAACAAATAAAAAAAAACTTAAATCGGGTTAATGTAAAGAATAATCACATGTATACAACAAACTTACATGCCACTGTCTTCCCAAGAAGATTTTTTCTGGTCAGATCTTCCATCAATGAATCAAGTTTAATTTTGAAGATCCTACACACTATGTCGGGTCTGTCCTCAACCTTTAGATTCCTCTGCTTAACATACCTTGTGATCTCTGGCCATTTAGGATTGCAAGTAAAGGTGATAAAAAGATCTGGAAATCCAAAATGTTTGCATATGGTCATAGCATCCAAGTAATTATTTTTCATATATCTAGGACTTCCAGTGAAAGATGCTGGCAATCTGAATTCCTGGCCTTGGTCATGCAAATCGCTTTTTCCAGCATTCTCTGATTCTTTTATCGAGTCATAACTATCAGATCGCAAAGTAGGCTGATTGAACTTAAGATATCGTAGGCGGTTAGACTCAATAGTTGTATAGCCATCAACCAGAAATTGCTGAAAAAGTCTCCTGCCATGTAAGAGACTATGTGATTCATTATCACGTTCATGCAGGCAATAAGCAAAGAACTGTCTCATACTGATATTAGGCTTCTTAAGCTTTTTGGTTGCTGCAGTGACACCTTTCTTTATACCCAATCTGAATCCATCTTCTCCATAAGTAAACAATAAAGGATACTGAAGTGCAAGATAGGAAGCATGTATTTCGTTTATCCTCTTTAGCTTTCCTGTTTTTTGCTGAAGAACAATATCTCTGTTATCCATCTCGAGATTAAAATCTCCAGGGATGAGTGCAGCGACTTCAGATGCAGTTGGGGTATTATATGTCCTTCCATCATTTATACGGTTGCTGACAATCCTCATATGAAATGCCTCCTCTGGATCAGTCTTGAAACGGTCCTTAGCTGATCTAAACTGCTTGACATAAGGGTTGACTTTATCTAACATCTTGATCAAAAGGTCAATAATTTCGGGTTTCAGCTTATCTTTCTTCTGAGTGTTGAAATTTTCTTTTCCTTTGCTGTAAGTTATGAATCACATGTTAGAATACATAAATCGTGTTAAATAAACATATATTTGAACCAAAATATGAAGAATAAACGAATGTAACACATTGTGAACCATAATACCTCAAGCAGTTTGCTCTATTATCAACTTCATTCTCAGTGTCAACTATATATAGTTGGCCAAACTTGGCATCTCTTCCCTCATTAGGTTGTAAGCTCCCCATCAGATGGTAATTTTCACCTTGTAGTTGAAACATAGAAGGTCCTACACCCTTTTTGACTGATCTATCAACTTTTCCTCCAAGTGAAGTAAAGGAGAAGACCATGTTATATGCTCTGATATTTTTCTGAAAATGCTTGCTTAATTTATCATCTCCATCCATCAGCCTTTTTAACTCAGTTGGTGGTTCTTTGAGTAAAGGGAGTTGCACTTGGCCTTGCAAACAACATAGAGCAAATGTAGGACTGTTACTATTCTTACGCTTGTTTAGGCGTTCTCCATACCACATAATAGCACCACAATGACCACATTTGTGTGTAGGATCTCCTTCATCAATATATCCTATATGTTGAAAACATAAAAACAATATTTAAAACAATATAAAATTATTTTCGAAAAAAGAATTTCAATTAAACATAACATTAGAAACAAACTACCTTCTTCCTTTCTTTTACGGACTGACTTAGTTGCCTTTGATTGAGATTTTTGGCCTCGTTCCAATACTCTGGCCATAGAAAAGGGCTCTGCTCGGTAAGGGTCTGTTGACGGTGAAGCATGAGCCCTGACATCGAATAAATCTGGTCGGAAAGGGTGAGTTGCTCGTGAAGCATTAGCTCTTACATCGCTTACATTATCATCAAGTTCGTCATATTCAGAGTCTGTACTTTCTTGGGAGCTGCAATCAAACTCAATTTCACCTTCCCCATCACAGATTCCTAATAAAAATTAATCAATTACATTTTATTAGGATGTTAGGCAAGTAATATATAACAAATAGTAGACTAATTGTGTTTGTGATATGTAACCTTCATCAAATATATCTTCAAACATTACATCATCTTCAGTAGGCTTTTTATATTTTCCAGACGATGAACCATGTTCAGTATTAGCTAGAGAACCAGAAATATTGCTTATGTCATTCAAAATAGAACGTGGCCTCTTTATTTGTCTCTTAGAATGTGTGATATGAACTGAAGTAGGACTTGAGGTTGGCACATGTGAATCTACAGAAAATGAAAGAAAATATCAATCATTAGTAAGGTCAATGGAATCTAATATTTTGGATTACTGTCTACATGGTTTATACTTACATTGTAGAGATGTTAGACAACTCTTGCTCATTTGTGTAGTTGATCTTATGTTCGATAGCAAATCCACACCTATGATAAAAATTCATTATGTTCTCGGTATGATCAATGCCAATATGGGTACGAAAACTTGTTAAATTAGTTTAAATAGATCAATCTTACCAAATAACCTGACAGGTTGATGATTGGGTGTTCCTGTGGAATTGGTGCTCTTTTGCGGTTGCTGATTGAATGAGGAAGAAGTGCTTTGTTGCTGTTGCTGATTGAATGAGGAAGAAGTTACTTCACATGGTGAAGAACCGATCTGACGAAGAACCCTACTAAAAATCGATCTCACAGGTACAGAAGCACATGATATGTTAGGACTGGGATTAGCATTCCTGTTATCATTATTTGGAGTAGCCACTTGAATATTAGGCGAATTAGGACTGTTCTCATCAGGAAAACCATTACCATGAGCTCGTTTTCTTTTCATTGTATTTTGCAAGAATGAAATTTCTCAATCTTACGACTTTTGGTTAAACCTATTGAATCTTAGTTTAAGTTTATTTGAAGATTTGATAGTTAACAAAGTTACCTAAATTAAAGGAAATAGTTAAGATGAATAATATTATATGGTAACTGAATACATTTTATATTTAATCATATATATGTGGCGAAATAATTTTTTTCGTAATGATTATTAATTAATACTCAAAATGGTTGTTTATTGTTTATATTATTTACATATGGAAATGATATATATGTGGCGAAATAAGATCTTTGGAAATGATTATTAGTTAATAGTCTAAAGATTTATGCAGGGAATAATCAAATAGTAACGTGGTAAAGAAGTTTAAAGATGTCATCAGATTACAGAAACATTGGTCTAACCAAGGTTATTGAAAATCTACATATTGAAGACAGTTTTCCGTCCATCTATATCATTCATTAAGGTAAACATTACTTCCTTATGCATTTTAGACTTGACAGTAGGAATGATTCTTATGATTGTACAGAACTTAGTATGCTAGGTTGTTTGGTTACAAAATAGATAAGTAGATTCTTTGTCTGTGCTCACTGGTTAAACTAAGAAATTATTATTGAGAATTCAAATAATATAATGAAAAAAACTTATACTGAAACAAATTGAAATGAAAACTCAACTGAAAACCACAATGTAAAAAAAACAAAGCCAAAGAAGAATCTCATAACAAAGCAAAGAAATAGACGAAAGCATTAAAAACGATAGAGAAACTGGAAAACCATCAGACTACTCGGTCTTAGTCTTCTCCAACTTGATTGGGTTTAAGCAAATCTTCTTTGAAGTAGATGTCATCTCCGTTAGGTCTGCATCATTTTCTTTCCTTTTAGAAAGAGGTGTCTCACAATCAGATGAAGGTTGGCTCTTTTCTTGTATCATCAAACACTATTAAATTATAGATATGGAAAAATATCAGTTAAATATAATTATATCAAAGTTAATATGAACTAACATAATCACTATTAATTTGATTTATGTTACCCCTCCGGATGACACACTCGAGGAAACACCTTCCATGAGAGTTAGTGGCTCAGACTGAGATTCAATTTTCTCGATGACATCACCTGACCAGACCTGTGAAACTTTGTAGATATCTGAGGCATCAGCACTTTCTGTTATTCCAAAACAGAAAGATTTCCCCACTACAGCAAGAACAGCCTGGGGTAAAAAATCTGCATCTTCAGTCTGTAAAATTTATATATAAAATAAGCAACAAATATGTTTAACGAAATGGAAACAAAAGAATTAGAAAATATGTTAGATAAGTAACCTCCTCATATGAACCATCCCATAGATCAATAGCTTCGCAACCAATGATAGTCTTAGCAACAGTATCGAGCATCATTAGTTTACATGTTCCAGTGTCATCCTCAACGATCATATGGAGTTTGAATCTGAAAGGTTATATGAAAATTTTTTATTCCAGTGAACAAAATAATGTTATATTTTACCTCGAAAATGTAACAAACTTACTTTGGTTCTACATTAGAAACATTGGCACGACATGTTCTACAACGAAATAAGGGTTTGTCTGTTTTAGCACCCTTTCCACTGATGTAAGTGGTACCATGGAAACATTTCTTGCATCCAAAATAGAACCAATTCCAGTCTGTATCAATAGCCTTAACTGAACAGATGATCTTAGTTTGCTCGAGCTACATTATTAAAGAGAGTTTGAAATAGTTTATAAACATAAATTAAAATTTGCAAAAATAATAGTACTATCAGATCAAAATTATAATTAGCTAACCTCAATGATATCTACCAATTCAGAGATCTTTGTTATCCCAATATCATTCCAATCGTCAGCAACAGCTATGATTTCACTTTTTCCATCCTTCTTGCTAGCGAGAGCAACATAAAGAGGATCATTTGGTAGCCTGAAAAATTTTAAAGTTATTACCAACTTTTAATTTAACAAACGTTTATGATAGAAAGTTATTAGACTGCAAAAGTTTACCAGTTTTTGAATTCAACAGCCTCAGCCACTGTTGGGTTCATATCAAACAGCGTTGCATCAAATCCATTAGTAATTTGGATTTCACCTAATGGAGTAAACACATCATAAGGATATTGTAAACTATAATTTAGTAAAATATAATAAGAATAATATATTACCTCGAAAACTGCTGATTTTGGCAAATCTTAACAACCAAACTGTGTTGCTTAAATCTGATTCTTCTAGAGCTTTTTCGATTTGCTCAGCATAGGATCCCCAAAGACAAAATGCCAAATTGTTACCGCTGTGTTTAAAAAATGTTAAAAAATCATCACGTAAAATCATATAGCAATACTCTGTTTCAACAAACTTTTGTCTTCGTCCGTTACCTCATGTCTCTCATGCGAAACTGACATCTCTTTCGGTTCTCATCTTTGACTTCAATAAGTTGAACTCCAGAAATATCATAGGGTTGGCCAATAATGTCTAAAAGTCATAAAAAGAGTGAGGTGTTAGTTAATCCATTAGTTAACTACAAGTATCGATTATATAAAAAAAACAAAATTATATATATACCAATCAGAATGTTAACATCTTGACTTCCATTTGAAATCTTATTGTAATCGGCTAAACTCAAAAAGATGTTATCATCTTGATGGTCAGAACCACTGAAAACTGTTTCATTGGTGATAGTAATCTTATATTGATTACTTGTTGGTCGGTATTTTCCTTTACCCACACCAGATACCTTAAACTTTTCAATCACACCCCACTCTCCCAACTTTAGGTTTCGCTGCGTCCGAAACATTTGTGATCTCTCACATGATGCATGGATTTTATTACCCTGTAAACATAGAAAAATCGGTAAGAAACTTAAAGTATAACTTAAATTTGGAGCCGAAGTGTAGGTAAAACTTACAGTCTCATCAACCAAAACCATTTCGAGTGATTCATCAGCATACGGAGGGGTTTGCTTCCACGATCGAATCACTTTCACTTGCACACGCCATTTAGTCAACCTCGGCTTCAAGTCTTTGAACAGAGTAAAACTCTTGTTTCTCGACATAATGAACTTTAGGGAATGAAAACAATATTGTTTATTGGAAGCTGTTGAGGTGATATTGAATCTGAATGCAAGGTGCACTATATATATAAAGTCAATGTAAAACCCTAATGAAGAGAATATACCTAAACACATCGGCAAGCGAAAATCTTGTGATTTTTTGGAAATATCTATATTGTTACCAAAATAAATGATCGAGATTTCTCCAAGTTAAGCAATCAATAAATGGTGATGAAAAAAATGTAAAGATAATTTATTATTCGGTTAACTATAGAAGTTGGAGAAATAAATGGATTACAGTTCTTATTTCTATATGTATCAACGATTTTTTGGGTCTATATTGTTACCAAAATAAATGATCGATTCTTCTCCAAGTTAAGCAATCAATAAATAGTGAAGAAAAAAATGTAAAGATAATTTATTATTCGGTTAAATATAGAAGTTGGAGAAATAAAAGGATTACAGTTTCTATTTCTATATGTATCATCGATTTTTTGGGTTGGCAAGATATTCTGTTTCTAATTCTTATTAGGTGATTATAGGTAAGAATTTGTTATTGGCAAAGATATTCTGTTAACATTTTAAATTTATTGATTTGGTTGGTTTGGAAAGATTAGATCATAAATTGGTATAACAGAATGGATTTATTTGAATTATATTTTCGATGGTATAACAGAATCGTCTGTTTCGCTATAGTTGAACACGTTAAAGTGTTAGTTTTCATGCTGTTGTTTCCATTTTTTATGCACTAAATTAAATGATCGATTAAGACAAGCATATTTAAAGGAAACATAATAAGTAGTTACAGTGGCATTGGAGTGTAAATAAAAGGGAAAATTCAGGGGCAATTCATATGGGTACTTCTCTTTTAATAATATAGATATCCCCCCCCTTTTTCTTTTTATTTTATTTTATTTAATAAATAAAATTAATTCTATAGGTTTGGTATTTTCATGTTTTGGTCCCTTTTTCTGTAAACAGACAATAGGGAAGGTAAAAAGAGATTGGTAGCTTCCGTCTGTTACTTTTTTTTCTCACCACTTTCATCTCTCTCTCTGCGCCTTCACTTTGCATGCGTGTCTCCTCCTTTGCCCTTTTCTTCCCTTCTCTCCATGACTGACTCTGACTGAGTTCCTATTAAATTATCCTATTCAAAAGGTTAATTTTCACCATTTTACTTAAAACGACAATTTAATAAACATGTTACAAAAGGTTTTGATTAACGTATCTTCCGCTTCGTAAAGTTACCTTGACATTTCCTATAAGAACTAAACGTGCTTTCTCATAAAAGCAACAAAAGAACAAAGTGTTTTGTTTTGATTACAACAAAAGGATGGTGGCAATTAATTCGAGTAAGTTGACTTTTCATACTACCACATACCGTGTTTGGACACGTGCCACCACCGTTCTGCTCTGTTTAATGCCATGCGCCCCCCCCCCCATCATTTTAGATTCAATACTAGGATTCTTGCTTTCTGTAGCATTAAATAAATACTGCAACATTCTGCTTAATTCATTTTTTTTTCTTCTAAATCATTTCTGGTACACAGTATTACCTACTCAGCTCATATATGTTTTTTTTTTCTCAAATTCTCAGTATCACATAATCATTTTTCAAACTGGTTATCGAATAATACTTGAGGCCGGTGAAACTCTCTCTTATCACCAATCTTGAGCTGTTTATTTTTTTCTTTGATGGTTCTTTTTCTAAACTATTTCACCATTCCTTTAAAGTAATTGTTGTTAGTTACTAATAAAATGGGTCCATCAGACATAACAGTACGTTACAAACAAAAAAACAGCGCTCGGGGGAAAAAACTATTTACATCATTATCAAATCATTTTTACTTTTTCTTTTATACGATGACTTTTTTACCTTTTACCCGAATAAAAACGACACAAGCCACTGTCGTTTCGTCCTCTGTCCAACCGCATTATCGAGCCATCATTTGCCATTAAATTTTCACTTTACCCTTCAACTTCGTACCGACAAATAAATCCGGGTAAATAGCATTTAATGCTCGGATACCCCACCAGTAAATAACCACACTACTAATTACATAATTATTGGTCAAAAATTTTTCATTTTTTTTCGTGAGATACGATGGTCCAAATTGAGATATAATGCATTTTTATGATTACAATTTACATCTAAGGTATTGTGTATATTCACACACGCATACATCAAATATGTTGACAAAATGCATGCACAGTTTTCTCTTTGACGGGTTCAGTATACATAGACATATAGGTGTTGATTATAAGTATGGTTTAAAACCGAACTGACCAGCTTTTCAATATATAATTCCAAATCTGCCGACTACAAAATCTAATGTTGAGCAAAAAAACATATAACACTGTGTATGCACTCCGAGTTGTTGTATACAGATCATATCTAAATTCGTCCTTGTGAATATTTAGGCCTGATAGTAACGTTTGCACAATTTTATAAAAATCAAGAAAAATGTGTATAACTTAGGCAACAAAGATGGCCAAACAACAAAACAAAACACCTAAAAGTAAAGTTTGACCCAAAAAAAAAAACACCTAAAAGTAAATATATTTTGATTTAACTTAAAAATTGGGATATACAAGAGGAAAAAGATAAAAGAAAGATTTGGATGTGATGGAGAGAATCCAAGGATCGAGAGCAACTTGACATTGTGACAAAGAAGATGGCGAAATCTCCCCCTTCTGCAGTGCAGGACTGCTGAATAAAAGTCCTTTTGAATAGTAAACTACAAAGTTCATAAATAAACAAAAAACGAAGAAAAAAACAAGGAAATGTCACTTTCTTCACAGAATGACAGCCATAATAATAATAATAATAATAATATATAATATATAATACCATTCCAAAGCCCCAAATATTCTCCAGTTATTGGTCGTTTTCGTTACCCTTGCACTTTGTACTTACATTTCATAGAAATTCTAAATATTTTACAAAACAAAATTCGGTTTCAGATTTTTTTTTTTTAATTAATACGCTTATCACTATATCGTATTTTCTATAAACATAGGTATGTGATTTTACTCAACAACTGGTCAGGGTACATAAAATACATGTTTTATTATGCTATACATGAAAGTGCACCCTACCCATCTTTTTCGAATATAATTAATCTGAGATTATACTAAGATTTGAGTATTAGAATATATCATGCTTGCTCATAAGTTCATAACTTGCTAAAGGCTTAATTAGCAGAATATTAGCATAAACATTATGCTCGTTATTATCCAATCAACATTTATCAAAATAACATTTAGAAAAACATTTACAAGATGCTAATGCTTTCCAAATTTTATTTGCTCAATGTTTTCATATGTAACTTTTGGTAGAGCAGTTGCAGTTAGAATATATAAACTTAAAAATAATTATATGTAATTAAATTATTTAATTTAGTAATATAAAAATTATGTTTATAATCAAAAAATAAATTTCTATTACTTATTATGAAATAACAAAATAATAATTATATATTAAATACTTAAGAAATCAGTTACTATCATGTAATAAATTGGCGTCGCATATAAATCAAACGATCACTCTTGTTTGTTCGCAATCATTTTAGGCAAATATATCAAAACCTCAATCTTATCTATGTATAGATATATAATTAAATTTAAATGATATTAACATAGATATATAGTATATTTTTAATATGGATATTTATTCAGCGAGATTTCTACTCATATGATTCAATGATTATCTGCATATTTGTGTAACAAAATTTTATACCAATGAATTGTTTCTTAATGTGGTATGTTTATAGTGGTTTCAATAATTTTTAATCATTTAGAAAACTAATGAAGATTTAAAAATTAAAATTTCAAATTTTCAATATATGTTCAATGCAAATATCAAAATATAAGTGTATTTTCGTATGATGTATATAAATTGATTTAAACGATATGAAATATATATATTAACATAAACACCTATTAAAATAAAATTATTTATTTATATGGTTTTATAATCATTGTATCTTATTACAGAAAAAAATTAAACCTTGATCTCAAAAGTTTATGTAAGACTTTTAACAGTTTTAGTAGTTTATACGTGTTTTGAAAAATTCAAAATACAGCATATACAAAAAATCTAAATTTTTATTATTTGATTAATGTAATTGTGTAGTTTATTTTAATAGTAAAAAATTAAAAATGATAGAAAATATACAGATTGTTAGCAAAACATTATTAATTAAAATCATTAATCGCTATATATATTTTTTCATCACACTAAGTAATTCCATAGGTTTTATTTAAAGAAAACAGATAATAGATTCCAATTTGATAAATGAATGGTATATAATATACATACTATACAATATAACATTTCCTAACAATTTAATTTTTGACTAGCAAAATTCTCAATTGATTCTCGAACCGTCACGTAAGCAAAATTAATATTTCAATAACGCAACAACTCATCAGAATATTTTTTAATTATTACAAACTATAAGTTATAACCTTTTAAATGTTTCTCTTTTGATATACATGAGACTTGCAAATACACTACGTTTAACCATATAGTATGTAGTTTCTCAGAAATAAATTAAAAATGTGAATTTGTATTCTTAAAGACTTGTGAGATTTGCTTTTCCTTTTCACTACCAAACTTTTTTTTTTATATTTCTCTCGAATTCCTTTCATTACATTGAGGTCGGCCGGTCTTCTTTGCTATAAAGAAAAACATAATACAAACTCTCTCTAAAATAATTTCGTGATACCAATAATTTCGATAATGATTTTTACTTTTTTGGTCATAACTCAAACTATCACTTTTATGTACATATCTGCATGAGATTGTTAGTTTAGTAAGGCTTGTATTTTTTAAAAAAGATAAACGATGTTTTTTCAGAAAAAAATTATACAGATATGTTAGCAGAATAATTAAATACCATTTTTTCGACAAAGTTCAATCAAATACCATCTATGTTTGGGCTTTTGGACATCGCTTTGAGAAGAAGCCTGACACAGTCTCTTTAACTCAAGGAGTCAACTCTTTGACTTTCTTTTCTTTTGACCTTTGAAAGTTTTGAACTTCCCGTGAATTGTTTTGCTACAGTCGATGAACATGTCCTTTGAATAAAAGTCTAAATACACAATGAACTAATCACCAGCGGTCACGTGTGTGCTTATTCACGATTAGCAATGTAGCACTCGCGTATTGACGGAGGTCAAAAGTATTAGCAAGTCAAAGCTATATCGAAACAAATAATTAATTCAGTTCCGTACGTTAGAAGTCGGTATATCTCGTGGAAACTGTTGCACAACAGCATGATTAACCCAAAAACTCATTATAATTTTTTAATAATTATTTAAGTAATTAAATGTAGTTAAGAGTTTTGTGTTCTAATGTTAGTTTTTTAATTAAGAATTTCTCAATAAATATATATATTATTTTATTAAAGATAAAATTTATTTATTAAATAAAACATATTAAAAGATAACATTTTTGATATAGATTTTAAAATAAAAACATAAAAACAAAGATTAGTTAAATAAACGAGAATAATTTGAGAGAAGCTTCCAAGCTCAATTGTTGTCTTCATCGCTTCCAAATTTACGTCATATATGTTCTACCAAATCAGTTTTCAGTTGTTAATGTATTTGTCTATCACGAATTCTAGCATCATATTAGCGATATTTGTAGTGATATTTGTAGAATACGTGAGATCCACATGTGAACTTCGATTGTCTTATCTTTGTTTGAACTCTGAAACATCAAATTGAGTGTATCCATCTCGTTCATCTTCTACTATCATATTATGGAGTATGATACATGCTCTCATAATTTTCCTAATTTTGACTTTATCCCTAAAAAGTGATGGATTTTTAACAATGGCAAATCGAGGTTACAAGACTCCAAAAACATGTTCGACATCTTTTCGAACAGCATCTTGACGTTGAGCAAATAAAACTGCTTTTGGTTCTTGTGGTATTGGAATAGTGGATATAAAATTAAATAATTTTAAATATTTAAATATAAAATTAAATAATTTTCAAATTGGAATTCACACAAAATAAAAATAATTAAATATTTCAAAACAAAATTTACGAATAGAATTTCAAATTTTATTGCCATAATCGTCTCGCGTCGTTCACATATCTGCAAACATTAAAGAAGATGAGAAACTAATCTTCCAAAGAATTAGTTTTAAACCTGAATTTGGGATGGAGTTAGTGTTAATAAAGATCCATGATGCAATAACACCAAAATATATATAATGCAATGTGGAATTCACACAAAATAAAAATAATTAAAAAATATTTAAGTATTTCAAAATAAAAATTAACCAAAAGAATTTCCAAATTTTATTTTATTTAAATATTTCAGTGGCAGCATCAATCGCCTCTTGAAAAAAGTTCTCAGAGGTGCTACGTCCTCAACAAGCCTTCGCCCTCTCATGAGCGGACCGGTTCTCCAAGGCTTGACTATGCCCCCCCCTTCATCACTTTAACTGCACACGTATGAGCAAGAAGAGCCGGGTCAACCTCCCCAAATGCGATTCTTGCGATCGTGATTAAGGTGACCGGATCAGGCCAGAGTTTTAGCATCGTCATGATTACGACGGTTAGAAATGCAAACAGATCGGTTAGCATTGTACTCGTTGTTTATATGTTGAAGCAGTAATTAATTAAGTAAATTCATAATGTGCTTTTCAATATTTTTCTTTATGATTTTCAAAGAAAAACAAATATATAGTTCACAACACACAGTTTTTCAATGAAACACTTATTATTGCAGAGAATAACGTTTTTTAAGATCACATTTTGAATTTAAGTATCATGTAGTAAAAGAATTTTACTGAATTCACAACACATGGTTATCCAAATAAACATTAGATTGCGTAGTTACACACAAATAACAATAATAATACTAAAATCGTGTACAAGTTTTGAATGTAGACTGAAAAGACAGCATTGGTGATTTATTTTATACTATTTACATAAGTTTATATACTTATTACTAATAGAGAAAGAATACTTAGATAGATGTTTTAAAGGTTTGATAAACGAAGTTGTATCTAGTTGTTTGAATCTCAATTTTGAAAAATGAAAAATGAAAAATGAAATTGAGCATATTCAATATGTTTGTCAAAAAGTGAGGAGCATGAGAGATGGTTTTAACAAGGCCACATGTGAGAAGAAATTGAATCTTCCAACAAAAAAGTTCTTAAAACAAATTTGATTTTTTTATCAGTTTGTGCATCGTGGATGCTTGAGATATCGCCATATCGGTGCTCAATATCGTTATTATTGATGTACATCATGCATACTATTGATGATCATGGTAAGATGTGACATGATACAAATTTTAGGTCAAAAATGTATCTCATTGTTGACCAAAAAAGACATTGTATTCGTGAACTTATGATAAAACAATATCCTCTTGAAGTTTTCTTCGGTTACAAATGATTTCAGGTTAATCAAAGCAACAAGAAATTGACCGAAAACATAAGAACAAGTAAATTACTATATGCAACAACACTCAAATAATTGGGGATTTAATCTCATGTTAACATTTTGTTAATCATCAAAGCGTTTTTACACAGCTTCAGAAAAACCTTGTTCCTCTGTGAAAGCTCTGCATCGTTCCCAGCACGTGACACCAAATCGCTGTCACAAGACTCAATGGCACTGATCGCCGCACGCAGCCAGACATCCACATCCGTGTGTGCGTTGGCAAGCATGGCAGAGACCGAGTCGTCAAGCTGCTCCACAGCGTCTTGGTAGTTCTTTTGGCAGTCCTCGAGCGTGGCCTCCATCGCCGGCTCAAGATCCTCGAGGCTGAGCTTTTCCTTGATGTAGGTGGAAGTGGCGGAGGCATTAGCAGACGCGACAGAGATAGCTATGATCTCGATCTCGTTGTTGGTGGCTGCGAAGTTGCCTGACTCGGGACTATCCTGTATGCTGGCTAGACATAGTTTTGGATCGTCGGAGTGTTTGCACAAGTTGGAAATCAGACCGGAATCTGCATTTCCTGCATTGGAGGAGAGAAGAAGGATGCAGAGGAAGAGAAGTCCGACGAATTGCTTCATCTTTGATTTATTGAGTTTGGATTGTAAGAATGATCAAAAGAGATTTTTATATTTGAAGGGAAAAAAATGAAACCTCCAAAGCAACCATCGAAATCTATTTTTAGTATAAGAACCTGTTAAACAGAAAACAAAATTAACAACTTGGCTTAATCACATTGCTGAAACGTTAGAAATGACCTAACTTGGCTTGCAAGTAATTAAAAAAAAAGAAGCCATGGAGAGTTTGTTTTTATTCTTCATTGATATCTCACTCTCGCTCATATCCACCTTCAGAACTATTGGTAGTCATGTTTCATGTGTTTGCAAGAGAGTTTGTTCCACGGAAAGGCACTTACCCTCGTCATAACTCATAAGGTGAGAATATTTGATCATATTACTACAAAGAAAACTAAATTATAAAAAGCCTATTTTAAGTCCACCTACTGTGGAGATGGATAGATTGACCATTAAAACAACAATATTGATAAATCTCTTGCTTAGGATGGATACTTAAAACAATGCAAGATGAAAGACTCATCAACCATTCCCACTACCACATTCACTATACCAATAAAAATCTAAAATAGATACACAAAACCTAACATTATCATCCCCCATACTGAGATAGTCGCAGTTTTGAGCTGTCCAACCGCAATTCTTAAAAAAGATTTTTTGCTTTGTAACTCCAAAGCCTTCACTCACTGGAAGCCAGTATGATTACCAGTGGTATGGATGGTAAATGTTGAGGTTTCTCTGCCAAATCAACCTTCCTTCTTGTGATTCTTCTGTGTGCAAATGATGAAAGCTGGTACTTGTCGACATTGATCTTCCTCCTTCCCAGCCATGAGAGGAGCGTAGGAAGAATGGTTCTTGCCAAAGCAGAGGGCGTGGTAATTCTCCAGTGTACCCATGAGGATAGCTCGGTGTTCCCCTGTTATAAATATCAAGCGGAACTCCACTGAAACGGTGTGAGCATTCTTCAAGGAACCCTATTTCTTGACGATGACGATGACTGAAGTCATGAAACTGGAGGCCGCTTCTTTCATTGCATCTTAAGTTGTCTTGATACCAGTGATGATGGTGTCTTTCAAGAGCAAAGGACGCTGGTCTTTGAGTAGTTGCTCGAGTAGAGATAGCATCTTTAAACTGTGAACATCTAAGTTCTCGGTAATAACCAAGATCCAAGGGAGATGTTCTCAATGGTGGTCTTGGTTGAACAAAAGGATCTTGCATTTGCCCAAGGAAACGGTCCTGGTGGTGATAGCTGAGATCAAAGGAAAGTAGTGGTCTTTGGATAACACATTGAGATTGTATTTGTGGCTGGAGGGGATACATGAGCAACTTCGATTCTCGTTCCTTCATTTCTCTCCATCTCAACTTCTCAGCATAAATCTCCTTAGCGACGCGAGAGACAGTGAACTTGAAAGTAGTACAGTCTCCTAAAAGGAAAGGCTTGTCACATCTAGACCCATCTCCTCTCTTATTCTCATAACCAGGGTACTCGCTCTTCTCAAACGCCACACGTTGTTTCAACGCAAGAGAACATCTGCTAGCGAGCTCCTCGAGCTTCCAGTGACAAAAAGGGGTTTTGTTCTTGTGAGAGACATGAACTTCTCCATCAGCTCTTAACATACGGCTTGCACCATTGAGAAATCCAAACACCAGTTGTCTATGCTTCCTAGTACAAACAAACAAACACAAAAGAACATGTGATAACAGTACATAATTCAACTGCGAGAAGAGAGCAGTAGCACTATACTTACTGTATAAGTTTTGAATCATTCTCTTTGCCGTGGAAACCTGCGTGAGGGAAGTTGAAGATGATGCGGTCAAATCTTCTGGAGTTAAGATGAGGATGTAGTTGGAGTTTGGTGGCATCAACACCATGTAAGAGGGAAGCTCCAAGTCTGTTCAGAGTATCAAGGTTTGAACTTGCTTTCTTGTACTTTCTAACCACATCATCTGCTTTCAAATCACCATAAGAAAGACATCAATCAAACAGCAGAGTGAGAATCCGACTTAAAGGTACAACCTTTCAGCAGAACAACGCAAAATCCTTTAACTCTTTCAAATGATTTTGAAAGATAAAAAGAGCTTTCGGTCAAAACCCTAACTAAACTCTTCGCCAACGAAATCAAAACCCTAAAAACACTCTCAAAGAAACGTAAAGCAGAGGAAGTAAGTTGTAACCGTAAGAATCGAGGGAGGAAGCACAGATATTGGAAGCAGAGCCAAAGCGAGTGGCTAAGCTGCAAGAGAATGAGAAGTCTCCTTCGCCGACGAGAAGGATTTGATGGTTGGATGAATAGTGTGTCACCCATACTTCTTCATCATCCTCATCAGAATCTCTGATAAGCTTCGAGGAGGAGCGCTCTCTCATGGTCGCCATTGAAGTGTGTGATGAAATGTGTCTGTTCTCTATTCTCTTTGAGTTTCTAAATATTTACTCTTTCCGTTTCATAACACTTGATGTTTTACTATAGTGCACAAAGATTAAGAAAATTGTATTTTTTAATAAAAAATATTTTAAAGATATAATTTTAAAATCAATTAATCAATAATAAAAAAGACTGTGAAATCTAATTGGTTGAACAGTTTCCAATAAAGTTAAAGTAACCTTAAAATCTCAAAACTTCAACTAATTTAAAACAAAATTATCATTCTAAAACATCAAGTATTATGAAACGGAGGGAGTATTTGGTAACGTTACAGCTTCCTTTGGCTATCGACCCGATTTAGGGCCTGACTGGTGTAACCGCAGTGGTTACGGTTGCGGTTGCGGGAGTTTGCGGGTACGGATGATTGCGGTTTTAAGCGTTTTTTAGAGATTTGTACGACTGGTACAGCTGTTAGAAATTGTTGCGTTTGCGGGACTCTTATGACTGGTAAACTACCAAACGCAACATCTGTTAAATAATAATTTAACAATATTTACATTTTATGTAATTATAAAAAATATTAAAATCATAATAATATGATAAATATAAAATTTATATTTATAAAATCATATTATTCAATTTTAAAAATTTATAGAAAATATTTTAGTTTTGAATTTTTATAATATAAATTGAAATATAATGTGAATACATTTTACAATTTCTATTATTTCAATTGAAAATTTTTATTGGATATTTTTAGTATTACTTTTATTTATTCTGTTTTTAAAGAAAGAAAAAAAAATTACCCTCCCGCAACCGCCCGCAACCGCAAACGCTAGCTGGAACCAGCTTTTGATTTGAAGAGGTTCGGAGCGGTTTAAAGCGATTTGTAGCGTTTTCTGTGATTGTTTCGAAACGCCAACAACCGCTATGAACCGCAAAAGCTGCGTTTGCGGATGGTAGCGGGAAAACCAGTCAGCCCCTTTCCTATAAACAAAACAAAAAAAAATTGAATTGACGATTCGGTTTTACATGACAGACGCAAAAGCCGAAAGGAGGATCAATGATTTGATTTTTCTTTTTGGGTTTCAATCCGTAAAATATGTATTTTTTTTGTTTCCAAAAAGGAAACATATTAATGGGCCAGGCCCAAATTGCTATGATGTCAGGCGGGCTTTTAGTTAGCTAGTGTGCTTTTAAAAAAATATGTCTGTGGAATGGATATTCAACGGTGAGGAGCAGTATACAGTAAGTCAGCTCTTTCTTTGGACTCGAGGAGGACGGTAGTGTGAGCCGACCGAAGAAGAAGAAGACGGTCGATGTAGGAGTTTGAATTCGAGGCGGGAAATTCGCGGGTGGAGAGTAAACGCTGGTAGGGTTTCTGGAATTCATATTCCTGGCGGCTGCTGATAGATAAGATTCCCCCTGTTATTTCTTCAAATATTGAAACTTGTCTGTCTGTCTGTCTATTTCTGTCTCAGTCGTATTAGTGGATTTGAATGTAGTTTACTAGGAGGGGAGCTCAAGGCTTGTCCTTTTCTAGTGGAGCTGTTTTGAATTGATAAGCTTTCAAATCCAAAAGGAAGAAGAGTAAATGAAGTCTCTTTATCTTTTTTTTTTCTTGTTTATTTGTTTACAGTGCTCAATGGAGAATGATCATTCAGAAGTTCTCAGATTTTGTGCGATTGGGATTCTCCTCCGATGAAAGGCACTAGAGTTTCGGACAGAGGAGGTTCCACGTCTACTGTTGGAGGAGGCAGGGGGTGCTGCCACCGTGGGTTTTGACCCGTCCTACGAGTGGGGTGGTGGGAAATGGAAAGAGAGTGATTTGAGTAGCCTTGAGGATCTCATGAATGAACATTCTTCTCTGCCTCCTCAAATCGCTGAATGGTTTTGGTGTATCCAAATTCGCCAAGGACCTTCGCTGCACACTCGGTAACTCAATCCCCTCTTTTATTATATAGTTTCGAGAACCATTTATCTACCAGAAAAAATCTCCTTTTGGTTTCAGATTTGATGAACATGGGTTATCCTTCCACTAATGACTATGGAAGCAGGATCAATGAAGTCATGTCTCTTACAATCTTGGTCTTCTTGTTTGATCCAACCAAGAATGATGCTGCTACTGTCGTCTTCGATCCAAGCTGAATTGAGTTTGATTTATCTTTGAGCAGCACCCATGTTCTCAATGCCATTCTCAAACATGTATGAGAGTGAGCATACTGACTAGCACAAGTAGAGTTATAGGATCATCTTGTATTGGTTCCTAAATCTTCAGTCGCTTCTTCTCAAATGTTTGTTAGATTCCACTATCAGAACTACGACCGGGCATGCCGGAGCTATCAAAGTTCACGATACTTGTTCCATTTATTGCCCGTAAAAACATGTCATTGCCACAATGTGCACTGGAGAAAGTAAAAAAATTCCTTCATGACTCACTCTTCTTCCCTCTGCTTCATGTTTTATTTATAAACATACCCAAGTGATTGAAACAACCATGCTAAAATTCTTTTGTTTGGATTGTAGCTGAGAGATGTGAGTGCAATGGAGAATAATCTTACAAGTGCAGCTCCTACCGTAGAAGTAAATGACCCTGTTTATAGAGATCATCAACCAGAGCAGATGGATGATGCATGCGAGGAGATGAGCAGCAAGCGCATACTGCTGCTGGTTTTGGAACAAGCCAATATAAACGATAAGATGCCAGGAGCGTCTTGACATGCGGTGGTGAATTCAATCTCCTCGTCATATCGTCGGCCGTTCCGGTCCAAAAGCTCTCGATGACCCAAAGTCCTCAACGCGACCCCAGGTCAGGCGGGATCACCCGCTGAGTTTAAGCATATCAATAAGCGGAGGAAAAGAAACTAACAAGGATTCCCTTAGTAACGGCGAGCGAACCGGGAAGAGCCCAGCTTGAAAATCGGACGTCTTCGGCGTTCGAATTGTAGTCTGGAGAAGCGTCCTCAGCGATGGACCGGGCCCAAGTTCCCTGGAAAGGGGCGCCAGAGAGGGTGAGAGCCCCGTCGTGCCCGGACCCTGTCGCACCACGAGGCGCTGTCTACGAGTCGGGTTGTTTGGGAATGCAGCCCCAATCGGGCGGTAAATTCCGTCCAAGGCTAAATATGGGCGAGAGACCGATAGCGAACAAGTACCGCGAGGTAAAGATGAAAAGGACTTTGAAAAGAGAGTCAAAGAGTGCTTGAAATTGTCGGGAGGGAAGCGGATGGGGGCCGGCGATGCGTTCCGGTCGGATGCGGAACGGAGCAATCCGGTCCGCCGATCGATTCGGAGTGTGGACCGACGCGGATTAAGGTGGTGGCCTAAGCCCGGGCTTTTGTTACGCCCGCGGAGACGTCGCTGCCTTAATCGTGGTCTGCAGCACGCGCCTCACGGCGTGCCTCGGCATCTGCGTGCTCAGGGCGTCGGCCTGTGGGCTCCCCATTCGACCCGTCTTGAAACACGGACCAAGGAGTCTGACATGTGTGCGAGTCAACGGGTGAGTAAACCCGTAAGGCGCAAGGAAGCTGATTGGTAGGATCCCTCACGGGTGCACTACCGACCGACCTTGATCTTCTGAGAAGGGTTCGAGTGTGAGTCTGAGAAGCTCTGTGTTCCCCTGTTATAAATATCAAGCGGAACTCCACTGAAACGGTGTGAGCATTCTTCAAGGAACCCTATTTCTTGACGATGACGATGACTGAAGTCATGAAACTGGAGGCCGCTTCTTTCATTGCATCTTAAGTTGTCTTGATACCAGTGATGATGGTGTCTTTCAAGAGCAAAGGACGCTGGTCTTTGAGTAGTTGCTCGAGTAGAGATAGCATCTTTAAACTGTGAACATCTAAGTTCTCGGTAATAACCAAGATCCAAGGGAGATGTTCTCAATGGTGGTCTTGGTTGAACAAAAGGATCTTGCATTTGCCCAAGGAAACGGTCCTGGTGGTGATAGCTGAGATCAAAGGAAAGTAGTGGTCTTTGGATAACACATTGAGATTGTATTTGTGGCTGGAGGGGATACATGAGCAACTTCGATTCTCGTTCCTTCATTTCTCTCCATCTCAACTTCTCAGCATAAATCTCCTTAGCGACGCGAGAGACAGTGAACTTGAAAGTAGTACAGTCTCCTAAAAGGAAAGGCTTGTCACATCTAGACCCATCTCCTCTCTTATTCTCATAACCAGGGTACTCGCTCTTCTCAAACGCCACACGTTGTTTCAACGCAAGAGAACATCTGCTAGCGAGCTCCTCGAGCTTCCAGTGACAAAAAGGGGTTTTGTTCTTGTGAGAGACATGAACTTCTCCATCAGCTCTTAACATACGGCTTGCACCATTGAGAAATCCAAACACCAGTTGTCTATGCTTCCTAGTACAAACAAACACAAAAGAAGAACATGTGATATAACAGTACACAATTCAACTGCGAGAAAGAGAGCAGCAGCACTATACTTACTGTATAAGTTTTGAATCGGTCTCTTTGCCGTGGAAGCCGGCGTGGGGGAAGTTGAAGATGATACGGTCAAATCTTCTGGAGTTAAGATGAGGGTGAAGTTGGAGTTTGGTGGCATCAACACCATGTAAGAGGGAAGCACCAAGTCTGTTCAGAGTATCAAGGTTAGAACTTGCTTTCTTGTACTTTCTAACCACATCATCTGCTTTCAAATCACCATAAGAGAGACATCAATCAAAGAGCAGAGGGAGAATCAAAGTTAAAAGGTACAACCTTTCAGCAGAAGAACAATGCAAAATCCTTTTTTGGATTCTTCTCATTTGAAAGATAAAAAAGAGCTTTCGGTCAAAACCCTAACAAAAATCTGTTGCCAACGAGATCAAAACCCTAAAAACACTCTCGAAGAAACGTAAAGCAAATGAAGTAAGTTGTAACCGTAAGAATCGAGGGAGGAAGCACAGATATTGGAAGCAGAGCCAAAGCGAGTGGCTAAGCTGCAAGAGAATGAGAAGTCTCCTTCGCCGACGAGAAGGATTTGATGGTTCGATGAATAGTGTGTCACCCATACTTCTTCATCATCCTCATCAGAATCTCTGATAAGCTTCGAGGAGGAGAGCTCTCTCATGGTCGCCATTGAAGTGTGTGATGAAATGTGTCTGTTCTCTATTCTCTTTGAGTTTCTAAATATTTATTTGGTAACGTTACAGCTTCCTTTGGCTATCGACCCGATTTAGTTTCCTATAAACAAAGAGAAACAAAAAAAAAATTGAATTGACGATTCGGTTTTACATGACAGACACAAAAGCCAAAAGGGAGATCAGTGATTGATTTTTTTTTTGGGTTTCAATCCGTAAAATGTGTATTTTTTGTTTCCAAAAAGGAAACAATTAATGGGCCAGGCCCAAATTGCTATGATGTCAGGCGGGCTTTTAGTTAGCTAGTGTTTTTTTTTTTTAAATACAGTTTTGACGGTTGAGAATATAAGTCTGTGGAATGGGATATTCAACGGTGAGGAGCAGTTAGTTATACAGTAAGTCATCTCTTTCTTTCGACTCTAGGAGGAAGCTCAAGGCTTGTCCTTTTCTAGTGGAGCTGTTTTGAATTGATAAGCTTTCAAATCCAAAAGGAAGAAGAGTAAATGAAGTCTCTTTATCTTTTTTTTTCTTCTTGTTTATTTGTTTACAGTGTTCAATGGAGAATGATCATTCAGAAGTTCCCAGATTTTGTGCGATTGGGATTCTCCTCCGATGAAAGGCACTAGAGTTTCGGACAGAGGAGGTTCCACGTCTACTGTTGGAGGAGGCAGGGGGTGCTGCCACCGTGGGTTTTTACCCGTCCTACGAGTGGGGTGGTGGGAAATGGAAAGAGAGTGATTTGAGTAGCCTTGAGGATCTCAAGAATGAACATTCTTCTCTGCCTCCTCAAATCGCTGAATGGTTTTGGTGTATCCAAATTCGCCAAGGACCTTCGCTGCACACTCGGTAACTCAATCCCCTCTTTTATTATATAGTTTCGAGAACCATTTATCTACCAGAAAAAATCTCCTTTTGGTTTCAGATTTGATGAACATGGGTTATCCTTCCACTAATGACTATGGAAGCAGGATCAATGAAGTCCTGTCTCTTACAATCTTGGTCTTCTTGTTTGATCCAACCAAGAATGATGCTGCTACTGTCGTCTTCGATCCAAGCTGAATTGAGTTTGATTTATCTTTGAGCAGCACCCATGTTCTCAATGCCATTCTCAAACATGTATGAGAGTGAGCATACTGACTAGCACAAGTAGAGTTATAGGATCATCTTGTATTGGTTCCTAAATCTTCAGTCGCTTCTTCTCAAATGTTTGTTAGATTCCACTATCAGAACTACGACCGGGCATGCCGGAGCTATCAAAGTTCACGATACTTGTTCCATTTATTGCCCGTAAAAACATGTCATTGCCACAATGTGCACTGGAGAAAGTAAAAAAATTCCTTCATGACTCACTCTTCTTCCCTCTGCTTCATGTTTTATTTATAAACATACCCAAGTGATTGAAACAACCATGCTAAAATTCTTTTGTTTGGATTGTAGGTGAGAGATGTGAGTGCAATGGAGAATAATCTTACAAGTGCAGCTCCTACCGTAGAAGTAAATGACCCTGTTTATAGAGATAATCAACCAGAGCAGATGGATGATGCATGCGAGGAGATGAGCAGCAAGCGCATACTGCTGCTGGTTTTGGAACAAGCCAATATAAACGATAAGGATAAAGTAGATGCAGATGATGAGGGAGATGAAGTAATTGTGGTCGATGACTGCTGAACAACAATGGTGGGTGATACTACTACTACTAGGGAGACCTTTTCTCCAAGCTCGGAAGTACGTGTAAAATGTACAAAAGACAAGAGTATTAAGAGTCAGATGTGGTTAAAGACTTAAAAGGTCCAGCCCCGGGCAAGAAGAATGCAAACATTCCACCAAGACCGGAGACCGTATGCTGGAAATGTGAAAGAGAAGGAGGACTGTCGCTGTTGATATTGTAGCAGAAGCGAGTGTGCAGCAAAAGTTGGCAAAGAATGCTTGAATTGTCCGGTTCAGTACGACTTGAATGACCACGAATTTCAGAAGTTGTTGAGTTGTGCAAAGAGAAGACTCTTGAAGTTTTTACAGCTACTTTGTGGAGCAAGCAAGAGGCTGAAATAGATGGAAGGTCCTGCCTGTGACAACCTCTCCTACTCATACTCACTATTGTAAATTTTTCTGGGTAATTACATAATTGTAATTTGTTGTAAAAAAAACTGTGAATGGTGATACTTTACAGTAACTACATATTTTTACCAAAGAGTTAAAAAAAAAAGAAGAGTTACCAGAGGCAAGTGACGTCAGCGTATAAAAGTAACCGACAATGGTGAGGGAACAGATAGTATAATATAATAATACAGAGGACAAGACCGTCTTTGCAACGAGTGTGTATTTTTTTTCAAGGGGAAGTCTCTCCTCGAATTTTCAATTTTTGCACTTTCTCTCTCCTCCCGCTTTCTCTCCTCTCTTCCCCGAAAAGAAAAAAAACAATGAACAGCTCGGCTGATGGCGGCTCCTCTAGGGTTTCGATTCCTCCTCATCTCCGTGAAACTCTTCAGAGTATAAGAGAGATTACGGGGAAGCAGCACTCCGACGAGGATATCTACGCCGTCTATAAGGAATCCCTTAATGATCCTTTCGAGACCGCCCAGAAGCTCCGCTTTTTAGGTTAACTCACTCACTCCCCCTCCCCCCCTCCACTAGGGTTTGCCTTTTTTTCTTTCGTTAAATGAACCTTTCCTCTGAGATTTGTTGACATTCATCTGTTTAGGCTATTATTGCGATATAGTTTGATTTATTTGGGAAAATCAATTTGATGGATTCTCCTATGGCTTTGCAAGTGTTTTAAGTTTCACTTTGGTGCCTCAAATTGTTCGAATTTGGAACAAGGTTTATTGTGTCTAAAATCGCCTTACTTACTTCTCTCATAGTTGATCTCTTACCACTTGGAATCATATCAAAAGAGATTCTTTTTTTTTTTTTTTTTTTAATTTAGTTCGTATTCTAGTGGGTGGGCGTTTTGGTTATTGTGTATGGATGTCTAGACAAATGTAGCATAACTCTCTTCTCATGAAAGTTGCTTCTATCTTCTTCTACTGTATCTCAGCTGCATCACATTATAATTTTGCAGATACGTTTCATGAGGTCAAAAGCAAAAGGGACAAAAAGAAGGAGGCAAGTTTTGAACTCACTTAAAATGACGTTGCTTTCATTATCTAATTTGATTTCTGTCTGCAGAATCTAGTGCCAGTCAACCAAGCAAGTGCCAGAACTGGCCGGAGGAACTTTGCTTCTACTAACACTTATCATGGTACTTTGATTTTTATTTCCTTTGAATGACAATTCTACTTCTCTTCCCTGTTTTAAGCGACATTCTGATGCAGGCAATGGAAGAAGTGCCTCCTTTAAAAGGGAGACTGGAGCTAATCATGTCACAGGGGGTTCTAGATCTTCTCTTCCTAATACTAACAACCGAGCAAGAAACCCCACTGTACCTCGTGCGACAAAGTACTTTCTCGTTTCATCCTCCTGTCTGTCTCTCTACGTGTTTGTTGAATCCGTTGTATATTTTTTTTCTCCTATATAGTGTTATTAGAGATTAAACGGTACCTTTTGCAGGGTTTCTGCTCCTACCAGTCTTCCCAGCAATCATAAAGTTGAAGATGATTTCACTGCCACTGTGAACAAGGGAGTTGCAGAGAAAAATCCTCTTTCCAAGTCTACTTCTTTCTCCGAGGATGGTGCCGAGCTAGAAGAGACATCTAAAGCAAGTTCAGAACAAGTTGCTGCACATGTATCACTGTCTGTTGTACAGAACCATACACAAGATGTAATTTCTGCTCAGATCTCACAGCCTCTTGTGAATAACCACTCAGCAGAGCTGCAGTCATATACTTTTGGTCGACAGGATCTTTCTGCCTCTCATGGCAGTAGTCATTCTGATCAGGGTATGTTTGCATTTTATCTGTGGACCTTTGGTTTACCTCCGTGTATTCATCAAAGTTGCTCTATGTTCATTCTCTGCTCAGCTAGTTAAGTCAGAAATATCTATGGCTTGTTATTTGATTCAATCCCTGATTTCTTTTTGTTACAGTCACCGAAAATGAGACTGCATCCAAGAAAGGCAAACCGCGATCGCTTCTCAAGTCAGATGTTGGCGAGCGGTCACACGTTACATTTCCGTTGCACCTTCAGGTTGCAGAAGAACTGCAAAATGGTCTCACGTTTGGCAGTTTTAATTCTGATTTTGTGAAAGAGTTATCTTCTAACTATGGTGCTAGTGGCGGTGATGACTCTGATTTTAAGTCCTCTCACGGGACAGGGGATGATGAGAGAGATTCTTCTCCCACTATCAATGGCATTCATGCGGTTGCTTCTGCTAGGTTAGTGACTTAGTTATTTGACTCTACATATTCCTGCTTTGGTTATATATCAACTGCAATGTCTGTTCAGACACGCTGTTGCCAGTCTGAGTTGAATATGACTATTGATATATGGTT
Organism: Raphanus raphanistrum subsp. raphanistrum; assembly: GCA_019706035.1. Taxonomy (NCBI): domain Eukaryota; kingdom Viridiplantae; phylum Streptophyta; class Magnoliopsida; order Brassicales; family Brassicaceae; genus Raphanus; species Raphanus raphanistrum. The sequence goes on along the minus strand of CM033985.1, from coordinate 238,410 downwards.
TTCAAACTACTTCAGTTTTGCGTATGGGAAGGTCTTTCCTTATGATATTGGATTGTGTATTTTCTCCTTGTTGGCTTGTCCTTTTAACTTTCAGATTTCATGTTTGTATCTCACTACCACAACTTCTTATGCAGAGGTGCATCATCCTATTTCGAAGATAAGGATAATGGGATTTCAAATTCAGCACCAGGAGCTGAGCTAGTGAGGCATTCAAATCACACTGTCCCTTCTGGAGAAGATGAACAGAGAGACGTAGCTTTACCGAACACACAACCTCATCAAATTGCTTATGGTCAAGAAGCCCCATTCAGCGTGTTTGGTCTTGTTCCCTCGTTTTCAGCATTAGGCCAACCAGTTAACACAGAAGGAGCTGAGACTCAGGCACGTGTTATATCCTATCAAAATAGATGCAAACAATACAAAAATCTAATCTTAGTTTTTTTCTTCTGATACCTGGGTTTTCAAATTGCAGCCTGGAAATTCTAATGCCCCAGCTATGTCATTAGTATCGTATCCGCCAGGTCAGAGCTCCATAGCAGCAGTCTCTCAGCAGGCAACTCATCTTTTTGGACAACAATACCCTCCCAGCTTCTTCCCTTACGGTCCCTATTACCCACCCTTTTATATGGCACCACCATACATGCACCAGTTCTTGAGCCCAAATGGAATTCCTCAGCAGTCCTATTTTCCACCAGGGGCTGCTATAGCAGCACCTACCCATATAGCACCAGTAGGCGAGAATGAGAACCCTCCTACAACAAACCCATCCCAACATACTTCTTCCACAGTTGCTACTCACATCCCATCTGCAACCGCCTTAAACTCTATCAGTAGTGAAGAAAGGACTTCACCAATGGTCAGTTTCCTTTCTGTTGTATCCTTGCGCTGATAATTGTTGTTGAGTATATATAACTAAGCTGGTAATCATGATATTATTGTTTCAGACTGGAACTGCAGCTGGGTGGATTGGACAGGGACTTGGCAATCTGCAGATGAGTCAAATGTACAACCTAGCCCTGCAAGGTCAGCCACTTGGTTTCCCAGTCGTGCAGGCTGGTCACAGGGGGCTCATGGGAATACACCAACCATCACTCCCCATGCCCGCTCCTTCAACTATATATCAGACTTTAACGCCACTGCCACCGCCACTCATCACAACGGCTATGTCTGAACCCATTAGGCACCCAAACATTGCCCATCAGCAACCTCAAGCCGGCGTAACAAATAGGGTCAATAACAACTATTAGGCCAAGGGGAAGCAGCTATGGAAGATGCACATCGAACTGTGTTAAAGTCTGGATTTTTGGGTGTAAATAGGAAACATCATCCCCGGAGGAATTTAGGTTTGACAATTACAAAGTGGGAAGAAGATGTGCTTTCAAAGTAGCAAACCTTTTTGCCATATTTTTTGTTGTGACAATACATAAAGGAACGTTTGGGAAGATGATCCCATCCCATATGGAATAGCTATGAAAAACTGATGATGCCTCTTTTGTTTGTATTCTCTTGCAAACATATATCAGTGATATTACTTAGCTTTATCAGGTTTTGGTATTCTTTAGTATTCAGAAAAAAAAAAAAGACTCCTCTATTAAACAAACACTGTCTCAAAACCTGGAAGAACATTAGCAGATGGTTCTCCAATAACCTCAAATACTCTGCACATGTATGTTTCGTTCAGTAACTTATTAACCACATTCATTTACTTCTTTCTCAAATACTCAACGCATATATATCAGAAATGAGTTGGCTGAATCAGCTCTTGGTTTCTCGTTAGTCTTCAGAAAGAAAAAAAAAAAATACTCTTCTCTGTGAAACAAACAGTTTGAAAGCACAATAACAGAAGGCTCTCTGATAACTCCAAATACTCTTAGGCTGTATGTTTCTTTCAGTGATGATGTATTAGAAACCACATTAATTAAGTTGTTTCTCAAGACTTTCGTTCTCTTGCCTGATAGCATCGAGGTCGGCTTGCAATTTCTCCAGACTCATGCCCCGACTTGTGATGGAACCCAACTTCTTCTCGTAGTCAACTGCTTCCCTTCTTAACCGATCAGTCACGAGGATCTTTTCAGATATTTGCTCAAAAATACCGTGGATACTGGTTACTAGCTTGTACACCTGTCGTATGGCTGGATCCTTTTTCAGTTCCCTGCCGGAAAAAAAAAAGTAAATCAATCCTCATCACAGTATAGCCAGGATAGACATGATACACCTTCTTTGGGTGTTTATCTGACGATTTTGACCAAACAATGCAAACATGTCATCAGATGAAATGCTCATACCTTGTAATCATCTCATCCACAACAGCATATGATCGGTGCAAACGTTCTCGGATGGAGTTACTCTCTAATTGTAGCTCCCTCGTCTCCCCTGAAATCCTCTGGATGTCACTGTCCAATTTGCGGCTGTTTTTAGTTATTTCTTTAATCCCATGAATATAAGACTTCCGTGGCGCTGCTTTTGGCTGCTTCTCAAGTTCAGTGTATAGGTTACATAGCTCCTCTTCCCTGTCGGGAAAAAGTCAGCAAATTAATATGATGACGAGAGTGGTCGAGGTGACAGGCAATAAAATCACAAGTTCTATGCTTACTACCTCTTTTGAACTTCTGATGAGAGAGACTGTAGATCAAGTTCAGTCTTTTTCAACTTATGGAACTTCTCTTTGGCCTCTGGCTCCTCCACATGAAGTTGGTCCAAAAGACATAGCTTTTTAGCTTCCAAAGTCAGCCTTACATGATCCCTGAAAGAAGACATACATAATAATCATTGTTATATAACCAATGCTCCCATAGATGTCTATATTTAATTTATGTAAGCAGGTATATATTTCATGTTATCATATCATGTGGTTGGTTGTCCATGAAACTCAATGCATGGATGCTTTCAACTTGAAAATAAATAGAATACTGTTCATACCACTGCTTTTTCAGATCAATGATATTACACCTTTTGAGCAATAGTTGTTCATTAAGCTGTTTGAGATATAACCCACCAGGCTGTTTTTCATCCAATAACTTCTCGGCAGCCATGGTCAACAACTCCAAATCACAGTCAAGACTGCATAGCTCCGAAGATCCAGATTCAAGTTGCTCCAAGAGTAAGTTATGCTGATTCTGTAACTCAAGAGACTCATAATTTGTCTACAAAGCATACATATGATAAAGGTTAAGTCTGGAAAATTAATAAAACTGGTATAAAATGTACAACCAAATGCCCAAGTAGAGAAGAAGACAGGGTCAGTACCAGTACCTCAGAGTCAGAGGGATGTATAGAAGAAGGTTCTTCATATCCAGATGATTGACTCAATGAGGGTTGATCAGTAACAGGGTCATGTGTCTTTAGGGAGAAGAATTCAGCAGCGGTAGAACCATCTGCAGAAGCTTTTTCTGCATGAGAGTCCGGTGAATGAGAGAGTTGAGGAGTCATGGTAAGATGTTTGAGGACAGCTTCAACCTTGTGTATATGCATATCAAAGGTGTCATCTCTGAAAGTCTCCTCCACTTTTGGCCTGCTAGTGCTAGTGCTAGTGCTAGCTATATCATCATCATCACCTTTGGCCGGAGTAGCTTTGATTCCTTGTTGTATCTCGGAAAGCCTCTCAAGTAAGAAACTAACCAACTTACACGAGTCATCTTGAGAGGGATGCAGAAACTGCCACACAGACAATCTGTTTCAGAAATATGATTTCACACACACACACAAAATAAGAAAAAAAAGCCACACAGAGCAAGCAAGCAAGCACGCAAGAGAACAAAAAAGCAGGTTCCTTTAAACCCTAAAGTTGTTGCCTTTGATCTCTGCCTAATCAATGTCTGCAAAATAGTATAATTGATTTGGGATCCAGAAAGAGGATACCTTATGATAAGTAATGTCGCCCATGTAGCCAAGGTTCTTGACGGAGAGAGCGATATCAGTGCAGAAGATCATATACCGAGAATCTACTACAGGTATCTCCTCACTGCACAATGACGGGTCGATGAGATTAAGCAACTGAGCGCAGATCGACGTCAGCGCCTCCGATGTAAACTGAGACACCGATGAGAAATCTCCGGGGATCGAAACCCCAGATTCAATCAACGTCGACATCATCACTTTATCTCCACATTCCTCCTCCATCCTTCCTCCTGCTTTGCTTCCACGAACGAACTAAAGGGTAAAGAGGGAAGAAGAAGAAAAAGGAGGAGAGAACTGTTTTGGAGGTCAATCAATCCTCTGTACGACGCCGTTTAATAAATTAATTATGTTTAAAACCGTTTTCATGTTTTTGCATCTGCCCATCTTTTCTTTTCTTTTGGGGGTCATCTCATTTGGACATCTACGTCAAATTTCGTAGCAGTCTACTACTCTATGTGGTCAAAATCTATCTGGTGAAAGAAACAAAAGCTGACATGTTACATGTATCGATTAATTGTCTATTACATATGTTCTACCCTCCCTACTATGTATGTCTATGTGATAGATATGGTGGCACAGCACATGTTGTTATCTACCCAACATTCTACATCGTCGATTTCATGACTTATTTCATTTCAGGAGAACTATCCCTTGCTTCTTCTTCACACCTTTGACAATACTATTGATGCCCATTACAAGCCAATTATAAGGACAATATATATAATACAATTCTTACAAAAGCACCATATTAATTAAGTTTAATATTGTCTTAAATTAGGCTTTGTTATGTGTGTGTGTTTATAGCTTAAATAGATATCGTATGATTGCTTCTTTAGTGTTTTATTTCTCGCGGGAGGCTATACTATATTACGTTCATGTGCTTTAACTATAGAGTGTTTTTAAGTAGCTTGAGATGACCTTATTATAGATATGTAGCTTATATCAAAGTTTATGCAAATATTAGTTGATGTACTTAAACTTTTTTGATGCACTAAGTACGGGTTTAGGCTCAGGAGAGCAGCAATAGTGGGAGGATATATGCAGAGCTGGTCATCATTTGAGACGACAGTGAATCTGAAACTGAAAGGAGGTCTTGCAATGGCATTTGGATTCTTCTTCTTCTTGCAATGTGTGGGCTTTGGGTTTCAGTTTTTCACTATAGTGGGCTGACCGGTGTGGGCTTCGATTTGAGTCAGCTGAGTATTAAGTGATCACTTAAGCCCACGTCTCTATTGCGACGTCGTCTTGGCTGCGACGCAAGGAGAGGCCGTTATAACTGATATAACGGCCACAACGGTCTTCGTCTTCTTCACTAGCGAGATCTGGAAACAGAGAGAGAAGAGTCAGAGACGATCTGATCACAGAGAGATCAGAAGGAAGATAGCTTCGCGTGAGAGAGATTCAAGAGAGAAAGAGGTCTACCTAGTGCGATCGATCGGAGACTGGAGTAGGAGCTGCTCCGGTGACGTCGTGCGTAAGGTTCCGATTACCTGTAGTGTATTTCGGAGGTAACTACGTTGTATCTTCTCCAGTGTGTTTAGATTACAACGGTGTACTGGTTACCGGAACTCTATATTGAATCTAGTGAAGCTTGAGGGATACCGTTCCCTCCCCGGACAGTAGGAAACGAAGTCCAGGTGAACAAACCGTCTTTGCGTTTCTCTTTTGCGTTTGATCATCTGCACAAACAAACAAATCGATTAGCTAACTGATACTAAACCTGAGATTTGAATCAAGATAAGCATAAGAAATAACCAACAAGTGGTATCAGAGCTGTGGTTGCTTGCTTGAGGTTACTTGATTCAGGTGGAGCTGGTTGGTTGAAGGGAGAGTCGTATGGAGAAGGATAAGGATAAGGTTGAGATGGATCCCACTCGGGATCGCTTTCAGATGGACAAGTTCGACGGAAAGGGAGACTTTGGGATGTGGAAGTACAAGCTCTTTGGTCAGCTTGAGATTCAGGGGCTTGGTTCAGTCCTTGAGGAAGGAGCTACTCTCTTCAAGACGTCAGAGAAATTGGAAGAAGGAGCTGATCCTGTTCTTGATCCTACAAAGGTTGCCAAAGATACACGAGTCAAAAATCTTATGGGAACCTGTCTCAGTGATATGATTCTACGCAAAGTAATGCATGAACCTACAGCTTATTCAATGTGGAAGGCTCTAGAGCGTGACTATCAGACCAAGACTCTGCCTAATCGGATCTATTTGAAGCAACAGTTCGCTAGCTTCAAAATGGATGAGTCTAAGAGTATTGAAGAGAACATGGATGGTTTTCTAAAGTTGATCAACGACTTATCTAGCCTCAATATTACAGTGAGTGATGAAGATCAGGCAATACAGTTACTTACCGGTTTACCTCCGCAGTATGAAGCTCTTGTTCATACTCTGAAGTATGGAACCGGCAAGGATACTCTCACTGTAAGAGAAGTTGTATCATCAGCTTATGCCAAGGAGATAGAGCTCAGGCAGAGGGGTCTTCTTGGGAAAGCTGGGAAGTCAAGTGAAGGTTTGTATGTTGAGTCTCGCGGAAGGTCCAGTAAGAGGGGCGGTCGTGGAAATGGTAATGGTCAGTCTGGCAGAGGCAGATCTAAGTCTCAAGGCTCACGTGCTCAGTCTAAGCCGAGAGCCAACAGAGAAGGGAAGACAGCCTGTTTTATCTGTAAAAAGGAAGGACATTGGAAGCGTGAGTGTCCCCAGAGACAAAACAAGCCACAAGAGTCTAATGATTCAGCAAACACAGTTTCAGAACGGAAGCAGCCTCTAGTCCTAACAGTTAGCACCTATGATTCTAAGCTAGAATGGATTCTTGATTCGGGTTGTTCGTTTCACATCACGCCACAAAGAGATATATTGTTTGATTTTAAAGAAGTTAATGGGGGAAGGGTCCTCATGGCAAACAATACTCAGTGTGAAGTAAAAGGAATCGAAAGCATCAAGATTCGAAACTCTGATGGGATGGAAATTATACTTACAGATGTGATGTATATGCCGCAGATGAGTAGAAATTTGATATCGTATGGTATGCTTGAGAAGTCTGGGTGTTCCTACAAAGGTGAAGGCTATAAGGTTGAATTCTTCAAAGATGGTGAACGAGTGTTGTCTGGAAGTTATCAGAATGGACTATATTACCTTCAGGGGACGGTTGCAAAAGGAGAGGTTAACATTGGAAAGGCAGAGCCGAGTGCAGTTGACTTGTGGCATTCCAGGCTTGGGCATATAAGTGTTGCTAATATGAACGTCTTGATAAAGAAAGGATACCTGCAGATCAAAGAAGTCAAAGATTTAGCCTTCTGTGAGAGTTGTGTTCTTGGAAAATCGCATAAACAGAGTTTCAAGAAAGCGAAACACACAACAGAGGGTATACTAGACTACGTTCACTCAGATTTGTGGGGATCTCCGTCTACACCAGAGAGTCTTGGTGAGTGCAAGTATTTTGTGAGTTTCATTGATGATTACTCAAAGAAAGTTTGGGTTTACTTCCTAAAGACTAAGGATGAAGCTTTTGATCGTTTTAAAGAATGGAAACTGGAACTTGAAAACCAGACAGGAAGGAAGCTTAAGTGCTTAAGAACAGACAATGGTTTGGAGTTATGCAATCACAAGTTTGACAAGTTGTGTAAGGAGTCTGGAGTTAAACGACACCGTACGTGCACCTATACGCCTCAACAGAATGGAGTTGCTGAGCGTATGAACAGAACGATTATGGATAAAGTTAGAAGCATGCTATCTGAAACTGGTTTGGGTTCTGAGTTCTGGGCTGAAGCAACCTCAACCGCAGTGTATCTGATTAACAGAACTCCCGGATCTAGTATTGAGTTTGATATTCCAGAAGAACGTTGGACAGGTGGGAAAGTGGATTTGTCTCATCTAAGGCGTTTCGGGTGCTCAGCGTATGTACACAGAGTACAAGAGAAGACAAGTCCTAGAGCTGTGAATGGTGTGTTTGTTGGTTACCCTTTTGGGGTGAAAGGTTACAGGGTTTGGCTTCAGGATGAGGGAAAGTGTACTACGAGCAGGAATGTTGTGTTTCGAGAGGATGAATTGTATAAAGACACTCAGAAAGCTGAGAATAATTCTGATGCTAAAGGAACTAAGGGCGACAGAAAGATGAAGAAAAAAGTTACTTTCAGTAATGATTTGATTCAGGGACCTTCATCAGGAACAGTTGAGATTGGAGAGTCGTCAGGTTCAGGTGGAGTTTACTCAGAAGTATCAGATGAAGAGAGTTCTCAGAGTTCTACAGATTCAGAAAGGGAGTCAGATGGTTTAGATTCAGATTTGGGTGGAGGAATTGTTGTCAGTTCAGGAGATCCGTCACTTGACAACTATGTTCTAGCTCGTGACAGAAACCGAAGACAAAACATCAGGCCACCGTCAAGATTTGATGATGCAAACTTAGTTGCATATGCGTTGAATGTGGCAGAAGAATTGGAGATTGATGAGCCTAAGTCTTATGCAGAAGCTATGAGAACTAAAGAAAGAAAGTTTTGGAATGCAGCTGCTATGGAAGAAATGGTGTCACTTGATAAAAATCGAACGTGGGATCTAATCGAGAGACCCAAAGGTCAGAAGCTTGTGGGCTGTCGATGGATTTTCAAGTATAAACCTGGCATCCCTGGTGTTGAGGATCCAAGGTTTAAAGGACGAGTGGTGGCAAAGGGATATTCCCAGAAAGAAGGGATAGATTACAACGAGATTTTTTCACCAGTAGTGAAGCATGTTTCTATTCGAATCATCCTGTCTTTGGTGGTCAACTTGGATTATGAACTTGAGCAGATGGATGTTAAAACCGCTTTTCTACATGGTGATTTAGATGAAAGGATTCTCATGGAACAGCCTGAAGGTTTTATAAAGAAAAGAGATGAGAATAAAGTTTGTCTACTAAGGAAGTCCTTGTATGGACTTAAGCAGTCACCAAGGCAGTGGAACCTTAAATTTGACAGTTTCATGATGAAACAGAAGTTTATCAGAAGTGAATATGATTCGTGTGTCTACATGAAAAATGTTAATTCAGATGATGCGATCTACCTGCTGCTCTACGTGGACGATATGCTAATTGCCTCAGGAAGTAAGTCAGTTATTCAGACTTTGAAGGACAGTTTGAGTGCTCAGTTTGAGATGAAAGATTTGGGAAATGCATCAAGGATTCTAGGAATGGATATCACTCGTGACAGAAAGAATGGAATTCTAAAGCTATCTCAGTCTAAGTATTTGGAGAAGGTGTTGAGAACGTTTGGTATGATTGATTCAAGGCCAGTTGTTACACCTACAAATTCGAGTTTCAAACTAAAGAGTTTACATCCTAAGGAGAGGGCAGATGAGTATGAACACATGAAGGACGTGCCATATGCTAGTGCAGTTGGCAGCCTTATGTATGCGATGGTTGGTTCAAGACCAGATTTGGGGTTTGCAGTTGGATTAATCAGTCGGTTCATGTCTCATCCTAGCAGGGCACATTGGGAAGCAGTGAAGTGGGTTCTACGCTATGTGGCAGGGACTTATGAGAAGTGTTTGACGTTCAAGAAATCTAAAGAGTTCAGAGTTGAGGGGTTTCTGATTCAGATTACCATGCAGACCTAGACAAGAGGAGATCAGTTTCTGGGATTGTTTTTCAAGTTGGGGGGAACACCGTGTCCTGGAAGTCAGGACTACAGTCAGTGGTAGCTCTCTCCACTACGGAAGCAGAGTACATGGCTTTAACTCTAGCAGTTAAAGAAGCCATTTGGTTGAGGAATTTTGTTACTGAGTTGGGCTACAAGCAAGACAGTGTAAGGATACACTGCGATTCACAAAGTGCTATTGCATTATCTAAGAACGCAGTGCATCACGAGAGGACTAAACACATGGATACTCAGTTCAACTTCATCAGGGATATTGTGTCTAAAAAGATTGTCAACCTAGCGAAGATACACACGTCTAAGAACCCGGCAGACTTTCTAACTAAGTGTTTACCTGGCACTAAGTTTGAATTCTGCTGTGAGGTTCTGAACGTGTGCTGAGAAGCACAGAATGTCTCCAGGTAGCTCCGTGGTGGTCTCGCAAATATAAAAAAAAGGGGTTGTGTGTGTGAGATTCATTTTATAAAAATAAAAAAAAGGAAGAAGCGAAGAAGGAGTTACCTGTCGAGATGCAGAGGTCGTGGCAAGGAGACCTCAGAGTTAAGCGTTTCAGGTGGAGACATCTTTTGGAATCTGTAACGCAAAAGAAAGGAAGAGTCAGTTCTGTTGATTCTTCAGGAGAGTTCGTCTGAGGATTCAAGTTTCAGTATTCATCGAAAAAGGGAAAAGTTCTAGAAACTTATCTGGTTATACGAGTGGAGTAAAGACTGAAGCTTTGAAGGTTTTTTCAGTGAGTTTTTCGGATCTGTTGAGCTACAGCTGAGTGTGTTCGTCACATGCAGAGTCGTCGGGTTTAATCCTCTATTGAATCTTCTTCTGGGGTTTTCTAAGGAGTTTTAGATCGGGGGCTAAGCTGGTTTGGTGATACAGGGATGAGAGGAAGTGATTTACTGGAGAAGCATGTTTGTTTTTCGCTGGTTTACAGCGAAGGGGAGTTGATTGTTATCGGAGGCGATGAGTATCGCATCTGACAGACGAAGAAGAGAGAGAGAAAGCAGGAATCGAAGTCTAGAGCTTTCTCGGTTTGGTCTGAAACCAAAGAGGTGGAGATTTGTGGGCTTTGGGTTTCAGTTTTTCACTATAGTGGGCTGACTGGTGTGGGCTTCGGTTTGAGTCAGCTGAGTATTAAGTGATCACTTAAGCCGACGTCTCTATTGCGACGTCGTCTTGGCTGCGACGCAAGGAGAGGCCGTTATAACTGATATAACGGCCACAACTGTCTTCGTCTTCTTCACTCGCGAGATCTGGAAACAGAGAGAGAGAAGAGTCAGAGACGATCTGATCACAGAGAGATCAGAAGAAAGATAGCTTCGCGTGAGAGAGATTCAAGAGAGAAAGAGGTCTACCTAGTGCGATCGATCGGAGACTGGAGTAGGAGCTGCTCCGGTGACGTCGTGCGTAAGGTTCCGATTACCTGTAGTGTATTTCGGAGGTAACTACGTTGTATCTTCTCCAGTGTGTTTAGATTACAACGGTGTACTGGTTACCGGAACTCTATATTGAATCTAGTGAAGCTTGAGGGATACCGTTCCCTCCCCGGACAGTAGGAAACGAAGTCCGGGTGAACAAACCGTCTTTGCGTTTTTCTTTTGCGTTTGATCATCTGCACAAACAAACAAATCGATTAGCTAACTGATACTAAACCTGAGATTTGAATCAAGATAAGCATAAGAAATAACCAACACAATGCCATTTGGATTTGCTTAATTACTTGCGCGTCTCCATGATTGAATCAATATCTATCCGCAATGTAATACACATACAATCAAGCTTTTTTTTCGGGTTATAACAAATTAAATCCTAGCTATATTTCTGAAAAGGAAAAAATAAATAAAATAAATCCTATTGTAGTAGAATTCGTATTTAACAATTAGAAAAGCCTGTCAAGCATAATTGCGTGCACACAAAAATGATACTTGTGCATGTGTTTATATATAGAGTTACATGTTGACTAAGTAACCACTTGAATTAAATATAAACTCTTGGATGAGTTATATTTTTCAGGATTTAAATTATAAGAAAAAGAATACACTGGAGAAATGAATATTATCTTCTACTTCTCTTTTTGCGTATGCCATATGTTAGGTCCAAATTTAGAAGAGAAAAAAGGAACATAGGAATATGTTGTGAGAGTATCTAAAATACAATAATTGATAGTATTAGTTAAAAATAAAAATAAAGTAGAAAAACGACAGAAATAATAGAACAAAAAGTAAAAAGGTAAGGGAAGAGGATAGTTGACGACGCATGTGTCATATGGGTTGGGTTGGGTCTCTTATTGATTTTTGTGAATGAATGTGGAGAGAACCAACACATGATTGACGGTGATGGTGGACACTTATGTTTTCTTTGAATCTCAGATTTGCTTTATTGTTCATAAAATATTGTTATTCACTTGGTGAAGCCATTGTATTGTATGGGGGTGCACGCATCTTATTCTCTCTTTTCTTTTGTTGCACTAGTCTCGTGCCAATTATATCAATCATAGCAGCGTGTTAAAAAAACACAGTGTTAGTTGATTTATATTCAATTTCTTTTCTGAAGTAGTGCGTATGTATTGGAACATCATCAACAAATAAATTCAAAAGAATTAGATTCCCATGCATGCAATAATCGCTCTCGTTTCAGAGCTGTTTTCCTTTCTTAATTAATCTTTCTGAAATATAGTAATCATAGTAAATTAATCCAAGAATTTGTGTTAGAATCGATTCATTGATCTAGAATATTAATGGTGTGAATGCCTTTTTTGCATGCATGTGGAAAAATGTCATTAAATAACGTCGATCTTGTTCCGGAAAGAATATTTACTGCTGGAAAATCATCAATTACTGAAGAAAATAAGGAAAGTTGTTTTTTGAATAAGTAAAGTTATTTTTTGTAAAAGGAATAAGAGCATCTCCAACTCAACCTCAAATCCTCAAATTTTGAGGTTTTTACAACTCCAACCCAACCTCAAATCCTCAAATTTTGAGGTTTTGAATAGTGACACCTCAAATTTGAGGTTTCACTATTCAAAACCTCAAAAGTACTATTCATTTTTTTTAGTCCTTACAATTATTTTCTTTTACAAAATGTATTTCTTAACTTTATTTAGAACATTTTAGGTACTCTAAAATAAAATAAAATAGAATATATTACATAACATCAAAATAAAATTCACAGAGATAGAAAAATACATTAATTAAAACTCATACAAAATAAAATTCTCACAAATAGAAAAATATATTGGCTCACTTATTACTTCAGAATGCTTTGATTGCACATATGAGAGCATTACGGAAATAATGATTGAGTAATTTGGTATTTTATGTGTAATTTTCTAAAATTTGTGTGTATGTGTGTTTTTATTATATATGTAATTTGTATCATTTTTATTATATAATAATATAATATTATGTGTTGTATAATATTTAAATATATGTTTTATATGTATTTCTGAAGTTTTATCATTATTTATAACTTTTATTAAAGTCAAGGACTATAATGTAAAAAGATAAAATTTTTGAGGATTTTTTTGAGGTTTTATGGTTGGAGTAACCAACCCTCAAATCCTCATTTTGAGGTTTTGCTCCCCTTAAAATAAGGTCTTGGATTGGAGATGCTCTAAGGCTGTAACTGGTTTGTTAATTTTTGGAATGGAATAATGTGGAATGACTTATTCCATTAATTCCATAATTTTTTTCACCATTTGCAAGGAATGAAATGGAATACTCATTCCACCAATTCCAAAAATAAATGGATAAAATACAAAGAGAATCATTCCATAACAAATTTGATCATGAATGAATGGAATGAGTTCCATTCCATTTTTTGCTGTATCCCATTCCTATCATTCCATATTTTTCAATTCCACAAATTCCAAATTGTTTTACCAGTTACACCCTAAGTAAAGTTTTGATAGGAAAATAAAGTGAAACTACCATTACTGCCAAATTTAGATTCTCGCTAGACTTTTTTTAGTGGAGAAAATTCAAAATGATTTTGAAATTTCAGAAAATGGAAAAAGAAGCTTTTATATGCTTCGATCGAAATTGGAATAATTTATTAAAAAATAACTAAAATCTCCTCTATTTATTACAAAGAGAGAAGTGAAGATGATAATTGTCTGAACTGAAACTGGAGGGAGAAAGAAAAGAGAGGACTTGAGACTTTCTCTCTCTCTCTCTCTCTCTTAAAAAGTTTTATCTTCACCACTCCATTAAAAATAAAATTAAAAATAAATAAAAAAGTGAACTTATTTTTTTCTGAATCTCTCACTTCCTTGCTTGAGAGAAAGAAGTATTGTCCTCAAGATCAGAGGTGTGAGATCTCTGCTGGAGAGAAAATGAGCACGGCTAGTGAGGAAGCTGTCAAGCAATTACGTACTTTTATGGAAGATGGTGTGTGTGTGTCTTTCTTCATGTTTTTAAAAGCTTTTTGCTTCTTTGTTCCAAGACCACCGACTAAATCATCAATCTTTTTCTTTCTTTCTTGTGTTGTGGTAATTTGACAGTTGAGGATGAATCACTGAGAGAATCGTATCGGGTTAGTCAGATTACACTTTGGTAATAAAGAATGATTCAACTCCAACCTCTTTGGCTTATTGAACTCCCCCCCACCCCAACAAGATTTGCTAGTTCAGATTTGATATTTTGAGCATCAGTTTTCTGTTAATTTTTTTTTTTAAAGTTGGGGTGGGGGGGGGGGGGTCAATTGGAACCAATCTGGTGTCATGTGTATATGATCCAGATCTATATTTGAATCTGCCTCTAGAGCAGTTTGCATTTGGTTATTTCAAATTGGTTGGATCTGTAGAGTTGTTGGAGTTATAAGATCAGTGGCTGTTCCAGAGTTTTCAGTTTGGTGTGTCAAATGCAACCTTGGATCTTTTTTATGTGTACTCTTGTAGGAAATAACAAAAATGTTATGGTTGTGCAGAACATACATCAAGGTTATCCCACAGAGACCTTGTTGCGCTTTCTTAAAGCCAGAGATTTTAATGTCCACAAATCTCACAAAATGGTTGGTTTCCTTTGGTTATACAAGCCTTCTTTTGTCTCGTGGGGGTTTAAACTAATGATTTGCAAGTTTGTTACAGTTGCTCGACTGTTTAGAATGGAGGACTCAAAACGAGATTGACAACATACTCACCGTGAGTTTTGTGCTCTTTGTTTTTCCTCTATTTCTAATTTTCTGTGACTCTTTCATCTCATCCTGTAAATTGTTTTTTTTTTAACTTAATTCAGAAACCAATTGTTCCTGTTGAGCTGTACAGAGGAATCAGAGACTCTCAGCTTGTCGGTCTCTCTGGTTATTCAAAGGAGGTAAACTTACTACTCTACTACTAGTTCTACTTATTAATAAGTCTCCTTTCTTTCTTTCTTTCTTTGACTTTTAATAAGCATCAAAATGCACATTTTTTTTTGACTCATCTAAAAACTTGTAGGGTCTCCCTGTCATTGCCATTGGTGTGGGGCTTAGCACATATGACAAAGCCTCCGTAAGCCTAATCTCTCTCTCAATATTCAGAAGAAGACTTTTAAATGAAGTTCAAACACTCTTGACCATAACTTTCTTCTGATCCTTTTTATTCAGGTTCACTACTATGTACAGTCTCACATTCAAATGAACGAGTACCGGGATCGTGTTGTATTGGTATTGACCATTATAAAAAATACTCTATTTCTTTTCTTTCATAGTCTCTCTTTAATTGGTGTGTGTGGTTTTCTTTTCTGTATTAGCCATCTGCTACAAAGAAACAAGGACGTCCTATCTGCACTTGTTTGAAAATTTTGGATATGTCTGGTCTTAAGCTTTCAGCTTTAAGTCAAATTAAGGTAATGATGATTCTAATCTATTAATGAGTACATTTTACTTATGGTTTTGTATAGGAACTTTGTAGTGTGCATCACATCACATATGGCACATGGATGTTGTTTTCATTTTTTTGTTTGCTGCAGTTAATGACTACTATAACCACAATAGACGATTTAAACTATCCAGAGAAGACAGAGACGTATTACATTGTCAATGTCCCCTACATATTCTCTGCTTGTTGGAAAACCATTAAGCCTCTGCTGCAAGAGAGGACAAAGAAGAAGATTCAAGTTCTCAAAGGCTGCGGTAAAGACGAGTTGCTTAAGGTGGTAACTAAATCAAATCCAATTCAATTCAATTGACCTCTCTCTTGGTGCAGCAAGAGTTTTTGTAACCGTAATAATGCCTGCAGGTAATGGACTATGAATCACTGCCACATTTCTGTAGAAGAGAAGGGTCTGGCTCTGGATCTGGTAGGCATATCTCAAATGGAGCAGAAGACAACTGTTTCTCTTTAGACCACTCTTTCCACCAAGAGTTATACAACTATGTGAAGCAACAGGCTTTGGTTAAAGGGCCGTCGAGTGCACCCGTCAGACATGGTTCGGTCCACGTTAGGTTCCCTGAGCCAGCCACGGAAGGCACCAAGATATTTGATACTTTAGAATCCGAGTTCCAGAAGCTTGGATGTGACCAGAAAGTCTGATTTTCTCTGCGAGTTGCTCTGATGAAAGATGAACCAAGAACCAGAGTTTTCTCTGGTTGCAAGTTTCTAAAGTGTATGAGAGCATTGAGCAGAGTATTTTTAAGATATAAAATTAGCAACTCGAGAGAACTGTATGCAAGTTTTGTTGCAACAACAGAAAAAAAAAACAATATCTTCTTCTGTATGGATCTTATGAGTTGTCATCTATTATCTACATATATACAAACTCATTTCTACGTTTCATTTGCAAATAGAGAAGCTTCTCCTTTTGTCCATTTTAAAAAGATTCCACCAACAACACCTGAAGGGGGAGGAGCCAAAAGGTACCTTTCTTGAAGTTTGTTTAGTTGCAGTTTTCTCTATATGTTCTTTGATATATCACCATTAATTTTGCAGTAACATTATGATGTTTTTCTCATACACGTCCTTGGTGATTCTTTATGTGATTCAGTACTACTGTATATTAAAAGAAAATTCTAATTCACTTTGTCACCAACCATGTAATAAGGTCAGGTCTGAGAAAACATTTGCCCCAGCTTTTTCGTTTTTAACGTGTCAACTAACTGATCATTTCATTACTTTTCTTCTTTTTTCTAATGAATGTAAAATTGTTATTGAAAGAGTTTGGAAAAATTGCATAGAAACTGAATGAAAATCTTAGGGAGAAAGAACCTCTGACCTCTCCATGGCTTTCCTTTTATTCCCCATATTTTGCAAAGTGGGGAGAGATCTTACAATCTTGTAAGATGTTACTCTATTTCATTTACATATCCAACGACAAGTCTAATCTTTGATCCTTGGAAACATGAGTTGCTGACGATCCCAATGACGTCGCTGAGGACCTGTACAGAGCTGTCAGAGTCTAATCTTTTATCCTTAAAAACATAGTTGCTGTCACCATCTTGACTGAATAATACATAGTTGCTAACGATCCCAATGACGTCAGTGAAGACCTCGGAGTCCGCGTTACTTATTGACAATGTCCAAAAAAGCTACAGCCTCTCTCAACTACTCTCTACTCTATAAAAGTCTCTCTGACACTAAGCCTACGAGAGAAACACTCACTTGCACTTCTCTTATCTTCCCACTTGGCGCCGCCTCAGAGACGCACAAAAAAAAAGAAAAGAAGAATATGACAAAAGCAGGCGACCGGTTTAGTCCGGTTCAGGAAGGCGACCGTGAACCGCTTTTTCTGACCAGGAAGAGAACCGGAGGAGTGATTGCGTTCCGGGTTTTCGCAGCCTCTGTTTTCGGCTGCATCTGTTGGATTTGGTTCTACAGAGCGACCGAAATCGATGAAAACCAAACCGGTTTGGTTCGATTCATCCGTTTGGTTATGTTCATTTTGGAGATCTGGTTCGGTTTGTATTGGTTGATTTTACAATCTCTCAGGTGGAATCCGGTTTGGCGATTCACTTTCGCCGATAGACTCTCCCGGAGGTACGGTGACGATCTCCCGAAGCTGGACGCTTTCGTTTGCACGGCGGATCCGGTGATCGAGCCGCCGTTGATGGTGGTCAACACAGTCTTATCCGTGATGGCTCTCGATTACCCGCCGGAGAAACTCGCCGTGTATCTCTCGGACGACGGTGGATCTCAGCTCACGTTCTACGCTCTCGCAGAAGCAGCTGAGTTTGCTAAAACATGGGTTCCGTTCTGTAAGAAGTTCGACGTGGAGCCGAGATCTCCAGCTGCTTACTTGTCTAGCAAGTCAAAGGGTCTTGAAACTGTTGCGGCAAAGGAGGTGGCTGATTTGTATAGAGAAATGGCGGATAGAATTGAAAAGGCGACGAAGCTGCGGCGAGTACCCGAGGAGACGTGGTTGAAGTACGGTGAAGGGTTATCGCAGTGGGATTCTGAGGCTACTCAAAGAAACCATGGAGCCATTCTTCAAGTAAGCTTTTTCTTGTTCTGTAAATATATAAAACAGAGTCTTGAGTTTTTTTTATTTGATGATCAGATTTTGGTAGACGGAAGAAGAAAAGAGAAGACAGTAGTAGCAATACCAACGTTGGTGTATCTATCGAGAGAGAAGAGACCTGAGCATCATCATCACTTCAAGGCCGGATCTATGAATGCATTGGTAATGGGTTTACTTGTTCCACAAGTCACCTTCGATCGATCTCTTCTTAATGTGACACCGTTTTTCATTCTCTGGCAGTTAAGGGTGTCTTCGAAAATCACATGTGGGAGAATCGCACTTAACTTGGACTGTGATATGTACTCAAACAACTCAAAGTCAGCACTCGAAGCGCTCTGCATCCTCCTTGATGAGAAAGAAGGGAAAGAGATTGCGTTCGTACAGTTCCCGCAGTGTTTTGAGAACCTTACGAAGAATGATTTGTATGGAAGCATGATGCGAGTAATTGCGCATGTAAGGTTCTCGATTTATTTGTCATATATATATTTGATTTGATTCTACTTTGAACTAACCTTTTATCTGTTAAAATAAAAGGTGGAGTTTAATGGATTGGATGGAAAGGGCGGACCGTTTTACATTGGGACTGGCTGCTTTCACAGAAGAGATGTTATCTGTGGAAAAAAGTATGGAGCTGATTTTGATGAAGAAGAAGAATCTGAGGAGGTTCAAGATATTGTAGAGCCTGAGATGATCAAGGCTCTCGCCAGCTGCACCTACGAAACAAACTCTCAATGGGGAAAGGAGGTGAGAGGCAGTGATTAATAATAAATAATACTAGGTTACTTGCGCCACAAGTAAAAACAGAGTTTTGTTTGTTTCAATGGGCAGATGGGTGTTAAATACGGTTGCCCTGTAGAGGATATAATTACCGGTTTATCGATTCAGTGCCGGGGATGGAAATCAGCGTACCTGACACCTAAAAAGGAAGCTTTCCTCGGGGTAGCGCCGACCAATTTGCATCAAATGTTGGTGCAGCAGAGGAGATGGTCTGAGGGAAACTTTCAAATTCTGCTTTCAGAGTACAGTCCGGTTTGGTTTGGTCAAGGCAAGATCGGTTTAGGATTGATAGTTGGTTACTCTTGCTATGGCCTCTGGGCTCCAAGTTCAGTACCTCTACTTGTTTACTCCGTTTTGACTTCTCTCTCTTTATTCAAAGCCATTCCTCTGTTTCCAACGGTAAGATAATAGCATTCCTCTCTTTTTTTCGGGAGAGACTAGAAATCTTGTCCGCTGTTTGCAGGTCTGGAGCTTGTGGTTTATCCCGTTTGGATACGTGACAGTTGCAGCAAATGCTTATAGCCTAGCCGAGTTCTTGTGGTGCGGAGGAACGTTGCGTGGGTGGTGGAACGAGCAAAGGATGTGGCTTTATAGAAGAACAAGCTCGTTTCTTTTCGGATTCATGGACACGATTCAGAAGAAACTTGGGGTTTCTGAGTCTGCGTTTGCCATCACAGCAAAAGTAGCTGAAGAAGAGGCTGCAGAGAGGTATGAGAAAGAGGTAATGGAGTTTGGAGTGGAGTCTCCCATGTTTCTACTCCTGGGAACACTCGGGATGCTCAATCTTCTCTGTTTTGCCGCAGCGATTATGAGACGAGTGGTAATAATGACTTGTAAAGACAGTGGAGGAGATTTTCAGACAATGGGTTTGCAGTTTGTGATAACAGGAGTACTTGTGGCACTAAACTTGCCTTTATACCAAGGCATGCTGTTGAGGAATGATAAAGGGAAGATGCCACTGAGCGTGACAGTTAAATCAGTTGTCTTAGCTTTATCTACCTGCACTTGTATTGCGTTTCTGTAAAGGGAAAAAAGAGTCAAATGTATTGCTCACCAGTATGTCTGCTACTTCATATATCTTCCCATTTTCTAAGACAGAATGCAAATCTGCGTTCATCATGTCTTAATGTTTTTCAGTTTCACCATTGTGGCGATCATGTTGATGGTTGATTTGATTCACAGCACTCCTTAAGATTAGAACCTTGTTACCTTTTGACTATTCATCACCAACCATTTGCTAATAAAGTCAAAAGAAACAAGCCTTTAATCTTTTAGTTATATGTCTCATTTATGATTTGATTATTGGTCGCTACCTAACATGATTTCTTTTGAAATGACTACTCTGAAATTTCTACATATACCAAAAAAAAAAAAGGAAGAGTAGATTTGGAGTCTTCCATGTGAGATAGTCTCTTTAAGAGAGATTAATAAGAAGGGTTCTTATTTGTGAGTTCTTTCAGTTGAGTTCATCATCCTCTCGGAACATCCAAGGTTAAACTTACACACATGATGAGTATTTGTGTTACTAAACTGGCCTTTATACCAAGTCATGTTGTTGAAGAAAGATGCTAAGTATTGACCCCTCGGATCATTTGTCTCGTTTTTTTGTAATGAAGAGATAAAAAGAGCCATTAAAAATTTAAAAGCATTTCTTCTTCTATTTAAAGATTTCTGCTTTACAAAAACCAGAAGAGAAAAAAGTCTTCTAATACTAAAAAATTACCATATGGTGAGATAAAAAAAAAAGTAAAGACCACTCGAGTTTTCTATTCATTCTACAAGTATTTTTATCAAAAAGCTCCTCTCGTCTCCCTTATCCTGCCTGAAAATCTTCGTAAGATCTGCAACGGAACCAACTAAGATCTTGAGAGGCTGTTTATATATGTTCCAAAACTATCACCTTACGGTAACAAAATCTTATTTTGTACTACACAACGCTTACTTACATATACAGAGGAGAGGAGAGCCGAAAAAATGAAGGATTTGTTTGTTCAAGACGGTGGCCAAGCTTTGTTCAAGCAAACCCGAAACCTTCACTGGCTTCGTGAATGGCAAGTAGCAGTCGTTCCTTAAGTTGTTCCTTAGATGGATACTCTGGAAGGTCTAGTTGGTTAAAACTGCAACACAAACAAACAACACATGTTAAACAAATGAGAATTAATTAATTAAGCCGACAATTTCAATCTGAGTAAAGGTTTTGTAATATGATTCCGAACCATGTATGAGCTGATGGCAGCCGCTCTGGACTTCCATATGCTTTGTGGATTTGTAATCTTTGAGGTCCAGAAATACCTTGCAGTGCCTTGAAACCTTCTAAAGGAACCTAAATACATACAGAAACACACGACTCTCGTAAAAACAAAAACAATAAGAAGAAGAAACCATGTACGGGTGAGAGACTTTGACAGAAGCTACTGATATTTGGGTTTTTTTACCTTTGATGTGCCGGTGACAAATTGAAGAAATCTAGCCATGTCTTCCTTGCTAAAAGCTTTAACCACCTCCCAGAACCAATGAAGCACAGGGGATCCAGCCGTGTAGCTGCTATACTCGGTATTTGCTTTAAGATCATCGACTGCCAAACAAAACAAGAGACTTTTTTTATAAATAACTTAAACGCATAAACAAATACACGCAAACAACAGGGTCCAACTTACAGTCAATCTCAGGCAATCCACTGATTAGGAGCTCGAGCTCTTTATCGTTAAAAATGGAAACGAGCTCACGAGGTATCAACTCGTTAAAGCCTTCTAGGAAGGCGTTGATTTGAGGACGAATAGCATTGGTAAGTATGTGCCCGGCCACAAGGTCAACATATTCATGTTTTGTTTCCTCTGTTACCCGTATGTTTCTTCCTCCAGGTTTAAGCTCACAGTCCGTCACCTTTTCCCAGTTAAAAATACAAAAGATTAATTCAAACATCCTTTGGGAGAATGAACAGAAAAGTAAAAACATCTCTATTATTACACACCTCGGTCTTTTCGTAAAGAATGCGTTTTTCCTCATCTGCGTCCATACTAAATGTGAGGTCGAGTATGTCGCTCACATCATTCTAAATGAGCAAACAAATAAAAAGGGGGATTAAAGATATTAACTTGAGCTATTAATAGATTTTTTTGTATAAAAAAAAAGGAGTAAATTAAGACTACGTCTACAAACCTCTAACAGCCACTTCAAATTCTTGTAGTAATCAGGATCCACTGCCTCAATGTCATGATAGGTTACCTTCACACCAAGTATGTGTTTATAGAAGGAGCGCGTAAAATAAACATCCAAAAGCTGCCCATCTAACAACGCCTTAGCTACCTGCAGTGACATCACAAACACATTTAGATAAGATAGATCCAAACAAAAAAACAAACCAACATTTTGGATAATTGCAATGACAATGTCCTCATATTTACCATGCGACCAACAAATTTGAAGTATGACAGATGCTCATTTTGGTAAACAGAGTTGGGATTCGGCTGGAAGGTGGCATCATTTCCAACGGTAGTGAAAAGCAACGCTCCTTTGTCAAATATAACTCTTGACAGTAACTGATACCATTCTCTTGTAAGACCACCAGCATCAACACCTTCCTCACCTTGAAACTGCACATTCAGACGTCCTCTCAGATCCTGTAGGGAGCGCATACGTAACTGGTTGTATGAATCTTCCAACATATAAGCTCGGCGGACACTGATACGCAGTGGACGAGAAATGTGTTGATCATGCTGGTGCTTTATCCTTGACCTGAAGTAAGCTTTCTTGTTGTCAAAATCAATCAGCCTTGGTGCCTTGAGCATCATCGAAAGGGACTTCTCCAGTAAACTTGGGTTTTGCCTAACAAATAAATTCAAAAGTCGCTTATGCTTCTCCGCAAACTTTGCAAATGTAACGGAGCCATCAATTTTCTTCTGAGAATCTACACTGGTCTTAGATGATAAACTAAGAACAGACTCCTTTACTTCTCCAGCTGTCACATTCCCCTGATCCTGATGTAGTACTGACGGAGTTTGAATTTTCTCACACAGAACAAAGAAAGCCTCAATAAGAGGTAAGAACCTCTGACTTCCCGGAGAAAGAGGGGACGGAGGAGCGACCCCTAGGGCATGATCACCGGGGTTTACATTGGACACGGTTGTTGTCGCTGCAGTATGATCCAGCTGCAACTCAGTCATGCTGATACACTGGCTAAGTTCCTGCCAAAGGGGCTCTAATGCCATGTTTAGTCTCAGCATAATGTTTTGTTCCTCCTGTTCTGTTTCCTTTTCGTTTCCAGGATTGCTACTGGAAGTTAGTGAGCTAAGAACCTGTAGAACACGGAGAATTGAAGCACCTGCCATGGAACCTGTACTGTGACTAATTTTCTGTGTATTGCTTAGTGTTGCCAGCTCGCGGACAGTTGAGTCACTCAACCCACTTGCCAACTGTGAGAGTTCTATGGCGAAAAACTTCCGATGAGCCACATCTACGGCAGCCAGCTTTTTAAGTACCTCTCCTGCTAATAGGTAAATTTTATCTGATAACCTATGAAGGTATCAAAACATTTGAGTCAGTCTAAGATATTCAGGGATAAGAAAAGACCTAAGTTGTGTAGTAGACTACTGCATACATACGTAAATATAAGAAGAAAAGACCAAACTCAGGAAAGCAATAAATAAAAGAGGAGAGTGGTGTCACTTACCCTTCATATCCAAGAAGAAGGCAAAGATTGCAGAGATCGGACCGTGGCAACTGCATGAATATTTTATATATATCAGCACAATTCTTGTTTCTTGCAACAGATAGCTCATGAGCTTCATCCACTTGCTCAGATTCAGCATCTTTTCGTGTTTCACTTGAAGCTTCTTCACCAACTGGATTCTCTTCTGATTTCTCAGGTACACCTGATGACGGAGACCAACCCTCAATTCGGGATGCTGCTGTGTAGACAATTACTTGCAGTAAACCCGTGACCTAAAAAACATGCAGATAATATGAGAGCTATAGAAACTATCTAGAGACTGTAGAGAGAAGATTTCTACTATTCTGAAAATCATGCTAAACATACCAGCGCTAGATGTGATGTACTTTGCAAAAGTTGAGGCCGATTAAGCAGTTTTAGGAAGACAACCAGAGGTATCTCCTGATTCCGGGAGTCTGTCACATGAGTAACTTTCTCCTTATTCTTGCCTTCACATACAGAGGGTTTTGGGTTTGAGAACTGGGACACAAGTGACGAATCAAAATAGAACAACATGTCAGCAACAGCCGAATGATTGGTAGCCAAATACGTCAAAACCTCTAGCACCCGACGGAACACTAAAGGAGGAAGACCTGTGTAAGAAACAAAGAAACTCAGACGGTGCTCTGGAAGCTGGCGAAAATAGTAAACACAAACATTCGATAAGAGGTACTACCATTCAACAGTTGGGATCGTCCATAAACAACATTTGATTGACAGCCATAGAGTCTATGCGGATTACTTATTGCCAACTCGCTCGGTGATGTTTCCATCTCTGGTCTAATCAAATCCAACAGAAGTTGAACCAAGTTGGCTCTTATAACACGGTGAGCACACAGATTTAAGAGAAGCCTCTGCAGAAGGCCTTTCCCCAATGGCTGATACAGTAAAATAACATAATTATGAGAAGCGATGAACAAATACTTATGATAATTCCACGAAAATAATCAATCGGACGTTGGGAAACAAGAAACACCAAAACGGTTGATATGTTTCTTCGCTAGAAAGGGGTAGGGAAAATAGACAGGAATAACATCTTACCTGTGCAAGTCGTAGTACCCTAATTAGTGCTTTCAATGCCTCAGCATCCACAAGAGGGTCTCCTTCCATCTCTTTTACTTTCAAGCCATCTGCAGAAGATGAAACATCCCTCTGACCAATAGTGAGTCCGATATCCCTGTTCATCCCTGTCAGCCTATTATAACCCAAACCATTCCTTCGATTACTATGACTACGAGCCTGATAGTGACTCATTGCTCGGTCTCTGAGCATCTGCGCTTCTGCAAGTAAAGGTGAAGGCAACGCTGCCAAAACTGCTTCTGAAGAAGTTAAGAGAACCTGCAAGCAGAGATACAAACCTCTTCACGTTAAAACCAGTTCCAATCCCAAACCCAAATTACCTAATTCAAATAAAGGTAGAGAGACAAACCTCTTCACGTAAATCAGCAGGTAAGGTAGCAATAATTGAAGCATTATCCATGTCAACTGGCTGTCCTTGTGACTGCTGTACCATCCTTTGTACCCTTTGTTGAGCAAGAACTTCTGTTTGGATATCTGGGGGAAGCGCTGCTAAAAATTCAGGATCTATGTCCTCTACCGAAGGTGGTTCATAAGTTGGGGGATGAACGGACTGAGCTTGCTGAGAAGCAAGGACTTCTGCCCGTAGATCTTCAGGGAGCGCCTCTAGAAATGTAGGATCTATGGAATTCGCTTCGGGTGCCCTGCCGTCCAACGCCAAGCTACCTTCAGCAACTTGCTCATCATTCCTCGCATCTTGGGTAGCTTCCATGGATGAGAGCGCATTGTTATCACGGGCTAATACTGAAGGTCCCACACTCTGATTTCCCTCTGCACCATCACTACTCATATCTACATCCCCACTTGGTTGACAATTGGAAATGGGATCATCTACTGGAATTGGCGTCCCCGTACCAGAGACATTTTGACTACTGGACGTATCAGGTAGGCCCTGGGCAGTGGAGACGAGATCCATAGGTACTCCATCACCTTCCCCAATTTCCATTCCGTCAATCTCATTTGGGGTACTGTTCATAGGAAGAGGCTGCAGAAGTTCAGGGGAAGCTGGATTAGCTCGAGCTTGAGAGAAACTTCCAGCCGTTACATCGGGTGGGCTATTCAACATTTCATGCGCTTCACTTTGTTGGCCACCGTCGTTACCATCCCCCAAAACGCTTTCGCTTCCAACAGATGGATGCACGTCCGGATGCTGCTGCTCTTGGACTTCCGTACTATTAGTTTCCCTTTCGACAACAGTATCTGCTGGAGCAGAAGTACGAAGGTTGGAAATAAAATGTTCTTCTATCAGATGGGCAATCGACGCAGACTGGCTACTTGGTTGAGGATGACCTATATCAGTCCACCGACTATTACCAACCCCTCTTCTTAATGAATCCATATCCACTACAGAATAATCAGTCAAAGGAGGAGCTACCCCACTACCTCCTAAGTGATCACTGAAAGGATTACTTGGTACTTGATCAAATGGTAGAATCGGCGTATCAAACATGTAAAACTGTGATACATCATTGCTGCCAGCACTTGCTGAAACTGAGGCCGTATTGCCAGTTTGCAAAGGTCTCGAGAAGAGCGGATGCTGAAAGCCATGTACTTCGGAACCAGATTGATGGAAAGAATTTCTGTCTGTTTGACGTCTAGGCTCAAAGCCCAAGGGTCTCTGCAGAGTAACCATATCGCCCACATTCACTCCTTCAAACGGCTCAGTCGTAAAATCATCAATAAATCCATTTCCACCACCAGATCGCCCATCAAGAGCTTCCCTCCACTGCACCTCCATTACACGATCCTCGTGGATATCATCCTCATCTTCTTCAATCATGTCATTATTATATTCATCTCCGAGAGTATCTTCAGAGTCTTCGACATCAGTTCCTAAAAGAGCCATAACACCTGCAGCTCCGTCTTCCACTAAATCTGCATCCTCATCATCCTCCAGTCCGGGTCCGATGTCATCAAATCCTTCCTCATCATCCTCTTCGTCTCCCATGTCATCATCTCCATCATCTCCGGCCATATTTTCAACATGAAAACTCATTTCAATTTGATCACGTTCAATCTCTTCTCCCATGAAATCCATCTGAATAGGTTCAGGCAGCATTATCTCCTCGCCTTCTATCCTCATCTCCTGAGGCATAGCCTGGGTTTGACTCGAACCCCTTCCACCTCCGCTTTGAGAGGAAATTTGAGGCTGCTCCTGCACATTCTCTGCGGCATCAGTTACTTGTTGTAGACTGCTATTGTTTCGGTTTGACTCATCAACTTCAGCCTCAGTTGAAGTTCCACGACTGTCATGTCTCTCATTAGAATCTGTGCCCTTTGTCTCGTTTGACCCTTCTGATTTTAGCTGCTCAGCAGTATTTGCAGCCCTCGTCAGTGTCTCAAGAGACTTGAGGATAAGAGTGACAAGCTTTGGAGAATCAGGGTGGTCGAGATCAATTACGTGAAGAATGCTGGTCAGACACTTAATAATTCCCCCATCTATCATGCTCTTTGCAACGTCAGGTGAGCAAACACAACCAGGTAAGTTGCTGGAAGATGAATTCTTTGTTAATATCGAATAAACCAGGCCAGCAAAAGCAACAACTCTTTTATCAGGTAACAGAACACTTTTACTAGAAGAACTCTTTCCCAAGGAAGCCAACACAGATAAAACCCTCGAAAGCTCACTGATTATTCTTCTACGTCCTTCACTGGAACGGCTACAAAAAACGACCAGAAACCAGGAAGCCTTTTCTGACAACTTCTCCTTCCAAACTTCAGATCCAACAAAATTTTCGAGAGATATAGGAAGTAATCGATGAATGACATGGTAAATTAACCCTCCACTGCCAGGTGAATTATCAGGTAGATCGGATCCCCGAAGCTGAGATATTAATTCTGTATCCCGCCTCAGTATGACACTGGTACCATGCAAGTACATGATAACAATATCACTCAACAATTTCAAAATAAATGTTGCCCTGGCCAATTCTTCAGATCCAAATTCTGCTTCCTCCGGATCACCAACTTTTGACTTACCCTTCACTTTAGCTGCCGGCTCATCAACTTCCATTGCAATTAAATTGTTCTCATCAACTTCCTGCCTCTCCACCCTAGGAAAACTTAAGACAATATCAATAAGCTGATCGATGACTTGGATGAAGTTAGCAGGGACTCGTCTGTGGCTTTTCGAACATTTCCCTGACCCATCATGAAGCTTATTTTCGGATATTCGAAGGGGTTCGTTCAGAGACAATCCCTGCTCACTGCTGGAAACTTTTGGCTTTTCTTTCTCCTTCGACGGAATGACAAAGTCCCTCCCTCCTGATGACTCCAGCTGACAGGTAGAAGCCACGGCTTTCATGAAAACCATAGGATCTCTCGAAATTACAGGTGCCATTGTTGTCAGAAATGTCCGAGGTAATACCCTACCTACTTGTCTCTTTCCACTCAAGGTCTGTCGTATTTCTGATTCCATAGCAATTTGGAGAGTCTGTGGATCTTCAACCAGATGACGTACAATGACAGACGCAACAGTATCATACCCAGGGAAAAGACATTTTTTGGGAAGATTAAAAAGTGATGATAAACCTCCATCTTCCAGAAACTGGATAGCTAAAGCATGAGTTTTAGTTAGACGTGCACATAACTGAAGAACAGCCTGCATGATCATTTCTGGAACACACTGCTTTATGAGGCCACAGGCGATTAGTAGAGCTTTTTGACCCTCTTCCATGGTCAGATAGGCTGTAGATTTTCCAAAAACTGATTCCAAAGCCTGGTTTGACTCCCCTTTAGCAACATCTGAAGATAACACTTTCTTTAAAGCTGCTGCTGAGTCTTGCGGATAGTCGCTCGGCTCCAAAGATCCACCATGATTTCCTTCCACAAATTCAGACGAGATTCTTGTCCGAGCCTGCAGCATCATGCTCAAGATAAGAAGCAAAGCACTTATGCATTTTGGAGCCAGAATCTCACTTTCAGATTCATTCTTAAGCTTGAAATTCGTCAAGATATCAATTGCTACAGTCACAATTCCATCCTGTGCAGCAATTTCTCGTGTGTTGTCATCCTCTGAGAGAACTAATGCTAGAATGTGTGGTAGCATAGTCAAAGCACCAGTATCCTTGGAGAAATCAACTTGTACTAGCTTCAGTTGCTGAATAAGATACGACACAATTTTCGGCCGATCTTCCCCTTTGTTTCGGCTACAAAGTGTTACAAACAAATCCATCAATGGGAAAGCCATAGAATCATCACTTTGAAATAACTTCACCGATGCAGCAATAACTTCATCAACAGATGGTTCTTTTGGATCCGCATCTTCCAGAGGGACATCTACAGGTTTTGGAGTTTCAGATGCATTGCCAAGAGATAATGCAAGTGCTTGAGCCAGCTCGTCATCTTCCTGCACAGTATGCTCAGGATTGGCAAACAACCACTCCATAGCCATTTCGACACTGTTTGTTCCAACTCTTCGTAACGCGTCTTCTGCCCTTGACCTTGAAAATCCCATTTCAACAATCATACCAACAATGGTTTCGTCAGGCTGTAGAGGCAAGGCTCTTTGGTTTGAACCCTGGGTTTGATTTTGCGTAGCATCCACAACACCAGAGTATATATGCGTAACAAGGGAGGTAACTGAAGCCACAAAATTAGGATTGCAAACAGGAAACATAGGGTGGTTCCATATACGTAGTATGACATCCAGAACCTGCGACTGGAGATTTCGCACGAAAGTCTCAGGTTCCCTTGGTACAGGATGAAGTTCAATCGACAAACCAATTGAAGCTTGCTCTTGCTGAACAAGAAGCTGTGTCTGAGAAGTGGAGGCTGGAGATAACAGAAATGTAGAGTTAACAAAATAGTCCAGTGCTCGGCAATAGATTTGCAGAGTATCCACCAGACACGTCTTGCGAGACCATATGTTCCTTTCACCTGGCTTCTCAATCTCAGTACCAGATGCAGTAACAGAAAACGGCACTGTCCAAAGCAACTGGCTTGTCGCTTCAAATGTGGTGAGAAGTTGCTTTAATGTTCCATGGACATAAAAACTATTTATCATAGCTGTGAAGCAGACTTTCCTTCGAGTATCAAATGTCAGGGAAGCCATGTCATCTACCACTTTTCCAAGGTACCGGCACTTTACGGACAGAAATATATCATGCCCAGCAGTAACACTCCCATCAAAGTTAAGAGCTTCAAGAAATACTTTAGCTATGACATTCCCAAGCGTCTTCGATGCAGAATTCAATGGTGCTCCGTCAATTCTGCGACGGTTAGCAGAGGTGAATCCTTTCACAAGGGCAGTGAAAAAAAGACGTAGTGTACAATTCAACTTGTCTAAAATTTCAGCAGTCAGGACTCCAGTGCTTTTCTTTTTCAGCTCACGGGAAGATGACGTACCTGGTAAATCAGGTGGAATTTCAGAATCAAAATTAAAAGCCTCCAGGCGTCGACGAGTTCTCCCACCCCTCGTTCGGGAAATTGCTTGTCGTGTACGACCATGCATACTCTCGACGGAACTCATAACAGACAGAATATCACGACCACCACGCCAAATAGATTGAGAGGTACTGCTTCTAATGGATACAGGGTTTGTGTATCTAACTGCTAAAGCATTGCTTGAGTCCTCATCACTCTCTCTTTCAACAGTACTAGATGAGGGTAAAATTGAATTATCAGGTCCTCGATCAACACTATTTCTCTCATCTTCCTTGGTCTCACTAGACAAAGCCATCTGCCAAATTATTTGCTTGTATGTTAGACCAAGTTCTTTCAGTACATCAGCATCAGCAGCACTTAATTCTGCGATAATTGAATATGTTCCTTTCAACAGAAAGTTTGAGAGGGACAACATGCCTTCTAGGCAGGAAAGAGATCTCAAAATCGTCATCTGGGCCGCAGACTCTAGATTAAGAAGCTGAGTGCCTTTAATGGCACCCAAAAGCTCATTTGTGCCCTTCAGACGTTCTCGTAAGTAGGAGCACACTGTCCGGGATAGACTAGCCAAATGCTGAGGGGAGAAGTTCTTAAAAGCGACAGAAAAGCTTTGACCAAGGGATGCTGACAGAGGCATAATGGGTAAAGAGAGTAGCTGCAAAACAGCATCAATTCCTTTCTTCTCAACAAATAGGGAACATACTTCTGCATTCTGAAGAACTGTTTCAAAGAGACGAGCAACATTGCGCACACAATCTGGAAGAAACAACTCTGTGTTTGCTGGAGAAGCAGTAGAAGATGGTTCCGCCTCGTCCGAAATGGACAAGCTCTTCTCATCAGCGTCAATTTCCATAGGAGCGGTAGAAGCATCAGTAGGCACATCTGCTGACACAGAATTGAAGGCCTCCATCCCAGATCCAATAATCAACATGGAATTCAGGATTTCAATGAACATATCAACTCCATAAGTGCGCAACGAAGATTGGTGTCTTAGGAGTTCAGCAAGCCCAATTGACAAAGCACTAGGTGTATCACCAGTAAGAGCCCGCAGATAAGACGAAGAAGTAAATATTTTGATAAAACACCTCAGTGCATTTCGGTCCTTGACAGCTTGAAGACCGCTATTGTTGAGACACAGAGCATCCAGGGACTGTGGGATGCATGTAATGGCTTCCGCAGAGAAGATGACCTCATCAGAGATAGCATCAAGAAAGGCAGAAGTTACACCAGCCGAGTCTAAAGCATTGAAACAAGTTGGATCTTGATGAATGAGATCACTCATGACAGTGGCAGCAAGCGAGAATACTCCACCCCCGAAATATTCTGCTCTCTTGAAGATAATGCATAAGCATTCAGGCAGCAAGCTCTCCTCGGAACCATAGAGGTTAGTATTACCAGGAGCATAAGTTCCAAGAGAGATTACACATAACAAGGCTTTTAACAACAATCTCCTGTGATACGAAATTAATGCCTCAGAATAGGGAAGATGTTCAGTATCAGGCCGATTAAGAGAATCACCAAGGACATGTGAATCCCTCCCATTACTGTCTGAATGGCAAACTTTTTCGTTGACATCGTCTTCGGTAAGAGAGACTTCCAGTTTCAACCGAAAGATAGTATCATCTAAGCCACCCAAATCTCTGAACAAAGCAGCAGCTGGATTGCTGTAATCCATTAAGGCTTCTAATATATGCACAGCGGTACTGACCAAATGCAAGTGCTGGGGATCGGTATCTTTGATGAGAGGCACTAGAATTGGAATAAGACCAGCTTCTCGCATGGCTGACCATCCAGACGACGATGAAA
This sequence comes from Raphanus raphanistrum subsp. raphanistrum, assembly GCA_019706035.1. Taxonomy (NCBI): domain Eukaryota; kingdom Viridiplantae; phylum Streptophyta; class Magnoliopsida; order Brassicales; family Brassicaceae; genus Raphanus; species Raphanus raphanistrum. The sequence goes on along the minus strand of CM033985.1, from coordinate 206,722 downwards.
CCAAGAGAGTAACAAGGGATAACAAGGCTTCCGCAAAAGCCAGAGACCACTTGGAAGTTTTACGAATAACGGAATCAATAGCTTTCTGCATAAGGCCAGACAGTAAACCACGACGCCCGCCCGAGGTGAGTGCAGTTAAAACAGTTGTCAGCCGAGCTCGATCTTGCGATAATGCAACCAAGGAAAGCAGGCAGAGAATCCTTATATTTTCTGGGACAGTATCCTCATAGCTCACCAGTGTAACTAACTCATTTACAAACTCGGGTTCTCCATTAAAGAAAGAAACCAGATTATGGGTGTCGCCACTAGCTTGAACCAAAACAATGAATGCATATAAGCGGATGCGTGTATACTGCAGCCGGGTCGACAAAGATGAAAACGCCCTTGCAAATCTCAATCTGGTCAACAACGTGAACCTTAAACTGGGAGGAACGTTATGATGAATGACTAATTTGTTCAGAAGTTGGAGGTCAGACTCTGACCGAAAGCTGACATGAGGTACATGGATAACTTGTAAACCGCCCGGAAGGTCACTTGATGATTGAGCAGAAGCATAAAACTCAAAATGAAGAGTAGAACCTAGGTGGTGTGAAAGCTGATCACAAGTGTTTTCTGTAGCACAAGATGTCAAGCCAAGACCTTCCTCTTTTCCACCCCAGCCTTGCGCAAGTGAAAATAGTTTTGAATTCAGAGAAGCATCTCTTATGAAGTATTTTCCATTTTGCCTCTTCAGACAGGAAGCCAACGTGTGCAGAGAGGCTTCAAGGACATCTGCATCAGTAGATGCAAGGAGGAGAGAAAGATGCTGCTGCATTTATGAAGCAAAGAAAACGTGTGTGAGAAATAGTCAGGAAGACACACAAATAATATCCAATGATAGAGATATATAGGGGGGGGGGGGGCATTATTACCTCATAAGAAGTATAAAAATGTATGTTTGTGCAATTATCAAAGACAAGTCTGATAACACGGAGAATCTGAAGAAGAGCATCCTTTGGGAGAGAAGGAGAAGGAGAAGATTCCTCCACAAAGTCTTGCAGATCCTTCCTTGCTTTAACGTACTTTTCAAAATATGTGTCGAAATGATTGAAGAGATCCACCCAGTGATGGAAGTCACCCTATATATATAAAAAGAGAGGCATAATAAATCACACAAAAAAAAAGGAGAGGTAGATATAGAGAATTAAAAGAAAGAGAGATTGAATAAAAAAAAAGGTACCTTGTCGAAATCCCAGTGAAAACAGGAAAGGGGCTCTTGAATTTGGTCGAGTGGAACAGCAGTGACGCTATTGATGAAAGATTTGATCTTGGGAGGCTGGTAGAATTAAATTGAATCAAACAAGGATTGGTTTAACACATGCAACTAATGTTTTGATCAAATAAAAAAAAAGACATTACCAACGCCTCCAAGAACTCAACCCCCCCCCCCCCTCCCCCCGTATCAAAACAATCAATCAAGGCCCCCCAACATCATATCAATTTTTTTTTAGAAAAACAAAGAAGAGCTATACAAGTAACCGCTAGTTCCAGAGAGAGATATATAGACAGAGAGAGAGTAATCCAAAATTGATAAAAGGGTTTAATTACAAGGCTTACCACTTCTGAAGCCATCCTCATGATTAGAGAGAGTGGGGTTTAGATGGCGATCACTGATTAATGAATCACTTGTTCAAGGCCAACCAATCGAATCGCTGAGAAGCGAAAGGAGAAGAGTATCGGAAGCAAGGTGGGGGCGGGGGGGTTTTGAGGATCGCTTAATCGAAATTTTGATTTGATAAGTAGAAAGCCAAAGGCGCTTTCTCCCTCTTTTATACTTGTTCCAATGCCGGTTTACCTTTCTTCTCATAATACTAGTTTCATAGCCCCCGCGCACGCGCGGGGCCGGGTGCATTGTCGACGCGGAATGTATTTTTGTGTACGTGATTTTGTTATTTGATTAGGTTGATGAATATTTACGGGATATAGTATTATTATAATTTCTGGAGTTGTAAGAGATGAGAAAATTAATTCCGAGTTTGAAACTTGTTTGTTTTTTAATATTATTAGCATGTATCGGCTCATAAATTACTTGCCCGACACACTGGGCAACTTATATTTGTCTGAAGCCAATGATCAATGCAAAGAAAATGAAATTTATGTCCGCAGTTGAGGGTTGAAATGGTCACGTCGGTGTAGTTCTCAAAGCAGATGGAGCATAAATGGGTTTCCTCTTCAATTGTCGGCGGTCTATCAGTTCCTTCTAGATCGGTGATGATCAGATCTACATCAAGTCTTGCGGTTGCATTTATATTGTAGTCTGTGATGGTCAAAGTAACTTGAAGATCTTGAGGTATAATATTATTGTTTTCTCTAAGTAACCTCATCACATATTTGTAAGTCTCTTCTATTAGAAACGTTGAGTCGGGGTGATGAATATCATGGTATGATAACATGAAATCCAATGACTCAGGGACCAAATCATTGTAATTACCTACATCGTCAAAAATTCTTGGTACCTGAAAATCGATGACTGATTGCTGTGTGTTCGGTCTGTGTATATAGACTTGGAGGAATTGTCCTCGATTTGCTCCTAACGATCTTGAAAATCGATGAGTAAGTAGTGGAGTGTTGTTCATGTTGTGTTTGTTGTGAAAGCTTAGCACAATATATTTTTGTTTTATAGGTGATTATTAGTTGTTTTTTTCTTAGTTTTTTTACGTTTGTTTATGTATTGTATTTATTAGTGAAACTTCTAAACATTAAACTTCTAATTTGGGTAATTTATTATAACAAAATGTTAAGTTTCTTAAATGCATTATATGGTAGTAATGTTTTGTGAAGTAACTTAAACTTTCTTCGATAAGTGTAGAGTATTTAATAAACGGTATTGGATTAATTGATGTTGTTTAGGTTGTTTTTTTTCCTAGTATATGATATATATTATGTATTTCTGTATTGAAATAAAATGAAGATCAAATCTGTATAGTAATAGAAATAGTAAGTGGTTTGGTTAATTTCTTGATATATTAACCACCGAATTTAAACTGGTTAATTGTAATGTTGAATGGGTCTATTAGCAAACATGGGTCTAAAGAGGTGGGCTCAGATTAAGTTGGGTTTAAAAAGTTATGTTATGTTTTGTTCGTGAAAATATTTTTTTTGAACAATTGAACTGGAAAAAAATACGTCCGGACAACTTCGTTTCCTCCGTGGTCGTGTATACGTCTCCTCCGCGATACCTGCACTGATTATTACATAGGTTTTTTGAGTTTAGTGATGGGGGTTTGCTCTAGACTGTTATTGTAAGGTGAAAACTTACTTCAGCTATGGTTGGTCCGCATCGGCACGGAATCATTAATTCTCCGAGGGTTCGTCGTTGTCAGAATCTGCAACAATAAAGGTTTTTAATTTATTTGTTTATAATTTATGATAACTAAATCATTTTTTCCTGATTCTAGTATATATGTTTTTGGGTGAATTTCTCTGATTTCGAACTCCTAATTTCAGATGTTTTAGCCGGTATTTCATGGAGTCAGAAAATAGATGTGAAGATCTAGTCATCAGGAACGTACCGGTCGATCGTGGCAAGCCTTTGAATGCCTCTCTGTAGACGATGTTGGCTATTGTTCTGCTCTTCTCTCCTGTTCTGCTCATGTCTAAAATTTTGAGGCCTTTCGGTGTAGTAACTCTCGACAGTGCCACGTACAGCTGACCGTGGCTGAAGACAGGTTTTGGCAAGTATAGTGACACGTTTGACAAAGTCTGACCTTGTGATTTGTTGATTGTCATCGCGTAACAGACCCGGATCGGAAACTGCCTTCTCTTCAACGTGAAAGGATGGTTTGATTCCGTTGGCGACAGTATAATCCGTGGCAGGAGAATAGGCTCTCGCTTCGTTGTCGATGTAAGCATTTCTGTCTTGATAACCTTTTCTCCCATGTGTGTCACTATAAGTCTTGTGCCGTTGCATAAGCCTTCGTTTTGGTTCAGGTTACGCAGGAGCATGACTGGGACACCCACTTTGAGACGTAGCTTATGAGCTGGTAAACCTGGAAACTCCAATGAGTTTAGATATTCCAATGGGTATGACATTTTTAATTCTTCTGAATCCTGCTCATTTTCTGCAAAGCTGTCCGCACTGAAGTACTCCTTCTCTTCTCCAGGTACTTGAGACACCAGATAATTGTTGATCTCGTCAACCGTGATATTTCTTGGTGTCAAGATGGCTGTTTCCCTGAGTTTTTGCCGATCTGTTTAGTCATTTGCAAAATCCGAAAATGCAGAAGAGCAAAGTGTCTCCAAAGGGTCTGAATTGACAGGGAGTAGAACAGTGTTGTCTATGAATATTTGATCTTCTGGTGTTTCACTGTTGGACATTAGCTGATGTTCTGCTTCTGCTCTGCCATCGCCAACCTGAAGAATCCAGTCTGCGAAAGCCTTTTCATCCGGATCTACACGCATGTTCTGTGTGAGAAGGAATATCTCGCAGTTTCTCCATAAGAGCGAACGATTAAGAGCTGCGTTGACTGTTTCTGGTCTTGTTCCTTGTGGGATTACTGGCAATATCTGGCGGAAGTCACCTCCTAGAAGAATGGTTTTGCCACCAAAAGGTTTCGTTGATGCCGATGGATCTGAGACAGACAAAATATCTTTGAGAGTACGATCAACAGCTTCAAACGCGTGGCGATGTGCCATAGGTGCTTCGTCCCAGATGATCAGGTCTGCTTCGCCTAGGAAGTTTCCTAAGACTGTTCCGGGTTTAACTTCGCAGTAGGTGTCTTCGTAAAGCTTGAGTGGGATACCGAATCTTGAGTGTGCTGTTCGTCCTCCAGGTAAGAGAAGCGCGGCAATGGCGGAGGATGCTACGGGGATCACCTTCTTTCTTCTCGATCTTAAAGCTGCGATGATTGTTCGGTACAGAAACGTTTTACCTGTACCTCCTGCTCCATAAAGAAAGAAAAGCTTGCCTTCGTTCTCATACACGGACTTGATCACTGCATCATAGACTGCTTGTTGTAGCTGGTTGAGTTTATCAAAAAGCTTCTGGTGGGTCCTGGCTTCCTCGGTTATGTCAAAGTGGTTGTGCTTCTCCATTGCTTTTTTTTTCATGTCATCCATAATAGCTTTGTTAGGAAGTGGCATTCCCGTGAACTGAGTCAATGACTTCTCAAAACCTTGTAACATGCTTTCTATCTCGATGAGAGTGTAATGCTGGAGTTCGCATGATGTCAGCTGAAGGCCAGGGAATCTAAGCACACGTCTCTGGTGCATGAGCACATCTTCTGCCATGTCCTGCCAAGAGTGTTCCCAAAGTTTTTGTGGATCTGAGACTTGACAAAAGACGAGGATGAGCACAAAAAGATAACGAAGACTTCTTGGAGATGAGAACTGTGATGCATCCGACATTGAATCATGCCAGTCCTTGTCTGACCCGAGCAAGCCTCTTGCATAGCAGGCTTCTTGGAAAGAATCATACTTGATGTCACCCACTGTGTACAAATCATCATAGCTTGTAGGGCCTCGAAGCAGGCTCACCAAAATGCCAAGGTAATATTTGTCGCCAGCTGCTGGGTTTATGTTGACGATTCTCCCAATGCTTCCTCTCTGCTTTCTTCTTGTGTAAATTTTGTTTGAATTGTCCCACACAAAATAAAGCAGCATCTCGATGTATTTTATTTTCCTAACCTCCTCGTAGAGTCTGTTCATTTCGAACCACTCGGTTAACATTGTTCTCCCATGTAGGTACCGGGTCTGGACATCCTCAAGGTCTTCATCCTCATCAAAAATAGCCGTTTGTTCTCCAGGAAGGTGGACTGGCAACTTCTGTACCGCTGGGGTGTTGTGGTGAATGTCGAAAGCAAATATTCTCCACATTGATTCACAGGCTGAAAGGTACCTACCCTCAATAAAATCATCTATCTCATTCCTTGGCTTTCCTTTTTTACTATCAGAGGGACCAGATTGATCTTTGTTCTTTACGAACTTGAATGCGGCTCTATCAACACCTTTTGTAATGTACTTGAAGAGATATTTGATGGCGCTTGATTTGTTGCACCATTCGACGTTGACATGCGCCTTGTATTTTTTCAGTATCTCGATGTTGTGTGGGACGACAAACTGGTTATCTAGCTTTATGTTTCCCTTCTGAACGAACTGATCTGTGTTCCGGCGCTTATAGACGATGTAACCAGTGTTGTTGACTTGGGTGTGCGGGACATAGCTGCGGGGGAACTTCTTAGTACAGACACCATCTTCCATGCACGGAGAATTTTTCCTGTCTTTCCCACAGGGGCCATGCATCATGTGCTGCTCCACCAGACAATAAGCTTCTGGATCTTTTTCTCTGTCGGGAAGTTCTGCCGAAACGATTCTGTTAATGTCTCTAGCTGTTGGGTTTCTGAAGTCTCCTTCGAGCCATAAAAGTATGTGACAATGTGGTAGCCCTCTCTTCTGGAACTCTATGGTGTAGACAACTGGTTGTTCAGAAATGAAAAGGTTAGTATTTTTGAAAAAACCGTTTAGAAATAGATGCCGTGATGTATAGGATTAATTTTTTAAAAAATTGTATGTCGCAGGGATCAAACCTGCTTTAGCACGGGGGAAGAAGACGCCTTTGTTGAAATCTGAAATCATCTCGTCAAGTTTCATCTTGAACACTCTAGCCTCCAGGTCGGGGCGGTCGTTGGGATCGTCAGAGCCATACATTTTCAGGTGGTCAGATATCTCCTCCCATTTAGGATTGGTTGTAAAAGTGATAAATAAGTCTGGATTACCTTCCCATCGACATATTGCCATCGCATCGTGATATTTTTCCGCCATATAACGGGGACTCCCTGTATGACTTGAAGGTAATATGACTCTCTTCCCAATAGATTTTGCATCAGTGTCACCATTCATGACTGCATCTTCTACATTGTTGTACAGGTCAGCCCTGATTTTCTTCTGATTTAATCGAAACCAACGCAACCTCTCCTGTTCTATGCATGTGTAGGCGTCAACGATATACTGGTGCAATAACCTTTTCGAACCCACGATAACCATGCCTTCATCTAAGCGAGTCTGTATCTGGTAAGCAAAGAATTCTCTCTTTGTGATGTATTCCCTTTTCCTTGTGTTCCCATCAGTATTAGTGACAGGTATGTTTTCATTGAAGCCCGCCTGCCCATATGGGAATAGGAGTGGATATTGCAGAGTCATAAAGAGTGGATGCATATCACTTATATGCTGCAGTCCTGACGATCTGTGTTGAACAACTATATCTCTCTCGCCCATATCCTCGTTGAAGTCACCAACGATTAAGCCTGCTATTTCATCTGTCTGAGGCAAATCATATTGACGATTACGTTTGGACTTGCCGGTCAGTTTTATGCTGAATTCCTCGCAGCCACCAGACTCATGAAGGTCTCTTGCTTTCCTGAAAATCTTGGTAAGACAGTTGTAAGTGTCCATTGTTTCCACCAGCTCTTTCACTATAGTAGGATCCAGTTCACCTACTTTAGCTGTTCGACTGACTGTTGAAATTCTATTCCGGATCTCATTCGCGGTATCAACGATGTATAGCTGACTGAATTTTGGAGTTTTCCCTGGTTCAGGTACCAAAGATCCGATCCTGTGTGCATTTTGACCATGGATGCGGTAAGTGAAAGGACCTGTTTTGTGCATGACCGATTGATCCATCTGAGCCCCCATAGACGTGAAAGCTAAGATGGAGTTATATGTGCGGATATCACGTTGGAATTGTGTTGAGCTGAGGAGTTTTTTCAAGGATGGAGGAGCTTCTAGTTCAGGTGGGAGTTTTACACGTCCTTGTTGACAGCATATACTGAATAGAGGTGTCTTGTTTCTGGTTCCTTTTTTTTCCTTTTCCCAGACCAGAGCTTGGCAAAATGGGCATTCAAGAATCCCGTTATATGTCTGTTTCTGAGACCGTGGCTTCTTCGCCTTAGATTGTGACTTGGACCCTAAGAAAAATAGAAGTTGGCCTGAGTTAGGTAGATTGTTTGGAAGAAATTTGGTTAGTTTCAGAAAGCATTTCCATAGTAGACAATCACCTTTCCTATTGGGTTTTATTCGGATTGGTCTCTTTGATAGAATGATAGCTCTCCGCATAGACCTTGCTATTCTTTGGGTTTCTGCATGAACTATAGTTTTTAGTGACATCAGATTCGTAGGTATTATATAGAATCGGAGCTGACCTTTACGGTTTTGAGTTTCGTTGCTCGAGCCAGCAATCAGCGGAGCAGTGTCTGATGCATGTGAAGTGTTTCCCTTGTGCCGTTTGTTCCATCCTGTTGCAGATTCATCGTGTGTTTTTCTTTTTCCCATGATAAGCTTCTTCCAATGTTTATTGTAACGTCAACATTCTTTGATCAAGAAATGGAAATCCGTGGGAGTGACGCCGACTTCTGTGTTACCTCTCTATTTTGTAACCTACAATAAATGAGACTGTTGGGTTTATGTTTTGAAGCTTTTGTTAATGTTTGATCTTAACACCATGTTTTTTTTGTTTAGGTCCATTTTCATAAGGAAATCGAAATGTAAAACTGTCTACTTGTGGTTTTAGTGAATGCCTAATAATTGTGGTTGTATTATGAAGCAAACATTTGAGACCGAGCTCATGAAAATAGAATAATTGATTCTACACAGTAGCTACGTGATAAAAACTGGAAAATATGAAACAGGGTGATGGACTCTTGATGGTTTTCCAAGTGAGTGATTGAAGACTTGCAGTAATTGGGCCGTTATATGGGAGTGAATGTATAATATAGTTTAGTTATACAAGTTTAAATTAATTTATTATTTTTAATAAAATTACGTTTGTTTCTTTTTCCAAACCTGGAAGTAAGATGTTAAATATTAGGAGTGTTGTGTAAGGAACCATTTTTCAATGCCATGAGTAGAAAAGGTATAATAATAAGTATATTCTCTATAAAAGCAGCCACTCAATATTTCGAAATTATAACTCATTTGGAAATTTAAAGAATAAATCAATTCCGCTGTAATCAAGGGGGTTAAAAATTCCAAGCAATGGTAAAATGTAAATAACAGCTGAGAACCTCTACTTATTGCATTTTTTAAATCTTAAGTATGTAGGAAAAACCCAGACTCACTGCTAAACTATAAATCAAATAAAGCCCGTCAAGGATGCATTAATAATTGAAAACAGGAAAAATTATCCGTTCATGTGAAATGGCAAAAAGAAAAGCATAGATAGAGGTCTTGACATAGCTATTAGAAGCTTTTAATTAAGAAAACATAGATAAGGGGTTTGACGGGCTGAGTGGGGAGAGTCTTCACGATTACTCACGTCCACCACGCTTGCGTTTCTTCAATCCATCTGCCTTCCCTGTCCCCGAAGTTGAACCTGCCACTTCCACGTTTTCCTCAGCATGGGGAGGGATCCTCTCAAGTTGGTCCTGAGTAACATAAACTTGAACTGTTAATAAAACGATGAAACCAGCAAACATATTAACATGTTGTTTAGACAACCTTTCCATGGTTCGCCAAAGTGTCATCTTCAGTCATGGTAGAGACGGTGAAGGTCCGGTGGTTAGGAGTGAAGTTGAAAGGTGTCACACGTATGTGAAACACAAACTTTTTCCCTTCTAACTCTTCAAGACATGCTGGGAGTTTCTCCTCTCCACCGTCATGCACCTGCAGCAGATGAGCAATAGTCAGGAGTTATATTATACCCGCATAGAATGATATAACTGTTCTAGTTGTTTTAGTACCACATCAAGGGCAAGAGCAGCAGCATCCTGTTTAGTCATTTTTGACATCTCCTTATCGAAGACAACAAACGTGGCGCTGTCTTTGCCATCATCGACAGCGAGCTCAACACGGAACCTAACACAAAGGGTTGGAATTAAGGGTGAGAATATAAATATATCTGGGTTGATAACTGTTAAAGTGTAGACCATCTTACCTGACGACACCAGTGACGTCAGAGGTTAAACATCTGGTGCAGTCAAGGGATGTTCCATTCCTCTCCAATTTCTTGTTGCAGCCAGTGCATGACACAAATGACCAGCCATTTTCCTGGTTGACACAAACAATCTGTGCCTTGCAGAGAAAGTCAGCTTCCTGTTTCTGCCCAAGCGCAATGTTTTAGTCACCGGTAATTATGGAAAAACTTCTGAATTATACCAGAGTAAGGAAAGAGTGATGATTACCTGCTCATTGGAGTTGGAGATGTACGTGTTCAGATCCCCAATGGTGACAAGCTCTTTTCTCTTGATCCCTTCGAGAGTGTCAACACAAGTGTACGCCTGAGGTGCTGTAACTCCAAGACCGCCGCTAAACTCTGCTATCTCAGGGATGCTGGTGTCAAAAAAGAACGTAGTTCCTTGTGTGGAGTTCAGGTATAGGTTCCCTGTTTATTAAAAACACATGTAAGTCAGTCTTTTAGAATGTAAAAAAACTTGTAAGAATGATAATTCTGTTTATACATACACACATTCAGTGTGATCAAAAAAACCAAACTGACTAATAGGCTAGGCTACATTAATATTATTGTTTATAATTTTTCATTTAGGTGCGGTTAACTAATAGGCTAGCTACTCTTAAACAGCCTTATATAGATATTAGAAGATGCTCATATTATTTTTTACCTCCAAACAGCTTAGGATTAACAGAGGTCACCAACATCACGGACTGGGATCTATCCCCATCCTTCAAAAAACCCCTAAAGGTGGACGCAGCCTCATCCCACAACGAAACGTACACGGTTACATTCCTGTGACAGTACAAAAAGGCAGACAGGACAACAAAATAATAAGTTCATATGAAGACAAATTTCATACAAAGTGTCTTACATTGTAACACCATTTAAACTCAAAAGACACATAAACTCAGAAAGACCATTTCACAACCTTGAGAATATAACATCATTTAAAAGATAACTTACGGTTCGATTAGGAGGCGGACAACGATCCTGGTCGTGTCCGTGGTGTTCTTGAGATCAGAACCTTGGACAGAGCGAATCTCCCCTACGACATCTGGGGATGTAAAAATAATATTAGCAACTGTGAGTGATGATTTAACTACAAACTGTTATAAGAAAGTTAACAAACCTGGAAGCTCCAAGTTAGTATTGGCGAGAACTTGAAATTGGCCAATACGTCTCACCATGAAGCTGTTGGTTTTGATCACGGGGGCATCCACATGGACGTCAACAATACGTGTCGAAGGAAGGAATCGGATCAGAAACTGATGTTCGGTGACCTTGTACTTTTCGGACACCCTACCAACCTCAAAACGTTCCAATCTCACGATTGAACCAGACACCAGAGACGACCGGTAATAGCTGACCCGGTTAGCTGGGATAAAACAATGGATCACAGTGTCCTGTAATAAGAAAACATTATCTCATTAGCTTATCATAACAATTTTCACAGGAAAAAAAAAATAAAGATGAAGAGTTTTCACACACGACCAATGAATAATCAAGTTCATATATCGACTTTAAAAAATCCACGCAAGTATGTTGGAAAGAACCATCACCATCTCATCGAGGAGCAGAATGGTTATTCCCAGAAGCTCCCCATTCTTATTGATGTTCTTAGCATCCCAAAATCGGATGATCCTACCGACCACAGCCTGGGCGGATCTTCCAAGTCTGAGTGAATTGAAGGTGGAGTAGGGGACGGCAGCGACGGCGGAGACGGCAGCGACGGAGGGAACGGCGGCTGAGGCAGCTGGTGAAGTCATTTTCGCAAGAGAGTGAAGAAGCTGTAAACGATGTTGTGAGAAATTAAGAGAAAAGGTTGAGAGATTACCTCGAGAAGGCTATATAAATGAGGATTCGACAGGCGTTACGAAAGAGTCTTAATGATGGTCATTAAGTGATGAACAACGGAAGAGAAAAAGGAATCGTCAGGAGAACGAACTTGAACGTCACAGGCGGATGCCCTGATTAGTCCGTCGCCGTTGAGAGGAAGAGATATGGGCCTGCATAAGGACATGAATTCTAACAGACATAGCTCATTAAAAGACATATGCTCAAAGGCCTAAACAGACATAAAGCCCATTAGTTAGTCCTAAATTAACTATTCAGAAATTGTTAATGAGCTATCTCTCCGATAATGACATTCGACCGGAGGGGGTAGCTTATGTGAAATTCATAGGACTATATAATCATACTCATATTCAAATACTTGATTAACCTGAATATATATCTCTATTTCATTTGGGTTTATGTAACTGATTATACATGTAAATAAAATGGACTGACCTATCAATCTATAGAACTTTTGTTGCAATCTCTTGGTTTAGTATTAATATTATAAAAGCAGGCATGTCGATGACTACATTTGAAAGTAAATAAAATGGACTGACCTATCAATCTAGAGAACTTTTGTTGCAATCTCTTGGTTTAGTATTAATATTCTGTTAGTAGTAATCCAACTTAAACCAAATAAACCGAGTTCGGTTTGTCCTAATCCATTACGGTTTACATAGAAACCGGTGAGATTTCAAAATCAATTAGTATTATGTGTGAACCGGGAAACGGTTAACAAATAAAGTGAGATTAAATGTTAATTATGTTCTATACCATAAACAATGTCCTAGATACCTCGAGAAACACTTTTATGGTCATGGTTTAAATCTATAAGCAATGGTCAAATAGATATGCAGCTGATAAATCACATGAAAAAGCTACACCATTCGTAAAGTAGCAATTAAATAAAGCCCGTCAAGGATTCATTAATAATTAAAAACAGAAATAAAAAATCCTTGCATACGAAATGGCAAAACGAAAGCATAGATAGAGGGTTTGACAAAGCTAGTAGAAGTTCTCTTAAAAACATAGATAAAGGTTTTGACGGGCTCAACGGGAAAAGGTTTCCCAATTACTCACTGCCACCACTCTTGGGCTTCTTCTGAGCATCTGACTCCCCTGGAGGGGTGTCTGAAGCACACTCCTCATCCATCTTGTTTCCCAACATAGCAGGCCCAGAAGATGAAGCTGCAAGTCCGACGTTTTCCTCAACGTGGGGAGGGAAGCTCTCAAGGTGTTCCTGAGTCACATAGGTGTATCCCTGAGCTGCTGTAGCTCCGATACTGCATATAATATGTCGACACCGTTAACTTACAGTTGTTGCATCATATTAATTAAGTTTGATCTTTACCTGCTCACAAACTCTGCTATCTCAGGGAGGCTGGTGTCAAAAAAGAACCTAGTTCCGTGGGTGGAATTCAAGTACAGGTTCCCTGTTTATTTTTAGAAAATCATGTAAAGTGTGGAATAAAAAATACTCACAGCTATATCAATTAGAAGATGATCATATAATTTTTTTTTACCTCCAAACAGCTTAGGACTAACCGAGGTCACCAACATAACAGACTGAGACCTATCTGCAACCTTCAAAAAACCCCTGAAGCTTGATGCAGCATCATCCCGTAAGGACACGTAAACGGTCACAGCCCTGTAATAGCAACAGAACCGAAGATTCATGAAGCCAAAACTTAGACAACACAACAGAACAATAATCTCAACCGAACCAAAGATTTATGAAGCCAAAACTCAGACAACACAACAGAACAATAATTTCACAGATAGACATCACAACACCATTAAATTTTTTAAAACAGAACATGCTTCCCAACCTGAGAGAATATAAAACTTCACCGAAGATTTATGAAGCCAAAACTTAGACAACACAACAGAACAATAATCTCAACCGAACCAAGATTTATGAAGCCAAAACTCAGACAACACAACAGAACAATAATTTCACAGATAGACATCACAACACCATTAAAATTTTTAAAACAGAGCATGCTTCCCAACCTGAGAGAATATAAAACTTCAAAATGACTTACGGTTCGATCAGGAGACGGACAAGAATCCTGCTCGTGTCTGCGTTGTTCTCCAGATCCGAACCCTGCACCGATCGGATCTCTCCTACAACATCTGCAGAGTTTAAAATATTTAAGAAACAGTCTGTCATGATACAACTAAAGCGGCAGTACAAAAAACAACAAACCTGGAAGCTCCAAGTTAGTATTGGCAAGAACTTGCAGATGGCCAATACGCCTCACCATGAAGCTGTTGGTTTTGATCACAGGACCAACCACTTGGACTCCGACCATTCGTGTTGAAGGAAGGAATCGAATCACGAACTGATGTTCGGTGACCTTATACATATGGGACACCCTTGCAACCTCAAAGCACTCCAATCTGACAATTGAACCGGACACCAGTGATGACCGGTAATGGCTGACCCGGTTAGCGGGGATGAAACCGTGTATCACCGAGTCCTGTGGATACAAAAGATTATCAATAGCTCCTCATTCAAAATTCTTACCAAAAATAAATTCAAGAAGTCATAATGAGTAGTTTTCAGAAACGAAATCAGAATCACCAGGTTAACTCTACGGAATCATAATCTACGTAACCAATACACATACGCATAAGTCTATATCTTAATGTTTTCAACCTCAACACTAAAAACCTTCATTCCCCTAACACACGGAGTAAACGAACAGAGCTATGAGAATCATATTTCTGAATCGTATAATAATCAGAGAGGAACATCACCTTCTCATCAAGTAGTAGAAAGGTTATTCCCAATATTTCCCCGTTTTTATCGATATCCTTAGCATCCCAGAACCGGATGAGTCTACCGACCAAAGACTGGGCGGTCCTGCCAAGTCGGAGTGAGCCGAAAGTGGTGTATGGGACGGCGGCGGCGGCGGAGACGGCGGCGTCTGCGGAGACGGCGGGGACGACGGAGACGGGGGCGACGGCAGGGACGGCGGCGAAGACAGCTGGTGGAGTCATTTTTGCAAGAGTATCAAAACGATGAAAACGATGCTATGAGGAGTGAACAGAAAAGGGTTGGGAGCTAACCTCGTAAACTCTATATAAAAGGATTAGAGAGACGTTACGGAAGACAGAAGAAGTGCCCAGTTGAGTGTTAATGAACACCATAACTGCAGAAGAACGGAAGAGGAAGAGGAAGAGGAAGAGGGATCGAGGGCGATCAGAAAAAAAAAAAAAACCTAAACGACAAACCGTAGAGAAGAGCAGCGATGGGCTAGAGGAGAGAACAAACAAAGTGAAAACAGGTTAAAAGCCCATTAAAAACGCCACGTGGCACCTTGGTGGGAGTGATACTCCCCTATTATTATATAGATTCTTTTCATATCTTTTTTTTTTTTGGGTAATGTTATTTTCCATTTAGATTTTATAGATTTTGATCAAACAAACTCCTGTGTATTTATTAATATTGAAAAGCATACCTCACTTTTTGCATTGATATTTTATCAGCTTTTCTCAAAATTAAGAAAATAGATTATTACCAAAAAGTTTCCAATCACAACCGTTTCTCAAAAATTAAAGTTTCAAACATTATATATTAACTCATTAATATCACAAAAGCCCATATACAAAGGTTTTTATTGGTAAAAGCATTAGCATAACTTTTATGTTTCTTATTATCAAATTAAAAATTATTAGAATAACATTTTAAAAATGCAAATGCTCTTCAAATATTCTTTATCCAATGTTTTTATATCAAGATTTTGGTAGACCATTTGCAATTATAATATATATAAAAAATTAAAATTTTCTGTATGTTTTAATATTATATATTGATACTCCATTTTTTGTATAAATAAACCAATATAACATTTACAAATTAACTTTGTGTTAAATTTCTTTGTATTTTAATATTTTGTGTGTATAAATATTAAATACTTTAATTTAATTTTATAATTTAAAAATTAGTTGATATATTAAGTTATTCAATTATATTTATGATTTAATGTAATGATTTAATAGTTCTATATTTTAAAAAAAAATCTATATAACTTATTCATATATACATATTTTATATCATTTATGCAAGTCAAACTTAAGTTAATATTAATATATAAGTATTTAATAATAATTATGGTATTATTTAGATATTTATAAAAAAAAATAAACAGTTTTGCATTTATATTCGAGAACAATATTTGAAGAATTTATTAGATTACAATCTTAGAAAAAATGAAATGAACATGTATACTATTTAGTTAAAAAGTGAAGTATTAAAATATTTTTTATTTTGTTATATTTTTTAATAGAAGAAAAATACTACTAATAAACTGTTACGAGTGTTAGAGAATACAATTTTATAATAACTCACAATTGTCTAAGTTCGTGCTTCTATTTTAATAGTATTTTTTTATGTGAAACATTTTTAGTCCTTAGATAATTGATTAAGAAAAGTAAGTAGATAATTCTTGAGAAAAGGATCCAAGCATAAGCTAAGTACCATGGGATTCTTTTCTTTGTATCTAATGTTTTATGTTCTTTCTTTCTCAAAACATAATCATAAAAATTCAGTAATATACAAACATTATTGTTACATTAACAAAAGCATTTGCCTAGCCTAGCATAGATGAAAAAAGAATCATATTATATAACTTCCAAAAAGCCATAGTTATAGTCCATCAGTGTATCTTTCTATATCCTTTTAGTGATCCAATCCTCAGTATTAGGAGATCTGAAAGACCATAAATTATGCAAGAGCTAGTGAATGTTTTACAATGTAGATGTCTCTTTGTGAGAGTTTTGCTTCTGAAAATAGATGATGACAATGAAGAGGAGAAACATACTTTCTTGGCATTCTGATGTTGTTTGAACTTTGAAGCCACACTTAAGTTTCTTGCTTATTATTTCAACATATCGGAGTTGTTCAACTCAGAAGCTCTTGATGTTGGCAAAGAAGTTCTTGTATTGGTTTCAGATTCAAGTATGGAAAGACCAATAAACTTTCTCTTGTCAAGGGATGCATGCTACGGATCCGTTTGGTGAGAGACTTGTTTATCTTGTTGTTCACACAATGGATTCTGATAATTTGGGATTTTACCAATTGGCTAACAATTGGCTCTTGTGATCTGTTAACAAATGGTAGAAGGCAGTAAATGGTATATCAAAAAGAGAAGATCATCATCCTTCAAATGAAAGAGCTTACATAAAAAAAAACCCTTAAAATCTAAGGACAAACCAATCACGCCGTTTCAAGCCATGTAAAGAGAAGTGTTGACCGTTTTAGTTCACAGTGCAATTTCGATTTCTGGAATGTCGTGTTGAACGGCACCGTTTAGTCGTCGGAATCAACACTCTCTTTCTTTCCTAGCAAAACCTAAAGGAAAAAGGGAGGGGCCAGGCAACTGCCATTTTCTCCGTTCAAAAAAAAAAAAAAGATGCGGCGGCACAAGCGATGGCCTCTGAGGCCTCTCGCCAGTGCTTTGATTCGGTCACGCTTCTGCTTCTCTTCGGCGGCGGAGAGAGCCACGACGGAGGCTTTCCCGTTGAAGCACGTGACGAGATCGAACTTCGAGACAACGCTGAATGAGCTGCGTGCACATGTGAAGGCTGCTGATTTCGTGGCGATCGACCTCGAGATGACAGGCGTGACGAGCGCTCCGTGGCGAGACTCGTTGGAGTTCGACAGATACGACGTCAGATACCTAAAAGTGAAAGACTCAGCCGAGAAATTCGCCGTCGTTCAGTTCGGCGTCTGTCCCTTCCGCTGGGATTCTCACACTCACTCATTCCTCTCTCACCCGTTTGTCTCTCTCTCTCTATATCTCTAGCTGCGTTTGTTCTTGTTCATTTCTGTAACTATAGATGGGTTGATTATTTTTTTGGCGCAGGCACAACTTCTTTATATTTCCTCGACAAGAGCTCACGTTTGATCATCCACCAGCTCATGAGTTTCTCTGCCAGACTACATCCATGGACTTCCTTGCTAAGTATCAATTTGATTTCAACGCCTGCATACATGAAGGTGCTGCCTCCTTTCCCCCTTTTTCACGATTAGCAAGAGAGTCCTTAGAGGAATTCACATATTTTTCAATAATCCCAGGGATCTCTTATTTGTCCAGACGACAAGAGGAAGATGCAAGTAACCGTTTTGAAATGCTATATAGCCAGCAAGGCGTGGTGGAAGTTGAGGATTTCAAGTTGGTGCGATTGGCTGATGTTCTTTTTGCTGAAAGGATGAAGAATAAGCTGAATGAGTGGCGGTCTGAGCTCTTACATGGTGGTCCGAATGCATCTTCTCAGTCTTCTTCAAATGGGTTGACACAGAGTACCGAAACTGTGTTCTATCACATGCGTCCAGCTCTCAATCTGCGGGGTTTCACTTCTCATCAGCTCAGAGTTATTCAATTGGTAATCCTCTTTGATTTATCTTCACACTGCTATTTTATTTTTAAACGTTGGCTCTGTTTTTGGCTTTTGCAGGTTTTAAAAAAGCATTTTGGAGATCTTGTCTACATACATGCGAATGATAAAAGTTCCTCTTGTTCCCAAGACTTTGTTGTGTACACTGATTCTGAATCCGACAAGGAAAATCTCTTGGTAAGGTACCATTTAGATACATATGTCCTTGGAACTTTACTGACTGAGGTTAAATGAATTAATTTGATGATATCAAAGTTCAGGCGCGAGAGGTCATCTAGTAGTCACTGATTCTTCTGCTTAAAAGCCTTCTTTGATCTCATATTATTACTGTGATGTGAGTCTTTTACAGAAGGAGGCAAAGGATGAACGCAAGAGAGTGGCCGAAAGAAAAATACAATCTGCAATCGGGTTCCGTCATGTGATTGATCTGCTTTCTTCGGAGAAAAAGTTGATTGTTGGTCACAATTCTATCCTGGATATTGCACATGTATACAGCAAATTTGTGGGTCCTCTTCCTCCAACAGCTGAGGAATTCGTGGCCTCCATCAGGGACCACTTTCCTTGCATTGTTGACACCAAAATACTCGTAAACGTGAATCCAATGTTGCATCAGAGGATGAAGAAGTCCAGTACATCACTCTCCTCTGCCTTCTCCTCGTTATGTCCACAAATCGAGCTTCCTTCTCGAGGCTCCGACTCGTTTCTTCAGCAGCGTGTCAAGATTGACGTCCAAGTAGACAACGTTAGGTTTGTTCCTCTTCTATTCTTAGCATCAACATTTCTATTGCATTCTGGCTAATAAACTTCTTTTCTCTCTTTCAGGTGTTCTAAGTGGAACGCAGGAGGAAAACACGAAGCTGGTTATGATGCGTTCATGACAGGTTGCATCTTTGCACAGGCGTGTAGTCATCTAGGCTTCGACTTCAACCGTCCATCAGTGGACTTTGCCCAGAACGAGAAACTTGAAAAGTACATTAACCGTCTTTATCTAAGCTGGTCGAGAGGAGATATCATCGACCTTCGAGAAAGCCATAGTAATGCAGAGAACTGGCGAGTCTCAAAGTTTAAATACGAGAAGATAGTACTCATCTGGAACTTCCCACGAAAACTAAAGGCTAGAGAGATCAAAGAATGCATCTGCAAAGCCTTTGGCTCGACTTCCGTCACTTCTGTCTACCACTTGGACGACACTGCGGTTTTCGTCTTGTTCAAGAACTCAGAACTCGTTTCAGAGTTCCTAAAGCTCAAGGAGCAGCTGGAGTCAGACGATGGTCCTGTCAGGGTCATTCACCCTCTCTCCAAAATCCTTGAAGGAGGGAACACTGGAGCTGCAGACTACGAAGCCTACAAAGAGATTTGCAGCTCACACATTTCAAAGGTCCTATTCTCTGACCAAGCTGAAACAGTGGGTGTCAAACCAAGAACAAGAGCCGACCCAAAAGGTGAGACAAGCCCTGAGACTGGAAGAAAAGAGAAGATGGTCGCTGTGACTGATAAAGCTTCGGATTTGATCGATGCCTTTTTGGCAAATACAGTTAAACTCGAAGCTGCTAGGATCAACTAACCACGTTACATTTCTTATCAAATGCAGCGAGTCTCTCTTTTTTGAATGAAAATTTTGTCAACTCAACATGAAAGGCATATAGTTTTGATACTACTTTGATACCCAAATGTTTGTTTTATATTTGGCGCAGTTATAGCTTTAAAAAGAATAAACACATGTGAACGCAATAATATGTGTGGATAGATCACATAGTATTATCAATACTAATCTCATGGAGTCATCAGATGTTACACAACCAGTTTATATGATATTATAAATCATGTCTCTGACCTCTGAAACTCCCATAACTACTACATGCAATATTGCTTTGACTTTCTTCCGTTGAATTCAGACATAGCACTATGATCTATAAATCTAGAGTCCTTCATAGAGGTACAAAGAATATGTTACCCTGATGCCAACAAAAAATCAGCAAGGTTCCGACCGCCTGCATGATGAATCTGAACCTATCGCAATGTTTAACAGATATATATGTATGTCATTTCACTTGATGCCGAGGAACTCTAATCCAACTGCGGTTGGAGTCAACCCGTACAGAGCCAAGTACTGAGGGTCATGAAACTTGCTTAGATGTCTCATTCCGCTATCGCAAAGAATGGTGACAATTGTGTGACCAGGACCAAGGGCCTGAGCCACCCTCACTGCCCCAACACAGTTCATAGCCGAGGAGCTTCCAACAAAGAGCCCATCTTTCTTCAGAAGAAACCTGGAAACATAAATTAAGAAAGATATCAAGATCAACTTTGCTGAATCTTCATCTGTATTTCTCTACAATAGGCACGTGAAAACATATATGAAGTATGAACACTACCTCGACATCTCAACGGCTTCTTTATCAGTACCACGGAAACCGCCGTCAACTTTTGCCATCAGGAAATTCTGAGTAAGCCTATTGATCCCAATACCTTCGGTTATTGTATCAAATGGGTTTTTCAGACGACGTCCTTCAGCTTCCTCTCTTGTGTACATCACTCCCCTTGTTACTTTGTTGTACAGACCAGACCCAGGAGGATCGATCAGGAAGGTTTTAACCTTTTCATTCTTTTCCTGTTCAAAAGCACAAGAACTTTAATGAGCCTATTTTCTTTTGTTTGTTTATAACATGTACTACAAATTTACTCATTCATGCAGCTGTGCAAGATTAAGTGCATACCTGAAGGAACCTTGAAACGCCAGCTAAAGTACCTCCTGTTCCCGCAGCAGCAACAAACGCATCGATGTTACCGTTAGTTTGGTGCCAGATTTCAGGGCCAGTACCTTCGTAATGAGCCCTATAATTTGCCAAGTTTTCAAATTGATCTGCAAAGAAGCCACCTGTAACTGACTCTGGGAACAAGGAAGGCTCATTCTCTTCCTCAGCTGTGCAACAACCATTAGTTTTTTCCTGGTGAGCTAGTCTTCTCTTTGATGATGCAAAGTCATTAGCTTCGTCAGCACGTCGCCTAGCAATGTTGACAAAGTGATCTTTGTGAGTAATTGAGACTGGCCTCACCCTCTCAACGGTAGCTCCAAGGGCTTCAATTATTTGAGACTAAAAAAAACAAGTCCAAAAAACCGATACAAAATTTTTTAAGTATAAAGGCATAAAAAGAGAATATTCTTATAGGATGATGAATGTGTATAATTGACCTTTTCAATAGCAACATCATCAGGAATAACAACATGGCATAGACATGCATAAGCGGGAGCAACAGTAGCAAGGCTGATGGCAGTACTCCCAACACTACCCTCTGTTACTATTCCGCCCGGAAACAGCTTACCAGATTCCAAAGCCTAAACAAAAAGAAAAACTCAATTTTGGTAGCTTCACTTTAATGGTAATAAGCATAACTTGTTCTTTTAAGTAGAAACCTTGGAATAAACTAATCACAGCAGACAAAAAGAGGTAAGAGTAGTATACCTCTTCGATGATCTTGACAGCAACTCTGTCTTTGACGCTTCCTCCTGGATTCAAAAACTCACACTTTCCAAGAATCTGAACAACAAACAGAATCAAAGTTTATGTCTTTTTAAAAAAAAAAAAAAAAAACTCATAATCACCTACTAAAACTAGTTAAGAAAATGGAGAGAAGAAAAACCTCACAGCCAGTAGCGTCGGAGAGGCTATTGATACGAATGAGAGGAGTATTGCCAATGGCATCCACGATCCCGTTTCTCTTCTCCTTCTTCCTCTGCTTCTTTTTATCGGAGAAGCCCAAGTAGTAGTAAGACAGCATCACCATCGTTGCCGCTGCAACAACAGCGCCGGTTATCTTAACAGGCGCCATTGAAGCAGATTTTTCTTTTCAAGCTTTCTCGCCGCCTCCGTAAATCAACCGGTGTATGTATATATTAGGTCGTCGGCGAAGCTAACAACTTTTACTCTATGTTTTTATTTTAACCCCTCTTTCTTCATTTAACTACATATACAGAACAAATGTTTTCAAACTATCAGATATATCCTTTTTTTTAATTTGTAATTTTGTAAGATCAAGATATTGCACTTTTTTAATATCCCTTAGTACGTTTGATGATATTAATGATGATGATCTAAATTCAAACTAGGTGATTTTCCCGTGGTCATGCACGGATATAAATATTTATAAAGTAAATATAATATACTAATTAATTGCTATTTACTTTTAATTTTTAATTAATTTATATTAATAATATTATATTATTTTAATTAGACATATGATTTTAAATATATTATATCTAGTCGGTTTTGTTATTTTTACAGTCGATTTAGTTATGATTTGGGTATATTGGATTGCATCTATTTCTCTGAATTCAACTATAATATTTTTTATTATATTATAATCGGTTTTTTTTCTAAATATATTAAAATTTTGATTAGTTTTCTTATTAACATTTAGGTTCGTTGTTGTCTTAAATATGTAATTATATTTTAGGAAGATTATGTATAACTTAAGATATATTGTGCTGCAACAACCGTCTTACGTCATTCATATGGATTCGGAGCTATCGGTTTGGTTCACAGAGTCCATATGAGTTTGTTTTGTTGTTGACAAAAAAAAAGATATATTGTGCTTAAAATGAAATAAAAAATAAACTAAAGTGTTTGAATCAAAATTATGTAAATAAATATAATGATAATATTCTGAAGTCTCATGCATATATATAAATTTTATAAAAAACTAAATTGTTACATTTGATTAATATTTTATTTTCATTTTTCAATGTGTTTTGAGTTATCCTATAACTTATATTTATGAAATAAATTATTATTATTGTAAAATTATATTTTCTTATTATAGTTAAATCTATGATTTTAGATATAAGTTGGATTAGTCGAGTAACTCATGTTGTGAGTATATTAACTTACATATATTTTTTTCAAATTCAAGCTGAAGTATAATTTTTTATTATAATTAAGTCAAGTCAAATTAATTTATTTATCGTTTAAATGTGAATGTATTTTCATAATATATATCAAATTAAATATTGATTTTATAAATTATATTAGAAAAGATGATATATAGAAAATTACTTCTCATACTTTTTGGAAAGCTCGTGAACTCATATCAATATTTATAATAAAAAAAATATTTTTATAAAATTCTAACTAATTTCATGTCTTCTCTGATTATGGTTATATTAAAAAGTTACACAAACATAAAAACATTGAATTTAAAAGAAAATTTAATATTAAAAAACATACAATTTTAATAATGATAAAATATAATATATTTATCTCGTTAAAGTATATAGTATGATTTTAAATATTTTATAAGTATTTGATCAAAAAGATGTTTATTGTTAACCTTTATTTCTCGTTATATCTCTTAAAAATAAGCAGAAAAAATTGTGATTGTATTTGAGAAATCATATGATATAAGTAAAGTATAATTTATAGATATTTTTTGTTGTAATTGAAAGATATTATAGTAACCAAAATATAGGAAATATAAATAGCATTTCAATAATACTAACTATAAATGATTTTAGTCAATATATCAGTTTATGTTACTTAATTATTTTATGTAATCATCTAAAAAATAGATAGATATATAAAAATTATTTCTGTTACTTTGAAAATATAAAGAAAGTATTTTATTAGTATATTTTATGTTATTTTAAAATATATTTAATACAATATTACTATTTTTTTGAACTTTCCTTTTTAATGATAGCATATTATTTATTCATATATTTTTGTTTCTAAATTCAATTTATAGCCTTTATAAATATTTCCTTTTTATTATATATTTTATTTGTAAAATTTTACAAAAGGAATTTAAATAAAAAATCAATTATAGTATTTAAATATTCTATTTTTGATTCATTAAGGGTATCAATGTAATCAACCACCGTGAAAGTTAACGTGAGCACGACACATAGGAAACTGATTTTTCAAACAATATTATAGAGATAGAGACTAGTTAAATTGTTTTATGTAAAACACTTAATTAGCACATAAAAAGAAGTTTTTGTGTATTCTCTCAATTGATGTTAAAAAAAAATGTAAAAGTAAAAATAATGAAGAGGGTGGATGGAGTGGACAAAAAAAAAATAGGAGCTGAGATAAACCGACATCCAAACAGTGGAAATGAACCGATAAGGCTTAGTTTCCAAACACACCCTATTCTCCCATCACATTTCAAAAATCTCTGGAAGGAATGGCTTCTTCTTCTTCTGTCTTCTTCTATTGCTCTTCGATCAAGGTTACTTCGGCTTCGATCTCGTAATCCGTCAAGGCTACTCTCCACAGAAGCATCTTCTTCGAATCCATCTTCCTCTGGCCAGCAGCAGTCACATTTTCCACCGCAGAATCAGCTTCCTGAGAGGAAAGGTGTGCGGTTTCTTAGTAACGTAATCATATGGGCACTCACTGGTGCCACCGCTGCTGTTGGTTACACTAGCTATGGTATGGTATTCTTCACTACTTTCATTCCCATTTGCCTGTTAAATTTGAATGGTGTCTCAATGAATTCAAGTTTCCTATGTCTTTTGTATTCACTTGAAATAATTCAACTGTTACTACTTGTTTCTGTGTGCAGCTTACACATTAGATGAAGTGAAGGAGAAGACCAAGTCCTTCCGTGAATCAGCTTTAAACACTCAACCACCTCTTCATTCTTCCGGCATTCATGTCAGTTTACACTACTTGACACAGTCGCTTTCAATTCATTTCTGTCTAACCATTGTGTCTCTATGTCTTTTTTTTTTTTAATCTCAACTTACTACTACTTGTAAATTTTCCCTATGTTTTTTAAAAGCTTCTCTGAATTAATTAATACTTTCTTTCTCTGCACAAGTATCAGGCAATGTTGTACTCTGCTGCCATCAGAGGTATACATAGGCGCCCCTTTGCCTATCTCATCATATAACTAATATTCCATCTCTAATCAAGCATCATCGCATTACTTGTTTTTTATTTGCTTTAATTGTGTTCAGTTCCTGCCAGAGCCATTGAAATGTATTTGGAGCTTAGGGAACGTGTGGAGGAACATGTTAAAGTATCTTCTTTCTTTCACTCCATTCCTCACACTATATTCTTCTTAATTAACTTTCTTATTTCCCCTTATTAGGGCTTTACAGAACCTCTCTCCGAAAAGCTTCTTCCTGATTTGCATCCCTCCCAACAAAATGTTGTCTACACTCTCGTTCTTGATTTAAATGAGACCCTGCTTTACACTGACTGGAAGGTAACACCCCCCCCCCCCCCATATTCTATTACCTACTGATTACCATTGCAGCGTTGTGAATATTATGCTTAGGAGCAAAGCAGTCCTCATAATCGTACTTTTCCTTTTTATTTACTTCAACAAAAAAAAAAAAAAGCGAGAGAGAGGGTGGAGAACGTTCAAAAGACCAGGTGTTGATGCATTCTTGGAGCACCTTTCCAAATTCTATGAGATTCTCGTCTATTCTGATCAGATGGACATGGTATTCCTCCTATTCTTCTTTTTTTTCTTTTTGCATGTGTAAATTATTGCGGCAATTATCACTTGTTTCTTTGCTTCTAGTACGTTGGACCGGTCTGCGAGAAGTTAGACCCAAATGGCTACATACATTATAAGCTAGCAAGAGGCGCTACCAAATATGAGAATGGAAAGCACTATAGGGTACCCTAACCATCTCTCTTACCTTCCAAAGTAGCTCTTCCTCTACTAATTACTATTTTAAAACCCCTCTCTGCTGCAGGATCTGTCAAAGCTGAACAGAGACCCCAAGAGGATTCTGTATGTTAGCGGGAATGCTTTTGATACAAGTCTTCAGCCTGAGAATTGCGTCCCAATCAAGCCTTACAAACTCGAGTCCGATGACACGGCGCTTGTCGACCTAATACCCTTTCTCTGAATGTAATTATTGCTCAAGTCCAGTCTCGTGAAGTGCCTTTATCAATGTTGGTTGTAAAGGCAGAGATGAAACAGAGAAGATAATGACTGAAAAAGATACTTTCTTTGCTTAAGGTTTAACGTTTACATAAGGTCTCAATATATAGATGATAAGGAAGGATCTAGAGAGTAGACAGCTGTGACATCAGCAGCTGGCAGTCAAGAGAGGAGCATAACGGTTTGATAGACAACTTGACTGCCTTTCCGTACGAGCACAACTCTCGTGAGGTCTTGAGCTCACTGCAGTTTTGTCTTGATAAGGCAACACCTTCATGGGCTTCGTTTGTTGCCTTATGGGCTTCGTTTGCTGCTGGACTTGGACCCTACTAATATCCCCTCGCAAACTGGTGGTGGGAGTCAGCTCAACACCGAGTTTGGATCGAAGAGAGTAGTAGGCTTCCTGTGGCAAAGACTTAGTGAATATATCAGCAAGCTGTGACTTTGCAGAAACATGATGAACAACCAGAGAGCCTTTAGCCACTTGTTCCCGAGCAAAATGATAGTGAGTTGCAAAATGCTTTGATTTCTTGTGAAGCACAGGATTGGCTGTAAGGTGTACTGCTGATAGGTTGTCACAGTAAGCCTCCGCTGGTTTCTGAGACGGGAAGCCAAGTTCTTTCAGCAGATCAGTAATCCAAATGATTTCAGCTGCTGTGTCAGACAAGCACCGGTACTCTGCTTCAGTTGAGGACCGCGATACAGAGTCTTGACGTTTAGCTGACCATGAAATAAGATTGGAGCCAAGCATTGTGCAAAAACCGCCTGTAGATCTTCGAGTCTCATGACAACCGGCCCAGTCACTGTCGCAGAAAGCTTTCAGTGTGTCATCAGACTCTGAAGTGAAGTGTAATCCCAGCTTTAGAGTACCTTTGATGTATCTCAGCACTCGTTTCAGTAGATTAAAGTCTGCAACAGTTGGCTTGTGCATTCGCTGACATACCAAATTTACTGCAAACTGAAGATCTGGTCTTGTAAGTGTCAGGTACTGGAGCTTGCCAGCTAAGCTCCTGAAGTAAGTCGGTTCACTGAAGAGCTCATCTTGATGCTGAACTCTGTCTAGTTGAAGCGGTAACGGCGTAGGCATCGGTGCACAATCCAGCATCCCAGCAGAGTGTAGAAGATCAGAGGCGTACTTCTCTTGATTAAGGAACATACCAGTGGGAGTGTAGTGAACCTGTATGCCGAGAAAATACTTCAACGGACCCATATCTTTCATACGAAACTCAGAACTCAACGAACTGAGAAGCTTCTGGATTGTAGCTGGATCATTACCGGTCAAAACCATATCATCAACATAAAGAAGAAGATAGATGATGGTTGAACCTTGATGATAAATGAAGAGAGAAGGGTCTTTCACACTGCAGAGGAAACCAAACTTGAGGAGGAAGGTGCTAAACTTGTCAAACCAAGCACGCGGTGCTTGTTTCAAACCGTAGATTGCTTTGTGTAGCAGACAGACATAATCAGGTCGTTCTGGATCAACAAAGCCTGGAGGCTGCTGCATATAAACCGTTTCTGTTAAATCTCCATGCAGAAACGCGTTTTTGACATCAAGTTGCTTGATATCCCAACGTTTGACTGTAGCTATGTGCAACACAGAGCGAACCGTTGCTGTCCGAACGACCGGACTGTATGTCTCCAAGAAGTCAATGCCTTCTTCTTGTTCATTGCCTTTGGCAACAAGTCTGGACCTCAGCTTCTCTTCAGTACCATCAGCATTGTACTTAACCTTGTGAACCCAGCGACATCCAATGATATGAGTATTCTCAGGTCTTGGAACCAGACTCCATGTATTCGTCTCATGACAAGTATCCACTTCATCTGTCATTGAACCATTCCAGCCAGGATGACTGAGAGCCTGAGCTAGAGTCCTTGGTTCGTGATTCACACTCTTCACTGTATGCAGAACATATCTTGGATTTGGCTTCCTTACTCCAGCCTTTCCCCTCGTTACCATATTGTGTTCATTATCAGCTGCAACAGGTACAGCATTTACAACAGGAGGAACGGCAACTGGTGAAGCTGGCGCAGCAATAACAACTGGTGGAGGAGAGTTGTTTGGAGTGGGCAGAGGTGGGAAGTCATCTTCATTGAGCTGAAACGGAGCCGGAGGAACCGTTATCTGTCGTCTGCTTCCCGAGACTACTTCCTGAACTGTTTCTTCTTGCGGTTGCTCTACTGGAACTGAACTGTTTGGCAAGCCTTTGAACCAAGCATCCATCAGAGGTGTGTTAACATGCTCGATATGTGACTTGTAAGTGTCAGCAT
This sequence comes from Raphanus raphanistrum subsp. raphanistrum, assembly GCA_019706035.1. Lineage (NCBI taxonomy): Eukaryota > Viridiplantae > Streptophyta > Magnoliopsida > Brassicales > Brassicaceae > Raphanus > Raphanus raphanistrum. Next base: position 178,386 of record CM033985.1, on the reverse strand, counting down.
ATGGAAACATGTTTTCATCAAAAAGAACATGTCTACTGATGTATACACGTCCCGTAGGAGGATGAAGACACCTATAACCTTTGTGTTTCTCAGTGTAGCCTAAGAAGACACAGAGTAGGCTTTTGGGATCGAATTTATTCTGAGCATAAGGACGCAGATACGGATAGCACGCACAGCCAAGAACGCGTAGAGCAGAGTAATGAGGTGCTGTGCCATTAAGCTTCTCAAATGGAGTTCTTGTGTTACCCATTGCAGAGTGAGGAAGGAGATTCGAGAGAAAGTTGGCTGTAAAAACTGCTTCCACCCACAGAGACTGAGGTAACTTGGCTTCAAACATGAGAGACAAACCCAACTCAAGAAGATGTCGATGTTTCCTCTCAGCTAGGCCATTTTGTTCCGGTGTATGTGGACAAGATAGGTAGTGTTTGATGCCACTCTGTTGTAGATGTAACGCAAACTCTTTATTCACATACTCACCGCCACCATCGCTTTGTAAGATGTGAATTTTCTTTTCAAACTGAGTTTCCACCATTCGTTGAAAAGATTTAAAGACAGCAAACACATCTGATTTGTTTTTAAGCGGGTAGAGCCAACTGAATCTCGAAAAATTATCAATAAAGATGACATAAAATCTGAATCCTTGAACAGAGGTAACAGGTGCAGGACCCCATACATCACTATGAATCCTCTCAAGAGGTTTTTCAGACTGAAAACTTGAACTAGAAAAGGGCAACTTGCAAGTTTTTCCTAACTGACATGACTCACACATAGTCTTCATGACTTTATTAACTGAAATAGCCTTGATAGACGATAGATACTGAAGAATCTGTTGATGAGGATGCCCCAACCTCTTGTGCCAAACCACATCGCTTGCAGACTGCTGACGAGACGAGTAGAAGGCAAGGAACTGGGGATTCTCTAACCGGTACAGACCTTCACGCTTGCTTCCTCTGCTGAGAAGCTGCTGCGTTTGCTTGTCCTTAATAAGCACAGTACGTGAGTCAAATGTGAATTGACAGGGGTAGTCATCAGTGAGTTTAGAAACAGACAGAAGAGATTTAGTAATCGATGGACACACAAGAACATCTGTTAATGGTAAAGTACCTGAGAGAGATGGTAAGGCGATTGAACCAACGTGAGTAATAGGTAAAAAATCACCATTACCAACAATCACACCATCCGAACCAGTGTATGGCTGAGAGTTTTGCAGATGCTGAGATGAACTCGTGATGTGATGAGTGGCTGCAGTGTCAGGATACCACTCGTTTCCATCAAAGTCTGTTTCCTCTTGAGCTCGTATTGCAGCATTAGCCTGAGGAGGAGGATCACGAAGCTGAAAGTTCTGGTTAAACCTGTTGTGACACTCAAAAGCTGAATGTCCATACTTGTTGCATATCTGACAGGTAGGCCGAGAACCCTGCTGCTGACCACGACCACCGTTCTGGCCAAACTGTTGATGAAAGCCTCGCCCTTGAGTTGAATAGCCACCACGTCCTCTGTAACCACCACGTGAGTGACCTCTTCCACGACCAGAGTAGCCTCCTCTGTTCGTGTAGTAGGCTTGATGTGGAGTAACGTCAGACGCGGAGGAGTAAGTCTGCAGCTTGTCTTCAAAAGAGATCAACTTTGACATGACTTCGTCTAGGGATGGAGCGGGAAGAGAGTCCATTGTGTTCTCTATCACCGTACAGATGGACTCATATTCTCGTCCTAACCCATTGAGAACTCCAAAAATTTTCTCACTTTCTGAAATAGGAGTCCCAATCGAGTCTAGTTGATCGCATAGAGACTTAATCTCAGACAGATATACAGACATAGTCTTCGTTCCCTTAGACATAGTCTGTATCTTCCGTTGTAAGGCAAGCTTCCTGGTAGCAGACACACGGTTATATTTCTGACCTAGAGCAAACCATACCTCCTGAGATGAATGGAGACCATAGACATAGCGAAGTGCAGATTCAGAAAGAGTGCCATAGATCCACGCCATGATGAGTTGGTCTTTCTGGATCCACTTGAGGTACTCTGGGTTTGCTGCTGGCATAGCTTGGTTGCCTTCTTGGACGGTAATGGTTTGAGCAGGACGAGGATGAGCTCCAGTGACGTAGCCAAGAAGTAACTGAGAAGAAAGAAACTGCTCAAACTGCAGTTTCCAGATGAGATAGTTATCATCCTTGAGCTTGAGAGTGACGCACTGCGTGATGGTTAGATTCGACGCAGAGTGTGGGTCATGATTGCCTTCCATGGCTCAGGATTTACTCGCTGAGCTCTGATACCATAAAGGCAGAGATGAAACAGAGAAGATAATGACTGAAAAAGATACTTTCTTTGCTTAAGGTTTAACGTTTACATAAGGTCTCAATATATAGATGATAAGGAAGGATCTAGAGAGTAGACAGCTGTGACATCAGCAGCTGGCAGTCAAGAGAGGAGCATAACGGTTTGATAGACAACTTGACTGCCTTTCCGTACGAGCACAACTCTCGTGAGGTCTTGAGCTCACTGCAGTTTTGTCTTGATAAGGCAACACCTTCATGGGCTTCGTTTGTTGCCTTATGGGCTTCGTTTGCTGCTGGACTTGGACCCTACTAATAGGTTGGTTGGTTGGTTAATCCTATTTGTTTGTGTTCACAGATGTTGCACGTAACGGTCCAGCTGATATCAGACCGGTTCTAGCAGGCGAATGCAAGAACAACGAGGACAAAGACAAGGCCGATTATGGATGCGTTAAAAGGATCATTATTATGTATTAGTGAGAGACGATTATATCTTCATTTATGCACACCGTGAACGAGAACAGTAGCTACTCTTCTGCGCAGTGGGGGTTTAGGTAAACTTCGAACGTTGGAATCCAGTATTTCTCGTTTATGCGCTTACCTAATTTTTGCTCATGTGACCTTTTGTCTCGGCTTTACAGAGTAGACTTTTCCAACAGAACCAGAAATGAACGGAAGGTTCCTTTTTATTTGATTAACAAATATTAGATTATTGTAACCTGCTTTGTTTTATTTGATTTGTTGCATTTTCCTGATTTCAAAGTCCCAAAATTCCAACTAGATAATATAACTAATTGATGATCTTTTTCTTTTGTCAAACGATAATTTATTTATTTAACCCATCGTTATACATACATGTAGGTTAAACCAACCAATATCTTGTCACATTATACGATGTGTCAAAGGATAGATTAGTGGCAATTGACAAATGGCTAAGATTATTACATTTCCCAGTTCGTTCAAATGGATTAAGTATACAATTTGGACGAATTTCACCTGAAACTTGTCACCATAAAACCAAAAATTTGATTTTAAGAATTTGTCACCGGTCAATAGTGTGATATTTTGTTAAAACTAATAAAATGTCTTCAAACAATATACTAGTAATTAAAAGATTCCAATTAAAATTAAAAACTAATCAGATAGTACTAATTAAAAGAGTGAGAAGCATATGATTAGATTCAGGAGGTAGCCTTGAATTAATGGAGTCTTGAAAAGTCATAGAACGATGGCTTCACGTAAAGTTAAGACAAACATAGACATACGTAACTACAAACGTCACCTTTCTTTTCCTTTTGGAGCCTCCTTTTCCTGCTTTAGCTTTACAAACAATTTCTTAATTTTTTTTGTTTTCTCATTAATTGGCAAATTATAATCATACTATAATTTTTGTTGAGGCAATAGAGAGCACACTGAAAATCCTAGTTACAATTTATCAAAATATACACTAACGCTATACTAATTTTTTTTGTCTTTGAACTAGTAATTCAAGTAGATTAGATTATAGTATTCTATAGGAAATAAACAATTTAGGAGGTTAAAAGAAAATGCAGGTAGCACAAGAAAAAACATGTAACGACTGATGAGCCTTGAATGTGTAGATAAGCAGCAGAAGAATAACACTTACTAGGAATCAAGTAAGAAAAGTTATACGAAACTGAAAGCGTCTTTACGCGTGTTGCTTGTCATATCAAGTTAACAACCTCTTACAATTTAACACAAAAACATTTTAAGAATACAAAACACACAGTAAAACAATATTTTTTTTAAAAAAATGTTATTAGTCAGAAGTCATGGCCATCTCCTATATAAAGCTTAGTCCATCTTCTTCTCCACATAAACCATCCACTTCCCTCTTCTTCCAAACCCAAATATTTTTAAATGACACCCTGCATCCACATCTCCAATACCCATCTTTCTCAAGACGACACTTCTCGGTTCCGTTACATGAACCTCTTCCCTGATCGGATTTCGCGCGCACCCATCACGAAAACCTCAAACTCAAGCTCTCTGAACGGTGATGATGATGATGATGTCTGGATTAAGATGATCGAAGAAGCTAAATCAAACGTCGAGCAAGAACCCATATTGTCAAGCTACTATTACTCTTCCATTACATCTCATCGATCGTTAGACTCCGCTTTAGCCAACATTCTCTCCGTAAAGCTAAGCACTTTAACCTTACCGAGCAACACCCTCTTCGAGCTGTTCATCGGCGTCTTACAAGAAAGCCCAGAGATCACTGAATCGGTGAAGAAAGACCTATTAGCAGCAAAGGAGAGAGACCCAGCTTGCTTAAGCTACGTCCATTGCTTCCTAAGCTTCAAAGGCTTCCTCGCTTGCCAAGCTCATCGCATCGCTCACAAGCTCTGGACTCAAGACAGAAAGATCCTCTCTTTACTCATCCAGAACAGAGTATCCGAAGCTTTCGCCGTCGATATTCATCCGGGAGCGAAGATCGGAGATGGGATTCTGTTAGACCACGCGACGGGGGTGGTGATCGGTGAGACGGCGGTGGTCGGAGACAACGTTTCGATTCTACACGGCGTGACGCTGGGAGGAACGGGGAAACAGAGCGGCGATAGGCATCCGAAGATAGGGGATGGAGTGTTGATCGGAGCAGGGACTTGTATACTGGGGAATATTAGGATCGGAGAAGGAGCTAAGGTTGGATCGGGTTCGGTGGTGCTTAAGGATGTGCCGCCGCGTACGACGGCAGTTGGAAACCCGGCGAGGTTGATAGGTGGGAAGGAGAATCCAAAAATGGGAGATAAGATTCCTCCAGGTTTGACCATGGACCAGACATCGTATTTGACCAACTGGTCTGATTATGTTATCTAAACAAACAGTTAACACACAACAACAACAAAAAGTGTAATAATTACTGTTTGTCCTTTGCGCTGCGTTTTCTTGTAACCAAAATCAAAGGCTAAGATCAAATCTCATTTGAATTGTTTCTTTTAACTCGGACAGAATAATGAACATGGGGAAGTGGCAGAGGAAGAGACTCCTCTTCTTTGCAATAATCACTTTGCTTTACTTACACTGACATCTAAAATCCATTATTATAATATCAAAGACAAATTGTAAAACTTTTTTGTGTTTATTAAAGCCTTTTAACCGGTGACTAAGATAACGAAGAAATATAGCCATTTCAAGCCCCATCGAACTCTGCCCTGATCTTGATGACCGGTCCAAATCTATAAGCCCTATAGCAACACTCAATGCAACTCCAAATTGTAACAATGGCTTTGTATAATGCATATAAAAACTTCAGTGCTTATTAGCAATTTGCCAGAAAACCAAAAACTTATGACCATACACTAATTTTAGATGCTTTTTCTTTCAAGGAACCTATGAGATAAAACCAGTTAGTCTAGTTGTTTTACTGTTTTTCTTTTATCAGTAGTTAAAGACGTGATAGATACTTAACACGAAAGATTTAGATTAATTAGGGTTAGTCTGTGGCAATCTTCTTAAGCTTTGTCTGTTTCACATATAAACTATTACATCCATATGAATGCATATCTTCCAGCTAAAGGGTACAACACACTTTGTAGGACAAAAAAAAAACTATCAGAATTCAAGTGGTTTTGAGTCATTAATAAACCCTCCCCCAATGACAAAGGGGGTTGGGTTCTTACTTTTAAATACTGGTGTTGTGGGTGGTCTGCTGGTTCAGAGGAGTAGCACGTTTGTTGAGCTTGGTCAAGAGGTAAGCCAATGCTACTTTAGCACCCAAGGCTGAGTGACCACGAGACAAACAGATAGCAGCACCGCCCACAAGGACCAGACCTTTTGCTATCAGTTTCTTTGACGGCTTTCTCAATAACTTCTTCTTCTGTTTACCTACTTGAGTCGATATTCTTTCACCACCGTTAGTTCCCATGGAGGCTGTGACATCCACTGTCTGGCTTTCTAACTCTGATGGAACCTGTAGGAACAAAAACGAGGATGTCAAAAAGACACACATGTGAAAACCAAGGCCAAAACCAAATTGGTTGCTTCTTGCATATTCATATTCCGACCAAACATCTCACCTTTGCGATTAAGGTGAGAGCAGATAAAACGGACCCTTGAGGTCTATGACTGATTGCAACGTAATTACGAAACGCAGTGTCCATCTTAGAAACGTAACTCCAAATGCCTTTAGAGAAAGCGAGCTTGGCCATCTCAACATTTAACCCTGCATTTTCCTGGTGAAACATTTTGATCTCACAAGCATTTCTTCCCGGAACTGCAAAAAAAAAGTGTTTAAAGGTTTTTAGCAAAAGGCAATGAATATATGATCTATTTTAAGTTGAAGTATGGATAAACACACTACTCACCTCTGCTGATCCGCCAACCAGATCTAAAGTGACTGACACGGACATACTTTTTCTGTCGCGGTACCAAATCATGATCACATTCCTAGTAAATAACCAAAAAAAAAAACAAAGTTAAGTGTCAAGCTCCGTATCAGAGAGAAGTTTTTAATAAGTTGAATAAACCTTAGTGAAACAGTAGAAGTTGTCCTTGTTTCCCTGCCACAACTTCCAGGCAAGGACGTACTCCCTTGATGTCAACAAGGGGAACTTTTTGATAGTGCGACCGATCTCAATTCCGGTATGGCTATCAACCTGAAGTTGGTGATGAGCAACGACAGTCTTATCCCATTGCTTCCTAAAATCGTTGTCCATGTAGAAGTCCTTCAACATGTCAGGGGAGCAATCCTCAAATACAGTCACACTTAGGTACTTCATAGGACCACCATCCTAATAACAAGAGCATAAAAAGAAAGAACCAATGGAGGGGAGAGTTATACTTAAGCAAAGAAATAATAAAAAAAAAGAAGATATAAGAAGAGTTACGTCTGGCTTGCAGCGTTTAGCAGAGTAAGAAAGGCGAGGGTTGGATTTGTGGATAACATGTTCCCACGCCTCTGTGCTTCCCTCCAAGTTTTGGATCAGCCATTTCAAATCTTCATCACAAACAACTCTACGTGTTCTGCAGTACCATATAGAGAGAATCTCATCAAGAAAAAAAAGAATTGTTCTACTAATCAATACGAGAATAGTAAGTTGATTCCTTTGGGTTACTAATAGCTCAACGAAATTGAAACCAATCAGAATCGACATATATAGAGCCTAGCTTACTTAAAGCAAAAAAAAAAAAAAAAAAAAAAAAAAAAACGTGTAGCAGCAAAGAAAGTTTATTTCTTCTTCTTTTTTTATTCCATTGAAAACTAATTTCGGAAGTGCGACTCTAACACACGGAACACAGAGGAGATGATACCTTGTTGATTGGATTTGGGGATGGGAAACAGAGTCGGCAATGGATGGAGAGGGAGAAGGAGAAGGAGAAGAAAAGAAGCGAAACTTGAACAAGATACGAAAGAGAAATATTAAGAGAATCGAAATTGCGGTGGCCCAAGCTCCTCCCTCATACACAGTTACATCTCCCCACCGGAAAATTATGCCGCTATTCATCTCCGAATCCTCCCAGATCTTCTTATTAGGCTTTTTCGCTTAGCGAAATCGATTATTGAACCCGTACGAGTTTCAATTTTTAAGTCTTTGGCGTCCGACCAACTGACTCTCTCAACTCATGTCCCTTGTCCCTTGTTCCAGTTGCGGGACGACCAAGCCAGCCAACCGCTTCCTCCACTCTCTCTCTCTCTCTCTATCTCTCTTCCCTTTTCTTCTTCTTTTTTTCTCCTCTCGCCCTAAGATTTTACTTTCTCTTCTATTTCCACCCTTTCTTTTTTCTTTAACAATTTCACCCTTTCTCTGACCCTTACCATCTAAGGGGCCTCTCAATTTCTTTCTTTTCAACCAATGCTTACTGCTATTTATACCCCCTACAATAACACCATCAGTACTATTATATATTGACAGCTCAGACTCTCTCTTCATTTATAACCACAAACTCATCATATATATGATCTTAATTTATGAAAATAAGGCATCACCAACAAAAATGGATGTTTTTCATTTAATTCAATTCTCTTTTTAGAAATTAAATATGTGGAAGAAATGCAAGTGTCATAAGATTCTTGTCTAATGGATAAGGCCCGTATGGCAACAGCTGATTCTATATGGATTCCTTCACTATCACAGTCACAAATACAGTCACCCATTCATCTAATTCTAATATGTGGAGAAAAACATAAGAAACCAAAATCAAATAAATGAAATATTAAAGGGAGGCAATGCTTTGCTTTCATTGATTGGTTGGAAATCTTGGATATAATTTGTATTTTTAATGAAACTTAAAAATAAGCCTACTGTACAATAAACAACATGAGAGCAGTGTCTCTTTCATTCTTCTTTTATCAACCCAACCCAAAATAAATATGACTCTAATTCAGGCCTTATTCTTTGGGTCCAATTACTAATTTTGATCAGGCCCACTGCAATTCAAAACATATGTGTGCAAGTGCAATTGAACACTGAATCAATAGATGAACAAATATGTGATGTGAGCTGGTCAGATTCAAGTATTATTGGCCAAAAAACCGTAATAATTTGACGTAAAAATATGTATTAAATTGTTCCCAAGTTAGAGATTATAATTTGTATTAAATGAAACTTTAAAATAAGACTACTGAGCAGTGTCTTTCATTCTTCTTTTATCAACCCAACCCAAAAGAAATATGACTCTAATTCAGGCCTTATTCTTTGGCCCTAATTACTAATTTTGATCAGGCCCACTACCATTGAACACTGAATAGATGAACAAATATGTGATGTGCTATTATGACTGAGCTGGTCAGCTTTCATGGGGACAAAAAGATTCAAGTATTATTGGCCAAGAAACCGGAATTAATTTGACGTAAAAATATTTATTAAACTGTTCCAAAGTTAGAGATTATAATATGCCAGGGATTGAGACATCACACCACTTGGTTCCCTTTATATGATTTAACCTTTACCAAAGGTATTGGTCAATAATACTATAATGCAAGTGGATAACTAGGAGAATGTAGAGTGAATTCATTTAAATAAGAACATACGAGCATATGTTGTTCTCATTCTTATCTTTTTTTTTGTCCGTTAAATTCATTACCAAAATATTATGAGGGAAAGCACGGATAAAATACTTTTTTTCTTTTTGAGGATGAAATACTTAAAGTAGGTAAAGAAACACTTACCTCAGATGACAGAGGAACCAAGTAGAAAAGAAGAACAATGAGCACTTTAGCCGCTAGATCTAGTGTCAACAACTAACAGGCGCATAAGAGAAATACAATGGCAATGTATGACAAGTCCGTGACATTTCTATGTAATGTAATGAATTACGATGACACACACAATTAAAATGAAAAATCTTTTAAATATTAATTCGAATTGTTCTTTATAAAGTTGACCATTTGCAAAATTTTGTGTGGGTGTGTTTTGTTTACGGCCCATCTAATGATGTATGATACTAGGTTGTCTTTCATTAGCAATTTTTTAAAGTTTTAATGGTTACTAGTAATCTATATTACTAAAATAGAAGTACACTTTAAAAATGCTCCTAAATTTTTAAAGTTATTTACATTAGAATGTCTCTGAAGTAATAAATAAATTTTTCTTAATTATAGTTGTTTTTCTGATTTATAAATGCATTTTCTTTAATTATAGTTGTCTTTATTGAACCTATATTTAAGTATGTTTATCTTTTTTTCAATTTAAATAATAGATTTAAGCATTTAATGCATTTTATTAATTGAAATAATAGATTTTGTTAATCAAATCTTTACAAAAATAGATTTTTCAATATGCTTCGTTTTAACATATTAAATATTTTTTTAATATTTATTAGTATAAATAATAAAATAAAAAATCACACATCATAATCAATTTATAACATATAAATAAAATATAAAATAATTTATTATATATTATTAGTATAATGGTTTCATAATATAAGTCTAATTAGTTATAAATATTGGTTTTGTTTATATGATACATTGTGATATAATAGACGTCAAAATCACAAAATATAATTATTCAACGTAATAAATGAAATTGTTATGTTTTAAAATGTTCTATTAATAATTATGTAATACATTTTAATTTTATATATATATATATATATATTATACCATTAGTACAAATAAAAAAATTTAAAACGAAAGCAAATATTTATACCGTCACGGATCAAGCTCTAAAATAAACAACAACAAAACTAAATTATTTTTCTTTAACAAATTTATTTTGATAGAAATTATAGTTCCAAATATATTTATACTTTTTATATATTTATAAATTTATTTTATTTGGGATATTAAAATTTTGGAATTGGAAAAAAAATATGACCCACCTCTATATTATTCTAATTAAGAAATTTAAATTTTATATCATAATATTTTATTAAGCTTTTAATTTTTATTATAACTGCAAAAATTAATTTTCAATCTGAATTTATGTGTAAATATTACAAGTTCATCATTTAATATAAACAAAAAAACTAAAAACAGAAAATAAATACCCGTCCGGTCGGGCGGGTCAAAGTCTAGTTTACCATTTAAAAATACAACCTTTACTTAAATCTTTTAAAGCACAAAAAAAGACTGACGCAGTAGATATCATGGACACTAATTTAGAATATTTTTTTTAAAAAAATGTGTAGTCTCGTTTGCAATTATAACTTATCCAAGACGGATTTTGTTGGGGTTCATCAAAGCATCTTTTTTTTTGTTTCCAACTCCCCAAGTTGCATATGATTGATCTTAAGAAAATACTTTAATAGTCCTATTAATTAATTTAAACATCACTACTACTTGTCTCTTAACTGTTCGGGAGCGAGTGTGTTTGACTGGACTGCGAGAGACAGTCGTGTACACGCTCCAACAAGTAGAGACAGGAGACACAAACACAAGTAGTCGTAGTAGTGAAAAACTTATATATCAATCTCTTCCTAATCTCAGGTCTTTCGTGTGTGTTACATCCGTATTTTGCAAAATATGAACAGCCATAGCCTCTTCTTGTCCATTAACGATGGAGGAAACACTACTTGTTGTTCCTCCTCCTCTCTATCTTCCCTCCCTTCTGAAACCACAAGAAGCTTTCCGTTCAGACCATCGCATTTCTCAAATGGATCATCATTCTCGAGGTCTTCTGCCTTCTGCAACTTATCCTCATCTTCAATCTCTGACACTCAGAAACATCTCGGGTCCACTCTTCCCTTCCTTCCAAATCCTTCTCCAGCTGCTGCGAGTTTCACTGAGGAGGATCTCCTGAGCATTATTCCATACGAAGAAGTAGTAGACACCTCTTTTCTTGCTTTGTCCGGAGATGGAGGTTTTCAAGATGTTGACAACTTTTCCTTATCGGAGGAGCAAATGGAATTGCAGTTCCTATCTGATGAGCTTCAGTTAGCCATCACAGACTGTGCCGAGACCCCCAGGCTTGATGTAACTTTTAACGAGGCCTGATAATGTTAACACCAATTGGGACTGTGATAAAAATAAATAAAAACTGTGCTTGTCTCCTTAGCTTTTTTTTTTTTTGGTTTTTGATTTGATTTCAGGAGATATACCAAGTGACTGGATTGAGTCCTGGTCAGAACTGTGAAGCAATGCCTGTTTTATCACAACAGCCATCTCCAGGAGGATCAGCAGCAGTTAACCAAAAACCAAGAATGAGATGGAGTCCTGAGCTCCATGACTGTTTTCTTGAGGCCGTGAAGAAGCTTGATGGCCCTGAGAGTATGTTAAAAGCATCTTTCTCTTTTATATAGATATATGTCTCTCTGTTCTTTCACCAGATTATTTGGTTTTAACAAAGCCGTTGCTTTCATAATAATAATAATATGGGCAGAGGCAACTCCAAAAGCTGTAATGAAGATGATGAATGTTGAAGGTTTGACAATCTACCAAGTGAAAAGCCACTTGCAGGTACCACCAATTCAATTAGAGTTGTATCTGACAAAGTTAGTACTACACAACCACATAATTAGCTGAATTGTCTAATGGCTTTTTTTCTTTGATGCAGAAATATAGATTAGCCAAACACATGCCAGAGAGAAAGGAAGGTAAAAGCTACCAACTTTACTTCTTGCATGGTCATCTTAAGACACTTTATTTATTTGATATTCTCTCCATTTTCTCCATTTGTTTTTGTAGAGAAGAAGAGTAGTGGTAGTTCAGAAGACAAGAAACCAGCTTCCAATACAAGTGAAGCAAACAGAAAAAAGAAAGGGTGAGGCTTGCTCAATTCTTGGCTTCAGGGATATATATATATATATATATATATATATATACTTCCCAACTCATTGAAAATGTCTTTTCTTGATGGGCAGAGCTATACAGTTAACGGAGGCTCTCAGAATGCAGATGAAAGTACAGAAACAATTGCATCAACAGCTCGAGGTATATAACACACATTTTTCATTCCAAAAGATTTATGCTCTCAACCAAATCCAAATAATATAATACTTTTGGTGAATGAGCAGGTACAGAGATCGCTTCAACTACGGATAGAAGAGCACGCTAAATACTTGCAGAAGATCTTGGATGAACAAAGCAAAGCCGCCGCCACCTCCAAACAAGATTCTCAGCTTTCATCATCATCATCATCTGCTAAAGTCTACGAATGTCAAACTTCCCCAAAACGTCCAAGGCTTGAAAACTGAACATCCCACTAGCTAGTAGCAACATTACGCCTCTCAGATGTGTATTATTATTTGATGTAAATATGTGGTTCTTTGGTAGATACCCCAAGAGAGCTAGCTATAATATAATAATCAAGTGGTTTAATAAGTGTTATAAAACTCTATATACCTGCATTTGGGATTCTGATGAGTCTTGAAAATTTCATATACCTGGGGCAATCTCCAGGAGCGATCTTACAATCTGAAATATGTGTGAGTCACACATTCATCCAGCGACTCCCTTCATATTGGCATATGGAGTTATTACATGTACACGCAGTTACATTATCAACAAACCGAACTTTGTTACTCGTTTCTAGCAGATACACAAACAAATCAGTCTAAATATAGAGGTAAATGGCCTGATCAGACAATACGTTCGTTTTATTTCTAATACCTTGTCAACAGATGCCACAACTGATATATATCAGTACGGAAGGTAGATGATGGTTATCATAATTGTTTGTCTAATACTTGCTCCAGAGTTGTTCAAAACACTCAGGCATACTAATAGAGGAAGCAGCAAGCGAAAGAGGACACCGTCAAACTAGACATGCATTGCTAGTGGTAATGAAAATTAAGTTTTTTTTTTTTTTGAAAATTGTATATATTTAGTCATTTTGTTATTTTAGAAAAGGATAAGTACAATTATAGATTTTGTGTTACCAACTATAGTAAAATTAGTCATATATGTTTTGTATTAAAAATAATTAAATTTATATGTATATAATATTAAGGCTTATGATTTTTAAAATAATTGGGATTAAAATTGATCTTTTTAGTACTTTTACTTGATGTTAAAAATTACAACAAGTAGATATTATCAGACTTTATTCAGTTTATATCACTACGTTACTTCTCTTCATATTCTTATACAAAAGTAATAAAATACAAATGATATGATAGAAAGTTGAGGAAGTCCCACTAATTATGTAATTGCAAATGTTATTGCATTCGGTATCATCATTGATGGCTGAGATAAAGTTTTTAGTTATCTTATAATATATTTTAAAATAAAATAAAACTGGAGAATAATGATATAAATTGAACCTTTTCATTTTTTTTATTCTGAAAGTCGTAAAAAATTAGTTTCATATAACTATAGTTGCTATTCTATGAATTTAAATATATTTAATGTTATTACTATGCATGAAACCATCTAAGATAACATTATTACTATTCATATTAATTAGTTACTATTTATTATTTTGTTTTGGTTGTCTAACTAACTTGGATTACTTTTTCTTTTAATTAAAATATATAAAAGAATAAAATCCATCATCCAATCAAATTAAAACAACTTTCAAGTAAGTAAAAAGAAAAAATCTCTAAAGTAACTTATCCTGGGGGCTGACTGACAGAGTGGCAGCCAAGCTCAACAACATACTCATCATGACTGATGAGTCTCTCCAATTTATTTGTCTCTTTTCAAGCTATGTTGTTTTCTGATTAATTTAACTGCTAGCAGGTGTTGATCATGTTTTGACGAGAAAACAAGGATAGCAGATAGAAGATGGCGATTTTTTTCTCTCCAATAGGCGATTTTGGGTCAGCCAATCAGAGTGGAGTAAACTTTCAGGGGGATTTTTCCTTTGCTGCTAAACGGATTAACGTGGAAGATTTCCGAAAATCTTTGGAAAATCTTAGAATATTTTCAGAAAATATTCCTTTTTATCTTAAATCTGCAAAGGAGATATGTGTTTATCTAGGGTTCATGCTCACGCCGTCTACTTTTCTCCTTCAACACAGAAACTCTCTGCACCGAAATAGCAAAGAGCTGATATTTTTGCTTCTCATGGACGACAATCTAGCAAAAGTTCTTCAAGGCATGTCACTAGAGGATGATAAGTCAATCATTATCCCGGAAGATGACGATTATTGTGCGATCAAACGAGGCTCCCAGAGCATCTTAGGTCGTCTGCTGAACCCGGAGTGCCAGAATATGGGAAGGATGCTTAGGACTATGCCAAAAATTTGGAAAGTCTACAACAGAGCCCGTGGTATGGCTCTCACAAGAGAGCGCTTCCAGTTTGTTTTTGATTTAGAAACAGACTTACAAATGGTTCTGGATCAAGGTTTCTGGACCTTTGATGATTGGGGCCTGGCGATGGAAAGATGGGTAGAGAACCCTCCTCCTAATTACCTTCAGACTGCAGCGATTTGGATCCGTCTGCATTATCTTCCGGCGAACTACTTGACTCTGAAAACGATTGACACTGTTGCAGATGGAGTTGGACATGTCAAAGTGATTGAATTTGATCCAGATAAGCCTCTTCTGAATGACTACGTACGGGTGCTAGTGGTTCTAGACCTCAATCAACCCTTACGAGATAAAAAATCATTAACTCTTCCAGGAGGTAGAGTTGAATACGTTGAGGTCAGATATGAAAGAGTCAGGAAGAAGTGTTTTCACTGCATGAGGCTTTCGCATGAGAAACCGAGGTGCCCGGTTCTTCAAGGAGAGAGGAATAAGGGCAAAGGCTTAATGGGTCACAAGAGTCAACTTCCGGCTCAAGTAACCCGTCAACATCACACTGACCTTGCAGAGAAGATCATGCCGCTGCTGGCTCCATCCTTTCCTCCAGGTTTTGAACCACATTCCTCAGTAATAGTTCCTGAGGTCTTTGAGCAAATGCGATTGTACATGAACTGCTCGGATCCAGATGAGAGAAACATTAGAGAAGCTAAGATGAAGAAGACCCTCAATGAATTATCTCAAGACCCGATTGCGCAGAGATCTTGTCTTCGTCTTGAGGCAGCTCCAAAGATCGTCACTGTTCCATCCCCAGTCAAAGGAAGAGTTTTTGACTTTAGTAAAGTGCAAGAGAAACAATCGACAGACGTAGCAGAGTCTTCCTCCAGGAGCAGTGCTAATCAATCTTCACGTTCTGAACGTGATCGGGTTATTACTCCATCTCGGAGAATTCTCTTTGGAGAGACCGACATTACGGCAGATAAAGATATGAGGAATGCTTCTGATAGACACCCTCAACAGAACATAACAGTTCCTACAGCTAATAACTTGGTGGGAGTCAGAGAAGGTACACAAGTGGAGGCTGGAGTTTTTGTCATAGGCTCTGGAGATAACACTGGTGACAGAAGTAACAAGAGTCGAAACTCTTACCGTAGTCGCTCCACTTGGTCAAGGAAGAACCAGAATAACAGAAACATGTCTGCATCTAGGCATGAGTCTGATATTCATGAGCGAGAGGATGGTACTGGAAAGCGTAAAGCGGATGAAGACGGTGAGGTCTCATCAAAAATGTCACGAAAACACTCAGGTTTGATGGTTCACCAGAAACCATCCAATCCTCAATGACGACGCTCAGTTGGAACTGTCGGGGTTTGAGAAGCAACCTGACAGTTCGACGCCTAGAGGAGATGTGTCGTGAACATCTTCCGGATTTTCTGTTTCTCCTAGAGACTAAAAACTCTAGTGATCACGTGATAAAGTTCCGGAGTTCGTTGGGTTATGATCATTGTCATATGGTGGATCCAGTGGGACTCAGTGGTGGGTTGGCTTTATTTTGGAGGAGTAAATATGAGGTGAAGATACTGTCGGCCTCAGCAAGAATTATAGATACAGAAGTGAAGTTGGGAGAGCTGGTTTTCTTCATGTCTTTCGTCTATGGTGATCCGATCAGACACAGACGAATTACAGTATGGAATGAACTTCAGGATATTGGTTTAACCAGGAATGGAGGTTGGTTTTTGACTGGTGATTTTAATGAAATCATGAATAATTCTGAAAAGATGGGAGGCCCACCAAGACAAGAAAGTCTGTTTTTTGATTTCAGAGCTTTAGCCAGAAACTGCAGGTTGAAGGAAATCCCTAGCTCTGGGAATCGTTTGTCTTGGGGAGGAGTGAGAGAAGTTCTAACCAATGGACTTAAAGAAAAGGTTTGGGTGCAATGCCGTCTAGATCGAGCTTTCGGCAACGCAGAATGGTTCAGTTTATTTCCTCAGGCTCACACATTATACCTTGACAAGACTGGTTCGGATCACAGACCAATATTTACGAGTCTTGCCAACAGTGGTCAGAGGAGAACTGGTAGATTTACTTTCGATAAGAGATGGTGCAAGAAGCCTGAAATCGCAACAGTGATCAAACGTGGTTGGTGTGACAAGTTTGATGCTGTTCAAGGCTCGGTCTCAGAAAGAATAAAAGCGTGTAGGCAGGAGTTGTGCAAGTGGAAGCGACATGCCAATGTCAACTCAAGTGTGAACATCAGAAATTTGAGAAGGAAGCTTGAGGTGGAAGAAAGTAAAAGGTTTCCAAATCTGGCAATCTTACCTTCTCTCCGTGTAGAGTTGGAAAAAGCTTATGATGAGGAAGAGTCCTACTGGAAGCAAAAGAGTAAGAACACTTGGTTGAAAGTAGGCGATAAGAACACCAAAGTCTTCCATGGTTGGGTGGAATCTAGACGCATGAAGAACAAGGTTCACTCTCTGATTGGTGATGATGGAGTTGAGCACTTCACGGAAGATGAGATGGGAAATATAGCGGTTACTTATTTCAAGAATCTTTTCACAACCTCTGGCTCTGCTGATGCAACTGAACTGCTTGATGGTATGGAGCCAAGAGTTAATGAAAGGATGAATAGAGATCTTATCCGGCCTGTCTCAGATGCTGAAATCAAGAAAGCAGTTAAGGCGATCAAGAGTGACAGTACCCCTGGTGTTGATGGTATGACAGGACAATTCTTTCAGAATTTTTGGAGTATAGTTGGTCCTCAAGTGAAGCAAGAAGTAAGGCGTTTCTTTGAAGACGGTTACCTTCCACCGGATTGGAACTATACTGAGCTATGTCTGATTCCGAAAGTTCCAAATCCTAACATGATGAAGGATCTGAGACCTATCAGTCTCTGCTCGGTAGTATACAAGATTGTTTCTAATATCTTGTGTGATCGTCTTAAGCTGGTACTCCCACATATTATCTCTCCTACACAAGGTGCCTTTGTGGCTGGCAGACTTATCTCCGATAACCTTTTGATTGCTCATGAAATGATACATGGATTGCGGACCAACCCGGTTTGCAAATCAGACTTCATAGCGATTAAAACGGACATGTCAAAAGCATATGATCGTGTTGAGTGGGATTTTCTGGAATCACTCTTCCTGCGATTGGGCTTTCATCAACGATGGGTGTCTTGGATCATGCTTTGCGTCAGATCGGTATCGTACTCGGTGCTCCTAAATGGGCAATCGTTTGGTCATTTCACGCCACAACGAGGGATTAGACAAGGTGATCCGCTCAGTCCTTTTCTTTTCATACTCTGTGCTGAGGCATTGGTTCACACAATGGAGCAAGCAGAACGCTCTGGGAGCATTTCAGGAATGAAACTAGCGCCCCAGTGCCCGGCAGTTCAGCATTTATTGTTCGCAGACGACAGTTTTTTTCTTTGTAGAGCTACACTAGCTGAATGTGCTGAGTTCCTACGGAGACTGAAGCTATATGGAGACTCGTCTGGTCAGATGATTAATTTCCAGAAGTCAGCTATAACTTTTGGCGCAGGGATCGATCCAGTTAACCGTCGCGTCTTAGCAGAATTCCTTAACATCGAAAAAGAGGGAGGTGATGGGAAATATTTGGGTCTTCCAGAGTGTTTTAATGGATCCAAGAGAGAGCTGCTAGCATTTATAGGTGAAAATATGAGCAAAAGGTTGCGAGGATGGTTCGCGAAGAAGCTTTCTTATGGGGGCAAAGAGGTTCTATTGAAGTCGGTAGCGATGGCTCTTCCAGTCTATGCCATGTCTTGTTTCAGGTTGACTAAGCACCACTGTCAAAAAATCATGAGTGCTATGGCGAGCTTTTGGTGGGATGAAGATGGAGAGAAGAAGAAGATTCATTGGATATCTTGGAAGAAACTCTGTATTTCGAAAGAAAATGGGGGTCTTGGCTTTCGAGATATCGAGGATTTTAACCAAGCTCTTTTGGCCAAACAGGCTTGGAGATTGCTCAACGATCCTGATAGCTTGATAGCCAGAATCTACAAGGGTCGTTACTTTGCATCGTCGAGCTTCATGGAGTGTGGGAAAGGATACCGTCCCTCATATGCTTGGCGCAGCATTCTGTTTGGTCGGGAGCTTCTATCGAAAGGACTCATCAGATCTGTGGGTAATGGAAGTGATACCTTTGTATGGTCTCAACAATGGATTATGGATGATTGTCCCAGAAGACCTATCAACAAACAGCGAGACTTTGCTGTCAATCAACGGGTGTCATCGCTAATAGGGGAGGATGGTCAATGGGATATTGAGAAGCTCCAGTACTTCTTTCCAGAAAATGAGGTGCTGAGGATAAGGCAAATCCAGTTAGGACCTACCGAGGATAGAGATATATGGGCCTACTCTGCGAATGGAGCGTATACGGTGAAGAGCGGCTACAAACTGGCAACTAAGCACAAGGAAACAGAGGAGGTACAGTCAATGAGTTTGAGGCCGGGTGTTTTGGAACTAAAGCGACGTATATGGAAGGTTAAAACTGTTCCTAAAATACGTAGTTTCTTATGGCGAGCAGCTTCGGGAGCCTTGGCAGTCGCGGAACGTCTCAACACGAGAGGACTGAACTTGGATACACGTTGTAGAATTTGCTTATCAGGTTTAGAATCCATCTCACATGTCCTCTTTGTCTGTTCAAAAGCACAAGAAGCGTGGGCGTTGGCAGGTTTCCAAGATCTTTCTCACCTGCATACGCTACCGTTGACAGAGGCGCTTTCTACATGCTTGAATATGATGGAAGATGTATCTCTTTTGGTAACACAGAGACGAGCTATCCCATGGTACTTGTGGACAATCTGGAAGAATAGAAATTCACTGCTATATGCAGATACTCAGGAATCTCTTCTTAACCAGGTACAACAAGCGAGTGAAGAAGCTCGGTTATGGCATGTTCTCAATGATCAGCAAGAAGTACATTCAGTGCTACATGGTTTAAATGAAGAAACTAAGAAATGGGAACCTCCTCTCTTTGGCTACGCGAAGTGTAACCTGCACGCTAACTGGAGAAATGCTTCACTTCACAGTGGTTTAGCATATATCATTAGAGACCAGAGTGGTAATGTTCTCCACCACGCTCGAGATGCTATCACTTTCTCACCAAACAGGTTCACAGCGGAGCTGAGATGTTTGGTTTGGGCATTACAGAGCATGAAAGACTTAGGCTACCAAGATGTGATTTTAGCTTCTGACTATCGCGATGTAATCTCTGCGGTGAAAAAGCCGAAGGAATGGCCACTCTTCAGAGCTCAACTTCAGGAGATCAAAAACCTCCATACCTCATTCAGGTCGGTGGCTTTTGAAACAGAGTCAATCTCCTCAAATCAGATAGCAAGAGAGATAGCTACAAGTGTCCTACGTGATGGTCGTCTCCAATCCTATCTGGCCCTAGGAGGACCGGCGTGGCTCCATAACAGAATTTTAAGAGAATCTATCTAGACTGGCTCACAGACCTGTTTCAGGTTGAGCTCATCTTGTTTTTTCTCTTTGTTGTTGTGTTTTATCACTTTCTTTCCCTCTATGTACGAACCCCTTGCATTATTCATGTGATGAGTTAAAAAAAAAAGTAACTTATCCTTAAATATCTAGTAGGACTGAAGTTTTGGAAGATTTAAATATCAGCCAACAAGAATATAGTCATGGAACGTTAGATGATGACTCCAGAGAAAATGAGAATATTGAATGGCAATAAAGAAGCTGGTCTATGTCTATACACATTTGTAAGATTCAATGGAAGGCTGTGCAAGGTATTGGGCTCGATGTTGCCGCTTTGTTGTGACCTTGGAGAAGTGAAAATGATGGCCACAACAACAAAGAAACCTTTAAAGTTGGACTCTGATCAGACTTCAATTCCTTGGATACAGATCAGGGCCGGATCTTGGCGTAGAAAAACATTGGCTTTGGCCCTAAAAAATTTAGAGGTTTTTTACATAGGTATTGATCCTCAAATTTTGAAAAAAAAAAATTTACTAAAATTCTTGAAAAAATGTTTCAAGCCCCTAAATTCTCAGATCCGGTTCTAGTAGAGATAAAACTATTTTCAGGCCCTCTTTAGTTTTCAATGTACTTTTGGAATGTTTTTCCTCTCTATACGTTGGATAGAGCCAGAATCCTTACTGGATGTGCGGTATTGTGCATTCCATAACGATGCAATGATATTGTATGTAGTAGCCCATGCATACGAATGTGCATCCAATATGATACAATAATATTTGTATGTTTTGGAACCTTACAAAACCTTCCCTTCCAGTCTTGTGGATAAACCAAAACCCTTGCAAAAAGCTTCTAAAATAGTCATGGCATCAACCGATCTACATGTATTGTTTTGTCTTTTTCTTTAACATGATAGAAACATGGGATTTTAGTCCTTCAGTTGATGAGATTTTGAAATTAGCAAATAGACAAATGTGTCATAATAACACACGTTCTATAAACGCATATATATGAATAGATTTCGAGTAATATACCAATATCTAGAACAATCCTACATTTGGTTTAATAATATTACTCTTTAGATACGTGGAATAAACAACTATATTTGTGATTTTTTTGGTATCTATATTGATAGTCTTCTATGGGAGGATTGATTTTGGTTGTTATTATGATAACAAATATCTATATTGATAGTCTTCCGGTCTGCCATTTACTCAATCTGGCGAGAAAGGAATGCTCGAATTTTCACCAGCACCATCACCACTGCTGCAGGCGTTATACGAGCTCTAGACCGCTTAATCCGAGACCGTCTCCTCTCCTTCCCAACACCGGATAGCTCCCCCTCCATGCTTGAGTTCTACTTTTCTAGCATCCGGCCTCTTTGAGGCCTTGGTTGAGTTTGATTGTTTTTTTAGTTTCTTTCTTTTGTTCAAATAAGTGGTATCAACATTTCAAAAAATAAAAAATGGTATAAATATTAACATTTTACTCAAAAAAAAAAAAAGAATATCATATGTGAACGCTAATCATACCTTAAAATACACAAACCGTGTACTTGTGACCAGATTCAGTTATTGTTGGTAGATGAGCATATAAGAAAAAAATAATTGATACCAAAAATGAGAAAAAAATAATTGATACCAAAATATGATACACATAACATAAAAGACAAAAAACTTATTAAATATTATTATAATCGTCTAAAAATCTAACATAATTATTAAATAAAACAATAATAAGCACAAAATAACAAAAAGCAAGATAATGAATTTGGGCTCGTTACGCAGTTAAAATCCGGCCCATTCAAAATGACAGGTGAAAAGCGTACGGGAGTACCTGAGGATGAGCTGTATATAATGCTCTGTCTTAGCCACTCTCACTTGTCTCCAAACACTCACAGATTCTTTCTCTCAAAAGATTCTTAAATGGCTTCCGCGTGTGTTTCGCCGCCCGCAGGATACTCTTTGTACGGTCGAATGTCTCTGAGGCGAGAAGACAAGAGGCGCTCTTCATCCCACGACCAGGAGGAACAGTCCTCCGACAACCAAGATCAAGATCCAGCGATCGATTTTGAGTTCTGCCCCGAAGATCCGGTCACAATGCTCTCCGCGGACGAGCTCTTCTCGGACGGAAAGCTCGTGCCTTTGAAGTTCTCTGGTCCGCCGGAGATGAAGAAGCCGCAGACTTCCACTGTCAAGACGACGACTGCTGCTGAGCTGAACCACTCGGCGGATGTCCGGCGGAGGGTAGAGATGGAGATGTCAGACCTCTTCTCCCCGAAAGCTCCTCGTTGTACGACCAGATGGCGAGAGCTTTTAGGCCTCAAGAAGGCTGCACAAGAATCTTCTAAAAAGACGACTTCTTCTTCATCGTTCAAGCAGTTTCTTCACCGTGGATCTAAACCCTCCGCCGCTTCTTCATCCCCGGCTGATTCTACTCCGTTGCTGCTGAAGGAGTCAGAGATGGCCTCTTCACGTCTCTCTCTATCATCGTCCTCTTCTTCCTCAGGCCACGAGATCGATGACCTTCCAAGACTCTCGCTTGACCTCGACAACAAGCCCACTCCCAATCCATTCGCTCCCTCACGCAACCCCAGGATCAGATTAGCCAACTCAATGCGTCCCTCCGTCGACGGATCATCATCGGCAGCAGATAGTCCGAGGCTTAACGCATCTGGTAAAATCGTGTTCCATGGACTCGAAAGAAGCTCCAGCAGTCCCGGTAGCTTCACCGGCGGACCCAGACTCAAGCACCACCATGGAATCCCCAGATCCTACTCTGCTAACGTCAGAATCACTCCCGTCCTCAATGTTCCCGTTTCTTCCCTCAAATCAAGCATCTTCTTCGCTCAGATGTTCTCTTCATCTTCCTCTCCTGGGAACAACAAGTCGCACTTTCACAGCAGCAACCGCAAATACCAGACCAATCGAACCAGACTTTAACCCAAATGCGATCTGACTAAGTAAACCGGTTAGGGGGTGGGGGCTAGGGCTAATCTTTTGATATTTTTGTTTTTTCGTGGGGTTTGTCGTCTAAACTGATGTTTTATTTGAGGGCATAATATGTAAATACCGTTTAACTAAGTATCATCTTTCTCCGGTTATCGCCTTAATCACGTTCTAACTTCTGTCGCAATCTCATCGAACCAGTCGTTTGTTTTACTCGCAAATAGTTTATATCTCTCACACATCAATTAATTTATTACACGTTAAAAATATCAAACAGTAACCAAATACTAGTATACAAGTTAAGTTCGATGAATGTGCTTCCCATGTTTTGTACTGAATTAACCTAAAATTTGTTGGAATGGAAATATAAAGTGATTTGTAAGTACTGGTTAAGGGAGAAGTTCCTACAGGTTTAATTATTAGAGTTTCTGAAAAGGCAGATGCTAAAATCACCTTTTTGTGTTTCCTCTGCCCCCCCTTATAATGTGTTTGCATGTCACTCAACATCTTTATTGCAAATCCCTCTCATTCTTTCAACATTTTCAGCTTGAATATGTATGTTGAAAAGGAATACGACAACATAATAATAATAACATGCTCAGTTTCAAAGAAACAAGTACAATAGTTTAAGAAAAAAGAAAACACAAAAGGCAGCTTTTGATTTGGTTTTAAAGGAATAAAGTGGAGAGAAAGTACTTATTGGAAGTGCATGTGTAGTTAGTAGAGTATAGAGCATAGACTGATAAGTTGGTCGGCGGACCAAATCGAGAGAATCAATCACCATTACTCTTTAATCACCTTTTGCAATGTTCAGAAAAGTGACAGCGTAGCTAATCATAATATTTAAAGGATGCTAAGCATTTAGGGATTGATTACTCACACTATTATTTTCTTAATAGGATGATGGTTATTTGAACTATATATTTCTGATTAGTCCCATAAGTTCGTTTATTTTATTAACAAACTAATTGATGGTGCAGACCCAACTAAATGGCAAAATCTTTTTCTCTGTCAACAAGGCAACAACCTATTGTACAATAAAAATGAAATTTAGCTGATGCTCCCGTAATAACATATTCTTCTTGAATCTGTTGTCTAGATAAATGTTTAATACTCCCTCCCTTTCTAAATAAATGATGTTTTAGAGAGTTTTTGATGTTTCAAAATAGTTGATGTTTTAGTATATCAATGTACTTTTTAATTTTATCAAAAACTGTGTAACCAATGATAAAATGTATTCTATTTTGTGATTGGTTGAACAATTTTTAATTTATATTTTAATGATACTTTTTAGATTAAAAAACAAGTTTCTTAATAATCGTGCACAATCCTAAAACTTCATCTATTTTGAAACAGAGGGAATATAATACTATGTTTTGGAGTTTTGAAGAGACTGAAGAGGCAATTAACGTATAGTATTATATAAAATTAACCAAGGGACAGATCTGCGATTACTGTAGAGGGTCAAAGCGTGTAGAGAGCTGTCATTCTAACTCAGTAGCTAGCTGCAGACTGCAGACTGTAAGTAAACCAAGTTCGTTCCGTCGAATAATTGATATTATTTTCAATAAATAAATAAAAATTAAAGTTGTTCGTGATTCTTGAACATCATTTCTTGAATCCCAGCCGTTGGATTCTCATTTCTCAATCGCCACAACATGACGACAAGAACACATGCAAATACACATTTGTAAAGCACAATTACATTCTGAGAAAATACTATTTAACAGAACTTTGTGAGTGTAGTAGAGGTATCATATCAAGCACGAGCAGCCACTTCACTAAGTCATTCTTTAAGCGAGAAGTAGCCATTATTAGGTCAATAATAGGATCTACTAATACTGTTATCACTTTATAAACGACAAAAAAAAAAACTAAGCCTACAAATTTATTGTGTGCTTGAAATAAACAAACCATCTAAAGCAAATTGTCGGGTGGGTCTCCTTACTTTTTGAATGCCAAAAGAATCAAATCAATATAGATCTGAGACTGAAATCAATGCCATATTGTCTGAAACTAAATCCAAATTGAATCGCATTCAAATAGCTAGTCAAATACAGTGTCCTAAAATCAATAACATTTTGTGAAGCAGACATTATATAATGAATCATTTACAAACCGGAAAGGTAAATAAATAAATGTAAATGAAATGAATGAGAGAACGTGATGGTTCCCAGCGTTGTGCCCTCTGTAAAGATTCTCTACCTCCCAATTGATTCTCACTCTGACCTTTTTGCATCTGTCTTCTTTTCTCTCTCTTCCTAATATACAATGTGACGACAAATGGCTTATGTAGAAAAGGCCGACAAAGAAGAAAATATTAGTTATAATTAATCGTTTCCTAAAGTATTCTAATCCATGGAACGGCGATTAAATTAGTATATCGACTTTGTAGCTAAATTATAATAAACTCTTCTTCATCACCCTCTCACGCTGTGTTTCCTTATATCTTTCTGATTGCTATTTGCTCCACCTAACATCCATATACAACTCAGAAACCATATTTTCTGACTGTCTTTTGTAAATAAGCTTTTTTGTGTGATTGACCTAATTGGGATGCGGAACATATATAGAGACTAGTTGGAGAGAAGAAAGGACAAATTGATCTGGGCTCTTAGCTGTTTGGTACATACAACCAGATGTAACTTGAATGGTAATAATCGAATAGTAATAATAAAAGAGGTAAGAGAGAAGACAAACAAACAAACGAACAAAATTGAAAAAGTTTGTCTTCTAGGTGAATTTATAGTGTATAATAAGTGTTTATATGTATATTCTGGTGCAACAAGTTGCAATGATAGAGCCTATATTGGAAGTTTATTGACCGAGGTGTAAAAAACCCTGCAGGCCATTGTCTTGTCCTCTTCTTATCTTCCACTGTACATTTACCTGTACATTTACGTACTTTCTTGTTCTTGTTTCTCTCTCTCTCATTTATTATCCCTCTCTCTCCAACTCTTTTTTAATCTGGTATAAGATTTTCAACACCGATTTTCCACTTTTTTTTTTTTTCAATCTCATGGATTAATATTCAACTTCAACACAAAAACACCAAGACAATACACCAAGCCAGCAAGGAAAAGATCCATTCCGAAGCCAACAGCCAACGTAATAAAGCATTACTACCTGGAGACAAATATAAAGTTCTAGAAAACAACTAACAATACATAAACTTGGAAGGAACAAGATAACTAAGAACTTAGGTACTGAAACAATTATCCATAAAGCGAAGTAAAGCGAAAGGGCAGCCGGGATGAATAAGAAAGCGTTGAAGATCAAATTTATTGGGGTGATAGAATAGGTCAAGAGATGATCCACCACTGGACCACGAGCAAACATCACTCAAACACAAACTTCACCTTAGGAAGTCAAGAAAAAACTGATCTCCACCCGAGCAGTTGATAAAGAAAACGGTTGACAATCAAACTACTTAGACCAAACACAATTGAGTCATAGCTCCACAGTCCCTTACCAAAGAATCCGGAGAAACCCGTCGATTTAAAACCAAGGAACAGCACAATACCACAATATCACAGCTTCACCATGAATCATTCCAACCATTAACTCAAGGGTTGAGCACCACCTTACCGAAGACTCTTCGGAGTTGACACCACTGGAAAACACTAAGAGCCACCAAACATCACTGGTTCAAGACCACCAAACACCATAAAGACACATAAATCTTGTCAACCAAAGCTTAATCACTAAGTAAAGCTTATATGACCTTCGACAAGGACGGCCAGGGACTGAAGAACGGAAAGACGAGAATGCTAACCCATCGCAAACCCACCTGAAAGTGCCTCACCAAATTCGATGGAAGAAGTAGCTACCCACATCAAAGCCGGTTAAGTACTGCGCCCGCCCCGCACCAGAAAACTGATTCGAAATTGAAAGAACATTTCAAGCATAGCGAAAAGGTAATACTAAAACCCTAAACCCATTCTCCGATAGACCCCAACCCATCAAAGCTTCAAGTCACAAAGCACCCAGACACATAATCTGAACACACTTACACACAAACAAACTTAACACCTGAGAATGGTTTCAAGAGAGAGAATCAAAGACTTGCTTCGCCTTCGGATTTCAACAACACCAGAAGCTGCCGGATATGCTCACGACCATCGCACCAAAACTGACAAGCCCAAAAATGCAAAGATTCTCTATCCAAGCACCACCAGAGAAGATTCGACATCAAAGACACGGGATCCCTCCGTAGCCCAGATTTGAAACCAAACTAAAATCGTTGACAAGTTACCGAAATCAAAGCAAGAGAGACCTAAAGGGAGGAGAGACGAGGCTGCTCCCGGTGGCAGTGAGAAAAGACCAACCACCAGAGTATGAGGGGAGGTACGGCGGCGGTTGAGTCGACTAGGGTTTGTTGCTTTTTCTCTCGAGTCTTTTTTTAGTGGCGATTCTGCACCCATTCCACTTTCAACACTCTATTTTTTTTTCATTTTTAGAATTCCACATCGTATTATTATTATTATTATTTAATTTAATTTATTCAACACCCAATTAATTCTAAACTTTTACAATGGTTTGTTTAAAAAATTCAACACCCTATTCTACAACTTTTAATTCAAATTTTTGTTTTTCACAACATAATAATTACATATTAATATTTCGAATGTAATTAATTTAAAAACTAAAATAATATAAATTCTAATAATATTTATTTTGAATTATTATACTTAACTTACTTTTTTGGAAGTTAAACAGAAAATTAGAAGAGTTTTGGATGCTAAAAGGATTATTATCCATTTAGCAGAAAAGTTTAAAACATGAAAATAGTTAATTATAATGAAAATGATTTTTTTATATCCAAATAAAATGAGAGTAGTCTCTTTATAGATAAAAATATAAAATTTTGATATTTTTTTTTAAGTTTTTTATATAATAAATGCGTTTGAATAATTGAATGAACAAAAAAATCAAAAGAAATCTGCAGAACCAATAAAAACATAATATTTAAATTTTATCTAGATTAAAAAAAAAAGAATTGGGTTAATCCACTTGTGTGCGTACACACACTCAACATTTCTTTCCAATCACGGGGCTACACGTGACAGTATAGAGCCACAAATTGTTTTTTAACGGTTGAAATTCTCAATGCTTGTTGAATTCAGGTAGATAGACACAACATTTTAGCTCCTTCGTTACAGGGTATTAAAAATTGAAACCCATTTTCAACATATACCCATTATGGGTGGTCTAAAGATATTTTTTTTAGCAACGGACTAAAGATATCAATGTTTAATAATCCTTAGATACCAATTCACTCCATCCATAGACCATTATCTACAACGACGAATGTGTTATTTTTCTTGGGATTCGAAAGATTTGTTTATTAACTTTGCAATCACAAAAAAAAATTATGCGCTTTATCTTCAATGGTTAATGGTATAATATCGTCTCCAATAGTACGATATTTCAACGGTATAATATTGTCTCCAATAATACGATATCGCAAATCATATCATGAAAAATCATTCATTATTTTAATACTTCAATTTAAACATGTTTAGTTATAAAATTTTCAGGACCGGAAAAGTAAATATTTTTAATGATATAAGTAGTTAACTCAAAATTGGTTAGATCTTTTAACATTACAACTAGAGCTGGACCCGCCCGGTCGGGCGGGTGTTTTTTTGTTTCCGTAATGTAATTAAATGTTTTTTACACTATTATATATTCTATAAAATTATTAAAAAATGCTGACAAAAAAATATTGCTGCATCATAATTTCCCTAATAGTCATTAATTGTTTTCCAAAAAAGCAAACGTGCATTTGATCATACTGTGATAACAAAATTGAGTTTTTTTGTCACTTACAAAATTGAGGTAATTCATACATATATGTGAGCTAAACTTAAAAGAAAATGATAAACCCAACTTAATAAGATAATTTAAGTTGGGCCGTACTTCTATTGATCTAATTAAAATTTGTTTAAATATCTTCTCAAACGGCCCAACTAAACCCAAACACTTTGTAGTTGATGAAAAAAAAAACAAACACTATGTCTATGTTTCTTTCACCGACCGTTCCTATTACGAAAAAGAAATAGAAAAAGAAAGCTAAAGAAAAACATTCCAATCTCCATTTTTCTCTGTGAGAAAGGCGATCACAAAGGAGAAATCAGATCCATTGCTCGAGATAGTTGTTCTTTAATGGGATATCTGATTCCGTGGGGCAAGAGTATATCGGCATGTTTCCTGTACGAATCTGGGTATTTCTTTTGAAACCTTTGATCTCTTTTTTGCTCAAAATAAGTTTTTTTTTTTACTGAGTTTGAAAGAAAATCGTGTGTGATTCCATAATCAAACATGCAGAAGATGAGTGGTTGATTTGTGTGGTCAGAAAAGAGAAAAATTAAAAAGTCGATCTTCTTTTTGCTCGGGTTAAATCGGAGGTTCTTTCTGGTGAGAATTCTCATGTCTACCAAATGAAATATATTGAAGGTTATCTTCAAATTTAATTATTTTTGTTCAACATATGCTTCGAATTCTATACTCTAGGAATTTCTCATTGTGATTTTAAATTTTTCTTTTGTTTAGGAATTCGGAAACATGTCTGCAAAAATATGATAGAAGAAAAAAAGATATGCGGTCGATGAAGCAAAGACTCTTTCAGTAGAGAAGCTAAGTATTATTTCATATATCTTGTTATTTCATAAGGTCAATATATATATATATATATATATATATATATATATAGAACGTAGCAAATAAGATCTTGCGATTGATCTGTTTTATACACTGATATAATGTTCTATAGTGACAGTTACATTGAAACAATGATATAATGTTTTCTGTGCTTCTATCAATTGATGACATTCGCTTATGTAATGATATTGAACTTGCTAGTTAACGTTTTCTTTTATTTTATATCCATTGTATACAATAGTTATGTTCTTGAGCTATGAATTGGTTCTATGTAATTGTTTAGTATAAACAGCATAGAGCAATCAGTTGCATTCTAATGTTTGGTGTCATAAACATCTATTGTATAGAATTGATTTTACCTTGTCATACCTTTTTTGGAATAATACTTTTGTATGAATTAGAACTGATTATATTTTGTTCTTCTCGTTTGGGTTAATCAAGGTCATTAAAGTGGTGAGACATGTGGTAACAGAAATGAAGTTTCTCGTCTGCGGTGAATGAAACCCAAAATCAAGGTTAGTAACCATTATTGATCTCCTTAGATGAATAACTGTTGAGTCATATAGAATTAGAAATACAGTGTTGAGTTAGATTTTAGTTTACTGTATATATCGATTGAATAATAATGCATTTCTGAATTCTTGTGAATCAATGTTTATGTAACAATGCCAAAAACGAATAAAAATTCAATTCTTGAAAGATAAAAATCCATTGTAGTTTGTAACAAATAAAAACAAATGCGTAATTTAGAGAATTAACTGATAAAATAAAACAACATCAACACACTGATGAGTCTAAAACGGCCATCTTTTCAACCAGTCTTCTTGAACTCCATGTGTGTCTGAATCATGATAAGAACAGAGAAACTATTAAAAAAAAAACAAATCACTCAATCATGCAAGTAGAGGTAAATCACATACCTGATCACTGAATATGTCAAATATTGTTGAAAACCATCTCTAATGTTTAATTTTTTTAAAAATACTCAGATTATAGAACTAACTGTTTCATCAGCTAAAACCATCTCTGATGTTTCATCAGCGTAAGGTGGGTTTCGCATCCATGAGTGAATCAATTTAACTCATGCATCCTTATATTGTTTGAGATCTTCGATCAAATGAAAACTTTTGTTAGCAGACATGTTTTTTTGTGAGGTGACTCGTAAAATAAAGTGTAGAATGAGTTAAAGTCGGGTAGAATATATAGTGGAGATACAAAAACCTAGGGGAGAACAAATATTTTAGCCTAATTTGCAAGGCATATTACGCCGAAATAAATGAAAAGAATATTTTTTGATTCTGTTTTATCGTTAAAAGCCCATAAAATAGGATATGACTAAGGGGGTGTATTCAACTAAGAGTTTTAAGTGATTTGTATTAAAATGACAAATCCACTGTTATTCAAACGTGGATTTTAAAAAACACTTTAAAATCCAGTGTTATTGAACTTGACATTTTATAAAACACTCTGAAATCCACTGTTATTGAACAAAATTTAAGTTGGAGATTTTAGAGTACTTTGAGTGTTTTTATAGTGTTTGAGGGGAGTTCCTTAGTTATAAAAATAAAAATCCAAATCCCACTATTTTAGATGAGATTTTAGAGTGTTTTAACAAAAATCACATCAAATTCTCTAATTCTCCTGCAATCATCTCAAAACTCATTAAAAATCAAATCACTTCAAATTTCAGATTCAATACACCCCCCTAAGAATTGGTTGGTGTTAGTTGGAATTTTGTGTGCCATCATATATTTAGTTTTTCTTAAATACTTAGTGGTTAAGATTTGAAATAGGAAACAATAAGATTTTGTGCTTGTTCCACAAGTGTAGGCGTAAATGTGATTGTTTATCTATTTTGCGTTTGTTTCTTTATTGTATGCGTAAATGTAATTATTTATGGGAAAATTATAATATTCTGAATTCGAAATTAATGATTTTGTTTATGGTATGTTTTGATTTGTACCAAATAAATAGGGAAGTTTGCTGATTTAGTAGATTTTTTTGTTGCTTGTGAATTTTAATGTATTATTAGTTCTCGAATTGCAACTTATAGAATTATATTAATGTATTATTAGTTGTCGAACTGCATTTATAAGAATATTAGATGTTGGGTGGTGCTGAAATAAAGCAAAATAGATGTAAGATGTTACCTTTTAAATTTGATAGTTTCTATGAGCTGATCTTTTACAATGTATATATTCATAAAGTTTACATGGTACGACAAATCATTGTTTATAGAAGTTTACAATGTGTGAAATCGATCCTAATTATGATTGTGCTTATTTGATAATGCAGGGGAACTGATATGGTGGCGAAGGAAAACATGGTATATCTGGAAAACTGATATTTTAGTATAGCGATGTTATAATCTAATTTCCATCTTTGTAGTTTGTTTGCTTTAATTTAGGAAACAATGAATACGTGGAAAAGACATAAAATTTTAACGTGAAACTAATAAAATTCTCAGTGGTATTTGAGCGTAAATACTGTGCAACTTGTAGGTTTAATCCATATGTGTACTTCTGTTTTAATAAAGTAGATATACAAATTGTTATATTTAATTTTAAACACTAATTCTAGTTTAAAATATAAAATTAAAGGAGACCTAGCCTTGAGTTGAGTCAGTGTCTCAGACTCAGAGATTAGTTATGGTTTCGCTTTGTTAAGCAGGCGTTTTTGTCTTACGATGAAGTTTTTTTTTTTTTTTTGAAACACTTCTTAAGATGGAGTTTATAACATTTTTTCAGTTGGTGTAACTACTTAGAAAAACTGAAAAAGTATTCCATTACAAATAGAGAGATACAAGAGTCTGAATAGAAGAGTTGTGTTACGTCTCATTGTGCGTTTGTGACGTACTGACGTGACTTTATATTATTTCTTGGTCTTTAGTTTGTTTGGCTTTTCATGGCGTCTTAGGCGTGTAAGGTGGCTGGGGACAAGATTGCAATTTGCAATGACAAAGCTTGAGATTTGTCATATCGTGACCTATGCTAAGCTAAACCATTACTTAATGGCCTCTGCTACGCACGCATCTCCATCGGCAGCAAAGTGAGGACCTTGTGAGGGGTAAAACTCACACCTAAATTTTAGATCAGGTTTTATGTTTAGGAAAGGTTAGGGAAGGATAACGTGGGCTGAATCCCGTAAAAAAGAGGATGAATGAACTTCGATTTGTATTAATATAATGGAGATGGAATGGTTACAAAAGATGATCTTCGATGAATACAAAGATTATAAATGAACTACCAATAAGAACGTTTCGATGAATGTTGAGTAAAATATGAGTAGGATCGGATCCCCTTTTTAGTCCTCGACCTTCTCTTTAAATAGCCTTGGACTTCTTTAGGTTGTCTTCAACTAATCTCCTAGATCTTCTCCGCTTGAGGTGGGATCCGCAACAGCTTCCCCTTGACCGGGTCATGCGCTTCTTCTTATTATGACGTGAGCTTCCTCTTCGTCGTGACCTCCTTGGTTAAGACCCTTAGCTTTCAGCCTTCGGCTTCTACCCAGCTCTCTTTAGACTTAGAACTCGTGATGGGCTTATCGCGGCCCATCGTCATCTTTTATTATTGAATGATCAGCTACCGGGCCATATTCGGGCCCAACAGTTGCCCCCAGCTCTCGAGATGAGGTTTCGTTATTCTCGGGAGCTAGACCTAGCCGCCCAAGCTAGATTCTCTTGTTGAGATCATGATTACTAGCTATCTCAACCATATTTATTTTTATCTAATCGAACGGTTGTAAATTTGTCTTTAATTAAATCCACGGCTTTAGATTAAAGCGAGTTTGAATTTTAATTCCCGATTTTCGAGACGTGACGGGATATAAAGCTGAGAGAATTAACTACTTGTCTCTCCACTTCCTCCACGCCTCTCGACGGTTTCCAAGGTAACTTCTCCTCCACTCCTTTATTTTACTACGTTTTCTCACTTTTTTTTTTTTTACTTTACTTTCATCCTTCGATTCACCATTAATCTCCTGCGAATTTCTTAGAATCCTTAGTTCCTAAGAGATTTGGTTAGCCTGTTCCCTCTTTTCCCCTTTCAATCTTTTCGATTCTCCTTACCCCTCTTTTAATGGACCCTCCGAAAGAAGGTTCCGGTGAGACCGGAATCTCTGCCTCCGGGAAGCGTTTAATGAAGGTTAAGCAAGAAATCGGTGAGAAAATGAAAAGAGACAAGAAGGAAGTCAAGGACTCAATTGCGGGGAGGGTCTCCAAGCGGGTGAAGAAGAAGGAAGTTTCTGGCGGGAGTACCTCTTTGGGCCCTCACTCGCCTTCCTCACTGAAGATTCAAGAGGTCGTTAACCTCATGGTTCAAGCTCATGGCCAAAAGGAGTTGGCCAAAGTTTGTTCCTCTGACGAAACTCCTGAAACCGCCCCGGAAGGTTGGTTCTGCATTCACGAGAAGTATATCTCGAAATGCCATCTCCGGTTCCCACTTCCAGATCTCCTGTTAGATCTTCTTGACCATTACCAACTAGCCCTTTCTCAGCTTTGTCCCTCAGCTATCCGGGTGATAAATGGTTTCATCACCAGGGTTAAGGAGGAGGGGATCGCTGTTGGACTGACCGAGCTAATGAGCCTTTACACGATCAAGGAAAGTTCTAGCAAAGATGGTGGTAGTGGTACCTACTATCTTCCTTGTCGTCCTAGGCTTGGTCTTTTCAAGTCTTCCGGTAGTGATGATGATTGGAGGAAGAAATATTTCTATGTCAAGATCGACCCCACGACGGTTCCCGTGGGTCGTGCTCTCTCTGTTGTTTGGTCCGATATATCTGGTTAGGACTTTTTAGGATCGTGCCTTCCTTGTTTCTAAATAGTATTATTCGCTGAACCCTCGTTTTCATGTGCAGATATCGAGGATCCTCCTAAGCTTACTGAGAAGCTGTCTAGGGCTATTTTCCGAAAGCTAAATCAAAGCTCCAATACCTGGGCATCTTTTGCCTCTTCTCGCGTTGAATAAGCTAGGTTCCCGGATCGGTACAACGCCAGGTTCCCTGAGCCGATCCCTGCTGAAGATTTAGAAGGTAATTTTCGGATTTTGCTTATTATTATTATACTTTTTTTTATTTCTAGATTCACTTTCAGAGATAACTAACGAGCTTTCCATTGTTTAGTTTCTGAAGGTCCTTTCGTGGTAGATCTTTCGACTGGAGCTAGTACTTCCGAAACTGAAAAGACTCAAGCTCCTAAGATGAGGCCTTCTTTTCGTTCTAGGAACAAGCCTGCTGCAGCTGCCAGTGCTTCGCGAGGCAGCGATAAGACCCAAGGAGGTGCCTTCCTCAGCTCATTGAAGGAGGTCCTTGATGACGGGACCTCTGTCCCAGCTAAGGATGTTAACCCAGTTGAGCCCAGAGCTCAAGATGTTATCCCCCGTCCCGAGGCTCCGACGGTTGAAACTAACCCTCAAGCTACTAGAGACCCTTTCGAGGTCGAACCTCCGAGAAACAAGAGGTCTCGGACTGATTTAAGAGATAGACCCGCCAGATCTTCCTCCTCGTCTTCGCGGGGAGGGACCGTGGGTTGGAACTTCTCCCATTCTAAGCCGGGATCGATATTGGATGATCCTTGGGGTTTGGCAACCATCATGAGGCATATGAAGATGGTAGGATGCTCCATGCCTTCAATCAATGGTATGACCAACAAGGAAGAGTACGTTGAGATAGCTCACCACGTGGGTCAGGTACGTAGTCCTGTTACTTACTTCCTGATTCGCTATCAATGCAAAAGAAATTTTTTTTTTGTTTAAAACGTATATATATTTTTTTGTTTTAGCTAGCTGGAGCCATCAACAGGGCTCAGCTGAGGTTTGAAGAGACCGTGCATGGTGCTCCTAGCGCTGGAGACTTAGCTCAGGCTACTGAGTTGTTCAAGACTACCAAGACGGAGCTCGACCTGGCTCGTGCTCGAGTTTCTGAGCTTGAAGCTGAGGTCGGGAGGCTCGGTTTGAAGGCTGATACTCAACAAGGGAAGATCGAAAGTCAGGCCATCGATATTCGGGTGAAGAGTAGGAAGATCAATGAGTTAGATGCTGCTCGCAGGATAGCTGAGCACCAGGTCCAAGAGTTGATCGCCTCGTCTCAGGTTAGTCAACAGAACAAAGAGGCTGAAGTTAAGCTAGCTGTCAGGAAAGGTAAGAAGGAGGTGGCTGAAGCCTACAACAAGATCCTGACCTCTGTGAAGGAGAAGTTTGTCAAGAAAAAGGAAGAGACTGATGCTCTGATCTATGCTCAGGAGCTTCAGGCAAACAACGAGCTTCTGAAGGATTTATTGTCTAAGGAGATTGAGAATGCTGAGGAGGAGTATCATCGTTTGATGGTTTTGATCCCGGATGCTGGTGCTGCATACGAGAAGGCTCAAGTTTCTGATTTCTCAGTTAGCAAGCTCCCCATTCCTCAATTCTCCGAGAGCTCAGCTACTTTCGAGATCAATATGTTTAATCCGACGTTTTCTGGAGAATATGGTTCTAACTTGGGTTCGGTCTCTCCTGATTTAGTCCCCGTTGAGACGACCCCGGGAGGTGATGACCAGGATGTTGAAGAAGAGGTTCCTGTCAAGGAGGGTGATCCTATCGAGGAGGATAAGGATGATGAAGCTGATCCTGGATCCAAGGAAGGTTAAGAGCTGATGCTCTTTATGTTTTAAAACTTCTGCCCAATGGGCTTCTTTATCTTTTGCTTTCAAGACTTATAGCTTGAGGAGGCTTTTAAACCTTTGTTTGTACTTTGGATCTTTGTTAGCCTGGGGAGGCTTTTAAACCCTTGTTTAATTTCAGACTTGGTTTTCTTTTCATTTTGAGCTTTTGGCTTTAGTCGTGAAATATGACAACTTGATCATAATCGACTCTTGTGATAAGTCTGAAAGACTTTGGTTGTTTTTAGTTCCTTAAGAGGAATTCTTGGAGTGTCGGGACTAGCTTAGGATTTCTAGGGACCTAAGTTTAATCTGGACACCTTAGGTGGGGGTTCTTGGGAACCTGAACTTGTTTGTGGGATTCAAGACCCGTTGAGACTTGCTTAGGATTTTAAGACCTTTGTGATTTGATGAGAATTTTAAGACCTCGAAGATTTGATAAGGATTTTAAGACCTTGGAGAATTGACAAGGATTTTAAGACCTTGGAGAATTGACAAGGATTTTAAGACCTTGGAGATTTGGTAAGGATTTTAAGACCTTAGGTCCAGGTTCGTCGAGACCTGATATTGTCTGAAGGATTTTAAGACCTTAGGTTCAGGTTCGTCGAGACCTGATATTGCTTTAAAGGATTTTAAGACCTTAGGTTCAGGTTCGTCGAGACCTGATATTGCTTTGAAGGATTTTAAGACCTTTAGGATTGTTAAGGATTTTAAGACTTTAGGTTCAGGTTTGCAGGGACCTGTTTTGTTAAAGAACTGAGATAACGAGAATAATTTCTTTATTGATAATTGGACACATGGTATCATAGTAATCATATAATTGCTGTATTACGACGATCATACACTTGCTGCGCGGGCTATGTGATTTTAATCAGACATATGCCCCCTTTGATTGTAGTGAATGAATTGTTTGAAATGAGGTTGGGGCTGCACTCATGACGGAGTTGCCTACGTACCCAGTCAAGGGATCAAGCCTAACGTAGTTCAGGAATTTTAGGTACCTAATGATAATATCTCTTAAGATTCGTGGCGTTCCACAATCTGATTTCAGGTACCCCGGTTCGCACCTTTCGGAGCTTGTAAACGCCAGGTCGTACTACATGGATGATCTGATAGGGACCTTCCCAGTTAGTTCCTAACTTCCCAGCATTTGGTTCTTTGGTTCCTTCGAAAACTTTCCTGAGTACTAGGTCACCTACAGCGAACTGCCGGAGCCTGACTTTGGAATTGTACTGTCGTGCCATTGCTTGCTGATAGTTCTGAATGCGAATCAAAGCTCGGTCCCGTCTTTCCTCGATTAGATCGAGGCTGTCAGTTAGGAGCTGATCATTAGCTGCAGGATTGGATGTACAGAGTTCCCGGCGGAGGCTACCAGCAATGGTTTCAGCTGGAACGACAGCTTCCATCCCATATGCTAAGGAGAAAGGAGTTTCTTCTGTAGCTTTTCGTGGGGTGGTCCGACATGCCCAAAGTACTTCAAGTAACTTCTCTGACCAGAGTTCTTTCTGGGTTCCGAGGTGTTTCTTGAGGTTTGCTAATACTGATTTATTAGCAGCCTCCGCCTGTCCGTTACCTTGAGGTCGGCGAGGTGATGAGAAGGTCAGGCGAATATTCCACTTGTCACAAAATATTTTGAAATCGTGGGATATGAATTGTCCTCCATTGTCAGTTACGATTTCGTATGGGACGCCGTGTCTACACACGATATCTTTCCATACAAATTGCTCGACCTCGACCCTAGTTACCTGCTGGAAAGCTTCAGCCTCTATCCATTTTGTGAAGTAGTCCGTTAAGACTAAGAGGAAGCGTAGCTTCTTCTTTCCACTTCCTGATGGTACTAGTGGTCCCACGATATCCATGGACCATCTCATAAATGGATAAGGGGCAGATATGTTAGACAGCTTTTCCGCAGGTTGGTGTATAATCGGTGCATGCCTCTGGCATTTGTCGCATGAAGAGGAATAGGCCTCACAATCTGCAATAATGGTAGGCCAGAAATATCCTTGTCTTTTGATCCTGATGGCTAAAGCTCTTCCTCCAGAGTGGTTCCCGCAGGAACCGTCGTGCATTTCCTTCATGAGTCCCATAGCAACGAGGCCATGGACGCATTTTAGGTAAGGTCCGGAAATGCTTCGTTTGAGGAGGACATATTCGGTTACGCAATATCTCGCGCTTAATGCTTTGAGCTTTCGAGCCTCCCATTTATTGGGTGGAGTCTTTCCCTCCAGGATGTATTGCGTGATTGGAATTCTCCAATCCTCTCTTCCTACAACTTTGTTATGAAGAGACGAGGGAGGTTCTTGTTCGGGACCTGGTGTCGTGGTGCCCCTGGAGGTATTGGTAGGATTGGGCTCCAGGGAGTCTGAATTCCGAGGAATACCTCCAGATGAATTTTGGAGAGCTGTACGGCTTCTGGTTTTAACTCCGCAGATGACTGGGTCTGAGTTGGTGCCCCCGGGTGTATTCTCGAGATCAGGCTCTAAGGAGTCTGAATTTCGAGGAATATCTTCCGTGATTTGGATTATGTTCCCGGAGGTATGTTTTTTTGCGCTGCATATTCTGGTTTTGGAAACCAAAATGTTGTGGAAACCTGGGTAGCTACCGTTTCAGGGCAGGTACCTTCGGGTTGCGCTGTTAGTTTGCTCTCTTTCTCAGCTTTAGTAGCTATGTCGATGCTTGGTTTCTCGATTCCTTCTACGGGAATGATTCGTTTTACGAGGGGGTCTGACGTGGAAGCCAAAGCAGCCAACGCATCTGCTGAGGAGTTCTCACCTCGTGGGATTCTCGTTAGCTTGAATTTGTCGAACTGCCTAGTGAGGTTCTGGACGACTTCGAGATATGCCCCCATTCTTTCGTCCCTCGTTTCATATTCTCCGTGAAACTGGCTAGCTACTAGCTGTGAATCACTGTAAGCGTTTAGCTCCGGATTCCGAGGCTTAGGGCGAGCTTCAACCCTGCGATTAGTGCTTCATATTCAGCTTCGTTGTTTGAGGCGCTGAATCCGAGCCTATATGACTGCTCGATGGTTTCTCCTGCTGAAGAAGTTAGCCTTAGACCGATACCGGAGCCCTGTTTTGATGAGGCTCCGTCAACGTATAGGCTCCACTTCGGAGATTCCATTTCGGAGTCTAACTGCTCGGATGTCAATTCGATGATAAAGTCAGCGAGGACCTCAGCTTTCGCTGCTGCTCGAGGTCTATACTCGATGTCATACTCGCTGAGCTCTATGGCCCATTTAGCCAATCGCCCTGACTGGCTAGGGCTGTGTAATATCATTCGTAATGGTTGTGAAGTCATTACAACGATCGAGTGCGATTGGAAGTAAGGTCGCAGTTTTCTGGCAGCTGTTACGACTGCTAGAGCTAGTTTTTCCATTGCGGGGTACCTGGTTTCGGCGTCTATCAAACTTTTACTGGTGTAATGGACAGGTCTTTGTTCGTTTTGTTCCTCTCGTACTAGAACGCCGCTGACTGCAGCAGTCGATACAGCGAGGTACATGTACAATGGCTCTCCTACTAATGGTTTAGATAGGATCGGGGGTTCGGAGAGGTAAGCCTTCAATTGCTTGAAGGCTTCCTCACATTTCTCGTCCCATAAGAACTTCTTAATATTTCTTAGAAGTTTGTAGAACGGGAGACATTTATCAGTAGACTTGGATATGAATCGATTCAATGCTGCGATTCGTCCAGTCAATCTCTGTACCTCTCTGGTCGTCTTAGGTGACGGCATTTCTAGGAAGGTTGCTATCTGCTGCGGGTTGGCTTCAATGCCTCTTTCGGTTACGAGATAGCCTAGGAATTCGCCTGAGGGTACCCCGAAAGTACATTTAGTGGGATTGAGCTTCATATCGTACTTGTTCAGGATATCGAAGCATTCTCTTAAGTGGGAGATATGATCTTCTCCAGCTGAGGATTTGACTAGCATGTCGTCGATATATACCTCCATGGTTTTTCCAAGTTGTCCAGCAAACATCTTATTTACTAGCCTCTGATAGGTAGCTCCTGCGTTCTTTAATCCGAATGGCATAACCTTATAACAATAGGTTCCTCGTTCGGTTATGAATGCAGTTTTCTCCTGGTTCTCAGGATCCATCATGATTTGATTGTATCCTGAGAAGGCATCCATGAAGGATAGGAGTCGATGGCCAGCTGTTGCTTCAACCAGGCGGTCGATGTGAGGTAACGGGAAGCTGTCTTTAGGACAAGCTTTGTTTAGGTCTGTGAAGTCTACACAGATTCTCCACTTCCCGTTTTTCTTCTTTACCACTACTGGGTTAGCCAACCAGTCGGGGTAATGTACCTCTCGAATGGACCCAGCTTTCGTAAGTCGGTCAACTTCGTCGTTAACAGCTTGAGCCTTTTCGAGGCCTAGCTTACGACGCTTCTGTTTGATCGGTTTGAAAGTAGGGTCAACTTTTAGCTTATGGGTGGTGACGTTCGGATCTATTCCTTTCATGTCACTGGTGGACCATGCAAAGGTTTTAACATTGCTTTTCAAGAAATCAATGAGCTCCTTTTTTGTCTCAGGAGGTAGCTCGGACCCGATGCTCACCTGTCTTTCGGGATCTGAGTCGTCGATGCAAACTTTTTCGGTTAGGTTCCTGGGGGGACCTCGAATATTTTGTTGCATTTCGCGACCCTCCTGGATCTGTAATTGCTATTGGGGGGACTTTTTGAGGATTTCGAATCCTCCCAAATAGCAGATCCTGGATATCTTCTGGCTACCATGTACGGTAGCTATCCCTTCGGGTGTTGGGAATTTTACACACTGATGGTACGTTGAGGCTACTGCCTTCATTTTGTGAATCCAGGGTCTTCCCAAAATCGCGTGGAACGGGGAAGGTCTATCGATGACTACTAAGTTGGTCATTTTCATTATTCCGCCAGCTATGACTGGGAGCTTGATAGTTCCCAATGAGGTAGCTGTTTCTCCGGAGAAGCCTACGAGGTTAGCTTTTTGGCCAATAATTTCGTAGTCGTCTATTTCCATCCCTTTTAGGGTGTTATAGAAAATGAGGTCGACAGAGCTTCCTGTGTCTATCATGAGCTTAGGAACCTCGTATCCTGCGATGTTCAGGGTGACGATCAACGCATCATCGTGAGGTCTGTCAAGGTTTGAGGTCTCGCTTTCCCTGAAAGAAATCTTAGTATTGGATTCAGGGTTAGGAGGCTTAGGTCCAGTGTTAGACACAGCCTTCCGCACGTGATTCTTAATGGAATTGACGGAGTCTTGACATATGTCTGATCCTCCAAGGATACAGTCCACCCTCGAGTCGGGGCTCGATTGAGGGGACGGTTTGCTCAAGAGAGCTTCGACTTGTAAACTTTTTCCTTGGGGGAATTTCCCAAGAATCATGTCGACTCTTTTATTGGGAGCTGGAGGTGGTGAATCGGTCTCCTTCTCAGGTGACCTCTCGCGTTTCGGGGAAGTGTCCCTGGAACCTCTTTTCTGATAAGGTGGTGGCTTTTTAAGGTCCACACCCTTTATTTCTCCAGCTGCGAATTTAGCTGCCAGCTGGCGTTGGAGGTCCCAACACTCTTCGGTTGAGTGTCCTTCGCGATCATGATAAGAGCAACGTTTGCCTTTATCGAAGCCTTTTGACCAGGGAGTTTTGTTTGCTGCTGCAATAGGTTTCTCTTCCTTGTCTTCCTCGATTGCGTAGGAATGTTCTCCCTGAGTCTGATTATTTCGAGGGTTACCCTTTTTATGAGGTCCCTTAATCTCAGAGGAGTCACCTTTCGAATGATTCTGAGGCTTCTTGTGGAGCTTATCCAGTGCAGCTGTCTCCTCCTCCAAAGTAATATATTTGGTGGCTCTATGAAGAGCGTCATCGATAGTTGGAGGAGCATTGAGTGTTAGCTCTGACCAAAATTTCGATCTATAGAACAGACCTCTCCTAAGGGCCTCGATGGCGACTAGGTCGTTAGGATTCGAGAGCTTAGTTCTTATTGCCCTGAATTTCTCGA
The DNA here is from genome assembly GCA_019706035.1 of Raphanus raphanistrum subsp. raphanistrum. Lineage (NCBI taxonomy): Eukaryota > Viridiplantae > Streptophyta > Magnoliopsida > Brassicales > Brassicaceae > Raphanus > Raphanus raphanistrum. Next base: position 135,854 of record CM033985.1, on the reverse strand, counting down.
TGTAGACTCGTAATGAGTCTCCCATTCCTTGACTGACCTTCCAAAGGTCGGCCTCAGAGGCTTTCTTCCGGATATGGGTTGAGTATTGCTTCATAAAGGCGTTGGTTAATTGATCGAAATTGTCTATCGAGGCTGGCTCGAGACCGGAGAACCACTCAAGGGCTGTTCCGACCAAATTTTCGGCGAATGTCCTGCAGTAACCTGCTTCACATTCTTCCTGTGTGAAATGGGCTTTAACAATTGCCAATCGGAAAGCTCTCAAATAGGCTTTCGGGTCGGAGGTCCCATCATACTCAGGAATTCTGATTTTTCGGGTATCTCTTATGTGAGAGCTGGCAATTCTGTCCGTGAATGGAGTTCCACGGGTTTCCTCGATTAAGCTATCGATTTCGGGAGCTGAACTCGTAGCTTTATGGACTTGAGCTCCCAATTTCTGGAGAGCCGCGTGAATTCGCTCCATATATCTACGGATAGCTTCAGGTCCTTCAAACGGAAGGACGTTTGGATCGTTCGCAGGTACCCGACGGGCAGGTTCCTGACGGAATCGAGTTGGCTCATCCTCCCATGCGGTCGGTGGGCTAAGTCGCTCGGCATTTCTTGGGTTATCGGAATCTATCCTTTGATAACCGTCCCCATTCGGGATCGAGCTTCTAGTTTGATAAACCGAAGCTGACGCTCTGCCCCCAGATGGGAAGGATATTCCTGCTCCGGACCTAAGATCAGGCGGCGGAGGAGGTAAACGAGTACTCCTGTCAGTAACCTGACCGGGTGTGGAACTAGTTGTCGCTATGTTACTTCCCATAGCACTGGCGTTAGGTGGATTAAACACGGGAGCTGTTCCAGTATGAGGTGTCTGGAAAGCAGATCCGCGTCCTTCCGGGGCAGTGCTATCAGGGGAAAAATTTAAACGTGCTCGGGGAAATGAGGGATCGGTTAATCGGTCATGAAAGATGACCCCCGGAGCTTGACGTTGCGGTGGTTGGGTTGTTGTGTTTAGAGATCTAGTTATCTCTTCGAATCGTTGTTGACGTACGGTCAGCTGATGCATCGTGCGCTCACTTTCCTGAGCTCTGTCTACTAATTGTATCATCATCTGGCGGATCTCAGAGAGCTGAGCCTCTGTTTGATTCGGAATGGCTTGCTGCTGAGGATTCTCGGTAACCGGGAGCCCGGAAGTGTTTCCACCTGGTGAACTCGGGTTAGTAACTCCGGTTGTAGTTTGGCTCGTTTGAGCATCAGCCGGAAGCTGTTGCCCAGATCGGTGGTCGCCACGTTGAGGCTCTGTGATTACGAGACTAGAGCCTCCGTCGTTCAGTGAGTCATCGCTCTGAATCGGGAGGTTAAGGTCAGACGGGTTTGTTGTCTGATCGGTAGGGTTCATCTTCTAGTTAGAGTAAGGGATTCGATTGTTTCTTCCCCACAGACGGCACCAATTGTGAGGGGTAAAACTCACACCTAGATTTTAGATCAGGTTTTATGTTTAGGAAAGGTTAGGGAAGGATAACGTGGGCTGAATCCCGTAAAAAAGAGGATGAATGAACTTCGATTTGTATTAATATAATGGAGATGGAATGGTTACAAAAGATGATCTTCGATGAATACAAAGATTATAAATGAACTACCAATAAGAACGTTTCGATGAATGTTGAGTAAAATATGAGTACGATCGGATCCCCTTTTTAGTCCTCGACCTTCTCTTTAAATAGCCTTGGACTTCTTTAGGTTGTCTTCAACTAATCTCCTAGATCTTCTCCGCTTGAGGTGGGATCCGCAACAGCTTCCCTTTGACCGGGTCCTGCGCTTCTTCTTATTATGACGTGAGCTTCCTCTTCGTCGTGACCTCCTTGGTTAAGACCCTTAGCTTTCAGCCTTCGGCTTCTACCCAGCTCTCTTTAGACTTAGAACTCGTGATGGGCTTATCGCGGCCCATCGTCATCTTTTATTATTGAATGATCAGCTACCGGACCATATTCGGGCCCAACAGACCTTTCATGACCTCATGCGAAATATATAAACCACATAAGAATATTACATAAATATACTTAGGAGATGGAGTAATGCGCAAGAAATCTTCTTATGTTGCTGCTACTGTTGCGTTTGATTGTTAAAACAGTTGCTGCTTCCTGTTCTGGATTTAGGGTCAGGTAAATGAGAACAGGCCTGAGATAGCTCAAAGGCAGTGCAGAAGCTGGTTTGCGGTGAGAGAGCCTTGTTCCATCTGGTGATGGATATCTCGTCTGCCGTTTGCTATCTTGAGCTCTTGATATCATATTTTCACGCTCATTGGCTTTTGAATTGCACGCTCTGGAACTCTTCTTTTAGTCCGTTTGAGGACCATCATCCTTTTGATATGAAGAAGGAATATATAAACAAAAGCATTGGATAGATAGTTGAGCTAAATGGAACAGCAAAAATTAGATAGCAGGGTACGTATACACAACATCGCTGCCAAGAGGCAATAGATTCAGCTTAGCTAGTTCCAGCAGGCCTAAAGTCAGAATAGTGTGGAAAAGGTTTACTGTTGTTGTCTGATACAAGTTTGGAGATGAAAGGAATCGATGTCTTTGAAAGGATATCAATTTTTCACTACAATATACGCTCATGTTGTATATTTCTCAAGCTGATTTAATTTTTAAACTAATCTCAAAAGCAAAAAAGAAATAAATGTATTAACACCAATCATATATATATATATATATATATATATATATATATATATATATATATATATATATATATATATATATATATATATATGTTCAGAACAATGAAGAAATAGCAATCCACGAAAGAAATGATTTACAAAGAAAACTTGCAGAATTCAAAAGACAAAAGAGATCCTTAGCCTAGAGCTAGAAGACACAATCCAAAACGCAGCAGCAGCACATTGCAGCCAAACTGCAAAAAGGAAAAAAAAAATCAATGATGTCCAAGATAAAAAAAATATACGATTAACTAAGTGATATGGTTTGGTGAAAAAAGATAAAAAGAAAGCTTACCATCCACGTAAAAATCCACCACTGCCTTTGTTCTGCGTCTGATACTGCACAGTTTGAGGAGAGTCACTCACCATCACCGGATAACCCATCGGTGGCGGCGCCGTCACGTACGGTTTCTCTCCCAATGTCATTTCTGCATATTTTATAAGAAAAAACAATTGATTGATTTAACATGTGTCATCAACCTTGGATGTTATACGTTGAATTTTTTTCAACTTACCGTTTTGCTGATAATACTGCTGACCCATTTTAGATATGTACTATTGAGTTTGGAGAGCTTAAGATGAACACGATTCTTGGAAACTTGAAGCTATAGATATTTTTTAAATCTTCAAAGTGTCTATATATTTATACACATCTCTTTTGGTGTTACATTTTGCTTCTCGTTTAAGATTAACTAGAAGGTAGGTTGGCTCTCTTCTTCGAAGCTTCCCATTTCGTACCGACCAACGACGATGGAAACGCGTTTCAGCCATACTTTGACATTTGGTCGTCTTCGAAGTTTCCAGGTCAACAGACGATTTCTCGCCGGAATTTCTTGATAATAAAAGTTATCGACTTCTACGCCGACAAGTCGATGATTGGTGATTATGTTTAATAACCCTATCTGAAAAGAGGATGCTTCTTTGACCATAAGCGTGTTCATCATACAATTTCAAGATTATACGATGACATTTGCACAACATTAAACAATCTAAGTTTCTGCCATCAATGTTTTTAATTGTGTTTAACTACAGCACCGCAATCAAGATCTCTAACAACCTAACAAATTTCTCTACACCTGCAAAGTATCAACCTAATGACTAACCTTCGAGACTAACATCTGATGCAACGTTATAATGAAAACAGGATAGATAAATAAGAGAGTGCAAAGAGTAAAATATCTGCGAACACATAGACAAACCAGTTCTCAACTAAAAGTAAAAACATTCAAAAGGGGATGGCAAGAGAATAAAGTCATACTCAATCCCATCATAACACAAAAACAGTAAACAAAAATAAGGTAGCGATAGAGAAAAAGGTGACCATAGTGAGATAAAGAGAGCTGGTCTTGTTGGCTGCTTGCTTACAGCTTGTCTTCGAAATCAGACAAGGGAGTCATCTGTTCCTTCATACCCTTCCTCTTCCTGATGTCAGCCACCAGCGTTGAAGCCTGCGATCCTGCCTCCAGAGGGTCAGACGACATCATCTCCCAATGATCAAACACACACTGCGGGAATGCCTGTCCTGAGGTTGCTGCCCTAAGCTGACTCGAGAATCCAAATGACTCAACGACTGGCAAGTAAGCCTTGATGTTGTACAATGGTGTTCCTGGCCTCTGCATCTCCTCAAACACGTGTCCACGCTTCTGATTCAGCACACTGTAGATTCCACCAAGTGCTCCTTCTGGTGCTTGGATTTCTACCATATACACCGGCTCCAACAGTCTGGGCTTGGCAGTGAGCTGCGAGGCATAGATAACCCTCCTAGCTGTAGGGATAACTTGACCACCACCTCTGTGAATTGCATCAGAATGGAGCACCACATCACACACCTCAAAGCAGATACCTCTCATGTTCTCGTCACATAGAGGACCTTCCTTGGAAGCCCACTGGAACCCAGCAACAACTGAATCCTTGATTTCATTTAGGTACTGAACTCCCTTGCACATGTCGACAACCATGTTGGGCCCTGTGGTTTCAGGTCCAAACGCCCAGATCTTCTTTGCTAGATCCTTGTCCCACCCAAACTCCTCTGCCAAGATCTTGGATCGGATCTTGGGGTCATCTCTTGGACCGATACGGCCATCATCAATTGCCTCTGCAAGACCGTCCTCCAAGGGTCTGGCCTCCATGTAGAGACGGTTATGCTTGTTGGGGGATTTGCTCATCACGGTACGGACAGATCGCTCCAAAACAGTCTCACGGAATGAGACAACAGGGTCTGACTTGACAATTTCAGCACCGCCCATGAAATCATCTTGAAGATCCTTGAGACAAATCTCAAGATGAAGTTCTCCAGCACCAGCAACAATGTGCTCACCTGACTCCTCCATTGTGCACACAACCATAGGGTCGGACTTGGCCAGCCTCTTAAGTCCCTCAACAAGCTTGGGAAGATCAGAAGCGACCTTGCACTGAACAGCAACACGGACAACAGGGGACACAGAAAACTTCATGGCACGAATAGGGTGAGCATCAACTTCTTTCTCATTTGTCAGCGTAGCATTCTTGGTGATGAACTGATCAAGACCAACCATAGCGACAGTGTTACCACAGGGAACATCCTCAACAGTCTCTTGCCTCTTACCCATCCAGATGACAGTCCTCTGGACACTCTTGACGTAAAGGTCTTTCTTCTCACCAGGCACAAAGTTGGGACCCATGATCCTGACTTTCATACCAGTGGACACCTTCCCAGCGAAGACACGACCGAAAGCAAAGAATCTACCCTTGTCCGAGGCTGGAATCATCTTAGAAACGTAGAGCATGAGAGGCCCATTTGGATCACAGTTCCTGATGGCAGTGGCATACTGATCATCGAGGGGACCTTCATACAAGTTCTCAACACGGTACCTCTGGGCAGTGTGGGGAGACGGAAGGTGAAAGATCATCATCTCAAGAAGTGCAGTACTTGCAGGGAGCCAGGTTTGCATAACACGCTTCATCAAAGGTTTGCCCATGAGCTCCTTCTCATCAGACTTCATCTGGACACCAAGCTTCTGCAACATAGGCCACAGCTTGTCCTTCTGGTCATTCATGCAAGTGGCAATGATTTGCTTGATGGGTTCATAACAGAACTGGACAAACCCACGTTTGCAGGTGGCAGAACCAGTGTTTTTGCTGCTCCATTTTCTGGTGGCAGGGTCAAAGAAATTCTCACCCCACAGCCTCTCCATCATTTTAGTTTCATCAACACCAAACTTGGAAGCGTACATCTTGGCAAAGTTGGTCAGAGTGAAAGCCCATCCGTGGAGACCAGCAGAGAAGGCAACGGTTCCTTTCTCGGGGTAGACCTGAACATCGCCAAGGAGAGGATCCTCGTATGTTGCCATGATGACATTAGCATTCTCAATAACCCTCTGGAAAGTCTGGTAAGCCTCCTCACCGTCAACCTGAAGCTCAAGGAAACACCTGTCCATCTTGTTGACAGTCAGGACGGGCCTAATCCTCTCACCAAGGGCTTGACGGAGGACAGTCTCGGTCTGAACACAGACACCTTCGATGCAGTCAACGACGACAAGAGCGCCATCGGTAATACGGAGAGCAGCAGTGACCTCAGATGAAAAGTCAACGTGGCCAGGGGAGTCGATGAGATTGATAAGGTACTCATTTCCGTCTCTAGCGCCAGTGAAACTCTTCAAGGAAGCATCGGTCATCTCATAGTAGAGAGAGATACCAGTGGACTTGATAGTGATACCACGTTCAGCCTCATCAGCACGGGTATCAGTCATACGCACATCACCAGCAACCTCTTGGGCAATGATACCAGCAGCAGCGACAAGGGAGTCAGTAAGGGTGGATTTACCTGTTGATAGAGTTATGTTAGAAGTAGCATAAGAGAAAAAAGAGTGAGTAGTAAGTAATTAAGAAGAAAGAGAGAGAAGAAGAAGAAGAGAGTAAGTACCGTGGTCGACATGGGCTATAACGGACATATTACGGATGTTGTGTTTGTAGTCCATAATCCTACGAAGCTCATCAGCTGTGAACTTCACCTACAAGTTCATAAAAAAAAAAAATGTATTTAGCTTAGAATCAACAAGGCAAATAAGTAATACATAAAGATATAAAGGAAACAAGAAGGCTTACCATTTTGATTAACTTTTATTTGACACCTACGAAATTTCTGCAATAACAGAAATACGAATTAGTCAACTGAAATGAAGCGATTAAACATACTTCAATTCAAAAAAATAGATCGTAATCATCCGAACTTGAGCCATATAATGAAAATTTTGTGTACAAAATCCTAGACAATGTCATATTTGCATCAAAATATCGAAATCAAACATTATATAAAGGTCAAAGACGAAAAATAATTCAGAACCAAATGGTGTTTATATATAAGACTTTTTGATATTATCTGAGTTCAATCCTTAAAACGATTTCTATGATCAGATCTTACGAAACGAACAACAAAGAGGTCGATGGATTGGTACAATAATAATCAAAGACGATAAACAAATAGGGAGTATTGGTCATCTAAACATAAAAAGCTAATAACTAGGCAGATCCAATACAGAATAGGAATCAACGGTCTGAGAAAACACTACGAGCATCGTAAGAGAAGAAGGAAGAGACTGACTAACCTTGTTGGAGGATGGGATGGGGACGAGAGGATGAGAGAGCTTTGAAAGAAAATAGGTGCAAGGAGGCGTTAGACCACTCGATGCCTGAATATATAGTCAGTAAACGAGATGCCTACGGTATATGCTTATTCTCTTCCCTAGGGTTTTCGCTCTTTTTCCGTGAGCCTTTGTGGCCCAATAGGTTGTAGCCCAATAGCCTTCGGCACGATAGTTTAAAAGCAAAATAAAGCCCATTTTTGCGTGGACGATGGTTTGTGTATCGATTTGTATTTAAGACGATTCGATTCTGCAAACACTTTACCAAGGTTTTGCAAGTTTTTCACTCAAATCGTCTTATGTTTTGGTTACTCTGATTTAAAGGAGAATTATTTACTCTACATAAAACGTAAGCTGAGACGTTTGCTTCTAGTCTTTAGAGTAACGTTTATAACTTACTAGGGTTGACCCGCCTTACAGGAATGATTTAATTATTTTTTTTTGTTATTTTGGTTTATATAATTGTTATTTGATTTTGTTGTTTGTGTGTCAAAATGGTGAGTCAAAATGGTATGTATGAAAATGATTTATGTTTTTCAGTATAATTGAGGCAATGGTTTGATCGGAGAAGGATTATATACAGGTTGAATTATTTAGTTTACTCATGGAGGGTGGTTCTATTTTAGTGTTCAGTTAATTAAATCATGAGTATACTTGATTTTGAATGCTTTGTCTTCTGTATGTTGATGATTATCGTGGAAGAGAACACTGTTTATATAGTTGGTCGAGGTCGAGGTACGGGATCTTCAATTCCGTCTAGCCATGACTTTTCAGCTGCTGGAAATGATCATGGGCATTGGATTGTTTTAATGGCTCTCTTGAGATGCATTTGGACGTGGTTGGTTTTTTTTTTTTTTTTTTTGGTAAATGTTAAATATTATTACTAGATTTTCAATTTTTTACAGAGATAACAGAGGTTCACAAGTAGCAGAATTACAAAAATTTAAACTAAACAGAAAAACCTAATCAGAGAGCAATAAACATCAGGAGAGAAATAGAGACAGAGACTTTGCACAAGACAGCACCGAAGCGATGACGGACCAGAGGAACAAACATGAACAGAGTGAGAATCAGTTGCCGCGAGCTACCGGAGAGAAAGGCGCCCTCAAACCTTGAAACACACGGTTCCTACAGCTTCTGAAAACCCACAAGCCACAACCTGCACAAAGAATCACAATCTCGAATCCGCTCACTCACCCAAGAAGTATCGCACCAGCAGCACGAGGAAGGTCATGAACCAGCGATGCCATCGTTCGGAAAGTACAACTGAAGATTGCTGCCTCCAACCAACCAAACCGGGACCGTGTACACCCATTTAACCGGAGATCCGTATAGAACCACCAGACGGGACCAGAACACAACCTCCAGTGAAGCACCACCAAGCAAACAAGAAGGCTGAAAACCCAAGTGAAGCACATACATCATCCACATACTCTGAGAGAACTCGCCCAAGTTCAAACCACTGTTAGGTTCAGGAGGGAAAAACTGGTGGCAAGGAGAGCCACATCGCCAAGCACACTCCGACTTTGTGAAGAAACCACACCTACACGCACCGAGAAAACTCAAACACGAAAACAGAGTACTGGCTTACAACTATCATGCGTCGCCACTGAAGTCCACCCGAAGAGAAGGTAGACGACCTACTCTCAGGGACACTCCACGCGATACCACCGTAGACCACCGGCAAAAACCAAAGACAGAGGTGAGAGATCATAGATCCATGAACCCATGTCCCTAACCAACCGAGAACACACCACCGCCACAGCCACGCGCCACGCTGAGGAAGAGGTAGACTCGAGACAAGCTACCCGACGTCTCACACACCACCAAGTTTGAAGAAGCAACCACCACGGAAAGGGAAAAACCTCTGGACAGAGATCCCAAAGCGACGACCGGAGACAGACACGACGAACAGAGAGCCGTCCTCTAGCAACCCTGTCAACAGCGAGCACCTCCTAGATCTGGCTTGGAACCACCGGATCTGAACCAGAAAACCCGAGTTGAAGCTCTACCTCTGCCGAGAATTAAATACACAGAGAAACAGAGATGAACAAGAAGGAGAAGAGACACCGAAGGAGGGATCCGGCAACCGCCAAAAGAAGACGCGGCAGCGCCGGAATAGCAAATCAGACCTTTTGAAATCCTAGTTTCGAGAGAGAGAGAGAGAGAGAGAGAGCGTTTCTTTTTTTTTTTTTTTTTTTCCTACTGACGCGGAAAGGACGTGGTTGGTTACATTATGACTATAAGTTTGATAATTTTATTTGTAGTAATTTGGCTTGAATATTGGACTAAAACGTGTGTTTATATCTTTATTACCTTTAACATTTTAAGCTTGTAAAAAAAACATTTTAAGCTTGTATGAAGCTTCTGTTAAATGTAATAATTTGTGTTAAGTTTAATGGCGTCTGTTGAAGGAGGCGTAAAGTTCTGTTAAATGTAATAATTTGTGTTAAATTTAATGGCTTGATAATACGTTCGATGTTTTATATTATTACTAGGTGGCCGGCCCGCACCCTGTGCGGGCATTGTACAGATTCAAATTATACGGGTAGAGCTGGGTCTGCGGATCGACCCATCCCGTCCGTCCCGCCAACCTGCGGGTCACCTAGTTTTTTGACTCATAATTTCAATCCGCATGATCCGCAATGAAAGATTCAAAATACCTGCACCTGCCCCGTCCAAATTTGCAGGTAATTCGCGGGACCCGCGGGTTAAATATTACGGAGTATTTTGTATCTATTTAAGAGAGAGAAAGAGAGAGAGAGACAGAGAGATTTAGTGTTTAACCCGCGGGATCCGCGGGTTAAACACTAAATCTCTCTCTCTCTCTCTCTCTCTCTCTCTCCCTCTCATTGTAAACCCTTTTTTTTTTGAAAAATATTAAAATGTTAACATTCTTTTAATTCACCGATTATTTTTTTAACTACCACAATTTTGATTTATATAGGAATGTTTCCTAGTTTAATATTTTATCATGAATTTTTCTTGGGTGAATTACCAACTGTTTCCTAGTTTGCATATTAATGTACAACTTTTTTTAAAGATAATAAATAAAATAATAATAATTTGTGTTAAGTTTTTTAAAATAAATGAAAAATATTAGTAGCTCCCAAAAGATGAATTTTTTTTAACAATTTTAAAACCGTCACAAAAGAGTAAATCATAAACACTAAACACTATACGCTAAACCTTTGGACAAAGCTTAAACACTTGGGAAAAAATCCAAACACTAAACTCTAAATTCTTGGATATACCCTAAACCTTTGGATAAATCCTAAACACTAAACTGTAAACCCTTGGGTATACCCAATACACAAAATCTCTCTCTCTCTCTCTCTCTCTCTCTCTCTCTCTCTCTCTCTCTCTCTCTCTCTCTCTCTCTCTCTCTCTCTCTCTCTCTCCCTCCTTCTCTCTCTCTCCTTCTCTCTCTTCCCCTCATCGTAAACCTTTTTTTTTTGAAAAATATAAAAATGTAATTCTTTTAATTCACTGATTATCTTTTAACTACCACAATTTTGATTTATATAGAAATGTTTCCTAGTTAATATTTTATCATGAATTTTTCTTGGGTGAATTACCAACTAATCATAGTTTGCCAATTAATGTACAGCTTTTTTTAAAGATAATAAATAAAATAATAATAATTTGTATTAAGTTTTTAAAATAAATGAAAAATATTAGTAGCTGCCAAAAGATGAATATTTTAAAAAATTTAAAACCGTTACAAAAGAGTAAATCATAAACATTAAACACTATACCCTAAACCCTTGGACAAAGCTTAAAACCCTTGGGTAAAAATCCAAACACTAAACCCTAAATTCTTGGATATACCCTAAACCCCAAATTCTTGGATATACCCTAAACCCTTGGGTAAATCCTAAACACTAAACTGTAAATCCTTGGGTATACCCAAAACACTAAATCTCTCTCTCTCTCTCCCCCTCATCGTAAACCTTTTTTTTTGAAAAATATAAAAATGTAAACATTCTTTTAATTCACCGATTATCTTTTAACTACCACGATTTTGATTTATATAGGAATGTTTCCTAGTTTAATATTTTATCATGAATTTTTCTTGGGTGAATTACCAACTAATCACAGTTTGCCAAATAATGTACAACTTTTTTAAAGATAATAAATAAAATAATAATAATTTGTGTTAAGTTTTTAAAATAAATGAAAAATATTAGTAGCTGCCAAAAGATAAATTTTTTTTAACAATTTTAAAACCCTCACAAAAGAGTAAAATCATAAACACTAAACACTATAGCCTCTATCATTGGACAAAGCTTAAACCTTTGGGTAAAAATCCAAACACTAAACTCTAAATTCTTGGATATACCCTAAACCCTTGGATAAATCTTAAACACTAAACTGTAAACCCTTGGGTATACCCAAAACACTAAATCTCTCTCTCTCTCTCTCTCTCTCTCTCTCTCTCTCTCTCTCTCTCTCTCTCTCTCTCTCTCTCTCTCTCTCTCTCTCTCTCTCTCTCTCTCTCTCTCTCTCTCTCTCTCTCTCTCTCTCTCTCTCTCTCACTCATCGTAAACACTAAACACTATTCCCTAAACCCTTGGACAAAGCTTAAACCCTTGGGTAAAAATCCAAACACTAAACTCTAATTTCTTGGATATACCCTAAACCCTTGGATAAATCCTAAACACTAAACTGTAAACCCTTGGGTATACCCAAAACACTAAATCTCGCTATCTCTCTCTCCCCCTTATCGTAAACGTTTTTTTTTTGAAAAATATAAAAATGTAAACATTCTTTTAATTCACCGATTATCTTTTAACTACCACAATTTTGATTTATATAGGAATGTTTCTTAGTTTAATATTTTATCATGAATTTTTCTTGGGTGAATTACCAACTAATCATAGTTTGCCAATTAATGTACATCTTTTTTTAAAGATAATAAATAAAATAATAATATGGTGCAACTTGGTATCATAAATATTTTTATTAACTTACCTTACATTTGTTTACTTGGAAGTGAATGTTCTCATATTAATGACACAAAAGTAATATTTATATAATAAATAATGAAACCGTTTAAGGAAATATATTAAATTTGTATTGTCATAAAATTATATACATATGAAATGATGCGAAACTTGCGCAAGTAATCAATATTAGTAAGGTAAGTTAATAAAAATAAGTTCCTAATTAAATACAAATCGTTAAATTGGTTGCGCAATGTAATAAATATGATATCAAGAATTAATAGTTTACTATATTTGTAATAAGGTGATATCTTGCATATTTGCTTTGTTTTAGCTATTCATTCATAAGCATTTTCATCATATAGATTAGGATTTAGACATGTTTAGGTTGCATTTGGCATACATATGTCTCTATCAGGTATTGGAACACCACATGGAGTTCTTGGAGACATTTGGAAGCAATATGATCAAAAAGGGGGTGAAAGATGAGCATGGATGGAGGCCTTAGAGAAATCTTCTGTTTCTAAGATTTTGTGGAGACACAGGAAATTGAGTTAGATTTCTAATGGAAGTGGTTTCAAGTCATTTGGAGATGTAATGGAGAAGTTACGATCAATTTACTAGAGGCATATCCATCCTGGTCGAGAACCGCAGAGTGACCTTCCGGAGCGACCCCCCCAAGGTCGCTCCAGCCCCTTTTGCTACACGATTTTATGTTTTTTCAAGGACCTTTTTGCAATTTCTTATGCACGTTTTTACTCTGAAAAACCTAATGTTTAAGTATGTTGTAGCCACCTTTTGGCAGATTATCTTTTATCTATTAAATACACAAAACTCTCTCAAGAAAGTTATCTTTTGATTTGATTGTTCTTGTGTTCTTGTGAGTTTCTCTTCTAATTCTCTATATGATTCATCTGAAATCCATCATGGGTTTAAGAGGAATCATGGAGATTAGTGAGTAATCACCTTTTGGATTCATGGGTTAGGGTGATTAAGGGTGATTAGGTTAGTTCTAGGATGTGTTAGGTGTAAATCATGCTTGTTCCTTGCATAGTAGAGTGATCTTAATGCATCATTTGAGTAGGCCACTCAAAGGGTGATCTCTAGGCATTTCCCACCCAAAAGGTGTTTGATGAAATGCCTGAGTCAACTCTCCTAGGTTCTTAGTGTACTTTGCCAAAGATATTTGTTGTTAAAGATGCTAAGATAGCTAATAGACTTGTTAATAATGATTGCTTGCATGTTATTCAACCAAAGACATTTGATGTTTGAGACATGTTAGCAAATGAGCATTCATCTAGACATAGAACTTGCTTAGAATTGTGTTTAGGCTTAAGATTAATAGTTTGATTGATTCATTTGTCATCCTTAGTTCGAAACTTGATCACCCAAGGTCTGAAATCCCTATACCCATGAGTTCTCCTTTCCAATAGCTTAAAAGTATCATTTCTGTTACTTGCATTTTAGTTTTAGTTTAAAAACCATCCAATTCACTGGTTGCACTTAGATTAGGCAAATACTTGCATTCTCTCTGCATTTGAATCCCTCAGATTTGGTTCGACAACTTACTACCACTATACTATCATTTGACTTAGGAGCCTCAAAACTCCTAACATCAAATTGGCGCTGTTGCCAAATTCTGAGTTTGATTTAAACATTGAGATTTAGTCATTTGCTTGAGACTAAGTCATTTTTATTTTTTTGTAAGTTACTGATTCTCTTCTTCACTCTTTGTGATTTTCAGGTGTATGAACTTGAGGAGCAAAGGTACATCAAACCTTGCTCCAAGAGCCGAAGACATCAGAGCTTTAGAGAGAGAGTGTGCTAGAAAGAGAAGACAAGAAGAGCAACAGGTTCAACTGCAGACACTGGAAGCTGCAATGGAAGAACAACAAAATCCTCAGAACCCCAATGGAGTCAACAATGTTCCACAAGGGCCCCAACAGCGACCAGCTCGCCCCATTGGCACTTATGACCGCCCCAACATCCATGGTCCTAGACTTGGAATCCGAGCACCAGCTGTGGCTGCTAACAACTTTGAGATCAAGTCAGGGCTGCTCAACTGCATAGAGAACAACAAGTATCATGGTCTGGCTGTGGAGGACCCATTTGATCACTTGGATAAGTTTGACAGCTACTGTGGTATGTCAAAGACTAATGGTGTGTCAGAGGATATCTTAAAGCTCAAGCTATTCCCTTTCTCTTTGAGGGATAAGGCACGTCAGTGGGAAAAGTCTCTACCAAGTGACTCCATCACCACTTGGGAAGACTGCAAAAGGGTATTCTTGGAGAAGTTCTTCTCTACCTCAAGAACTGCTAAGTTGAGGAATGAGATCTCCAGCTTCCAACAGAAAAACTTGGAAGGATTCAGTGAAGCTTGGGAGAGATTCAATGGTTACCAAGCTCAGTGTCCACACCATGGATTCTCTAAGGAGAGCTTGCTGAGCACATTCTACAGAGGTGCTCTTCCTAAGTACAGAGCCAGACTGGATACAGCTAGCAATGGGTTCTTTTTGGGGAGAACTGAGGAAGAGGCAGAGGCTCTAGTTGACAACATGGTTAAGAGTGATGCAGTCTACAGTGGAGACCATGACAGAAGCAGCAGAGGTGATGACAATCAAACAAGGAATGAGATAAAGGCTCTTCAGGAGAAGATTGACAAACTCATTGCTGATAAGGCCACACAAGCGCAGGTGAACTTTGTTGGCAACCCAAGCCAGGAGATACCTCCTACTGTCAATGAGGTTGACGGTTTGGAAGGGCAAGAAGAATTGTGTTTCATCAACAGTAATGGTAGCTGGTACAAGAAGGAACCAAACTTTCAGTACAACAACTACCAACAGAAGCCCTATTCAAACAACCAGCAGAGTGGTTTTCAGCCTCGAAACAACCAGCAGAGCAACTATCAGCCTCAGCAAAACTCCTCTCCTACCTCCTCTGCCCCTCAACAGAGCAGCACTGATGCCTTACTGAAACAGATCTTGGAGTCTCAGACTAGAAGTGAGAAGCATGTGGGCTATGAGCTGAAGAACCTTCACTCCAAGATTGATGGGAGCTACAATGAGCTCAACAACAAATTCTCCCACCTTGCTTCTTCTGTCAAGAATTTGGAGAATCAGTTTGCTTCCATGAGCTCCCACCAGAACCGCCAGCAAGGATCTCTACCTGGAAAGTCAGATCAAAACCCCAAGGAAGCAAAAGCTGTCACACTTAGGAGTGGTAAGCAGTTGACTCCTGTAACCCTCACCAAGGATGCTGAGAAACAAGGTGAGGAGGTGGCCATTAACCTAGATGATGAAGTGGTCATTGTTGATGAGAAAACAGATGCTGAGATCTTGGAGAAGATTGTGCAAGCCAAGGGTAAAGGAAAGGTTGGAGAAGAGAAGAAAACAACAAAAGATGGTGAATCTGCTGCTCCAGCTAGTAAGAGCTCTCCTGTCCCCCCTCCCTATGAACCAAAGCTTCCATTCCCTGGTAGATTCAAGAAGCAGCTGCTACAGAAGTACAAGGCTTTGTTTGAGAAGCAGATGAGTGAAGCTCGGGTTACAATGCCCATCATTGATGCTTTCATGCTGATTCCTCAATACAGCAAACTCCTGAAAGATGTTGTAGCTGTTAAGAAGAAGGAGATGGAGGGAATGATGGTTCTGAGTCATGAGTGCAATGCCATCATTCAGAGGCTTGATGCTCCAGAGAAGCTAGAGGATCCAGGATGCTTCACACTCCCTTGTGCTCTTGGACCTATGGTATTTGAGAAATGTCTCTGCGATTTAGGAGCTAGTGTCAGCTTGATGCCTTTGTCTGTGGCAAAGAAGCTTGGTTTCACTCAATACAAGAAGTGTAGACTCTCTCTGGTGTTGGCTGATCGTTCAGTGAAGTACCCTGTGGGCATCCTAGAGAACCTTCCTGTGAAGATTGGAAGGTATGAGATACCTACAGATTTTGTTGTGCTTGAGATGGGTGAGGAGGCTCAAGACCCATTGATTCTTGGAAGGCCATTCTTAGCTACTGCAGGAGCTATTGTGAATGTGAAGGAAGGGAAGATTGACCTCCATTTGGGTAAGGAGAACATTCTCCACTTTGACATCAAGGAGAAAATGAGGAACCCCACTATATTTGGACAAGCCTTCACCATTGAAGAGATGAATCCTCCTGCTGCTGATGATCACTTTGCTGAGCTACCACCTGAGGAAGATGGGGTGTCAACTCCACTTTCTGCCTCTAGTCCAGCCTGATCCAAAGGAGGCAAAGTCAAGCTAGAGACTTAAAACAAGCTCACTTGGGAGGAAGTCCCATGAGTATCCTTGTATATATTGCATTAGTATTTGCATTATCATTTTATTGCATAAAACAATGGGAAGTGAAGTTGTGTGCAAGTATTGAACAGAAAGTCGGACACCAGAGCGAGGTCTCCGCAGCGACATACTGAAGTCGCTCCAGCTGGGAGCGACGTCGCTCAAGCGAGATGCCGAGGTCGTTCGCGTCACACGCGAGTGAAAACACAGAAACCGCAGTCAGGGCGAGGTCTCGCAGCGACGTCACGAGGTCGCTCCAGCTGGGAGCGACCTGCCGCAGCGACCCCCATACCTCGCTCCACGGAAGGTAACACACAATCCCACTTTTCTTTGTATTTCACATTTTCATTGGGTACCTCACTCACACAGAGACTGTGTGATTTAAGTGTGGGGGAGGTACCAAGTATTTGATCATGTTTGTTTCCATGATTTTGAATATCATGCATTGCATATTACATTCTTATTTGCATAGAAAAATCCAAAAAAAATAAAAAAATTTGAAAAACACAAAAAGAATCATTTAGTTGCATCATTTGCATTTTTAGGATTGAGTCTAGAAGCATATAGGTTGCATTCATGCATTAGGGGGATTTCAACCTTGTAAAGAGCTCATGCTAAGTACTGAATTTGTTGACCTTTGTAATCATGACAAGTAGCTTGAGCACCCTTTAGAAAGCTTGTAAACTTCGCGCCTTGAATGCTCCTCTTGAAACTCATTTGACTGTTAATACTCTCTCTTTGAAGCAAGCTCCTGTTTTAATGTCTCTTGCATATGATCCCTTGTGTACTAAGTCATGGATATACACACTTGAGTTGTCCTATCCTTTTTACCAATCTTCTTGACAAACTCAAGTGGTACTCCACTCCCAAAACCCATACCTCCTTTTTAAACCATCATTATCTGTTGAGTGAGGCCTCTTTGGAAAGCTTTACATGTGCATAATGTTGAGAGTATTGGGAACGACAATGCTTAGTCTCCATTCTTGCTAGATTAGTCACTCTATTGTCTAGCTATAGGAAGGGGATGAGTGTTGTGATTGTGACTTGGGAATATGAAAGGTTTGACTCTTTGTGCTTAAATGATTAGTCTTTATGGGATAAGTGGAGAAGTATCTAGCTCTTATTGTGAAAAGTCTTGGCCCCTAAATAAAAAAAAATAAAAAAAAACAAGAAAAAAAAAATAAAAAAGAAAAAAAAAAGAGAGAATAAAAAGGGGGCTAGCAAAATTGTTGGGAGCTGAGATTTGTTTTAAAATTGTGAAAAATCCCTTATTGATTTCAAAAAGAAAGAGTCTGATGTGAAAAATATTCTTTGGATCTTTTGGTGAGAGATGTGAGTTGGGTTTGACATTGAGGAATAATTGAATATCTTGTGTGTTTGGGAAAGGGTAGAACAATGGAGATTGAGCATTGTATGTATGAGTTGATCCATTTCTTAGATATATTATGTATAATGTCAAAGCTACTTAGTTTTGAGAGTAAACCACCTTAAAAGATCATTTTGAACCTCTGATTTCACTTGCATTAAAGCCTTTGTCTTACCAAACCAAATGACTTGGACCAGTTGACCATTTGTGAGATGTCTATTGAGTTTGCTTCCTGAATGTTAGAGAGATGGTGGATTTGTGGTTTGTGGATGCATGATTAATGAGTGTAGAGATCAAAGGAGCTGGGATAGGCTTAGAGAAGTTAGAGATGGATGAAATCTTTGCTCTTGCTATTTGGTATGATTATGCAAGGTTGTTAGGTTGAGAACTAAGAAGAGTTTCTTTTGGTTATGAGTCCCCATCTTCAACCCTTTTCTCCTTGGTTCTTGAAAGTTTACTTGTGGACAAGTAAATGACTAGTGTGGGGGAGTTGATATCTTGCATATTTGCTTTGTTTTAGCTATTCATTCATAAGCATTTTCATCATATAGATTAGGATTTAGACATGTTTAGGTTGCATTTGGCATACATATGTCTCTATCAGGTATTGGAACACCACATGGAGTTCTTGGAGACATTTGGAAGCAATATGATCAAAAAGGGGGTGAAAGATGAGCATGGATGGAGGCCTTAGAGAAATCTTCTGTTGCTAAGATTTTGTGGAGACACAGAAAATTGAGTTAGCTTTCTAATGGAAGTGGTTTCAAGTCATTTGGAGATGTAATGGAGAAGTTACGATCAATTTACTAGAGGCATATCCATCCTGGTCGAGAACCGCAGAGTGACCTTCCGGAGCGACCCCCCCAAGGTCGCTCCCGCCCCTTTTGCTACACGATTTTATGTTTTTTCAAGGACCTTTTTGCAATTTCTTATGCACGTTTTTACTCTGAAAAACCTAATGTTTAAGTATGTTGTAGCCACCTTTTGGCAGATTATCTTTTATCTATTGAATACACAAAACTCTCTCAAGAAAGTTATCTTTTGATTTGATTGTTCTTGTGTTCTTGTGAGTTTCTCTTCTAATTCTCTATATGATTCATCTGAAATCCATCATGGGTTTAAGAGGAATCATGGAGATTAGTGAGTAATCACCTTTTGGATTCATGGGTTAGGGTGATTAAGGGTGATTAGGTTAGTTCTAGGATGTGTTAGGTGTAAATCATGCTTGTTCCTTGCATAGTAGAGTGATCTTAATGCATCATTTGAGTAGGCCACTCAAAGGGTGATCTCTAGGCATTTCCCACCCAAAAGGTGTTTGATGAAATGCCTGAGTCAACTCTCCTAGGCTCTTAGTGTACTTTGCCAAAGATATTTGTTGTTAAAGATGCTAAGATAGCTAATAGACTTGTTAATAATGATTGCTTGCATGTTATTCAACCAAAGACATTTGATGTTTGAGACATGTTAGCAAATGAGCATTCATCTAGACATAGAGCTTGCTTAGAATTGTGTTTAGGCTTAAGATTAATAGTTTGATTGATTCATTTGTCATCCTTAGTTCGAAACTTGATCACCCAAGGTCTGAAATCCCTATACCCATGAGTTCTCCTTTCCAATAGCTTAAAAGTATCATTTCTGTTACTTGCATTTTAGTTTTAGTTTAAAAACCATCCAATTCACTGGTTGCACTTAGATTAGGCAAATACTTGCATTCTCTCTGCATTTGAATCCCTCAGATTTGGTTCGACAACTTACTACCACTATACTATCATTTGACTTAGGAGCCTCAAAACTCCTAACATCATAAGGAAACTTATTAATACACGTATTTATTAATATTCTTGCGCAAGTAAGAATTTATGAGGTTAGTAATTAGTGTTACTTTCATATTAGGTTTTCATATTAGGTTTTCATATTAGGTTGTAGATGATAAAAATAAATTAAAAAAGAAATTCTAAAAATCAACTAATAAAAAGTATATGTGTATAAATTACGACAGGAGGTTTGATATGTAGAGACCCTCTTAGAAATGTGTATAAATTATATGTGCATTTTCATAATTTTTATGCGTATTTTCTTTTGTGATAGACATGAAATTTCATGTAATTATATAAAGTTCAAATTCTAGAGTAAGTTTTGATATAAAAGTCAGTCACACTACCATAAGATTTTATGTTAAGAACCAGTGGTATTATCTGAATTGCCTTGTGTCTCAGCAAACAACAGAAAAATACCTACTACAGCAGAAACAAAAATTGTTGCACAAAAAAGGAAGCACCAAACTAATATTGAAATTACTTAAAGTTTCAAGTTAATCAATAATAGCACATGAAAATCTAACAATTTCATATTTATTTCATTTCGAAATTAAGGACCCATATAATAATGAGGTGGAATCATACATTTTGCAGAAATTTTAGATTACAACAGCAAATATATCTTGAGGTTAAAATCATATATCTTACAACAAATTTTATAAATAGATAAAATGCCAGATTTTG
The DNA here is from genome assembly GCA_019706035.1 of Raphanus raphanistrum subsp. raphanistrum. Taxonomy (NCBI): domain Eukaryota; kingdom Viridiplantae; phylum Streptophyta; class Magnoliopsida; order Brassicales; family Brassicaceae; genus Raphanus; species Raphanus raphanistrum. Next base: position 115,423 of record CM033985.1, on the reverse strand, counting down.
ACCACACGGACTTTCATTAGTGAAGAACAAAATGACAAAATAAGATTCGGTTCTTTAGGGGGAAGACCAAACTAAACCGGAGGGAATAGAAAAAAAAATCATTTCTGAACCGGTTAAAGAATCACAAATGTGAACCGGATGATGAGCCGTCATGGCTGCTCATATCCCAGTTATGTTTCTTCTTGTGCTCGAAATTCTGAAAGCAAGTCAACGGCCTCATCTGATATTAAACATGTGAAAGAAGAAACAGGTTAAGAGGTAAACATAATCTAGAAACCTAAATAACAAAAGGACAAACTCAGTAGTACCCCCCCATTGTCGTTTGTGACCCATATGATGAAGAATAGACTCGAGCCGTTTAATGATCTCTCTGAAAGTAGGTCGCTTGGCTGGTTTATTTTGCCAGCATTCTTCTATCAACCTATGGGATACAAAAAAAAAATAGACCGAACCTAACCGGTTAATGACATGAACTTAAACCAATCAACGATGCAAAACTGTCCCTTCTTTTTTGTTTAATGGTGAAGAGAAAGAGTAAGACTAACGTTTTAAGTCCATGAGGGTAAAGCAATTTGATGGAGCTTTGAACAGTGACCGCTCTTTGCTGGCATAAGCTTCTGAAGCTTCACTGTCTTCCTTTTCAGCAAATGGCATTCGTCCTTCTATCATCTAAAAAAGTTCCAACATTCAAAAGGAATCAACAACATGAACAAAGAAACAGCAAAAACCATAAGGAAAAAAAAGGGTTTTAACTTACCTCTTGAACGATCAAAGTAAAGGAGAAAACATCAGCTTTTGTGTCATATTCTTCGCTGCATCGTGGTGAAATCGTTAGAATAGGGTATCTGCATATAAACCAAAAGAAAAGTCAGCTCCGATAAAATATGTATATATAAAAATAGAAGAATGGTTATGTTGCTTCATCGCCACTTTGTACTCTATATATAGTCCTTTGATGGTGAAGAGTATTAACGACGCAAATAATATTACTTGCGAGACTTGCGCAAGTAATTGGTTATAATAAAGTATGTAAATTAAATGACGTTTGATTAAAGGAAACATAATAAATTTGTAAAATTAAAAACGAATATGCATATTATATGATGCGAGACTTGCGCAAGTAATCAATATAAATAAGGTATGTTGATAATAATTAGTTTCCTTATTAGATATAAAACATATTTTCCATTAAGACATTTAATGATTAGTCGACATTTATTAAAATTGTTCTGCAAGCTATGATTAATGGTCGACATTTATTACGATTCTTGCGCAAAAAATGATTAGTGCGATTAACAATTAATGCGACTTTCCAAATTTAAAGCCCGAGTAGAAAAATAAATCAAAAAGAAAAAATAGAAAAATCCGACCAATAGAATCTCGAGAATTTTCGTCAGAAGAGCTGTGTGAGCGCCACGTGTCCAATGTACTTCTCTTTTAATATATAGGAGGATATTAATAATTAGCATGATTTCATTTTTTAACATGATTTCATTTCATTATGACTTACAATGATTTTCATGTCCGGAATTATAATAATTATTATGTTTCATTTTTTACACATATTATGATTTGATTAGATTTCAATAACAATTTTTTTACTATAATAATTATGATCTCGTGATTGGTTAATAATAACATATTATGGTTTTTTCAAATTTCTTTTCTCATAAATTATAGTTTCTGAGACATTTTAAATTTTTAAAAATTACCAATACTCTAAACATATTATGCTTTTTTTTTAAATTACCAATACTCTAATATATTTGCCTTGTCACTTAAATATGTCATTATTAAGTTACCATAATAGTACCTTTGAAATATATATCGATTAGTTAAGAACGTATATAAATATATTAATTACATGGTATGTGTTTTTGGCAAGGTTTGGCCGATGGAAAAAAATAATTCAAAAAGAAATTAAAAAAATACCGACCAATAAGATTATAAGAATTAATTTGAGAGTGTCTTGTATGATCGCCACGTAAGCAGAAATCACTAAAGTGACTTCTCTTTTTAATGTATAGGAAGATTTTTCTTGTAACACCGTTTTATATTATTCTTATAGATGATCCTTGCTTCCTCAGATTCTTATGTTTTTAATTTTAATACGAAGACGTCCCATAGTAAATTTTTTTTTTTTTTTGGTAAAAATGTTAAGAAATCCCATAGTAAATTAGGAGTGTTGTTTGGTGCAACCCTTTTTTTTTGCTCTAACAATTTAGGAAGCATTTTTGTTTATATTCATATTTTTTTTAATGTAAATATTTGTATTTACTACCATCTTTAAATAAAATAATGTAAGTTACAAACAGCTATATGTTCTGTTTGGTAAATAAAATAAATTTTATATTTTTTTAGTTTTAGGTTATCTACTTTGTTTCTGTTTATATGTTTTTGACAAATGGTTCAGTGATACTCATTACTATACAATTATATTTTTTTACTAAAAAAATACCATTCATTATTTTGTATGAAAGTAGTAAAATAGACACATGTAATAAGTAGTGAATCTGTAGATTTATAGCCTTTTTAATGTGTTCTCATAACCTTTTCTTTTGGTCAGAATGTAATGTAGTCCTAACCGACTTCCTTGGATGGATCCGTTTAGCTTTTCTAAATTTAGAATTTTGCCACTTCGAATATACCATAAAAGTGCATAAATGACTATTTATGAATTTATTAAGAAATGAGTGATTACAAACACCACATCTGAGGATGCTGACATGCTGTGTAATGGGCTAACCGAAGATGTTGATGTCGAATCTCATTAATGAAACAGACTTGGGACCTGCTTATGATTCTTTTATCAGCATTATTCATTACTAGGGATTTGCCGGCGCTACGCGCCGGTTTTACTAATATTAATATGATTTAACTATGGTTTTATATTTTAGAATATTTTTGTACAGTATTTTTATAAAGAAAATATGTACCAATGATATTTAGAGGTATATTAATTTGATTGTGGTCTTTGCATAGTTATTATAAAATAAATTTAAGATTAAATACATGCATGGCACTTTAAGTTTAAATATATGCATGACCATTTGAAAGTGTAATAGTCTAATTGTTTATCGTTTATTTGAAAATTATAAATTTTAATTATGATATAAGATTAATTTATAAATGTGCATCATCATACAATAATCATTTGGAATCAGATGAACTCTTATTTTTCATACTTATCAGCTTTATATTTCTTAGCCACAACTAATTTTCCTATCTTCTTCTTGTTTTTAATTTCATAATTTGTCTGCAACATATTAGGCTATTAGCCTTATTTGGTCACAAAGTTTGTTGTGACATTGATTGTTTTCCAAATCATGGAATAAACAATAATACATCTTACTGTGAAGCAGGGGGGTTCTTGAAAGAAGTGGGGCTCCAAACAAATGAAAAAATGGGGACCTCTAGCATATTTGAAAATAGAAAAATTATGGGTAAACTAACCCTTTTTTTTAAACAAAATAGAAGAAGAAAAATATAATTCTCACACAAAAAGCTAAAAGGATCGTAAATGTGGGAAGATAAAAGGTTTCTAAATCTTAATTTTATGTAGCTCTCACTAAATTTTGGTCTCTAATACGATTTTTCTTACTGTCATTTTATTTTATTACATGTATATTTTTGATTTAAGAAAAAACTGGAGCCTTTAAATAACGGGGATCTAAGGTCCATGTTTCAAATGGCTCTCTTCAGGGACGCCCCTATTGTGAAGACATATAACCGATATTGAATACTATTCTTATAAACTAATACGTTTTTTTCTACCTTTTGTTTGTTAATCTTAACTTTAAAAAGCTTATTTCCTTATTATTGGTTTTGATCACCAATTATCTCATTTTCTCTTCACAATATGTCTTGCTTACGTTACAAAAGGAAAACATTTGCAAGTTAAGTAGCTTTGAAAATGGTTTATTATATTTGTGTGGGTGGATGGGTCACTTTTCAATGAAAACCAACACGCCTGCCACATTTTAGTTTCTTAAAATCGGAGTGAAAAGTGTTCTGGATAGTTATGTGGGTAAGGATACAATATGGTTTGATCGGATTAAACTCGATTCAATAATATAGAAATTTAAAAATAAAGATAGTAAATATAATACATAATTAACATATTATACATATCATATATAATAAATTATACATATAAACTATTTTTTATGTGGTTAGTTTATATATTTTTGATAGTTCTAATATTTTATAAAGTTCAATAACTTTGAGATCAAATCATACTACTTGACCGGTTCATGTTGTAACCAGTTATTAAATCTAACATTTTACATGATTGTTTATGGTTGAACTTGATATGACCATATGGTCGGTCCGGTTTTAAAACATTACAACTTTGCATATATCTAGGTATTTCTCTGGTTAAAGGATGATAAAATCTAACATGGAATCTAATTTAAGATCAAAATAAACATAAAAAGGATACTTTGATAAATACTATTTATTATTTAATTTTTGAAATTCCACCTTCCCTTTTCTTTTTGAAAAATACCCTTTTTAATATGTGCTAACTGGTAAGACATTTTAGTCCTAATTTTAATAACAATTAAAAACTATGAAGAGCTAAATTTTATATTTGAATATATTATTGTTTGAAATTGAAATATGTTTGAGATACATACAAAATAGTATATAATAGTTTCAACTGATCTGCCTAAAACTTCAACCACTGCATTGTAGACCACATCATCCTCCACAGAAACTTGATTCATGTAACCTGAGATCATCGATATAGAACATACAACTTATCATCTTTCATTATTTCAAACAGTCTTGTTTTTGTGAATGAATCAAGTAGAGAATTATTACTACTCCTTAATCTCAAGGTCATCATCAAACGGCAGAGAATTTGATGATGATGAGATGTTTTAATCTTTCTTCCCGCTCTGCAAGTCATTAGCAAAAGTCAGTAACTCAACACTTCTGTCTTGCTGCAGAAACATTCAATATTTAACTCACCAATTCTAAGGTGAAAAGGGGGTAAGAAGATAACTTTGATATTCTCACTTACTCTATATATTCTTCTTTGTCGATAAAAACCTGAAAGAAGTAATAAGTGACTGGAGGTAAGTAATAATTTGCAGAGGTGAAATGGTTTCATTTTGGACGTTAGCACATAGAAAAAACCTTGTGTTGTCCAGTTTCCAGTTAAGGAATTATTTTCTTCGTTCCTCTGTGTGCTGCCTCAAGCATGAGATAAGAACCAAACTCTGGTTTGACTTGTCTGACTCTGGTTGGTTCTCTGATCTAGTGTCCATGTAGATAGGTAAATGTGCCTTAAAAATGAGCTGCACATATCATAGTGAATTGCACAAAAAGTTAGAGTTTTGAAGTATGTATATGTTTAAAGGTTAAAACAGCAGAGAAATGCATAAGCATGACTGACTCAGCTTAGGATCTTTGGCTTGTGAGCCTAATGCTTGTCTTCTTGAGTCGGTGCTTCCAAGCTAGCTAATAACGTTTCAGTCAATGGCTGTATGGAATCAGAGGCAACACATTCTCTGTCAATCTCCAGATTTTTCAGCTTCTCCTTCTGTAAAGATCATTACCAATTGACCCAACAATGACTACTTAAAATTTATTGACTACTTGCCAAAAAAAAAGCTTACATATTTTGAAAAGCTTTTAGCTTTTCTGCATAGCTTCATGCTACACACAAATCATTCTCAATGATAAGAAGTGATCAGTATTGATCAGCAGGGGGCCGTAACACAAACAAACCCCGAAACCACCAAGTGATGTCCTCCCTCCAAGTGATTTCCTTCTGCTGCCATTAATGGCTGAAGCTGCGGCCATGGAAATTTTCTTATCTTCAACGGTGGCGTTTCTCTTATGCGTAATACCCATCAGCCCTCTGTTTTTTCTCTCCGCACTCGCCGATATGCTTCCTCTTATGGAAAACAAATATTGTATATAGATGGGACAGGTGGCGATTTTCCCCCTATGGAGATAAAAAAGCCAACTTTATATATATAGATAGGTGTTTGTGTTTCTGCTAAACCCTTTCTTTTCCATTGCTTTATGATTCTCTGTGTGTCTCTTATGTTGTGTGTATTTGTAGGAAGAAAAGGCTAACAAATCACTGCAGGAGCTTTATACGGCCACTGATGTGGAGATCCAAGTGGCTTGAGTAAAGGATTAGAGAGTTAGAGTCTCGGGCATTAGAATACTCCAGAGAGCTTGAGTCTTTGGATCAAAAGAAGCGTGGAGCTAACATTGATCCGTCTGTTTTGGAAGGCAAGGGGATAAAGTCTTTGCCCTTTTCTAATCCATCTTACAGAAGAAGATCATCAAAGTGGAGAAGAAAGCTTAAGAAGGTTGAGAGCACAAATTATATAACTTTTATATGTCCCATCATAACTTCTCTTCTTATATCAGTAAGAAACTATAACATAACAACTCATAATGTCTGTCTTGCTTTGAGAGTATCTTTCTTATACCACGAAGACATGACATCCAACATAATCTGTCTAATTCTCTCTAAGACTTGAGCAGCATTGAGTGCCTCATGGATCTCAAATTCGTCCAAGTACCAGAAGACTCATGTCTTATTCGCTGACAATGACAGACGCAGAAAAAGATGCAGTAACTACACGTATGGAGACAACAGCAACAACAAACACATATACTCTCAAGACAGAAAGGAAGGAAAAACCTTCAGATAGTGAACACATAATCTGTAACATATGCAGTTCCAAACTAATGACCAGTAAATCGGATATAGTCTATTGTTTGCTTATAATCATAAATCAATCACAAAGTAAACCAATCCCAAAGCAAACTGTTACAGATCTATAAAGTTGTACACATTATCTAACCTATCGAGTATGAAGAGTGTGAGACAACTTACTGATGTAAGGTGCGGAGAACAAAGCCATTGTTTTTTATAGCAATGGTTGAAAATTTAGGGTTCAACGTCTGATTTATGGCAGCTACATGAACCCAAGTCTCGCACGTCTCCGAGGAATACTCCGCTTTTACCAAATGCAAACTCAATCTTTCCCGATGAGCCAAGCCCACATCTAATCGACCTTTCCCAGCGACCATGTGCACAGCCTCATCTTCAATGCTATAGAAACCTAGCAGGAACCGATTCTTTTGATGTGATTCCGATGGGAGAAGTGCTCATAACTCCGTCAACTGAAAACAGAAAAGAGATAAATCTTCATCAGTAAACAAAACAAACTCGCCGGAATGATTAAACACAGATCTAAAGAAAATAAAAATCAAAACTCTTGAAATAGTCATAACCACACGAATCAGAAATTTGATAGAGAGAGAATTAGACGATGCGTTGATTGGAGGAGTACTCCCCTATTTATATCGATCTCACATCGAGTCCAAGCGACGAACGATGCATTGAAGAGATTGCAACTCCGTCCGTTTTGTGGAGAGTGAGGAAACCCAAACGGCATGAATAGCCATCGCAGAAACGCCTAGTTTCGTACGCACTGGACACGTGTCAGCGCGATATCATACGAATTTCTTATGTGGAATCTAAAGTGTCAGCAGGAGCAGGAGCAGGAGAGAACCAACTCTCTCTCTTTTATAGTAATAGATAGATGTTTGCTTTTTAAATTGGACCCAAAAAAAATAGTTTGTTTTCTAAAAAGACATTAAACTCTTAGCAAAACAAGAACAGAGCATCATAATTTTTCATAACAAGCCAACAATAAGCGTTTCAGATATTGTACTACAGTCTTTTAAAAATCGAATGAAAAGCTTCTTTCTTTGCCTTGGTTTTTGTATTGTTATTATTACCTAGCCCTAGCTTTAAGAGTTAAAGCTTTGTGCTGAAGCTTTCTTGAGCTCAATAGCTCTTTTATAAGGCGGTGCGATCGGAGGCTGGATCGGGTCCAGACTTCGGTATGACGATCCATCTGCCTCTTTTGGGAGTGGGTACGACCGGTCCGAGTCATAACCGCTTAAGTCACCACATGCCAAGAATGGAATATAAACTTTGTTGGGTCCTTCAAGCCAACCACTGCTGCAATCTGCAAAGAGTACCAAGAAGAATGTAGAAAACATCATGAACAGAACTCTCTTTAAATGTGATGTAAGAGTAAAGAAAAATAAAATTCACATTTCAGGTGAGAGTTTTGTTGAGAAAGGGTCATTTGAAAGTGTACTACTCAAAATACTGCACAAGCTAGCTTTTGATCTTGAAAATGTAGTGAAAGAGAGTTTTTTTTTACCGAGATCGCTTCCACCTGAAGGGCTTCCGACTTTCTCCAAGAGACGATGCAGATCTCTCGGGTTAAATCCTTCTGGTGGGGAGTAATTTTCGCAGACAGCAAAAGCCTCTGTTTATAAACAAAAGTTAGAGAAATGCAATCAGAAAAAGAGGAAGCAATTGGCATCAGTGATGGTTAAACCTGTTAAGTGTAAGCATATCATATTTGCACTATGTGAAACTTATGCTCTTTATTACCTATACTAGAATTGCGGCTGCTTTTAGGTTTCGCAAAAGTCACAGTTGGAAAAAACAACTTCAGCTGCATACAAAAACACAAGCAAATATGTCAGTAAAGGTACCCATTAGTTAATTTCAAAAGCACAAATTACTCTTAAAAAAAAAAACTAACCTGACAGTACAAGAGACTTGTGTCTTTTCCACGGAAGATTTTTGCAATAAATTTTCCACCTTCTTTAAGAATATGGGTTACAATCGTTAAGCCCTAACGAAGAAAAAAAAAGATATGTTTATTGTTTGTTTTTATCCATGAAAAACATTGCTTTCGGGTTAATGCTAAACATTGTAATCAGAAAGCAAGCACCTTACCGCTAGTATGAGTTGGGACTGGACAAATTCATCCATGTCATGCAAACCGGTAACTGCCAACCAAATTGTGGAACTGTGTTATATTCGATACCATTTGGTAAAAACTGAAAAGTGAAAAGGACTGCTTTACCATCTGGGGCACCATCACAGACAACCAGATCAGCCTTGCAACCGTCAAAATGTCTAATGACCTTGAGAAACGAAAACCAGAAGAAGTTAAGCCATAGAAACACACAAACTCCAAGCATAACAGATGAGCAATAAAGAGATGAGAATAGACAACAGATAAAGAAATTTCACCACTTCGGCAGTCCGAGCATTAGTTATGTCCCCTTGAACTTGGATTACACCTTCGATTGGAGCCATAGGTTGCAAATCTATGGCTACTATAAGAGGAAGATCTTCTTCTCTGCAAAGTGATTCAGCAGCAGCATATCAGTTTGGCTTTGTCAACAAGTGTGAACTACTAAACGAGCACAGTAAAACAATTGAAGAAAAACGACGTTTAAGTGTGACGATTTAGTACAATATGAAAACTTACTTAGATTCAGCTGAATACTTTGCAGGAAGATACAGTTGACGACTCAGAACCTACAATGAGGAAGCTGATAAGATTCAGAACAAGTTCCTTTATTTTATCCACTGCAAAGCGAGGAACTAAAAATAAATTCTAGATCATCCATGCACTCCCAACTTGATTTTCTCAATACCTAGCACCTCCTACTATACTTTTTTTATGTAAAAAAACTCCCATATTAGACATAAACTAACAGGAAGAAGTTGTCAGTTAGCTAAACTGAGATATCAACTCAACTGCAACCCTATCTATGCAAAAAGGTTCACCCTGAAAATCTAAAAAGAGAATAGCTCTAGCCATTCTTAACAGTCGATAATGCAGGCATAAGAGATTAGAATCACATTACGGACCAAATATGAAGAAAGAATAAAAAAAAAAGAGCATACCTGACTCCAGCTACCAGGTGCAGCACATAAATCTACAACCCTCTTCACTCCTGCATAAATATTTGTTAAGATAACAAATGAATGATGTGACGTGAGAATATTATAAATTGGACGAGGATTGAGGTGTAACAATTCAAAGAGACCCGAGGAGGATAGAGAAGGGAGAAGACCTTGAAAAATGTTGAATTCCTCATCAATCTGAAGAAGCTTAAAGGCACTTCTGGCACGCCATCCTTCTTCTTTCGCTTTCCGATAGTATATATCCTAAACCCAACCCCCCCCAAAAAATATAGTAACTGGTGTTAACAACGCAAATACCAGGAACTAAAAGCTCTAATAAAATAATGAATCAAGGGGCGTACCCTTTTATCCCGAGAAGCTTTTCCCATGTCTTTGTAAAAGATTCACAAACAAACAAAAAAAAAAAAAAGAAAAGTCAAGACAGAGATAAGTTGAAGGTAGAAGGATGTCTAAGAGGCCTTCTATCGAACACATTAAAGGCACAATACAACGAATTCAGATATTAAATATCTAAGAGGCCTTGTATCGAACACACATTAAGGGCACAATACAACGATTCAGATATTAAATTAAAGGAAACCCGCCAAAAATCAAAGAACGAACTAAAGCAGTTATGAATCAAGAGTTTAGGAGCAAAGCATAATTTAAAGCTAGAGGCAAGTGAATCAGACCAAGCCTATTTATAAAGAAAAAGAGAAATCATCTAAACTAAACAGCAGCAAACCTAGGCAGTAAAATAGCGAACACAGACGATTCGGACATACCTTGACGGAAAGCGACTCAAGGGAAGGGAAAGGGAGGCGCCGGCGGAATCGCTTTAGAGCTTAAAAAGTAACAGTCTCTCTTCTTTGTGGGCTTGCATGGGCCATCAATATTCCCATAAAGTTCCGGCCCATTTAGCTAATATTTGATATTAAATTCGTCCCACATTGTGTTTTTTTTTGTTAAGATTTGATGATATTCATCCAAATATTCATTCAAGCTTGAGCTTAGCTAACTTTGCTTTGATATGTTCCCATCTTTGTTTCTCTTTATTTAAAAATAAAAAAAAATATTTAAGAACATGCAACTCACTGAACATCTATTACAAAAAGAATTTTATTGAAGTCAGCCATGACTAAATTGGTCATGAGAAGAATAAAAGAGTATGAGAAGAAGCTAAAAAAAAAAGGTTGGTGTTGTCATCATATATATAAAAATATCAACGGCCGCTGGTGAGAAGTCCTTTAAAGGATATGTAAAGATCATTGTTCTCCGTCCCGAATATCTCCTCCGCTTTCCTTAACGTTTCCTGTGGGGGGAGAGAAGGGATTCAAATATGAAACAAATATACAAAATGAGACAGCTATAGTGTTATGGGGGTGATTTACCTCACGGCTCTGCTTCCGAGCGTTTAGTTCCTTGATGTTAGCTAGGAATGCGCTGAACTGCTCGTAAGACAACCGGCTCCTGCCACAACACAATCATTCATTCCCTCCCTGGCTTTATATCTAGCTACCTCTCTAAAAAAAAAGAGAAGTATTTCAGAAAATATTGTACACACATACATACCTTGCTTGTCTAAAGAACTCTTTCCCATCAATCCTCGCATGGCGAGCTGTATAATTAAAATGACATGAAACAATTAAGGGAATAATAATATTTTGATTTGGGAACGGAGGAAAAACAATAATATTTGACCTGAAGTAGAAGAATGTGAGCGAGGAGGAGAGTTTGGTACAGAAGATTGCTGGCTTTTTGATGAAGACCACATGCGTATATCATACTGTGAAGCTGTTGGAGATGCGGCTCCTGAGAATAGCTTTGGCGATGATGCAGCAGAGTAGCTTCTCGGAGATCCACCAGCCGACACCATCTTTGGTGTTCCGCTAGGAGTTAACCCGGGGGGAGTCAAAGAGGCTCTTTGCCTTAAACCTGTTTCATAAAACCATTTATTTTAGACATACATCAGAAGAAGAAACACTATTAGATGTGTGTTGATGGGCTGCAGCATAAACAAATCTTTCTTTTTAGCTATAAATATCTCAAATGTTTTTCTTGTGCGGCCAAAAAGAAAGACAAAATTGTTGTTGCATTACCTTGGGTGTTGTTGTTGTTGGAGAAAGAATCGAGTGTGGATAAGCCATTTGAATTCTCATCTACAGAGCAAAATGACATGAGAACAATCATTTCATGGACTAGAGAGAGACAGAGCTAGCGTGAATGGTGAGAACAAGCTTATAATACCTTTGTCTCGAGCAACCTGTCTGACGTCAATGTTGTCGGTCTGCTTTAAGAAAAAAAAAAAAGGGATGTAAGGTGAGATTTGTGGGTAGATTATATATACAAAAAAAAAGGAGGGAGTAATGGTGAGCATACAGATGGATTCTCATCATTCAAAGACTGCATCAACTGTCTCTTGAATGCTTCCAGCTACCCAAAAAAATGACAAGTAATGAATCAAATATAATTAATAATCATCCCCCTAACATGATGAACAAACACTTAAGTAAAAGATAGGGAGGGGCAGACCTTTGCATAATCACGACCGAGTTTCTTGGCAGTGATCGCCAGCGAATCTCGCTCTTGTCTTAGTTTCACCTTCACATTAAAAAAAAAAAAAAAAAACATCCCCCCAATATTTAAAAATTCGCAGACTGAATCAAAAGTCAATAAAAAAGTCAAACTAGTCTGATTTTGGATAAATTATTCTTACATTTTCGTCGAGGGCATTCTTCAAGGAGGAATCAGAATCATGGTATAGTCTTTCCAAGGAAGATGCTCTACCTTCTAGCTCGTACACAATCCTATCCTTCTCTACAAGCTTCTGCGTGAGCACGGATACTTGGGACTCTAGATTGGACACCCTGGATGCGATCGCCATTGAAGTGATCTTCCTTGCGAGATCTAGTTGTTCATATGGATCGGTGGGGATAATTGCCAGAATCTCGTCCGACAGACTGAAGTCTGGTCCACCGCCGCTTTGCGACATCATCTTCACCGGGTCCAACTCCGATCCCTAAGCACTTTTTTTTAATTTTTTTTGTTTTTATTGGAAAGAGAGAGAGACAGAAACCGGACACATTTTTGTCTATATATTAGTATTAGTTTTATACTATATGACAAAATGAAAACCTGTCCTCTTGCAACTTTCCTGCCTTTGACCCCCTAGCTATTTTTTCAATCTAAAAAGGCCTCAACTTCTGTTATTTGACATCTAAAACCCCATCTTACAACTTTCATGCCCGAGACCCCCTTACCTATATATTATTTATCTAAAAGCCCTCCACTTCTTTGATTTGACATTTAAATCCCCCTCTTACCACTTTGCTATTTATCCTCGCTATGTTTTATACCCCTTCGCTATTTATTCTTTATCTAAAAGGCCTAGACATCTGTTATTTGACATTTAAAACCCCCTCCGTTCAAAATCTCTTCACCCTTTCCAAAACATAACAGAATCAAGTAATAATTTGCCCAAACATCCAGGGAAAATTTACCTCGTCTTAAAATCAATTTTACACAAACACAGCTATGAACATGTGTTTTAAGGGTACAACATACACACCTGTAGTAGTAATCTTTTGTATCTAAATACCAAAACCTGTTTCTCATCATTGTTCTTCACAAAAAAAAAACTGATTCCCTCTTGGACTTGTCTGATCAGTCTGCGTAGGGCTGTGAGTCCATGCACAAATGCACCAACTTTCTCTGGTACTGTTGAAAGTATTCGCAAACCGCTGCTACTTCTTCCTTCCCTGGTTCTAGACCTGGCAGATCCGTCATTACTGTGCCTAATTCCCCACTACCCTCTTCGTCTTCGCTTGATAGCTCTGTTACAATTTCTGAATGAATCTCATTACAGGCGAGTACAAACATAGCTACTGTGTCCGGCTGTTGCACCTCCTTCAGAGCTGCTAGCGCCTCTTGCAGGGAACCAGCAGCCACATATAAGATAAGTGCCCTGCACCCATAATGTGATCTCTTCTTTAAGATAGAAACTATGTCGTCACCATTTTCATTAAACAGTATTAAGAAGGTAAGAGAGTATGATAGGGCACCTCCACACATTGTGCTCCGCGTGGAGAACATGATCAGCCCACCTCTGCAATACCCTGAGTAGAGAGAGAGAGAGAGAATATTTTTAAGCAAGGGACACGAGATCACAACAATTACCAAAACATGCTAGGAAATAACAATCAGATTCGATAGAGAATGAAACGGTAAAAAAATTTACCTGGCATAATCCGATCCTTCTAAATGAGTGGCAGCCAAGGTAGCAGCATCGGTCCATCGCCCAGAATCTTGTAGCTGAATATTATTAATGTCCAATATATTTAATGTGTTGCCAATTGTTATTACTAAACCAAAGCTAAAACACTCCTTAATAATTGCTAAGATGATGATCCTAGTCGAAGCATAGTTCAGAAGAAATATACAATATCTCGTATAACAAAGGAAACAACGAAGCTAACCTGTGAACAAGCTTCTTGATGTCTTCCAACCGCGCATAGAAGATGAGTGCCAGTGAGCGAATTGTCCGTCCTTACCATGTTGGCTGCAACAACCTACATATGTGTGCAACAAAAGTGATCAACTGATCTCTTTTTTTTTCACGAAAACAAAAAACTATCTAATAAGGTAAGACAGATACCTTCAGTGCAAGGTCGAGAAGAGATTTAGACACAGCTGAAGAGAGTGCAACGGCTCGGAGAGCATTTGGATAGAAGTATGGAGAATCTGGAGCAGAAGTAAGCAGCAAACTAACAGCAGCTTCCAAATTTCCAACTGATATCAGCCTGATCACAAAGCAATTCACTTGTCACCGCAAGATCTAAAGCTTGTAAACTCTGATTCAAAAGCTAAAACCTAAAAACTTCGAATTGTAAGTTTCTGGTCTAGTTTCCAAGGACAAACTTTATGACTATAATTAAAGAAGTTAATTGATGTTTAAGAAGTCTAAAGCATGACTCGTCCAGCTATATTGCACAAACATCGTGAGACCCATATATTTTTGAGCTTACAAATGGCTCTGTTTCTCGAATACCATAGCAAAAATAATCATGCATTGTGTATCTAAACATATGATCTCTAGTCTTCTTTCTAGCTTTGAACATACAACTGCCTTCGTCACCAAAAATATCAAAGAAGAAGAAGAATCTATCTGCATCTGAAAACTTGCATATTCAGTTATGATGCGAGATGGACACAATTTCTCTCAGCTTAAAGACTTCTAAAATATATAGTTTCCACTTCATACAAGAGCTAATATAAAAAGCAAACCAAAATTTTCAGGTGATAAAATGAAAAGATTAAACAAAAAAAAAACGAGCTGAAGGTGAAAAACTAACTCGTGTACTTGTTTCTGAATGCAATCTTCCCCCTCCAATTTTTCATGCCAAGGAAGACGTTCATTGGCACGTGTCCATAATTCTTCTCGCTCAAAAGCCATTAATCTAAGTGAACCATCGCACTGTTCATTGAAATGAGTAATATAAGTTCACCAATAAACACATTGCAAATGAAAAAATAATGATCTAAACAAAAGAACTCAATTTCCCAAATAAAATCTCGACTCAGTATCCTTGTAGAAGGGAATCGCTAGAATGAAAAAATTAAACATTATTTTGAAACTGACCATAGAATCTATCTTCCTGGCTTCATGCGGCGATGAACTAGTAGATGATATTTTACTCGGCATTGATGCTTCATCAACTCCTGAGGCCGAAGCAGGGGAAGGGATTTTCTGAGGAGACTTTCTCATCAGCTTGTTCATCAGATGGCGAATGGCACGAGGCAGTTGCAACCAGAAATAAGCTTCTGATGTTTCACCAAAAACTGCAGCCGCAAAAGCAAATCTTGCAGCATAACCTTTCTTGACCACATCAGCATAGATTTTTGCTCTTTCATCATCCAACAAGCAACCTAGGATGAAGAAAAATTAGAGCAGGGTAAGAAACTAGAATACTGAAACAGATACCTAGAACGAGAGACGTTAGTCTGTAGAGAAAACAACCTTCTTTCCGATAGGGTTCTAGTATCTTCAGTAGCATCTCTGGCACTACAGGGTCTCCTAAAGGTGGTAACTGAATCATGTAGCTCCGAAGATCTTTAGAGGATGAAGCCATTCCACGGATCAAATGAGGCCTTTTCTCCAAAGTGGTGCTACAAGTATTAAACCAAGATGGTTTCACTCCCAACTGTAAAATCATCCGTAGTGCCTGCATGCATAATAATTTAGAACATTGTCAAGAGTAATTGGGTATAACAGTAATGTAAATCGGAAGCTCAACTCTCAGAATCTTTCTTATGTTATCTGGGTTCAGCTTATAGACAATAGTACTTGTACATGATTTCAGTAGTGAACCATGACTGAGTACCACAAAAATTCAGAAACAAGAAGTATTTCCTAGTAAAGAAAGTTACCAGCGCATGTGGTACAGGAAGTAGGATAGGGGAGTACATAGGCATAGGGCGGAATCTCTCCTTTACAGATTTAGACTGGGGCACAAAGCCACCCTTCTTTTCATTTCTGCAAATCAGAAGAAAAAGGTTGGGAAAATAAGATAGCAGAAGTGACTGTAGCCGATTTAGACTTGGATCAAAAATAATGGCAAATCCGAAAGAATATCCTATATTACATGCTTAACACAGACAGACAAGACATTCCATACAGTTTTAGTTATATGGGGAGAAACAGCAGATAGTGACTTTAAAAGAATCTAGTCCTAATCTGAAATCATTCATGGGACTCGAAAACGAATAAATTTCCACAAAGAGCTGGTGTATACATACACAATAACTTCAACGAGTCGGAAGGTGCTATCAGCTCCAGCTATGCATAGAACAAGTGGATCATTTTTATCAGTTCTCAGAGGCAACCAATCAAGTTCCAGTACAAGGGTGCCAGGAATCTGGGGGTGCAGAAGCGACTGGGCTACCGGATCTGGTGAATCCTGCAGCGAAATTCAGTAGCAACTGTCAAGACAGATATTTTAGGTTGACCGAGACATACTTCAAACAACAAGTATCAATAAAACCAGTACTGTGCTTCTTTTCTCCTAATATTGCAGAATATTAGTAAGATAGCTTTGAAAACCCAAAATAACGAATTCTCTTAGGACTCACAAGATCATATACAGAGAATGTATTGTCATTAAATAGCACAGCTACACGCCCTCGGCTGCGATCTCCAGCAACAACAGGTGAGAATTTGATTCTACGTACTCCGTCTCTGTGACTATTAAATGCAGATGACTGCCCAGTTGTTACATCCCACCATCTTATGTTTCCTGATCTATCTCCCATAACCTGAAAAGGAGAGCAAAATATGATTTCCCATGGAAAAATTAAAGAGAGCTGGATAGTGAAAAGAAACGAACCACATGAGGTAAGCGATAAGCCATGGCTGTAACCAGTCCATCTGAGGGAACAAATGAAGTAGATGGCCACTTTGGTCTAGAAATAGAAGCGGGTCAGTAAATATAGATGCAAGATTACACAACAATCAAGGTTTGAGAAGGTGATTGCTATATTCATGTGAAACCCGAATGAAAGAAACTATCAAGCAGTGAAATGTCCACACTTTTCTGAAATTGGACAACGAAGATCCATTCATTATCTCACATTTTTCTAAAAACAAATTAGTGATGCATGACATTAGAGACTAATCATAGAACAAAATGGAAAGGGATTGCTACGAAGGAAAAAAATCCAGCAGCCCTAAAATATAATCTGCATTGGCCAAGGAATTTAAAACGCACCTATAAGGGATAGCTACGAAGATAAAAATTTCAGAACAACAATTGAGTTAATGGAACAATCTTTTATACCTGAAATCTCGAATCCTACGTCCTTGGACTTCGAATACTCCAAGGGCACCATTTACTAGTGCAAATGCAAAACTCTCTACAGTTTCCTCATGCGACCCATCCGACTCTGCAGATATGTTAAATACCAACCATTAGAAAAAGATGCATCAGAAACTGGGCTATGTTTAAGAATCACGGTTTTCGTGTCATAATCATCTCACTGGAGTCCGCTGAAGCAGTTACTCCTTCAGATGCTGGCGGAAATTGTTTGGACGGACTGCTTTGAACTGGGCGTGGAACTGCTGGAAGCGTCCATTCTACTACCGTAAAAGGAAGAGCTAATGATCTAAGCTACACAATAAGAAGGAAAAACCAACATAAAAGATTGATTAGAATACATAACCTCGAGAAGATAATAAACACTCTAAAGTTAGACCTGACGCGTTTATAAACAAGCCTCAAATGCAAGAGCATATCTATGTTAAGAACACTTATAATTCCTGTTTTAACCCATTCTCCACATCATCATTATTTACTTCTTGCATGAATAGACATTGAGAAAGCTAGGGAAAGGCAAGAAAAGAGGCCAGATAGAGTATGTTGCTTAAAACGACCCTCTAATTTTCAAAAGGTACAAATATATCCATTCAAGTATAGTCGAACCCAACAGGCATTATGATGTTCGAGACCTAATATGAGTACTAAGTCACGTAGAAAAACGTTGGTATAACTCTTAGCTTATGAACATATGAGAAAGAAAACGTTGGTACCATTTGTGGGTGCTAAGTCACGTAGAAGAAGCATATATACTTCGGGTTTGAGCTCACTTACCATGACTGGATGCTTGGTCATTGCCCAAACTTCTACAGGAGCATCACGGAATAGAATTAAAAGATACCTGCAATAAGACAGCAATGTGGAGGTAAAAGGTCCGGACCCAAGTAATTACTTATACTTTTACAATAATTCCTCATCCTTAACATAGTGAGCCACTATCTTCTATAATCTACATACTAGATTTTTCATCCCATATTGGAACATATTACATATACGCACGTGAGGCACTGTTTCTAAGCTTAAACTATCAATGACAAGCTGGTAGCTTGTAGTGCAAAAAGCCATTAGTTACATTGTCAATAGACATCAATTACTCAAGCAAATTAAATTACATTAAAATCCAACCTTCCGGAAGAAGAAGTTCTAAGAGCTCTTATGGGAGTACGCTCTGGCTTTTGTAAATCCCGAAATGGTTTATTCAAACCACTCCTAAGGCAGGTAACAACAAGCTTATTTATGTAGCCTCTGCTTTTGTCATTCACCTGAAACCACAAAACAATGCATGATGATGGATGTCCAATTCTCAAATCTATTAATTTTTTCGTTAAGCTACTGGAAATAAAACTAAACCAAACACTCTTCTAAAGCCTAAAAAGAAACCAATCTCAAATTAAAAAAAACTTACTAGGAAAAAAACAGAAGAAAGCAATGAAACGTAACTTGATCCACTTAAAATTTATGTGCACACCTGACTATAAGAAAATGAAACTAATCTTGAATTTCCAAGCCACCGAAGTCCCCTAACTACGCCCGTATGAACCGAAGTGCTTGCAGCAACAGCATTTGTGGATACATCAACAACATCGATTGTTCCGTTCTGAGTTCCCAAAGCAACCAAAGGAATAGCTGCTGCAGGAATGTTACCCCCTCCTTCATTTGAAATCAACCCGTCAATCAATCAGTTTAGTATTCCTAGGAACACCATCAGTATTAAGTATACAAGGGAGAATATGACTAACTCGCTAGGGTTGCTGTAAGAGAAGGAGATGGAACAGCAAGTGTAGAGACTGTGGAAGAAAGAAGCTGAAGCTGTCCATCCAGGCTGATCTGCATTGAGCGATGTAAAAAGAAAAGTAAAGGTCACTAAACAAGTATTGTGGTAAAATACAGTAAAGACTGCTAACACCAAACTTCTCTTCTCTGGAGGAGCAGCGATTAAGTAATTATCAAACTAGTTAACACATAAAACCTTCCAGCCACCAACCTTAAATGATAGGTCTGATTTTCCCAAGGATGAAGTTGATGTGTGGCCTCTGCTTCGACTTGTAGCTGCAACAACTAGTCCCTCATCCAGATCTGAGGAATCTTTTTTTACTATTGCTTCAGGACATGCTGCGTCAGTGCCAATGTCCAAGTCTGACACATTTTTCAGAGCATCTTCAACTCCTTCAGCGCTTAAGACCCACTTCCATATTTTACCGTCATCAGAGAGGGAGATAAAAGTTGTCTCAGAGACAAGAAGGCTTTCATCGTAAAAGTCAAAAGGGTTATCAAAATCCACAGAGGAAGTTCCATCCGGGTGAAGTTTTGTAATAGTTTGCATTGTGGAATCCGATTGGCTGAGGAGAATAGCCAAAGCTGAGGGAGAAGGAATGGACATTCCAATAGATGGTAAAAACTCTTCCATGGTACACATGACATGCACCTGTTCTCCTCTGCAATGGTAAATAACCAGCAGTAGTATAGATGAATATCCAAGTTTAATCAACAACATTAGAAGATACAAAGTCATGTTTATAACATGATTTTGAACCATGAAGCTCAGAACTATATAAAAACGAAGCTAGACAGTATAACAGTTCAGATATGACCATATGGATATTGACTTGTTCCTTAGCTATTACGTATCCTATAAATTTTTAACTGATGTGATTTCAACAGGTTAGCTTTCTCAAAGAGAAGCTAGTTCCTATTTCAGTAAGTTCTCCTAAACATTGGCAGGAAGAAAAACAATACTGAAGGAAGTAGATAACTAAAGATGCGATAGGTGACTAGCTTCAACCATCTTTTGGTTGAACAAGAAAAGCAGGAGAGGGAGGGCGAAATCTTACTCTTGGCGACGCCAAATGCTGAGCCTACCATCGAGATGAGCACAGTAGAGCAACTCTTTGTTGGGATCAGGCAAGACATCCATAAACTTGGCGCAACCGCGAGGTAACGGCGTGGAAGAGAGAGGCGTCTCGTACTGGAGATCAAACAGCAAGAGCTCCCTGGGGAAGGTGACGAAGAGTATGTTCTTCCAGTGCGGGGAGAAGGCAAACCTGGCAAAGTAGAGGGGAAAGGCAGCAGAAGCAGGAGAAGAGCCGTTGCTGGCAGCCTCTCTTTCAAGCCTGAGAAGGTCAGAGGAATCGGTGTTGATCTGCATCTCCTGGATGACGACGTCATTCTCGGTGTCTCCAAGTACCTTGATGGACAAGAGGAAGCCCTTGAGGCCAAGGACGCAGAAATGGCGAGAGTCATAGGGATCGCGGCGGAGGCAGGAGAGAACCTCCGAGCCGGAATCGTACTTCCAGAAAACGCCGTCGTTGGTGTAGATAGAGAGAGAGGAAGAGCCGGAAATGGTGGCGAGGACATGAGTATCACGACGGGCCTGGACCCAGCAGAGGTCCTGGACGCCAAGCTTGGGATCGGAGGAGGGATTAAGCCAGACGACGACGGAGCGAAGATGGAAGTCAACGAGGGCGACGCGGCCGTGACGGTCGGCGACGGCGAGGAGAAGGTGGGAGGCGGAGGGCTCGGAGGAGAGGAGATCGCGGGGGAGAGGGAGAGGGATCCAGCGGACGGAAGTGACGAAAGGGGAGAGGGCGCCGGGAGGAGGAGGAGGAGGGAGAGGGATTGTGGAGACGAGCTGGAGGGAGCGAGAGTCAACCACCGAGACGGATGACCCAGAGGCGAAGGCCAAGAGACCCGAGGGACTCAGATCGGAGGATCCGAAGTTGTTGCGGCTCGGAGGACCAGGGAGAGTCGAATCCCACGTGTCCGTTGCCGACGCCTTCGCTGCTGCCATTCCTTTCTTTCTTTCTTACCAATCCAATCCAATGCAATGCTGCTGCACCTCTCTTCTATTCTATGGGATCCGATCGGATTTATGGATTTTTATTCGGGAGGAGATGATGATGATAGATATGGATCTTCTTTTTCTTTTTCTTTTACTATGGAAGTAAAGCAAATCCCCATTTCCATTTCCGCTCCATCCATCAATGCCTTTTCTTTAATGACATCAAGAAATCAAGTTTTTTTCTTACTCAGTTTAATATTTTTTTACTACACTGTAAAATATCTTTTATTCTGTTTTACTCTGGCCAAAGTTTTTTTTTTCTTGAAAAAACAGGATAAAACAATAAGACATGATTACAAGATAGGCCCTAATGCAACTATATGAACACTTTTAAAAAATCTTCTTTTTTTTTTTCCGTCAAAGTTAATTAATATAAACGGGCCAAGCCCAGATAACATACAAAAGGGAGGCCCGCGGCCCAATCCCTAAACCCACTAGCAAACAAACAGTTTGGGCCTCAAGCCCACCCAAACCCACCGACATTGTCCAGAAGCGGACCAGCTGTCGCAAACCCTAATCTTGTCTCATCTCGGCGACTCCGCCAAAGCTTGAACGGCAGTACACCGTCGACTTTGTAGCATCGAGCATTCTCGGACTCACCAAGGGCTCAGCCAAAGCCGCGCATGCCGCCTACTGGAAATTTTACACCCGAGACCCATCACCTCTGCTTTCTTTCTCTTGTCGTTGGCGCCGTGAGGACGAGCTTCGTCTTCCACCGAGACCTCCGCCGTACTAACCCACTCTAACACCCTAACGACAAGAACCACAGCTCAACCACCATCGGAGCCCAACTTGTGAAACAACCCAAAAGACCACGGGTTTCAAGCCGACAGCGTGGAGCCACGTGGGCCTCCACCCTCCGGAATCCAAGGCCGGCGAAGAAAGACCTGAGAAAGCGTCCTCTTCCCGGAAACTAGTACCGGCGGCGATGGAGCTAAGGAAGCCTCCATCTCCCGGAGAAAAAAACCGGCGACGACGGATCTATATTAGCCTCCATCTCCCGGACCCAAACCTCGAACATGCAAGCCACACTTCTCACGCCTTGAGCCTTCACCGAACGCGTCTTCCCTCCAAGCGAGGAACCTCCGACGATGATGGCGCCAACCAGAGCTCAAACAAGGCGATCCGTTGGAGGAGACGGAGAAGAAACAAAAAGTAAACGCTTAACGGAAAGAAAAAAGGTACCGGCGGCGGCACGGACGCTCACGCGCCGGCCGACCGCCGGTTCCGATATAGATCTCTTTTCTCTCTCTCTCTAGACTTTTTGTTCTCGACTCATCTCACTTGATATGTTTTACAAAAAAAAAAAACTTTTAAAAAATCTTCATGTGCCTTCTTTTTTTTCGGAACTATATGAACACATTTTTAAACAGTATTTCTTTTTTGGGTGTAGCGAAACAGTTTCATCACGGTTGTATCATGTGATTCAAAAATCACATCAAACTGTCAAACATTACGGATAATTTATTGAGTTAAAGAAATAGATCAAATCTGGACTCCGTGAATTTGTTTATTTCCTTACGATTTCTTTTTTTTTTTTCCTTCAAGATTTTAAATATATGAAAAAGACCAAAGCCCACCATTACAACAAAGCCCAAACCGACTCATGACACAAACCAACCTCCAAATGGGCCTAAGACCCAAATTGGAAAACCCTAGCAAAAGAGGTAAAAAACAACGACGCTGTCACTCTAGGCCACCGTATCTCCGCCGCTTCTTGCTAACATCCGGAGCAATCTCTCTGTACACCGGAACTCACCGGCGCTCCCGAACCTCCACTCGTTCCCTGCAAACGCCATTGATCTCCCAGTGGACCAACATCGGATAGAGTCCATCACCGCTGTGAGATCTCATCCTTTAAACAATCACCACCACCAACCGGAGATAAGGCTTCGCATGCAAACACACCATTTCACGGCGAGCTTCATCGTCCTCCGACGATATCTCAAACAAATCTTCCCAAACGAACCAACAGAAACAAAAAAAAACAAAAAAAAAAGAGAAACTAAACCCTAAAAACCTAGGAAACCGAAACGGCGAGACAAGTTTGTGGAAACCTTCATCCCCCGGAAGCTAGGACTGACGACGGCGAAGTTGAAGAAACTCCCCGTCCCGGAGACAAAAACCGGCGTCGACGAATCTGTTGGAGTCTCCGTCTCCCGGAAGTGGAAACCGACTACTAACCTCTTCACCACCACCGCGTCATTACTCCACGAAAAGAACACCACGATTGGTGACTAGCCAGAACTCTGACAAAGCAAAGACCGGAGGAGACGAAGAAGATACAGAACAAGGATGGTTTAAACCGAAAAAATCGAAAGAAAAAGGGAACCGACGACGGCGCGGACGCTCACGCGCAGACCGACCGCCGGACCCTCCCGCGATCTACTTTATCTCTTTTCTCTCGTTTTTCTCTTCGTTGTTCTATTTTCTTACGATTTTTTAAACATTGTAAGTATTTATATTATTGTTTTATTTGTTTTTGGTTTCGTAATTTTCAATCAGGATTTTCGCGATCCTACCAAGTTCACGTCAAACATTTTAACTGAACTCATACGAAATCAAGAGGTGGTCTCTTGTTTCATCATATCCAAAACAAAAGGGGGGATAAAGGAGAAACTTGCATTCCCTAGTATGCAAGTCTGGTTTCAGTTGTCAATTTGTCATAGTTAGCCACCCACATAGTGAAAAAATGTTTGGGCACCGATCCCTTGAACTAAATGATGTCATGCCATATTTCTCATTGTTTTACTTGGCCTAAGATCATCCCAGATTCAGTCCAACCTATATTCATGCATTATAACATCTCCAACAATCCATACATAAGAATTGATAGTAAGTAAAGAAAGAGCAAAGATATGCAGGTAGTGATAAAAGAGTGAAGCTGAACTTCTTCTTGCGATCAACGGTGAGGTTACAACCATTTATCCTCGATCACACCATCATCAACAACAGAAATCTGTGGTAGTCTAAGTTGACAAGGTCCCAAGTCCTTATGAAGTTGATAAACTGTCCAAGAATTGTGTTTATTGATCAAACCAGAAGCTGGTGTTTAGTCCATTACCAATCAAGGACTTACGAAATAGGTGACCAAGAGGAGGAAGATTTAGAATTCTATTCCATACACAAGAGTCTTGATAATGATAGCCTTGTTGAATGTCCGAGAGATGTCTGTTTTTCAAGTGACACTTTTCCTAAGGAGAATTCCTTTTTTGTGCTTGGGAAATCACTAAAGGCACATCGAGATTATTTTGTATGTTGTATTGAGATAAAATATGGACTGAATATAGAAAATTGTTTTAAATATAGTGTATTATAAGTCGTATGATTTTGAACATAAACATATGATCAATTCAATTATTTTTGGGTATATTGGCATGGATCTATTTCTCCAAACATAATTACAGTTGGTTCTTGATTATAAATAGACTAAAATCAGGCTAGTTTGTTACTCACGTATAGATTAATTTAATATCTTAAATTAGTGTGTTTATTCTTTGTAATAGGATAATTTGATATACATTCATTTAGATAATAAATAGGAAAATAAATTAATAGGTAAATGAACAAAATTAATATATATTTTTTTGAAATAGCACGCTCATATATGGATATCAGCAAAAAGTATTATAATTTTTAAGAGTTTATTATTATTTGGTGATAGATATTGAATCATTTTGTAATTTATATGTAAAATAATACAATTTTATTTATAAATAATAATATATTATCGTCTTGGACTCTTGGGTAATTCTTTCATTTTTTAATAAATTTTTGAATTGGTCTAATTATTTATTTTCGGATATAATGATTTACAAAATTTCTTTTAATGAATCACAACTATTTTTATTCAAGTTATGCTTAAATGTATTACTATTGTTCATTTTTATTGAGCTGCAATATTCCTACTAACTGAACTGTAACTATTATATTTTGTTAAACTAATTTAGTAAACAACATATATCAAATTGTTATTATGGACTTGCATTTCATAAGCAAACATAATAATATCATGCATGTATATATATATATATATGTTTACAAAATAACTAAATAATAACAGTTCTTTAATATTTTTATCATTTTTTATAGATTTAGTATTTTATCATTATATGCATGAAAATAAATTATTATTTAAAAATAATATTAAATATGAGAACTATATATGATTAATTTAACCATCGCTATTATGGATATATTGGACTGTAATATTTTATAATTAAACCTCAATTTTTTTATAATTATGCTATGATAAAACTCATGTTTTAAAATTTTAATGAGTTTTAAGATAATTTTAGTGTAAATAATTTTTAATATGTTATCATTATTATCAATTTTTGGTTAAGCAAACATGATAGATTATGACTGAATGTAGATATATTTAAAAAAAAATTAAATAGTAATAATAAAATTTGCTATTTTATCATTTGTTTATAAATTTTAGCATTTTATCTCATTCATATATGTAAATAAATAAAATTTATTAAGTCAAATGAGAATTATGATTAATTTGATTATCCATATTCTAGATATACTGGATTGTAATATTTTAAAAATTAAAGGACAATTATTTTTGTTACAATTATTCTACAATAAAAATCTTGTGGTTTAAATTGTCAAATTATTTTTAAGTTTGTCTCACTATAAAATTTTTTTCATAAAATATATTATCATACCTTCAATTTATGTTATTTAAAAGTTTTTTTTGTCTAACAATTTGATAAAAATATAGTATAAAACAAAATTTAGTTTGCATATCTTCTGGGTTGTTTAACTTGTACATTCAAAAAGAATAGTATTATTCTTTAAATTTTATTTTGTTAAGATTCCTTTTCTAAATCATTTATATATATATATATATATATATATATATTGTAAATTTTATAGATATGTTTTGTGATTTATGTGGTCTCATAAGTAAAAATAAATAAAATTAGAACTTAATTAAAAATTATTAAGCGAAAAATAAAACTAAAAAAATTATTAATGGCAATTAGATAAAATATGTTTACTTTATTAAGAGTAAGTCTATAATTGACAGTTTTAAAAATTAACGTAAATAAACACGTATAAAACTAACTTTTCATTTAATTTAGGAACTCATTGATAAATCATTGATGCAGTCATGCAGATGCTCTAAGAACAAGATGGGAGTATGTGATTGATTGATAACGAGTCACTTTATCTCCGGTTAGTGCGGAATGATGAAAGAAAGAGGTTGTTACACGTCTTCTTTGCCTCTGAGCTATAAGGATAAAGGATACAACAATTACAATGTAAGCTCTTCTGCTCATCTTTTTCTCCATTTGGCTACAAAACATGCATATCTTCTATTTATATATAATACAGTTTCCTTCTCTCCTGTTGCGCCACGTCAGATTCCAGGCTGGAAACTCACTATCTTTGCGCTTGACACGTGGCGTCATTAATGAAACGATGTGTATCATTTTGCGTGTGATGAATGAGTTTCTATTGGATTTCAACTCAGCGTTCTGTATTCGAGGTCCAGAAATCACACGGTTGGATTGAAATCCTAATCAGAGTTGGTTCGCTGCTTCGTCGTCTTCACTCCTCTTCGATCGGCAACAGACGATCCACATTCCGTAACGGTGAGCGTTTTGATGTATTCGTCTTAAATCGTCTTAAATCGTGATCCCATTACGAGACCTTCCGCTGATCTGTATGTTGGCGTAATCGGGTATAAATATCCAAAGATATCTTCTCTGCAAATCGCGCTCTCCATATCTATATTCCACGCATCTTGCTCATATTCATATTTTTGCTCATCTCTCTTAATGGCTAGATCAAACGTTTTCTTTTCCGATTTGAAGTCATGGCGGTGCTCATCAGTTGTGGAGGCCAGATTGCTTCGTTTCTGTGACACTAGGAACAGTTAATAATTCCGGTGAGCTCTAGGCTGTCTATGAGTTTTAAACGGTGTTGCCGGTTAACCTGATCGTGTTGATTTTTTTTTTTAATTTTTTTAATTTTGTTTTTTCTTTTAGAATTAAAGTCAAAATTTTCCTACAACCTTCGTGAAACCGAGTATGGCGTCTTCTTAAAGCGGCAAGAAGGCTTTGTGGTGCTAGGAGACAAACTCTTCATCGTCATTGAGAAGGAATGTGACCCAGGAGAGAGATGAAAAGGCCAGTGATTGCTTCTCTGGTGTTCAGATGCGCTTGGATCACTCCCGAATCTGATAATAGTCCTCTTTCAATTGTCCTTATAATAGCAGTTGAAGTTCATGCTTGGCTTTACTGGTTAAGCAACTGAAGAGTCATTGTTTTCCTTATGATTCTGAGCTTGAGTAGTTTAAAAGATTTGGTATGAAGTTTGGAAGTTAGTGTTTGAATTGAATGTAGAGCAAAAATCTTGAGTATTGCTATGTGATCATGTGATCTCTATTGTACAATGACCACATAAACATGATTAGTTTATTCATCATTTCTTTACATTGATGGGCTTAGTCCTTAACTTTATCTCGCCTTGAATCTTTTTCTCTGTTATGACTTGACCCGATGCTGTTTTTTTTTTGTTTGTTTCATGTTAAAGACCAATCTTGCATTGCTTTCCATGATGAAGCATGGGGAGTTCCTATCCATGCTGACAAGTACGTAATGATCTCTCTTCTATATCTGAACTAACTAACAATAAACAGAACATCCTCTGAGATTGCTACCACCCCATTAATATCAGAGCAAAAGCTACGCTCAATCCTCGAAATTGCAAACCAAGTTCGCAAGGTATTGTAATATTTATGGACCTGATCACAGTTTTTGTTAATTTTTATATTAACTTGAAAGCCCCACTCCTCCCACCGGTGTTTGAGCTGCAGTGACAAAAAGCACATCTTGTGGAATCTAAGATTTAATATTTTGAGAAGAGGCAAAGGGTCAAAGATGATGATTCAGAAAAAAAAAAGATGTAGGCTGTAAGGAGAGAAAATGGTAAACACACTCTTCTTATATCACACAACACATGATAAAGAAAATACCTTTTCATGGTCATATTGAAAATTTGACTAAACATATGTTGTACGTGAGGTGATAGAGAAGAAGGAGAAGGTGAAGGATCCTCATCATTCTTTGCCGTCGCCATATCGGCTCCAACTCTACTGTTTTTGTTCGTATGTTTAATTTTCACTTCAAGCTAAATGTGTTTAAGGTGAAGAAGCATAAAAGTAGTGTATGCGTGTTGATTTCCGAAGGAGAAGCTGGTGCTTCCATCTCATAGTAGCAGCAGAAGCAGAAACAGTACTGGCGTTGATTACTTCTGATCCATGCTATCAGTTCTGACCTATTAATAAACATTTGCAATGGTCCGTTTATACCGGAGAAAACCATACTCCATATATCTGAGCTATCGTCACACTTGAGATGAAGATGATCTCTGGTTCTGGATCCCGGGAACAGAGGCAGCTTGATGTTTGACTGAGTATGCTTGAAATGAAAATATTTACGTATGTGGCTTACACAACTTAGTACTATAAAATTGTTTTGTTTCTTGAATTGATACAAAAAGAGGTTCACTTCTCGAATAAACATGTGAAAAAGCAAAGATAAAACAAAGTTCCATTTCTCTTGAACATCATGTGAAAAAGCAAAAATAAACAAATCAATTGAAAACGTTAAAACTAACAATTAATTAATTACTGATTTCTTGATAAAAATATATACAACCTGTCTGTACATATTGTATACATACGCAATTAGTGGTATAAATTGTTTTGTTTTGTATTGATACATTTTTATTAATTAACACAAAGAAGGGTTCATTAGAAAAAGTAAAGAATAGTAACCAAGAAAGAGTGATTAACTCATAATATACAATCAACCTTTTTCATTAGAAAGCTTAAAATTTTTAAATGAAGAATAAATACATAGATAAAATTGCTGTAAAACAATTATGAAATCTTAATGTTATTTTAAAATAAAAGTAAATTACAGATTTTAAAATAAATTTGTATTATTATTTTATTTATTTCCCGCCCATAGGGCGGATTTACCCTAGTTATATATACAATCCACTCTTCTGCTCAGCCTTTTCTCCAATCCTGCTTTTCTCCATAGGGAATTCTTGCTTTCTTTTTAACTGGAGTGAGTAATATTCATACAATTTTTCTGCAGCTACACACACCAACAATTCAAAAGCTCGATTAAATTCGATTTATTAATCTACTTGTAGCGAATTTGCTCATTTATTAATCTACTTGTAGCCACACACATATCAACCATTAATATACTACTGACAACTAGCACTAGTTTTGTTGGAAATCGACACTCATTGACAGTTGTAACCGTTTTCATAACTATTTTTGCAATTTAACCAATATAGTTAAAAGCTACTCATTTCGTTTTCAGAAATAAGATTTTATAAATTTTATTTTTGTTCTACCAAAAAAGATTTTCTATATATTTTAAAATATTTTTGTATATTTTTGAAAAACATTAATTATGAATATTTGAATTGATGAAATTTTATTGATGGATAGTTATTGAAAAAGAAAAATAAATAATAAATTAAATTGTAAAACATTTATTATATTTTTAATAAACGTAAAAACTCTATAATATCTTATTTTCTTGATCGGAGGTAGTACATACCAAGCAATGATGGTTTTTGATGCCTTTCTTTGATGATGGTTTTTGATGTAAGGATGATGTTTGTACAGAGTTGATGAATGAAAGTATTATTCAGATGAAAAAAAGAAGCTATGGTCAACATATTCACTGATTGCTCCTTTCAATCTCTCGTTTTTCTAACTAAAACCTTTATGCAAGGTAAGATCTTGTTTTAATAAAAAAAAACATAACGAGTCTTCTCGAATAATAAAGTAAAAAATACTTAAAAGCAAGTTGGACAAAAATAATACTAAAATGATGGGCAAAACTTGAGATGTTATCAAATACTAGTTTTCAAAGTAGAACACAGATACTCTAGCAGAAGAGTTTACTAAGAAAAAGAAACACAGCAAAAAAGAAACAGAATACAGGGTCCATTATGTTGTGGATCATCCCCTCCCTATTCGTCGTCATCCTCACTCTTTGACTTCTTCTTCTTCTTGGATTTCTTCTTGCTCTGACCACCATCATCAGTCTCTTCCTCTCCTCCAGACTTGCTCTTCTTTTTCTTCTTCTTCTTCTCTGATTTCTCATTCTCCTCTTCTGTCTCCATCTTCCTCTTCTCTTTCTTCTTCTTTTTCTCTGACTTCTCCTCATCCACTGCCTCCTTCCCTTCCTCATCTATAAGAGGAGGGCACGGATCAAACATTTATAGTCCACCACCAAAATATTACTCTTATTTCAAGATCATACCTTTGTTTTGCAGATTCTCTATCACCTCCTTCATTACATCTACGTTCTTGCGTGGAGCAACACCTTTGTCGTAAAAGTCTAGCCTTTCCTCTACTTGTTCACGAAGCTTCTCACCAAATGCCGTTGTTGCTCCATCTGCATTTAGGACAAACATCAATCAGGTTACAACATCTCCTCAAAATAAATATTACAGAACTCTGTTTCTGAATCTTACCAGCGAAACAATCAATACGGGAAGCTATAGAGCACTTGTTTGCAAGATAACGAGCGATACGGCCCTTGTTCTTAGCAGATGCTCGGCCAATGAAGGAAGAATGGAAGATCAACCCATACTTGGGTGTGTTTCCACGTGTTTTAAGAGCCCTGAAAAGACCACCACAGATGTTCAAATGTCACACGCAAAAGCACTTGAATAACTTATGGACAAGATTACAAGAAGAAGAAGAATATATCGCACCTGAAAAGCGCCTTCTCAGCTCCGAGAATCTGGAGGGTAGAAGATGGGCACTTGGCAAGGTTAGTCAGACTTCCAGCATGTGAAATGAGACGGGCACCGACCATATCTCCAATCAAGGCGGCCAAATTAGGGGCAATGTCGCTCATCTTAGCAACAAGGTAATCATAGAGCTTCTTCCTGTAGTCAGCGAGGTCCATCACTTTCTTAGCGAAGGTCTGCACGTTGATCAAGTCAAGCGGTGATAAATCCTGGCCTGTTGTGCATACGGAAGAAAAATAAAATGTAAGAGAGATTACAAACACCAACGAATCCGTAGAGCTTAGTCACTTACCCATGGAGGCTTTTCCAGCTTCGACGACCTCCTTTGCTTTATCCTCATCCCCTAAGACCTCAGTAAGCATGGGGATGTGGTCATCAGTCAGCTTTGACTTGTCTTCAATCATCTTTGAAACACGGGCGTAAAGATAATTGTCATTGACAATCTTCACTAGCTCGGGGAAGTGCCACGAATACCATTCCCTGTAACAACAACATCAATCAATAAACAATGTTCATCTACTACGTCTTTGCTCGGTGTTAATTGAAAGTACACACAAGACTGAATAAAAAAAAACAAACCTGACTCTCATGGCAAAGGAGTTGATATCCTTATCAAGAGTGTCAAGGAGGAAAATGGCTTGAATAACCATGTTGTCCACACGGTTAACATTGAACTTGACCTTGGCTCTGCTGTAGCTGTGAGCTAACCCAAGTTGAGATTTTTCCAGATCACCAGGCTTGAGGTCCTTGATGAACCTGTCAAAATGAAGGCGAACACCACGGAGAAGCTCAAGAACGAACTCATTGCTCTGGCAGGGGATTTTAGTGGCCTCCAAGATATGGGAACCGAGTTTAGGCTCAGATGTTCCTAAGCTGAACTTTGGCTTCTTGCCTTCTTTGACTTTAGGAAGATTCAACTCCAGGAAACTTCTAAGCTCGTCAGTCATAACCCCTTGTCACCAAAAAAAAAGTCAGACATAATCAAATCAACGATAAAAATTGAAGCTTTTTCTATGCAAAAATTGTAAAATAAACAAAATCAAATGAGCAGAGTATACTACCATATGTGCTTTAAATAAATAAATAAAAAATCAAGGCAGAGTAATGGTTCGAGTTCCCAGAAAGACTACAACTTTACAATAAATATACCTTCAGAGACGGCGTTAACTTGGTTGAGGGCATCGAGAGCAGACTCGAAGGGATGAAAAGCGGTCAGCTGGACAACACGACCAAAGCGACTGAGGTCGGAGACTGAGCTCCGTACGGCCTCTGTGTTCTGTCCGATTTCATCAAGACCGTGCGCCTCGAAGAGGCCATAGCCAGAAGAAGATTCGTAGAGAAGATACATAGCCATTCTGAGAGAGGAGAGACAAAAGCTAAAACCCTAAAAATGAAATGAATTATTGATTTCCCAACTCACTCCTTCCGCAAGAGAACTAAAGAAATTAGGGTTTCAGGGTTTAATACCATTCGCGCGGTGGGTTTTACCTATTCAATGGGCCGGGCCTACTTAACTATCCCCTAAGTCCATTCAATGTTGTGGAAGCTGATTTTAGTTTATAGAGGCCCATCATGAGGAAAGCGGAAGCACACAGCAACGCGTCTCTCAAATTGTTGGACCTCCCCCCCCCGTTGTCTCACAAATCTATATATGAAGAAGAAATGAAATATGTTTATCCCACCAAAGAAGAAAAAAAAGCTATTCTTCTCAAACACACAAATATGGAGGTGACACTTTCATCTTTAGTTTGGTCGCAGTTGCGTACAAACCACGCTTCTTTAATTTATACAATAACAACTCTCAAAAGGTAAACTCTCAAAAGGTGTTCCATTCAAGTTTGTTCAAGTCGTTGTCGTCCCATCTTCTTCTACTTGGAAGGATTCTTTGGAGTGTCGGGCAATCAAGCTCGAGCTCGTTGAACCACCACTCATGAAGCTCATTGCGTTCTCGAATGTTCTCTCAGAGACGTACCCTGGCTTAGAATTGGCTTCCATTATCTCCACATGCCCCGTCAACATGCCTACCACTCGGGACATTGCTGGCCGTACTGCGTGATCTGTCTGTGTGCACAAGAAGGCTACCCCTATTACACGTTTCACTTCTTCCTCGTCATACCCTGTTAGACCCGGATCTACCACTTCCAAATCACGATTCTCTTGGTGTAGGCTCCACGCCCATTCCAGAAGGTATTGTTTCTCCTCATCCATTTCTGGAGAGGAGTTGGGCCTTCCGCTCACAATTTCCAAAGCCACTATACCAAAGGCAAACACATCCGTCTTCTCCGTAAGATGTCCAAGCATCACGTATTCTGGTGACAGATATCCTCTGCAGCATTAATTGTATTAACAATCAGCAATCGTTGTGAGAATATTTAACAAAAACTTAAAATCATTTTTTTTTATGTTTCCAGGATATTTACATGGTCCCTGCAACTCGGGTACTTATGTGCGTCTTCTTATCATCATATAGTTTGGCCAATCCAAAGTCGGAGAGTTTTGGTATCAGGTCCGAGTCCAGCAAAATATTGCTTGCCTTCACATCCCTGTGCACTATACGAGGACTTGACTCCTCATGCATATATGCCAAACCTTTTGCTACTCCTAAGCATATCTCGAAACGGTCTGACCAACCAAGTTGCAAACTATTTTCCTCTACGAAAATCACAGCAACGTGTAAGCCAACAGCAGCCCTACTTTTGTAAACAAAACCTATAAAAACTGTTTTAACCTTATTTGCATACCGAACAGAGCTTGATCGAGACTGTGGTTTGAGAGGTATTCATACACAAGCATACGTTGATTTCCCTCGATGCAGCATCCGTACAATTTTACAAGGTTGCGATGCTGAACAGCTGATATAGTGGCGATCTCTGCAACAAATTGACCCTTGCCTTGCCTCGATGCAACTGACAACTGTTTCACGGCTATCTCTCTTCCATCGTTTAGTTTCCCCTGTACCCAATTGATATCTTTAGAATATATATAGTCAATGTATAAATTACATCCATTATCTGCTAAGAGTGTTACCTTAAAAACAGGTCCAAATCCTCCCTCCCCAAGCTTGTTGGAAGGATTAAAATCTTGAGTTGCAGCTCTGAGTTCTGAGTAACTAAAGGTGTAGGGTCTTATGTCCAGGCTGTGTAGCACTGCATAAGAGTATGCAGTTGAAAGTTACAGTTGTTCGCGATTCGACTTTAATAATATTGCCAAAGGTTAAGACTATACTTACCTTCTTCATCAGCCGCCCTTTTTCTTTTCCGGCGGATGATTAAGATGATGGCAATCACCAAGATACTTATCATTCCTGCTCCTGCAATGGCCCCTGCAATTATACCATTTTTTTTCTTGGATTTCGGGGGCAACTTATTAGCTACAGTTGGTATGAAATCTGCAGCGAAGAAAAGATACGCCGGTTGTGAGAATAGACATTGGACTCCAGAAAGATCATGAAACTCTTCTTGTTGTTACCTGGCGTTGCGCTGATAGCTGAGACTAACGGCCCATATGTCCCTTGAGAAGGAATACAGCATGTCCCTTTTCCAGCCCAGAAAAGATGAATTTCAACGTAATTTTCAGATACATTTGCTTTATACACTCTTTGAATCACCCGGGAAGTAGAACCGTTAGCTGTTCGGTGTATATCAAAATCCTTTTCAACAAGTTTTCCCTGAAAAACAAAAGGAAATCAGAGGTCTGAGAAGAGAGGTTCATGAAAAGTTGAGCCATATAGTGCTGCATGTTAGATCCTGCTTAACCGAAACATATACTACACAATGCACCAGACATTCAATACAAACGAATCTCTTACAAGCCAGGGTTTATCAACGATGTCCCCTCTTTTGTTCAAAAAGCTACCATATGCTTATTTTCATGTTCATTTACATTAGATGAGAATATGATGATCATTTCATTTGCAAAAGGAAATTAAAATAGGCAATTCCCAGTCAAGTAGAATAATTAGCGTTTGTGAGAATATGAGAGGAAGCTCAATGTGACCTGGACATATATGTCGAAAAGTCGCCTTCCAAGACTTGTCCAGGTATCAGAACCTTGTATTTGTATTTCACCAAACTGAAGTGTTACACTGTAGCCTCCATTTTCTAGCCCCAGTCCGTAATACCTTAGAGAAGATGCAGAGAGCCTCGCTGATTGGAAAATCTCTGAGTCAGAAGTGTTTGCAAATGGTGTATCTGAAAGAGCTCTGTATTGATTACTGTTACTCCCAGTAAATAGTCCTACATTGCTGACTGCCCATCTCTGCGTTCTGCTTACGAAAGCTGAAGCTGGTCCAAGCTCCCCCTCGTCTTTCTCATACAAAACTCCATTGCTGGACCTGATATCCGGGCCTCCACAGTTGACAGAAAAGTTGAAATCTGGACACCCATCAAGAGAGAAACATCTTAACCAACATATATATATGTATCCTAACACTGTCAAAGTCAAAACTTAAATAAGTTGCGGAACACCATTTTAAATGCACTTACATACGCCTTTTCCTCGATTGCAGCGGAAACTCTTCTGGAGGCAGTCCAGTCCGGGGAAGACCCTTTTCGAAAGAGAAAAAAGGCACTAAGATGAGAAATATAGCATGTAGATTAACATTTCTATGCTTGCGAAATATAAACAGTGTAGAAATTTAGGGTCCAAGTAAAGCACAAGATTGACGAAGTCACCTTCTGTCAGAGCCTCTCGCTGTAAAGTGGTTCGCAATCAGGTTACTGCAGAGTAAAATAAAATGTTTCCTTTCAGCACAATAATGCACTATGATGCTCCATGAAATTTAAGCATATCTAATTCTCGAACATACAGTTGCAAGTTTGGTAGGCGAACCCAAGAAGGAAGATTTCCTGTCAAATCATTGTATGAAACATCTCTGCACATAAAAAGATTAGAATTTTCAGCAGATGGTACCTAGAGAGAAGATACGTTCCTCTACAGATTTTGTTACTTACAGATTACTAAGAGAGGAACTCTTTTGAGTGGGTAAGGAACCGCTCAACTTGTTATTTCCCAGAAACCTAAATAAAGGTAACAAGGTTTATTCTCTCAGTTTGTCAGTGAATCTCGAATAAGAGCATGGGAAAACTAAATGTTCTTACAAGTGAGTAAGTTGGCTTGAGTTGAAAAGCGAAGATGGAATCTGCCCAGTTAGGTTGTTGAAACTCAAATCACTGGAGAAAATTGTATACGTAAGGTCTAGGTGCTGCTTTACGTAAGAATGTAGAAAGAAAACATGGGAACAATATTTTGTTTCATCTTGTCTCAGACTTACAGTTGTCGCAGTTGCAAGAAATCTGCAATATTGGAAGGTATTGTGCCTGTAAGATTATTGTTCCGTAATACTCTGCACAATATTTAACAAAAATGTCAAAAATACGGAAGAGCTAAAGAAGTTCATCAAGATTATTAGGCCAAAGCTGAACAGAAGACCTTACAGGACACTTAAAGATTTCATGTTCCGGATGAACTGAAGAGAAGAACCGCTGTTGGATATTTCACCTAGTCTCCTAAAATTGGAATTCCAATCAGTATGGAGAGAAAAAGAAAAAGAAGCAAGGCTGAAAAGTGAAGGAGAAAAGAGCATTTATATATATACAGTTCTGTCAACGAAACTAAGTTGGAAAATGTAGATGGAATTGGACCACTCAAATTAGTCCCCAAAATTCTCCTGCAGGCAGCAAAGCATGTATCAAACATTGAGAATTGCGAGTGGTAGACCGTCAAAGTCACTCTATCGATTGATCGAGAAGCTTGAAACAAAGAGATAAGATTTAAAATTTAAAATTTCTCACAGGGTAGTAAGACTGGTCCAATTTCCTATGAAGGATGGTATCTGACCAGTAAGTTGGATATCATTAATCCAACTGAAAGGACATATGAAGAAAGAAGAAAGTCAATCGAAAACGTAGGGAGTATGCTAAATGAGCAGCCAGATAGAATAATAAGCAGAGAGAGATATAAAATCTTACGCTTCTTCCAAGTTGACAAGATTAACAAATGAGGAAGGAAGTTCACCAGTGATTCCTGAACTCCCAATGTATCTGTCATAAAAAAAAAAGACAAGCATAATCACAGTATATTCCCAGGACGAGGAGAAGCGAGTATACAATTGTGATGGAATGTTGATGCAAGATATACTGAAAAAAAAAAAGAAGAAGTAAACATGATGGATGATCAGAAAAAGCAACGCATAAAACATACATTTTGACAAGCCTGGTGCAGTTTCCAATCTCAGGTGGTAGAGAACCGGAGAAATTATTCATGTCAATAGCTCTGATCAAAAGAAAGAAAAATCAAAGTGAGGTTGAAAAGGAAAGTGATGGATCATCATCCTTACAGTGATCTTAAATCAGTGAGGAGTCCGATTTCTTTGGGAACTGGACCGGACAAAGCATTGGCCCCAAAAGTCCTGTGTAATTTAGGCATCATCAATAATATTAACAATAACAATAATAATAAGGTTCGTGAAAACAAAAGGGGGCTTACATCCACTGCATGCGAGTGAGATTACCAATGCCAGGAGACAAGGAGCCAGTCAAGAAATTCTGATTAAGGTTCCTTCACAGAGATTAGATTAGAAGAAAAGAAAAGAAAAGAAGAGTGATCAGTGTGGTGGAACTTCCTTCCAAGTTCCAAATGCAAAAAGAAAAGAAAAGGAATGAGAAGCGTACAGATTAGAGATGTAAACGAGACTCCAGAGCTCTTGAGGAATAGGTCCCGTTACATTCATCCCACGTGCCCTCCTGTCAACATTTTAAATTTGAGAAAGTGACTCTCTTCTCTTGAGGCAATGCGTCGAACATGTGAAATGCATTATTAATTAGTTGAAAGAGAGAAAGAGAGGTACAGAGCGATGATGCGGCAGATGGTGGAGTCGACAAAAGAACAGTCGCATTTGATGAGAGGGTTGTAGAATAAGTTGTCTATGCTGACGCTGTCTTGGATCGACGCTCCGCTGCACAGTTCCCCGCTGATGTTCCATGCATCCGTTGCCCTTATCTTCCACGTCTCGAATATCTTGTTCAGAGCCCTCGCTGTTTTTTTTTTTTTTTTGAATTTCATGTCAACATCATCAGATTAAATATCCTAACTAAGATCCTAGTTTTTATCCAAACTAGAAATAAGAGGAAGAGTTTATGAATCATCTCGTCGATGATGATGACCTTGCTTAAAATAAACATTATCTAAAACATGTCTAATCAAAATTAGACCAAGCATTTAATAGGAGAGAGGAGGACCTTCGTCGGGATCAGTAGTAGCTCTGCTTAGGTTCTGTGCTCGAACCGCATCAAATAAACAAGCCACGGACACCAACCAAACTGCGACTGAGGTATACATCCTCCCCATCTTCGCTCCCAAAATTAATTCGAGGGATCCAGAGCAGTCTTCCTTGACTCAAATTCGACATCTCTTGCTCTCTTATTATGCCTATAATATATAATGATTGCAATATTATACTATAGTTTTCACTTTTATAACATTATTATTAAACGAACAGCGCGTTTGTGTGTGGGTTTTTTCTATTACAACAATATATTAATAATATTGTGACCATGTGGGGTAAGCTTTTCTGTATTTGGTCTTTACTTACTCATCCAATTTTTTTTTTAATAAAAAATACTCCATAATAATAATTAGAGAAAAGCTGTCTGAACGTTTGCATCACGCGGCCTTCGCTATTCTTTTCACTAGTGGCCGAACCCCCGCGCAAGCGCGGGGATATTGACTATATCTTACCGTAAGTTGCCAAGGAGTTGCTGTAGCTTGCCAAGTTATTGAAACTGTGAAGTAGGTGTGAGTAGAATTGTATATTATGTGTTTCGTGGGTTTTTTTTTGGTAAACCTTAGGTCACTTTGTGTGGCTAGAACTGATTATGTTGTGAAGAGTTTATGAATCTGTTATTTTAAGTGTTCAGATAGATTATCCCGAAAGTTATATGTTTGCTGTTTCTATGAATTTGTTAAACATAATTTTTTGTGGTTTTATGTGTTACACGAATAGTTTATTGTTTTGGTGGTCTTTTGGGTGCCAAATGCCAATGAAGGTTATTTTAAATATTGCAGAGTTTGTAACTGAAATTGCAACTATTATAAAATTTTAAAATAGAAAAGGTTTAAGTGTCTTTTTATTTTAGGCTGTAATCTTCATTTTTAAGTCAAAGAGTAATAAAAAATCATGTTAACATGATCGACGTTTATGCTAGGCCTGGGCATTTTACCCGGACCCGACCCGAAAAAACCCGATCCGGGTAGGAACCGATCGATCAAATTACCCTATCGGGTCTTGTTGTAGAGGACCCGCGGGTCTTGGACCCGACCCGAAACCCGACGGGTACCCGAATTAATAATGTAAATTAAATAAAATGAATTTAAGGGGAGTCGAAGACGGGTTATTTGTCTACAGAGGAAAGGGGTCAGCCATTAGGAGACAACCAATTATTGATCAATCTCACATAGTTTAGTATATATACACATTTTAATATAATAAAAACACAAATTTTAAATAAGTAAGGACGTCATTGTAATTCTTACACCAATAAGAAATAGTTTACAAAAAAAAAGAAGAAAAAAAAAAGAAATAGTTTACAACATATCAAAGAGACAATAAAGTTCGAAGTAGAGAAAACAAAGTAGACAATTGAAATGAAACCGAAGCTATTCATACCAAAAAAAAAAATGAAACAAAAGCTAAGTGCAATTGACGGTTAGATGGGTTGCGAGAATCACTCACAGGGACGTTTGCGTTTGTTCTCGTTGGCTGCATGACCTGGCAGACTTGCTTCAACAACTCCCAGTGAAGTCTTTGGTGCATCACCCATGTTGCTGGCAGATTCTGTTGCTTGTCATTCCATATCCACGACTGGAGGTGGGTTGCTGCTGTCACTCTTAAGAAATAGTAGGACATGTGTGTTAATTTATATCAGTAATAAAAAACAGAATATACATAGATTGTCCTACCTTTGCCTGAGTGACAAATAAGAGGTCTTACTGATTGCTGAAACGGTGAACATACGGTGATTTGGAGTGAAGTTGTAGGGAGACACACGTAGCTGAAAAACATATTCATTGCCGGCTAGCTCCTTAAGACATTTTGGTAGCTCCATTTCCTCACCTCTACTCATCTGAATGAGGTTGTGAGTTTGTGGGGCTTTAGAGTAAGAGAAACAATTATATACCAAATTTAAGAGGAATTGTGAAAGGACAACGTATCTCCACAAAAGCCAGACTTACTGCCTCTTTCTTGATGAGTTTTGTCGTCTCTTTGTCGAAGATCACAAAAGTGGCACTGTCCTTTCTGTCATCAACAGCAAGTTCAACACGAACCTGGATCTGGAGGAAGTGAATTGTTAGAAGATATTTATATTAGATTGTTACTTTGAAAATGAATTGGGAATAAAAGTTTAGATCTGATAACTCATGTCACGGAGAAAGAAACACATTAAGAAAGTGTCGGATTTTGTAAGCTTCCTGCTGCAACTGGTGCAAGAAACAAAGGACCAGCAATTTTATTGGAGGACACCAACAATCTGAGCCTTGAAAAGAAACTCAGCTTCATGTGTCTTGAGGAGGAAAACAGTGGTAACATTAGTTGAGTATATTCTGAAACAACATACATGCATAAGAGTACTGAAGTATGTTTAAAGAATGAGTATCACCTGCTCAGTGGAGTTGGAGATGAACGTGTGGAAATATCCTATTGACACAAACTCCTTTTTAATCCCTTCCATGGTATCAACTCTTTGCTGCTCCACCTCCCAAGGTGCAGGGAGTAAGTATGTGTAACACATAGAAAATTGCTGGTAAGACAGTTTATGTAATCTTTGATCGCATAGAGATGTCCTACATAAGTAAAAATGGGTAGCTGAGGTTGAGTTCAAATAGAGATGTCCTACATAAGTCGAAATGTTTCATTGATTATGTTACAAAGTTAAAAATAACAGGTTCCACAATCTAAGTTTGCAGGAAAAGCGTACCATATACATGTTTATTTCTTTTGATCAATAAAAAAACACATGTTTATTTCTTAAGCGATTCAGAAACGCCATATACATGTTTATTTCTTAAGCGATTCAGAAACATACCTCCAAATATTTTTGGATTAACCGTAATGACCACCATTACAGACTGGGATTCATTACCTGAGTTAAGACAAGTACACAACAACCGAACTGGAATGAGAGATTATATTAGTTTTCTTTAAAAAAAACTTAATGTGCTAAGCATTTTAAAATATTAGTACGTAAGGTCATGGCTGACGGATCAATGAGGAGATGGACCACATTCGTGTAGTCGTTTTGGAGTTGTTCAGGTGACAGCCTTGCAAAGACAAAGACAACACACCTGGAA
This sequence comes from Raphanus raphanistrum subsp. raphanistrum, assembly GCA_019706035.1. Lineage (NCBI taxonomy): Eukaryota > Viridiplantae > Streptophyta > Magnoliopsida > Brassicales > Brassicaceae > Raphanus > Raphanus raphanistrum. The sequence continues at coordinate 73,800 of CM033985.1, read as the reverse complement.
GCTCTAGGTTGGTGTTCGCAAGCACTTGAAGGTGGTCAAAACGCCGAACCATGAATTTGTCGGACTTGATCACAGGAGAGTCCACCTGGACCTCAACAACACGTGTTGAAGGGATGAAACGGATCACGAACTGATGCTCTGTGATCTTGTCAATGTGGGCGACCCGTGCAACTTCAAAACGGTCCAATCTCACAATAGAACCGGCTTGGCTGGCCCGGTTAGCGGGGATAAAACCGTGGATCATGGAATCCTGTAAGAAAACAGAAGATGATCATTAGTTGTTATATAAAAAAATCTCAAAGAAAAAACTAAAAAAAACATGAAGAAACGTTTTCACATCTGAAAAAAAGGATAAACCAAATTATAGATTGAGTTTAAAAAAATGAAGGAAGTAAGTCGAAAACAATCATCACCAGTTCATCGAGGAGGAAAATGATGGTGATGCCCATAAACTCTCCATTTTTGTTAATGTTCCTGGAATCCCAGAATCGTATGAGTCGACCGACACCAGACTGGGCGGATCTGCCGAGGCGGAGAGAGTTGAAGGTGGAGTAGGGAACGGCGGCTGGAGCAGCTGGTGAAGTCATCTTCCTAACGGAATTCAGAGACTTAGACAATCGGAAAAAATCGAGAAGAAAAGTTTGAGGCTTCTGAAGGCGTTAAAGAAGGATGAAGCGTTTCGTCGCCAGAAGACTTGAGATCGACCATAACAGATTGATACGTCGGAAGTCGGGAAGAAGAGAAGAAGAGATATGGGCTAAACCTGGGTATGTCTTTTAATTTGAAGCCCAGAACAAAAGAACATAAAAGCCTACTCGTTTAAAAATCGTACACGTGTTCCTTCAGGAGAGCCTCAACTCTCCTATTATATTATAGATTAGTCGTTCATCATTGAGCACTGGTAGTGTTGGGCCCGAATATGGCCCGGTAGCTGATCATTTGATAATGAAGATGATGATGGGCCGCGATGAGCCCATCGCGAGTTCTAAGCCTAAGGAGAGCTGAGTAGAAGCCGGAGGCTAAAAACTAAGGATCCTAACTAAGGAGGTCACGACGAAGAGGAAGCTCACGTCACAACCAGAAGAGGCGCAGGACCCGGTCAAGGGGAAGCTGTTGCGGATTCCACCTCAAGTGGAGAGTATCTCGGAGATCAGTTGCAGATAACCTAAAGGAGTCCAAGGCTATAAAAGAAGAAGGTCGAAGATCAAGAAAGAGATCCGAGCCTACTCATATTTTTACTCAACATTCATTGAAACATTCTTACTTGTAATTCTCTCGTGATCTTTATATTCATCAAAGATCATCTTTTGTAACGATCTCATTTCTATTATATCAATACAAATCAAAGTTCATTCATCAAGTTCTTACGGGATTCAGCCCGCGATAATCTTTCCCTAACCTTTTCTAAACACTAAACCTGATCTAAAATCTAGGTGTGAGTTTAACCCCTCACAATTGGCGCCGTCTGTGGGGAAGAAACAATCGAATCCCTTACTCTAACTTGAGGATGAATCCTACCGATCAGACAACAACCCCATCTGACCTTAACCTCCCGATCCAGAGCGATGGCTCACCGAACGACGGAGGCTCTAGCCTCGTAATCACAGAGCCTCAACGTGGCGACCACCGATCTGAGCAACAGCTTCCGGTTGATGCTCGAACGAGCCAAACTACAACCGGAGTTATTAACCCGAGATCATCGGAGAATCCTCAGCAGCAAGCCATTCCGAATCAAACGGAGGCTCAGCTCTCTGAGATCCGCCAAATGATGATACAATTAGTGGACAAAGCTCAGGAAAGTGAGCGCACGATACATCAGTTGACTATACGTCAACAACGATTTGAAGAGATAACCAGATCTCTAAACGCAACAACCCAACCATCGCAACGTCAAGCTCCGGGGGTCATCTTTCATGATCGATTAACCGATCCCTCATTCCCCCGAGCACGTTTAAACTTTTCCCCGGATAGCACTACCCCGGGAGGACACGAATCTGCTTTCCAGACACCTCATTCTGGGACAGCTCCCGTGTTCAATCCACCTAACGCCAGTGTTATGGGAAGTAACATGGCGACAACTAGTTCCACACCCAGTCAGGTCGCTGACAGGAGTACTCGCTTACCTCCTCCGCCGCCTGATCCTAGGTCCGGAGCAGGAATATCCCTCCCATCTGGGGGCAGAACGTCAGCTTCGGTTTACCAAACTAGAAACTCGATCCCGAATGGGGATGGTTATCAAAGGATAGATCCCGATAACCCAAGAAATGCCGAGCGATTTAGCCCATCAACCGCATGGGAGAATGAGCCAACTCGACCACGTCAGGAACCTACCCGTCGGGTACCTGCGAACGATCCAAACGTCCTTCCGTTTGAAGGACCTGAAGCTATCCGTAGATATATGGAGCGAACTCACGCAGCCCTCCAGAAATTGGGAGCTCAAGTCCATAAAGCTACGAGTTCAGCTCCCGAAATCGATAGCTTACTCGAGGAAACCCGTGGAACTCCATTCACAGACAGAATTGCCAGCTATCACATAAGAGATACCCGAAAAATACGAATTCCTGAGTATGATGGGACCTCCGACCCGAAAGCCTATCTGAGAGCTTTCCGATTGGCAATTGTTAAAGCCCATTTCACACAAGAAGAATGTGAAGCAGGTTACTGTAGGACATTCGCCGAAAATTTGGTCGGGACAGCCCTCGAGTGGTTCTCCGGTCTTGAGCCAGCCTCAATAGACAATTTTGATCAATTAACCAACGCCTTCATGAAGCAATACTCAACCCATATCCGGAAGCAAGCCTCTGAGGCCGACCTTTGGAAGGTCAGTCAAGGAATGGGAGACTCACTACGAGTCTACATTGAGAAATTCAGGGCAATAAGAACCAAGCTCTCGAATCCTAACGACCTAATCGCCATCGAGGCCCTTAGGAGAGGTCTGATCTATAAATCGAAATTCTGGTCGGAACTAACACTCAATGCTCCTCCAACTATCGATGACGCTCTTCATAGAGCCACCAAATATATTACTTTGGAGGAGGAGACAGCTGCACTGGATAAGCTCCACAAGAAACCTCAGAATCATCCTAAAGGTGACTCCTCTGAGACTAGGGGACCTCATAAGAGGGGTAACCCTCGAAATAGTCAGACTCAGGGAGAACATTCCTACGCAATCGAGGAAGACAAGGAAGAGAAACCTGTTGCTGCAGCAAACAAAACTCCCTGGTCAAAAGGCTTTGATAAAGGCAAACGTTGCTCTTATCACGATCGTGAAGGACACTCAACCGAAGAGTGTTGGGACCTCCAACGCCAGCTGGCAGCTAAATTCGCAGCTGGAGAAATAAAGGGCGTGGACCTTAAAAAGCCACCACCTTATCAGAAAAGAGGTTCCAGGGACACTTCCCCTAAACGTGAGAGGTCACCTGAGAAGGAGACCGATTCGCCACCTCCAGCTCCCAAGAAAAGAGTCGAAATAATTCTCGGGAAATTCCCCCAAGGAAAAAGTTTACAAGTCGAAGCTCTCTTGAGCAAACCGTCCCCTCAATCGAGCCCCGACTCGCGGGTGGACTGTATCCTTGGAGGATCAGACATATGTCAAGACTCCGTCAATTCCATTAAGAATCACGTGCGGAAGGCTGTATCTAATACTGGACCTAAGCCTCCTAACCCTGAATCCAATACTAAGATTTCTTTCTGGGAAAGCGAGACCTCAAACCTTGACAGACCTCACGATGATGCGTTGATCGTCACCTTGAACATCGCAGGATACGAGGTTCCTAAGCTCATGATAGACACAGGAAGCTCTGTCGACCTCATTTTCTATAATACCCTAAAAGGGATGGAAATAGACGACTACGAAATTATTGGCCAAAAAGCTAACCTCGTAGGCTTCTCCGGAGAAACAGCTACCTCATTGGGAACTATCAAGCTCCCAGTCATAGCTGGCGGAATAATGAAAATGACCAACTTAGTAGTCATCGATAGACCTTCCCCGTTCCACGCGATTTTGGGAAGACCTTGGATCCACAAAATGAAGGCAGTAGCCTCAACGTACCATCAGTGCGTAAAATTCCCAACACCCGAAGGGATAGCTACCGTACATGGTAGCCAGAAGATATCCAGGATCTGCTATTTGGGAGGATTCGAAATCCTCAAAAAGTCCCCCAATAGCAATTACAGATCCAGGAAGGTCGCGAAATGCAACAAAATATTCGAGGTCCCCCTAGGAACCTAACCGAAAAAGTTTGCATCGACGACTCAGATCCTGAAAAACAGGTGAGCATCGGATCCGAGCTACCTCTTGAGACAAAAAAGGAGCTCATCGATTTTTTGAAAAGCAATGTCAAAACCTTTGCATGGTCCATCAATGACATGAAAGGAATAGATCCGAACGTCACTACCCATAAACTAAAAGTTGACCCTACTTTCAAACCGATCAAACAGAAACGTCGTAAGCTAGGTCTCGAAAAGGCTCAAGCTGTTAACGACGAAGTTGACCGACTTACGAAAGCTGGGTCCATTCGAGAAGTACATTACCCAGACTGGCTAGCTAATCCAGTAGTTGTAAAAAAGAAGAACGGGAAATGGAGAATCTGCGTAGATTTCACCGACCTAAACAAAGCTTGTCCTAAAGACAGCTTCCCGTTACCTCACATCGACCGCCTGGTTGAAGCAACAGCTGGCCATCGACTCCTATCCTTCATGGATGCCTTCTCAGGATATAACCAAATCATGATGGATCCCGAGGACCAGGAGAAAACTGCATTCATAACCGAACGAGGAACCTATTGTTATAAGGTTATGCCTTTCGGGTTAAAGAACGCAGGAGCTACCTATCAGAGGCTAGTAAATAAGATGTTTGCTGGACAACTTGGAAAAACCATGGAGGTCTATATCGACGACATGCTAGTTAAATCCTCAGCTGGAGAAGATCATGTCTCCCACTTAAGGGAATGCTTCGATATCCTGAACAAGTACGATATGAAGCTCAATCCCACTAAATGCACTTTCGGGGGTACCCTCAGGCGAGTTCCTAGGCTATCTCGTAACAGAAAGAGGCATTGAAGCCAACCCGCAGCAGATAGCGACCTTCCTGGAAATGCCGTCACCTAAGACGACCAGGGAGGTACAGAGATTGACCGGACGAATCGCGGCATTGAATCGATTCATATCCAAGTCCACCGATAAATGTCTCCCATTTTACAAACTTCTAAGAAATAATAAGAAGTTCTTATGGGATGAGAAATGTGAGGAAGCCTTCGAGCAGTTGAAAGCTTACCTCTCCGAACCTCCGATCCTATCTAAACCAGTAATAGGAGAGCCATTGTACTTATATCTCGCTGTATCAACTGCTGCAGTCAGCGGCGTTCTAGTACGAGAGGAACAGAACGAACAAAGACCTGTCTATTACACCAGCAAAAGTTTGATAGATGCCGAAACCAGGTACCCTGCGATGGAAAAACTAGCTCTAGCAGTAGTAACAGCTGCCAGAAAATTGCGACCTTACTTCCAATCGCATCCGATCGTCGTAATGACCTCACAACCATTACGAATGATCTTGCACAGCCCCAGCCAGTCAGGGCGATTGGCTAAGTGGGCCATAGAGCTCAGCGAATATGATATTGAGTATAGACCTCGAGCAGCAGCGAAAGCACAGGTCCTCGCCGACTTTATCATTGAGCTAGCATCCGAGCAGTTAGACTCCGAAATGGAATCTCCGAAGTGGAGCCTATACGTCGACGGAGCCTCGTCAAAACAGGGCTCCGGTATCGGTCTAAGGCTAACTTCTTCAGCAGGAGAAACCATCGAACAATCATATAGGCTCGGATTCAGCGCCTCAAACAACGAAGCTGAATATGAAGCACTAATCGCAGGGTTGAAGCTCGCCCTAAGCCTCGGAATCCGAGAGCTAAACGCTTATAGTGACTCACAGCTAGTAGCTAGCCAGTTTCACGGAGAATATGAAACGAGGGACGAAAGAATGGGGGCATATCTCGAAGTCGTCCAGAACCTCACTAGGCAGTTCGACAAATTCGAGCTAACGAGAATCCCACGAGGTGAAAACTCCTCAGCAGATGCGTTGGCTGCTTTAGCTTCCACGTCAGACCCCCTCGTAAAACGAATCATACCCTTAGAAGGAATCGAGAAACCAAGCATCGACATAGCTACTAAAGCTGAGAAAGAAAGCAAAATAACAGCGCAACCCGAAGGTACCTGCCCTGAAACGGTAGCTACCCAGGTTTTCACAACATTTTGGTTTCCAAAAACCAGAATATGCAGCGCAAAAAAGCATACCTCCGGGAACACAATCCAAATCACGGAAGATATTCCTCGAAATTCAGACTCCTTAGAGCCTGATCTCGAAAATACCCCCGGGGGCACCAACTCAGACCCAGTCATCTGCAGAGTTAAAACCAGAAGCCGTACGGCTCTCCAAAATTCATCTGGAGGTATTCCTCGGAATTCAGACTCCCTGGAGCCCAATCCTACCAATACCTCCGGGGGCACCACGACACCAGGTCCCGAACAGGAACCTCCCTCGTCTCTCCATAACAAAGTTGTAGGAAGGGAGGATTGGAGAATTCCAATCACGCAATACATCCTGGAGGGAAAGACTCCACCCAACAAATGGGAGGCTCGAAAGCTCAAAGCATTAAGCGCAAGATATTGCGTTACCGAATCTGTTCTCCTCAAACGCAGCATTTCCGGACCTTACCTAAAATGCGTCCATGGCCTCGTTGCTATGAGACTCATGAAGGAAATGCACGACGGTTCCTGCGGGAACCACTCTGGAGGAAGAGCTCTAGCCATCAGAATCAAAAGGCAAGGATATTTCTGGCCTACCATTATTGCAGATTGCGAGGCCTATTCCTCTTCATGCGACAAATGCCAGAGGCATGCACCGATTATACACCAACCTGCGGAAAAGCTGTCTAACATATCTGCCCCTTATCCATTTATGAGATGGTCCATGGATATCGTGGGACCACTAGTACCATCAGGAAGTGGAAAGAAGAAGCTACGTTTCCTCTTAGTCTTAACGGACTACTTCACAAAATGGATAGAGGCTGAAGCTTTCCAGCAGGTAACCAGGGTCGAGGTCGAGCAATTCGTATGGAAAGATATCGTGTGTAGACACGGCGTCCCATACGAAATCGTAACTGACAATGGAGGACAATTCATATCCCACGATTTCAAAATATTTTGTGACAAGTGGAATATTCGCCTGACCTTCTCATCACCTCGCCGACCTCAAGGTAACGGACATGCGGAGGCTGCTAATAAATCAGTATTAGCAAACCTCAAGAAACGCCTCGGAACCCAGAAGGAACTCTGGTCAGAGAAGTTACTTGAAGTACTCTGGGCATGTCGGACCACCCCACGAAAAGCTACAGAAGAAACTCCTTTCTCCTTAGCATATGGGATGGAAGCTGTCGTTCCAGCTGAAACCATTGCTGGTAGCCTCCGCCGGGAACTCTGTACATCCAACCCCGCAGCTAATGATCAGCTCCTAACCGACAACCTCGATCTAATCGAGGAAAGACGGGACCGAGCTTTGATTCGCATTCAGAACTATCAGCAAGCAATGGCACGACAGTACAATTCCAAAGTCAGGCTCCGGCAGTTCGCTGTAGGTGACCTAGTACTTAGGAAAGTTTTCGAAGGAACCAAAGAACCAAATGCTGGGAAGTTAGGAACTAACTGGGAAGGTCCCTATCAGATCATCCACGTAGTACGACCTGGCGTTTACAAGCTCCGAAAGGTGCGAACCGGGGTACCTGAAATCAGATCGTGGAACGCCACGAATCTTAAGAGATATTATCATTAGGTACCTAAAATTCCTGAACTACGTTAGGCTTGATCCCTTGACTGGGTACGTAGGCAACTCCGTCATGAGTGCAGCCCCAACCTCATTTCAACACTTCGTTCACCACAATCAAAGGGGGCATATGTCTGATTAAAAACACATAGCCCGCGCAGCAAATTGTATGATTACTATGATACCATGTATCTAATTATCAATAAAGAAATTATCCTCGTTATCTCAATTCTTTAACAAAACAGGTCCCTGCAAACCTGAACCTAAGGTCTTAAAATCCTTAACAATCCTAAAGGTCTTAAAATCCTTCAAAGCAATGTCAGGTCTCGTCGAACCTGAACCTAAGGTCTTAAAATCCTTCAGACAATATCAGGTCTCGACGAACCTGGACCTAAGGTCTTAAAATCCTTACCAAATCTCCAAGGTCTTAAAATCCTTGTCAATTCTCCAAGGTCTTAAAATCCTCATCAAATCACAAAGGTCTTAAAATCCTAAGCAAGTCTCAACGGGTCTTGAAATCCCACAAACAAGTTCAGGTTCCCAAGAACCCCCACCTAAGGTGTCCAGATTAAACTTAGGTCCCTAAAAATCCTAAGCTAGTCCCGATACTCCAAGAATTCCTCTTAAGCAACTAAAAACGACCAAAGTCTTTCAGACTTATCACAAGATTCGATTATAATCAAGTTGTCATATTTCACGACTAAAGCCAAAAACGAAACAAGAAAACCAAGTTTGAAATTAAACAAGGGTTTAAAAGCCTCCCCAGGCTAACCAAAGATTCCAAATGCAACAGATAAAGGTTTAAAAGCCTCCTCAGGCTATAAGTTTGAAAAACAAATGAAAACAAAGCCCATCGGGCAGAAATCCTAGAAAACACGAAAGAGCATCAGTTCTTAAACTTCTTTGTCATCCGAGCTCTTCTCAGCTCCCTTGCCAGCTGGATCTTCCTCCTCAGGAACCTCCTCCATCTCCTTGTCGCTACCTCCAGAGGCGGTTTCGACTGGGGCTGAATAAGAACCCACCAATCCCAAATTAGAACCGAACTCTTCGGAAAAGGAGAGGTTAAACATATTAATCTCGAAAGTACCTGAACTCTCAGAGAGTTGGGGAAGAGGGAGCTTGCCAATCGAGAAGTCCGAAACCTGAGCCTTCTCGTACGCCGCAACAGCTTCCGGCATTAGCGCCACCAAGTTATCATACTCATCTTGAGTACTCTTAATCTCACCATCCAGTATGTCCTTCAGGAGCTCGGTGTTGGCTTGAATCTCTTGGGCATGAACCAAGAGGTCAACTTCATCTTTCTTTTTGGAGAACTTCTCCTTGACAATAACCAGAATCTTGTTGTAGGCTTCAGCTACCTCCTTCTTTCCCCTCCGGACGGCTAGCCTGACCTCAGCTTCCTTGTTCTTCTGGCTGTTCTGGGATGTGGAGATCAGCTCCTTGACTTGATACTCGGCTATCTTCCGGGCAGCATCCAACTCCCCAATCTTCCTATTCTTCACCTGGAGGTCAATCAGCTAGCTCTCGATCGTCCCTTGCTGAGCATCACACTTAGAGCCAAGTCTCTTCACCTCGGCTTGGAGATCCGAGATCAGAGCCCGAGTCTGGTTGAGCTCAGTCTTGTTGGCCTTGACCAACTCAGTGACCTGGGCTAATTCCTCAGCGCTAGGAGCATTGTGTACAGCGTCCTCAAACTTGAATTGAGCTCTGTTAATAGCTCCAGCCAGCTGCGGAAAACAGAAAACGATTTAGCAAAATCTTCCAAAGACAAAGCTGAAAGATAAAATAAACTACATACCTGACCCATGTGATGAGCAATATCGACGTACTCATCCTTGTGCGTGATATTGGAGATCGAGGGGAGGGGACACCTGGGACTCTTCATGTGCCTCATCAGGGTAGCCAAACCCCACGGATCGTCCAAGACCGATCCAGGCTTTGAATGAGAAAAAGTCCAGCCAACGGTTCCTCCTCTAGAGGAGGAGGAGGAAGACCTCGAAGGTCTATCAACCTGGTCGGTTCGGGACCTCTTGTTCCTCGGGGGCTCAGACTCCGGAGGGTCCCTCATTATTTGAGGATCAGCTTCAGTCATCGGGACCTCGGAGGGAAGGTTAACTTCCTGAACCTTGGGTTCCGAAGAGACGACACCTTTAGCAGGGGCAGAGCCTCCCTCATCAAGAGCCTCCTTCACAGAGTCGAGGAAGGATCCCCCTTGGTTCTTATCACTCCCTCTAGAGGAGCTGGCAGCCTTGGTCGATCTACCCCTGGAACGGAAGGAAGGTTGAATTGGCATCTTCTGTGATTGAGTCTTCGAAGAAGTACTTGCTCCGGAGGAAACTTCGAGAATGGAATCACCTTCAGAAACTAAGACATAAAAAAAATCCATTAGTCGCATAAGACAAATTCGGATAGTAAAAATCATGAATTGTGAATAAAAAGATACCTTCTAAACCAGCAACCGTCACCGAATCAGGGAAGGACGCTTGGTACCGATCAGGGAACCTAGCTGATCCAACTCTCGAAGTAGTGTAAGCTACCCAAGTGTTAGGGCTATGCTGTAGCTTCCTGTAGAGAGCTCTGGTAAGTTTGCTAGATAACTTGACAGGATCTTTGATTTCTGCAAAAAGAGTCAAAAGGCGATTAGCACAACATGACAAACAAAAATAAACATGTAAGCATATCCCTAAAATCCTAACCGGAAATATCAGACCATGCGTTCCTAAGGTCACGGCCTACAGGAACCGTGGAAGGGTCAATCTTGACATAAAAGTACTTTCTGCGCCAGTCGTCATCACTGGCTGAGAACTTGAAAATGCCTAGCCCTGGACGACAGGGGAGATAGTAGGTACCACTCCCGCCATCCTTGGAAGTGCTCTCCTTTATCGAGAAGAGACTCATTAACTCAGATAACCCAACGATAACTCCTTCCTCCTTGGCTCTAGTGATGAACCCGTTTATCACTCGGATGACCGACGGGCAAAGCTGAGGAAGAGCTAGCTGATAATGATCTAAGAGATCCAGCAAAAGGGTGGGAAGAGGAAATCTAAGGTGGCATTTGGAGATATATTTTTCATGAACGCAGAACCAACCCTCCGGAGCGGTCTCGGGGTTCTCGTTTTCAGCGCAAGCTCTAACTAGATCGCTCTTGCCGTGAGCCTGAACGGCAAGATTGACAACGTCCTGACCCTTCAAGAGGGAAGGGAAGTGAGGACCGGAGGAGGCGCTTTTGCCGCCTTTCTTCTTCATCCTCTTAACTCTTGCTCCGATCGAGTCTTTATTCTTTTTCTTCTTGGCTTCCGCCATCTTCTCACCAGCTTCCTGTTTGACCTTCATAATACGGGCGCCGGAGGCTGAGATCTGAACTTCGCCGGAACCTTCTTTTCGACTCATGATAGGGAAGGAGAGGGAAAACAGGAAGTAAAGAATAGAATCGATCTAAGGCAGATTCTCAGAGAGAAGTTCAAGATGAAGAACTAGATTGATCGAGAGGCAGATAAAAAAAATAATAACGACAAAAAACGGTAAAATAAAGAAGAGAGGTGTGAATTACCTTGGAAACCGTCGAGAGGCGTGGAGAAAGTGGAGAGACAAGCAGTTAATTCCCTCAGCTTTATATCCCATCACGTCTCGAAAGTCGGAAATTAAAATTCAAACTCGCGTTAATCCACAGCCGTTGATTTAACCAAAGATAGATTACAGCCGTCCGATCGGAAAAGGATAAATGCGGTTGAGATAACTAGTAATCATGATCTCAACAAGAGAATCTAGCTTGGGCGGCTAGGTCTAGCTCCCGAGAATAACGAAACCTCATCTCGAGAGCTGGGGGCAACTGTTGGGCCCGAATATGGCCCGGTAGCTGATCATTTGATAATGAAGATGATGATGGGCCGCGATGAGCCCATCGCGAGTTCTAAGCCTAAGGAGAGCTGAGTAGAAGCCGGAGGCTAAAAACTAAGGATCCTAACTAAGGAGGTCACGACGAAGAGGAAGCTCACGTCACAACCAGAAGAGGCGCAGGACCCGGTCAAGGGGAAGCTGTTGCGGATTCCACCTCAAGTGGAGAGTATCTCGGAGATCAGTTGCAGATAACCTAAAGGAGTCCAAGGCTATAAAAGAAGAAGGTCGAAGATCAAGAAAGAGATCCGAGCCTACTCATATTTTTACTCAACATTCATTGAAACATTCTTACTTGTAATTCTCTCGTGATCTTTATATTCATCAAAGATCATCTTTTGTAACGATCTCATTTCTATTATATCAATACAAATCAAAGTTCATTCATCAAGTTCTTACGGGATTCAGCCCGCGATAATCTTTCCCTAACCTTTTCTAAACACTAAACCTGATCTAAAATCTAGGTGTGAGTTTAACCCCTCACAGATAGGACGATCTCAAACTCAAAAACTCCTAATTTGTACCGGAACCGGGATTTATATAATGTTAAATTTACTTGAAAAAAAAAACAAAAATTACTTGAACCGTTGACTAATATGTCTCACACCCATGTTTTGCGTGTACTACATTTATTATCCACCAGCTGCTTCTTTTGGAAACCTGCCTTGTCTGTACGTGTTTATGCCACCGTTGAATTCAGTTACTAGATTGGGTATATTTCCACATAATGATGCAATCAGATCGCTTATCTATACTAGTTTTAAACTATAACGACCATTTCATCAACGATATGTATAGAATTACGATTGACACCAGGACATCAAATACAAATCAATGCCTCTTGGTTGTTTATTTCCACGAAAGCAATCTCTATATATAAGAGTTGATAACAATATACATTATCTATCTGCACGACCTGGCGTGAATTATTATGTTTGTTCGAAGATGACGATGGTGATGATGATGAGCTTCTCAGGTCAGTCAACTTATTTTAAAGGTTTATCTTACTAGTGCTACTGACCAAAGTACCCTCGAACGTCATCTATTACTATTTGGTATATCTGATGATGAGCACCTTGTAGTTACTTGGGCTGATTAAAATTCTTTTTTCTTGCTTAGCTTCACAAAAGTCCTTCTAATTGTTTGGACGTAATTTCCAGGCCTCGATCAGATATATTGGGCTCTCTGTTCAAACAAGTTTCCTATATATTTTACTGCTCTACATGATCTCTTGTCATCTGTATTTCACTTTGTTGGATCAATAAAAAGGCCCGTGACTTTTTTAATGAAATTAGAAACTATCCCGAACTACGCCTAGATTATTTACAAAAATGTAATTTAATTTAAACTTTTATGTCATATATAGTGTGTATATTGTATATAAGAATTTTTAAATATAAGCTTTTTCTTGATATTAAAATGTACACTAAACAAAAAAGATGGACTTAAGTAAACCAGTTTATGATTATCATTCTTTTATTTCTATTTTGTATCATTTATAACTTTTGAGCAACTAATTTTTTTGACAATATACACAATATTTTTTGAATAATTGTTTTAGGTGCATTAGATTTGGCCTCTTCCGCCTTAAGACTTTCCTTTTAATATTATCAAAGTTCGCTCCATTATCACCAATCTTTCTTTTTACTGTATGTTCTTTTCTCGTTTCCTTATTTGCTTCTGCGAGTGTTCCAGTCTCGCAACTCCTTTTTTGTTTATTTATTCCAACTTCTCTTAGCATATATTCTATGTTTCTTTGGTTACCTTGATCTCAGAATATCTGCAACCCTTGTGTGGGCTTATTCTTCAGCCTCATGAGCACATTTGCTCAGCTCATATTACTTCTTTAGTGATAGTGTTAGGCTTGACGGACAATCAACATTGTATCTTGATGGAAGCTAATGCCAACGTCTCTAAAGCTTCAGCAGCCTCAATTTCTTGTAAGCTGCAAATAAACTGTTCTCCATTGTACTTGGTCGAGCTTTTTCTTCCTCTGCTTCTTCTAAAAACTTTCACAGCTCTTCACGAGTAAGATCAGGATGATGTCGCTTCATCAGCTTCTTGAGTTGCTTGTTGCAAATGCTTTAGTAGCTCCACTATTCCTTGCTGGCTTCTTTTCCTTGGACTCAGCTAGAACAACTATTATCTCGTTATCATCTTCTAGAGTAGTTATCTCTATAGATTCCACCCCTCCTCCTTGTTTGATTGAGTCAAGTACTGAATTTTTCTTTCTCCAGTTCCAATCTCAAGAAAAATGATCATACCTTTAGCCATTTCACTTTAGATGTTGTTTCCTCGATATTCACCTTAACTTCTTTCGAGTTCCTTTTATTTTGCTCATGGAATAGTTGTTTGCATATTTTTGGAACTTGTTCTATAATGAGATATCCCTGGTTGCTACCAAGTCGTCTGTTTCCTCCTTCAGCTGGGATGATTCCATATGATCAGCCAGTTCATTCAAAAATCAAGGAGCCACGCTGAACCAAAAGATGAAACTGGCACCAGTCTATATCACCAGAGATCTCTTATGAACCTAAAAGGGAGGCATTGTTAAAATTGTTAGTGGTTAGATCAAAACTCTTAATGCCTTTCCATAATAATGAGTGACAATAATTGTGTATATACATATATTCAGCATCATAGTAGATTCCAAGGAAAAGTTCATGGAGACGGATACCCATATTCAGGACCCTGCCATCTCCTGTTTTGTCGATCAAACGGCCATGAATTGACCAGTCATCAAACCAGAATGAGGTGGACAAGTTCAAAGTCATCAGAGAGAGTGTGTGTGGTATTAAAGTTTCTTGCCATTGTGAAGCTGGACAAGTTCATCCAGGAGGACAAACTCATTATCCTTTACGGGATTGATGATGTGTACACTCTCGCAAGTGTTGGCATATGGGTGCATTCCGACTTCATGTGCAAATGATACATTTTGGGTCGTCTCATTGACCTATTGTACCGAGTCTACTGTGAGATTCCCACGGCGAAAGAGTTATAGAGATCACTGGACAAGAATTACATAGGTGAGAACGGTGGCTGCCATAAGTATGTGGTCGCAAAATTTCATGACTTTAAAATGGTGAATTCAAAACCCATCATAAATGAAGAGGAAGCGTTTCAGATTTTCTATGAAATCGCTGCTTAAAGAGTGTCCATCTGCGAGATATTCACAATTCTCACCTTCATTCAAAAACTTCCTCCGAATTATGCGGATTTCAAAAATTACCTGAAACACAAGAAGAAGAAAAAGAGCCTCGAAGAATTCATCATATTCTTATTATGCAAATTGATGACTAAAATTTCATTTTTAATGTCCATACACCATTTTAGTGGAAAATAACCAATTTTACTTCATCATATTTTTATCTTATTTTCTATTACTGTCAATTTTTCTATTTTAAATTATTATCCGGATATTCTACTAATAAAATTACTAGAAATATCATTAGAAATCCATAATACCATAAGAATCAATATTTTCTTACTTTCTTTACCGAGCCCATATTTAGCCTATCCAAATTACTATAACAAATCCATATACTATACGTAGATATATCTCTTGGAGTAAAATTAGTATACTTAATTAAAAAAAATTTGAATCAAAAACAACAACAATCGCAAAAGATGCCCTATTAAATTTATTAAAAAATGATGCCCTAGACGAATTCTTCATTTTTCATAACAGGGGCACTGCTCTGAGGAGGGCGACCTCACAGACCCGGTGACCAGAGATGCCTCCAAAGTCTAAACTCGAGGCCCACTATGACGGACGTATAAAGCCACACAAGGCCCACTATGTATCTATGTTGCATTTCTTCCACTGCCCTACATTGTCATCATCACTGCTACTTATTGACGTTTGGTCTTAGATTTTGAATCAATCTCAAGCAGTTGTTTTCGATTCAAGAATATATTATTCATATTTTTGGGTCTAAAATATATTATAAAAATATCAAATATAATTGTGAATTTTGTTATTGAAAAATGAAAATATCAAAATTAAAAATAGGTTTTAATGTTTATATTAATTAACATCTTTCTATATTAGTTGTATGTTTTAATTTATGATTATGAGAGTGATTACAATTCTTTCTACTATAACTAGATGTTTTTATGCATCATGTGCAGTAATAAAAAATTTAAATTTAAATTATATTTAAAAATAAAAATATATTAATATTATAGATTTATTATTTTTAACGATATTTTAATATAAATTTTATTTAATTAAACATAAATTAATTTTTTAGTATTAAATTGTAGTTAAAAACAAGAGAAATTGCCAAAAATACCATTTTCATAGTACCACTTTTCATGTTTACACTAACCACTTTTACCACCACTTTTAATGAACGATTTAGATCTGAAAGTTTAAGATTTAGGGTTTAAATTTGATGTTTTAGAGTTTATGGTATATAATTTAGGGTTTAGAGTTGAGGATTTAGGGTTTATAATTGAGGTTTTAGGGCTTAGGGTATTGAATTTAGGGTATAGAATTTAGGTTTTAGGGTTTAGAGTTGAGGATTTAGGGTTTAGGGTTTAGAGTTGGGGTTTTAGGATTTAGAGTTTGGGGTTAGAATTTTTAAAAACATATAAAAATAAAGATATAAGAGTCTTTAACATTTTAATAAATAAAGTATTTTTGAAAATGTGTATTTAGTGATGGTAAAGATAAATAATGGTACATTCAAAGTGGTATTTTTGAAAATTCCCCTAAAAACAATTTCTTAGCTGAGTCTATTTATGTTGATGACAAATAATATAAATGTATATATTTAAAACTATAATCTTAGATAGATTTTTATCTATTTCTTTTGTTAAATATATTAAATCAACTTTCATAAAATTAATAAAATTTATATAAAATTGTACAATTATCAGAAATTAAACTAAACAGTATTTATAAAATTTGTAGGTATAAAACATATTAATGATTTTACGATTAAAATTTATATTAAAAATTGTAAAAAAATTGGAAAATTTTAGTGATAAAATTTCATAATTATGAAAATAAAATTAAATAATATTTAGAAATTTGTAATGTCATATTTTTAATATTTGTATTTTAATGATGATGTATGAGTTATTATAATTGACAAAATATGATTTATTACAATATTCTAAAAAGTTTATCAAAAAAAAAAAAAACAACATGAGTTATTACTATATTCTATCCAGAATATAAATCAATAATTAATGT
This sequence comes from Raphanus raphanistrum subsp. raphanistrum, assembly GCA_019706035.1. Lineage (NCBI taxonomy): Eukaryota > Viridiplantae > Streptophyta > Magnoliopsida > Brassicales > Brassicaceae > Raphanus > Raphanus raphanistrum. The sequence continues at coordinate 56,887 of CM033985.1, read as the reverse complement.
AATTGTCTATGTTGTATTTAGTTATAAATCATGTTATCAATTTTAGTAATTATGTCATATTTAGTTTATGTAATTGATTGTAGAGATGATAAGTGGTAAACTACTTCTTAAATGATGTCTAAGTAATCCTCTCATCACATTATCAAAAGCAGTAACCCCCAACACAAATATAACCCACTAATGTCTTATCTCCAACAAAATGTTGGACGTCTCAAAAAAGATTTTGAGAAGAAAAAAGATCAATTTTTTATTTGCTCGTTGGATATCCTACATATTACTATAACATTTCAATCTTGCATTCAATCAAGGTGGATACATACTCTCAGTGGCAAAAATCTAGAATTTTTTCTAACTGGGAGAAAACTATTTAATATAGATATATATAAAAATTCAAAAATAATCTCATATTAATATATTACTTTTCTAAAAATATTAGAGTTATTTAGCTGAATATACAAGAAAGTAAAGATATTTAGGTATCAATGCACAAAGCTTTTTAATTAGGTATAGTAACAAAGCTATGTAAAATAATTTATCACATTGTCCCTTTTATGTCATCATCTTCTTCCCTTCTCTTCTAATCGTCGCCGTCTCTCCTGTTCTTCTCCTCGTCACCACTCATCATCGTCCAGAAATTCACCGGCTCTCCCGCTCACGAGCGGATCTCCGCTCCCCCGTCGCAGCAGCCAGTTCACCACCCCCAAGGCTCACCGGAGTTCGCTCCTCCACAGGATCCGCCCTCCTCCGCTGGCTCACGTCATCAACCGCCCTCCTCCCGGTCTGCTAAGCGGCAGCGGCGGAAGCGACGCTCACATCTCTAACTGGAGCGGCGGATACGTTCCCAGACCGACGGTACCGCTCTCTCCTCTCCCGCTATTCCTCCGATTCACGCGGCTTAACCCTAACTGTTGGGCCCGAATATGGCCCGGTAGCTGATTTTTGAATAATGAAAGACGATAACAGGCCGCGACTGGCCCATCACGAGTTCGACATCTAAAAGGAGCTAAGTTGAAGCCGAAGGCTGAGAGCTAAGACGATCTTTAAAGAGGTTACGGAGAAGAGGAAGCTCACGTCACAACAAGAAGAAGCGCAGGACCCGGTCAAAGGGAAGCTGTTGCGGATTCCACCTCAAGCGGAGAAGATCTCGGAGATTAGTTGAAGACAACCTAAAGAAGTCCAAGGCTATTTAAAGAGAAGGTCGAGGACTAAAAAGAGGATCCGATTCAACTCATATTTTTACTCTACATTCATCAAAACATTCTTATCATAATATTCTTGTAATCTTTATAATCATCAAGAGAAACATCTCTTTGTAACCATTCCTTTACCACATTATCAACACAAATCAAAGTTCATTCATCAAGTTCTTATGGGGTTCAGCCCGCGATAATCTTTCCCTAACCTTTCCTAAACATAAAACCTGATCTAAAATCTAGGTGTGAGTTTTACCCCTCACACTAACCATCTTTTGCAGTAACATCATCTTCTTCTGTAACATAACCATCGCCGGTGCTATCTTCTCTAGTTTCAGCGCATGAGGAGGGAGAGGAGACTGATGATTCTTCAAAAATCAGGTTTGAAACAAATGTTTGGGATACAAGAATGTTGCAGATCTCCTCTTCGAGTTTAGCCATAGAAAATTGGAAAGCTGAGTGGGCTTTGACTTCTTTTAGGTGAGACCCACCATAGTATTGTCCTCTGCACCGTTTCTACCGTGGAGTCATCAGAATCTAACCGCAAATGCTTTCCTTCAATCAATCTAAAAAAACAAATCAAACACTAAAAACAATCCAGAAAAAAACAGAGTAATAACAAAAGGAAAACGCTTAAAAAAACGGAACCTCGAACGACGCCGTAGACGCCAGGAACGAAACAGAGGAAGACAACTAGAACAGAGGAAGTGACGAGAACCGAGGAGGTTGTGGTCTTCAAGAGGAGTAGTAGCAGCTGCGTTGAGATCAACAAGACGAAGCATCATAGATTCTCGAGACTCGGGAGGTTCTTCAGGAAGATTAATCCGACGATTCTAACGTTTTGGATTATAAGAAACAGAGTGCTTGGAGACCGAGATCGCTTTGTAGCTTCCGAGGAGGAAACATGTACTTTATTGGGTCGGAAGAGGACGTGTCGTCTTACTCCGGCGTGAGGAGCTCCTTCTCCTCCGCGAGAAGCTCGAGCGTCAATGGTGTTTTCGATGCAACGATAACAGAGCATCGAAAGAGTAATTTTGAAGGGAGGAAAAGCAACTTCGAAAGGAGGAAGAGTAATTTCAGCGAAACGACGGAGCACCGGAGAAGTAATTTCAGTAAACTGTCACGGAGGAGCTGTAAAGAGGCGAAGAAGCTTTAGAAAAGATGTCACAGGGACATTGCTGGAATATTTAAAAAGTGAACAATGCACATCCGAAGACCTAAATAATCTTTTTTCTTTGTATATCAAGTGCAATTACTCAAAATATTAAGTCATAATAATTAAAATAAAACTCGCATTTTAAAAAACAAAAACTCAGTGTGAAGCTAAAGCTAGTAATAAAATTGTGAAAAACAATTATGGTAACAAAATACGACAAATATGTTGAAAGAAACAAATGGCCAGTACATAGATCATGTAATTATTTTAGAGAAGGGAAACTAGTGTTTTTTTTTAACGCTGATTTATTATGATATTACAATTATTAGAAACATTACATAGACGATTCGACAACCGACAATACTACCTGTCTTATGAAGATCTACGTCTAACTGCATCATCTGAGCCGTCCTATGAAGATCCACGTCTGATCAGATTTATTTGCACCATGTTGAAGATCTCTTGTAATCCTTCCTTCCATAATCGTATAGTTGCATGTAATTATTCTTTCCATAATCTGCATAGTTGCCCAATAAATTGCGCTCTCTCCGGGACTTGAAACCTGGATTTGAGAAAATCTGCAATAAATTGCATAGTCTGGGCGTCGAACCCCACACCTGGGTGTAGAAGCCTTTAGACCTTGACCATTAGGCTAAGGTGCTTCCACTGGAAAACTAGTGTTTCCAAGCTGAAAATAAATAAATTAAAAATAAAAATAGTTATGCAAAACAGAAAGAACCGTAATTAAATCACGCAGATTTAGATTATATAGAAATAGAAGATGTGATTTTCCATCTAGAAAATTACTCAACAAAAAAGGAATAAAAACAATATGCCTAAAAAAAATAAAAGTTTTGAACCGGAGACAAAAGGCTTAGACGAGGTGGGGGCAATAACCACTGTGACGAGGATTTATTTGAAATTTGGTAATACTAAGAATTATTTGTCATATTTTACCGGTGGCAACTGAAGACAAAATAGAAGATGTGATTTTCCATCTAGAAAATTACTAAACAAAAAAAGGAATAAAAACAATATGCCTAAGAAGAAATAAAAGTTTCGGAACCGGAAACAAAAGGTGTAGATGAGGTGGGAGCAATAACCACTGTGAATAACCACTGTGACGAAGGTTTATTTGGAATTTGGTAACACTAAGAATTATTTTTCATATTTTACTGGTGGCAACCGCCCCCCCCCCCCCTTTTGAACAATGTAGATCGGCCTCTGCTGATACTCTATAGATCCTATCTATTATGTCATATATATAATATAAACATTTGTAGTTTCTTTTTTGTGAGGACAATGGACCGTTTCTATTTTATGCTTAATTAAATAAAATTTATATTAAATCAAATTTATATTAAATATTAGTTAAAATAATTAGATATATAAAATTAATAAATTTCATTTTAAATATAATTTAAATTTTTAAAAATTTATCACTACACATGGGTACAGAAAACACACATAGTACATATGATATAATACATTTGTAGTTTCTTTTGTGTTAGGACAATAGGCCGATTCTATTTAGTGTATATAGATGGATACATAATCCCTTCATATATGATTATACATGTATCATTTGCAACTCAGGTCTCCTTATCCTTCTCCTTCTTGGCTTGACAGAATCCATCTCAGTCACATATAGGTTATGGACAAAACAATGAACATGTCGATTACAAAATTTGTGACTTCCGTTTTCTTTATACACGACAAAAACAATCAACGATCTAAGCAGCACCTACTAAGATGTATCCACGCTCTTAAGGTAAAAACAGAATAATCCAATATAATGTTCCAATTTTGTTTCTGTGTAGTAGAAAAAAACTCAACAGCCACAAACGCTTTGCCATGCAAGAAAGAAAAACTATATATATGATATATCAGAACGTTGAGAAAATAAGTATGAATGTGAAAAATAAGGAATAAATGTATATTAGTGTCATAGGGGCAAGGTCGCGGAAGAAGAGAAAGAGAAGATCTCGTCAAGTGTCCCATTCATTGAGTCTCTGCATTGAAAGTCTTGTTGCTTGGAATTATCGATTGACATAATCTGTGCTTCGTTCATAGAGAGCTGAGGAAAATCTTGGAGTTGGAGAGGAGTAAAGTAGGGAAGGTAAGAGTCGTTTGCAAAAATCTGATCAGGATCGTCGAGAAGAGAAGATGAGAAATGAAGAGCGAAACTGGATGAGTTGTTTGCTTCGTCTAAAAGGATCCCTTGGGTGAGCTCTGATGAGGATGTCTCCGCAGATGCAATCTTTAAGTTCTCATCTTCTTCGCTTTCTCTTTCCATCTCACATTTTCTCCACATGTTCTCCTCTAATTCTTCTTTTTTCTCTTTTCCAACGCTAGTACCCATCATCATCTCTTCGTCCTTTCTCTTTGGAATTTGTATCTGCTTCTTAAACACACGGCACAATGCATACGACTCCTGTTTTACATTATCATTATCAAAACTTAGTATATATATGTTATAAATATAGTAATATACGTTGATGATATTGAAGTCCACAGCAAAGGCCCATCTTATAAGCAGCCACATTCAAACTCATTTTCATGAAAAAAAGATCTATCCTTAATCTCGTGGTGACAACAAATCTTTTACGTTCTTTATTTCTCTGCGTAATAAAGCTCATTTGAGCTATCATCAATAAGTCTTTAAGACACAAATCTATTTTTTTATAAAATGTTTTCAGATGAGTCTTGTGTTCGTAGGGGATAAAAATAGGCAAGTATTACCTTGATAGAGGAGGATGGGGATGAAGAAGGAAGGTGAGTGAGGCGATATTCATGCATCACCCAGTTAGTACGAAGGCCATGAGGAGCCCTTCCTCTGTAATAAACAAGGGTCTTCTTCATCCCCATCTTCATCTTCTTTGATTCTACTGCACGGTCTTTCCCTGTAGCTTTCCAGTAACCCGCTCGGGTCGCACGGTTTGTCCTGGACCCATTTGGATACTTCTTATCCCTTGTGCTGTAGAAGTACCATTCCATGTCGTTTCCCGGCAAAAATGACTTCTCTGTTCCTCGTTGTTCAATTATATAGATTACTTTAATTAAAGAAAACCTCCATCTTATATATATGTATGTAAGTGAAAAATAAATGGATGTCTAATTATTTAGAGCCTTAGATGTAATTAATAATCATATTGAGCGAGAGAGAGAGAGCGAGAGCATGAAAGTACCAGGCAAATCCCATGGCTCGCATTTATAGAGATCAACTTCGGGGATGATCTCAAGCTCAATGGTTTGGCCGTTGACCTTCCTATCCAGATAGTATCCCACTAGCTCTTCGTCTGTTGGATGAAACCTGAAACCTGGAGGCAAACTCATCGGCGCCATTCAAAGTAGATACGAGAGAGAGAGATGGAAACTGTAGTTGCGGAGGGTTTATGTACGAGATACGAAGGATACTATATATAACTAAAATTAAGAGATGCTGTAGGAGATAGGATATGAGAATGTTTAAAGACATGCCATGGGATTGGCATCTTGTGAGATCAAATATTTTGTCTTACTTTAGATTGCTTTTTAGTCAGTGTTTGCTATACTCATCACATTTTTCAAAAACAAGGTTCATTTACAATTTAATAATATGAAAAGCAAACATTAAAAGATTCTGTAAGTGTGAAAACCCATGAAAGAGAGACGGAAAAGGTAAGGACGAAGGGCCCATCTGATCTCAACTCATCGCAGATCTGTATGCTTTACCAAATTTGTTAATGTATTATGTATAGTGTAGTTGTATACGCTGCATAGAAATTTCAAGCTTGGACCATTCCAAACCGAAACTCAAATCCTCGAATTTTGAAGTTTTTGTCATTTTAATTCCATTCCAAATCTTTGAATGTTGAGGTTTTAAATAGTGTCACCTCAAATTTGAAGTTTTACTATTCGAAACCTCAAAAATATATAGTATTTATTTTTTTAGTTTTTACAATTATTTGCTTTCATAAATACAAATAGTAATTTTATTTAAAATAACTTAAATACATCCAAATAAAGTAAAAAAAATATTACATGACATTAAAAGAAAATTCACACAAATAGAAAAATACATTAAATGATTCTTACACAAAATAAAAATACATTAAACAAACATAACATAAATTAAAAACAAATCACATGAACATTTAAATATTACATATCTTACTTGAGTAATTTGGTATCTTATACGTAATTTCTAAAATTTGTGTGTATATGTTGTTTTATTATATATAACATAGATATATTTACAATAGTTTTTTTGAAAAATAATCGAAACTGAAGAGAGAGAAAAGAGGAAACTTCTAGACTAAAAAGTTTTAAGAACCTCATTATAAATTTATAGAACACTTGTCATTTTGTGATTGATGTAATTATGTTTTTCTATTTAAAAGTTAACAGAACAATTAATTTGTATTAAAATATGAATATATATTTATTTAGAACTTTTGAAGGGTTGTAACTAGGGCTGGACATTTTATCCGTTAAATTTGATTCGATTCGTTATTCGTTACGATTCGCTCCGAAAATTCCGGATATCCGTACTCTCGAAGTAAAGCAAATACTAAAAATCAATACCCTCCAAAATCGAAGCAATTCATAAATATTAAAATTTTGGGAGCCGGATATCCGATCTGATCCGACAATATATAAATACATATATATCTTGTCAATATTTAAAGTTTTAAATTTATAAATTCGATAATTATTATTCTAACATATGATTGACAAATTCTATACCTATTATTATTTATATGAAAGTATTACATAAAAGAAAGAATTTTTAATGAAAATTATAACTTTTTTCTTAAATTTTGTGTTATTATAATTGTTAACTAAGTTTAAATTTTTTTTTACAAAATATGTGGATTCACTACTTCTTTTAACTTTTATCTTATATATAAAACATATTTTACAAAATAAATTTGTACCGAATTTTTAAGATTATTTGTATTAATCAAAACATATGAGATATCCGTAATTATCCATAAATATCCAAAAAATCTGCAAATATCTATTTATATTCCGGATATCTGTATTTTTCGAAGCAAAACAAATAAAAAGTTAGATATCCATAGTATACGAAGTAAATCACACAAAAAAAAAGAGTAAATCACAAATATCAATCTCAAATATTTGATCAGTGTCAAGGCCTAGTTGTAACCCTCGGAAATGTTCTTACTGCACCGTCATCTATATTAGATTTATTATCTACTTCGGTAATCCTGGTTCATAGCGGGTCAATGTGGCTCCCACTCAAGCCTCGTTGGAATTGTAAATGATTTGCTTTAACCCAAAAAGAGAAGGCTTTTAATGATTTAAGAAACTTACAAGGGACCCATTGTCTTCTCAAACCAGATCTACCTGGCGACTCTTCTTTTTCTTTTTTCGGGGTTTGACAGTTATAAATAAACTGTAATTGTTACAAAGACCAGATAAAATATCCTTAAATTTTTGATTTAATTTATTTCTCGTTTCAATTTGAATAGAAAATTTAAATATCCACAAAACTCTACAAAATAAAACAAAACCCATATGTAATAACCGTAAACTAAGTTGACAAAAGAAAATAACAGTAAACCAAAATAAATCACGAATACTAATATTTTTAGAGACAAATCCAATTTGATCCATTATATACATATACATATCTATATTATAATTATTATATCCAATTTGATCCATTATATATATATACATATCTATATTATAATTATTATATTTAATATCAGTTTTTACAATATTTTATTTATTAAATTGATTCTTTTAATTACTATAGTTTTCAAAAGTAAATAACTTTAAATATTTGTAATAAAATGCTATATTTTACATTACTTTGGATTTTTATTTATTTTCTAATTTCTATTTATTTGTACTGATCAAATATCCAGTTAAAATAAAAGATTGGATATCCAGACACCAAATATTTGGATAGCTATAAATCTGGTTAAATTGGATAATTGATTACTAAGATAAAACAGATTCTAAATTTTGGATGTTCGATTCTTGTCCGCCCTTAGTTGGTTTATGGTCTAAAAATTGAAATTTATAACCAAAATAAAATAAAAACAAAAGTGGAGGCATCTAAATCGCCTTTGGCTTTAGAGATGGGAGGCTTCTTTAGCATATGGATTAAAGACGTTGTTTTGCCTCTTTTACATCATTACTCCCACACAGTCTTTGACTCATCTCTCTCTCTCCCCTACTCCAGTTTTACCAACTCACGGTCAAATATATTTTGCCTCGACCCTCGGCCTCGATCCAAAAGAAAATAAAACATTGGCATCTTCATATGTAGAGGGATACATAATATATGCATATATATACAATTTTTTAGCTTAAATCTATTTTACATAATTACATGTACGTGCCTATGAATATCATTGGACACGGAATCTAACTATCTAACTAATTAAGTAATTAAATTTCCTTTTGTCATTAACTGATAAAACGTTTATGCAGCAAATTGAGCAGGTTGAACAAGAGAGAAGGAGAGAGGGGGGGGGATATTTTAAACAATGCACCTAATTTGCAGTTAATTGTCAAATAAATAGAATATAACAGTATTTTTCTCATAAAGTATAATATTCAACCTTCTAGTAAGTAGCTCTCTTTTTTTCATGAAGGAAAATAACGATGCCATTTTACGTGAGCTTTCAGAAGTGGTCACCAATAACTTGAGGAAAGATAGAGAAAGAAAGAGAGGAACCGATAGACGTTTTGACGGAAGATGCTTTGTCAGATTAACTTATTCTAGGATAAAACCTGCACCTTGCGCAGGGTGAATATATGTAATTAAAATATAAAATTTTAGTATTGACAAATTTGAAATTTACATATAATTGTTTTTATATGTATTTGAAATTTTAGAATTTTGAAATTTTTATATAATTATCTATACGTAGGATCAGAAACAATTGTAATTAGAACTATAGATCAAAGCTTAGAATTTAATGGACCGATTTCATATATCTTTTCACTTCTCAGTGGATGATGATGGAAAATAGACGGAGTTTTATTGGGCTTGATTGGTAGAGTATTAGCAAGTTCTCTACCTATTTATCTTCAATTTTTTCTCTTGTTGTGTTTTTTCTTTTGTTATTACTCGATGTAAATATTGATTTTGAAGTTTATTCTCATTTCGTTTGTTTGTTTTGACCTAAAATGTAGAAAATACTTAAGATTTAAAATAATTAAAGAGATACATACTTTGGTTAAGATCTGTACTTTATGCACAGTAAGTATTTTATATTTATTATTTATTTTATAATTTTCTACGTATTATAAAATAATAAAATAATAAATAGATATATTAAATAACTAAGAAATCAGTTACTATTATGTAATAAATTGGCGTATGCATATAAATTTAACCATCACTCTTGTTTATTCGCAATTAGGGAAAATAAATCAAAACAATCAATCTTATATATCATATATGATAAATAATTAAATTTCAATGATATAAACATAGTAATATAGCACAGTTAATATGGATATTTATTAAAATGAGGTTTCTACTCATATGATTTTATGATTATTTGCATATTTGTGTAACAAAACTTTACACCAATGATTTTTTTTAATATGAAATGTTTAGTAGTTTCAATAATTTATAATCATTTTAAAAATTAAAATATTAATGTTTCAATATATGTTCAATGCAAATATCAAAATATAAATATGTATTTTCATACGATGTATAGTTTAATTTAAACGACATGAAATATATATATATGTGTATATTAACATAAAAACTATTAAAATAAAATTATTTCTTCATATAGTCTTATAATCATTATATTTTAATATAGAAAAGAAAATTAAAACCTTGATCCTAAAAGTTTATATGAGACTTTTAATAGTTTTAGTAATTTATACTCGTTTTGAAAAATTCGAAATACATCATACACAAAAAAAAATCCAGATTTTTATTATATGATTAATATAATTATGTAATTTATTTAATATTAAAGAATAAACAAAGTGAGAAAAAGTATACAGATTGTTATCAAATCTTTATAATTGAAAATTATTCATAGCTATATATATTTTAATCACATTAGGTAATTCCGTATGTTTTATTTAAGGAAAGCCTGTGAAACAATAAATACAACTATATAGCCTATGATATATTAAACTATACTATAAATATAATGCGACCAAAATATTAGACTAAGGTTAATAAAATCGCCTATAAAGCTGCCACGTCAGACAATTAAGAACATAATAAACTGCCACATAGGATGGGGTGTATTTTTAATTAATACAAAATTGAGGTTCATATTTTTTAAAGTCTTCCCTTTTAATATATAGGGGATTTACGGTATCAACTATCATTCCCAATTGTTTCAACACTTTTTTATCTTTTTTTTTGGTTCTCAGATGGATTAGTTCAAGTCTAAACGAACAGATAATGCGACAATATATCCATTTTTCTGTGCACATTTATATAGTTCTTTTTTGGTTCTTATTGGGGTATGAAGACATCATATACATGTATATAGTTTGCATCACACACATAAAAGGAGACAGAAATATGGAATAATTAGCTCATAAAGACAAATTAGGAACGAGGAAACTAACATACAAACCTGACTAAAGACATGCAACCTTTCTCACGATCGATATATGGGGAAGCCAATAAAGCACTAATAAAATTTGAGCATCTTATCAACCCTTTCCATTTTTCATTTCACATGTATCAAGCATTTTTTGAAACACATGCATCAAGCATTTAGAATGCTTATATTGTGATTTCCAATACCACAAAACGTAAAAATATTGTTAAATGAAAATTTAAAATTGTACATGTACATATATATATGTATGAAGAAAATAGCGAAGGCTAAGAAATAAATATAAATTGGTAAAGGTGGAACATAGTTATTACTTATCAGGGAGTCGCTGGGGGATCATGATGACGATTCATTTTTTACACCATCAACATCAATCACAATTCTTCAAAAAGACAGGAAGAAAGAAAGAGAAGAAGAGTCTTCTTCAGAAAAGCAGCATCTGATTCCCTACATGTCGGTCTCTACCTCGATTTTTTTTTAATCTGTTTATGCTGATCTCAGAAAGAAGAAATTTTAAACATTACCATCTCTTTGTGTCTCTCGATTCTTGCTTTCACATTTTTCACGCGTCTCAATAGCACAGAATAATGACCAAAACTTGCGTTGCCTTTTGCTTTTCTCCATGCATAAAATCTCCTTTTTGTCCTTCTAAGTTCCCCCTTATTACCACACATTGCCACCTTTGTTCTTGTTGAAAGTGGTCATACTCATTAGTCCTTTTAATTTACTACTCCCTCTGTTTCAAAATAGATGAAGTTTTAGGATTGTGCACGATTATTAAGAAACTTGTTTTTAATCTAAAAAGTATCATTAGAATATAAATTAAAAAAATTTCAACCAATCACAAAATAGATTACATTTTATCATTGGTTACACAGTTTTTAATAAATTTAAAAAGTACATTGATATACTAAAACATCAACTATTTTGAAACATCAAAAACTCCCTAAAACATCATCTATTTAGAAACGGAGGGAGTATTCAATAGGACCACCTCGTGATTTGTATTCATTCAATTATCCAAAGCAGATCGTCGTCAGTTGAGTGATTTTATATTCTGATCAACGACTTGATGATTGCTGCTAAAGCTGCCAACTATTAATTTAAGATCAATACACACTACAAGAAAACATTACACATTTTGACCATTTTTCTGACCAACCAAAATGGTCAAAAATAATTGTGACCATACTCTCACCAATTTGTGATCAATACGAAAAATGGTTAAAAAATGGTCAAAATTTATTAACCAAAATATATAGTCAAAAAGTGGTCAGAAAATATATTATATTTTGACCACATTTCTGACCACTCGAAATGGTCAAAAATAGTTATGACCAAATTCTAACCATTCTGTGATGAATAAAAAATATGGTCAGAAAATGGTTAGAACTTTTTAACCGAAAATATAGTCAAAAGGTGGTCAGAAAATTTTGACCATATTCTTACCATTTTCTGAGGATATATGTAGTTTAACCTAGATCTTAAATCTATGTTTCTCTTGGTTGAAAGACCTCCTCATTCCTTTTTTATTTCTCTGTTTTTTTTTTTAATTTTCTTCTTTGCTAGTTCATCATCATAACCTCTCTTTCTTTTATTGCAGGTCCGGTGGAAATGCTTCAGTGTTACTGCTTTCATCGTTATCCTTCATCTACCCTTTTTAAGGTGAGATCCATATTTTGTGTTTAAAGAACTGTTATTTAGTATCATACTTTGTAAAATGAGTATAGAACTGAACCTGATTGATATACCTAAATCTGGATTAAAGATGTTTGATTTTTGTTTTTTTTTTTGTTTTATAGTTTTTCAATTGTTCTAATTTATGTTATCATTTTTGTCAAAACACAACTAAAGCAGTTCAGTTTATTGAGACCATGGAGAAAACGAAGACTAAGAAGAACAAAGAAAAACTAAGAAGAACAGAGGAATCGATTGACATGGCACTCCATTTTGTTTCTACTATTGCTTTTTAATATATGTATTCTTTTTCTTTTAGAACACTTGTTCTCATGTTGCTAAATTTTATTTTCTTCTGTCAAATAAACTAACATTTATTTCATATTTATTTGATTTTCAGTACTTTTTACTATTTGATGTTATTATTATAATTATTTAATTTAAACAATTACTCTGGTAAACGATTAACTAGTAATCAAAAAAATTAACACAAGGAGTGGTCAGAAACCCATCAGTAAATGGATAACTATTTTTGACCATTTTCTGACGTTTGTTTTTGACGACATTCCTGACCTTTTAATATGGTCAAAATTTTGTGACCACTTTCTGATCATTGTGAATTTCTGACGGAGCTTTTTTGACGATCGTATATGGTCACAAAGTGGTCAAAATATGGTGTTTCTGACTACTTTCTAATGAAATTAAAGGTCAGAAACTGAACTATTTCTTGTAGTGACAGTACAGTTACAAGGTCGTTTCTAGAAAGAAACAAGGGTTAATTTGCCAAATTACGGAAATAAAATTAAAAATATAGTTACAAAGTTGCGTTGTAACAAACACCTCGACCGCGTCTCAAAGAGATCACCGTGTATAAGCTCCAGTGCACGAGACACATGATATGTCATAGCAGCCAGAAATGGCTGTCTTGTTTGCTTTGCACGCAAACATGATTCACATATTTCCTTCTGGACTTTTTGCTCGGTAATTCCAGAGACAAGTTCTTTCTCTATCATTGTTTTCATAGTATCGACCCTTAGGTGGCATAACCGTGCATGCCAACTTGAATGATCACTCTGAGATCGAAGTTGCAGGCACTTCGGTTCTTCTATATCCATTGTAACTTTATATTATTGATTCCTTGGTCTAGATGCCTTCACGATCAGGTTGTTTGTAATGAAGTAAGGTGGTTTTCTCTCATCCTCACATCACATACCAATTATGTGGCTTGGCTGAGGGTTATGATGTTACTCTTGAAATCTGGTATGTAATAGACATCCACAAGAATTTTATTTTCTCCGTCTTGATTGATAAATATAATTGACTCCTTCCCTTTGATGTCTATTCTTGAATCATCTCCAAAACGTACTTTGACACTAACCGTGTTGTCGTTGACTTTGAAGTAGTTTCGGTTTCCAGTCATGTGGTTACTTGCTCCATTATCTAAATACCATATCTGATCACCATCAGTACTGGAATCAAACTCTTTGGGTTTCATGTTTCTTTCTTTGAGATAAACAATCTCATGCATCACGAGTCCATCAGCTTAAAAATATAGTACTCCGCTATCCCAATATGACCTTCCGCGGCCTCTTCCTCTTCCATAGTAACGAACACCTCGACCGCGTCTTCTATACTCTCCATGACAGTTGCGTTGTCTTTGTGGTTATGTATTGGTATACATAAGTTTGTTTTGACTCTCCTGCGTATCTTCTTCTTCCTCGGTTATACGCTCTTCGTATGTTTTCAAGCGACCTATGACATCTTTGAAACTCGTGGTCTTTAAGTCCAGTAGTTGTTCGAGAGAATCAACCATGTGTATGAATTTCTTGCGTGGTTGACTTCCCAAGAGTTTCTTCACGAGCTTAGATTCTTCTATGCTCTCACCTAACGCAGCCGCTTTTGATGCTATCTCTGATATTTTTCCCACAAAGTCATCTATTTTACCAGTTCCTTTTATCTTCATCCGATCAAATTCAGTCATCAGTGTTTGGAGTCGCTCTTCTCGAACCCTATTTGCACCTACATGACGAGCTTTTATCGCATCCCACACATTCTTTGCGGAATCGAGATTCCCAACTCGTAAGGTCAATGTTTCTGGGATGGATTGGAATATAAGAGCGAGCCATATTATTCTTCTTTATTCCACTCGATTCCTCCTCGACCACTCCCCATACTTCATGAATTCTGAGTAGAATCTTCATCCGTGTCGCCCATACGGTGTAGTTAGTCTTGTTTAACATTGGACAATTGATCGTGGATGACCCTCCCTTCTTCTTGGTTGTCGTAATGGCTAAATCACTATCTTCTCTCGGTTCATTTCTCAACGGTTTTTTTGTTCTGATACCAAATATAAGCTCAATGTTTGTATAAGAACACAGTACAAAGAACTTTCTTTATTATCTTATGAAACTTTCTTAAAACTTAAGCACTCACACGTTCTCTCAAAACTCTTAATCAATACAACCTTCTTACATTTTATTATATAGATATAATATTTCCTAATCTCATTAGGAAACTAACTATTCTAATCCTAACTCACTTAGAATTGGTATAACTTAGACTCCAAATTAACCTCATGTTTATCTCTAACATGTATAACACTGAGGAGGTAGATATTACTGAAAGAATGCTTGATATTTTTTTCTCTCTCGTCGTCTCCTTCTCATCACTTAAGAGCATTTCCAACCCTATGATATAATTGCATCTATATTCTATAATAGAGTAAAATCTATTCCAACCTATCTCTATTTCTCACTCTAAAAAATTGCTATTTTTATCTCTATATTTAGAAGAAAAATAGCATTCCTCTGTAATAGAGACATACTTTTTTTTTATTTGCAAAATAGTCCTTTAACTTTTTGTGATTATAATTAAAATACATGTTTATAGATAAATATAATTTTTTACATATTATAACACAGTTTTAGTTTTTATAATAATTTTTAAAATTTCAGATTATAAATAATCATAAATAAAAATACTATTAATTTATTCAAAATTGAAAAAATTAACAAATGAAATTTAACGTTTTATTTAACTAGAACTAAAATTAAAATTTAACTATTAAAAGTTTTACATATCTTTAACATATTAATAAAAATCTTTAAGTTCAACATAAATATTAATCAATACTTATTTCTCACTTTGAAATGCATTAACAAATTATTTATGTGAAAATATAGTAATATGGTTAGATAATGTCTATTTTATTTTATTTTATTATATATGATAGCTTTTTGTAATAATTTTTTTAGTTTAAATAATATTGCAAGTTTATGAAAATTAAAAGATTACATGAAGTTTGGCAAAAAGAAAAAAAAGATTACAAGATGGTCTGAGAGAGGAGATAGTTGACAATTGACATGACGGTATTTTTTCTATTAATTGTGCTGAACAGACTACCCAGATGGGCTTTAAACGTAAACAGAAAAAGAGAGTCCAACTAGGCCCATTTAGTTCACTCATCATCGGATGAGCGTCTTCCTGAATATTGTCTGGCTACTAACCATCTGAAGAAATGAGATCAAATGCAGCAGCAAAGAGATGATCTTGATAACAGCTCCCGTTTTCACTACTTGTTCTCACCTTCTCCTCCGCCATTCACATCTTCCTCCTCTTCGCCATGAATCAACTAGCAAAATTATCCGTTTCCGAAGCGTCTCCGCTGTCTCCTCCTCCTCCTCCTCTTCTTTGTTGCCGCCACCTCGTCCGGATAAGGCGTCGGAGTTGAGGGCTCTGTGGAAGCGATTCTGGAAAGTGGCGGCGCCTTTCTGGTATTCAGAGGATAAAGACCAGGCCAGGCTGCGTCTTGCGGCCGTCTTCGCTCTAACTCTGGCCACCACCGGCATCAGTGTCGGCTTCAATTTCCTCGGCCGTGATTTCTACAATGCTCTCTCCAGTACGTTTTGTCTTCTTCTTCTGTACTTTCCACTTGTCACTCTTAACGTTTCTTTCTTTCTTTGATTAATAAAAAAAAAATAAAAAAAAAGACAAGGACCAAGAGCAGTTCACCAAGCAGTTGCTTTATTACCTCTGTGCTTTTGCCGGCGGAATTCCGGTGAGCTGAAAACCCTTTTTTTTTTGTTTTTTACCTAAGAAAAGACCACCGCCCATATGATATGTTCCTTTTATTTTTTTTTGCAGTTCTTTGTGCTGAGAGATTATGCAAAAGAGACGCTATCACTGAGATGGAGGTCGTGGATGACCAAATACTACCTGCAACGTTATTTGAAAGATCAAACCTTCTACAAGATCCAGTCCCAATCCTTGATTGACAATCCTGATCAGCGCATTGTTGACGACCTTAGTTCCTTCACTTCCACAGCCTTGTCTTTCTCTCTCACCCTTTTCAGCGCCACCATCGACCTTATCTCTTTCAGCAACATCCTCTTCACCATCTACCCTCCTCTCTTTCTCGTTCTCTTCCTCTACTCCTTTGGTGGAACTGCCCTCAGTGTCTTTCTTGGCAAGGTATAACATACTTTCATTTTCAGATTATAACTCTCTCTCTCTCTCTCTTTGTTTTGGCTCTTGTCCTTTGAGTGACATTGATCCCCCTCTTCGATTCATTCAGGGATTAGTGAATCTCAACTTTCTGCAAGAGAAGAAAGAGGCCGACTTTCGTTACAGCCTTGTACGTGTGAGGGAAAATGCTGAATCTATTGCTTTCTACGGAGGCGAACCGAATGAAATGCAGCTTCTACTTCACCGTTTCAGAAGCGCCTTTGATAATTTAACTGTAAACTTACCCTTTTTTGTCTCTCTCTCTCATTATTCTCTTATCCCTACCTACCTTCCTCAATTCATTCTTTCACCACCTGCAGGAATTGCTGATCGCATCTAGAAACCTAGAGTTCTTCACTGATGGTTACCGCTACCTCATTCAGATTCTTCCAGCTGCTCTTGTTGCCCCAATGTTTTTCTCTGGCAAAATTGAGTTTGGTGTTATTAACCAGTCAGTCTCAGCATTCAATCATATCTTAGGAGACTTCTCTCTCGTTGTTTATCAGTTTCAAGCTATCAGCGCTTTTTCAGCTGTCATTGACCGACTAGGTACGTAGTCTAATTTTGCATCTCTCCGATCCTACTCTTCTACACTACTTGTTGCATACATTAATTAAACACAAGACTTCAGATAGATATATAACACACTACTTTGTGGCATCTCTAAAATTGGCCAGATGAAAAGATTAGAAAACTGTTCTCTATTCTGCTCAAAAGTGAGCCTTCATGACTTAGGGATTGTCCTTTTTTACGCATCTAACCACTTCTTACTACTCAGGTGAATTTGATGATCTCTTGGATAATAACATCACCAGAGATCCCTCTCACACCATGGACGAGATTGAGCTGACGTATCAGAGTTCTTTGCTAGATTCCAATGGTTCAGTCCAGTCTCGACAGAACCAAAAGCTTTTGGAGATCGAGGAGCTCACTCTTCAGACACCAACAAATGGAACCACATTAGTTCACAACTTAACTGCAGATATATATGACAAGGATCATCTACTGGTTAGTACTCACTTTTGAGACTGTTTCTGGTTTCAATCATTTGGACTGGTAGATGCTATATAAAATGGCATTTTTAACAGATAATGGGTCCTAGTGGGAGTGGTAAAACTTCTCTCCTAAGAGCAATGGCTGGTCTTTGGAGGTCAGGGAAAGGAAGAATCACCTTCTACCTCAATCCTCAAGATGATCTTACTCTGGAGAGCCAGGAAAATTCAGTGAAAACAAGAAGTTCGGGAGACGTATTATTCCTTCCACAAAGGCCTTATATGGTTCTAGGATCTCTGCGTCAGCAATTGCTTTATCCTACCTGGAGTACTACTGTGGAGCCAACACCTGGTGGCAGTAAAAAAGACGGTACTCCCTTTCAAAATTGTGACTTGTTAAACAAGTTATTTCACCTCTTGCATCTAAGTTTCAGTTTAAGCAACTGACTCAAAAATAATTTTGAGTCAAAAATAAATCGGAAACCATTTGAGCTTTTAAGCAAATGCATTGATTGTGTCAGGTGCCTCGGCTGTCATGGAAAAAGATGATGGAGTTGAAGAGGGTTATAAGCCGACAACAGATGATCTGATGCGGACTCTAGAAAATGTTCGTCTTGGACATATAGTGGATCGCTTTGGTGGTCTTGATTCGTTACATGAGTGGTCCAGTGTGCTCTCACTTGGAGAGCAGCAGCGCCTCGCCTTTGCGCGGTTATTGCTGTGTCAGCCAAAGCTAGCTCTCCTGGATGAATCCACTAGTGCTTTGGACGAAGCCAATGAGGTACTACTTGGTGCTTTCTCCTCCCATTTTCCCATTTAGTTAAGGATATCTAGCTAGTAACAGTGCCCATTCATTTTCTCCTGATGCCTAGGCACACCTCTACCAGCAAATCCAGTCAGCTGGGATTACTTACATAAGCATTGGCCACCGGCAGACGTTAACCAAGTTCCATAACAAGATCTTACACATCGCAACGGCAGATCCTAAAAGCATAGAACGCAACTGGAGAATAGAGGAAAATTCTTTGCACGGTCCATTGAATCAATAAGAGGTGCGGAGTGAAAGACGATCAAAACTTTATTTTTTAAAGAATCGTACGTGTAGATGATCGTAGAGGGCAGTAGTCCCTTTTTGTACATAAAAGTCTTGATTGACGTTGTTCACACAAAAGTCAAAAGTCAAAACCAAAGAAAGATGCAAAATAAATAGAAAACGAGTTTATACAGTTACGCATACACAACAATATCAAATTAAGCAAGCTCAAAAATATATAGGGCTTGTCTACTGCCTCCTGTTCTTCATTAATCTTACATCTGAGTGCTTGTCTACTGCCTCCTTTTCTGTTTCGGTTAATGGCTCTGTTGGTGGTTTTTTTCAGGAGTACAAAGGGAATCAGGCTGCATCTTGCCGCTGTCTTCGCTCTAACTCTGGCCACCACCGGCATCAGTGTCGGCTTCAATTTCCTCGGCCGTGATTTCTACAATGCTCTCTCCAGTACGTTTTGTCTTCTTCTTCTAACTCTCACTTGCTTTCCACTTTTATCTTCCTACTCTTTCACGTTTCTTTCTTTCTTTCTCTCTTTGATGAAAAAAGGAGAATGTTGAGGTAGCTTGGGACGCAAGCTATCCTATTCCTATTGATTTGTGGTTATCTAAAAGGATTAGGAATTATATGAATAGTTATGTCTAATAAGATTATGAGTTATATAGTCTTTGCCATTTATTTACGACGGTGTAATTCCATATATAAGGAAACTTTATGATTATGAAATAAGGTAATAAGAAGTTTTCCCACAAGTTTACAACATCTCTCTCTCGCGCTCATCGTTTCTTCAACTCTCGACTAACAAAAAGAAGGGGAAAACAAAAAAAAAACAAAAAAAAAACCAGAAAACCTAATGTATCTGAACAAATCGAATCCGAAGGCGGAGGCGGAGGAAGCTGAAACGGCAAAGATCGATCCTTCAGACCTTGAGGTTAGTGAATTTACAAGTTGTTGAAGTGTCTATCTGATCAAAATCTTTTCTAATTGATTTTTTTATTATTTTGTTTTTTGCTATTCGTTATCTTCAAACTTTGTTTGACAATGAATCAAAACTAAGAGATGATGTTTAACCTGTTCAATTTTTTTTTTTTTTTTTTTTTTAGTTTCAACAGCAGGATGGGAGAGATGGATCGAACTGGAAGGGATTTGAAAAGTTATCTTCGTCCGAAGATGAAACTAATAAGGCGATGATATTTCCTTTGTCCGTCGAAGATGAATCTAACGGGGAGGGGATAACGTATTTTAATATGTCCGAAGAAGCTGAATCGAATTGGGAGGAAACTGAAAAGGAGGCGCTAGTGTCTTTGTCCGAAGCTGCCAAAAAGATCGTTCCCTCACATTTTGCGGCTTTCATCGACGAAATAAAGGTAAAAGTTAAATGGTTTTGTTGTGTAATCCAACCCAACCCAACCAGAATCATATTTCAATTTTGGTCTTTTTTGTTTGTTAACAGCTTGTGCCGCAGACTGACTTATTGAGGGTTAACGTTTACCTTAATAAAGCATTTTCCCAAGTATCGTCATTACCATGGTTTAACATGTTAAAGAAATCTCCTTTGTCCCATGTGAGTTTTTTACCTTTAAAAAAAAAAAAATCTTAATTAGTCTACGTTAATGTTAGATTCCTGAAGCTGATGATATCTTGCTTAACAGGTTCCCTTTTCTCATATTCCCAAGTCTGTCTTCGAAACAGCAGTGGAGTGTTGTATCAACAAACTTCCATTTTATACACACTGGAATTTCGTAATGTGGGCACTTGATCGCCTTCTCATTGATTGGGCAGCACATGCCAGAGGCGAAGAACAACCTCTTACCCAATATCAGGTAAATCTTTTTGTATTTGTCTTATTCCATTATTATTTTATCTTGTACTTATAAGTTAGTGTCTGGTAAAACATTAATTAGGTGGCGACATTGGTTGAGTTAGCCATGGTATTGCGTGCTTCACCTGATTCTTTGACTTGTCTTTTGCCGATGCTGAGGGGGAGACCTATGTATCATGGCCAAGACAAGCTTCCGCTTATAGTTTGGATGATGGTTCAGGCCTTCCAATCTGATTTACCTTCTGCCTTGTATTCATGGGCGCATAACTTGCTGCCACTAGTTGTTAATAACGATGAGTGCTACAGCTCTCAGTCAATTCATCTCATCCTTCAGTTTGTTGAGAAGTGAGTCCACTTTTAATATTCCCTCCCTCCCTCCCTCCCTCCCTCCCTCCCTCCCTCCCTCCCTCCCTCCCTCCCTCCCTCCCTCCCTCCCTCCCTCCCTCCCTCCCTCCCTCCCTCCCTCCCTCCCTCCCTCCCTCCCTCCCTCCCTCCCTCCCTCCCTCCCTCCCTCCCTCCCTCCCTCCCTCCCTCCCTCCCTCCCTCCCTCCCTCCCTCTGCTTCTATGTCTAAAATCTTGTTTTCTTCTTTTAATCAGGATTTTGTCCTCCAATCCGAAGGCTCGGGTTCTACTCCTCCTAAACAAAAATGTTAGGAATGGAGAGGTGCTGATTCCACCTCCTTCGTTTGAGACGTTGGTGCGGCTTACATTCCCTCCTCCATCCGCTAGAGTAGAGGGGGCAACAGAGAGGTTTGAGGCAATTTATCCCTTGTTGAAGGAAGTAGCCCTTGCACCAGGAAGTTGCGCACTGCAACATAATATATTCACTTTTTCCTTGAAATTAGCTGGTGGACAAGGTATTGGCGCTAACTAACGAAACACCACCTTGCTTCCCTATTGAATCCAATTAAATTTACCCTTGCTTTTTCTGTTTTACAGGAAATCCTGCTCTAGCCAATGAAGCTACAGCAATCGCCATCAGTGTTTTGACACAAAACGTTGACTGCTTTACGCAATGGGAGATTCTCTACAAGGAGAATCTTGAAGCTAGCGTTCTTCTTCTTAAAAAGCTTGTAGACGAATGGAAGGATCATTGCCTCAAACTATCACCATGCTCGGATGATGCTCGCACTGTCAAGCATGCTATGTATAGCTTCAGGATGGAGGTAATTATGCCTCCCTTAGAATCTTCTAAGCTACTATTATCATCTCTGACCTCACCTGCTCCAATATTATTATTTATTTGTCTGTAGAACGAAAAAGCCATCACTGAAGGAGTAGCCAATCTCTCTCTTTACAAAGAAGCTGACAAGTCGTGCAAACTGATCTTGAGGAGACTACTCTCCCGTGGAAGTGGTGGCCTCGGAATAGGATCCTTAACCGCTATGTTTATAGCCGCTGCAGGAGGTATTGTTGGAGCCGCGCTTACTCTGTATATATCTTGCAAGTAGCATATAATGAATGGGTTCTCGCTGATGTTGAGGAGTGTGGTGTATACAAGTCCTCTCTTAAAAGAGACTTATCAGCATATTTAACGACTTGTTTGATCTAAATGTATTATTGTGTTTTTTTTTTCTTTTTGTTCTGTGAAAAATAGATAGGAAAAAGGTAGAGGATTTCGCACTAAAGCACTAATAGATTTTGGTATATTTTTTGTTAGAAAATTATTTTACGTAATAAAAATTATGATTTTTCATAAATTATATATTTTAGTTTTTTATGAAATTTATCTTAAATTTACTTATCTGACTTATTTTTTTTTATATTTTCAATATGACTAAATTTTAGAATATTTTAAATAATTCTAACCCGTAATATTATTTTATTTATTTAAACCGAAGTTAAACTTATTTTATACTGATTTTTTTAATTTAAATAAAATATTATATATCTTCAGCACTCTTGTATTGAAAAATTCATTTGTGCGTTTCAAAACATTTTCTATAATTTTATTAAATTTAGGTTATGTGATTTAGTTTTTATTTTAAATAAAACTATTTTTAAGGAGTTGAGATAATTCATACCCGTATTATAATTTTATTGATTTAATCATTTGTTATTTCAACTTGATTTTATTTTGAGGTTTCATTTAATAAATGTTTTCAAATAACTAATAATGTGAACTATTTTTTGGAAAGATATGGTGCAAACATTTAGGAAACAAATTTTCAAAAGGCTAAGAAGTGAATTATATTAAATACTATTTAATGTAATTGTAAAATAATGACTTTTGATTGGTTGCAAATAATGCGGGGAAAAAATATAGGCAATGTCTGTAACTACTTAGAAAGTTTAGGGACATATTCATAAACAGTCATCTGCTTTAATAGTATACTAAATTTTGACCCGCCCTAAAAAAGGGCGGGTATATTTTTTTTTGGAAAATTATTTTACTCAACAAAATTATGATTTTTGATAAATTATATATTTAAACTTTTTATGAAATTTATCTTAAATTTACTTATATGACTTATTTTTGTTATTTTAAATATGACAAAATTTTTGAAGACTCTAAATAATTCTAACCCGTAATATGATTTTATTTATTTAAACCGAAGTTAAACTTATTTTACACTATTTTTTTAATTTAAATAAAATATTATATATCTTCAACACTCTTGTATTGAAAATTCATTTCTGCGTTTCAAAACATTTTCTATAATTTTATTAAATTTAGTTTATGTGATTTAGTTTTTATTTTAAATAAAACTATTTTAAGTGGTTAAGATAATTCAGACCCTTATTATTATTTTGTTGATTTAATCATTTGTTATTACTTGATTTTATTTTGAGGTTTCATTTAATAAATGTTTTCAAATAATTACTAATGTGAAAGATTTTTTGGAAAGATAATTAATATTAACTTTTTATGAAATTTATCTTAAATTTACTTATATGACTTATTTTTGTTATTTTCAATATGACTAAATTTTAGAAGACTCTAATTAATTCTAACCCGTAATATGATTTTATTTATTTAAACCGAAGTAAAACTTATTTTACACTGATTTTTTTAATTTAAATAAAATATTTTATATCTTCAACACTTTTGTATTGAAAAATTCATTTGTGCGTTTCAAAATATTTTCTATAATTTTATTAAATTTAGTTTATGTGATTTAGTTTTTATTTTAAATGAAACTATTTTTAAGGAGTTAAAATAATTCAGACCCGTGTTATGATTTTGTTTATTTAATTATTTGTTATTTTAACTTGATTTTATTTTGCGGTTTCATTTAATAAATGCTTTCAAATAATTAATAATGTCAAAGAGTTTTTTGGAAAGATAATTAATCTTAACTTTTTATGAAATTTATCTTAAATTTACTTATATGACTTATTTTTGTTATTTTCAATATGACTAAATTTTAGAAGACTCTAAATAATTCTAATCTGTAATATGATTTTGTTTATTTAAAACAGAATTTAAACTTATTTTAGACTGATTTTTTTTTAATTTAAATAAAATATTTTATATCGTCAACACTCTTGTATTGAAAAATTCATTTGTGCGTTTCAAAATATTTTCTATAATTTTATTAAATTTAGTTTATGTGATTTATTTTATGTTAAATGAAACTATTTTTAAGGAGTTAAGATAATTCAGACCCGTATTATTATTTTGTTGATTTAATCATTTGTTATTTCAATTTGATTTTATTTTGAGGTTTGATTTAATAAATACTTTCAAATAATTAATAATGTGAAAGATTTTTTGGAAAGATAATATTTTTGATAAATTATATATTTTAAATTTTATGAAATTTAGCTTAAATTTACTTATGTGACTTATTTTTTTATTTTAAATATGAATAAATTTTTGAAGACTCTAAATAATTTTAACCCTCAATATGATTTTATTTATTTGAACCGAAGCTAAATTTATTTTACACTGATTTTTTTCATTTAAATAAAATATTTTATATTTTCAACACTCTTGTATTGAAAAATTCATTTGTGCGTTTGAAACATTTTCTATAATTTTATTAAATTTAGTTTATGTGATTTAGTTTTTATTTTAAATGAAACAATTTTTTAATGAGTTAAGATAATTCAGACCCATATTATGATTTTGTTGATTTAATCATTTGTTATTTCAACTTGATTTTATTTTGAGGTTTCATTTAATAAATGCTTTCAAATAATTAATAATGTGAAAGATTTTTTGGAAAGATATGGTGTAAACATTTAGGAAACAAAATTTTCAAAAATGCTAAGAACTGAATTATATTAAATACTCTTTAATGTAATTGCGAAATAATGACTTTTGATTGGTTGTAAATAGTGCTGGGAAAAAAATACAGACAACTTTTGTAATTACTTAGAAATTTGAGAGTCATATTCATAAACAATTATCTGCTTTAATAGTATAGATGCACCAAAAGTACATTATCAGGGTCAAGAGAACCCACCCCTTCTTGAACATCGATAGGGTAAAACTTGAATCAGACTCGAGCAAAGAGACCAAGAAGTTTAGTTGCACAAAGGCAATGGATATGGGTGTGTTCTGAGAACATGTTTTTCATTCATTAAGTATACCACAAGGTACATAAACGAGAATTGATAACTTCAGGATGGAGGTAATAATACCTCTCTTTGAGTCCTCCAAGCTCCTTTGTCCGACGTGAGTTTACCTTTGCTTGTTTTACTAGAAATCCTGCTCTAGCCAATGAAGCTACAGCTATAGCCATCAGTGTTTTGACACAAAACGTTGATTGCTTTAAGCAATGGAATGTTCTATACAAGGAGAATCTCGACGCTACCGTTGCTCTTCTTAAAAAGCTTGTAGACGAATGGGAGGATCATAACCGAGTGATACTCTCACTGTCAATCGAACTATGAATAGCTTCAGGGTAAAGGTATTAATGCCTCCCTTAGAATCTTCTAAGTTACTATTAACTAATTATAGTCTCTGACCAAGAGGTGGTGTAGTTGCACAAAGGCAATGGATTTGAGCTTGTTCTGAGAACATGTTTTAAGTAAGACCACAAGGTACATAAATGAAACAATAGTTGAAAATAAAAATATGTACTTAGGTCCAAAATAGGGTTCTCCTAAAGCTTCTTCAGCCTGAGCTTTGTGGTAGTACTCAAATTCTTCTCAACTAAATCACTAACCTTCGAGAAAAGCAGATTTGAAATCCGGAGCTATCGGGAAGTGCACATAGATGATGTGGTACACTTCCCCCAACAATTTCAGGAAATACTCAAGTACTGATTCTTGAGATAGTCCCACGAATCCCTAAAACATCATCAATACATAGTTAATACATGCTATCCTTTGCTTTGGTAAATATGTTTACATATACAAACCTGGATATCTTTGCTTTGATCGTACTGCTAAAGGTGTTTCTCAAAAGCCGTACCAAGTCCGCAACAGTATTGTTATTGGCTATTTTGGGTCTGAAAGCCATGTTAGTTTGAGATACCAATCTCTGGACGGCCCCACAACCCTGGCTGGACTCTTCCATAAGTCCGACTGTAACTTTGTAGAGTGAGTAGAAGAACTTGCTGCTGCAAGGAGACGACTAGCCACGAGATATAACCGCGCCTTCTTCCCAGATTACCGCAGTTTCTGGGGGATTTTAATCAAGATTTTTTTATAAAGATTTCTGTTGTTATGATCCTTTCCTATAGGTGGCCGACTTCCTTTTTCCCTATGTCTTTGGTTTTCCTTTTACTCGTTGGTTTAGGTTTTTCTTTTATCTATTTGTAATTCCACTATATATAAGAGTTCCTTATCTTTATGAACAAGATAACTTTTTCACTATATAACCAACGAAAAAAAACCCAGAAAACCTAATGGATCAAGCTGAAACGGCAAAGATCGATCCTTCAGACCTTGAGGTTAGTGAATTTAGAAGTTGTAGAAGTGTCTATCTGATCAAAATCTTTTCTAATTGATTTTTTTTTTCTTTTGCTATTCGTTATGTTCAAACTTTGTTTGATAATGAATCAAAACTAAGAGATGATGTTTAACATGTTGAATTTTTTTTTTTATTATTTTTTTTTGGTTTCAACAGCAGGATGTGAGAGATGTATCGAACTGGAAGGGACTTGAAACGTCTGAAGATGAAACTAACGGGGAGGAAACCGAAAAGTCGATATTGTCTTTGTCCGAAGCTGCCAAAAAGATCGATCCCTCACCTCTTGCGTCTTTTCTCAAAGAAGTATTGGTAAGTGAAACTCGGATTGATATGTTTGTTTAAATTCAGAAATCGAATTTTAAATTCTGGTTTGTTTGTTTGTTAGGACGAGGATTGGTATCAACCTGCGAAGCAGATGATAAAATTAATCCATTACTATGGGATTCAACTTTCCCTAGTACCCTCCTTTCAATGGGTCAAGATGTTCGAGGAGTATCCTTTATCCAAGCTGATTCATGTGAGGAGCTTTTGTGAATCATCTAAAAGTCTTCTCAAGTGGTTGGTTAGCTGATGATATCTTTTTTTTTTTGCTAGGTTCCGTTATCTCTTATTCCTATGCCTGTCTACGAAAAATCAATCGATTTCATCAACACGCTTCCATTCCATATACTACCCGCCGCTGTACTATGGGCCTCTGATCTCATTCTCACTGAATGGCCAGGAGTTGTCAAAATTGAACAACTTAATTCTGACGAATCAAAGGTTCAATTTTTTGAATTCGTGTGTTTTATTCAGTTTTGAACTTTTGTTTGATTCAATTTAATTAAAAAAGACCTAAAGTTAGAGATTTATCAATTGGTAATGTTGCTCCAATACTCTTCTTGACTCCAATGTTTTGTTTTTTCTAACTTGTAGGTGGCAGCATTTGTTGTATTAGCCATGGTGTTGCGTACTAAACCTGATGCCTTGACTGATGTTTTGCCAAATCTGAGGGAGACCCCTACATATCAAGGTCACGACAAGCTTCCGGTTATAATTTGGATGATTGCTCAGGTTAAATTCTGACTAAAAAATAAATTTATATGTTTTGTTCAAATTTCTCAATTTTTATTTAAAATGGTGACAGGCCTCCCAAGGTGATTTATCTGCTGGCTTGTATTCATGGGTGCGTAACTTGCTGCCACTAGTCTCTAATAACAAGTGCTACAGCTCTCAGTCAATTCATCTCATCCTCCAATCTGTTGAGATGTGAGTCCACTTTTAATATTCTCTCCCTCCCTCCCTCCCTCCCTCCTCTGCTTGTATGTCTAAAATCTTGTTTTCTTCTTTTAATCAGGATTTTGTCCTCCAATCCGAAGGCTCGGGTTCTACTCCTCCTAAACAAAAATGTTAGGAATGGAGAGGTGCTGATTCCACCTCCTTCGTTTGAGACGTTGGTGCGGCTTACATTCCCTCCTCCATCCGCTAGAGTAGAGGGGGCAACAGAGAGGTTTGAGGCAATTTATCCCTTGTTGAAGGAAGTAGCCCTTGCACCAGGAAGTTGCGCACTGCAACATAATATATTCACTTTTTCCTTGAAATTAGCTGGTGGACAAGGTATTGGCGCTAACTAACGAAACACCACCTTGCTTCCCTATTGAATCCAATTAAATTTACCCTTGCTTTTTCTGTTTTACAGGAAATCCTGCTCTAGCCAATGAAGCTACAGCAATCGCCATCAGTGTTTTGACACAAAACGTTGACTGCTTTACGCAATGGGAGATTCTCTACAAGGAGAATCTTGAAGCTAGCGTTCTTCTTCTTAAAAAGCTTGTAGACGAATGGAAGGATCATTGCCTCAAACTATCACCATGCTCGGATGATGCTCGCACTGTCAAGCATGCTATGTATAGCTTCAGGATGGAGGTAATTATGCCTCCCTTAGAATCTTCTAAGCTACTATTATCATCTCTGACCTCACCTGCTCCAATATTATTATTTATTTGTCTGTAGAACGAAAAAGCCATCACTGAAGGAGTAGCCAATCTCTCTCTTTACAAAGAAGCTGACAAGTCGTGCAAACTGATCTTGAGGAGACTACTCTCCCGTGGAAGTGGTGGCCTCGGAATAGGATCCTTAACCGCTATGTTTATAGCCGCTGCAGGAGGTATTGTTGGAGCCGCGCTTACTCTGTATATATCTTGCAAGTAGCATATAATGAATGGGTTCTCGCTGATGTTGAGGAGTGTGGTGTATACAAGTCCTCTCTTAAAAGAGACTTATCAGCATATTTAACGACTTGTTTGATCTAAATGCATTATTACTTTTTAAAGCTATTGTGTTTTTTTTTTTTTGTTCTGTGAAAAATAGATAGGAAAAAGGTAGAGGATTTCGCACTAAACTCATAGCTCTTAATTATGCATGCACCAAAAGTACATTATCAGGGTCAAGAGAACCCACCCCTTCTTGATCATCGATAGGGTAAAACTTGAATCAATCAGACTCGAGCAAAGAGGTAAAACTTGAATCATCTTGATCATCGATAGGGTAAAACTTGAATCAGACTCGAGCAAAGAGACCAAGAAGTTTAGTTGCACAAAGGCAATGGATATGGGTGTGTTCTGAGAACATGTTTTTCATTCATTAAGTATGCCACAAGGTAATTGACAAAAAAGTATGCCACAAGGTACATAAACGAGAAGAATTGATACTTCAGGATGGAGGTAATAATACCTCTCTTAGAATCTTCTAAGCTCCTTTGTCCGACGTTAGTTTACCTTTGCTTGTTTTACTAGAAATCCTGCTATAGCCAATGAAGCTACAGCTATCGCCATCAGTGTTTTGACAATTTTACATAATTACTAGTGGTATTCCCACCGGTTAGTATATTTTATTTTTAAATGAATTTACAGTTTAGTTTAAGATTTTAGTAAAAAAATGTTCAAATATGAAGATGAAAATATATTGAAAGATGAAAAAGAATGTAACCTAAATGATTCTTCAATAAAGAAGCAATTATAATTAAGCTTCAACTTAATTCTTACATTACTCTTTTTATTAGTCTAATGTTTAAGTTATCACAATTCGTATAAAAGAATGTTAGTGGTTGACGTTTTAGCTACGTTAATATTCAAATTCACAACCCACACAAATTATAGAATAACAAAAACGTTTTTATATGGACACAAATTGTAGTACACACTACAAGATCATACAAGATCATCGCAAAGGTGCTCACAACCGCCTCCAGCGTATACTCCAAACCATCATCTCAAGGAACCAATCAGCTTTCGTAAAGGGCCGAGCTATTTCTGATAATGTGCTAATTACACATGAAGTCCTCCACTACCTCCAAACCTCTGGAGCTCAAGTTCGTTGCTCAATGGCGGTGAAAACTGACATGAGTAAGGCTTATGACCGAATCAAATGGAGCTTCTTGGATATAGTTCTTGGGAGACTCGATTTCCACCCTGCTTGGATCTCATGGATCATGGAGTGTACCCGGACAGTCTCGTACTCCTTCTTGGTAAATGGAGCGGCACAAGGGAAGGTAATCCCGTCTAGGGGGATTCGCCAAGGAGATCCTTCTCACCTACCTCTTCATTCTTTGTACTGAAGTCCTATCGGAGCTGTGCTCCAAAGCAATGCAAGATGGAAGTCTGGCTGGCGTCAAGGTTGCACGAAGATGCCCACCCGTAAATCACCTATTATTCGCCGGTGACACCATGTTCTTTACCAAGACAAGTGTCGCCTGCTGTAGTGCATTGAAACGGGTTTTAACCAAATATGAGGAGGCGCCAGGGCAATGTATAAACCTTTGCAAATCGGCTATAACCTTCTCTGCAAAAATACCAAGTGAGGTTAAAACCCGGGTAAAGAACTTCCTCAACATCCAGAACGAGGGGGGAGTGGGTAAGTACTTAGGACTGCCCGAGCATTTTGGGAGGAATAAATGAGATATCTTTGCAAATCTCATCGATAGGATCAAACAGAAGTCGATAAGCTGGTCTACTAGATACCTATCGAGCGCTGGGAAACAGGTGCTCCTACAAGCAGTATTGGCAGCTCTCCCTACATACACAATGTCGTGTTTCAAACTCCCTCGCTCCATCTGCAAACAGATCTAAAGTGTTCTAACTCGTTTTTGGTGGGATGCAAAACCAGAGATCAGAAAACTTTGCTGGGTTTCATGGACGAGGTTGACACGACCAAAAAGTGCTGGAGGCTTAGGTTTTAGAGAGATCGAACAGTTTAATGATGCGCTGCTTGCGAAACTCGCATGGAGGATCTTTAAGGAACCGCAGTCTCTCCTTTCCCAGATCCTGTTGGGAAAATATTGCAACAAATCATTATTCCTAGATTGTATTGCTCCCACCTCTGCCTCACATGGATGGCGTGGAATCCTTGCGGGTAGAGAAGTGTTAAAACAAGGACTCGATTGGATAGTTGGTAACGGCAAAGAGATACGAGTCTGGGCTCAACCATGGCTAGACCTAAATGGACCAACATCTCCCATTGGCCCTCCCACACAAGCAAACATTAATGGAATTAGATTAGTGGAATTAGTATTAAAAGTCTTTATTATCTAGAGAAACGAAGACAACAGAGGTTCTAAACTCTTTAAACATCATCTTATGTTCTGGCAAACTGGTCATAACTCCTGATTTCCGTGGCCATCTTCTTGTACCTTTTTTTGAGCAGCTCTATCTTTTTGTACCTAACTATACAATAAACTGCATTAACATAGTCTTCATATTCACCAAAAAATACAATCCAGCAAATATGGTGGTTTTGAATTTTGATACATACAATTAAATACAATGTCCTCACGAAGGTGGGCGTAGAGTTTGTTCTTAGCGCAAGTGACTGTGATCAGACTATGCTTCCGTACTCCATCAACCTCATACAAATTCTTAACCAAATTCTACCGAAAATTACTCTAAGAGAATCACATCTCGAAGCCGATAACCATATGCTGTGTGGATCCCCAATTAAAAAAAATGTATTTGCATAAATCTATCAATCAATCGGCTATATTCTTTCCTTGAGGTAGTAGTAACATTGCGATACCGATAAAGATGGTTTAATAATACATGTACTTACGCGAATCTAACAAATCAAAGATGATAAAAACGCAGATCAATTACCGCAAAAGGATTAACCTCGACGCCGTCGTCAAAGGAAGCAGCAACTGTTAATACAGTGGAAGAAGAAGAATGATCAGAGTGTTCGGGAACTGACTTGTTGAAGCGCTTGAGACGAGTCTCTTCCATCTGAAGCATGGACTTAGCAGTAGCAAAACTCGGGAAGGGATCTCTGTGCTCTTCTGGACGACGTTGATGATGTTGTCAAATTTTTCATTTAGACCATTGAGAAGATAAGTGACAAAGCGTGCGATCCGATATGGGAGCATCAACATTAGCAAGGCGGTCAGACAGAGACTTGAGTTTCTGGGAGTATGCTTCAATTGAGAGATCGCCAATCTCAGTTATGCGTAACTTGTTGTCAAGGTGAATTGCACGAGCTTCTTTGTTGTTGCGAAACTTGTTTTCAATCCTAAAACAAATGTCTCGAGCGGTTCCCCCGTCTCAAAAGAACTCTTGAAAAGATCAGGTGCCAGATTTCCATAGATCCATAGTTTTACTAACCCATCACGTTTGTACCATTAAGCATCATCGTCACCAGTGGGAAGAGAGGAACCGTCGATGTGGCCAGCGACATCAAAGGTGAGACAATGTGTGGAGAAAAGCTCGTGCCAGGCGTCGTAATTATGATCATCAAGGTCCAGTATCAGTGGAATGTGAGACTTGATTTTTGTTATGCCAAAAGCGCGTTCAATGTTTGCAGGAGCAGCCATTGATGATCGAAAGAGGAAGAAGAAAAACAGAGGTTTTGGAGATAAGAAGGAAAGATTTAGAAAGAGATCGGTTCAGGAGCAACTTGCTCTGTAACCATGAAAGATTATGAAATTCCCTTGAGGAATCTCTTCTCATTACAAGTGGTTACAGATATTTCGGGGGTATATACATTTGACGTAGTCTATCTTATGAATATACAAAGGAATATTCTTAAACTGCTAATATAGACATTGCACCACCGTACTCGGCAGATCCAATCTACAGAAGAAGAAAGGGTGATCTGACGCGTTTCCTTTTCTTTTTAATTTTTCTCTCCTAAGTGTCTTAAGAACGTGTTTGGCGTGTCAGAGAAACTCACTCCCAAGCCGATTTACTAAACAATATCATTGATAAAAAATTATAAAATTTTATATCAATTTTTAATTTTTGACAATGATTATAGAAAAAAAAAACAGGGTAAACAAAATTTAAAATTAAGAATAAAGTAACAACAAAAACCAACAAGAGATGGTCACAGTCAACAATACCCAACATGTAGAAACATCGATTCCAAACTTTATTCTTGAACATTTATGCTGTTGCCACATATCATTAAATCTTGATCCTCATCGTCGTTGCCGCGAGTATCACCAATCAAGACCATCCTCAAATGGGGGTAGAACCTACAACTTGTCCGAAGACTATCAGAAACACGAGACTACTTCAAACAACAAGTTACAGCTAGCGGCATGGGAGCTTATGCGGGCAGTAATAGAAGCCTCCTCCAAGGACATCCTTAAGATAAGATAGCTTCGAGAATCATCTTCCACAGATGCAACAAAGTCTCCAAAACCAATTTTCTCCATTTTTTCTCCTTTTCTTACAATTAAAACCACATTTAAACTAAACACAATCCGAACTCCTTTTCCCAAAGTCAAACACGTTTAGATAGAGAACATGCCTCAAAACAATTGTTTTAATAAATATATGCATTTTACATTCACATAGGGTAATGTTCAAAGAAGTTTAGAACTTTATTGTTTCCGTTTATCTAAAGAATAGAGATTTTATAGAGGTTAATCCACTAATTTAAGCAAAATATAAAGTTTTATTAAAACAATTGTTAAAAAAATTAGAACGATGCCCATGTACCATGGAAGAAAGTTTATAATAGATTAATACAAATTTGTAACGAAGTTAGAAAATTTTAAGCAACTTTAATGAGTATAAACTTCAGTATATAGAGAAACTAACAAAAAATTTATATTTTCGTAGGGGTTAACCCACAGATTTTGAAAAAAAATCAAAATATGAAAATCTGGTTTTAGTGTATAATTTCATCGAGCACTGACATAAAATGATGGTCAAGAGTTTTAAACCTTTGTTGTCTCCGTTTCTGTAGATAATAAAGATTTTATAATGCTAATTCCACTAATCTAGGCAGTATATGAAATTTTACTAAACTAAAATTTTAAAAATTAGAATAATTCCTATATACCATGAAAGATAGTTTAGAATCCATTAATTCAAATGTATAATGTGGATTGAAATTTTTAAACAAAAGTGAAGAGTATAAACTTCAGTATATAGAGTATTTACCGAAAACGTAATATCTTTAAAAGGGCTAAGCCATGAATTTTGAAAAAATTTCAAATATATGAAATTCTGGTTTTAGTGTATAGTTTCATCGAGCACGACATAAGATGATGTTCAAAGAGTTTAGACCATTGTTGTCTCAGTTTCTCTAGATAATAAAGATTGTATAATGTTAATTCCACTAATCTAGGCAGTATATGAAATTTTACTAAACTAAATGTTAATAAATTAGAATGATACCTATATACCATGAAAAATAGTTTAGAATACATTAATTCAAATGTCGAATATGGTTTGAAAATTTTTAAACAAAAACAAAGAGTATAAACTTCAGTATATAAAGAATTTATCGAAAACTTATTATTTTAGAAGGGGTTAGTTAACCCACAGATTATGGAAAATTTTCAGAAATATGAAAATATGATTTTAGTGTATAGTTTCATCGATCACTAACATAAGATGATGTTTAAAGAGTTTAGAACCTTTGTTGTCTTCGTTTCTCTAGATAATAAAGATTTTTAATGCTAATTCCACTAATCTAGTCAATATATGAAATTTTGAGTAAACTAAATATAAAAAAATTAGAATGATTTCTATATACCATGAAATATAGTTTAGAATACATTAATTAAAATGTAGAATGTGGTTTGATCTTTTTAAACAAGAGTGAAGAGTTTAAACTTCAGTATATAGAGCATTTACCGAAAACACATTATTTTAAAAGGGGTTAACCAACGGATTTTGAAAAAATTTCAAAAATATGAAAAAATCTTGTTTTAGTATATAGTTTCATCGATCACTGAAATAATATGATGGTCAAAGGGGTTTAGAACCTTTGTTGTCTCCGATTCTCTAGATAATAAAGATTTTATAATGGTAATTCCACTAACTTAGGCAATATATGGAATTTTACTAAACTAAATATTAAAAAATTAGACTGATTTCTATATACCATGAAAGATAGTTTAGAATACATTAATTCAAATGTAGAATGTGGTTTGAAATTTTAAAAGGGGTTAACAACGGATTTTGAAAAAATCAAAAATATGAAAATCTGGTTTTAATGTATAGTTTCATCGAGCACTTACATAAGATGATGATCAAAGAGTTTAGACCCTCTATTGTCTCCGTTTCTCTAGACAATAAATATTTTATAATGCTAATTCAACTAATCTAGGCAATATAGGAAATTTTACTAAACTAAATATAAAAAAAATAGAATAATTCTTATATACCATGAAGGATAGTTTGAAAATTTTAAACAAAAGAGAAGAGTACAAACTTCAGTATATAGAGCACTTACCTAAAACTTATTATTTTAGAAGGAGTTAACCCACAAATTTTGGAAAAAAAATTAAAAATATTAAAATCTGATTTAGTGTATAGTTTCATCAAGAACTAACATACGATGATGGTCAATAAGTTTAGAACCTCTATTTTCTCTATTTCTCTAGATAATGAAGATTTTATAATGCCAATTCCAAAAATCTAGGCAATATATGAAATTATAGTTAACTAAATATTGAAAAACTAGAATGATTCCTATATAACATGAAAGATAGTTTAGAATACATTAATTCAAATGTCGAATGTGGTTTGAAATTTTTAAACAAAAGTGAAGAGTACAAATTTAAGTAAATAGAGCATTTACCGAAAACTCAATATTTTGAAGGGGTTAACCCACATATTTTGAAAAAAAATTCAAAATATGAAAATCTGGTTTTAGTGTAAAGTTTCATCGAGCACTGACATAAGATGATGGTCAAAGAGTTTAGAACCTTTGTAGTCTCCGTTTTTCTAGATAGTGAAGATTTTATAATACTAATTCCATTGATCTAGACAATATATGAAATTTTACTAAACGAAATATTAAAAAATAAAATGATTCCTATATACCATGAAAGATAGTTTAGAATACATTAATTCAAATGTCGAATGTGGTTTAAATTTTTTAAAACAAAAGTGAATAGTATAAACTTCAGTATTTAGAGCATTTACCGAAAACTCTTTATTTAAGAAGGGATTGTTTAGCCACAGATTTTGGAAAAATTTCAAAAATATGAAAATCTGGTTTTAGTGTATAGTTTCATCGAGCACTGACATAAGATGATGGTCAAAGAGTTTAGAACCTCTGTTGTATCTGTTTCTCTAGATAATGAAGCTTTTATAATGTTAATTCCATTGATCTAGACTGTATATAAAATTTTAGTAAACTAAATATTAAAAAATTAGAATAAATCCTATATACCATGAAAGAAAATTTAGATACATTAATTCAAATGTCGAATGTGGTTTGAAATTTTTAAACAAAAGTGAAGAGTATAAACTTTAGTATATAGATCATTTACCAAAAACTCATTATTTTAGAAGGGGTTAACCCACGGATTTTGAAAAAATTTCAAAAATATGAAAATCTGGTTTTAATGTATAGTTTCATCGAGCACTGACATAAGATGATGGTCAAAAAGTTTAGAACCTATGTTTTCTTCGTTTCTCTATATATTGAAGATTTTTAATGCTAATTCCACTAATCAAGACAATATATGATATTTTAGTAAACTAAATATTAAAAAAATTAGAATAAATCCTATATACCATGAAAGAAAGTTTAGAATACATTAATTCAACTGTCGAATGTGGTTTGAATTTTTTTTTAAAAATTGAAAAGTATAAAATTCAGTATATAGAGCATTTATCGAAAAATCATTATTTTAGAAGGGGTTAACCCACAGATTTTGGAAAAATTTTAAAAATATGAAAATCTGGTTATAGTGTATAGTTTCATCGAGCACTAACTTAAGATGATGGTCAAAGAGTTTAGAACCTCTGTTGTCTCCGTTTCTCTAGATAAAGAAGATTTTATAATTCTAATTCCACACTAATTTAGACAGTATATGAAATTTTAGTAAAATAAATATTAAAAAATTAGAATGATTCTCATATACCATGAAATATAATTTAGAATACATTAATTCAAATGTACAATGTGGTTTGAAATTTTTAAACTAAAGTGAAGAGTATAAACTTCAGTATATAGAGCATTTACCGAAAACTCAATATTTTGAAAGGGTTATCCCACGGATTTTGAAAAAAAATTCAAAAATAAGAAAATCTGGTTTTAGTGTATAGTTTCATCGAGCACTGACATAAGATGATGGTCAAAGAGTTTAGAACCTCTGTTTTCTTCGTTTCTCTATATATTGAAGATTTTATAATGCTAATTCCACTAATCTAGACAATATATGAAATTTTAGTAAACTATATATTAAAAAAATAGAATAAATCCTATATATCATGAAAGAAAGTTTAGAATACATTAATTCAAATGTCGAATGTGGTTTGAAATTTTTAAACAAAAGTGAAGAGTATAAATTTCAGTATATAGAGCATTAACCGAACACTCATTATTTTAGAAGGGGTTAACCCACGGATTTTGGAAAATTTTCAAAAATATTAAAACTCTAGTTTTAGTGTATATTTTCATCAAGAACTAACATAAGATGATGGTCAATGAGTTTAAAACCTCTGTTGTCTCTTGATATATGGTGTTTTATACATCATTGTATATATGTTTTCTAATTGGTTTTCAAGTCTTTATCGAGTCTTTCTAGTCCTTTTCGAGTCATTACAGGTCTGGAGTTGCACTGGATGGGAGACGGACCTGCTGGAACAAAAGAGGCAGAAAACAGTGCAGTTTGGTGATTTTCACGCAGAACAGTCTGATGATTGTTCCTGATCGAGCGGAACAACCCGAGTGATTGTTCCAGCGGCAGAGATTTTTATGGAAACCACTATTATTTCGGGATTTGCCCTAATTATCCTCTTTTTCTCTCTCAGCCGCCTGTGGCTTTGATATATCATATTTTATGTTTTCTCATTATCATTCTACACTATTATAGACACAAGAAACCATTGTAGACTTTTAGATTATTGGATTTGCTTATTGTAAAGGGAGAAGGCTCCATCTCTCTCTCCATAGAGAAGATTATCCTGAACCCTCTCTTTGTTTCTGTTATTTTTATGAAGTATTATTCAGTATCCATGTCTTTGATCTCTTGTGTCATGGGTGAGTAGTCGGCTAGCTTGTCTAGGGTTCTAGGGTGTTAATTTCGTGAGCTAAACATAGATAAGTGAATCATTTTATTGTCTTCATTCATTACTGTTCTTATTGCTTGCATTAAACTGGCCGCTTAATGTTAGATCATAGGTTTAACCTGTTCATTAACTGTGTAATAGGTTGCTAGATCTGTTTTGAATGAGCATTACATCTCTAATAAGCGAAAGTAGATATTAGGGTGTTCTGTGAACCTATCGGACCTGATCTCTATTGCTTGCGATCGCTTCTCACCTCAACGACAGTTATACGGTGAGATCGATCAGCATAGGGAGCAGTACCACGACAGTGGACTGTTCTACTTGAGTGATCCGAGTTTTGGACCTGTTCTTATTAGCACTTGAATAATTGTTTGGCTCACAAGTATTAGCACCCGATGAAGTAACCCTAGGCTGGCTTCTTTTTAATCTGAATTTACATTTGTTATTGCTTATTTATTTTGCACGTTACCAAATCAATCAAAAACCCCATATTGTCTTAGCTTAATTTTGATCCCATAGAAATAAAGTGTAATCGTTGGTCTCTGTGGATTCGATCCTAAAGTGCTACATCGACATACCATTCGATTGTGTTAGTGTGCACATTAGGTTAATTGGTGTGCGTATACACGAATATCATCTCCCTTTCTCTAGATAATGAAAATTTATAATGCTAATTCCACTAATTTAGGCAATATATGAAATTATAGTAAACTAAATATTAAAAAATTAGAATGATTCCTATATACCAGGAAAGAAAGTTTAGAATACATTAATTCAACCGTCGAATGTGGTTTGAAAATTTTAAATTAAAGTGAAGAGTATAAACTTCAGTATATAGAGCATTTATCGAAAACTCCTTATTTTAGAAGGGGTGTTAACCCACGGATTTTGGAAAAAATTCAAAAATATGAAAATCTGGTTTTAGTGTATAGTTTCATCGAGCACTAACTTAAGATGATGGTCAAAGAGTTTAGAACCTCTGTTGTCTCCGTTTCTCTAAATAATAAAGATTTTATAATGCTAATTCCACACTAATCTAGACAATATATGAAATTTTTAGAAAATAAATATTAAAAAATTAGAATGATTCCTATATATCATGAAAAATAATTTAGAATACATTAATTCAAATGTCGAATGTGGTTTGAATTTTTTAAACAAAAGTGAAGAGTATAAACTTCAGTATATAGAGCATTTATCGAAAATTCATTATTTTAGAAGGGGTTAATCCACGGATTTTGGAAAAATTTAAAAAATATGAAAATCTTGTTTTAGTGTATAGTTTCATCGAGCACTGATATAAGATGATGGTCAAAGAGTTTAGAACCTCTGTTGTCTCCGTTTCTATAAATTTCTCTGGATAATGAAGATTTTATAATGCTAATTCCACTAATCTAGACAATATATGAAATTTTAGTAAACTAAATATTAAAAAATTAGAATAAATCCTATATACCATGAAATAAAAATTAGAATACAGTAATTCAACTGTCGAATGTGGTTTAAAATTTTTAAACAAAAGTGAAGTGTATAAACTTCAGTATATAGAGCATTTATCGAAAACTCATTATTTTAGAAGGGGTTAACCCACGGATTTTGAAAAAAATCAAAAATATGAAAATATGGTTTTAGTGTATAGTTTCATCAAGCAGTGACATAAGATGATGGTCAAAGAGTTTAGAACCTATGTTTTCTTCGTTTCTCTATATATGGAAGATTTTATAATGCTAATTCTACTAATCAAGACAATATATGAAATTTTAATAAACTAAATATTAAAAAATTAGAATAAATCCTATATAGCATGAAAGAAACTTTAGAATACATTAATTTAAATGTCGAAATGTGGTTTGAAAATTTTAAACAAAAATGAAGAGTATAAACTTCAGTATATAGAGCATTTACCGAAAATTCATTATTTTAGAAGGGGGGCTAACCCACGGATTTTGAAAATATTTCAAATATATGAAAATCTTGTTTAAGTGTATAATTTCATCAAGCACTGACATAAGATGATGGTCAAAGAGTTTAGAACCTCTGTTTTCTTCGTTTCTCTATATAATGAAAATTTTATAATGCTAATTCCCTTAATCTAGGCAGTATATGAAATTTTAGTAAACTAAATATTAAAAAATTAGAATAATTCATATATTCCATGAAAGAAAGTTTAAAGTACATTAGTTCAAATGTGGAATGTGGTTTGAAATTTTTATAAAAAAGTAAAGAGTATAAACTTCAGTATATAGAACATTTACCGAAAACTCATTATTTTAGAAGGGGTTAACCCACAGATTTTTGAAAAGTTTCAAAAATATGAAAATATGGTTTTAGTGTATAGTTTCATCGAGCACTAACATAAATGGTCAAAGAGTTTAGAACCTCTGTTGTGTCCGTTTCTCTAGATAATGAAGATTTTATAATGCTAAATTCAACTAATCTAGTCAGTAAATGCAATTTTTGTAAAATAAATATTAAAAAATTAGAATGATTCTTATATAACATGTAAGATAGTTTATTATACATTAATTCAAATGTACAATGTGGTTTGAAGTTTTTAAACAAAAGTGGAGTATAAATTTCAGTGTAAAGAACATTTACCGAAAACTCATTATTTTAGAAGGGGTTAACCCACGGATTTTGGAGAAACTTCAAAAATATGAAAATCTGGTTTTATGTATATTTTCATCAAGCACTAACATAAGATGATGGTTTAGAACCTATGTCGTCTCCGTTTCTCTAGATAATGAAGATTTTATAATGATAATTCAACTAATCGAGGCAGTATATGAAATTTTATTAAAATAAATATTAAAAATTAGAATGATTCCTATATACCATGACAGATACTTTAGAGTACATTAATTCAAATGTAGAATGTGGTTTGAAAATTTTAAACTAATGTGAAGAGTATAAACTTCAGTATATAGAGCATTTACCGAAAACTCAATATTTTGAAATGGTTAACGTACGGATTTTGAAAAAAAATTCAAAAATATAAAAATCTGGTTTTATTATATAGTTTCATCGAGCACTGACATAAGATGATGGTCAAAGAGTTTAGAACCTCTGTTTTCTTCGTTTCTCTATATATTGAAGATTTTTAATGCTAATTCCAATAATCAAGACAATATATGAAATTTTAGTAAACTAAATATTAAAAAATTAGAATAAATCCTATATACCATGAAAGAAAGTTTAGAATACATTAATTCAACTGTCGAATTTGGTTTGAAATTTTTAAACAAAGGTGAAGAGTATAAAATTCAGTATATAGAGCATTTATCGAAAACTCATTATTTTAGAAGGGGTTAACCCACGGATTTTGGAAAAATTTCAAAAATATGAAAATCTGGTTTTAATACATAGTTTCATCGAGCACTGACATAAGATGATGGTCAAAGAGTTTAGAACCTCTGTTTTCTTCGTTTCTCTATATATTGAAGATTTTTTAATGCTAATTCCACTAATCAAGACAATATATGAAATTTTAGTAAACTAAATATTAAAAAATTAGAATAAATCTTATATACCATGAAAGAAAGTTTAGAATACATTAATTTAACTGTCGAATGTGGTTTGAAATTTTTAAACAAAAGTGAAGAGTAAAAAATTCAGTATATTGAGCATTTATCGAAAACTCATTATTTTAGAAGGGGTTAACCCACGGATTTTGGAAAAATTTCAAAATATGAAAATCTGGTTTTAGTGTATAGTTTCATCGAGCACTAACTTAAGATGATGGTCAAAGAGTTTAGAATTTCTGTTGTCTCCGTTTCTCTAGATTAAGAAGATTTTATAATTCTAATTCCACACTAATTTAGACAGTATATGAAATTTTAGTAAAATAAATATTAAAAAATTAGAATGATTCCCATATACCATGAAATATAATTTAGAATACATTAATTCAAATGTACAATGTGGTTTGAAAATTTTAGACTAAAGTGAAGAGTATAAACTTCAGTATATAGAGCAT
Source organism: Raphanus raphanistrum subsp. raphanistrum (assembly GCA_019706035.1). Lineage (NCBI taxonomy): Eukaryota > Viridiplantae > Streptophyta > Magnoliopsida > Brassicales > Brassicaceae > Raphanus > Raphanus raphanistrum. Next base: position 14,582 of record CM033985.1, on the reverse strand, counting down.
TTACCGAAAACTCAATATTTTGAAGGGGTTACCCTACGGATTTTGAAAAAAAAATTAAAAATATGAAAATCTGGTTTTAGTGTATAGTTTCATCTAGCACTGACATAAGATGATGGTCAAAGAGTTTAGAACCTCTGTTTTTTTCGTTTCTCTATATATTGAAGATTTTATAATGCTAATTTCACTAATCTAGACAATATATGAAATTTTAGTAAACTAAATATTAAAAAAATAGAATAAATCCTATATACCATGAAAGAAAGTTTAGAATACATTAATTCAAATGTCGAATGTGATTTGAAAATTTTAAACAAAAGTGAAGAGTATAAATTTCAGTATATAGAGCATTAACCGAACACTCATTATTTTAGAAGTGGTTAACCCACGGATTTTGGAAAAATTTCAAAAATATTAAAATCTGGTTTTAGTGTATATTTTCATCAAGCACTAACATAAGATGATGGTCAATGAGTTTAGAACCTCTGTTGTCTCTCTTTGTCTAGATAATGAAAATTTATAATGCTAATTCCACTAATCTAGGCAATATATGAAATTATAGTAAACTAAATATTTAAAAATTAGAATGATTCCTATATACCATGAAAGAAAGTTTAGAATACATTAATTCAACTGTCGAAAGTGGTTTGAAAATTTTAAATAAAAGGGAAGAGTATAAACTTCAGTATATAGAGCATTTATCTAAAACTCCTTATTTTAGAAGGGGTGTTAACCCACGGATTTTGGAAAAATTTCAAAAATATGAAAATCTGGTTTTAGTGTATAGTTTCATCGAGCACTAACTTAAGATGATGGTCAAAGAGTTTGGAACCTCTGTTGTCTATGTTTCTCTAAATAATGAAGATTTTATAATGCTAATTCCACTTTAACCTAGACAGTATATGAAATTTTAGTAAAATAAATATTAAAAAATTAGAATGATTCCTATATACCATGAAAAATAATTTAGAATACATTAATTCAAATGTCGAATGTGGTTTGAATTTTTTAAACAAAAGTGAAGAGTATAAACTTCAGTATGTAGAGCATTTATCGAAAACTCATTATTTTAGAAGGGGTTATGTCATGTCCCTGATCCTGGAAATGACCATTAGGATCGACCATGGTGCAAGGAGACGCACCAGTCAGGTCATGTGACCTAAACACAAGGATATTATGGCCTGGAAGTAAGGATAAGGGCATCAGGAAGCTAAGATATAGCTAAACTAAGAAGGAGACAAGTATAAAGGAGCTTTACAAAGTGTATGGCAGCTGGGCGATGCAGTGAGCAAGCTCGACCAGCTAGATGAAGTGTAGTGCAGCTCAGTGTAGCTCACTGAAGTGTGTGTCAGCTCCCTGAGCTGGATGGACTAGCTCACTCAGCTGGGGATCAGCTCAACTCAGCTGGACTGAGTGATCAAGTCTTGGGCAGTTGGGCCAGGTCCGGACAGTGGTCGGACCATGTGGACCACCCGGGTGTGCCGGTGAGCCGGTGGGCACTTGTGGTTGAACCAGGGGCTTGGGCAACCAGCCAAGGCTTGTGTGTGACATGTCTAGGAGCATTTAGGCATGTCAAGGACGTCTGGTAACTGCCATAGGCGAATGGGTGCGATATGTACCATTGATTAAATCAATGGACATAATTAATACCGAAAAGATGCAATGGTTGGAAAGTAACCACCATTTCTTCTATAAAAGGAGGGCAAGTCCGTGCCTTTGCAGGCACGTCAAGGCTTCATTCTTCTTCCTGAAACACAAATAAAAACAGAGAAAAACAGAGAGATGGTCGGATTGCACCATCCAACACCAAGGGTGGTTTGAAGGCAGCAAAGAGGCAGTTTTGTGGGCAATCAAGTGGGAAGTTATGAACGGCCCTGTGATGGGTTATCACCATTGATGAACACGTCCCAGGCTTCCTCTACATCCTTACTACACATCCAAATAGCCAGGGAAGAAGGGAGATGACCGGATTCACTCTCAAATTCCAAGAGCAGCCTTAAGGGCAGTGGTGTGTAGAAAGGCAGATTCATGGGCACTGAAGTGAGAAGTGATGGACGACCCTTGGGTGGTGTTTGATCATATATGAACACACCATAGGCTTCCTCTGTGTCCTAGGGACACACGCCAATGGCCAGAAGAGAATGGAGAAGGCCGGATTCCACTCCCAAAGGCATGTACAGCTTTGAAGGTGGATGCAGTGCAGAAACTGGTTTCATGGAAGTTCCATGGAAGGGATGATGGGTGCGACCCATGAATGGATCTTATCAATACTGGAGGTATGTGATAAGACCTGAATAAGACAAGTGCAAGAGGCACAAAGCCGGACCTGATCATGGAAACACAAGGTCTAGCAAGATCAAGTATGAGGTAACATGTGTTGATTACTTATGTTTATGTTTATGTTTATGTTTATGTTTATGTCTGTGTTGTGTCTCTTGGGGTGGGATCAAGGCCAGGCATGGCACGCCCCTTGAGGATTGTATATTGTGATGTGTCTTAGGAATCCAAGACCCTGGACAAAGGGGCGGATCATAACTGATCTAACTCATCCATGTGGGATGATGGTTAGATGCTGTTCATTGGATAATGATCAATGATGGATCATGGTTTGGTGTTGGGTTTGATCATGGTGTGAACCATGAGTCCGACCCACTGATGAGACACATGGGAGTCCTAGTACCAGAGGAACCATGTGGAGTGTAATGTCCAATTCGTTTGGATCCAACAGCAAGCAAAGGAGAGGAGTAAGGCTAGTACTTGTTGGTATGGACCACAAGTATTGTGCTGATGTGTTTATACAAGGAAGGCTGTGTGTGATCTGATCATGGGCAAGGATGGACGACCTGATCCATGGATGATGGATCAAGGTGTCTGATCTGATTGATCAAAGGATGCACCAGTGGTAAGAGCAACACTAATCAGGTTCAGTGGGACATAGTTCCATGGCCGGTTAGGTATGTGTGAAGACTCATCAGTTCTGAGTCATGTGGGGTGGTTGGTTGATTGACTCAGGAACTGGTGGACATTATTAATCATATGCTCTGTTGTTTATACATGGAGATACTGAACCAAAGATGGGCCGGTTCAGAGAAATCTCTCCATGGCATTGGTTGGGCAGGTAAGTGGAGATCTGATAGTTCCTGAAGGAATTGTTAGGATTCGACTTCAAATATCTCTTAATGGGTATTTATCATGAATTATCATGGTGAAAGATTAGTTTTATCTCATTGATTTAGAAGTGGTCAGTTATGGCCATATGGGCTGTTCATGGGCGAGATCAGTATGATCGAGGCCAGTTTTGAGAAATCTGACTTGACCATTCTCTTAGTTATGAATTATCATGAATTTTAATTAGTTTTTGGAGCATGTTTGCTTGTGGTTGTTTTTGTAGCTGAAGACTTCCCAAAGGTACTGGTATGTGGGGATGGTTGGTTGAATGACTAAGTACCTAAAGGGAGTGTTTATACATGTATAATGGGGAGTTGGACGAGTGGATGAGGAGCTAGGCAAAGCTACCTCGCAGCTCGATCAGCTGGAAGAGAGTGGAGAACTTCAAGTGAAGTGGTCCAGCTCAGCTAGCTGGATGAGCTATCTAAACAGCTAAGTCAGCTGATACAATGAGCTATCAAGCTCCGTGGATATGGCAAAGGTATGATCTAGCAATGTTGCATAGATCTACATAGAATGGTTAGGGGAATGGAACCTCGGTAATTGTATGACTTGGATTAGGTTCAGGATCAACCTTGGAGCTGGTAGTAGTTGTGTATACTGACCATGGCTAAGGTGATTCGACCTGACAAGTGTTAGATTGGTTTTAGACCAATGGATTAGTAGAGAATATTCCGCTGTGCATAAGTTGAAAGGATCTAAGCTAGGGAATGACTAAGGTAGTCATAAGCTAAGGTCTAAGATAGACTTCGCTCTTAGGCGAAAGTATAGATAAAGCGCGAAAAATTGAGTGGTTCGGTCAGTGTGTGGACCGAGCGACGTGAGGCGTCGACCGCGGCCTAGTCTGCCGGGTTCGGGTCTTACAGGTTAACCCACGGATTTTGGAAAATTTTTAAAAATATGAAAAAAATCTTGTTTTAGTGTATAGTTTCATCGAGCACTGATATAAGATGATGGTCAAATAGTTTAGAACCTCTGTTGTCTCCGTTTCTCTAAATTTCTCTAGATAATGAAGATTTTATAATGCTAATTCCACTAATCTAGACAATATATGAAATTTTAGTAAACTAAATATTAAAAAATTAGAATAAATTCTATATACCATGAAATAAAATTTAGAATACAGTAATTCAACTGTCGAATGTGGTTTAAAATTTTTAAACAAAAGTGAAGAGTATAAACTTCAGTATATAGAGCATTTATCGAAAACTCATTATTTTAGAAGGGATTAATCTACGGATTTTGAAAAAAAAATCAAAAATATGAAAATCTGGTTTTAGTGTATATAGAGCATTTACCGAAAACTCATTAACCCACGGATTTTGAAAATATTTCAAAAATATGAAAATCTTGTTTTAGTGTATAGTTTCATCAAGAACTGACATAAGATGATGGCCAAAGAGTTTAGAACCTCTGTTTTCTTCGTTTCTATATATAATGAAAATTTTATAATGCTAATTCACTTAATCTAGGCAGTATATGAAATTTTAGTAAACTAAATATCAAAAAATTAGAATAATTCCTATATTCCATGAAAGAAAGTTTAGAGTACATTAGTTCAAATGTCAAATGTGGTTTGAAATTTTAATAAAAAAGTAAAGAGTATAAACTTCAGTATATAAAACATTTACCGAAAACTCATTATTTTAGAAGGGGTTAACCCACGGATTTTTGAAAAATTTCAAAAATATGAAAATATGGTTTTAGTGTATAGTTTCATCGAGCACTAACATAAGATGATGGTCAAAGAGTTTAGAACCTCTGTTGTCTCTGTTTCTCTAGATAATCAAGATTTTATAATGCTAATTCAACTAATCTAGGCAGTATATAAAATTTTTGTAAAATAAATATTAAAAAATTAGAATGATTCTTATATACCATGTAAGATAGTTTATTATACATTAATTCAAATGTACAATGTGGTTTGAAGTTTTTTTAAAAAAGTGAAGAGTATAAATTTCAGTGTAAAGAACATTTACCGAAAACTCAATATTTTAGAAGGGGTTTACCCACAGATTTTGGAGAAACTTTAAAAATATGAAAATCTGGTTGTAGTGTATATTTTCATCGAGCACTAACATAAGATGATGGTTTAGAACCTCTGTCGTCTCCGTTTCTCTAGATAATGAAGATTTTATAATGATAATTCAACTAATCGAGGCAGTATATGAAATTTTATTAAAATAAATATTTAAAATTAGAATGATTCCTATATACCACGAAAGATACTTTAGAGTACATTAATTCAAATGTAGAATGTGATTTGAAAATTTTAAACTAATGTGAAGAGTATAAACTTCAGTATATAGAGCATTTACCGAAAACTCATTATTTTAGAAGGGGTTAACCCACGGATTTTGAAAATATTTCAAAAATATGAAAATCTTGTTTTAGTGTATAGTTTCATAAAGAACTGACATAAAATGATGGCCAAAGAGTTTAGAACCTCTGTTTTCTTCGTTTCTCTATATAATGAAAATTTTATAATGCTAATTCCCTTAATCTAGGCAGTATATGGAATTTTAGTAAACTAAATATTAAAAAATTAGAATAATTCCTATATTCCATGAAAGAAAGTTTAGAGTACATTAGTTCAAATGTCGAATGTGGTTTGAAATTTTTATAAAAAAGTAAAGAGTATAAACTTCAGTATATAGAGCATTTACCGAAAACTCATTATTTTAGAAGGGGTTAACCCACGGATTTTTTTAAAAATTTCAAAAATATGAAAATATGGTTTTAGTGTATAGTTTCATCGAGCACTAACATAAGATGATGGTCAAAGAGTTTAGAACCTCTGTTGTCTCCGTTTGTCTAGATAATGAAGATTTTATAATACTAATTCAACTAATCTAGGCAGTATATGAAATTTTTGTAAAATAAATATTAAAAAATTAGAATGATTCTTATATACCATGTAAGATAGTTTATTATACATTAATTCAAATGTACAATGTGGTTTGAAGTTTTTAAACAAAAGTGAAAAGTATAAATTTCAGTGTAAAGAACATTTACCGAAAACTCAATATTTTAGAAGGGGTTAACCCACGGATTTTGGAGAAACTTCAAAAATATGAAAATCTGGTTGTAGTGTATAGTTTCATCGAGCACTAACATAAGATAATGGTTTAGAACCTCTGTGGTCTCCGTTTCTCTAGATAATGAAGATTTTATAATGATAATTCAACTAATCGATGCAGTATATGAAATTTTATTAGAATAAATATTTAAAATAAGAATGATTCCTATATACCACGAAAGATACTTTAGAGTACATTAATTCAAATGTAGAATGTGATTTGAAAATTTTAAACTAATGTGAAGAGTATAAACTTCAGTATATAGAGCATTTACCGAAAACTCAATATTTTGAAGGGGTTAACCAACGGATTTTGAAAAAAAATCAAAAATATAAAAACCTGGTTTTATTATATAGTTTCATCGAGCACTGACTTAAGATGATGGTCAAAGAGTTTAGAACCTCTGTTGTCTTCGTTTCTCCATATATTGAAGATTTTATAATGCTAATTCCACCAATCTAAACAGTATATGAAATTTTAGTAAATTAAAAATAAAAAATTAGAATAAATCCTATATACCATGAAAGATAGTTTTGAATACATTAATTCAAATGCCGAATGTGGTTTGAAATTTATAAACAAACGTGAAGAGTATAAACTTCAGTATATAGAGAATTTACGGAAAACTGATTATTTTAGAAAGGGATTAACCCACAGATTTTGGAAAATTTTCAAAAATATGAAAACATGGTTTAGTTTATAGTTTCATTGAGCACTAACATAAGATGATGGTCAAAGAATTTAGAACCTCTGTTGTGTCCGTTTCTCTAGATAATGAATATTTTATAATGCTAATTCCACTAATCTAGTCAGTATATGAAATTTTAGTAAACTAAATATTAAAAAAAATTAGAATGATTCCTATATACCATGTAAGATAGTTTATAATACATTAATTCAAATGTCTGAGTGTGATTTGAAAATTTTAAACAAAAGTAAAGAGTATAAATTTCAGTGTATAGAGCATTTACCAAAAACTCATTATTTTAGAAAAGGTTAACCCACGGATTTTGAAAAAATTTCAAAAATATGATAATCTGGTTTTAACGTATAGTTTCATCGGGCACTAACATAAGATGATGGTCTAAGAGTTTGAAACCTCTGTTGTCTCCGTTTCTATAGATAATGAAGATTTTATAATGCTAATTCAACTAATCTATGCAGTATATGAAATTTTAGTTCACTAAATATTAGAATTATTCCTATATACCATGAAAGATATTTTAGAAAACATTATTCCAAATGTAGAATGTAGTTTGAAAATTTTAAACTAAAGTGAAGAATATAAATTCTGTATATAGAGTATTTACCGGAAACTCAATATTTTCAAGGTGTTAACCCACGGATTTTGAAAACAAAATTCAAAAATATGAAAATCTAGTTGTAGTGTATAGTTACATCGAGCACTGACATAAGATGATGGTCAAAGAGTTTAGAACATATATTGTCTCCATTTTTCTAGATAATGAAGATTTTGTAATTCTAATTACATTGATCTAGGCAATATATGAAATTATACTAAACTAACTATTAAAAAAAAGAATGATTCTTATATACCATGAAAGACAGTTTAAAATACATTATTTCAAATGTCGAATGTGGTTTGAAAATTTTAAACAAAAAGTGAATAGTATAAACTTCAGTATTTAGAGCATTTACCGAAAACTCATTATTCAAGAAGGAGTTATTAACCCACAAATTTTGGAAAATTTCAAAAATATGAAAATCTTGTTTTAGTGTATAGTTTCTTAGAGCTCTGACTTAAGATGATGGTCAAAAAGTTTAGAACCTCTGTTGTTTCCGTTTCTCTATATAATGAAGATTTTATAATGCTAGTTCCACTAATATAGGCAGTATAAGAAATTTTAGTAAACTAAATATTAAAACATTATAATAATTCCTATATACAATGAAAGAAAGTTTACAATACATTAATTAAAATGTCGAATGTGGTTTGAAAATTTTTAAACAAAAGTAAAGAGTATAAACTTCAGTATATAGAGCATTTACCGAAAACTCATTATTTTAGAAAACCCACAGGTTTTGGAAAATTTTCAAAAATTTGAAAATCTGGTTTTAGTGTATATTTTCATCGAGCACTTGCATAAGATGATGGTCAAAGAGTTTAGAACCTCTGTTGTCTTTGTTTCTCTAGATAAAGAAGATTTCATAATGCTAATTCCACTAATCTAGGTAGTATATGAAATTTTAGTAAAATAAATATTGAAAAATTAGAATGATTTTATATACTATGAAAGATAATTTAGAACACATTAATTCAAATGTAGAATGTGGTTTGAAATTTTTAAACTAAAGTGAAGAGTTTAAATTTCCGTATATGGAGCATTTATCGAAAACTCAATATTTTGAAGGGGTTAACCGACGGATTTTGAAAAAAAATCAAAAATATGAAAAACTGGTTTTAGTGTATAGTTTCATCGAGCATTGACATAAGATGATGGTCAAAGAGTTTAGTACCTCTGTTGTGTTTGTTTCTCTATATATTGAAGATTTTATAATGTTAGTTCCACTAATTTAGACAGTATATGAAATTTTAGTAAACTAAATTTAAAAAAATTAGAATAAATCATATATACCATGAAAGAAAGTTTAGAATACATTAATTCAAATGTCGAATGTGGTTTGAAATTTATAAACTAAAGTGAAGAGTATAAACTTCAGTATATAGAGCATTTACCGAAAACTCAATATTTTAGAAGGGGTTAACCCAAAAATTTTGGAAAAATTTCAAAAATATAAAATTTTGTTTTAGTGTATAGTTTCATCGAGCCCTAACATAAGATGATCGTCAACGAGTTTAGGACTTCTGTTGTCTCTAGTTCTCAAGATAATGAAGATTTTATAATGCTAATTCCACTAATCTAAGCAATATATGAAATTATGGTAAACTAAATATTAAAAAATTAGAATGATTCCTATATACCATGAAAGATAGTTTAGAATACATTAATTCAAATGTTGAATGTGTTTTGATATTTTTAAACAAAAGTGAATAGTATAAACTTCAGTGTAAAGAGCATTTACCGAAAACTCATTATTTTAGAAGGGCTAACCCACGGATTTTGGAAAAACTTCAAAAATATGAAAATCTGGTTTTAGTATATAGTTTCATCGAGCACTAACATATAATGATGGTCAAAGAGTTTAGAACCTCTGTTGTCTCCGTTTCTCTAGATAATGAAGATTTTATAATTTTAATTTAACTAATCTAGGCAATATATGAAATTTTAGTAAAATAAATATTAAAATATTAGAATGATTCATATATACCATGTAAGATAGTTTATTATACATTAATTCAAATGTCAAATGTGGTTTGAAATCTATACTGAAATTTTTAAACAAAAGTAAAGAGTATAAATTTCAGTGTATAGAGCATTTACCGAAAAGTAATTATTTTAGAAGGGATTAACCTACGGATTTTGGAAAAAGTTTAAAAATAAGAAATTTTGGTTTTAGAGTATAGTTTCATCGAGCACTGACATAAGATGATGGTCAAAGAGTTTAGAACCTTTGTAGTCTTTGTTTCTCTAGATAATGAAGATTTTATAATGCTAATTCCATTAATATAGTTAGTATATGAAATTTAATAAACTACATATTAAAAAAATTAGACTGATTCCTATATACCATGAAAGAGACTTTAGAATACATTAATTCAAATGTAGAATGTGGTTTGAAATTTTTAAAACAAAAGTTAAGAGTATAAACTTTAGTATGTTGAGGATTTACCGAAAACTTATTATTTTAAAAGGGGTTAACCCACAGATTTTGAAAACATTTCAAAAATATGAAATCTGGTTTTAGTGTATAGTCTCTTAGAGCACTGACTTAAGATTAAGGTAAAAGAGTTTAGAAACTCTGTTGTCTCCGTTTCTCTAGATAATGAAGATTTTATAATGATAATTCCTTTAATATAGGCAGTATATGAAATTTTAGTAAACTAAATACTAAAAAATTAGAATAATTCCTATATACCATGAAAGAAAGTTTAGAATAAATTAGTTCAAATTTCGAATGTGGTTTGAAATTTTTTTAAAAAAGTAAAGAGTATAAACTTCAGTATATAGAGCATTTACCAAAAGCTCATTATTTTAGAAGGGGTTAACCCACGTATTTTGGAAAATTTTCAAAAATATGAAAATATGGTTTTAGTGTATAGTTTCATCGAGCACTGACATAAGATGATGGTCAAAGAATTTAAAACCCCTGTTGTCTCCGTTTCTCTAGATAATGAAGATTTTATAATGTTAATTCCACTAATCTAGTTAGTATATGAAATTTTAGTAAACTAAATATTAAATAATTAGAATGATTCCTATATACCATGTAAGATAGTTTATTATACATTAATTCAAATGACAAATGTGGTTTGAAAATTTTAAACAAAAGTGAAGAGTATAAATTTCAGTGTAAAGAGCATTTACCGAAAACTCATTATTTTAGAAGGGGTTAACCCACGGATTTTGGAAAGACTTCAAAAATATGAAAATCTAGTTTTAGTGTATAGTTTCATCGAGCACTAACATAAGATGATGGTCAAAGAGTTTAGAACCTTTGTTGTCTCCGTTTCTCTAGATAATGAAGATTTTATAATGCTAATTCAACTAATCTAGGCAGTATATGAAATTTTAGTTAACTAAATATTAAAAATTAGAATGATTCCTATATACCACGAAAGATAGTTTAGAATACATTAATTCAAATGTAGAATGTGGTTTGAAAGTTAAGTGAAACGTATAAACTTCAGTATAAAGAGCATTTACCGAAAACTCAATATTTTGAAGGGGTTAACCCACGGATTTTGAAAAAAAATCAAAAATATAAAAATCTGGTTTTAGTGTATAGTTTCATCGAGCACTGACATAAGATGATGGTCAAAGAGTTTATAACCTCTGTTGTCTTCTTCTATATACCATGAAAGATAGTTTAGAATACATTAATTCAAATGTAGAATGTGGTTTGAAATTTTTAAACTAAAGTGATGAATATAGACTTCAGTTTATAGAGCATTTACCGAAAATTCAATATTTTGAAGGGTTTAACCCACGGATTTTGAAAAATGAAAATCTGGTTTTAGTATATAGTTTCATCGAACACTGACATAAGATAATGGTCAAAGAATTTAGAACCTCTGTTGTCTTCGTTTCTCTATATATTGAAGATTTTATAATGCTAATTCCACTAATCTAGACAATATCTGAAATTTTGGTAAACTAAATATTAAACAATTAGAATAAATCCTATATACCATGAAATGAAGTTTAGAATACATTAATTCAAATGTAGAATGTTGTCTAAATTATTAAACAAAAGTGAAGAGTATAAACTTCAGTATATAGAGCATTTATCGAAAATTCATTATTTTGAAGGGGTTAACTCACGGATTTTGAAAAAATTTCAAAAATATGAAAATCTCGTTTTAGTGTATAGTTTCATCGAGCACTAACATAACATGATGGTCAAAGAGTTTAGAACCTATGTTGTCTTCGTTTCTCTAGATATTGAAGATTTTATAATGCTAATTCCACTAATATAGGGAGTATATGAAATTTCAGTAAAATAAATATTAAAAAATTAGAATGATTTTATATACCATGAAAGATAGTTTAGAATACATTAATTCAAATGTCGAATGTGGTTTGAAATTTTTAAACAAAATTGAAGAGTATAAACTTCAGTATATAGTGCATTTACCGAAAACTCATTATTTTAGAAGGGGTTAACCCACGGATTTTGAAAAAGATTCAAAAATGTGAAAATCTGTTTTTAGTGTAAAGTTTCATCGAGCACTGACATAAGATGATGGTCAAAGAGTTTTGAACCTTTGTACCCTCCGTTTCTCTAGATAATGAAGATTGTATAATGTTAATTCCATTGATCTAGATAGTATATAAAATTTTACTAAACAAAATATTAAAAAATTTGAATAATTCCTATATACCATGAAAGATAGTTTAGAATACATTAATTCAAATGTCTAATGTGGTTTGAATTTTTTTAAACAAAAGTGAATAGTATAAATTTCAGTATTTAGAGCATTTACCGAAAACTCATTATTTAAGGGGTTGTTATCCCACAAATTTTGGAAATTTTTCAAAAATATGAAAATATTGTTTTAGTGTATAGTTTCTTAGAGCACTGACATACGATGATGGTCAAAGAGTTTAGAACCTCTGTTGTCTCCGTTTCTCTAGATAATGAAGATTTTATAATGCTAATTCCACTATTCTATGCAGTATATGAAATTTTAGTAAACTAATTATTAAAAAAACAGATTAATTTCTATATATCATGAAAGAAAGTTTAGAATACATTAATTCAAATGTCGACTGTGGTTTGAAATTTTTTAAACAAAAGTAAAGAGTATAAACTTCAGTATATAGAGCATTTACCGAAAACTCATTATTTTAGAAGAGGTTAATCCACGGATTTTGGAAAAAAAATCAAAATATGGTTTTAGTGTATAGTTTCATCGAGCATTAACATAAGATGATGGTCAAAGAGTTTAGAACCTATGTTGTCTTCGTTTCTCTAGATAATAGAGATTTTATAATGTTAATTCCAATAATCTAGTCAGTGTATGAAATTTTAGTAAACTAAATATTAAAAAAATTAGAATGATTCCTATATACCATTAAAGATAGTTTAGAATACATTAATTCAAATGTTGAATGTGGTTTGAAAATTTTAAACAAAAGTATAGAGCATTTACCGAAAACTCAATATTTTAGCAGGGGTTTAATCCACGGATTTTGGAAAATTTTCAAAAATAAGAAAATTTGGTTTTAGAGTATAGTTTCTTCGAGCAGTGACATAAGATGATGGTCAAAGAGTTTAGAACCTTTGTAGTCTTCGTTTCTCTATTAAATTTTAGTAAACTAAATATTAAGAAATTAGAATGTTTTCTATATACCATGAAAGATAGTTTAGAATTCAAATGTAGAATGTGGTTTAAATTTTTGAAACTACAGTGAAGAGTATAAACTTAAATGTGATTTATTAATTAAACCACGATTACGTTATATTATGCATTTTGAGTCAACGTTTGAGTTTGAGTTTGATTTTGGACAACTTCGATCAGCATCTAAGGCAGCGGCGACAGCTCCTGGGCTGGCACCGGATACTCCCTTGTATTAATGTAACTACACTCAAAGAAGTGGTCGAATACATGACGCTGCATATCAAGAATCTCAAGAATCTCAAACGCAAAAGAAAGGGATAGGTAACTCCCTTTGACCTGTTTAGGGTTTAGGGTTTAGGGTTTAGGGTTCAGGGTTCAGGGTTCAGGGTTCGGGGTTCGGGGTTCGGGGTTCGGGGTTCGGGGTTCGGGGTTCGGGGTTCGGGGTTCGGGGTTCGGGGTTCGGGGTTCGGGGTTCGGGGTTCGGGGTTCGGGGTTCGGGGTTCGGGGTTCGGGGTTCGGGGTTCGGGGTTCGGGGTTCGGGGTTCGGGGTTCGGGGTTCGGGGTTCGGGGTTCGGGGTTCGGGGTTCGGGGTTCGGGGTTCGGGGTTCGGGGTTCGGGGTTCGGGGTTCGGGGTTCGGGGTTCGGGGTTCGGGGTTCGGGGTTCGGGGTTCGGGGTTCGGGGTTCGGGGTTCGGGGTTCGGGGTTCGGGGTTCGGGGTTCGGGGTTCGGGTTTAGGGTTTAGGGTTTAGGGTTTAGGGTTTAGGGTTTAGGGTTTAGGGTTTAGGGTTTAGGGTTTAGGGTTTAGGGTTTAGGGTTTAGGGTTTAGGGTTTAGGGTTTAGGGTTTAGGGTTTAGGGTTTAGGGTTTAGGGTTTAGGGTTTAGGGTTTAGGGTTTAGGGTTTAGGGTTTAGGGTTTAGGGTTTAGGGTTTAGGGTTTAGGGTTTAGGGTTTAGGGTTTAGGGTTTAGGGTTTAGGGTTTAGGGTTTAGGGTTTAGGGTTTAGGGTTTAGGGTTTAGGGTTTAGGGTTTAGGGTTTAGGGTTTAGGGTTTAGGGTTTAGGGTTTAGGGTTTAGGGTTTAGGGTTTAGGGTTTAGGGTTTAGGGTTTAGGGTTTAGGGTTTAGGGTTTAGGGTTTAGGGTTTAGGGTTTAGGGTTTAGGGTTTAGGGTTTAGGGTTTAGGGTTTAGGGTTTAGGGTTTAGGGTTTAGGGTTTAGGGTTTAGGGTTTAGGGTTTAGGGTTTAGGGTTTAGGGTTTAGGGTTTAGGGTTTAGGGTTTAGGGTTTAGGGTTTAGGGTTTAGGGTTTAGGGTTTAGGGTTTAGGGTTTAGGGTTTAGGGTTTAGGGTTTAGGGTTTAGGGTTTAGGGTTTAGGGTTTAGGGTTTAGGGTTTAGGGTTTAGGGTTTAGGGTTTAGGGTTT